>LR991052.1:4240162-5490162 GCA_905163555.1 Notocelia uddmanniana
AATGGGTAGTATTTAAACACATCCAAAGGAGTTTACAGTTTTATAGCAAATGAAACTTATGTAAAATTAATCAACACTTTACAATTGACAAAACCCTAAAAAGAGGGATACTCTTTCATTGATGTAGCAGTGGGCATCTTCTAATTTAAATATATAAAATTACATAAATTAACATTTACTTTCATTTATTTTTGATGTTCATATGATTGGATAGTAATTGATTTATTGATTGACAAAAACATTACAGCTTGTAATTGTATCAATCACTGACAGTAGTTTGTATCTATTGCATTATGCCTCTTCCATATTTTGTAATACCATGAGTGCCTACATAATAGTAGTTACATTTCAGCAACACAATAATCAGATACTTACGTTTCAGGTTTAACTGATAGTTTCATTAGCTGCTTCAGTTTACGTTAGTATATATCTTCTTTGTCAGTACTA
The DNA here is from genome assembly GCA_905163555.1 of Notocelia uddmanniana. Lineage (NCBI taxonomy): Eukaryota > Metazoa > Arthropoda > Insecta > Lepidoptera > Tortricidae > Notocelia > Notocelia uddmanniana. The sequence goes on from LR991052.1 coordinate 4,240,610, forward strand.
AACTCGTGATTGTCATTGTCAAAATCTGTAGAGACGCTACAACAAAAGGAAAGCAAGGGTTTAGAAATAAATAACACTGAATTATGAACACACACAACTAAGGCCAGGTCTTATGGATTTTGCACAAATACCCCTTGTATATAAACTTACTTTGCTGTGGCGTCGAGTCGTTTCATTGCAGCAATTTGTACTCGACGTTTGCGCATCAACCTGACTGATGCAGTAGGTTTCCGCCCCTTCCTATTTCCCATATTGGTAAAAGTTTAACTATGTCACACACCGCACCAAACACATAGGTTAATCCAATGTCAATAACAATACACCTAATCTAACCTAACCTAACATCATGAAACAATACAATCAACGAATAAAATGAACTACCTATTTTAATTATCTTAACTAAATAACACACACAATATAACAAAATGCAGTTAAAAATCCTTTAACACCAAATTCCGCACTTCTAAAGAACGTATGAGCGTATATCAACTATCAAAACAAAACACACAGTCCACACAGAATTATCAAACGTCAACAAACAACGAACGAGAGAAATATCCATGGATGGACGTGGGATGGACAATAAATCTGGCAACAGCGCAGCACTCGTGCAAACGGAAACGAGCTCGCAACGCCGCTTACGGGCGGCCCTTCCTTCCTTACTTCGAAAAATGCAATGATACAATTATGCATGCAAGTTCAAATCCTACATCACAAAAAAGTCAAAATAGTCCCCCAGTGATTTTTAATTTTATTTTAAGTAGTTTTAATAATTTTCTTATTTTTTGCGAGCGTATGAGCGTATTTATTTATTTTTTGAACCTTTGAATCATATTTTAATGTTTATAATAATTTATTGTACGTTACAAAGTGCCTGGTCATAGTATGTGAGCAAACATTTATTACAATGTTTAACATTCTTATTGTATAGGAAATATCTTTAAAAATTATAAAATATCTCTAAAATCCGTATTTTAGTATTTTAGGGATATAATAAAATCTAGCCCACAACACAAAGTTACAAAAGTATACTTACAAAGTATGGCCACAAAATAACTTGCACAGCGGGAATAAAACTTAAACAAAAAAATGCTTAGAACGGCACTTTTAATGTGACTTATATATTTTTCAGTGAATTCTAGGAACATTTGAACAATTAAGGGAAATACTTGAGTATATGTGTGTTCAGACGGTGAACTTTCAAAACCTCCACATGCAGTATTTTAAGCAAAAAATCTCAGCAAAAACACCTCTATTTCATAGTTTTGCCATACCCTTCGCCTTAATACTTGAATTTAAACTTTCGTGAGTCATTTCAAAATTATATGCTTGCCCTTGATCGGGGAGGATGATCTCCTACCACGACCTCAAACAACGCCTGCAGCACAGAACGGCCCCCCTACCCCCACCCCGACGGCGCGTGCGGCGCGAGCTTTGCGGCGGGCGGCGGGGAGACTGTCAGTGTGCGAGGCGCGCTCGTCGCAGGTGCACTCGTCCTGAGGAAGAACTCCCGAAGAGTTCGAAACATGTCGCCCGGAGTGACAATTTATACGTGAGTTCTAACCGTTTGGGTGCTTAATACTTCTGGCCGAGACTGTACTTATACAATGAAAGGATACAGCGATTATTAAGGTTTTCATACAAGACCTAAAAAACTCAAAAAGTAGTGTATTTTTTTCTATTACAATTTCTAGCAACAGAAACTTAGTTCTGGCGTATACAAAGTTTCATGTTGTTTCAACACTGCGCTTTAAAATGAGAACGTAACTACGTTTGTATAGAGAATCAAGGTCAGTCGAGCGTGCGGGGGACCCTTAAAAAGGGCAATAATAATAATAATCGTATGGCATTTATTTTCGAACCGTGAGATCTTCGAGAAGACAAGTACGGTTGCCAGTTTTGTTGCACTTTTAGCACCACCCAGGGGTCACGTGTAGGTTAACGGTGGGTACTCCCTACGGACGTGGTGCAACTTCGACCCCTCTTTGTCAAGTGAGTGGGCAACTTGACTGTTATTAGTTCTCAAGCCGCCCGAAGGCCTCTAACTTGGCTTAACGACTGCTGTCATAGACAACAGCCGGGATCAACGGATTAACGTGCCTTCCAAAGCACGAGAGCGCTCAATTAGTAACCACTCAAAGCGGTCACCCATCCAAGAACTGACTTGCGCCCACATTGCTGATCCTCGCATACCGCACGCGGTTCGCGGGCGCCGCTGGGCCACGAGCGGTAAAAAGGGTAAAAGACGCCTGTGAAAACATTATTTTATCTATACTTCACTGTTCACTTTTTCCCTGTTGGAATAATTAGCGACGTCGTTTACCACAGCTACAAATATCTTGCCACAACTGGACCTTTTTGTGGGAAACTTCGATCTCTTTTTCATCTTACAATCTTCAGGAGCATCTTTGCGACCCTTAAATTTGTAAAATATTTGCTTCCCTATCTGCTCGAAGTCTGCTTTCATGTACGTTTAAATTATGTTAAGAAATTATTTTTTGTACATTACATTATTGTGGCATTCGTTTTGCAATCAAAAGATCAGCTTTGAATTAAATTTCTGTACATAAGACATTCGTGCCTTCTTCGAGACATCAAGTGACGATACGTTCCTATTTGCTCTTTGATTAATAATACCAAGAGATCCTTGCCTTTTTACCAGAGATGTGCTATACAGCTATCACAGTAGGTATATAGCTTATAGCAGTAAAACAAATCCATACAAATGTCCGATTTGACGCACCTACACAGACACAAGTCATTACAGTAAACTTAAGGAGATCTCGGGGGGGTTTCGATTAAAGTTAGTGTAAACTTCAATTTCACATGCCACGTATGGTAGGTTTTAGTTAGGGTTTGCAGTCCCGGTACTTATTGAAGTCCCGAAGTTTTCGGGACCGGGACTGCGTCAGTCCCGGGAATTCCCGGATACCTTCGTGACTTTCGGGACTTTGTAGTTTTTAGGGAGTATGTATGAAAAAACCGGACAAGTATGAGTCAAACTCGCGCCCGATAGTTTCGTTCCGTACTCTCATGATTTGTAGCTATAATAAACTATTTGGCGCATGTACATTGTCGAGTGTAACCTGTATCTGGATGTCCCTTTACGTTGCTTAAATTGAAATAGTATTTTTATGTACAAGTTCAAAGTTATTTATTACCTTACTTGTAATGTAAGACCATGCTTATTATATTACCAAATATCATGATTCTAGGTCAACGGGAATTATCCTATAGGTTTTGATTCTCTTGAGAGTGTCATTATGCGGTATTACAGACGCATATTTCGATTACGATTACTTAGAAGTTTGATTTTTTCGCAGCTTCAAGGAATTGCGGTTCGAAGTATTTTATTTTTATATCAACCTTGAAGTACGGAGATCAGCCTGTAAGAGATTAGAATGGCTCTTAAACAGCTCAAACACAACAATACACCCGTTGAATATGGTATTACAGCCGAACTCCTGAAGGCGGGTGGAAAACCGGTCCTTACGACCCTCCAGAAGTTGTTCAATTCAGTCTTACTGGAAATAAGAACGCCAAAGGCATGGAGCGGGTGTGAGGTGTAGTGGTGCTTTACTTCAAAAAGAGCGACAACGTTCTGCTAAAGAACTACAGGCCCATCTGACTTTTGAGCCATGTATATAAGCTGTTTTCATTTCAAGAGTCATTACGAACCGTCTCGCACGCAGGCTAGATGGCTTCCTGCCTCCCGAACAAGCCGGTTTCTAAAGAGGCTTTAGTACCGTATAGTATACCACTTTCCTACGCTTCGCCAGGTTATACAGAAGACTGGGGAGTATGACTTGCCCCTCTGTTTAGCGTTCGTGGACTACGAGAACTTCGATTCGATTCGATCGAAACCTGGGCTGTGCTAGAATCTCTGCAGCGGTGCCAAGTTGACTAGCGCTATATCGAAGTGCTGAAGTGTTTGTACGAGAACGCCACTATGTCAGTCCTTCTCCGGGACCAGAACTCGAAACCTATTTAGTTGCAGCGGGGAGTCCGACAAGGAGATGTTATTTCTCCTAATTTGTTCTCCGCTGCACTGGAGGATGTTTTCAAGACTCTGGATTAAAAAGGCTAGGCATCAACATAAATGGCGAGTACATCACTAACCTTCAGTTTGCTGATGATATAGTAGTCTTGGCTGAGACCATGGAGGCTATGCTATAAGTACAATGCTCAATAACGTCAGTAAAGCCTCCGAGCGAGTTGGTCTTAGGATGAACATGGACAAGACGAAGATCATGTCAAATGCCCACGTAGCACCAACTCCCGTAACAATCGGACACTTAACGCTCGACGTTGAAGACGACTACATTTACCTAGGACAGACCGTCCAATAAAGTAGGTCAAATTTCGAGAAAGAGGTTAATCGTCAAATCCGAATCGGGTGGGTAACGTTCGGGAAGCTACGGCACATCTTTTTGTCCAATATTCCGCAGGGTCTCAAGACGAGAGTCTTTGACCAGTGTGTGTTGCCACTTGCCAGTGATGACATATGGCACTGAAACGTGATTGCTTACTATGGGCCTCATAAGAAGGCTCAAAGTCACCCAAAGAGCAATAGCGACGGATATGCTGGGAGTATCTCTGCGTGTTCGTATCAGGAATGAGGTTATCCGCAACAGAACCCATGTAACCGATATGGCCCGCCGAATCGCTAAACTTAAGTGGCAGTGGGCTGGGCACACAGCACGTAGAACCGATAGCCGTTGGGGCGGAAAGGTTCTCCAGTGGCGTCAGCGTACCGGTGGACTGATGACCTGGTAAGGATCGCGGGTGCAGGCTGGATTCAGGATTAGCGCAGGACCAGTCATTGAGGAAGTCTTTGGGGCATAGGTCCAGTAGTGGACGTCCTTCGGCTGATATGATGATATCTCTACGCGTTCGCGAGAAAAACACATCAGAGTTGATGAAATGAGCCCGAAAAAACAACTCATTTTGCCATTTCACTAGAGAAGTTCAGTGATATATATGAGTGTTATTCACCACAAATAATGAAATCCCGAAAGTCCCGAAAGCAACGGGAATTACAAAATCAGTCCCGGGAAAAAATGTGAGTTTCATTTCCCGGGTAATACCGGGTTTTTCGGGATCGGGATTTCCTGGGAGCACACCCTAGTTTTAGTGATACGAATGTTACTTGTAAGATCTTATTGTACCTAAAACTACGTGAAATAAATTATTTGGAATTTGAAGAAGTTTTTAATAAACTAGCGCGTGCTGGCCACTATTTTGATTTGACGTGACATAATGTGAAGAAATGATTTGATGAAAATGGCATAAAATATTATAAAAAATTAAATGAGGCATGCTTATGTAATATTGTGTGGTTTATGTTTATGAATTACTAGTTTTTCCCGCGACTTCGCCCGCGTGGAACTCTTTTAATCGCTATATCGCTCTCCCGTATAAACTTCCAGCCTTCTTTCTACTTCCTTTAAGGATCATTTTCCGGGATCGCCTCAAACTATCCCCATGCGAAATATTTCCTCAATCGGTTTGGCGGTTTAAGCGTAAATTGTGGCCTTAGAAGTATTTTCGTCTGATAATACAAAATTTATCGAAGGTAATGCATAAACTAATAATATAGAATACTTAATTTAATGTGGTCTGTTGCGCTGCTCGGCCCGTGTATTACAGAGAACGTAAGCAAAGCTGCGGCATATAACCAACTTAGAAAAATTGAAAAACCCTCGACATTTTCATTTCAAAGTTCAATATCTCAAAAACGGCTTAACCGATTTTGACGAATATATTTACGAAACCGGTTTCGTTTTCGGTTTAACCGTTAGGGAGCTACGATGCAACATACAAATACACAGATACCCAAGTTAAACTTCTAACACCCCTCTTTTTCCTTGCGTCGGGAATTAAAAATATAGCCTATTTTAAGTAGTTTCGGAGATTATGTCCCCTAAACACAAACACTATTAGTATACCTAGATTACTCGCTAAATTGGCGATTTGTATTCTACTCCGTAGTAGAATACAAATCAATGTTTTAGAAAATATACTAATCTTATTAAAATTGACATCAATTGAGAGGTGCAACCCTATCGCTCTAACAAAGCCCAGGACCAAAAAGGTCTTAAGCGACTCTATTTGAGTTACTGCCTTAAGCTATATATATATATATATACTCGTACTGTGCATCTATGCTGCGAGGATGTATAAGCTACGCAAAGAAAACCTGTTTCCGTCAGTGCTATGCTATGTGGACCAATGAATTTGATTGGTGGATTCAAAAGCATCCATAGCAACGTGGCATAGCACATCTCTAGTGGAAAAGCACCCTTAAGCAAGATGATCTTTCATATAAGTGTCTCGTGACAACGGGACAGATAGTAGGATCATTTTCGACTGTCAACTTTGTCTCCTTGTAAAAGCACACCGAAATGTTAAATCTTATGTAATCCAAAACGTCGCAAACGTCAGTTCAGTACAATTTGCAGTTATGGAAACGGAGACACTGACACAGCTTCACCTGTTCGATTATCCGATTATCTGTCCAGGTCTGTGTCAGGTCTTCACCTGTCAGATATCACTTATTTGTCTCTCTCAAACTTACTGATTTGTGCATTAGTGAGAATAGATCTGATGTAAAGGAATCGTTGAACTTAAATGAGCGGGTCTGCTTTACATATTATGATATCTGTGGATTTGCTGTAAAAAGCTGTGAAGCACAGGCTTCTTTTATCGTCTTTCACTCCTTGCTTTCCTCCGTTACCCAAGGTCCGTTCTAACGCCTAATGTTCCCGGGACACTTTAAAAGCCGAACACGGTGGGTTGCGAATATTTTACAATTCTGACAGGGATTTTTCCGTGTGACATTGTTCTCTAGGGGATCTTCCGTTCGTTCGTGCAAAATCATTTCGCGATGCCAAAGTTCAGGGCTCGTCATCGTGAAAACAAATTAATCAAGATGTGCATGATGTCATGTCATTTTTTGTTTATCATTATGGAGTTTGCGGTTTATATATTATACGTACAGCTAAATAGTTAGCGACTATACTCTGTACCTAAATAAAAAACATACTTAGGCTGGGTTGCACCAACCAAACCGTCTGTAATTGTAAGCGGTGTTCGTTAGAATCTGTCTGTATGGAAAGTTTGACAAGTTTCTTTGGGATGACAGCTGCCGGCGCCATATTTAACGTTGATCAGTCTGTGATCGTAAGTCGGTGCAACACAGCCTTAGTCGGCTCATAAGTTCTGTCACTGGCCTTTAAAATTTAAATTTGGAACTCCTAAAACAAAAACCGTTGTGCATTTGAATTTCGAATCTTTTTTAAATATTTGAGTAGTATAATTTTGCAATTTTCTGTTTTCTTTAACATGGAGTGGACGCTTAAAGATAGCCGTACCGCAATAATTGCACTATATCGTTGTGGACACTCGTCGACTAAAATTTTTAAGCTACTTGAAAATTTAAAATTCTCTCTAAGATTTGTGTATCGTACCATAGAAAGATACAGTGAGGTCTCTAGTTTAAATGACAAGAAAAGAAGCGGTCGTCCGCGTACAGCTAGGACTCCAGCGGTTGTACAAGCAATTAGGGCACGCATTGCCAGAAATCCCGCTAGGAAACAAAAAGTTATGGCCCTCCAGATGGGTTTGAGCAGAAACACGGTGAAAAGAGTGCTTAATCAAGACCTGAGACTTCATGCTTATAAACGAAAAACTGGCCATCTTCTCAATGGTCGGCTTAAAGCTTTAAGGCTTAAAAGATCTAAAGCTTTATTGAAGAAGTACGCTAAAAATAAGCATCGTTGTATACTGTTTTCGGACGAGAAAATTTTTGACATAGAAGAAAACTGTAATAAACAAAATGATAGAGTGTACGCTCGCAATAGTAAAGAAGCGTCTAATAGCATTCTCCGTATTCAAAGAGGTCATCACCCTTCATCTGTGATGGTTTGGCTGGGAGTTTCTTATGCGGGCGTCACTAGTATGCATTTTTGTGAGAAAGGAGTAAAAACTAGTGCCAAAGTGTACCAAGACACGGTGTTGACTAATATTGTGAAACCACTATCCCATACGATGTTTCTAAACCAGCATTGGGTTTTCCAGCAGGACTCTGCTCCAGCCCATAAGGCAAAGTCTACACAAGCCTGGCTCGCCTCCAATAAAATCGACTTTATACGGCATGAAGATTGGCCCTCCTCTAGCCCAGATCTTAATCCGTTAGACTATAAAATATGGCAGTATTTAGAGGAAAAGGTGTGCTCAAAACCTCATGCAAATCTAGACTCGCTGAAAAAATCCCTTGCTACGGCAGTGGCCAATATCGACATGAAAGTGGTGCGTGAATCCATTGACGACTGGCCACGCAGACTTCAAGCCTGTGTAGATAATTATGGCGGTCATTTTGAATAAATGTTATACATTTAGATTCTCTAGTCGATAAGCCTTCAAACGCTGTACAAATTATACGGAATAAACTTAAACTATTGATTTTATTTGATACTATGTATATGACAGAACTTATGAGCCGACTAAGTATATAAATAAATAAATATTAAGGGACATTTTTACACAAATCGAACTAGTCCCACAGTAAGCTCAACAAGGCTTGTGTTATGGGTACTAGACGACGATATATTTAATAGATATATACTTAAATACATAGAAAACATCCAAGTCTCAGGAACAAATGTCTCTGCTCACCACAGAAACAAATGCCCTTACCGGGAATCGAACCCGGGACCTCTAGCTTCGGAGGCAATGGCACTACCAATTAGGCTAAACAGGCCGACAAATAATATATGTAAGTAAATACGTGCGTGTTTAAGTTTTAATATCTGGATTGATATTTTTTCACTATTTTTTTTATTATATAAATAAATATTAGTGGACTCTTACACAAAGCCACCTACCTATACTCCCATAATGAGCGAAGCGTAAAGCTTGTATTATGGGTAATGTACGGTCGGCATCACAAGGGGCTGAACATCTTTGTACCTTGTCGCATTAACGTCATTTGTTACTGTTAAATCTTTTTAGTCTTTCATACCCATCTACCCATGACATGACCCATTCATCATATTTTGTACAACTTATAACCAACATAATTTTTTTTATAATTAATTATGAAAATAATCTAAAATACAATTTAAAAGAAATTAAATTCAAAATAAATTAAAGTTCAAAATAAAATAAAGCTCAAAAAAACTTGAACTTGTAACCTTTAAAAAAAACATAACTAAACTAGCTTTTTCGTGCGACTTAGGCTGCGTAAACTTCCACTCACAAAATATCCTAATGTTTATAGTTTATTCCTACACTCCTTGTATACCAAATTTCATGATAATCCATTCAGCCGTTTTTCCGCGATTGAGTAACAAACATGTAAACATCTAAACTTTCGCGTTTATTACTAGGAATCTGCCCAAACCTTAGAGCATACATAACATGAGTCGCCATTATTATATTTACCCCTCTGCCAAAAAACAAGCACAATGTGCACAAAATTATTTCTACTCACTCATCACTATACCTAGATATTTTTCTAGCAGGAACAACATTTGTTTAGTGCTAGCCACAATAAAAATATCGACAATCCTGTTATCGATAAGTACATAATTCTTCAACGACAAGACGTACATAAAATCACAGACTTATATCGGCTACCTACCTAGACGCCGCGTGCACCGATCTTGTACAAATTGAACGTAATCCGTACACTTTCTTAGGTCTTTATGTTTATAATGGTAGAAGACTAAGTACCATCAATTCCTCATGGAATCCTCCATCATAACTGAAAGCTTGACAAAAATGTGTCTTGAAAACCTAGCTTGCTTGACAAACAAAACGAAGAGAACAAATCGTCCCAAAGAAACATAACATCACATGTCACATTAACACAGAAAAGCTTAAGAATTCGCGAAGAAAAAAATCGATTTCATATTTACCTAACAAAGTTTATGATCAATTGCAATGTGCCATGCTACCTACCAACTAGACAACCCCAGTAATTTTCGAACATTTATCTATGACGTTGAAGTGGTACTTATCGATAACAGGACTGTCGATGTTTTTATTTTGTCAATCACTTACATTAAGTCGTTCGTGCTAGAAAAATATCTAGGTGTACTCATCACAGTACTTCATTACTCGATTATAAGTCAGTCTCGAAATCGTTTTCGGCGTGTGAAGAGCTCCGTGAAAATACCTTTATCTGCTGTTTAGGGTAATAAAACGTTGTACTTAAATAAAATTTACAAAAAGATTGATGATAATTTCACAGACTGTAAGCATATTTTTGCTTTATTTATAATTTTATGCGCAATTCAAGTTTTATTTCAAATCGTACAACGAGCATCGATTACGAAAAACATCCGTGCTTGACCATTAGGGCTAGCTGTCAAACGTCACCGTATTTAAAGAAATAAGGTCTACTGTTTATGAGAATTTCTTTGAAACATGTTCCCTATCGACTTTGGTCAATTTGGCCATCCGATAGTAACCCAATAATGGATCTAACGTTAACGAGAATAAGGTTGACTTTTATTGCTCAACTTTAGTATTTTGAATGTGCGTGAGTTGATTGTTTTTGTGTGGGTGCGTAGTAATGGAACAATATATTGTAAGTAGTGTACGTAGTTTTTTTCATGTGTGTTACCTCGCCCCCCGCAAAAAATTGTATGATGCGCTGATGGCTACTCCAGTTATGTACGCTCTAATCGATATTTCGCAGATAGCATGCTAGACGACTCGGGCACCAATGACCGCAGCGGCCTCGGCGGAGCCCCGCAGGCTTGGTGGCGCCTTCAACTCGACCCGCAGAAGCTGACGGATTGGAACCTCAACTTGAGACTGGTATGATCTCTGAGCTGACAGCACTGAAACTGCCATCACGAAGTAACCACCCTGTTGTTATAAACCGTATTTTATTACCGACTTCAATAGAAGGAAGGAGGTAGTCAGTTCGTCAGCATGTTTGCTTGTACTTTTTTATGTATGTATGTTCCCCGATAACTCTTGACCACGTTGACCGATTTTGATAATTATTTTATTGTTTCAAAGCAAGTTGGTCCCATATAAATTTGGTGAAGGTCTGATGATGGGATCTAGGAGGAATCGAGGGAACTCCTCGAATTTGATAGGCACGCATATGCCGATTTCGGTATTTTCTGTAGGTAACCCAGTATTGGCTCATGGAAACCACAAATTGTGGCATAGTAAGTACAAAATTGGAGTCGGTTTGTTTTTGGTATAAAGTTTTTTTTACACAAATCGAACTGGTCCCATAGTAAGCTCAATAAGGCTTGTGTTATGGGTACTAGACGACGATATATTTGATTGATTTACGTACATAAATACATAGAAAACATCCAAGTTTGACGGCCTGTTTAGCATAGTTGTTAGTGACACTGTCAACGAAGCTAGAGGTCCCGGGTTCGAATCCCGGCCAGGGAATTATTTGTGCATTTAGCATGGATATTTGTGTCTTGGATGTTTCTATGTATTTAAGTATGTATTTATCTATATAAGTATGTATATCGTCGTCTAGTACCCATAGTACAAGCTTTGCTTAGTTTGGGACTAGGTCGATTTGTGTAAGATTGTCCCTTAGTATTTATTTATTTAAGTCTCAGGAACAAATGTTTGAGCTCATCACAAAAACAAATGCCCTTACCGGGATTGGAGCCCGGGACCTCTAGCTTCAGAGGCAGTGTCACTACCAACTAGGCTTAAAAATCTTTTTCACCTCAGCGGCTCGAAAATGTCGGTTTTGCTGCTTGAAACCAGTGAGCAAAATGCAATTTTGCTGCGAGCGTGAAAAAAAACTTACTTTTTATTTTTTCATATCGTAGGTTAGTTAAAGTAACTTTTTTCTCTATGTTCCTTTGCGTTATATGTTCTCGCCGCTGAGGTGAAAAGTTGTATGTATCACACGAGAGCAAAGATATTTGCATCTCGTGTCTTTGAGTCCCTCGCTACGCTCAAGATTCTAATTATATAATCTTTCACTTGCTCGGGACTCAACATCAACACTCGCAGCAAAAATCTACTTTGCTCTTTTGTTGAACAAATAACCATTTTTTCTTAGTGGCTCCACGTCACTATACTGGAGCGTCTAGTTCGGGAGATGGCGTCGGTGGAAGTGTGCCTCGCGAGAATAGGCCTGCACGACGTTAAAATAGGACAGGTTAGTACTAAATTATGGGAACATATTGAAAAATTTAATGCTCCGAGCAGGATTCGAACCTGCGACGTCTGGCATACGCGGCCAATCGCTCTAGCCTCGGAGCTATCGGAACAACCGTATGCGAGGTTAAGCAATGTCGGGTGAGGTCAGTCCTTGGATGGGTGACAGTTTTGAGTGGTTACTAACTGAGCTCTCTCGTGCTTTGGAAGACACGTTAAGCCGTTGATCCTGGTTGCTGTCTACGATAGCAGTCGTTAAGCCAAGTTAGAGGCCTCCGGGCGGCTTGAGAACTTCTAACAGTCAAGTTGCCCACTCACTTCACAAGCCTAATCCCAATAAGGTCTAGTTTCCCCCTCGGGTTGGGAGGTCAGATGGCAGTCGCTTCCGTAAAAACTAGTGCCTACGCCAATTCTTGGGATTAGGTAGTGGACCCCGGGCATCCTGCAGGATGCATCTGTACTGGGAATAACGCTAGGAGGATGATGAACCAAGCATTGGCTCACGGAAACCACAAATTGTTGCATAGCAAGTACAAAATTGGAGTCTGTTTTTTTTGCTATAAATTATTGTCAATATATTTTTGTTTATCTATCCGTCATTGACAGGTGTCGGTGGAGCGACTTTCTCAAAGCACCAAATCAGCTGGTTGCGGCATGCTTGCCGCGATACTTCCATTCCTGGAACCTTACGCCGACCAGAAGTATCTCGTGCAAAGGATCAAAGGTAAGAATCCAAGACACAAAAAGGAAATAATATTCTATTGATAGTTTACAATTGAAATTATATTAGAAACTATTAAATATCATATAAGGCATCAGGAAAATTACAAATTAGAAACTTATAAAAATAAATAAAATATTGCAAAAAAATATTAAAGAAGCAAATTCAACAAACATTTTCAAAAAGAAAAAGGCGTATGTAATTGATCATATTTCGGTCACCTGAATCCGACCCTGGCAGGCCCTCTACACAGATTATTATCCTACCGTACTTTTATTTGTTATTTTTACAGAAAAATACCCGCTTTTGTTTTGTTGAATTTTGTTTACCTAACGTATTTGTATTGCATAATAATATTTCTAACTGCACGTAACCACGCTCACGGGCGAAATGTATGTATAATAATTAGCATATTCAGTTCTCAATAAGTGAAATGTTATATTTCTTCTGATAATAATAAATTCTTTAACCCTTAGATAAAATTAAATTTACATTTTAAAAAGTAAACCGCGTCCAGCTCTTCCTCATGGGGCATGGATCCCAGGACGCTGGCGGCATTACCCCTTTGGATCGCGAGAGCGATCCGTTGCCAAAGGTAGCCAACCACCAGCCCTGAGAACCCCGGTTGCGTTGATCAGCCGAAACGACAAAGGCTTTAGCCTTTCATGTCGGCTGACCAGGGACCTAAAATGGTTATTTGTTCAACAAGAGAGCAAAGTAGATTTTAGCTGCGAGTGTTGATGTTGAGCCCCGAGCAAGCGAAAGATTCTATAATTGAATCACGAGCGTAGCGAGTTAGCTAGCATAGTGGTTAGCGAGACGATGGTCTCCTAAACCGAAAGTTACAAAGTCGTTCATTAAAACTGATTATAGTCGTTATCGACTGATGGCAGTTTATAACAAAAAACAAAAAAAAAGTTTGGTACACAGCAATCGGTAGATAGCGATTAGACAAAACATTCATTTCTCTCAATACCTAATGAAAACTTTTTGCTGTTTAAACTCAACTTTTCTCTTTTATATTCGTAGTCAAAATTATGGCAAAAAAAATATTTCGAAAATTAGGCTTTATCCAGCAATGTTTATATTACTTCTTTTTGTCCAAATAGGTACTAGAATCGCGTTGGTTAAAATCTGTCGGTATACTAATTCCCATCCTGTATAACGACAATATGTTATAAAGTTTGACATATTTGCGTAGTCATTGTTCTTAGTCAAAATATGTTTTTGAACGGCAAATTGAAAACCGGCCAAATGCGATTGACCACAAATTATACTGGGACAGAACCATAATCACCGACAAAACAGTGCACTACAATAGACCTGACATTACACTCCACGATAAAGCCGCCAAAACAGTATATCTCATCGACGTAGCCATACCCAATACCCACAACCTAGCATCCACTCACACTGAAAAGATCAGCAAATACACTGATTTGTCCGTAGAGATAAAAACCCAATGGCGAGTGAATACCGTGAAGACTATTCCTGTCGTAATTTCTTACCAGCCTCAAAACACTCGATGTTCATCCACTCACATACTTTTTATTACAAAAAGCAGTAATTATGAACACTTGCAGAATAGTACGTAAATTCTTAGCCCTAGAACAATAGGTAATAAGTCGATAACATTGTCTTCTACACTCGTTTGGCCAATAGCCCGCGGGTGTGGAAATAAAATAACCTCCACTTGGAGAGAGAGACAAATAGAAAAAACATAATAATAATATTGTGGCGAGCTGACGGTGAGTGGCGTCACCGCGGACCCCTAATCTCCTGAGGGCCCTTTCCATTTGGCCCTCACCTCTGTACTTGCATTAATTGGCTGGCCAGAGTGGAGTCGCAAGAGCGAGACCTATTCTCCAGGTTGGAAGTGTAAAATGTCATAACGCCGGCGGCCTGCTGATCGGATTACCGGGATCTGGCTACCGCAGACTCACCTCTCGACAACCTTACAGCCGCTCAAAGGGATGTTGCCCCACTGTCGCACTGTGCGTGCGACTGTTATGTGGGGCCCACTCAGCGAGCTGGCGAGTCACCGCCTGCCTTTTACAATATTGAGACTGATTGTCACGGCAGGTGTTCGCTAGTCTCCGCCAATAGCCCATTATCCAGCCCATCTAACATTCAACACAATAGCCCATGACCTTAGTTTCCATCGCGGCACAGTGATGCACTGCAATAGTCTTTGCACCTGGCTGGGACCATCTCCGGATGTATCACATTGTGCGCTCGGAGATGTATAGGCAAAGATATATGTATATGTTTCTCTTTTACGCATAGTATCTTTTGTCACTCTTCTCTATCATTCAAATTCTTTATCTTAGATGGTCCATAGGGCTCATTTCGGGTTTTGTCATGACTGATAGTGCATGTTTTTGTGTGGTGGCTGGTGAATTTAAAACATCCCGATGAAACCGAAAAGTGAAGTGTTTTGTCATTTTATGGAAAATAACTAATAATGGTTAATAATGGAACTTATGCAGTGTTGTGTACAACTTTGAAAATTTTACAAACTTTGCATATCTATCATATTACTAAAGGCAAAAAAAAGTTCCGACGATGTGAAGGATAGCTTCAAACGTTATAACAAGAAATACAACGGACTCAATAGCCGATTAATTATATAAAGTAGTCACAAATATGATGGAAGAATTTCACGTTTCAAAGTTTGTTGAAGTGGTTCCGAATAATGGTACAAATGTGGTTAGTATAGGCCGCCCTTTACACGAAAAACATGAACAGGGTGTTGGCACGTACGCTTCACTTATTTGTGCGAAATATATTAAACGTCGAGAAAATACGCCAGATATTGGCAACAAGTTGACGGAAGTCTCAAATGAAGAAAGAATGCAAAGAATAAAGGAAAAGAGACAAATACTGACGGTCATAGAGAATAGGAGAGGAATTATGATAGGACATTTGCTAAGGCATGATCTTTACCTTAAGACCATTATAGGAGGGAAGATTGAAGGAAAGAGGAAGGCAAAGAAGAAACAAATAAAAGAGAAGGTTAAGGTCGTGTCTAATCAGAAACTCTTAAATAAAAGAAGCGAAGAAGATTGGCAAGTTCAGTCAGAGTTGTTATATAAACGATTACTCAGTCTCATATTCTCGGTACAGAGTTCCGAAAACTCGCTCGAGAAAAAGAAGGTTAAGGTCGTGACTTATCAGAAACTCTTAAATAAAAGAAGCGAAGAAGATTGGCAAGTTCAGTCAGAGTTGTTATATAAACGATTACTCAGTCTCATATTCTCGGTACAGAGTTCCGAAAACTCGCTCGAGAAAAAGAAGGTTAAGGTCGTGTCTTATCAGAAACTCTTAAATTAAAGAAGCGAAGAAGATTGGCAAGTTCAGTCAGAGTTATTATATAAACGATTGCTCAGTCTCATATTCTCGGAACAGTTAAAATAAAAACGGGAAGTTACCTCATGGGTACCCAAGCTACATAAATTTTTAGATTATCTAGCAAAATATTGTAATAAAATGGTTAAATCGTTATTACATTTCTTTGCAAGTTCATTGAGTTAATAAACATTCAACGAAGTTACAAATGTAATAATTTAAACGAAGACACATGGTTGGAACTGTATTCTTTGGAGTGGATTTTAAACGCAAGAGTCCAATTGTTTTTTACTCCTAAAGGCAATTACTATGCAGTCCATTGAGTGTGTAAAGCGTTTAAATAAAGATAGTTTACTTGCTTCAAAAGATAAATTGAACAAAAGAAAACGAATGCCCTGAAACCTATCCATTTTAAACGTCAAGGTATGCAATTGACAAATCAAAATAAACATGGACGGGTGCAATGTGACATTTTTATTGTGGAGGTGAATCCCAATGTCCAATTGAGTTGTCATGACCAATAAGAGTCACAATCTTTGACAAAAAGACTTGTAAATTGGCAGCAACTGCAGAATCAGTCACATTCACACACACAAACATTGTTTGAATACACAGCTTTAAGACAAATAGCTTTTAAACTCCTAACTATTCTTACAACTTCTGCAGTAAGTAGGGAGGTCTTTCCCTACGTTTTCAAGCATCCACTAAAAAAAGAAAGCATCTCAAGACAAATAGGGCTGGAAAATTAACAACTGGAAGCTAACACCAACATCACCGAAAGTGCCCATAAACCAGATCAGTAGTGAAATTTCCTAAAATTCAAATTCCTCCGATTCTGAAGGTATTTTTTTCAGACATTGACGTTGATCTGGAAGGTTTCCAATCAAATAAAAATCAATAGGAACATATTATTGGTAGTGGTAAAATACTTTAATTTATCATGGACTTGACTGCAATACAATAAAAATAGAATACATTTATGTAATGAACTGACTTTTACATATATGTTGTTTTAGTTTGGACGGGTAAAAATAATTTGTAACGAGAAAAAATGGCTTTTGTAAATTTACGGGACAGTAATATTTCCAGTAGCATTGCTAAGATACCTGGTAATATTGGGTAAGTTACTGGTAAGATTGGGCATTTACTTTCTGAAGTGAACTACATATTTTTAATTATAATAAAGGAAACCAGTGGTTTAATTATAATAAAGGAAATCCTTGACTTACTATTTAATTTTTCAATCTTACCGTAAATTTCCGATCCTCGGTAATGTTACCAGTAGCGTTACTGGGAAAATACCCGCCTTGGTAATATTACCGGTACTTACCCATCACTAGCCATGTGTGTATCCCTTACTTTTTGATTATTTTTGTCTTAAGGGGCCTCTGCGCTGTTGGCTTCGGCCCCACGCACGCCTTCCAAAGGTCCGGGACCCCATGGTCCCGAGATGTAGAAAAGACGTACAATAATAATAATAATAAGTCTTTATTTTGGACATTACATGATCCATACTTGTTAGTGTATTTTCCTTAACCTAGGTATTAGTAGAGTACACAATATATTACATTACTTATAATAAATTATCGCTACAGTTCACATCAAAGCAAATACAACTTGATAGTATGTATTTACTTACTGTATGTATGTATGTATGTATTATCGATACAACATTAGACACTTTATTATAACCTGTTTTAATTTAATTTATATTATAATATTTTTTATCAGTAATAAGAAGTTTAAATAATGTCAAGTAGACTTTTGGTCAAGTGCGAGTCGGATTTTAGTTTTCCCATGCATTTTGAGACCCAGCGCCTGATGAACACAATGAGCAATTTTATTTTAAGTTTTTTTGTATACGAGCTCCCTTAATTATTTATTTTATTTTGTTTGTAGTATTTGTTATAGCGGCAACAGAAATACATCATCTATCAAAATTTCAACTGTCTGAATATCACGATTCTTGAGATACAGCCTGGACAGACAGACAGACAGACGGACGGACAGAGGAGTCCTAGTAATACGGTTCCGTTTTTAACCGTTTGGGTGCGGAGTCCTAAAAATATTTATTTAATTATTTATTTATTTAAACTTTATTGCACATATTAATACAAAGGGCGGCCTTAATGCCGGGAGGCATTCTCTACCAGTCAACCATAGGGCCAAACAGAAACTTGTAAAAGTGGGTGCATTGAGTAAAATGAAAAGAAAACATGAAAAGTTAAATATTTTTTAAGTATTCCACACCACATCAGCCCTAGGACGTCCACTGCTGGACATAGGCCTCCCCCAATTTCATGGGGGGTAAATGCCATAATCGCCACGCTTGGCATGCGGGTTGGCGATCGCAGTATCTCCACCGCACTCTAGGAATGCTGCTGCCCATTCCCCGGTGGTCTTGGTCGTAGTTTAAGGACATACCCGGGTCCCGGGTTTTAAGTATTAATATGAATATTTCATAAACTACATACATACATTTATCAGATAAAATATATACAAGTACATATATACAATAATAAACAAAACATATATAATACATACAAATATATATACATATATAAATGCATATGTTCATACTATTGCATAAGTGCTGAGGATACCTACCGAATACTTTCCTATTTCTCTAACAGGTGCTTGTAGAGCATATGCTTGAATGCCATCTTGCTTGGGGCTTGTCTTATTGTGATATCGCAATATTATTCGATTTCAGAACTGGCGGAGGGCGGTTGCCTCAGCAACTTTAGATGGAACGGCGGCGGGTCGGAACACGATGATTGCAAACCCACAGACGCCGAACTAATACTACACTTATTGGCCACATACCTCGACGGACAGGTACACGCATATAATATATATTTTTTTAATCGTATGGCATGTATTTACGAGCCGTGAGATCTTGGAGAAGACAAGTACGGTTGCCAGTTTTTGTTGCACTTTTACGAGGCTTGCACTGAAAGTGGCGGGAATCGAATACTTATTAATTTATTTTTAACATGTATTATACCTTTTTATAATCTCTGAAGTTTCCTTATCTCAACACACTGGCCACTTAGAAAAAAAAAAGTATGGTTCGGTTTCAATTGTTTATTGAAGTCGTCGAGTCACTGCTTAAAATGGAATTGTGCCGTGAAAATTTCAGAGCTATGATTTATTATGACTTTAAAAGTGGACTAACACAAAAACAATGTGAAGAGCGGATGGTTGCTGCTTTTAATATTGAAGCTCCTTCAAAGACTACAATATACAGGTGGTATTCAGAATTTCAACGTGGCCGTGTATCCCTCACCGACGAAGTGCGTGAAGGTCGACCAAAATCGGCAGTCACGCAAGAAAACGTCGATGTTGTGCGTCGTCTGATAAATGAAGACCGACATGTGACATATCGGGAAATTCAAGAGCACCTGGGTATTGGAATGAGTCAAATACAAATTATTTTAAAAGAAGAATTAGGCGTGAAAAAGTTATTTTCCCGTTGGATACCTCACCTATTGTCTGACGAGCAGAAAATAGTCCGTGTCAATTGGTGCCGCAAAACTTTGAAAAGATTTAACAAGGGACGCTCAAATGCTGTTTTTAGCATAGTATCAGGTGACGAGTCGTGGATATACGCTTATGAGCCTGAAACTAAAAACCAATCCCGAGTATGGGTCTTCGAAGACGAGCTCAAACCCACAAAAGTTGTTCGTTCTCGCAGTACGGCTAAGAAGATGGTGGCTACGTTTATCTCTAAATCTGGTCACGTAGCTACTGTGGCTCTTGAGGATCGTAGAACAGTCAATGCTGATTGGTACACCACTATTTGTTTGCCGAACGTCTTTGCTGAACTCCGAAAAACAAACCCTAGTCGTCGCATCATCCTTCACCAAGACAACGCCAGCCCACACACTGCTCGGACAACAACTGAGTACCTGGACGGTGAAAAAGTCGAAATATTGGACCACCCTCCATATAGCCCTGACTTAAGTCCCAACGACTTTTTTACATTCCCCAGAATCAAGGACAAACTGCGTGGTCAGCGGTTTCAGACGCCAGAAGAAGCAGTGGAGGCCTATAAAATAGCCATTATGTCGACCCCTACTTCAGAGTTCAAAAAGTGCTTTATGGACTGGTTTGAACGCATGCATAAGTGCATGAAATACAAAGGAGAATATTTTGAAAAACAATAAAAATAAATAAACTCACTTATACTGCATATTTTCTTCTATTCCCGAAACTTTCAGTTTTACCCTCGTAGCACCACCCAGGGGTCACGTGTAGGGTAACGGTGGGTACTCCCTACGGACGTGGTGCAACTTCGACCCCCCTTTGTTAAGTGAGTGGGCAACTTGACTGTTAGAAGTTCTCAAGCCGCCCGAAGGCCTCTAACTTGGCTTAACGACTGCTATCGTAGACAGCAGCCGGGATCAACGGCTTAACGTGCCTTCCAAAGCACGAGAGCACTCAGTTAGTAACCACTCAAAGCGGTCACCCATCCAAGAACTGACCTGCCCCCACATTGCTTAACCTCGTATACCGCACGCGGTACGCTGGCGCCGCTGGGCCACGAACGCTCCACATATGATATAATAATAATAATAATTTATTGATCAGTAAGTTGTACAAAATTTTGAAGCCCCTGACTTCTGAACTAGGTATAAACCTGTATCTCGGTTGCCAGCGTCTTCTCCGTTTATCACATCCACACATCCTCTTTTTGTTTTTTTTTTCTCCTTTTAGCTTAGTTGGTAGTGACACTGCCTCCGAAGCTAGAGGTCCCGGGTTCGAATCCCGGCCAGGGCATTATTTGTGCATTTATCATGGATATTTGTTGTTGGGTCTTGGATATTTTCTATGTATTTTAAGTATGTATTTATCTTAAAAGGTTTTTTGAAAGGGTTATTATTTATAAAATATATCTAGGTACACTACACAATACCTCAAATCATAGTCACTTATTGCATCAACCTGTATTTAATCATTTTGTGATGCACACATAGAAATTATCATTCACTCATTCAATTCACTCGTGTCAGCTCTCGTGAATCAACCTGAGGGCCTACCGCGAAGCGTGCGTGCCGTCCCTTTCACTCTCGTGTTATATACTATATGACGGAAAGGGACGGCACGACACGAAGTTCGATTTTCAAAGTTCACGGTAGGCCCTCTGTGATGATGATGATGATGTTGTCATCATGAACGCAGACCTCGGGTGTCACGCTTACAAGTAAATGGTATGGTATGGTAATGGTAAAGTACATGGCATTTCCGTAGCTACGAATAAAAAAAATGGTAGACTGAATCGGAATGTAGTCTTTATTTGTAATGTTTTGACGCTTACAGTTACCGGGGACCGGCAAACCGTTCTCAGAAAACCACTTGTCATCGGCGCCAAACCCGCCACCGAGGGGTCCTAGTGCCCTGTCTATACACAGAATGACCACTCACCCGCCGCATTACGTGTTGGCATTGGAGGATGACACCATTGAGGTTAGTGTAGCCCTGAGTCAGGGCTTGCAACCGGATAATTTACAATACAAAATCTAGTGTTTCTGATAAAGAAGACCACTGCCGAGAAGAAATGCCGAAACAAACTCGACAGTGGTTACTACAATGATAACTCTTAACCTACTTAATATAAGTGAATCCTTAGTATGGATACAAAAAGAGGAAAATATTTACAATGCGTAGTTCAACAAGACAACATGTTGAAAATGTATTACCAAATTGGAGATAGGTAATAATGGAAATAAAACCTGGGTTAATATTTTTTTCTGGACACAAGAGGTCACTGCGGTCAGTGCAGAGTGTCCTTTAAATTTGCTCCTATTACAGGCCAGACCCTGTATATACAAAGGCTGTATAAATAGTTGTGTATCTCAACAGCCTACAAGGTATCCCTCCTTATGTAACGCCGCGCCCGACTAAATCCCCAAATCCCGTCTTTGGCTCCCCTACTATAAGTAGAGAAGCCAAAGACAAAAAAGAAAAGACGCCTTCCCCCTTCTTCGACCAGACATCCAGACGTACGGCTGGCTACCATCCTTACCTGGTCGAAATTCTTCTAATTCGAACCAAGCGCTTAGCATCATCTTTTTATAATGCGCATTTCTGAGGTATCGTATTCTTTGCTGGCGTCTGTATTTCCGAGTTCATATAACCACCTACCGAATTGCATTAAAAATATAGAAACATTACATATCTCGATTAAAAAAACATCTAAAAACATTCTTAATTAACAAAAGCTTTTACAAATAAATATTTTAACGATAAACACGAGTAATATTTTGATAACTCTCTCCCTTACTTCAAAGACGTTAAATCTTAAATATGTTAGTTTTAAGTATGTTGCTGAGTCCTTGCAGGGCGTCACATGTATACCTAGCTATTTATTGTTCCATCTAATTATTATATGTAATGCGATTTATGCAATAAACAATTTGAATTTAATCTGGACCTTTTTAAGGCACGCTATGGGCATCTTCTGGATGAGCTTTCTTCATCGTCGGCCTCATCTTTACCCCCTGGCTAGATGCTGGCCAAGAGCAATCCTATTTTTAATAACATGTAATTTTTTTACAAAAATAACACCGACTCGAAACTTTGCCAGACCCTATCCTCCTGCTATATAATTTGAGGAGTTCCCTCGATTTTTCCAAGATCCCGTCATCAGATCCAGACTTGGTGACAATGGGACCAACAAGAAAACGCACCCTTTCAAACAAAAAAAAGAATTTTTGAAATCGGTCCACTAGTCTCCGAGTAATCGGTGAACATACAAAAAAAATATATTCCGACGAATTGAGAACCTCCTCCTCTTTTGAAGTCGGTTAAAAAGAAAAAAGAAGAGAGGTGGTATAGTACTATAGTATATTATAGTACTTATTGGTGTCCGCAGGTGGGCCGCGGACGCAACAACCTGCTACACACGATCCTGCTGCTAGTGGCGGCGTGTGCGCGCCGCACCCCGCCCGCGCTGCATCGCGTGCACCTCGGCCCGGCCGGGCTCAACATGCTGTGGATCATATCCTAGCACGCGGAGCGTCCGCTTGTCAACTCGATAGCGGGCCATATACCGCCTTGGCCGAGGAAGCCTGCAGCCACTTATATTCCACTGTAAATTTTAAAAACTGTATATATTTTTTTATTACACACACAACAACGCTTCACCCTTTGAACGCCAAGAACTTTTAAAGTGGTCGTGTGCCACGCCAACAACCACTAAAAAGGTCGGAGTGAAGGTGTACTTTGATCATGAATAAAATCTATTATGAATTGTTTTTATTGACTTAAACCAGGGGTTCCCAAAGTGGTCCAGGTGGACCCCCAGGGACCCGCAGGAGACTCGACGGGGTCTATGTTGGCGTAACAAAAAAATGGGGGTTTTGGGAATATGATAGAAATGTGGTGTAGAGGGTAACTTTTGAAAGTGGTCTATGAGAAAAAAAAGTTTGGGAACACCTAGTTTAAACGTTACATACATTTTTGATAACGCAACAGTGCTTGGCGTGTGTGTGATCACTTCATTCAAATATGAAAGCGTTCAAAGGGTTAGTAACTTGGTAAAGTTGAAAAGCCCCGACTATTTCATTTCGTAGTTCAATATCTCAAAAACGGTAAATATCTTTTGATGAAACACTTCTAAGACTGACGGCTGGAATACCAAGCTTTTAAATAATAAACCGCATACAAATCGAATCACCCGTTTTAGAACAACGATGCGTACACAGATTTTTATTCATAACACCCCTCCAATGAAAAGTGCAATTATCTCTAACGTCAACGAATTTTGCTATATGTAGTATTTTTGAAAAATAATGGAATTATCTTGTTTTTTTTTTTGTATGAAATACGCGGGAGTATTCAATACTTTTTGCCAAGGCTGTATGTACCTCTGCTGGCCACAGGCAGACATTCTTTTATGGAGACTTTTTAAAATATGCATTTATTGAGATTTTAAAAATCCTTGCTTCGCCAAGGAATCCGATCAACCATCAATATTTCGTGGTGTCCTTTCTTGATACCATGTCTGTTGGAAGAATTATTTCTTATGAAAAACGTACCCGGCCATAGAGAAAATAAGTAAGAATAGAGAGCTAACTCCATGCATCATTTTTTACTTATTATTTCGTAGTCGACATCTAGCGGCAAATAGCGGAATTATCAGTACTGCTATAAAGATACTAGATGTCACGTATGTCGCTACTGACGAAAAGTGTATTTCTCAACAACTTACTACTCATATTTAAAGCAGAATGAATTCAAAACAGAGTTCCGGTTAATCCGGTTATAATATTAGCTAAAAATGGTTGAGAATTCGATTGTTCGTTCGTCACGGCGTCTATTGTCGAGTAGCAGTACTGATAATTCTGCTATTTGACGCTAGATGTCGAATACGAAATAAGAAGTAAAAAATGACGTATGAAGTCGTATGGAGTTGTTAGCTCTCTATTCTTACTTATTTTCTATATGACCCGGCTGATTAAAAAAAATATATATATTTTTGTTTGGTCCGGATTCCATGTAAGCTGTCTATAGAATAAAATAGGCTGTACCGCACCGTGATTCGCAGACAGAAGTTTTAACGAATTTAATTTTTATTTCCCGTAATTTTAATTTCATAGGAAGCTTTTTTTTACTTAGCCTGTATATGGCATGGATTCCGCTGTAAAGTGATAAATTATTTTTGTGAAATTTAAGCTGTCGTGGCGGATGCCCAATTGGGCATCACTGGCAAGTGGCAATACTGTTGTAAAACATGATCAGTATGGTAGAGCGCTCGTGGCCCAGCGGCACCCACCTACCGCGTGCGATATGCGAGGTTAAGCAATGTGGGCGCAGGTCAGTTCTTGGATGGGTGACCGCTTTGAGTGGTTACTAACTGAGCGCTCTCGTGCTTTGGAAGGCACTTTAAGCCGTTGATCCCGGCTGCTGTCTCGACAGCAGTCGTTAAGCCAAGTTAGAGGCCTTCGGGCGGTTTGAGAACTTCTAACAGTCAAGTTGCCCACTCACTTGACAAAGGGGGGTCGAAGTTGCACCACGTCCGTAGGGAGTACCCACCGTTACCCTACACGTGACCCCTGGGTGGTGCTAAAAGTGCAACAAAAACTGGCAACCGTACTTGTCTTCTCGAAGATCTCACGGTTCGTAAATAAATGCCATACGATTAAAAAAAAAATATGGTAAATGACGCCTGTCTTTCGAACCTAACCTACGGTTACCACTAACAGAAAGAAACACAAAATGACAGGCACCACTTATCAGACTAATCACGTTTTACAACAGCATTGCCAGTGATGCCCAATTGACAACATTTCAAGTAGTATAAAAACTCATTTCGTTTGCTTGTCAATAAGAAACCCAAAAATATTTTTTTAATATTAATTAAAATGTGAAGAAAGCCTACCATCGACTATATGACGTCACAAGGCTGAACTGTGGCAGTTACAATGCACAAAGAGAACAGCAGGACACTTTCTTCAGTAAATCCGTCTTATTAATAGTGCTTCTGTACGATTTGTTACGCTGTGACGCCTTACTTGTCACTTACTCTCTTTTAGAATGAGAAACTTTTAAGATTGATTTTTTAATATGAATCGAGATATTAAAAATGTGGTTATATTGAATTTTTTATCCTTTATTTGATACGGAAAAAAGCCTCTAAATAATTGAATAGTTGTCAATTGGACATATACCACGACATTTTACGAATTAACAAAAATAAGTTTTTTCTACTTCAATATTTTAATCTTGCAATTAAATGAATAAAAGCAGTATTTAAATAATAAATTTCTTATACACATGCAAGTATATACCATAGAATAGTCATTATATGACTTGTGGGAGAATCAAAATGGTTTTTATACATTATTATACAACTGTTTTTTTTTTTAGTTTTAATGAGGCACACGTCTATGCCCGTATTCTGCCACCATATTGATTTTTAATTTTAAATCAATTTATTTTGCCGTCCTAGAAAAAATATTCTATGCAACGTTACATAATTAAGTCTAAAATTCTCGAGTCTTTAATTACAGTGACTTTGATTTTAAGAACATTTATATAACTGTTTCATAAAATACTATAACACAATATTCAGCAATATCCATGCCAAATAACATACCCCCCCCCCCCCCCCTATCAGCCAAAGGTCGTCCACTGCTGGACATAGGCCTCCCCCAAATTCACGGGGGGTGTATGCCATAATCGCCACGCTTGGCATGCGGGTTGGCGATCGCAGTATCTCCACCGCAATCCATACACCCATTTGTAAATTAATAAAATTTTAAAATTTTATTTGTACAGTATGGAATATGATTTTTATTTAGTATATTAAATTTTAACTTTTAATGGAAGATCAAATTGTTGCATTCTTCATACTTACATGAAGTTTTTTTTATGACCTGTTGTATTTTAATTATTTACTGTTTCAAAGTATTAATGCTGTCAAGTGTTCTTTTTATTATTATATTTAAATAAAATAAAGCTTCCTATGAAATAAATAATTCTGCGGATCAATACAGTCTATGAAACTTAATCTGCGAAACAAGAGGACACTAATGAAATATCATAGTATAGTATTTGTCTTATATCACTTATCGTATAGTGATAGTTTAGAAACAATATTATAAGGAAAATAGTGTAAATGATAGTGTGTACCGTATTTACAATATGATAAGTACCTACCTACAGTCAGCGTCATATACTACGTAGCACCAAAGTGGCCAAATAGTTCAGTACACCATACAAAATATATGGTGTACCGAACTATTTGGCCACTTTGACTGTACAGTCACCGGCAATAGTATCTTCCTACACGAAGGCCGCAAAAATATGTGACACGCTCTTATTTGTAGGGTCATAAGAGCGTGTCACATATTTAGGCGGCCTTCGTGTTGGAAGAAATTATTGCCGGTGACTGTACAAACGAAAATATGGTAAAATCAATAAACAATGGTCATGCCACGTTGAAATACAATGTCTAAATCAAAATGAAATCGATATAGAAAATACTACATGCATAAAATAAACAGTGACAATAAAAGTACTAAATAACATATCTTCAATATCGTAAGATAATATCTTTTTATCATAAGTGTCATGAATGTAATATCTTAAATATTAAGAGGGTATCAACAGATCCGCTAGCGCCACTAAAAAACTAGATTATTTAAATATTAAAAAAAGGGGACTGCTATGTAATGGACAGGGAGCGAAACTTTGGTGCCGGTGACATCATTATGACGCAAATTCACATATAGGATGATTTTATATAAACAACATTGCGACACTCCAATGATTATTAATAATGCAATAATGGTAATGTAAATTTTATTTCTTATTAATAAAAATGACTATTTATATTTAAAATAATGTAAATATTAAAATAATTACAAAAATAAAAAGAAGATTTTTTTTTTATTAAGTAAGTAATTGTAAAAAATATATTCGGATAAATGAAAAACAACAAATTAAATTTCGTGGGTTGTCGAAAAATAGGCAGAACGCTTGGAATTCAAACACAACATCACATCTTCTAATTTAAATACATACCTACATACATATACTGTATATAATGCCTGTAATCGCAACTAAAACAAAATTATTGTTGTAATCTTTCATCATCAAAATCGATTACTCCAATAATCCAGATAAAAACACTCTGTATGTAGCTTGACGTCATACGTCTGTCATCGGCACCAAAGTTTCGCTCCCTGGTAATGTATTTTGTATTTAAGTACCTTTTGAATACATCAAACTAGTTATTACGTTGCGTAATTAGATAGATTGACGAATCTAGGCAACGTAATAACTGTTTCAATGTATTCAAAAGGCAGTAAAACACAAAATATAGTACATAGCAGTCCCTTTTTAGGGTTCCGTACCCAAAGGGTAAAAACGGGACCCTATTACTAAGACTTCGCTGTCCGTCCGTCCGTCCGTCCGTCTGTCACCAGGCTGTATCTCAAGAACCTTAATAGTAGTTGAAATTTTCACAGATTGTGTATTTCTGTTGCCGCTATAACAAAAAATACTAAAAACAAAGGCTCCCATACAAAAAACGTGATATTTTAGCCCTTTTTCATGGCTACCACTCGCCGAGCTAGATCTCAAGAACCGTAATAGCTAGACAGTTGAAATTTGCACAGATTATGCATTTTTATTGTGGCTACA
Organism: Notocelia uddmanniana; assembly: GCA_905163555.1. Taxonomy (NCBI): domain Eukaryota; kingdom Metazoa; phylum Arthropoda; class Insecta; order Lepidoptera; family Tortricidae; genus Notocelia; species Notocelia uddmanniana. The sequence continues at coordinate 4,268,991 of LR991052.1, forward strand.
ACAACAAATACTAAAATCAAAATAATAATTAAGGGGGGCTCCCATACAACAGAGTAGTTGCCGTTAAATTTAAATAATCTCAATTTTTACGAGTGGCGCTAGCGGACTCGTTGATAAACCCTTAAAAGTATTTTCCCTTCTTGTCGACCGTAGGTCCTGTATCAAGTGTGTACTCGCGCAATTATTCGCATTCGCACTCAGACCCGTTGGGTCGCGCCAAAAAATCGACAAAACAGAGTGGCGGGCATGAAAGGAGCATGACCAGTAACGTGGCCCCACTACGTCTCTGCCTCCTTACCTCGCTAATACCCATGCCATTCAACAAATATGTGGTATGAGTGCTTCGCAGGTCGTGAGCAGTTTTCGTTCTACATGATACTGGCAATTTTGTGCCAACCCTGATGGTCAGAACGCCATAAGTACAAGTAAATTTTTAACAAAAAAAAAAACACCGATTCTAAACCTTTCCATACTCACACTCTGCCTTTCCTGCTATATGTATGATTTGAGGAGTTCCCTCGATTTTCCCAAGATCCCGTCATCAGATCCAGACTTGGTGACAATGGGACCAACTAGACTTTCAACCAAAAAAAAAATTTTTGAAGTCGGTCGACTAGTCTCCGTGTAATCGGTGAACATACATAAAAAATATCCTTTTTTTCGAGTCGGTTAAAAAGAGAAGATAAGGAAATGAGTCCCGGCGCGTGATGCGCGGAAGCATTCATCATTATTCATCATCACTTTTATTTATGGCGTTCTGGCCAACAGGGTTGCCACCAAATTGCCAGTATCAAGTAGAACGAAAACTGCTCGCGACCTGCGAAGCACTTGCTTATACCACACTCGTCGTATTACGTTAACAGATGTTGCACGGCCTTCAGGCAGTCTGTCTCGCTCTAAAGTCATCCGAGCGTACATACGCAGGCTATCACAGTATAATTAACAGTACTTGCGTACAGAAGGTTTACTATAGAACAAAACCGATGTTCGGCAGCTAGGAACCACCGAACCATGCGCCCACTCTACCGAATAGCGCGCGCTCTGTCGTCTAGTTAGGGTTGTCACGTTTGCGCGTCAACGCCGTCACCTAGTAACCTGTTCACACAACCTTTTTGGACGATGATGTCACTGTCCGACGGTGTCAGCCGATTGCAAGTAGATTGATAATGTGCTTAAAAGCTTTTAGGCTTAGTGTTGCCTTAAGTGACATGTTACACTGAGGGTAGATCACTATAACCCGTACGTAGTCGTTTACGATGTTCGTTATATTATAATTGTATGGAAAGTTTGACAAGTTTCTATGGGCCGACAGCTGCCAGTGCCATGATGAGTGTAACCCACCTTTGGTATGTTGCTTAGTTGTATGGAAATTTATTTGTAAGAATTAAATCAAACATTGATTAATAATCGTGTCGTATGTAGATATGGGACGTTGGTGCACCTTTATTATAACGTTGTCTTTGAGTGCACCTAATGTCCCGCATATTAATCTTCTATCAAAATTATATACCAAAATAATGTGTAGTTAACTGTTGTTGAATATAACTTGACATCCTAAAACGCCTACGGACATGTTATAATATGAGAAAATGTAAGCATATCTCATATAATGTAACGAATAGTCCTAGTTATTAAGGTGATGTTGTTATGCCGTTATCTGGTAGCATGTATGATCAATTAATTTGATTTCTGGGCAACATCGTACCTTGTTACAGTAACGCGAGCGTCCTTAGGCTACCGTGTCTGCTTAAACTTGATTGCATCTGACTTAGTATAAGAAAGGGTAACTATTGATACTTATTTTTGATTGATTTTACTCTTGCTTAAGATACATACATATTATTTTACGAATGTAAGTATACATATTTTTGAGTTGACGGCACATTGCTCTATGATCTTTAAGTGGATGTTAGTATTTAAGAAACACATTTTGTTGCATGATTAAAAATAAAATAAATGTTTCTCGGTAATTTTCTAGTTTTATTTACTCGGAAAGAGTTTTCCCTCGTGTTCTTTTTTTGAGATACGCAGTGATTACATTTTATGACTGGTGAGAGAGTTCTCGGCGTATTAAAATGGATTTCTATACATTATACAACAGTAAATAATTTTTTTTTTATAAAAGCCATGTCAATGCCCGTATTCTGCCACCATATTGATTTTTAATTTATCAAATTATTTTTCTGTCGTAACATTATTGTATGCCACATTACATACCTTAACTCGCTACGCTCGTTTTGTTACAGCGACTCTCGAATTTTAAGAACCCTTATTATGTAAATGTTGCAAAAAATACTGTTTGTTACGGGCAGATCCACTCGACACAGATCAATAAACAACAACAACAAGACGATTTTTCATATAGCTGTATCCGTGACATGCCGTGACATGCCGTGACTTATTTATTATGGTTAACCAAAATGAATGTATTAGAACGGGTCAGATAGGAAGGCCTTTATTCAACTTTTGACAACGGTCTCCGTTTAAAGGCTAATCAAAATGTCAAATCCCGCATAAATCAAAATGTCACAATCGTCAATACAGTACATTTGCAGTTATGAAAACTTGACACAAACGGAGATACTGACAGGTTCAAGATCTTTCAGATATTACTTGTCTCTCTCAGACCTACGATTTGTGCATTAGTAGCAATAGATGTACAGAGATCGCTCGGCTTAAATAAGCGGATCTGCTTTAATAATAATAATAATAATAAATTTCTTTATTTCAGGTATGCACCCATATCACAATAATATCACAATAGACACAAGTATTCAATTTAATAGAGTATAAAATATAAAATACAATACCATAGTATAAATAAGATAAAATTGTAAAAATAAAATAAAATAGACTGAAGTTTAAACACAAATAATGTACTGTTTATAGGTACATATGTCACTTTTTGTTTGGTTCGCGGTGCACAACTCATCCAGTACTTATGGATCCCACAGTCCAGACGCTCAGACAGGGTACGGAGAATCTCGTTATCGGATGTGCTGATTCGATCCCTAAATGCTGCTATTCGCGATCTTATAATTGCGTAGAAGTCCGGAACCCTGGCCACCGCAAACATGCTCGATGCACTACAATAACGCGGCAGTTTCATAAGAATACGAAACGCATTATTGTATTGTACTCTTATCGCATTCATTGCGCGCCTGGTGCAGTTGACCCAGAGCTGACATGTGTAGAAACATTGGCAGAATGCTCTGAACAATGTCAGCTTCACTGGTTCACTACACCGCGCGAATCGTCGTCGCAAGCATGTTGCATCGGACTGCAGTAGCTCGGCGTTCACGTTCTATATCGACATCATCCTGGAGACGCTCCGTCACGACATGTCCTAAGTATCTGAACTGTACAACCCTCTCGATTGCAGTACCATTTAAGTACACAGGAGGAACCCTGTCCGGACCCTTTCCCGCTCTAAAAACTAGGTATTGGGTTTTTTTAACATTATACAGAAGCCCATGTTCTGCTGCATAAGTCTCGCAAACACTCAGTAGTTTTCTGAGACCACCGACTGAAGGGCTGAGAAGCACCATATCGTCTGCATAGCTGATATTATTAAGACAAGTCAAGCCAATGTGGCAGCCGATTCTGGTGCCTCTCAGCTCCTCAATCAGGCCATTTACATATAGGCTTGAACAGATCCTGGTGAGGTTACCCCCCCTTGACGAACTCCACACTCTAACCTATATTCGCTAGAGGTGGAGTCGCCCCATCTCACTACGTTAGATTGGTGTCCGTACCAATATCTCAACAGATTCACGGTTTGCTTTGGTTACATCTGACCTATCGAGTTCTGCCATAGTAAATTATAAGTTAACCAGATCGAAAGCACGACTCAGGTCTAGGAACAGGCGTAGACAGAGGTATCCCTGTCTAAGTAGTGACTGAGGCAGTATATAGCGGAATCCGTTGAGAGACCGGTACGGAAACCAAATTGCGCATCACTCAGAACCAGATTTTGTTTTAGCGATGGGTGTATTAACCTCTCCAGTATCTTACCCATAATAGTACCTAATGAAATCGGCCGGTAGTTTTTAAGACTGGAGAGATCACCTGTTTTATTTTTTGGGACAGGAACCACCACAGTTTTCATGAGACTGCCAGGCAAGTACCCACGCTGCATACACATGTTGTATAGATCGGCCAGGACGTTGAACACTGCATCCCCAGCATATAACACGTGTTCTATGCTAAGGCCGTCAAAACCTTTACTCTGATCGTGTAACATGCCTTCCCCCTTCTTCCATCGGACATCCAGACGTACGGCTCGCTACCATCCTTACCTGGTCGAAATTCCTCTAATTCGAACCAAGCGCTTTGCATCTTCTTTTATAATGCGCACTTCTAAGGTTTGGAATTCTCTGCCGGCGTCTGTATTTCCGAGTTCATATAACCTGGACCTTTTTAAGGCACGAGTGAATAGGCATCTTCTGGGTGAGCTCGCTTCATCGTCGGCCTCATCTTTGCCCCCTGGCTAGATGCTGGCCAAGAGCAATCCCATTTTTAATAAAAAAAAAATGCAAACTACTAGCGCCATCCCTACCTGAGTAGCGACACTAGATCAGATGTACAGAAATCGTTATAGAGAAAATAAGTAAGAATAGAGAGCTCACTACATATGACTTCATACATCATTTTTTACTTATTATTTCGTAGTCGACATCTGGCGTCAAATAGCGGAATTATCAGTTCTGCTACTCGACAATAGACGCCGTGACGAACGAACAATCGAATGCTCAATCTATTTTAGCTAATATTATAAACGGATTAACCGGAACTCTGTTTTGAATTCATTCTGCTTTAAATATTAGTAGTAAATTGTTGATAAAAAACTCTTTTTGTCGGTAGCGACATACGTGACATCTAGTATCTTTATAGCAGTACTGATAATTCCACTATTTGACGCTAGATGTCGACTACGAAATACTCGATGGTTAAATAGGTATATCTGTGATCAGGGCCAATCGTTAAGGACTACTAGCGCCATCCCTACCTGAGTAGCGACACTAGATTAATTACTCAAGTTCATGCATGATAGATGTCGCGCATAAGCTACGTTATTAGGCTTACCCTGATCCGATTTCCTAATTTTCGGGACAACACATAGGCTTCCTCACATAAACATATCAGAGATATATCCGTAAAAGATTTCGTTAACAATATACCATTTATAGTTGCCTAGGACATCATAAAGTAGGACAAACAGTATCCAAGCTTCACTCACCCCTATAAATTATGCACCGTTAAAAAAAGTTGTAGATTTACATTTATCAATATTTAATTAGTTTCATCATCATCATCCTCCTAGCGTTATTCCCAGTACAGTTGCATCCTGAAGGATGCCTGGGTCCGCTACCTAAATATTTAATTAGAATAATTAGATTTTTTCCGCACATGGGACAAAGGTGTTCAGAACCTTCGTGTGGCGTGCGCGGAGCCGAAGTACCAAACGAGTGCCACATGGCCATCACGTAGACTTCTTTTGACAATTTAATGAAATGTAAGGGGTACACCGAGCGGATGATGCCCCTCCGTGGCATGGGATGCACTGCACACAGAGACAGCACCCGCCAGGGTGTCCAGGGACTATTGCTGGTTGATGGAATCTAAATGAACCGGATTATTGGGTGAATATGATGGACTATGGAGTGGGCTATTGAGTAAGGCAACGGAAGTTTGTCTAATAAAACTGCCTTTCATTTGTATCTCCGGCAGACGGTGAATGAACTTAAGTAATTAATCTAGTGTCGCTACTCAGGTAGCGATGGCGCTAGTAGTTCTCATTTTAACTATTTGCCTTGGTCACTGGCCTTTAATTAAACATAATAATTAGCCAGCGTAAAGTGTTATAGGCAAAAATGTGACGTGTTCGAATTGACATTTGTTTTGTTTGTGTCACACATTTTACATATGTAATGTCTATTCGAACACGCTACAACTACATACAACAGGTCATTTTCTTAAGTTTGATACCTATATTTAGTTTTTATTAATATTCCTTAGTATAATTTTCTTACATTACTAAAAGGCCTTTTTTTTAATGATCCTTTTTAATTGAAAAGACGATCATGTGGGTTCAAGAGGATTCTAATTACGAATCAGAGATCAGCCCGGCTAGTATGATAGCATATACCGTCACGTTTTATGTGACGTTTCAGTACATTTTTGCCATATAATGTGACGGTATAAGCTATCATACTAGCCGGGCTGATTTGAAAAAAACAGCTGCCTAATTTTAACTTTTTATTAACGACAAATGTATTTTTTTTTCGATTGTTATCTGAGGGTCCAGGGGATTTAGTAGGAATCGGAGGTCAAATTTGAAAAAAAAATTACATTAATTGTGAACATGTAAAACAACTGACAGTACGGAACACTACTTGGCGAGTTCCGACTCCACCACCACCACCACCATATCAGCCAAAGAACGTCCACTGCTGGACATAGGCCTCCCCCATATTAACGGGGGGTATATGTCTCATCATATAACTAATAGCTGATTTGTCGAACCGGCAAATACTTCCATATAATATTAAGAATTTCTTTCGTATGAAAGAAACATCCTTCTTTAATTCATAAAAACCTCTAAAAAGTATTGTCAGATAAGTTTCAAAGAACGATGATGATGTATTTTGTATTTGAAATAGATTATTCTGAATATTGAACTTTGTGTTTCAAATAAGTGCCAACAAAGTACTTTGTATTTTTTATTTTAAATACAAATGATATATCTCGTAATAGGTGACGTTTCATTAAAATTTGCTGATAGTCAAATCAGCAACTTTTAATGAAACGTCAAAAACGCACGGTTAGTATGAAGTTTGTAGGGAAATAGTAACAAGTGACGCCACGCCTTTTCCATGATTAAATAGCGTCCATGTATTGTTCTTCATGTATTTAAAAATCTTAAAAATAGCAAAAATAAATAGAAGCGTGATTTAGTCCGAGTATTTTGGTGAGATTTATTGATTGGTAATGTAAAAGTAATTTATTTTTATTGTTGTCAACATCCCAATTGGTATTTGAAATACAATGAAGCCAGTATTTTGCCCAACCCTGACACTATAGAAGTTCTTTTTTTGACCAACTAAGTAGAGTTGTGAATACCTATCGTACGCGTTGAACTTCTCTGTGGCCAGTGGTCGACAATGTCAGGAATGTCACACCCAACGTGTAACGGTGGTTGTTTAAAGATTTGACATTTATCATAGTTATTTTATATAAAATTATATATCAAAAATGACGATTTTGCGGATACGTCTTTTTTAATAGGGAGCATCGATCTCGATCTCTCTCCTCTGAGCTAGTCGTTACATCACTCCCGCTGATATTCGCGGGAGCGATTAAAAAAATTGTAAACAAGTGTTAATTAATTTGTATGCCGACGGAAGCTAACAACAACGTGTGACCTATACAAACTACGAAAGACAAACGATAGCGTGTTCTATCGTTCTGCCAACGCCATCTGCCGATTCATGCAGTGCGCTCAAAAAAGAAAAAAAATGGCCGCTGCCATGCCATTGTAGTTTTAACTTGACCTCAGGACGAATTTATTATTTTAAAATAATTTCTCTATAATAAATGGAAGAACTAGTGTGAACAAAATGCCCTCTATGCGACAATAATCAAGTATGAGTGTTAGCATAACTTTGGATTGCAAGTTCAAGATAAATTTTACGTCTCAAAATAAAAGTGTAAAATGTAAACAATGTAAACAACATTATTGTAGGTATTGACTATTGTGACTTTATTGCAATTTCATCAGTGACTTAATAACCGAATTAAAGTGTAGAATATATAAATAACATGATATATATTTAAAGTGGTCGGTAGAAGTAAGTAAATACACAAAACTCAACGCCTAATAACTAATGTCATGTGGGGGTAAACATGGGACAAAAATAACAACTTTTGGGCTTACATGCTTTTACGTGCACACATAAACTCACGCGCATATTCCCAAAAGGGGTAGGCAGAGCAAACGAAAATTTATTATAGTGCCACTTTTAGCAATGCATGCTTCTTAAAAATTAGGTAATAATGGTTTGGACTTATAGAAATGTACTATCTTGGACTATCTTTCGCACACTATTACTATACTGTGCTATTACTAACTGTGAATTTAACTGTAATACAGGCTGATTTCTAAGTCGTGAATCGTAATAGTAGAATATGATATACTCTTCATAATTCTGAACAATTTTTATTATGGGACCAACCTTTTACGTGTGAAAAACAAATCGTCTGTTCCATAGGTCTCCACTTTTTTCTGGACATAACAATGTATGAAATAGCTGTTTTTTTTTTGGCACGGACAAGGTTGCTGCCATGGTAAAAGTTGTCCAGAATCATGAAGAGTATATTCTATTATTACGATTCACGATTTAAAATTCAATCTCTATAATGTCCATCAAATTGAGATAAGTACATATATGAAACAGTGTTGTGTAAAAATAGGTAAGACAGTCCATAATTTCTTAGCTACCGTAAAACCCGGACAGATGCCTCACTTTTTGAAATTGCCTCATAATTGCGAAAACTTTAACTAATTGTTAATAATTTAAATTAATTAATCTAGTCTAATCTTTTTTTTTTGTGGCTTGTTGCTGCTTGTTTTCCTAATTTTCGTGAGCATGTTTTTGAGGATAGACGCCTCGCTGGTATGGATTGATGCCTCACCATCAAAATGCAAAGAAGGATCTACATCTGTATCCTACGGAATAAAATAACTTAAAAACTATTCAATTTTTTTATATTTTGTATCTTAATAATAGGTATTTTTTTACGAATTGTCAATACATATGTCCTTGTCCATTTTATGGAAAGCGGCTAGTAGTTCCTTTTCCTTCCAAGACAGATCCAGCTTTTTGGTCTTTCCTTCCTTCAATACTTTCGTGGCATCATCAACTTAAAATATATAAATTTATTACATAACACACAATTTAAAATATTTTTCACCTCAGCGGCTCGAAAATGGCGGTTTTGTTGCGTGAAACCAGTGAGCAAAATGCAATTTTGCTGCGAGCGTGAAAAAAACAAACCTTTTAATTTTTTCATATCGTAGGTTAGTTTAAGTAACTTCATTCTCTCTATCACTATTCCTTTGCGTTATATGTTCTCGCCGCTGAGGTGAAAAGTTGTATGTATCAGACGAGAGCACATATTTGCATCTCGTGTCTTTGAATTCCTCGCTACGCTCAAGATTCTAATTTTGAATTACTCGCTACGCTCGTGACTCAACATCAACACTCGCAGCAAAAAATTACTTTGCTCTCTTGTTGAACAAATAACTATTTATAGTTAAAAAAGTAAATTCCGCTATGTTGATGGGTGACAGGATAGATGCCAGATAGATGAAAATCAGGGCAACTATCCTTTTGGATATGGATAGATGCCTTTTCATTTTTTGACGAAAATTAAAACAAATGCAGCTTTATAAGCACTTGGATAATGTATTTTACCCTTGGTCCCGGGTATGTCCTAAAACTACGACCAAGACTACTACCACTCGACTCGGTGGACCGCAGAGCCAGGCGGCTCATTGGCGGCAGTACGGTAGTGGGAAATAAGCTGCAGAGCTTAGCACATCGACGCAAAGTAGCATGTCTGTGCGTCTTCTACAAACTGTACTTCGGTGAGTGTGCTCAGGAGCTCCATGAGCTCATACCGCCTTCCCCCTTCTTCCATCGGACATCCAGACGTACGGCTGGCTACCATCCTTACCTGGTCGAAATTCCTCTAATTCGAACCAAGCGCTTTGCATCTTCTTTTATAATGCGCACTTCTAAGGTTTGGAATTCTCTGCCGGCGTCTGTATTTCCGAGTTCATATAACCTGGACCTTTTTAAGGCACGAGTGAATAGGCATCTTCTGGGTGAGCTGGCTTCATCGTCGGCCTCATCTTTGCCCCCTGGCTAGATGCTGGCCAAGAGCAATCCCATTTTTAATAAAAAAAAAGACCACCGGGGAATGGGCAGCAGCATTCCTAGAGTGCGGTGGAGATACTGCGATCGCCAACCCGCATGCCAAGCGTGGCGATTATGGCATTTACCCCCCATGAAATTGGGGGAGGCCTATGTCCAGCAGTGGACGTCCTAGGGCTGATATGGTGGTGGTGGTGGGATAATGTATTTAATATATCAGTGTGTTAATATAATAAAAACAGAATTATAACTAGTTTAAAAATTATGCTTCAACAAATACTTACGGTCCATACTTTACTTTCCATGACGACCTGTTTAGCCTAGTTGATAGTGACTCTGCCTCCGAAGTTTGAGGTCCCGGGTTCGAATCCCGGCCAGGGCATTTGTTTGTGCATTTATCACGGATATTTGTTCTTGGGTCTTGGATGTTCTCTATGTATTTAAGTATGTATTTATCTATATAAGTATGTATACCGTCGTCTAGTACCCATAGTACAAGCTTTGCTTAGTTTGGGACTAGGTCGATTTGTGTGAAAATGTCCCCCAATATTTATTTATTTATTTATCTATACTTTGACAACTTTTTTTTCAAGTATGGCGGAGATATCTGACACGCAAGAGGCGCTGCGGTGACCGCTTACTCGTACCATCAGGCGGGCCGTAAATTTGTTTGCCACCGACGTGGAATAAAGAAAACCGCATTTAAATCGGGTTCACCCGTTTAATAGTTACGATGCCACAGACTGACACATACACACATGTTAAACTTATAACACGCCTATTTTGCGATCCGCGTCGGGGGTTAAAATACGAAGGTTTTTAGGGTTCCGTACCTCGAAAGGAAAAAACGGACTTTGTTGTCCGTCCGTCCGTCCGTCTGTCTGTCTGTCAAGTCTACTGTCTCTTGGAGCTGTGAAAAAATCAAACTTCTAAGCCAACGCAATCAAAAGATACAGCCGTTTATGCAGCAAATTTTCGACACTCGCATTGGAATCAAAACCTACAGGGTACTTCCCGTGAACTCAGAATCTTGAAATTTGTCTTATAGCACCACAGATAAAGGAAAAATTGCGAGAGTAGTAAATTTTTTGTTACATCATATAATAAAAATATTTTACGGAACCCTCCGTGCGCGAGTCCGACTCGCACTTGGCCGTTTTTTTATATAATATATGGCCAGTTCATAATTAAAAATAAATTAGCGAAGCCCGCAACCTTGCCCGCTGCAAAGTACTTTCTGAGTAAATCAAGGTTGAGGGGACGTCAAGGGTCCTCCCGAGTCGTTATTGTGACGAGGTCTCTCAAGAGGACCCTTAAAGCTGGGACGAAGTCATGGAAACTCAATATATATCTAATGTTATAGAGGGTGTTTTTATTGATTTCCGTTCCTTCAAGCATATAGCCGAGTATAGCCATAGAAACGACGTAGCATATTTAGTTTTTCAAAATTCAAGAAATAAATATTTTTTTCATTTTCATACAAATTTAATTAATTATATCACCAAGGGTGAATACAAAACGGCCTTAAGAGTTAACGTGGAGTTAAGCAAAAGTTGATGTCAAGTATGACAATATTCGAAATTCGAATGACACGCACGTGACGCACGTCAACATTGTTTATTTGTTAAGGATGTTTTATACTATACTAGGGGTTTTAATTAACGAAAATGAATTCTTGAATATCTTTGAAATGGTACGGATTGGGATACGACTACTAGTGTCTTAGAGAAGATTACTTTATTTCATCTCAGGAATGTGCTCTCGCAATTAACGGAATTCAATTAAAACATCCTGTATACAGGATGTGGCCTGCAATAGGAGCAATAAATTTAAAGGACGCTTCCTTAGAGCAACTTCAGTAACCTCCAGTGGCCAAAAAAAAATTATTTTTCAATTGGGAGAAATTTTTGAACTAAAGTTATGACCTCCAAGTAATGGATCTTGGCACCCAGAGATTATAGCGCGGCAATCAATGCTGATTTTGAGGTTGCTTCAAGTTATGACTCATAATCGTTGTCGCATTTTTGGTGTAAAAGGATATTTTTAGTAAAAAAATATTTTTTAAGTTTTTTATGTATAAATAATTATTAATATCACTCCAGTAGAGTAAAAAAGTACATATAAGCTACTTTTGAGAAAAATAATCCAAAAAAAATAACTTTTTTTTTAAATTAAAACCATTTGGAAATAATTGCTGGAGAGCTCAATAGTGTACCGTTTAATTTTTTGCTCCTATTACAGGCCACACCCTGTATATCAGTCTTTTTTTACCCAGGATAGGTTTGCGCTTGACCTCAAATCACCTGATGGTAAACGATATTATGGTCTAGGATGGAGCGCGCTTACCTAGTAAAAACCGGTTCACTCTCGTCTTGAAGACCGTAAGGTTGTAGTTTTCAGGGAACAAGGATTCCGGCAAGGAGTTCCACAGCTTGGTTGTTCTCACAATAAAAGAGGAAGCGAAACGCTTCGTGCGAGTTTTTGGAACTGCCACCGTAAAACGATGTCGCCTTGTTATCACTTAGTCTAAACTCGGCGTCCATAAACCCGAGGTGATAATAAAATTCACACGACCGCGAACACTGCAGGACAGTGCCAGCATCGCCTAACTAGGTTGTGTGAACACGTCACTAGGTGACGGCGTTGCCGCGCAAACGTGACAACCCTAACAAGACAACAGAGCGCGCGCTATGCGTGCGAGCGGGCGCATGGTTCGGTGTTTCCTAGCGGTCGAACATCGGTTTTGTTCTATAGGAAACCTTCTGTACATGGGTGTACATACTATTGATTATTGCGACGCTGCCAACCAACAGCTGGGCCACAGTGTTTCGTTGCGTTGCGTCGCGTCATCGCAACGGATTTAATGTGGCATATCAATATCATAAAAAAACCGGCAAAAGTGCGAGTCGGACTCGCGCACCGAGGGTTCCGTAAAAATATTTTTGACGACCTGTTTAGCCTAGTTGGTAGTGACTCCGCCTCCGAAGCTAGAGGTCCCGGGTTCGAATCCCGGCCAGGGCATTTATTTGTGCATTTATCACGGATAGTTGTTCTTGGGTCTTGGATTTTTTCTATGTATTTAAGTATGTATTTATCTGTATATCGTCATCTAGTACCCATAGTACAAGCTTTGCTTAGTTTGGGACTAGGTCGATTTGTGTAAGATTGCACCCCAATAAAAAAAAAAAATATATGATGTAACTAAAAATTTACGGTTTTCGCATTTTTCCTTTATCTGTGCTATAAGACGTTGCTTCGTAGGTACCAAATTTCAAGATTCCGAGTTCACGGGAAGTGGGTTTTGATTCCCTTGCGAGTGTCGAAAATTTGCGGCATAAACGGCTGTATCTTTTAATTGCGTTGGCTTAGAAGTTTGATTTTTCCACAGTTCCAAGGGACAGTAGACCTGGGTATTTGATATAAATTCCAGCTTGATACCTCGACGCGTTCCTGAAAAGGGTCTTTATAGATAGACAGACGGATGGATGGACAACAAAGTGATTCTATAATATAAGGGATCCGTTTTTTCCTTTCGCGGTACGGAACCCTAAAAATATATGGAAAACGCTGCGACGTCGCCAACGCGACACAAGCAACGCAACGCAACAGTGTCGCCCGGCTCAAATTTGTTATTTTACCCCCATATGTAATAATTAAATAAATATTGGGGGACAGTATTAGAAAAATCGACCTAAGCTTTTACTAGGGGTGGGTACAAACCCATAGTGCAAGCGTCTAGTGACGAAGATATAATATGTAATATAATAACGACATCCACGACTTTGATCGGCCTGTTTAGCGTAGTTGGTAGTGACACTGCCTCCGAAAATAGAGGTGCCAGGTTCGAATCCCGGTAAGGGCGTTTGTTTCTGTGGTGAGCAGAAACATTTGTTCCTTAGACTTGGATGTTTTCTATGTATTAATAATAATAATAATAAATATGCTTTGTTGCACCACACAAGAGAACAATGTTACACAAAAAAACTTACATAACTAGTAATGGTAGCAACAGGCGGTCTTATCGCTTAAAGCGATCTCTTACAGACAACCTTTGGGTAGCAGGAAAAGTTATCAAAATAAAATTATGAACAGGTAGTGCAAGAGTACAGGAAGAAGAGTTATACATACATCTCACAAGAAATATTAAATAAATACATATTAACATAATATATATAGATTTACGTATATATAAATATACATAAATACATACTTATATAAATATATATAATAAAAGGCAACTTAAGGGAGCGACAAGTAATATTGTTTCAGCTGGTTTTTAAAAATAGGAAGAGATTTGGCACATCTTATATAAGACGGTAAAGCATTCCATAGCCTAACAGCCCGAAAGGTGAACGAGTTGTTATAAAATTTGGTGGATGAAGGTGGTGGAGCGAGAAGATGGGTTTGTGAAGATCTGATGGAAGTGAGACGATTAAAACGTATGTATTTAAGTATAAGTACCTTTATTGAATATATCGTCGTCTAGTACCCATAACACAAGCCCTACTCGTATTGAGCTTGCTGTGGGACTAGTTCGATTTGTGTAAAAAAATGCCTCTTAATATTTAGTTATTATTTACGACTCAGGTACAAATATTCGTGCTATTTACACAAATAATGCCCTGACCGGTATTCGAACCCATGACCTCCGGCTTCGTAGGCATGGTCACTTCCAACTAAGCCTAAGTGGGCATTAAAAGTAATAAGTTGTTATGCAGTGAACAGTAGAAAGTAAAGAAATGAGCTGAGCGGGTTTCGAACCTGAAAACTTAAGTTGAAAATGTCGGAGGCTTTTCAACCTTCTTAATTTGTCATCATCATCATCTCAGCCGAAGGACGTCCACTGTTGGATAGGTCTGGGTGTTGTTGGATAGGTCTTTCAAAATGAATAGAGGTCTTCATCAATCACTTTTTGATAAAGTGAAGATTTTCGGAAATATGTAAACCGAAAGAAAAAAAATGTGACCCGCTCCTCTAAATTTTGAACTGGTCCAAAAAAATGAAAATACTAAACACTGAGTATAGCGGACATGATCAGTTGAGCTGTTTTTGAATAATAGTAAAAAGTCTTCCCTTCTTAGTAAAATATAGTATGAAACGCTGCGATGGTATTCCCTTTTGCTTGTTATTGATTTTTTAAAAGTACTGGTTTTTAAAAGTGGGCAACTACGGAAGCCTACACTGAGCATGGCCCGTCATGCTCATGGCCGTTTTTTTTTATTTACATAGTTAGCCTTATATGTAAAATTGCGTTATTTTGTTAGGTTACTAATATACATATAAATGATTTGATGTACATATAGATGTATGGTTTGATGTACATCAAAGACTCGTGCCTGTAATACCGAAGATCTACTTTAATTTATACGAAAGTATCAAGATTCAATGTTGGGCCTCAATCCGACCGCAACTAGATTTGCGTAATGAAGAACTGTACGACCCCCACAAATAGGGTAAGTTAATGTAAGTATGCGGTCCCAAACTAGCCCGAGATAGCGAAAGTTTCCAAAGGAAACCTGCAGACCGTGGTATAGTGATGTGACGCGGGACTTCGGATTATTCTCGACGAGAGCGGTCTATTTCAAAAAGTACAATAAATATACTGAGCAGACATAGAAGTTTTTGTGGCACGAATAAAATTGTCCTAGGGACTTCCTAGCGATATTAGTTTAGGTATCGATAAATTGTACAACCTATAATTTTATATTTATTTTAGACTTTTCCATATATTTTCCTGAAACTGAGTAGATATTATATTTGAGTATATCATTATGCTACACAATGTCATACAATTTAGCTTAATTGGTATTTGCTATTTTTCTTATTCTTTAGTTTACTTTATATGGAAATCGATTCAATAGCATTAAAATAAGTTTTTGTGTAAGATACACGTTCATGATAACATTTTAGTTTTTTTTTAAATTGTATTTTATTGTGTTTTGGAATCCGTACAAAGTACGTATGCCTACGAATTATTTAATTACTAGATGAAAGCCCGGCTTCGCTCGGGTGAAATAAATAAGAAAGAAATAAACAAAACATTAATTAAATAAAAACATTACAACAACGGATTATGATGAAACTTCGAATCGTATAGAAATATAGTCTGTAGTCTGGATTGGGAATAAAAGTATGGAATGGAATCATATGGAATTGGGAGTAAAAGATTACGCAAACGACGTCACGGGCAAAGGCTAGTATCTTTGCAAGTTAATCCTAAGCATTTTTATAAGGGTAGTATTTAAAGGCACATAAAAAATTTGACACCGTAATCAGTACTGATTTGTATAGCTAAAATACTAATCGTTCATTAAAATTCAATTCAGATGTGCATTGTTAAATATTGATGTGCCAGTCAGTATTTTTGGTGCGAAGTCAGAGCTGCTAACGCAAAAAACAAATGAAGTTCGTGTATCTTCCTCTCTGTCGCACTTGCAAATTCGAGCGACACAGAGGGAAATACACGATGTTCGTTCGTTTTCGTTTCGCGATAGCAGCTCTCTATTCTCCGCCAAATTCTATTCAGTGGGGCCCTTTACACTCAATATTATCGCGATTTTTAAAATTTTATGGGGTCTGTTAAACGCTTAATACTATCACAATACTGGTGTGTCAATATTATCGTGGTTTTCAAAATCGTATGGATTTTTCTTCAATATTCATTGCACGTGATACGGATCGTGATATGAGTATATCGCGTGATAATAATAACAGTTGGTAATATTTTCTCCAATTAATGGAAGCTATTTAACAACTTGTTCCGTTTTGCCAAAGGTATTTCACATTCCGATACGCGCACCATCCAGGAATAGGAGCCGTCAGACCAGAGGGCCTACCACGATCTGAAAACGAAGTATTTCCCTCTCCGCGCTCGAATATGCAAGTGCGACAGAGAGGCATATATATTTAGTTTTCGGTTGGTAGCACCTTAGTCCGAGCGTGGCGGACGGTCGAAGAAAGTCAAAGAACATTCCGTGTGTTGTCTGTCACACATATAATTTTTTAGCTTCCCATCGACCTATGAACTTGAAATTAAGTGATAATGTTTATTATGTAGTATATTTTACCAAAAATATCAATATATTGATAAATCACATTTGTTTTTTAGTTGTACGGAACCCTCAGTGTGCGACTCCGACGCACTTGGCTGGTTTTTATTACATTTTGAATTTTATTTCTCGTATAGTAAAATACCCTATTCGTTTTAAAGTTGACGCCTGAGGGCCTACCGCGAACCAAAAACGAACTATCTTCCTCTCTGTCGTTCGAATATACATGTGCGAGAGAGGCAGATACTTCGTTTTCGGTTCGCAGCGCGGCGAACGGCATGAGCTGAGGGTCTACTCCGAAATTCAAAATCCTAACTTCGTATGGTGCCGTCCCTTTCACTCTCCTGTCATAGACTATATGAGTGAAAGGGACGGCACCATACGAAGTTCGGATTTCGAATTTCGGATTAGTCCCCCAGTACCACTAAGTTATAAGATAGAGCGAGATAGGGATAGAATTTTGCTAGACGTTTAAAAGCCATAAGTCACCTAGTAGTTTGTCATAAACAAAATAGAGACGCAGCTTTAAGATGGCGGACAGACTCAGCAAACATTCAAGTGGTGTCCTTTACACGATTAATATTGTCACAATACTGGGGTGTCAATATTATCGCAGTTTTCAAATTTGTATGGATTCTGCTTTAATATTCACGTGATACTTATCGTGATATGAATCCATGTAACAGGCCCCATACATTCGCTTTGAAGGCGGTTGTTGTGACAATCAGTCTAGCTAGCACGATAGATTATACCGTTACGTTTTATGTGACGTTTTAATACATTTCGCCCATATAACGTGACGGTATAAGTTATCGTGCTAGCTAGGCTGATAGGTGTATAGAACGCTTGAAAACTACAAAAACAAAACGCTGCAGACGCGGCTAGCCGAATCCACACAATGGGCGATGATGGCCCATCACCCAGAACGCAGCCCAGCAACCTGGCCAACATACCGGACGCAAAAATAGTTCACGATTTTCGAACGTAGCCGACACTGTCAACCAACAAATTTAATATAGCAATATAGTCTGTGGGCAATATGGCCGACGTTTTGTCATCAAATTAACACTTTTAAATGCAAAATACGCGACAATCCGAATTTTGCGGATACATATGTTCAACTCAAAAATCGTTATTTTTATACGTTCTTCAATTTGAGACAGGTCTCGTTCGGGTCTACCGTACCCCTGCACGAAATTATTAATATAGATTTAAACTTTATTGCACATATGAATACAAAAGGCCTTAATGCCGGGAGGCATTCTCTACCAGTCAACCATAGGGCCAAACAGAAACTTGTAAAAGTGGGTGCATTAAGTAAAATAAAAAGAAAACATGAAAGTTAAATAATTTTAGAAGTATTAATATAAATAATTCATAAACTACATACATACATTTACCAGGAATAATATATACAGTTACATATATAAGTATACAATTAATTATTCAAAATGAAATATTATCATTAACTAACATCGATGGGTAGGGGTAGTGATCAGCATTTTAGTTGATTTATATTTCATCCAGTGAACTTAATCTACTATGAAATGTTAATTCGAAATAAGTGTTTGAAACAGTTATCGACAAAATTAATATCGGAAGGAAATCTAAACTTCTACACCGTGTCCAATAATTTCGAACACACTTTTTATTAGCACTGATTTAAAAAAAACCTAGACCACTTGCAAACATTTTTGTTATTTTAGTTTAAAGTTTATATTGTCGTGAACATATACCGATACTTTATCAATTTTTAGCTAATCGCTTTTAATCTATGATGAAGCAGTTTCGGGAACCTTCTATAGCCCTAGTGCAATTTTGGCGGCATTGAAACTTTTTGGAATTAAACGTAACCTAGTTTATACTATAATTAGAAGATACAAGGAGACCTCCTCGTAAAAGGCCGCAAGAGATCTGGTCGCCCGCGTTCAGCAAGAATGGATAGGGTCGTGAAAATCGTGAAAGAGCGTGTCCACCGGAAAAAGCACCGTTCGATCCGAAAATTACCCGCAGACTTAAAGATTTCAAGAGGATCAATACACAACATCTTGAGCAGCACCTCGGGTGTCATGATTACTAGAAAAGAAAAGTACACGGCATTTCTGAATCTACAAAGAAAAAAATTGATCGATCAAACACTATACTTTCCTGGCACGCAGAGGATGAATTCGTTTTTACGGAAGAAAAACTCTTCTTATGAGCAATATTACAATGCTCAAAATGGTAGTTTGGGGGCCAGCAAACATTTGTATAATCCAGATGATCAGTGGAATGTGCCGAGATTCCAAAGTGCACCATCAGTGATGGTTAGGGGAGCATGTTGCAAGCGGGGTAAACTTCCTTTGGTAATCCGATGGAAGAGCATTAATCACTACCACCACCATTCCACCATATCAGCCCTAGGACGTCCACTGCTGGACATAGGCCTCCCCCAATTTCATGGGGGGTAAATGCCATAATCGCCACGCTTGGCATGCGGGTCGGTGATCGCATTATCTCCACCGCACTCTAGGAATGCTGCTGCCCATTCCTCGGTGGTCTTGGTCGTAGTTTTAGGACATACCCGGGTCCAAATCCGGGTTAATCACTACATCTGCACTAAATAGTCTTAAGCAGTCTTCTAATATGAATAGGTCAATTCTGTTTTTTGTATGTGACCCACAATATACGAGGGCTGTTCCGAAAGTTTTTAGCTGCTCTCACTCTATTCATGCCATATATGTTTTAATGATAACATTATGCGGGTAATTTCGATACATATGTGTAGGGGTGAAACTGTTGATGAAAGTCGCTTGGGTTTTTTTTTATTGTGTTTTAAGTACGACGTGTCAACAGCCCTATCTAATATGCGATGAACGGGTCACAATACCAATTTTGTGTTGCCGTCCAATTTTGATTAATACGTCACCGCAACTAAACGAAATTTTATACACCGCAAACTGTTTCGATACGATTGCATGTAAATTAGCGACAATGAGCAGGTGTGTCGAATATTAGTCTAAGGTCACGAGACTCGGGACTGGTCATGATCACAAAAAAAACTTAAATTAAATAATAACATTTAGAGATTTTACATAAAAATCAGCTAAACTAAGTTAGGAAGTCATCCCGGGCAGTTTCCACTACAGCTGTTAGGGATTTCGTTGCCAAAACTATTTTTAGGTATCAAAAATAGTACTTTTTTTGCATTGACACAGTAAAGGGATGTTACAGTTCATTATGTTTCTTGTATCTAGCTCGCATGCAAGCGTGCAAATAAACAGTAGTAAATTAAAATGACAAAAGAGTAAAAACTAAGTTAAAATCACAAATTAAAATACTTGAAAAAGTTTACATAATAGGCATATCAAAGTCAAAGAGGCACAATAAATTCATTAAAACTAACACAATTCATCATTCAGCCGAATGACGTCCACTGCTGGACATATGCCTCCCCCAAAGACTTCCACAATGACCGGTCCTGCGCCACCCGCATCCAGCGGACACCCGCGACCCTTACCAGGTCATCAGTCCACCGTGTGGGGGGCCTGCCCACGCTACGCCTTCCGGTACGTGGTCGCCACTCGAGAACCTTTCTGCCCCAACGGCCATCGGTTCTGCGTGCTATGTGCCCCGCCCACTGCCACTTAAGTAAAGCGATTCGAAGGGCTATATCGGTCACTTTGGTCCTGCTGCGGATGGCCTCATTTCTGATGCGATCACGCAGAGAAACTCCCAGCATAGCCCTCTCCATTGCTCTTTGGGTGACTTTGAGCCTTCTTATGAGGCCCATAGTAAGCGACCACGTTTCAGTACCATATGTCATCACTGGCAACACACACTGGTCAAAGACTTTCGTCTTGAGACACTGCGGAATATTGGACGAAAAGATGTGCCGTAGCTTCCCGAACGCTGCCCAGCCGAGTCGGATTCGACGATTAACCTCTTTCTCGAAGTTGGACCTACCTAACTGGACAGTCTGTCCTAGGTATATGTAATCGTCTACAACTTCGAGCGTAAAGTGTCCGATTGTTACGGGAGTTGGTGCTACATGGGCATTTGACATGATCTTCGTCTTATCCATGTTAATCCTTAGACCAACTCGCTCGGAGGCTTTACTGAGGTCATTGAGCATTGTACTTAAATCCTCCATGGTCTCAGCCAAGACTACTATATCGTCAGCAAACCGAAGGTGAGTGATGTACTCGCCGTTTATGTTGATGCCTAGCCTTCTCCAGTCCAGAGTCTTCAACACATCCTCCAGTGCAGCGGAAAACAGTTTAGGAGAAATAACATCTCCTTGTCTGACTCCCCGCTGCAACGGAATAGGTTTCGAGTTCTGGTCCTGGAGTCGGACTGACATAGTGGCGTTCTCGTACAAACACTTCAGCACTTCGATATAGCGGTATTCCACTTGGCACCGTTGGAGAGATTGTAGTACAGCCCAAGTTTCAATGGAATCGAAGGCTTTCTCGTAGTCCACGAACGCTAGACAGAGGGGCAGGTTATACTCCTCAGTCTTCTGTATAACCTGACGAAGCGTATGGATGTGGTCTATGGTCCTAAAGCCTCTTCGGAAACCGGCTTGTTCGGGAGGCTGGAAGTCATCTAGCCTGCGTGCGAGACGATTCGTAATGACTCTTGAAAACAGCTTACAGACATGGCTCAGAAGTGAGATGGGGCGGTAGTTCTTCAGTAAGGCGTTGTCACCCTTTTTGAAGAACAGCACCACCACACCTCTGCTCCATGCCTTTGGAGTTTTCCCTTCCAGTAAGACGGAGTCGAACAACTTCTGAAGGGCCCTAAGGACCGGTTTTCCACCCGCCTTCAGGAGTTCGGCTGTAATTCCGTCTTCACCGGGTGCCTTGTTGTTCTTTAGCTGTTTAAGAGCCATTCTAATCTCGTACAGGCTGATGTCCGGGATATCTTCGGTATAGTGCCGGGTTAATCTGGCTCTAGGGTCTTCCGCCAGACCAACTTCGGGTCTGCTAGTTGACGTGTATAGCTCGCGTTTGGATGAAACGATTCTACCGTCTTCAGTTTTTAATTTGGCGAGCTGGCTCTGCCCAATAGACAGATCTCTTGAGAACACTTTAGAGCCCTTATTCTGCTCGATGGCCTCTTCAATACGATTTGTATTGAATTGGCGCAGATTGCGGGTAAGGGACTTGGAGATCCGTTTATTGAGCTGCCTGTATATTGTCGCATCGGCTGAAGACTGCAGAATCATTTCATTCCTTTCCTCGATGAGCCTCTGAGTGGAGATAGAAAGCCTTTTGGCTCTGTGAGTCCGTTGGGCCTTAAAGAACTTAGACCCAATGCTATGGACAGCTTCCACAAACCCGTCATTGAATTCGTCCACGTCGCCGCCTAGACAATCAAAACGGTTTTGGAGTTCCAGCTGAAAGCTCTCGGGGTTTTGGATTTGGACTGCTGCTGGACGGAGCGTAGACTTCATCAGTCGAGAGCGCTCTAGTTTGACGCATATATTCAATGTGCCTCTTACCAGACGATGATCACTTCCGGTTTTAACCGTATTGATCACAGAGACATAATTGAATATATGCCTCTTCGTCGACATAATGAAGTCAATCTCGTTTTTTGTTGCACCGTCGGGACTCATCCAGGTCCACTTCCTGTGCTCGCGTTTCTTGAAGAAGGAGTTCATCATGTAAAGTCGCTCCTTCTCCAAGAAACCAGCCAGTAGTTAGCCCCGTTGGTTCCGACTCCCAACTCCAAATTGCCCCACTCTCAGCTCATTGCCGTCTCTCTTGCCCAGTTTTGCGTTAAAGTCCCCCATAACAACGGTGAAGTAGGTTTTGGAACTATGTATGGCCTTAGTTATATCCTCATACATAGCCTCCACCTCGCTGTCGGAGTGTGTCGAGGTCGGCGCGTATACCTGTATGACCTCCAACGAGTATCTCTTTGATACTCTGAGTATAAGGTACGCCACCCTAGCCGACACAGGAGGATTTATGCTTAAGTTCCTTGGCGGGGTTAGAATGGTGTAAGAAAAAAAGTAACAAAACACAACCAAAATATTTTTTAAATTTGACACTGTTGCTTTTCGTTTTTAAATATCAAACTAATACGACTGATAGAACGTTAAATAAGGCTTATTTAGACATGACATTTAGAGTGGTCACTCCTTCAGAAATGTAAAAAAAAAATCTTTGAAATTTTCACTTACTTTTTTTTACAGCAATGTTTAAGATAGATAGTCAATTTTCTTACATGACATATATACCATTTAACTAACCAAAATGAATAAAAGATAGTATGATAAAGTTTAATAGTTTTAGAGAAAAGTCATATTTCATGAATTCGGATTTTATTTTTTCCCGGCTTAACCACTGGGAATTTTTCAACAAAACTTGGCACAATAGTACTACCAAATGTAAGTAACTGTAGAAAAAAAAATCAGCTCTTAATCATAAAAGGGCATTTTTTCTTCCCTTATCCTGCTACGCCACCTCCCTGGGACTGTTGGTCGCCCTCCCGGAAATAGAGCAAGTTGCCAGACCTTAGGGTTATCGTGTCCTCCCCCTCTCTTCGGACTTCAGATAACCCCACAACATCCCAACGCAACTGGCTCAGTCCTTCCTCTAGTTCCGCTATCTTTTCGTCGGTCCGCAGTGTACGGGTGTTGTACGTTGCCAGGGCCAGGAGTCGTCGGTGGTGGTAGCCGAACCTTTGCCGGAGATTCTTAGCACCCCTGGCCCCGCTAGTACCCTGGCCGCTACCAAAACCAGGGCACTGGTACCGCCGGAACCTCGGGGCCGTGGCTTTATTGTGTTTTCCATAGGGGGTAAATGCCATAATCGCCACGCTTGGCATGCGGGTTGGCGATCGCAGTATATCCCCCGCACTCCAGGGATGGTGCTGCCCATCCCCCGGTCGTAGTTTAAGGACGTACCCGGGTCCAACACAATTACAATTATATAAATAAATACTACTAATTATAATACTCTCAGTTTTCGAGATACGCCTTTACGCTGTAAAAACTTCGCTCCGGTTTAAAAGCCACTCTGTTAGACTGCGTTTAAAGGCGTTTCCCTCTAGAAACTTTACGTCTTCCGGGAGACGATTATAACATTTATAACAATGCACATATTGAATACGTTTCTCTTGTAGATCATCTTGTGACTTCGAGGGTGATATAAAAGGTTCATAATTTGTACCCTGGTTTGCCTGTCAAGAACTTCGTCTCGTGTTTTAAATTACGAGTGATGTGATCTGACAAAATTACATACCTCTCTTAATTATAAACAAGATAAAGGAAAGGAAATATTAATCTTTCATCCCACAACGAACCACAAATGACCCTGACCACTTTTTTTGTATCTTAAAGACTCGGTCCACTTCCACTGCGTTTCCCCACAATATCAATCCATAACCAAGGACAGATGATACGTATCCATGATAAGCGATCAAAGCTGCTTCAACTGACACAGTATCTCTCAGCCTTTAAAGCGCAAATACAAAACGGCCTAGTTTGTTGCAGATTTTGTCAATGTGTGCCTTCCAATTTAGGTGTTTATCAACTGTGATTCCGAGAAAATTAAACGAGTTTTTTTTTTAATTCGGGCTTATATTAATATCTGTGAATATGGCAATGAGCGGGAGAGGGGTACGCTAAGATAAGATGACTCTCTTTCAGACTATTTTCTGTGGTTAATTTAAAAACAGTTATATTTAGTAAGTACCTATAGTTAATGTAGTGTTGAATAAAAATGATACTGGGCCTTATTTAATTTCTTTTTTGATACCCGTTTAACTTAAATGACAAACTCGACGCCGTAAAGCGTCCCTCGGGCCAGTTTCCCGTTTAACTTTAAAAGGGAACCTTAATCTAATGCATATTAATGTAGAATACTGTGCCGGTGTTCACATGCAGGGGCGTGCCTTTTATATGTACGGTCGACCAATTTGATTTCATACTATTGTGAGAAGTGAGAAGGTAAGAAGTGGCCCAGAAATCTGATTGGTTGAATGTGAAGATGAAGAGATGACGGTTGCCATTTTTATCGACTTTAATAAAAGGAAGGAGGTTCTCTGTTCTCGCGCGCGAGATACACTATCCGTCTCTATCTAATGGGTACACACGGAAAGAGACGGATAGTCTATTTCGCGCGCCGTCTTGTACTAGCCGTGCTAAGAAAGAATGAAATATTGGCATAAATTGGAGAAGACCTTGACCTATTAGTAATTTTAATAGATAAGATATATAAGTTTTTATGTTGTAGATGTACAAAAACTGGCAATAAAAAGGCTTTATTATTATTATCTTGTCATTTATTTTTTACTTAATCTCGGTTATTTACAAAAACTTTTAAAAAGTAATATACAAAAATATACATACGAAATATAAAAGCATTATAAAAAAAAAACCTTTTTTTGTGTTGCTAGTCGGGTAACCTCCACGAGTATCTGGGGTCTGCCACGTTCCTATGGACCGTGTCTGGGGGAAGGGTAAGGGTTCTTGCGCGCCTTAGAGGCAACGGTAAAAAGGCATAGGTATAAAAGCATTATAAAAACCTAACCTAGAGTGCCTCCGGTATCGAGGCAGGGCCTAAGCTACCGATGGACAGAGGATAGGAATCTCCGGACTATCCGCGTCGTGTCCAGGAGTACCGCATTGTGTATCGGACCCTTGACCCAGCCATCTAACGAGGTCTCGTGAGATGTTGGTCGAGACTCATCGCTATTAGACCGTTCGCAGATACGACTATGATGGTTGAATCAACATACCACATGGCGGTTACCTCGTGCGCTAGCACGGTTAGCACAAGACAACGCGCGAGCTATATCGCGCGCGAGATAGACTATCCGTCTCTTTCAGTGTGTTGTACCATACCAGATTTGATCTGATATGTTTCAAGCATATGTAAACATAAATATTATATATTTCTATTTTTAAATCAATTTAAATGCAATGGAGTTGCAAACGTTCATAGGCTGCGGTAACCATTAATTATCGGGTGGGCTGTACCTACGTGTTATCAAATACCTAGAAATTTAAGAGTGTATTATTTCACACAGGCCTTGAGTACTGGACGTGGCTAAAATTTATGACTTTACAAACTTAATTTTAATAGTGAACCATTAGAAAACAAAAGATATTTTATGCAAAATTGATACTTATTACAAAGCTATAAGAGTATTTTAAAATTGGACTACTTGAATATGAATCGCATTATCAACTTGCTAAAGGTAATGTTACAGAAAAATATTTCTCTCGTTAGAAGAAACAATTAAAAGGACAAACAATAATTTGCAGTCTAATTAAATGTATGCTAATAGAAGTTAAACCAAATTGAACTTTATTTTTATAGCAATACGTATATGGTCGAATAGTTGTACCTGTTTCAGGACAGTACACGTGTTGTATGAAGTGTCAAGTGTTTATATAAGTATCGTGGGACGAAATTCACCAAATAGTTTAGGGTCAGCATAGGGCTTATTTTATAAAAGGAATAGAGTTTAAAATAGTAAAATTATATGTAATCAAAAACTTGGTTTTACAGCTTCAGACGCTAGTTGCGGGGAATAGTGCGGGGAGAGGTGTTGGGGTCCTAGGAGCCATGGACCCTGGTTCATGGTCATTCTTGCTTTAGATTTTAGACTGTTCGGACGGTTTCTCTAGAGAGGTATTAGGTCTTAGTTCAGGTTACCTATGTTGTGTCTGGACCTGGATTGTGCTAGTATATTGTTTTACTGGTTTAATCTTTGTTCGGATATGACATAACGTAGCTTGAATGGGGTTTTAGATAGTGTTCTTTGTGTGTAAATTCTCTAATTTGTTTAATATTTAGTGGATACATTTTAATTCATTATTGTAGAGTTTGTAAATTTTGTAGTGAGTGAAGTTCTAGTTGTGTGATTATTTTAATATCGATATTTTACCTTAAAGTTTGAGTGTTCTAGCATTTGTTTTAGTTAAAATTGGTTTATTTAATTCAGTGTTTTCTTATTAGAATTTTCTGAAGTTATATTTACTATTTTAATGGGGTTAGAAGTCTAGAGAATTGTCTGAATACCAAGAAGAGTCTGTCTTGGCTTTTTTAAGATGGAAAGTTGGATCACCTTGCGGTGTTAGCGATAGACTATTCATTTTAAGAAGTGTCTTTAATTATTAAATACGTAACTGTCGATATGGAGTTGTCGACTTGCACACCGTATTTTACTCAAGAGACGGTTCAAACTCCCTGGTGGCTTGATGATTTGGAATGTCATACCAGACATTTTAAGTTCTCAAGTTACTCAGACCTATTTATCTATACATTTATATATTCACACTTTATACTCTCAGTAAGATTCGCTGTCCCAATCCCATTTGCGAGTCTCACTGAAGCACACGAGGAAATAGGGTGTCAGGTTTAGCAGGGCCATCCTCACCCGACTTAGATTAGCTTTAGTCTAGATAAAGATGTTTCATTGCACCATCGAAATGTCTTTACGTGCGTAGCTTAAATGTGGGACCCGGGTCCCTAGCTTGCAAATATACCGGTAGAATAGATGGTTAGTGTAGCTGTTAGGGCTAGGCCATATTACTAGGTTCTGATGTATTTAACTTTGGGTTATATTCTTATGTTATTAAAAAGCCATTTAATTTCTTATTTTATTAACTAGGAAAGTTTTATCTGCTGTTGATATTTTATATGGCTTTATTGGGGTATTTTTGGTGCTTAGTTGTAGGTAAATTTGGGGATATCCGGGTTTTCTATTATAGTGAGCTAGACTGATAGTGGGGATAGGGATTATTGTTAGGCTAGGTGTATTACATACATGTATATACGACTATGACCAACTTATTTGACAAATAGAACAGTGTTAAATAAATTTTGTTCCCTTGTACCTATTCATACTGGTAGTTTAAATATTGTGGGATAAAATTAAAATACACGTAAATTCAATACAAATTATAAAAGAAAATATTTGAGTAAATTCACTCTCAGCAGTATGTGATTGATTTTATTCTGGTTTCTTCGGATTCTGTAATCAAATTGAACTCCACATTTCAAATTACTTTCGAAAGGGAAAGAGTCCTTTTGAAATCTACTTCATCAAAACTAACGATGAATCTTTTATCTTGATTAGGTCAAAAGACGGCCGTGGTTATTTTGAATGTACCGCAAATGGGGATTCGAAATGCTACATCAATAGTCTGGATAAAATTATTTCATTGTTTACAAATTTAAATACACCGACAAATCAAATTACATTGCAGAATACTAAAGAGCTAGAGTAGATCTATTGCTGCTGCTCCTACCAGTATTTTGCTATTCTGTAAATTGTCCCTTTGAATGTCCTCTCAGTAAATACTGAAGTCAAATAAATGACAAAAGTGACTAAATAAATAAAATACTAAAGTCACTTAAAAGAATAAAGTTCCTTCAGAACTATGTGGCGGAAGCTTGTCCAGTCTGGGAACGAGAGCTACGAATGTGGCGGGGAGTGGGCCACATTTATAACCACAAAAATAATAATTCTTAATTATATAATTAACATTGACTTCAGTTGACTAGTAATTTAAAATATATCTATTGACTTACATTGATCTTATACTTAACAACAGTTCAACATCAATAGGAAAATTATATTTGATTTTTTATATACTTTTATAATTGTTTAGGTATTAGTAGGTATTTATTCTAGTAAGACTAAGTAGGTAACTCTCTCTATGTGAAAAGGACTTTGGTTTACTATTTTGGACACAACTTTGGTTCTACATACACACTAGCGATCATTTGGCCAATTTACTGATCCAATTCAAGATATTAACTTATTAACATATTGACTTAAATTTATGTGTAGAGAACAATAGAGAATTAAGGTAGACATTTATAGAAATTCTTATTAGAAAATTAGTTAGGTTTAGTTAAGGTCTAGTTAGTCTAGATCTGTTTAGTCTCAATTGGTTGCCTAGGGTAGCTAGGGAGTTTAGGGGGGTTTAGGTAGGTTAGGAGGAGGGGGGATCGTTACAATTGGTGCCGATGACCGTGGATAGTTAATAATTTATAATCAAGTAGTTTTTTAGTTAAAATTTATCAATTGCCGTTGTAGTCATGTATAAATGTAACATTCGAACTGTTACACTTGGTTCCGTGACTATGGACGATGTAAGATTTAATTGGCTAGTATTTGATTTAAATTATTATAAAAATTTGCAATTTTTCTGTTATTTAGTTTATTGTCTTACACTTTATTTGAACTTTTCATTAACATTTATTTTTAAATTATGATTATTTACGAATAGTTTATTCGCAGTTACATATCTTGTTATAGTTACATATCTTGTTTTGGATCAAAGATGTTGTTATAGTCGATATGCGTAGGCAATTGATTATAGCAACAC
This sequence comes from Notocelia uddmanniana, assembly GCA_905163555.1. NCBI lineage: Eukaryota > Metazoa > Arthropoda > Insecta > Lepidoptera > Tortricidae > Notocelia > Notocelia uddmanniana. Next base: position 4,298,318 of record LR991052.1, read on the forward strand.
AATTGTTGCTGTGGAAAACGGATAGCATGAGAGAGTAGATGTTTATTATTAATTAGGAAGTTGTACTTTAGCTATTTTATTTAATTATTTTTGATGCAACTAATAACTTTAATTATTTATCATATTCAATGCCATTCAAGTGAAAGATATAGTAAAATAGAAATTTCGGCCTTAAGTTGGTACAATCAAAGTCGAAAATATGTGTGCGTTACAAGACACCTATGATATAAATAGGTTCTGTAAGTTCTTGCGCCATTGTTATAGAGTTCATATGTGCATATTTTGCCACTGAGGGCGTATGAATATCCGTGGTTGACTGTACAACAGTAGCGACATCTATTGTAGGGAAACCATTTTCATGCGTAATAGAAGTTAATCAATTGACGTGAAGTTAGTTTCTTATCAATACAGTAGAGTGTATTCATATAGAAAATAAATAGTATAATAGCTTCGTTCAGGTATTGTAGAAAATTATTAAGCCTGTAAATGTTGGGGGAAGTTAACTACGGCTAATTATTAGGCTATTTTTCATTATTAAATCAAATCAAATCAAATCAAAATACATTATTAAACTTATAAATGATGGGGGAAGCATACGTAACAGATATAGCGATTGCTCCAATTTAGCTTGAATTTTGTGTTATTTTTAGACTCTCAGTTACTTTTAGATATTGAAATAGTTTGAAATAAAATAAAGTTACAAAATCGTATCTTTAAAACAGGGGTTGATCGATTGATGCAATGAATGAAATTATGATGAATCATGAAATAGTATCAAAAGCAAAATAGTTTAACTTCATTCATTTATTTCTCTATTTCTTTATAATATGTATAAATATACGAGTATCAATGTAATTTTGTAATATAGTACATACTTGATTGCGTAATTATTACTTATTTAGAAGTGAAGTGAAGATTCTCGGCGTTGTAGTGTGGATCATCGATCAATCCATGAAGCGTCGTTTTGCTCGATGAGTAGATTTTATCACAGCTCAGCTACCTGAAAATAAGAAGGAAAACTAGTTAGATTTGTTGGATCTTTAAATTAATAGCAATTTAATAGTTGTGTAGGGATAGATTTGTCATATTGGTACAACATAAGACTTTTGACTATCAATTTAGCTATCATTGGTTACATTTCTTTATTTTCTTTATTATTATTGTGTTACAAATAAGTTCACTTCGGAAGATATAACAGTCAGAGGCCTTAGTTCTGATAATGTAGTCAATTAATGAAAATTTGAATATTTATGAACGTTTTTCGAAAAATTTAGAAGTAGAATAATTACATAGATAAAAATTTCATACATCATAAGAATTTGTCGTACTCACTTGATTTCAGGTGTTTCATTCCGGTAGATGACATTTGTAGAAAGACAAAATACAGTGTGGTGTTGTTTTCCTGATGGTTTTGTTTGCACTTGTTACTAGAGTCATTCAAAAATAACCTGAAATAGCATTTTATTGTTATTAGCAACATGTCAGGTAGAAATTTATACGAATTATAAGATTCGAACATCAGTATGATAATACGGATCTGTTATTCCAATCAGGCATTTTAGATTATACTGTGTACATTGCTTCATTTTTAATTTTAGTATTGTTTATCTGGGCCTTAAATTGAATAATAGAGTAGTTTTAGACACAGTTACTAAACTGAGAAGAGAAAGTAGGTAAATTCAGTTAATTTAATATCTGAGCATCAGCAACGCACATGTGACTTCTCCTTAGTTTAAGTTTCTTATCGTTAGGTCGGTCACATGATTGCATAACAAAACGTGGTATTAAACAAAAATACTACACGCCGTCCCAAGAGGTCATTTGTATTGCCTTTTTTGTGCGAGTTAGAAACAGTGCGGCGTTCAACAATTCTCGGTAACGCAAGTACTTGAGAAGGGTCAGGTAGGGTCGATACAAAGTTTATGTGAATAGAAAAAATGTAAACATTCTTAGTGACCCCAGTTTCTATCAAATTCCACAAAGACTACAAGCGTGTTATCGAAGATTTAAAATGAGAATGATTTTTGCTTTCAGTATTTAATTGTTAAGTAGGTACGTATAATAAGTAAGTAAGTAAGTCATGCAGTTTGTTAGTTTGTGTCTCAGTATATGTTTATAGCATTTAACAAAAGTATGACTAAGACAGGTGTTGAAACATATTGACAGATTCAGGAGGTAAATAGATAGTGTTAATTTACCTAAATCACGAGTAATACTAAAGTAGATATACAGATGAGGTATTAAAAAACTGACAGAGTAATAAGTGTTAATTAATAGCACAAGAAAAAAAGGTATAATGCGAAATTTGTATAGTAAGTTTTTTAAAGTCATTATGTTTTATGTTCAATTTAGTTCTTGTTATAAACATTATTTTATTCATATGAGAAGGGTGGTTTCTACTTACTTCTAAAAAATTCAATCATATGAAAGGTTTATTATTCGCGTGTTATATTGTTCGACAATTACATCATAAAATATTGACAAAATTATCATACTATATTGATAATAATTACACCGACCGACCATAACTGACAAAGTGAAACGAAGGTCTCCGTTTCGGGTTCGGCAGGCATGCTTTCGTGTGTCCGCGCGGCAAATCGCGCCAGATAGCGTCTCTCAACCGTTTCTCGTGAAGTTTTGTGGGCAGGTTTAATGATCTTACAGATTATTTTGTTGGTATTAATGTTATAAATATGAAAAATTAAAGTTATGTCTACAGATGACTAAGTTCCTAGTAATACTTGTGTTAAAAAATATATATATAACTTACTCAGTTCTCGCGAGCGATCTTGGCATATGTGTTAGAATAAGTTTAGCAGTAGATCAGAACATGGTGTGCCTGAAATGTTAATATTAACAGATGACATAAACATGGTCGGTAGAAATATTAATAGTACATAATATGGTGAAAGTAGTTATTGAATAGAACTTGTGAAAGTGAAATATACCTTTGAGTTGTAGATTTGAGGTATCAATGGAGGTCCATTGCTTTCCGTAGTGACATAATAATAATACATAGCCTGAAACATTGGGAAGTAAATAGCATTAGTATACAAATACAATACATTTGAATAATTTAATAATAGAGTAAAATTTTAATTTTTCAACTTTCATTCATACTGAGTCAGTTTTAGAATAATTTGGTACGCTCGCCTTGAATCACAAAACTATTAGACAAAGGGATAGTTTGACTCTGGTATGCAGCGTAGCAACATCTGCACTCGCGTTGCTTGTACTTGCAAAAAACAATAGGACAGCATGTTGATTTTTGAAGACAACTACCTGATATAGGGTCATACTGGGCTCGAGGAGATGTTTTTGTGCAAAGTTACTTAATTTGATATTTGAACAGTTATAACATTTGAATCATTTTAGGTATACTTACTATTTTATAAATGCCATCATAAATTACGTATGTAGTTTCTTCACTTTAATCTGGATTCTAATGCCTGGAATTGATAAAATTAAGTTTATAATATAAATTAATTAATTATTAGATGAATAAATTATGAATGATCATTGATTTTTTTTTGTGGAAATAGTATATATAGTTTCGCTTAGGAAGATTTAAAAAAATTACTACCAAATTATCGATTTGGAAAATTAATAAAATAATTTTAAAAGTATCTCTAGAGCCTATTTTAGGAAGCATCAGAATAACTTACATAATTATACATAAAAAAAAGAAAAAAAAAAATAGACATCTTATTGCCACCAAAAATTACGATTTTAAAACCAACGATTAGACTGTTTTTCATTAATATTCAATATGATGGAAATGTCTTTAGGCATATTTAATGTATTGTTAAATAATTCAGTCCTTTAATGAAGTAAACATGTATGTATATACAATTTAATATACTAACATTATTTAATTCATAATAATTGTCTATAATATTTTTAAATCTAGGATAATAAATGCTCAGATCAATTCATAAAAAAAAATACTATTAAAAAAAAACAACTTAATCGGTATTTAGTACTTACATGTATCAACTTCTTACCATATTACACAATCACTGTACACAATTCACTTTCACAGTACTCGTAGCATTCTCTCATTGCACGTTGCTCGTTTTTGAAATTTTGACTGACTGTTTGAAGACTTTGAAGTGTTTAAATGAGCCGGGTCAAACTGACGTCATTATCGCCATTTTGAATAGGTGTAGTGTTGCTATGATTGGAAACTTATTTTCCCGTCATTTCTACAAACATGTAGTATTATTTAGGTGTAGGATTTATAGGAAAAGTTTGATAAAAGTAGGAATAATTATATTAATTTTAAATACAATCATTAAAAAAAAAATGTCAGATATTTATTCATTAACGTAGTATAAATTTGTTTACAGTGTGGACATTTCAAAATAATTAGAATCAAATCATTATCATAGTCTAAAATATAATAATATTGATTTAATTATTTATTCATACTACTAAGAGATAGAAAATTAAAGAATTATGTCATTCCTTAAGAAAAAAAAACACGTTAAGCCATTAAATGCTTAGGGTATGTGTGAAATGACCTCTAGTGTTAGTTAGGTTTATTCATTGACTTACTGAATTACCAGTATTCATCACTTAGATGATAGATGGCACTGATATCAATCTTAAAGATATTTCATATAACTAATGAGATTATTAGACAAGTTTAAATCAATGATTGGGTAAAATAATTAATTATTATTATATATTGCTTTAATTTTGTAATTTTTCTAAATTTGTGTTTTTTTTTTCTCAAGTATATTTTATAGGAATCATATATTTGCAGAGTTGATCTTTCAAATAAAACACATTATTATTGAATTGATTAAATAATTATTTAGTTTATTTTCTTTCGTAATTAAAGTGTTGTTTGATATTCAGGGTAGAATGAAAATGAGAACGAAGACGAATATACTTGATGATATTACTGAGTTTTCCATGTTTTTTAGAAGATGAGTGATAGTGGATGTATTATGAAGATTGATTATTAAAACTTAATTGGTTTGCAGGACTCTGATAGCAAAACAACACTAACGCGTTATACTTCATTAACATTCAGACTGGAATACACTACACTATACATTGGAAACAATACAGTCGATTGGTGATAGGTTAGGCTCGCAAAAAAAAAAAAGAGCAATGTTGCAGATTTCTAAACTGCCTTCTGTGTTGTTTCTTCACTTCACACAACACCAGTATATGGTGTCATGACTGACTTTACACTCATCATTAACAAGGCGTATAGTGCTTCTTTAAAATGAAGAGCATAACTTGCGAAGTGAGTTCGTGGAAATTTATTAATAAATTTTAATTTTGAGCTCGCTTCAAATCAGTTTATGATTAGTTATTCTTTTCTATTGAGTAGTACTATGTATTAAATTAAAAGTTGTACATTTTATGATTCATTTTTTTTTGTTTTAATTAATAAACGAGGGATAGGCTAGCTTTAGCTTAGTTTATCTTTCGAATAACAATAACGTCTTGTTAAGCGATGTAACATGCTCCAGACTGGGAATGGCTATTTGGAAGAGAAAGATCTAGATTACTGTGTTGGAATTTAATATTTTAATGGTTTTAATACCCATGCTTGGCATCCAACATGGTTAACTGGTTTAATCTTGTTTTCGGTAGGGATACGTCTGAATCCTTTCTTGGTCGCTAAAATATAGACTCGAGTCGGAAGCTTTCGTATGTACCAATAGGGTCGGTAAGAGCGTAGCACAACTCTTATTCTCTTGTGGAGGCAGGATAAACTTGTTAGGCCATTAATTATTCATTTTTAACATATTGAATTTGGAATCTTGTTCTTTTGAATATGTTTCATTCTTCTTTTTGGTTTAAACACACACATACACATGCCGCTCAAAAAAAAAGGCAATCACAGAAGGGATGATTGTTAATAAGTTTTAACTTTTGTTTTAATTTCAATAATTTATTGATTGTTTTGACTTTTGTTTTATTTGAAAGTTAACTTACGTAAATATATGTTTATATATTTAAACTTCAGTTAACTTTGGGGGAAGATGTACCATACCAGATTTGATCTGATATGTTTCAAGCATATGTAAACATAAATATTATATATTTCTATTTTTAAATCAATTTAAATGCAATGGAGTTGCAAACGTTCATAGGCTGCGGTAACCATTAATTATCGGGTGGGCTGTACCTACGTGTTATCAAATACCTAGAAATTTAAGAGTGTATTATTTCACACAGGCCTTGAGTACTGGACGTGGCTAAAATTTATGACTTTACAAACTTAATTTTAATAGTGAACCATTAGAAAACAAAAGATATTTTATGCAAAATTGATACTTATTACAAAGCTATAAGAGTATTTTAAAATTGGACTACTTGAATATGAATCGCATTATCAACTTGCTAAAGGTAATGTTACAGAAAAATATTTCTCTCGTTAGAAGAAACAATTAAAAGGACAAACAATAATTTGCAGTCTAATTAAATGTATGCTAATAGAAGTTAAACCAAATTGAACTTTATTTTTATAGCAATACGTATATGGTCGAATAGTTGTACCTGTTTCAGGACAGTACACGTGTTGTATGAAGTGTCAAGTGTTTATATAAGTATCGTGGGACGAAATTCACCAAATAGTTTAGGGTCAGCATAGGGCTTATTTTATAAAAGGAATAGAGTTTAAAATAGTAAAATTATATGTAATCAAAAACTTGGTTTTACAGCTTCAGACGCTAGTTGCGGGGAATAGTGCGGGGAGAGGTGTTGGGGTCCTAGGAGCCATGGACCCTGGTTCATGGTCATTCTTGCTTTAGATTTTAGACTGTTCGGACGGTTTCTCTAGAGAGGTATTAGGTCTTAGTTCAGGTTACCTATGTTGTGTCTGGACCTGGATTGTGCTAGTATATTGTTTTACTGGTTTAATCTTTGTTCGGATATGACATAACGTAGCTTGAATGGGGTTTTAGATAGTGTTCTTTGTGTGTAAATTCTCTAATTTGTTTAATATTTAGTGGATACATTTTAATTCATTATTGTAGAGTTTGTAAATTTTGTAGTGAGTGAAGTTCTAGTTGTGTGATTATTTTAATATCGATATTTTACCTTAAAGTTTGAGTGTTCTAGCATTTGTTTTAGTTAAAATTGGTTTATTTAATTCAGTGTTTTCTTATTAGAATTTTCTGAAGTTATATTTACTATTTTAATGGGGTTAGAAGTCTAGAGAATTGTCTGAATACCAAGAAGAGTCTGTCTTGGCTTTTTTAAGATGGAAAGTTGGATCACCTTGCGGTGTTAACGATAGACTATTCATTTTAAGAAGTGTCTTTAATTATTAAATACGTAACTGTCGATATGGAGTTGTCGACTTGCACACCGTATTTTACTCAAGAGACGGTTCAAACTCCCTGGTGGCTTGATGATTTGGAATGTCATACCAGACATTTTAAGTTCTCAAGTTACTCAGACCTATTTATCTATACATTTATATATTCACACTTTATACTCTCAGTAAGATTCGCTGTCCCAATCCCATTTGCGAGTCTCACTGAAGCACACGAGGAAATAGGGTGTCAGGTTTAGCAGGGCCATCCTCACCCGACTTAGATTAGCTTTAGTCTAGATAAAGATGTTTCATTGCACCATCGAAATGTCTTTACGTGCGTAGCTTAAATGTGGGACCCGGGTCCCTAGCTTGCAAATATACCGGTAGAATAGATGGTTAGTGTAGCTGTTAGGGCTAGGCCATATTACTAGGTTCTGATGTATTTAACTTTGGGTTATATTCTTATGTTATTAAAAAGCCATTTAATTTCTTATTTTATTAACTAGGAAAGTTTTATCTGCTGTTGATATTTTATATGGCTTTATTGGGGTATTTTTGGTGCTTAGTTGTAGGTAAATTTGGGGATATCCGGGTTTTCTATTATAGTGAGCTAGACTGATAGTGGGGATAGGGATTATTGTTAGGCTAGGTGTATTACATACATGTATATACGACTATGACCAACTTATTTGACAAATAGAACAGTGTTAAATAAATTTTGTTCCCTTGTACCTATTCATACTGGTAGTTTAAATATTGTGGGATAAAATTAAAATACACGTAAATTCAATACAAATTATAAAAGAAAATATTTGAGTAAATTCACTCTCAGCAGTATGTGATTGATTTTATTCTGGTTTCTTCGGATTCTGTAATCAAATTGAACTCCACATTTCAAATTACTTTCGAAAGGGAAAGAGTCCTTTTGAAATCTACTTCATCAAAACTAACGATGAATCTTTTATCTTGATTAGGTCAAAAGACGGCCGTGGTTATTTTGAATGTACCGCAAATGGGGATTCGAAATGCTACATCAATAGTCTGGATAAAATTATTTCATTGTTTACAAATTTAAATACACCGACAAATCAAATTACATTGCAGAATACTAAAGAGCTAGAGTAGATCTATTGCTGCTGCTCCTACCAGTATTTTGCTATTCTGTAAATTGTCCCTTTGAATGTCCTCTCAGTAAATACTGAAGTCAAATAAATGACAAAAGTGACTAAATAAATAAAATACTAAAGTCACTTAAAAGAATAAAGTTCCTTCAGAACTATGTGGCGGAAGCTTGTCCAGTCTGGGAACGAGAGCTACGAATGTGGCGGGGAGTGGGCCACATTTATAACCACAAAAATAATAATTCTTAATTATATAATTAACATTGACTTCAGTTGACTAGTAATTTAAAATATATCTATTGACTTACATTGATCTTATACTTAACAACAGTTCAACATCAATAGGAAAATTATATTTGATTTTTTATATACTTTTATAATTGTTTAGGTATTAGTAGGTATTTATTCTAGTAAGACTAAGTAGGTAACTCTCTCTATGTGAAAAGGACTTTGGTTTACTATTTTGGACACAACTTTGGTTCTACATACACACTAGCGATCATTTGGCCAATTTACTGATCCAATTCAAGATATTAACTTATTAACATATTGACTTAAATTTATGTGTAGAGAACAATAGAGAATTAAGGTAGACATTTATAGAAATTCTTATTAGAAAATTAGTTAGGTTTAGTTAAGGTCTAGTTAGTCTAGATCTGTTTAGTCTCAATTGGTTGCCTAGGGTAGCTAGGGAGTTTAGGGGGGTTTAGGTAGGTTAGGAGGAGGGGGGATCGTTACAGTGTACCGAACAGATAGAGGCGGATAGTCTATCTCGCGCGCTGTCTTGTGCTAACCGTGCTGGTCTAGGTACTTGCTGGCTTTGCCCTTCCCGGCTTTCACGAGGTTCTCGTCATGCGGTTCTTGTCAACAACCTTCAATCCTTCTTGCCTGGCGCTTCAATCGATCTGTCAGCACGGTATCAGGCTTGTTGGCTACAATAGTCCTATCCGTGATAAGAGATCGATCCCAATAGAGCCTGGCACGACCATTTTCAAGAACCGGCGCAGGTGTGTACTTATGGTAAGGTACTTCGAAGTCCACAAGACCGTATAAAAGAGCAAGTTGCTGGTGAATAATACTGGTTATAAAAAAAAGAACCTCGTACCAAGTTATGTCTTTACAAGTTACAAGTACTCACCGTTAGCATGATGACCACATCCGGAAATAATTACAATTACTATTATGTTTCGATTTATTTTACATTGATGGTTAGGTATTTATTCTATTTTTTCTTCCACTGTGTGAGGTTTTTTTATACTTTTCATACATAGTGGCCCATTGTGGTATATATAGAAAAACGTAGAGTCCTCAGCTTTTGTAATTTAAACTTAACTGCATTCCTAGCCAGAAGCAGAAAATGCATGCAAGGAAATAAAACCTTTTCTCCCTATCTCTATTCCTTTACGGAAACGGTCGATTTCCCCGGCATAAGCTATTTATATTCGCTCCGCTACCGCTGCCATAAAGCTCTTGGCTTTCATAAGCTTCGAGCTTACTGGGGACTTGAACCTTTTGTATAAATACCTGGGGACCAGAAAGCTACCAGTTACAAAATAAGTTTATACTGACAATGGAGGCATGTTGACCAATGACGCGTGGCTTTTTACTCATATCAGTGTCGCCTGAATTTCATTATACTTAATATAGGTTTTAAAATCAGCTCATATCACAGTGCTGTGCTGAATAATATTTTCCTGCAAGTAATTTGATTATCTTTCGAGATAACGAAACGAGATGACGATTTCGAGATGACGACCTGTTTAGCCTAGTTGGTAGTGACACTGCCTCTGGAGCTTGAGGTCCCGGGTTCGAATCCCGGCCAGGGCATTATTTGTGCATTTAGCACGGAGTTTGTTCTTGGGTCTTGGATGTTCTCTATGTATTTAAGTATGTATTTATCTATATAAGTATGTATATCGTCGCCTAGTACCCATAGTGATTGCTTAGTTTGGGACTAGGTCGATTCGTGTAAGATTGTCCCCCAATATTTATTATTTATTATTATTTACTATAACGTTTAAATATTTTAATCGTAGTTTATTCACTGAACTTACATAAAACACTGTTTCAGAATGTGCATCTCAAGCCCTTTCATATGATACTCACTTCGCCTAGAAACCAAACATTGAACCCACCCATGCATTGAACCCACAGACATCAGGGAAAAGCAGACTCGCAGTATTAAGCAAGATGATTTTTCATATAGCTGCTTCGTTAAATCCTTATGGTGCACCAAGAAAAGTTAGAATGCGACAGATAGACGATCATTTTCGGCTGTTAACGAATTGTCTCCATTTGAAAGCTGGATGTGAAATAGCATATAAACTTAACACACCACAACGTCAGTTGAGTAAAATTTTCAGTTATCAAGACGGAGACACTGACAGATGTGAATACCTGTCGGTTGTCACTTGTCTGTCTCACTCAAACTTTCTGATTTGAGCATTAGTGAGAATCGATCAGATGAACGGAAATCGTTCAACATAAATGAACGGATCTGCTTTAATGCTCCGAGCAGGATTCGAACCTGCGACATCTGGCATACGCGGCCAATCGCTCTAGCCTCTGAGCTATCGGAACAACCAAGCTCGTTCACGAAATCCTTCACTATAGGGAACCTCTTACAACGCCTTAGGGAGGCGTACAGCGACATCTACCGTAGAAGACTTAGGCTTCTATTAACGGCATCAACGTCTTAATTTACATTGAGAAATCGTCAGTAACGATGCACCATCCCAAACTAAATTAATTCTGCTACCGAAAATTTCAAATTAAAGGGAATTTGAAATTTTCGGTAGCAGCTTAGTACAAATTTAATTTCGATCTGCTTTACTCTGATTTATGTGATTGAACCCGGGTATGTCCTAAAACTACGACCAAGACCACCGGGGAATGGGCAGCAGCATTCCTAGAGTGCGGTGGAGATACTGCGATCGCCAACCCGCATGCCAAGCGTGGCGATTATGGCATTTACCCCCCATGAAATTGGGGGAGGCCTATGTCCAGCAGTGGACGTCCTAGGGCTGATATGGTGGTGGTGGATGTGATTGAACCCGCTCAAATGTACAGGGCGACACAAAACAGTAGATATTAAAAAGTGGCAACACTGTAGTGTCGTCCCTTTTTAGGGTTCCGTAGTCAACTAGGAACCCTTATAGTTTCGCCATGTCTGTCCGTCCGTCTGTCCGTCCGTCTGTCCGTCCGTCCGCGGATAATCTCAGTGACCGTTAGCACTAGAAAGCTGAAATTTGGTACTAATATGTATATCAATTACGCCGACAAAGTGGTAAAATAAAAAGTGGAAAAAAATATTTTATTAGGGTACCTCCCCTATACGTAAAGTGGGGAGTGTTTTTTTTTTTCATTTTAACCCTAACGTGTGATATATTGTTAGATAGGTATTTAAAAATAAATAGGGGTTTACTAAAATCATTTTTTGATAATGTTAATATTTTCGGATATAATCGCTCCAGAAGTAAAAAAAAATGTGTCCGAAAAAAATCTCAAAAGTAGAACTTTATAAAAACTTTGTAGGAAAATTATTTTGAACTTGATAGGTTGAATAGTTTTTGAAAAAATTACAAAAAAAAATCTGAACTAAGTTTGTAATTTAACCGTATAAACAGGTGTTTATTGTACCTGTCATTTCTACAAAATCACAATGAAATGACGTGCTTTTTAGGGTTTTGTGTTTCTGTACTTAATATGTCAACTTAATGTGACGGACGGAAAACTACGGAACCCTACACTGAGCGTGGCCCGACACGCTCTTGGCCGGTTTTTCCTAGATTGATTTGAAAGGGATGACACGACAGTGTTTCCACTTTTTAATTTCTAATCTTTTTTGTCGCACTGTATAAGCGCCGTCGACATCCCACTGCCTGCTTGTGTCCAGACCGCGGCCTTATGATCCCATTTATGACCTTTTCTGAAATTAACCTCAAAAACGTTAACATTCTTCAACATTTTTACGTAGTTACCACGAAATATCCACTGAGCATCGATCATTCTAAAATAACCTGGTATTGCCAAGAATTTCATAACTTAAGTGCATTTTCATGTAGTCGGCACATCTATATCGCTATTTGTTCTGTCGAACCAATTAACAAGTTTGGACATGTTCTATGTTTGATGAGCTATGAGTAGAACCACACGTCATTGATATTTACGGATATTCTTATATTTAGGGGTGTTGACTAAACGGTCAAATCAGCAACTTTTAATGAAACATCAAAACCCTGTTGGTATGAAATTTGTAGGGAAAAAGCAACAAGTGGCGTCACGGTTTTCTATGCTCAAATACTGTCGCGAACTGTATCGCGAAGTTTGTAACCCATGATCGGGGCGTGTACTGGCACCTTAAGAGATTATTTACTCTGGCAAGTTTACTACTTGAGGGTAGAGGGAGAACTGTAGTCTCGCGTATTTAAGCGATTAATTCCGTTGGAAAGGCCTCATTCGATGGTCGACTACTGGCAAGGGCACAACTAGTAACGTCTTGCTGCCCGACGAGTTGGAGCTACGCCGCATTGAGAGCTAAGTGTATTTAGATCTTAGCAGCGTAATCGTTCTATAGATTAACCTTAGTGTTCCAAGACAACTTGTATATTGTGTGTGATAATTACCTTTATTTATTGTCATATCTAGATTGTGCCGACGTAAGACTACATGGTTGAACTTAAGGCTATCTAGCGTAGCTATACTGATCTAAGTATTTAGTTAAGCGATGACTAGTAAAAAGACAAAATAAAACTATTGAAATAATCATAAAGTCATGCTTGCCTTGGTGAGCTTAAGTGTTGGTCTTTAGTCACCTAAATTTGGTGTGGTGTTATAAATCGTCATTATTAGCTTGCTTATTAAGGTAGTCTCTTGCTGGTACTTGTGCTGGCGTGTAATGGAGACTGGGTTTCTTGTATGAGCAAGGTAACCCCAAAATTACAATGTTCTGTTCATTGATATGCAAATTAAGGAGGTTCCGATGTGCCAGGACTCCAGGTATAGCTTACCATGTATGCGTGCATATCAATTTACAGGTAAAAGCATTCAGTTCCTGTGCTTCAGGATTGAGTGCATGGCTGACATACATTGAGCTAACAAGAATAGAAATAAGGCGAAAGCCATCATCGGATTGATATCTTAGTGGTACCATTGAGAAGAAGAAATAATAAATAAGGCTACTACACCATGTGTAGTAGTACGGTCAAAGAACCGTACAAATGCAGCATAGCTATGGTGACTACCACCCCAATTGTAATAAACTGTAAAGTAGCTTAGATATATTGGCCTGATAGAACCTTTATGTGCTAAGAGCTATGCACATGTGACAGTTGAAGTCACAGGGTATTTAAACCCACAGGTGGTGAATACGAGAGTCTTGAGATGGGTGCGAAGCAGATAGAATAGTTCGGAGACTGCGCTGGATTATTGAAGGTAGGATTCAAATTCTCCCACTCGATTTGTCGCAGTCTAAATATGTTTATACATGAGTAACAATTCCTATATCTTAGAATGTCTAACATTCATTACCACATGTAGAGGGCGTGGCGACAAATACCGCCATTATTGTTTATGTCGAAAAACATAACTAATGATATCAAAAATAGGTTGAAGATTGTTATACTCTGAGTATTTTAGTTATTATTGTTTTTTAATATTAAAAGGCTGGGAAAATTATTTAATTGTAGGTAACATTCCAATTTGCGTTAGGTACACGCAGATCTTTTGGTGATAAGATAATACATAAGATAAAGGTTTGTCTTAAAACTACGACCAAGACCACCGGGGGATGGGCAGCAGCATCCCTGGAGTGCGGTGGAGATACAGCCATCGCCAACCCGCATGCCAAGCGTGGCGATTATGGCATTTACCCATCTCTGAAATTGAGGAGGCCTGTGTCCAGCAGTGGACGTCCTTCGGCTGATATGGTGGTGGTGGTGGGCAGTTTTAAGTAAGTATAAATACCACCGAAATCAACAGAAAGTCCTACAATAATGGTCACGGTAATGTAATGAGGGCGGTTGAATCGCTTGTATTAGAATGACCGACGTAATTTTTGTAAAACCAGCAGTAAATACTCGTAAATACAATTAAAATATTTTTATACAATATTAAATGAGGTTTTTATTCCGTGTAACGTCATATCTTCAATAGTTTAAGTAACTACGTTCCCTTCATGTGGCATAGACGCGGGGCATTCTGTATATGCCCGTGGGACTTACGCGAATGCAGCGAGCTTCAGGCGGGTAGCCCGGGTTTGCCTAGTCATCAATACCTTATTTTCTAAATCCGAAGTCTGATTACGTCATGGTTACCCTACACTGACTTTCTATTATTTACTCACGTACAAGCAAGGAACAAAGAAAACGCTTTTAAAAGTTCGGTCGTAATTCTTACAACTCGCCGACCGATTTGACACTCTGAACCAGTATAAGTATGAGTATGACCCACAGATATCAGAGTAAGGGTGCTTATCTACCAGAGATGTGCTATGCGTATTTTAAAAAATTACAAAAATTGTTTTATATTATTGACGTGTTCAATTGCACCAAGCCTACTCTTCATAAAGTTCACGTATCAAAATGTTGCTTAATATAAGAAAGGAAATAGCTACCGCATGCGTCGAAACGGTCTACTACAGCCTTCGTGCATTGTGACGTCGTACCCTGAAAGACACGTATTCATTCGCTATTAAAGCATAATATTGCAGATATATAAGCTAATGACTACAATGTATATTCCGACCTCTACATTTCACAAACACATGCCTACATTCGTCCAGACACACACACACACACTCACAAACTCACCCCCATTAATAACTAGTTAAAGTGGAGTACCTCCTGGTTATATTAGCTTATCTCTATAGTTTTTGCGTACGAACATGTTTAATCTTATGTTTTTAGTTCAATTGTCAACTTAATCTTTGTCAAGCGTTATTTTTCCATTCACTGTATTTCTGTGGACATCTTTAATTGGTTTTATTATTAGCTACTTATTAAGTCTTTTATTTTCTTTTCTGTAATGATGTTGATGCCCCAAATAAATAAAATAAAATAAATAAATATCAACCTATGCTGCAAGGATATGTAAGCTACGCTACGAAAACCCGTTTCCACTATTCTTATTCTATGTGGATCAATAAATATGATTGGTGTACATATCTAGTGGAAAGGCACCCTTACGCAGATCCGCTCGTTTAAGTAGAACGATTTCTGTACATGTACATCTGATCTATTCTCAGTAATGCACAAATCAGTAAGTTTGAGAGAGACAGATAAGTGATATCTGACAGGTTTTTCACCTGTCAGTGTCTCCGCTATCGTAACTGCCAATTGCACTGAACTGACGTTTGTGACGTTTTGGATTATATGGGATGGGCAAATCTACCATGACAGGACGTTAGACGAGTGCTATTGGCTATGTGCGAAGTAGGTGGTGGGGGTAAGCTAGGCGATCGCAGCGCACACCACGGCAGAAATGTGTACTTACCGGGGACATCTGTCAAATTTACTTTCACGTTTCCTATTGGTTTCTTATCGATTTCCTACGATTCGTTACGCTTGTATTTATTTGTTTATTTTCTAATTTATTTCAGTATATTTTCCAGTGAGGGGTCTTTCTCGTTTACTAAAATAAATAAAATATTAATGTGTCATTATTTGACACCTCTGAGTTTGACATTGTCGCGGGACGCTTGACGTTTGACGTCTCTGACGTGCACATAGCCAATACCTAGGGGCGTAAATACATAGTATAGATGGCACGTTTTGATAGTTATGTTATGATACAAATAAAAATACAAAATTATTTATTTCCCTATATTTCATGTACATGCATGATATTGTATTGGGAAGCCAGTTCTGTAACCCTGAATTGGAGGGAGAACTGAATGATATTGTTCGATCAGTTCGAGCACTCACGAGGCACAGCGAGGTATATAGGGTACCTCCTGTCGTAGTTAAAGGTGTCGTTACGAAATAATCGGAGGTTTGTGAATACCTAATAATAATTTATACCAAAAAAAAACTAACTCCAATTTTGTACTTGCTATGCCACAATTTGTGGTTTCCGTGAGCGAATGCTTGGTTACCTACATAAAATACCGAAATCGGCATATGCATGACTATCAAATTCGAGGAGTTCCCTCGATTACTCCTAGATCCCATCATCAGACCTTCACCAAATTTATATGGGACCAATGTCGGGGTACCTGCTTTGAAACAAAAAAAGAATTATCAAAATCGACCAACGTGGTCAAGAGTTATCGGGGAACATACATACATAAAAAAAAGAACAAGCAAACATGGAGACGAACGGAGTACCTCCTTCCTTCTATTGAAGTCGGTAATAAGAACAAAATCGACAAGTAATCACAACGCAGTATTAGGAACACGAAATAGTACATTACTACAGAGGCCGGGACGAAAGGTCTGAGGCGGGCAACCCCATATTCCCCGCCGAGGTATGTATAGTGCTTTTCTCCAACATGCAATGCAATAAACAGCAAAAAAAAACACAAGTTTTTATTTTTCATACGCATAGTGGCAGAATGTCATGATGCCTGTGCCACAAATTTATGTGGAATGGAAATTAAAAAAAGAGGTCTTTGCCAGCCTAGGCCTGCTAAATTTGTATGAAATTCCATTAACGATCTCTTGTCCTAGCCGCACCTGAAACGTCATACTTCGCAGCCTATTATAAGGAAAATAACATCAAGATTTCATTGCATGTTTGAGAAAAATACATTTTAAAGAAGGTGGTTCCTGTTTTCACTTAATTTAACTGTAGTTGTTACAATCTAAAAACCCGGGTTTTACCCGACACCAAAAAACAGGCGGCTTTTCCCGGTTGCATTCCATAATTGAAATATACGGAAATTCAGTTTTTCGGTGATTATTCCACCGTGGTATATACGATTTTTCAGCACTAAACCATCGTCACCTATCGACATGAAACGTGATCGTTTGAAGCGTCTAGGAGGAGTGCGAACTCAAACGATATTAAGTACATGTGGCGTCACTCGTGGCATCTGTCAAATCTGACATATTCTGCAACGCGCTATCGAAGTTTCTAAAATCAGTTGCATATACTTATATAACTTCGAACCAACTCTCATGGTGATCTCTCTATTGTCGTTTCTTCTTGTGACTCCTATCTATTGTATATTATGTATATAGTTTGTAGATAACCCTTTCCTGTCTATATTCGTCCTTGTACATTATTCTACCTAGGAGCAGCACATCTCATAGCTACATTGGTGACCTCCGACAATGGACATAAGCGCAACTCTGAAGATTCTGACGCCCCGCAGCTAACCTCCCTTCCTCTCTCTCTTTCTCTCCTCACCCACTCGTCACCCTGGCTCTGAGCACTCGCTCGCCACGCTGGCTCTGAGCACTCTCTCCTACGTCGTCGCTGACTCCTCCGTCTCAAAAAAGGCTGAAGTGGCGTCACTCGTAGCATCTGTCAAATCTGACATGTGCTGCAACGCGCTATCGAAGTTTCTAAAATCAGTTGCATATATATAACTTTGAACCGACCCTCATAGGACTTCTGTCCCCGAGAGATCTCTCTATTGTCGTTTCTTCTTGTGACTCCTATCTATTGTATATTATGTATATAGTTTGTAGATAACCCTTTCCTGTATATATTCCTCCTTGTACATTATCCTACCTAGGAACATCTCATATCTCTACATACATTATGTCGCCTAAGAATGAGCTGAGCGATCGCTCAGCTCAATTATGATTAAACTAGTCTGTGCTATAGGTTAACTGTTCAAAATTAAATTGCCTATTTGGGGAAGTCCGTTCCCCCATTCCCTCGAGAGTACAACATTGTCTATCAAATTCCCATTAGATCCACTTACACCCCGGGACTTGTCCCACTTTAGCTACCGATTTAGAGAACGCAGATTAATAATTCAGAGGTGAAACTTTCCTGATTTGTCGATGCGGAGACGTTACGATATGAGAAAACTGTCAGTGTCAACCGATAATGCAGTACTGCCCCACTTCTGCGCATGGTATTAATACTGCGCAAACGTAATACAGTATTTCGTCAAGTGAGGAAATCTCACATCAGTAAGCCCACGTCAAAGAGCAAAATACACTATGAGCTATGACATAACGCTTCCGCCCCGCCAAATCAGGAAATCGCCCAAGTGCCAAACATTTCATTGCATTTTTAACCCCCCACGCGGAACGCAAAAGAGGGGTGCTATAATAGGGGTGGTGTAAGATTTGTGTAAGATTGTCCCCCAATATTATAATAATAATAATCGTATGGCATTTATTTTTGAACCGTGAGGTCTTCGAGTAGACAAGTACGGTTGCCAGTTTTGTTGCACTTTTAGCACCACCCAGGGGTCACGTGTAGGGTAACGGCGGGTACTCCCTACGGACGTGGTGCAACTGCGACCTCCCTTGTCAAGTGAGTGGGCAACTTGACTGTTAGAAGTTCTCAAGCCGCCCGAAGGCCTCTAACCTGGCATAACGACTGCTGTCGTAGACAGCAACCGAGATCAACATCTTAAAGTGCCTTCCAAAGCACGGGAGCGCTCAGTTAGCAACCACTCAAAGCGGTCACCCATCCAAGGACTGACTCGCCCCCACGTTGCTTAACCTCGCATACCGCACCCGGTACGCGGGCGCCGCTGGGCCACGAACGCTCCAGGGGTGCTATAAGTTTAACATATGTATCTGTGTATGTGGCATCGTAAGCGTAACTCTTAAACGGATGAACCGATTTAAAATCGTTTTTTTTAAATGAAATCTGGTTTTCCAGCGATGGTTCTTAGATGTGTATTATTGAAATCGGTTCAGCCGTTTTTGAGATATTGAACTTTGAAATGTGTCTTTGAAATTTGTGAGCAGGTTCGATAATTTTTTTCCCTTCAGTGTTTTAAAGACGAAGGATGACGCACGCTCGGCTGACCTCGATTCTCCATACAAACGTAGTTTAGTTCTCATTTTAACACCGTGCTGAAATAACATGAAACTTTGTATACACAATGGGAGTCGCCATATCTAGGTCGGAAATTAGTTTCTGTTGCTAGAAATTGTAATAAAAAAAATACAGCGAGTTTTTTTTTACGTCTTGTATGGAAAACCTTCATAATCGCTGTAATTTTTCTCCATTATAATTTCAAGCAACAGAAACTAGTTTACGACCTAGATATTCCGAATCGCATTGTGTATACAAAGTTTAATGTTATTTCAGCATGGCGTTTTAAAATGAGAGCGAAACTACGTTTGTATGGAGAACTCAGGGTCCTTCGGACTCTTAAAAGTTTTCATGGCGGATGGAGGAAGTCTACAGCCTCACAAACCCACCAGTTTTATGTTATGTGTAGGCACAGCCAGGGATCTTTCTGTAGATAACACTGATAATATTCTTTGACGCGCCCAGTTCGGGGGAAACGGGAAACGGCCTTTAATATATACCTAAAGGAATTAAATTAATGGATACGTATCGATGTGTTTACATTTTTACCCCGATTTCTAGGGTTCCGTTTCCAAAGGGTACCTAGAGATGTAGGTTTCCGAAAAAAGCAGTTAGTTGTATCGGGAATTCTCACGTTGCCAGCGTTGCCTACCTATTTATTTCAGTCACTCAATATAATAACTAACAATTTAAAATGACGGCCTGTTTAGCCTACTTGGTAGTGACTCTGCCTCCGAAGCTAGAGGTCCCCGGTTCGAATCCCGGCCAGGGCATTATTATTATTATTATTTTGTATAAGAAACAAACAGTCTTATATAAATTACAGTATAAACATAATGTCTATAAATGTAGACCTAGAGTTTCCTTAAAGATTGGATAAACAAAAAAAACGTACATTGGATAAACAAAAAAAACGTATACTAGTATAATACATTAGTAAAAATCTTTTTTGGCTTTTTGTTTAAATGCACTCTTAAGCAATGTAATTGAACAGTTAAATAAGTCAATAATAATAATAAATAATAAATAAATAAATATTAGGGGACATTTTTTACACAAATCGAACTAGTCCCACAGTAAGCTCAATAAGGCTTGTGTTATGGGTACTAGAGGACGATATATTTAATAGATATATACTTAAATACATAGAAAACGTCCAAGTCTCAGGAACAAATGTCTCTGCTCACCACAGAAACAAATGCCCTTACCGGGAATCGAACCCGGGACCTCTAGCTTCGGAGGCAATGACACTACCAACTAGGCTAAACAGGCCGACAAAAATATCCTTGAGTTTTGTGGCATCATTAAATAATTTGCAAGCGCGCTTAATGAACGCATTTCTAGCATAAACATGTTCCACTCCTAGAAATGTGAAACAAATCTTTTTTACACCACACCTTGCCAAAAAGCGCGTTTTTCCGCACGCTGCGCGTCCAGAAAAACCCACTTTTTGGCCAAGTGGTGACGTAAAATTGTGTACAAAACACGGGCCGTAAAACAGAAAGCCCTCTCTCGCATATTTATGACCCTCGCCTGCGGCTCGGGCCTCAAACGTCTGCGACATCGTACTTTCTTTGTTCTTGTATCGTAATGTACTATTACGACACTGACGCTCTCGTCTACTTACTACAATTATTTGTGCATTTATCACGGATATTTGTTCTCGGGTCTTGGATGATATGATTCCTATGTATTTAAGTATGTATTTATCTATATAAGTATGTATATCGTCGTCTAGTACCCATGGTACAAGCTTTGCTTAGTTTGGGACTAGGTCGATTTGTGTAAGATTGTCCCCCATTATTTATAATTTATTTATTTATAATCACAAACGTATATTTCACTTTGAGGAATTGTATAAAATTGTACAATAATAATAGTACATTACGATACAAGTGCAAAGAACAGGAAATTCGCAACGAGTGGTGATAAATTGAAACACGACCGAAGGGAGTGTTTCAAATCGACACGCGTTGCGAATTACCTGTTCGCACGTGTATCGTACAACGTTTTACAGTACATATGGCTCTTTAAAGTTGCGACATATGCACGTAATCTGCTGATTACCGCACTCGTGCGGTAATATAGCACCATATGTATTGTAATAGTAGTTTATGCAACTGTAATGAGATATTAAAAATATTGGAAAATACATCTAACAAATCAAATTAATAATCGACATGGTGGCAGAATACGCGCTAAAGTGTGCCACTTTAAAAAAAAAACCGCCATCATATCTTAAATATAGAAAACTCCCGTGAGTTTGAGACATATTAAATATAATGAAACGGGTCACTCACGTCTTAAGCGATATTCGACCCTTAAGACGTGAGTGACCCGTTTCATTATATTTAATACACCATCATATCATCCGAAGGACGTCCACTGCTGGACGTAGGCCTCCCCCAATTTTTGCCATAATCGCCACGCTTGGCATGCGGGTTGGCGATCGCAGTATCATACTCCGCTTCGCGTCGTCCGTCAAAAACAACTTGTCCACGATTTTCCCGGCCTCTGCAATAATGTGCTATTATGTCACCGATAAAACCCGCTGCTTTTTTTCCTAGAGGCAGAGGGAGGAGAGAGGGTAATACCTAAGTAATATCAATTTATTTATTTTTTAAATTACAAGTGAACGGAATTCCCGGTGTGCCCGACTCGCACTTGGCCGAATTGATTAAGCGCTTATAATAATATTTCGGTGGACAGAGTAAGATTCCAGGTCGCTGACCTTTTGCACGCACGTGTACCCTCCTGGGCAGAATGAATGACTGAAGTAGGTAGGTATCTTGTTTTGCACGCGATTTTGTTCATTATTGCTAGTATGTTAGTACGAATGGCTTGGATGTAGGGAGTTGTGAGGGTCTGGGTAGTTTTATAATCATGATTTTAAACTATGTACCACAGATTGTATAATACTAGACTGTACACTCGCCCAACAAACATGCTGATATATGCCGCCCGAAACATGTCGCCCGTAGTACGGTTGAGTTTTAATCGTTTTAATGATTTAGTACAATACAAAGGTTAGTTCGATTAGTTGCGTGACATCACAAGTGGTTGTTAACTCTTATCTTGGCAGTGTATCAATGTCAAAATATTTTTTATTCAAATAGGCCTAGCAACAAGCACTTTCGAATCGTCAGTTAGAACATTTCATCAAGTTAATTATTTAGAGCAATTTATTGATGCTATTATTATTCTTTAAAATAAATGTTGAATTATTGCTGTAGACATGGCATATACAGGGTGACTCGGAGACGTGATCAGAAGCTAATTTTTCAGACTCTACACAGGATCGCCTTTTCAATGCAACAGTTGTTACATCGAAAAAAACAAGTTATTTATTCAAATTTTTACTAGAAAAATAATAACGCCATACTTAAATCATGGTCACCCTATCACTTTTGACTATTTTTGTAGTAACTGAGACTGTAATTTTACATTTAACTATACAATGTATATTGTTTTGAAAAAATGACAACTCGCCGAGTTTCTTACGCCGGTTTTTCTCGTGGCAGAGGTTTATTTTTCCGAACCGGTGGTAGTTTATTGACGTTCATAGGTGCATGTAATATGCCTAATTTGAAGAATCTACTTTTACTTTTACTTTTGACACACGTTGTATGAAGGATGACAAGACGTCGTGTGGTGTAGGGTGACCAAGTTGTATGAAACATTATTTTTTCTGTTAATAATTTGAGAAATAATAGTCAATATTGCAAGTAGTAACTGTGATATCATCTTCATTGAGTTTAACTTTCAAAACTTCATCGACTCAAATAATTTCTGATCACGTCTCTGATGTCACCCTGTATAATACACATTATTGGTTGCTCTTATTGCATTTTATTCCTAGACAAAAAAAATTCTCTAGGAGGTGCAAATAAGGAATGAATTTACGTTTTTTTTTTTAATTTGCCAAGATACTTAAGGGTTAACACGTTTACTGTCCCCCCTACAAAATGATCTGACAAACGATGTGACCACAGTCGCAGCATGGACTCCTGAAAAAGAGGTTCGTGACGCCACATTGGGGGCCCGGATAGAGAAAATGTTAATTTGTGGGAGCCTTTTTGAGGGCCGCTAGCGTCGAGCTAGGCTTGTCCCACATTTTTAGGGTTCCGTACCAAAATGGTTGAAAAGGATGTATATACATTTTTTATCAACAAAAACATTTCTAAACCAAATTTATAATTTTGTAAAGGAAACAACGGGTCGGCCATTGTGCACTTTTTTTCATCTCGTCTATGCCTATCTTTACAATATGGTGCCCGATAAATTGAATACTACATTAAGCCTTATGATGGCTACGTGCTTAGACATGTATATTTATAAATCTGTGTATGTGTATTGTGTATTTTGACACTTTATACCAATTCTTAATAGAATATTCTTTGACTTTCTCCGAACAATGTTGATGGAAACTACAGCATACCATATTCGCTCAGCAAAATATACTAGGCAAACATTCCATTGCCATTGCCATTGGTCATTGTTTTCCACAAACACCTATGGTAACAAATTATGCTTGCAGATATGGACAGTGTGAATGGACTTATCATGTCTGGTTTATTTTTGCTAATCTGTTGATAAGTGAGTACCTATCAATAAGTAGCGTATCTTTTTTTCTTCATTTTGGAGGAATATTTTTTCGGTACACTTTGTCGGCAGAAAAGTCGATATTTTAGGCCCTTTCCCTTTCACTCTAACCATGCTTACGTCCCTTTCTTACCTATGTCATGTCTCTTATGCTGTTTCAATCGCACTCTCTCTCTCTCTCTCAACTACGTTCCAATTTACTTATTATTTAATATTTGCACCTTACTTGCCCTCTGAAGTACATATATATAAAGAGAAACTTTGTACACGTATATTTCACACCTTACATGTTCTTCACGTTATTTATCTAAGAGTCTAAGCAAACTTTTGTTAACAGTAAACACCATCAATCTTTTATTGCCACCTTTTCTTACAGTCACTAACTACTTGTTGAGACGGTTTCATTGAGTCCAGACACGACGGATTAATTTTGCCTAGGTAGTTTAGTTTAGGAATTGCTATGGCGACATTAGTATTATCGTTGTCAGATATAGGGGGATCATAATATAATATTGTGTTGTCACCGAACTTACATCATCATCATATCAGCCAAAAGACTGTCCACTGCTGGACATATGTAGGGCTCCCCCAAAGAGTGCCACAATGACCGATCTTGCGCCACCCGCATCCAGTGGATTCCTGCGATCTTTACCAGGTCATCAGTCCACCTTGTGCGGGGCCAACCCATGTTGTGCCCTCCAGTACGTAATCACCACTCGAGAATCTTTTCACCCCAACGGCCATCGGTTCTACGTGCAATGTGCCCCGCCCACTGCCACGTAAGTTTAGCGATTCGGAGGGCTATGTCGGTCATTGGCTAGGGACATTTTAAGCGTGTCTGCGTGGTCTATTTAGACACATGTCTGTGACACAACACACGAGTTTAGGAAACTTTAGATTGGAAATACATTTCTCTGTTCGCGATAGCCTCGTAACACAAAAGTTTTCTCACGATAACTGATAGGATCCGAGGGTGAAATTTGAATCAAGTACAGATAAAAAGAAAGGATTTTACTAAATAAGGCCTTATGCTTTTGACATAAGGTTTTATATCTCCAAACCTGTTGAAAAGTTATTTTAATGTTATGTATACAGAGGGTCTTATCATATAAACTGGTGAAAGCCTGAGGACAGCTGAGAGGGCTGCTAAATACCTCTAAGCATAGCAAATTTTAGTGTTTCAAATGTTCCTTAGATTTTGAGATATTGGCATTTTTGTAAAACATTATACCTTGATTTTACTGATTAGAAAAATCGTGCGTTGTCCGTCATGCGATTTCAAGGACACTCTTGAAACGGGGACATATATGTATCCACCACCATATCAGCCCTAGGACGTCCACTGCTGGACATAGGCCTCCCCCAATTTCATGGGGGGTAAATGCCATAATCGCCACGCTTGGCTTGCGGGTTGGCGATCGCAGTATCTCCACCGCACTCTAGGAATGCTGCTGCCCATTCCCCGGTGGTCTTGGTCGTAGTTTAAGGACATGTATGCGGTGTGTTATCTTTGAAACGTAATAAGTTACTGAAATAAGTGAAATTAGTACAATATTATTCTCTGATATTCTAGGGAAACGATGAAACGTGGGCGAAACTGTCCGTTACAATTCTTATCTTTAAAAAAAAACCGGCCAAGTGCGAGTTCGGAGTCGCGCACGAAGGGTTCCTTACCATTATCTTTAAAAACGGTATCGGAGCCCCCTTAAATATTTATTTTATTCTCGTTTTTAGTATTTGTTGTTATAGCGGCAACAGA
Organism: Notocelia uddmanniana; assembly: GCA_905163555.1. NCBI lineage: Eukaryota > Metazoa > Arthropoda > Insecta > Lepidoptera > Tortricidae > Notocelia > Notocelia uddmanniana. The sequence goes on from LR991052.1 coordinate 4,324,032, forward strand.
AATACATCATCTGTGAAAATTTCAACTGTCTAACATCACGGTTCATGAGATACAGCCTGGTGACAGACGTACAGACAGGCAGGCAGACAGACCGACAGACAGACAGACGGACGGACCCGTTTTTACCCCTTGGGTACGAAGCCTAAAAAAGGGTTTTTTTTATTCTATTTGCAGTTACAAAAATGCCAATAACTCGAACCACTTAGGCTGAGTTGCACCAACTTACGATCACAGAGCGATCAACGTTAAATATGGCGCCTGCAGCTGTCATCCCATAGAAACTTGTCAAACTTTTCATACATTCGAATTTTAACGAACACAGCTTACAATTACAGACGGTTTGGTGCAACGCAGCCTAAGACATTAACCTTTTTTCCAAATAATCCGGCCGTATGTACGAGTATTCTGTCCTCAGCAACCCCTTTTCCAGCCACTTGCCATCCGATTGAGCTAAAACTTGGCATACTTATGTAATAATAAAAGCTTGTTCCAAAAATGCCTTTTTTTTCAAGAATCTTATTTGAGCTCCCAAATTGTCGTGGAATTATAGTTATCAGCAGTGTTCTGTTATTTTCTGTGCCGTGGTTATATTGCCGGTACAATAAACGAATAACATTGTTGTCGCACGGGGCGAGCCTGCAGTTTTTTATTTATTTATGGTTGACCGTAAACTTTACTAACGTCTACTTTTACGGCCTGTACGAGATAAGTAATTAGTGCGGTTTCTATTAATAGTACATTACTGCAGAGGCCGTGAAGTAAGGGATTGCTGGACGAGTTTGGGATAAACGGCCGAGTCGTAGACGAGGTCGGATAAAACGAGTCCTGCAATCCCTGTTCCGGCCGAGGATTGTATAGTACTTTTCTCAAACATGTTAGAAAAAAAAAACAATAAAAAAACTAAAAAATAGCAAAGCATCACGACAAATAACGGAAATTAAATAAAAACACGAAAAATGCTACAAAATACAAAGCACCATTTAAAAAAACACGAAAGAACTAAAAAATACCAAAAAACACGTAAAAACTAAAAAAAAAACAAAAAACAAAAAAAACGAAAAGTACAAAAAAAATACGAGACTTAAAAAGTCTAAAAATATCAGAAAGCACAAAAAACGCTACAAAATAACGCTTTATTTCCTTTATCAGTTTATTTCAGTAAGCAAATTTAAAAAGTTAGAGCAACGGAAAATAATGTTAGTTTTATACATTCTCCATACATTACTAAGAAGTAATGTAGGGAGCCATAAACAGGTAACTTCAAGTCCTCTTTTCGTGACATTAATGCATACATTTAGGCGCATGTTTGAGAAAAAACCTTAATTGAATAGTCATACAGTTCTTTCAATAGTCTATTCAACTCATTTTCGTTTGTTTTAATAACGCGGAACGCGATGGAGTCAAGAATCCACGCACATCAATTCTTATACTTCTCCTATCTCGTATTTAAGATATGCTGTAATTTAAAAATGTGAGCATTATTTTTTAGCTACTAAGGTGGTGTTTGCAATATCGTGGTTCGGCCAGATACGTATTTTCTTTCGCACTTAATGCTGGCTGGTTATATTCTCGAACGTCGGTATTCGTCCTCGTAAGGACAAAATTAAATCCTTTACTTACTAAGATTCCGAGGTAACTTTTGATAGCGCTTATCAACAAACTTGATGTTGTTTGAAATAGTACCTTACTGAATTGATTTTAAGTTGAATTTGGAGAATTAGTGTTGCGCCATACAAAATTTTGCCTAAGTTAGCTAAATATTTTCATCTGTTAATATAATGTTAGATAAAAACTCAAGTGTGCGCTTTATTTCGAGGTCTTAATATCGGGAATCGTTTGTTTTGACGTGAGACGAATGAGGTTCTCAATTTCGGACTTTATTACTGATTTGTATGAGCTACTTCGTCATGATTATTTTTTCTTTCTTATTAGACATTAAATAAAAAATATAGCCATTGTTTTGACGTTGTTATTTGCGTGTCGGAAAAAGTAAGTCGCCTCTCTAATTGATTATCTATTGAAACGAATTTTACCAGTGATAAAGTTTCAATTATTATAAAACTTGTCTATTATATTACAATATAATTGTTTTGTTTGTTAATTGTAGGTATTTATTTCAGTAACCCCCGGTTGGTTCACTATTAATTTTGCTACTCTGGAGCGATCGTGGCCCAGCGGCGCCCGCGTACCGCGTGCGGTATGCGAGGTTAAGCAATGTCGGGCGAGGTCAGTCCTTGGATGGGTGGCCGCTTTGAGGGGTTAGCTGAGCGCTCCCGTACTTTAGAAGACACGTTAAGCCGTTGATCCCGGTTGCTGTCTATGATAGCAGTCGTTAAGCCAAGTTAGGCGTCCGGGCGGCTGGAGAACATCTAACAGTCAAGTTGCCCACTCACTTGACAAGCCTAATACCAATAAGGTCTAGTTTCCCCCTCGGGTTGAAAGGTCAGATGGCAGTCGCTTCCGTAAAAACTAGTGCCTACGCCAATTCTTGGGATTAGGTAGCGGACCCCGGGCATCCTGCAGGATGCAACTGTACTGGGAATAACGCTAGGAGGATGATGAACTGGTCAACCTAGTTGACTCGGTTCGGTTGTGACAGGAATCAAACATCCAAATTCTCGTTTATTAGTAACTTTCGTGTTACCCGCATATTGAATCCGATCTAATAATGGTGCATCTTCTGCGAGGTCGGGTAAAACGTATTTGGTCTCAAATTAAGCTACTAAAATGAGTAAACTATGTATTGAATATGCATACAAAGCGTACCCATTTTTTTTGCTCGAAATTGTATGCCAGGAAAAACAGAAAACAGGAACTTTAGTAGGTCTCTCCCTTTTTATTCTTTGAAGTATTCACATAAGAGAACTGCTAATAGTTTTATAACGCACAACACACTTATTACGACTTTGACAGCTAATATCTCACCAACGGTTGACTGAAATGAATAAGTTTTTTAGAAACCTTTATATCATTTTTAAAGGCCTATCCATAGATACCCCCCACACCTATGTACAATGAAAAAAAATTGGACCCCCCGTTACATGTATGGGGTGCCCCAGTTTATTTATTTTTTCGTCACTTTACATCATATTTCGATAGCGGTTCATAACATACACCTTCACGAAAAGTTTCATAATAAATTATATTATTTATACGGACGGACGGACGGACAGACATTGACGAATCTATAAGTATAAGGGGTTTTGCCATTTTGGCTACGGAACACTAAAAACACAAATCCATTATACCAAAACGTAACTATATTGACGACATGTTTAGCCTAGTTGGTAGTGACACTGCATCCGAAGCTAGAGGTCCCGGGTTCGAATCCCGGCCTGGGCAATATTTGGGCATTTAGCACGGATATTTGTTCTTGGGTCTTGGATGTATGTATTTAAGTATGTATTTATCTATATAAGTACGTATGTCGTCGTCTAGTACCCATAGTAAAAGCTTTGCTTAGTTTGGGACTAGGCCGATTTGTGTAAGATTGTCCCCAATTTTTTTTTGTAATTTATAAACCTAAAGCATAGACGATTTATATTACATATGTAGTGAATATATTTAATTTCATGATTAAATTTCTGATTATCTGCTTGTATAGCAGGTATATAGTTGCTCTTTAACTCCGGCGCAACTAGACGCATACAGACATAGCCAGGGTCATTGGCGCTTGTCAGCCTTTAAACAACATAACATTCTCCGCTAGATGTCTCTGACCGCATCCTGAAACGCGCTATCGTTGTGTTTACTCAGATTGTATAAAAACTGTATCAAAATCTTACGAGTCGATTCTTGTTTTTGTTCTAAATTTATTTTTTGAACGCAATCTCGCTTATATTAGCGAGATACATGCGTCATACTTAATTATTGGCTTATAAAGGTGTACCTATACCGTATAACCGAGCTTTTTTTCTTCCTAATCTATCTAAATATATGAACGAAGAAACTGACTGACTGACATATCAACGCACAGCCCAAACCGCTGGTCCTAGACTTAAAATTTGGCACGTAGGTTCCTTATAAGGTCTAGGGGTGCACTAAGAAAGGATTTTTCAAAATTCTACCCCTAAGGGGGTGAAATGGGGTTCCGAAGTTTGTTTGGGGAAACAAGATTAGTTAGACTATTTTATTTGAAACTTCACAGGAGTATTTCTAACAATAAATGAGTAAACACGTGTTTCAGGTTTTTTGAGAAATCAACCCCTAAAAGGGGGAAATGTCATGAAAAAATCTGAAAATCGACATGGGCAATGTTTCTATGGTTTATCGGTTCGCTGAGTACGAAAACAACAATGATTTTCAAATCAAACGAGTAGGACGTGAAATACCATCCCTCCTGTTGGGGTGCGAGAGATTGAAATGTCTAAATTAATATTAATATGGTTGTCGTTTTTATGGTTTTTTGGCACGTAAATTACGAAAATATTGAAATATAATATTGTGGACATGAAAACTTTCTAACGTCATTGTCGTACCCACGATTATATACAGAGTGGAAAGAAAATACGGGCCATGGAGGGAAACGACCTGAAAACGGTGAGATAGCTCAATTTGCTGAAAGGAAAAATTATTTTATTTCTCCTGAGCATTAAAACTGGATTCAATGTCTCCTATTTTATTGTTATTCTGTTTTTATTTTGTAATATTAATATTATTGTATTAATTCGATGGCATACCCTTCATATAACGGCAATATGAGGGAACAACCCTATTATAACAGATAGCAACCAGTAACGTAATCCGATATCAGATTTCCAACGCGCCCGGTCAAGTGAACAGCAAATATTCGGCTTTATGATTGCCATTCCGATAATTACACGTGTCAGGAGACCACGCCCATAGGCTATAAAAAGCAATTCAGCAATTTTTTTTTAGATAATACGACTGACCATGGCCGGCTACTTCCTCGGTCAGCAGAGCGCTCGTGGCCGAACCGCGTGCGGTATGCGAGGTTAAGCAATGTGGGCGCAGGTGAGTTCAGGGTGGGGGGGCATCGTGGTAGAATGCTAGCGATCCCATGATGCCCCCTGAACGGCAGAGAGGGTTAACGCCGCAGAGGTTTTAGTGGGTATTTCCTTCTCCTAAGGAAGGGTGAGTCCCACATACCCCCAGGTCTTCCCCGGACCCGGGGGATGCGTAAATGCATTTCCTCTGCGATAAAAAAAAAAAAGGTCAGTTCAGGATGGGTGACCGCTTTGAGTGGTTACAAACTAAGCACTCCTGTGCTTTGGAAAGCACGTTAAACCTTTGATCCCGGCTGTTGTCTATGACAGCAGTCGTTAAGCCAAGTTAGAGGCCTTCGGGCGGCTTGAGAACTTCTAACAGTCAAGTTGCCCACTCACTTGACAAAGGGGGGTTGAAGTTGCACCACGTCCGTAGGGAGTACCCACAGTTACCCTACACGTGACCCCTGGGTGGTGCTAAAAGTGCAACAAAACTGGCAACCGTACGGGTCTTCTCGAAGATCACGCTTCTAAAATAAACGCCATACGGAAAAAGCCGCTTTCTGGCCAAGTGTAGTAGTAAAATGATGTACACAACACGTGAGGCAATAAATAAAGCCCTCGATCGCATATATATACGTCCCTCGCCTACAGCTCGGGCCGCAAAATCTGCGATCACAGTCTTTCTTTGCTTTACCACCCCAGTTGTGTAATGTACTATTTATTATTGCACACCTCAAAACAAAGCTATCAGATTTTCATGAACAAACAATTCTGTTACGGGTGATCGCTGCGACTTTTTTGTTTATTGACTTAGTGTGGTATTCCACTCATCCAATATCTTTGTCCAAGTTTTTTTTTTCATGCGTAGCCATATTCATTTAACTGTCATCGGAATCTTTGATCAAATGTCGGGGTCCCATCCTAGTTTGATGAAATCATCCAATTTCTTTGATCAAAGATATTGGATGAGTTTAATACGGGGTTGGTATTCTAGTAATCCAATACCTTTGTCAAATCTTTGATCAAATTTATTTGACGGAGGCCCATTCCACTTATCCAATATCTTTGTCCAAGTATTCTTTTTTTTTGTTTTATAACATACTGCATAGAAAACTGCCACGTTAAGGCTCAAAATGCATTAAGCCGCAGTAAATTAGTTTTACTGTAAACAATGTAGTGCCGGACTTGGCACCATTTTAGAGAATCTAAGGAACTTGGCACCCATTTAGATCTTAATTCTTTTGTCGGTGAAGACGACAACCAAGCATGGTATATTCTTAATATTGAACTTGGCTCCCATTTTCACATTTATGTTTTTGATGGGATATCATTACTTTTTGTTAATATTCGCCAAATGGTGCTTTTTAAGAGCGAATGCACGAGTTTCTATACAAAATACCCAAATCGCTATAGGTGCACCTCAAATATTTGAAGAGTTCCCTAGAGATCTCCAGGACCCTATGATCAGATTCTTACCTGATATCTATGGGGCCACCCCTGACGTATACCGTTTCAAACAAAAAAAGAATCTTCCAAATCGGTTAATAAATGACGGAGTTCTGAGGTAACTAGCATAAACAATAATAAAACTAATAAACACATCACTGGTTTCTGATTTTTTCTGGTGTACAAACACAATTACCAAGCTACATGCCAAATTTCAGCTTTCTAGGTCACCTGGGAGTAAATTAGGTTTTTGATTACTAGTCAGTCAGTCAGTGGTAAAAACGCCGTTTTTTGGAATTTAATATCTCAATAACTATTAAATCTATAATTATGAAATTTGGGTTTCTAGTTGCCCTAAAAGATCTTAATACATGTACCAAATTTCATTTTTTTTATGTTAGTTAGATTTTGAGTTATTGGGGGGTCAAAAGTGGCTCCAAACGGTTCGTGTCTATGACATAAGTCACTTCGAAATATAAATACTTAAATCGTAATGTTGAATTATTTTTATTTTAATGATATTTTTTTCTTAGTAGTTTTACTTATGCGCTTCGAGGATTGAGAAGAATCATCACAATCATATTACGCTTTTTTTTCAATAAAACATCATTTTTGAATTAGCAATTTGGGGTAACTGTGTAGATTTACAAATATTGTTTATATTACAAAACAAGTGCATGCGTATCTTGAATGGAATCAAGTCAAGTCGAGAGTCGTGCAGAGAATCCTTCAAACAGTTGGGGCTACCTAGTACCTACTCTGTCAGCGCTTTATATTATGGAGCTTTGCAAGCTTTTACGGCGATTCTCACAAGTGTTTCCTCCTAAAACTAATTTTAATTTTTGTAAGATTGTCCCCCAATATTTATTTATTTATTTATTTATTTATTTTAAAGGCGACAGGCTTAATGCTATATATATGTATATGCTTATGATGTCCAGGCACCTGTCGGTAAAACAGCAATGTTCCGGAGATGCCACAGGCATGCTGCAGCCAGGGTTTATAACGCCTTGCAAATTGACATTAAGGCCCTGCCTCCCACAAAATTCCCTATTAGTTTAAAAAAGTACCTTGTTGAGTTATGGCCTTGATGAATATTATAATTTAATATAAAATGTTAACGTTAATGTAATGCTGAAAATCGTTACCTTTCTTTCTATGTCTAATTTTTCTGTGATATTTACTTATAAGTTATTGATAATGCTGCACCAACTTGGTAAAATTGTATTGAGTCAAACACATATCATACTTAAAAATTGTACCACCTATTTATGTAAACATACAATTCATGGCAAATAAATGAAATTAAATGAAGTTTCTAATGATTAGAAGTCGATTGTATATTATTTAAATGAAAACATACTTTCAGGAAAGTCCGTGGTATTGTTCCTCCCTGTATAGAGCTGTGATTGTTATAACTTACGATACCTAGAAATTGTATTTTACATGGCAGTCTATAAATCCCTTTACAAATAAACTAGGCGCGTTGTCAAATAGTACTGTATATTTATTTCTACTGTACTAAAAGCCAAGGGCAAGGCTACTGTCAGCCTCAATAAAAATAAGATAAAGCTTATTATTTCTGTTGAGGCTACTTTATTATCGTGGGTATGGGTCCGTTTCATTATGACGACAAACGTATTAATGACAACCTGACGGCGAGTCTGATTAGAAAGCGGTTATTTTTAAGTCACTGTATGAATTTATTTTATATTGACAAATAGGGAGGTTAACTGACCGCGAAGCTAACAGATAGCGAAGTCGATAGATAGCGAAGTTGACCGATCGCAAAGTTGACAGATGGCAAATAAAACCGATTGAAAAAGAGTGGACTTTTTGCTATCTTGACCGACTGTTTCTCAAATTAAGCATCGACTAAAAATATCTACTTAATTACTTACTTACTTTAACGGCGCAACGACCCAAAGAGGATCTTGGCCTCCGAAACGAGATCACGCCACCTTTCCCGATCCTGCGCAGCCTCCTGCCAGTCTTCGACCTGAAGCTGCCGCAGATCCGCCTCCACACTGTCTTCCCAGCGATACCTGGGTCGACCAACCGGGCGACGCCCACTCAGTCGCCCCAAGTATGATTTCGATCCTCTCCCAATCTCAGTAAGTGGCCGAACCAGCGAAGTCTGTGCGCCTTTGTTTCGCCGATGATATTCGGTTCGGCCACCAATTCTTCGATCTCGGCATTTCTCCTGATCCTCCAAGAGCCGTCATCGTTCTTGACAGGTCCCAGGATGTTCCGCAGAACTTTCCTTTCTGTTACCAGGAGTTGATTTTCTTCTTTTTGGGTTAGTGTCCAGGCTTCGCAGCGTATCCATATCTACAATAGAAACAATAACAAAAATAACGTCAAGGTCGGCTTTTGAAGTTAAGTAAGCGCCTGGTAAAAATGGTATGTCTGACTTTTTGGCCATCATTTCCGCCTTTCTAAACACCATGTCCGGCTTTTGAAGTTTAGGACCTGGCAATCCTAGTTCCGGCGAACTTCGTTCACTTCTATTCTCTTACTCTATACCTACTTAGTACTTTAACACTACTTACTACAATAACAAGCCATGGTTCCTAGCGTTTAACCCTTTAAAGCAATAAAAACAATTGATAATAGATTCTTTTCATGATCAAAGTAGACCTTCACGGATATGGCTATACACGGCTATATGCTTGAAGGAACGAAAATAAAAAAAACATACTGCATATATGAATAAAAAAAAAGTTAAATGAGCAGTAGCAGTAGTAGGTATGGAACCGTTCATTCAGCGTAGTCCGACATGCATTTTGCCGCTTTGTTTTGTTTTTTTTTGTGGGTAGTTTCTACGTTTCTAGTGTTGGGCTTTTAGGTTATTGATTCACCGACACACTTCTGATGGAATATCAGACTTCTCAGTCTCATAGAATTTCACCAAAAGCGTTTCTATTTTAAAATACAAGGAAAAAAAAGTTCGGCTATACATACGGTATACGCACACCTATTACAATTAGTTAAATTCTGACGCATATATCTCGCTAATACTAGCGAGACTGCGTACAACAAAAATTATTTTTGTCTTGTGTTGTGTTTGGACGGTCGAATCTTGATACAATCTTTATACAATCTGAGTCAGAACAACGATAGCGCGTTCCAGTGTAAGGTCAGAGACATCTAGCGGAAAATTTTCTAACCGAAAGCGGATTAGCGTCAAGAAGTTCATACATTCTGAGTAAACACAACGCCACAAATTCATACATTATAATTTTTAAGAAAAAAAAACCGACTTTAATGGGGGAGGCCGGTAAAAGATTATTATACTTAGATGGTGCACTCTTAGATAGATATACAATAAAATAAAATGGCTATAATGTATGTTTATAATGGTAGAAGACTAAGTACCCTCAATTCCTCATGGAATCATGAAAAATCCTTGCTTGCTTGACAAACAAAACGAAGAGAACAAATCGCCAAACGTGAACTACGCTATGTTGAAGAGTTCCGTTCTGATCATCATCAGCAGTTCCACTTCATCAAATGTCACTTTTATGAATGAAAATGTTTGATTAGTTCATGAAAATACTAAAATCACTATTTGCGTGCCTTTCACATTTGAGGAGTTCCCTCGATTCCTAATGGATCCCATCATCAGAACTCGAGCATGACAAAAATCAATCGTGAAAATAGAACTTGCTTAACAAACACAGCTAGAAGGACAAATCGCCAAACGTGAACTTTTCGTCGTTGAAGAGTTCTGTTCTGATCATCATCAGCAGTTCCACTTCATTAAATGTCACATTTTTGTATGAAAATGCTCGGTTTGTTGATAAAAACACAAAAATCACTATATGTTTGCCTTTAAGATTTGAGGAATTCCCTCAATTCCTCATGGATCCCATCATCAAAAATCGAGCATGACAAAAATTAATCGTGAAAATAGAACTTGCTTAACAAACGCAGCTAGGAGGACAAATCGAAAACGTGAACTTTTCGTCGTTGAAGAGTTCTGTTCTGATCATCATCAGCAGTTCCACTTCATCAAATGTCACATTTTTGTATGAAAATGCTCGGTTTGTTGATAAAAACACAAAAGTCACTATATGTTTGCCTTTAAGATTTGAGGATTTCCCTCAATTCCTCATGGATCCCATCATCAGAAATCAAGCATGACAAAAAATAATCGTGAAAATAGAACTTGCTTAACAAACACAGCTAGGAGGACAAATCGCCAAACGTGAACTTTTCGTCGTTGAAGAGTTCTGTTCTGATCATCATCAGCAGTTCCACTTCATCCAATGTCACATTTTTGGATGAAAATGCTTGACTTGTTGATAAAAACACAAAAATTACTATATGTTTGCCTTGAAGATTTGAGGAGTTCCCTCAATTTCTCATGGATCCCATCATCAGAACTGCGTTTTGACAAAAACGGGACCAACTTGGATATATATACTTACAATCAAAAAAAGAATTTTCCAAATCGGTTAAGAAATGACGGAGTTATGGACTAACAAACATTAAAAAAAAAACATACAACCGAATTGGTAACCTCCTCTTTTGAAATTTTGAAGTCGGTTAAAAAGTGGAGAACCGACCTTACTGCGGATTCTTAAGATTGTATGTTGCCAGTGAATGAACATGATATATTAAGAATTTGTCACAAACAGGAATAGACATACTACATTAAGACTACATTAACTACCATTACAGAGGGCCTACTCCGAACTTCGAAAATCGAACTTCGTATCGTGCCGTCCCTTTCCGTCATATTGCGTATGACACGAGAGTGAAAGGGACGGCACAACACGAAGTTCGATTTTCGTACTTCGGAGTAGGCCCTCAGGTGTCCCATATTATGTATTATTTTTTAAATTAATAACGCATACCTACAACCTGTCAATAATGGTTCGTTATTCATGGGATCGAATTAAATTCCGATCGAGCAAAAATCAACCTTAAATTAGCGAGATACGAACATTACAACAGCATTCAAAATTATCGTCTGATTATTGTTTTTGGCCATTAAAACCATTTAATAATCTACCTTACTACACAGACCGATTAATATGCTGCAATTTATATCTTGAATAAAACTAAATGACATTCGTATCTTTCTTGCTTTGCGCGTAATTATAACAAAAGAAAATGGGTTGAATGGACTATTGAAAGAAAATGAATAAAATCACCCAGCAAGACTACATAATCAAACTTCGAAAAATGTGTTACGGATTCTGTCAAAGCGTCCAAAAACAAGTCAACATTAATCCACTAATTTTATTTCAGGAATAGCAACTTGAAATAAACTTAAATACTACGTCTCATACCGATTATTTCATTTACTTAATCGACATGACACTGGCTAATCCTACGTCAAAGCCATAATAAAAAAAAACAATAATTGCTGCAGGGTGGGTAGTTCGGCGCGCGCGCACGGAATGTTTGATATAAAAACACACTCTACCGCGGCCAGCGCGCATCGCAGTCGGAGTTGGACGCGGTGAATTTCTAAAATGTATATCCGATAATAAACAGTGCCCGTTGCTCTTGTTTGTGCTGGATCCAAGTTTCATTTATAGCTATTATATCTGAGTTGTTTTTGTCAATTGCGACGTGAAAGTTTTCGTGTCCAGTAGCCAACGAACACGCATTATAAATTTAAGAAAGTTTGTTTCTCATAAGTGAAAATGATAACGTTTACTATGGAGAATCTATTAAATAAACTGCTAAATACGAAATGTGGCAATGTAATGTCTAAAACCGGTTCGTTTTCATAGAACAATGCGGCTAAAAGTGTCCTATGAAGCTCAAAGGTGTATACAGTAAAGTGAAACGCATAATAAAGTGAATTACTTGTGTTTGTGTTATGACGAGGACTCATTAAAATGTTCTGCGTATTATATAGTAGCTTATGTACTAAGAAAGTTGTTATTGCTGCAACGTATCAAGTAATAAGTTTAAAGGGCAAGCAACAAAATAACAATAGTGGTTGCATTTACAAAACACGTTTTAACGACAAACAATATATATTGTTAGAAGTACAAATAAGACAATACAATTACAAATAAGTGAGCAGTATATTGTGGTATTGAACAAAAAAAAAAAACGAAAAAACCATCAAGATCAATCATTGACTGTACCAAAAACACGAGACAGTTCAGTGCGAATTGCGATAGCGGGGTGAACCCGCACCAGGACTTTGGCGCACGATGATTCTACCATCCCTAGTCCAGACATATCGCCAGCCGTGCTGATCCTTGAGCTGCCTTGCCTTCTGGAACAGCCGTCGATTGAAGAGGATCAGTCGCTCGTTGACATAAAAGCGAGCGCTCGGGCCGGGCAGACCCGTGCCCTCAGTGGTCGCAACGGCGGACCCGCGCAGCCTGCGGCAGGCTATCGTGCGCGGCGCGGCGCGCCAGCCGCACCACCAGCAGCGGGACGGAGGACCCTGGGTCCTCCGTCTTCCCCTCATCCAACTGTGGCATACGCCCACGCGAGCGGCGTCAAACGATGTCGTGTTCTGTCAGTGCGACGCCGAGCTTCTGTCCCAAGGTACTTAGGATATTAATTTTCTATTAAGCACTAACGAAAATTCCAAATTTCAAATTAAAGGGAAACTAGAAAGGGAAAGGGAGGAGGGGGACTAGAGCGATTGGCCGCATATGCCAGATGTCGCAGGTTTGAATCCTGGTCAGAGCATTAAATTTTTCAATTTTTCCCTTTAAGTTAGGTAGGTACTTTCGATATGTAGGTTTTCTCTGTTTTGCTAAGGAATGTTAGCTATTTCGATGTCAGTCGATAATAGTTTCTGATCTCGATTATTTAGATCCAATCTCGACTGTCTCCATCAGTGCAGTATCATTACCTATTGTTCTCAGCAGCAGTCACGTTCTGCCCCTCCAATAAACAACATGGGTACACAAGCTTTCGATGCGCCAATTGCAGGTCTCGATTCTTGAAGCGAGGCTTGACATCATTAATAGCATCTCTTCACGGAAAATACGAATTTCCGCGACCAACTGCTGCATGTCGGAGTGACTGACTCGACAAAAAATTATCGAATCTGCTCACAAAATATCACGAAAATCGGTTGAGAAACGCGACCCGTAGAGGAGAACATCCGGACATACAGACCTACCAACGAAAGATTTTTTGTCAAAAGCTGAAACGGAGACGCTTCGCTCGCTCGGTCGAAAAGCAATAGTAGCACTTCAAAGTTTACCTTTGTCGAAACAAATTTGCTATCATGATTTTTTTATAGATCCTCATATTACATTGATGATGATGAACTCCGCTATCCACGCCCTCAATTTCATAATAACCTACTAATGTATTGAACCACGCAACATTTGACTTGTCTTTACAGCCTGATTTCATTAAAGAGAAAGCATAGTAAAACCTATAAGGTTAGCTCATGCATAACTGCGCTTTATTGCGTTGGAGGCTATGACCTTTTTACTCGACTGCGCCAGAAGGAGGGTTATGGTTTTCGAGAGTGTGTATGTATGTACATATGTACATATGTAAGTACCTCGGAAAAACATTTACGTGTTTCAAATTTCAAAAAATGACTCGACAAAAAATTCTATCCTGACACCCAGCGTCCAACACATAATACATAGGTCCCAATTAAATTTTGACTTTATGTCGATTTGACAGAGTATAATTTATTCTGGCATATTTTGATACCCAGGCTTCAGGAGGCTATATCATTATCGAACCTGCTCACAAAATTTCACGAGAATCCGTTGAGAAATGCTACCTGTAGAGGAGAAACGGACAGACAGACGACAATACGAAAGAATTTTTGTCGAAAGCTGAAACGGAGACGCTTCGTTCACTCGGTCAATAATTATTTGTCTGTTTTATTTTTTTTTTATTAAATACCTGTGCGTAGCCGGGGCGCACCACTAGTACTATTCATATAAGATGATATGTTCACGTGCATTGACATAATAATAGTACATCAATGTTCACGCGCCTAATATAATGCATGAAGCTTTACCTATAATAGTGCGGCGCGGGGCCAGCGGCGCCAGCGCGGCGCGGCGGCTGCAGGCGTCCGCCCCACCACTACACTACCATGCCTGAGGGCCTACTGCGAACTTCGAAAATCGAACTTCGTATCGTGCTGTCCCTTTCCGTCATATAGTGTATGACACGAGAGTGAAAGGGACGGCAAGACACGAAGTTCGGAGTAGGCCCCTTGATACCATTACCATTCCGAACGACACGGCGCTATGCCGCATCCGTGCGTTATATTTTTACGTATTTTACACCTTTTTACATGTTCAGGGCTGTTTCGATTGCTGCCACCACCACCAGCCCCCTCCCTAAACAAGTTGGTGACCAGCAACAGAACGACGGTCCGCAAACAATGGCCGGTGCAGTCGAGAAGAAAGCAGCCATCCAGTGCACTATTATCACAGGGGGTCTACTCCGAAATTCGAAATCCGAACTTCGCATGGTGCCGTCCCTTTCACTCTCCTGTCATACACTATAAAGAGTGAAAGTAGCCCCCAGATCACAACGTCTCGCCGGGCAAGGCGAATAGAATAAGTCATCGTCATCGGTCAAACGGTCGCGCGGAATACTTCTCGAAGTTAATCGGACAACCATCTCTCAAGGAAGCCATTCGCAAAGGAAGTAAGCTCGTTCCCTACTAAAGTGTAATAGTACATTACTACAGAGGCCGGGACGAAAGGGGTTGCCGGCCGAAGACATATAGACGGCCGAGCGCAGCGAGGTCGGATAGGTCTCAGGCCGGCAACCCCATATTTCCCGCCGAGGTATGTATAGTGCTTTTCTCAAACATGCAATGAAACAAACAACAAAAAAATCACAGTTTTATTTTTAATACGCATAGTTGCAGAATGTCATGATGCCTGTGCCACAAAGTTATGTGGAATTGCCGGCCTAGGCCTGAAACGTCATACTTCGCAGCCTATTATAAGGAACATAACATCAATATTTCATTGCATGTTTGAGAAAAGTAAATTCCCTTGCATGCCTTTAAATTCGCGTGAATAGTGTCGTCATGTTGTGTCGTCAGTGCGGATAGGTATTTCAATAAGCGTATCCATAGCGTAAGTGAAAGCGTGAAACTCTTAACAAAAGGATTTCGTTATTAGCTGTTATCGCAAACAAATAGCTCAGTGCTTTGTTTGCACAACCTAATGCGAATTATCTTAAATAACAAGTTAATTAGTAGTAAACAAACAGGGGTGCTACCGCGAACTTCGAAAATCGAACTTCGTATCGTACCGTCGCTTTCCGTCATATAGTGTATAACACGAGAGTGAAAGGGACGGCACGACACGAAGTTCGATTTTCGAAGTTCTCGGTAGGACAGCAGCTTAATTAGTGCATTGTTTAAATTATTTTCATGTTGTCAATTATTTTCATCGCGCATGTCCTTATCATTTACAAATTCTGTTATGGAATAATAAGCTTTTCTCAAACATGCAATGAAATATTGATGTTATTTTCCTTATAATAGGGAGCGAAGTATGACGTTTCAGGTGCGGCTAGGACAAGAGGTCGTTAATGGAATTTCATACAAATATTGCAGGCCTAGGCCGGCAAAGTCCTCTTTTTTAATTTCCATTGCACATAAATTTGTGGCACAGGCCATCATGACATTCTGCCACTATGCGTATAAAAAATAAAACTTTGATCTTTTTGTTGTTTATTTCATTGCATGTTTGAGAAAAGCACTATACATACCTCTGCGGGAAATTTGGGGTTGCCCGCCTTAGACCCTATGCGTATAAAAAATAAAACTTTGATCTTTTTGTTGTTTATTTCATTGCATGTTTGAGAAAAGCACTATACATACCTCTGCGGGAAATTTGGGGTTGCCCGCCTGAGACCTATCCGTCTATATGTCTTCGGCCGGCAACCCCTTTCGTCCCGGCCTCTGTAGTAATGTACTATTGTTCAAGAGCAACCGTTTGAGTCCCGCTTTGAAAAAATTGCTGTTCACGTTTTTTTTCAGTCCGCCCGGCAGATTGTTAAACAGATAAACCGACTGATAGTGATTAGTGGCTTTGCCAACTTTGTGACGGGAAAATGTTGAACTCCGTTAGGGACAATAAGGCCAAATATAAGCCTTAAGCAACCTTAAGCCGCCGACATAAGAGCTATATAGGACATATTTTTGAGCAAGTTGTATGCACCCATATTTTCGCAGTTGACTGTACACTCCATCCATCCATCCATCCATATCAGCCCTAGGACGTCCACTGCTGGACATAGGCCTCCCCCAATTTCATGGGGGGTAAATGCCATAATCGCCACGCTTGGCATGCGGGTTGGCGATCGCAGTATCTCCACCGCACTCTAGGAATGCTGCTGCCCATTCCCCGGTGGTCTTGGTCGTAGTTTTAGGACATACCCTGTACACTATTGTAGTTTATTTACTACATATTGTTTTTAATCCATGTTTTGCGTTACCTATATAAGAGTGTTCCCACATTAAACAATCTACTTAAGACACTGAATAGAGCTAAATTGCCATTTTTAAATGGTGATTCAACAAAACCATTTGTATTGGTAAAAAAATAAAAATACACTTTAACAATCATTACATTTCAAAGGGTGTGCACGATTCTAAAACACGATTTAAGAAAACCGGCTCTATCGCAATAAATCACAAGGCTACGTCTTAAAATGATCTTAAAATAAATATAATGTATTTGTTTTTCAACTGAAACATGTATAAGTAATTAAAAACACAGTTCCTATTTTCTCCGGAACTCTGCTTGACCAGCATAGAAGATTTCGATAGCGCTTGGTGAGGAGTACGTAATTGAACTCTGAGGATCATGATGGAGCAGAAAAACATGGTAGGGAACTGTTAAGGGGTTAGATATCTTTATGTCTGTTTTTGCGCGCTTTTGTTTATGTTTGCTTAGCAGCCGTTGTAAACGAACTTCTGAGGGTCTGATGATGGAGTAGAACAACATCACACAGAACCTTTCGAAGGCATATAGCTACTTGACCGTGTTTGGGCTCATTTCATCGTGTTTGCTGAGTGGCTTCTGTACATGATCTACAGAGCGTCTGATGATGGATCAGAACAATATTGCAGGGAATCTTGTTCAGTTAATTATTTACTAAACCGTGTTTTGACTCTTTTGATAGTATTTATTGAGAAGCCTCTTCTCCTGAAATGCTAAGGGGCCTGATGATGGAGCAGAACATCACCCTAGGAAACTTTGCGAATACACATATGTGTATTACTGTGTTGTGATTATTTTGATAGTGTTTTCTCGTTAGCTCCTGTGCACGAACTGCTGAAGGCTTCAGGTATGATGAAATAGAATTATGTGCCAGCTTGATGGGCACCTTTGCACCCGGAATGACACGGGGCGGGCTATTTGACTAAAAACTTTAAACTTGACATGTACAATTAAAATATGTATGTAATCATATTATGGTTTTGGTTTCAGTATTATTATGGGGTTTGTGATTTATCGGCGATACATGACGTAAATATGCCACGGGGCACTAGTAAACCATCGTGTTATGCTGTATAAAATAATTTCAGGATCAAAACAGCTTCACTAATTTAGATGTACGGCATACTTAATTATTTCCACTTTGCCACTAGTTGAAGTTTAAAATGAATGGTCCAATTAACTAATATACATAAAATTTCTTGTTCTTGTGAAAGAGGCATATGAGTACGAGCTTCTAGTGGGTTCGCATTTATAGTGGGCTCGCATTTACTCGTAGTGCGCTTTCTGAAGGGAAAAGATTCGGACCTTCGGCCCTACGCAGAACTCGGCCTCCGCCTTTGTGTGCCTCCTCACACACCTTTGTGCCTGCGGACCTCAGGTTCTCTTTTAAGACATTTTGGGATAGAAAGTATTCATGTGGGCACGCCCTTCAGGCCTTCGGTCTTATAGCTATGGCTCGCATAGTAAGCGCGTACTAAAGGGATACTGGGACACTTTAGGCCTCGCGGTAGATGCAGTATACTTACCCTTACGTGCCTTGCTGCTCACGCGTGGGCTCGACTTCAAACCTTTAGCTCGCCGGCTGGCGTAGAAAGCGCCCTGGTGAGACACTTCGGTCTTTCATTCCCACTAGCCTCGACGCTCCCCTTTGAAAACTCAGCGATAGTGAGAATCCGCGTATATAGGCTCGCGCAGAGGCTCGGGGGCGAGGGCGCGGCGAGGTTCGGGCTTTTAGGCACTTCGAGCCTTCTGCCCTCTGCCTTTGGTCAGGCTCTGCCTTTGGTTTGACGTGCCTCGCCACTTACCTTTCGGCTCTCAAGTTCTATTTGTAAGAACTCATAAATAGTGAGTGTCCGTGTGGGCTCTCCCTTTTGACCTTCGGCCCTCGGGCTCACGTAGTGAACTCTCTCAAAGGAAGCTTCGAGCCTGCCTTCGGCCCCAGGTTCTCTAGTAAGTCACTCGGGGGTAGGAAAATGAACGATGATTCACAGTAGGCCGCTCCGTGTCCGGGCCGGCCCGTTTTCTATGACAACAAAACGGCTTTTCAAATTTTTTTATTTTATTTAATATAATTAAATTTCTGATTATCTGCTTGTATAGCAGGTATATAGTTTCTCTTCCACTCCGGCGCAACTAGACGCATACAGACATATATAGCAAAGGTCATTGGCGCTTGTCAGCCTCTTAAAATCGTAACTTATCTTATGACAAGAGCCGTGGAACTATTATTAGTTCCACGTCATCATTAATGACGCGAACCATTATATAAATTTAAGTGTTTTATTTCGCTTGCACCACTTCGTTGTTCATTTTTCACTGTTCATTTCAAAATATTCTGGTTTGTGCTCAGATAGCTACAGCTACTCTTGTTTGATCTTAATCTCGCATTATTCGTAATCATAAATGTTTCGAAGCTTATACTTCGCCGTGCTATTGCACTCGCACGCATTCCTAGCGCACCGCTTGAGCCTATGCACGGAACATTCCAGGTTGCCGCGACGCCGCGGCCGGCAGGTTGCTGGTCGCGCAGCGGTTGCCGCGCTAACAGCAGAGTGCAGCGTCAGCGCTACAGCGCGTTCGCTTGTCTTC
Source organism: Notocelia uddmanniana (assembly GCA_905163555.1). Taxonomy (NCBI): domain Eukaryota; kingdom Metazoa; phylum Arthropoda; class Insecta; order Lepidoptera; family Tortricidae; genus Notocelia; species Notocelia uddmanniana. The sequence continues at coordinate 4,343,452 of LR991052.1, forward strand.
TGACTACGCTTCACTGGTATTTGGTTTGCTTGCAAATTTTAGCCCTTCTTATTGTTTGCTTAATTTTGAACTTATGGTGCTCGTACACTGACTGTTAGAAATAATATGTAACATAGTGTAACAAGGATAAGGCTATGTGACACTATATGATGTTGAAGAAAGATAGTTGCTGTTATATAACATTTGTAACAGTCAGTATAGGAGGATTATCGAGTCAAGTCTTAATACAATATTATGACGCCGAGCCCTGGCAATAATGCAGAGGGAGATGAACGGGAAGAACTGACAATTTAAGTTTGCAATCGTGGTGCAAAGTTAATAGAGTGGATATGTGTTGCCAAGTTAATAGATTTTCTCACTGCGTTTGAGAAAATTAATAAGGAAATCGTTACTTCAAAACATACAACATACAAGCGATATAAATTTAAGATTAAAAAAGATAAACGAGCTTTTTACGGAATTCGAACATGTTCAAACGTAGATTGAAAGTAATTATTCTGGTAATTAAAGCTTTTTATAGATATAAAAGAAATGACAATTTAAGTTCGCAATCATGGTGCAAAGTTAATAGAGTGGATATGGTGTTACCAAGTTAATAGATTTTCTCACTGCGTTTGAGAAAATTAATAGGGAAATCATTACTACAAAACATACAACATACAAGCGATATAAATTTAAGATTAAAAAAGATAAACGAGCTTTTTACGGAATTCGAACATGTTCAAACGTAGATTGAAAGCAATTACTCTGGTAATTAAAGCTTTTTATAGATATAAAGCATGCATGCATTGAGTGACCCACTTTAGCATGCGACTTTCAATACAATACTCGCGGGTCAGTTTCAAAAAAAAATATGTACTGATTATTATTTGATGTAGTTTTTCGGTGAAGGAAAACATCGTGAGGAAAGTGGTCTAATTTAGAAGAAGAAAAAAAAGAAGAAAATAGTTTATGCGTTAGCAAAAAATCTAAATATACAAGCTAAACTAAATACTGACACAAAATCAAATCACAAAAATAAAAACAGTAAAGTAAAATAAAGTATTCAGAGCTTAATTAAGATAATTGCGCCAAAGGGTCTTCACTCAGCTTGGTGCCACGAAGCGAATCACAGGACACGCTTTGTGACGCTGATTTTCAGTGAAGCCATTATGTGGGTTAGATGGCACTGACAAATAATATAAAATAATGATTTACAAAGGAAAAAAAACACAAACAACAGGAATCAGAATATTGCATTTTTAGGCTTATTCTCAAATACACATAAAGATGATAATATAGCGAAAAAGAAGAAACACAGGGTTCGAAAACCATCCATTATACACAATATGTATGTGTGTGTGTGTGTGTGTGTGTGTGTGTGTGTGTGTGCGTGTGTGCGTGTGTGCGTGTGCGTGTGCGTGTGCGTGTGCGTGTGCGTGTGCGTGTGCGTGTGCGTGTGCGTGTGCGTGTGCGTGTGCGTGTGCGTGTGCGTGTGCGTGTGCGTGTGCGTGTTCGTGTGCGTGTGCGTGTGCGTGTGCGTGTGCGTGTGCGTGTGCGTGTGCGTGTGCGTGTGCGTGTGCGTGTGCGTGCGTGCGTGCGTGCGTGCGTGCGTGCGTGCGTGCGTGCGTGCGTGCGTGCGTGCGTGCGTGCGTGCGTGCGTGGCAGTACGTGTGCATGGTTGCCTATTCAAGTACATTTCTGTTTGGTTATTAGAAATTTTCTAAGGGACATTTTAAAATAAGCAACTGTATTGGAATTTCGTATTGGTGGTGACAAGTCATTCCAACACTTGGTGGCAGCAAAACGAAAGCTACCACGGAAAGCAACCTTGCGGTGTGTGTGAGATGCAAGTCGTGGTGCATGTCTTACAGCACGCTGAGAGAAATTTAGCTTCTCGTAAAGGTATGATGGTTCTCTATTTTTTTCAACTAGGGCTAATATTCCCTATGGATTGGAAAGTCAGGGGGTCTACTCCGAAATTCGAAATCCGAACTTCGTATGGTGCCGTCCCTTTCACTCGTATAGTGTATGACAGGAGAGTGAAAGGGACGGCACCATACGATGTTCGGATTTCGAATTTCGGAGTAAACCTCCAGATGGCAGTAGCTTTCGTAAAACTAGTGCCTACGCCAAATGTTACGATTAGTTGTGAAAGCGCGGGCCCCGGGCTCCTAAGGGCATTACCGGGAGAAACGTTAAGAGGATGATCATGATAAAATAGTAAGCATTTGACCAACATCTCACATGATGGTACGTGATGATGAGATCGAGGGTGTAAAACGCGTACCTAGATCAAGCGGCCGACCGACACAACGAAAGGGTAGGTACATTCGCGGAATGAAATAGTTCATTATACTCTATTTTAATGCCGTTAAGATCGAAAAGTGACGAAGCTTTTCATTCCGCGACTATACATTATTGTAGGTTATTTACTACATATTGTTGTTAAACCATGTTTTGTGTTATAAAAGTGTTCCTACATTAATTAATATACTTAAAATCGTAACTTATCATAATACATAGTTTCACGTTATCATCAATTTTAGTGCTTTATTTTCTTTTGCATCACTTCGTGTTCATTTTTCACTGGTCATTTTCTACTTTTCTGGTTTGTGCTCAGATAGATACAGCTACTCTTGTCTCATTACGCAAGTCTTGCATTATTCGTAAACATAATATAAAGAGTGATAATTGTTTCGAAGCTTATACTTCGCCCTGCTATTGCACTCGCACGCATTCCTAGCGCACCGCTTGAGCCTACGCACGGAACATTCCAGGTTGCCGCGACACCGCGGCCGGGAGGTTGGCGCCACGCTCGGGTTGCTGGTCGCGCAGCGGTTGCCGCGCTAACTGCAGAGTGCAGCGTGAGCGCTACAGCGCGTTCGCTTGTCTTCTGGATTCGTTTCACTGGTATTTGGTTTGCTTGCACATTTTAGCCATTCTCTCTATGGTGCTCTGACACTAGCTGTTACAAATGGCAAAAGTTGTAGCAACTTGACGGTAGGTGTCGCTACTAGTCTCCCTAAGGCTTAACTAAAAAGAGTGAACTGATTGAAAAATTCGTGGCCTCGGGAAAACCCGCGGCAGCACATTTGGAAAGAGCGATGGACGGACTCCAAAGGTCGCAGGTTCAAATCCTACCCGGAGTGATCAATTTTCCGTTACGGTTGGAAAGATAATTAAGGCCGATTTTAATTGCGATAACCTTATCACCAGAAAGTGATATGGCTGAGCTGAAGTACCTACGTGATTCAGTGGTTGACAAGTTCTCAGTCAACTTGTCAACCACTGAATCACTCGTCTCCCACTAAGAAAAATTCGAACAAACGCAGCCATGTATATTTAATTGCTAACGAATCCATCTCGACCACAAGCACTGAAAAGTACTTATCACAAATCAGTATTTAAATTTACAGAAGCAGTCGTCGGGCCCGGGGTCGAACTGGAGTCCTCGACAGGATGATGTTAATGTTGTAGTCGGTTTCCAGACCGAGCCGCGACGGCGGGGCACGGCGCGAGGAGCGACACCGGCGCGGTACCGCGCTGAGACTCGCCGCGAGGCCGAATCCGTGCGGTATATTCTCACGTATTCTTTAATACACCTTCTTAGGGATGATTCACAGTAGACCGTTCCGTGTCCGGGCCGGCCCGTTTTCTATGACAGCAAACGCAACGGCCGGCGTATTTCTCTAGAAGAAAACGGGCCGACCCGGACACGGAACGGCCTACTGTGAATGATCCTTTACACGTTCAGGATTGTTTCAATCGCCGCCACCACTGCCAGCCCCTTCCCTGAACGAGGTAACTTAATACAAATAATGTTGAAGTCGCGTTCAAGGTCGATTTTCATTTTTTCTGTCAAAAGTATTTTAAGGTGCCCGTATCTTTATACCTTTCGGTTGCAAAATATATCCAGAATCAGGTAGCCGGCGCCATCTGTTCACGCTAAGGCGAACTATTTATTGCCTTACGTACTTTGTATCAGGTCAGGTGGTTATGATATTTTCGAGGGACGGTGAGCTGTTCCGTGTCGTTTAGTACTCTAAGCAGTTTTTAACGGGACATTGCAGTCCAGCATTATAGAATTATTGATTAGGCCATCATAGTGCGGCTACTTCTCACTAGATGGCGGGACTTGTCCGCGCAAAGTTAGGTGTCTCGCGAACCGTGAATAGCCATAAACTTCTTTTAATAGTCTAGTCAACTCATTTTCTTTTGTTTTAACTACGTGCAACTCAAGGCAGTTACGAACCCACGCACAACAATTGTTCTACTTCTTAGTAAGCCATTATAGCCATTGTTTTGACGTGGTTTTTTGTTTGTCGGAAAAAGTAAATTGCCTCTTTAATGGATCATCTCGTGATAAGAAGCTTAACGATAAGAATCATATTCTATTTTTACAAAACTCTACTATTATTTATTCTGTGACTGCATGATGTATGTGTGTATGATGAAATCACGGAGGTTACAACTCCATGCTTCATCTACCGCGTAATTGAGCTGTTTCTAAAAGTAAACGTATTATATAACGGCGTTGTATCGGTGTTTTGAAAACCGGGGCAGGTCCTAGGTATTTTTAAGAGCTGGCATCTTATACCTTTCGGTTGCCAAACTTACCTAAAATCGGGTAGCCGGCGCCATCTATTGGCGGTAACGTGAACTATCGGCTTACATATTTTGTTTGTATCTTGCAGTGAGCGGGCGCCGGATCAGGTGGTTATGATAATTTCGAATGGCGGTGGGTTGCTCTGTGTTCTAGTATTTTCGTTTATTACTCTTAACTGTTTTTAACGGGGCATTGTAATCAATTATAAAGTATTATTGATAAGGCCGCTAGTGCGGCTACTTCTCACTAGGTGGCGCAACGTGTCCGCACAAAGCTGTCTCGCAAACCGTGAATAGTCATTTATTTCTTTCAATAGTCTATTCAACTAATTTTCTTTTATTTTAATTAAAAGTCCCCAGAACGCTCGGCTGAACTCGATTCTCCATACAAACGTTTCCCATTTTCAAACGCCTTCCTGAAATAACATAAACCTTTGTATACACAATGGGAGCCGCCATATCTAGGTCGAAAATTAGTTTCTGTTGCTTGAAATTGTAATAGAAAAAAAATACAGCGAGTTTTTGAGTTTTTTACGTCTTGTATGAAAACTTTAATTATTATTCGCTGCATTTTTACTCCATTCTCATTTCAAGCAACAGAAACTAATTTCCGACCTAGATATGCTGGATCCCATTGTGTATACAAAGTTTCATGTTATTCTAGCATGGTGTTTTAAAATGAGAGCGAAACTACGTTTGTATGGAGAATCGAGCTTACTGCGGACTCTTAAGCGCAACGCACGAGTGATACGAATTAGTAATTCATTTATATTCAGGATAAAAAAAATATTTCTGTTTAGAAACTTTACAACTCGACAAATAAAAAAACTACCAATATAACATTGTAGCTGCGCGGGGCGAGCCTGCAATGTTTTCTAGTTTATTGTGCGTAAACACTACACTTCGCCTTCCAATATGTAGCGGGTACCTAACGTCTACATTTACGGCCAGTTTGAGAAAAGTAAAAGTAAAAAAGTAATAGTAGTTTATTCTTCAAATTAGGCATATTACATGCACCTATGAACGTCAATAAACTACCACCGGTTCGGAAAAATATACCTCTGCCACGAGAAGAACCGGCGTAAGAAACTCGGCGAGGTGTAATTTTTTCAAAACAATATACATTGTATAGTTAAATATAAAATTACAGTGTCAGCTACTACAAAATAATTTAATAACAATGCTACAGTAGAAAAATATTTTCTCGATAGATTACCCGTGCAGGACGCTATCACTGCCAAACATCAATATCCATGATGTAATCGTTTATCTTATAATATGCTTTTGAAATAAGTGTTTGTTTTACTACAGATTTGAAGTTAGAATTGCCAAGTTCAGTAATGTGTTCAGGAATTTTATTGTAGAATTTGATACAATTTCCCAAGAACGACTTTTTCGCCTTTACTAGTCTATAAAAGGTTATTTTGAGTTTCCCAGTATTTCTCGTGGCTTTTGGTTTATCAGCGTTCGTTGGAAAATTGCCCAAATTCTTCCTAACATACATTATTATTTCAAATATGTATAGGGACTATTGCAACTAATCCTCACTAGATGGCGCAACGTGTCCACTTAAAGTTAGCTGTCTCGCAAAAAGTCATAAATTTCGTTTAATGGTCTATTCAACACGTTTTCTTTTGTTTTAATTACGCGCAACGCAAGAGTATATAGAATTTGTAATTCATTTGTATTTATATCCTGACCAGTGCCATTACAGCCATTGTTTTGACTGTTTTTATTTGTGTGTCGATAAAAGTAAATTGACGCTCTTATGGATTATCCTAGATACAAAGTTTAAGAGACCGCATTAAGCACGGTTCTCCATACAAACGTACTTTCGCTCTCATTTTAAAACGCGTTGATAGAATAACATGAAACTTTGTATACACAATGGGATCCGGCATATCTAGATCGGAAATTAGTTTCTGTTGCTTGAAATTATAATGGAGAAACAATACAGCGACTATTAAGGTTTTCATACAAGACGTAAAAAACTCAAAAACCCGCTTAATTTTTTTCTATTACAATGTCTAGCAACAGAAACTAATTTTCGACCTAGATAATGTGGCTCCCATTGTGTATACAAAGTTTGAAGTTATATCAGCAAGGCGTTTTAAAATGAGAACAAAACTACGTTTGTATCTCAGATCATACAAAGAAATAAATGTGAAAATGCGCATGTCACCGTCACATGGTCAAAAAAAAGTGTAAGTGATAACATATGAAAAAGGGTTATATTTTCTGCGAGTTGTACATTGAACGTTTTGTACAATAATCACCCCGTACCGCGCTAAGCCACGGCGTAAATGGCGCAATGTATCATACCGTTGTAGCTTTGGTCGCTGCGTGAATTCTTTAGTGGTGCGCAGCCGCTGGCCGGCTGTTTGGCTCCGCCCAACTAGAGTGGTGCCGGTTCAAATTGCAGTTTATGCGTCATCGATAAAATAGGAATAGAATATCGAACTAGTCATTTTATATCAACGGTAAATTCACAACTAAATATTTAATAAACATAACTTTATTCCAAAAGACTGCAGACCAATTTCCAAATTGATCTTGTTAACTGACTTTGATAGAAGAAAGAAGGTTCTCACTGTTCTCAGTTCGTATTCATGTTTTTTTTTAATGTATGTACAACTTTGGTGATTACATGAACACCATCTAAACTGGCCATTTCAATAGTCATCAATATCTAAACATAATAATTTAAAGATCGATGTCGATACAACATAATTTAACGTTTGTCTCCCTCTAGTGTTAATTGCCTTTTTGAGGGGTGCGTGAAGCTAATCGCAGCACTTGTTTGCATGATGGCGTAAACTCGGCGGCACCGCCCGAGGTTTTATTTTTTTTACACGGTTCAATGTGTGTGTGTGTGTGGACTTGGTGGGAGAAAACTGGAGAACATTGGTTTTAGTTGAAAGGAAGCAGAATGGCACTTCTCCTTTTTTTATGTTCTGAGTTTTGTATGGAGAATAGAGTTCGGCCGAGTGTACTGGGGACTCTTAACGGTGAGAAAGATTTTCTATTTTTACAAAACTCTTACATTATTTGTTTATTAGAATTATTACTCTGCATCTAGGTAATTTAATGAGTTGACCCAGTAATATTTAGTACGACTGTGTTTTATGTGTGTTGTTGTAACATTCGTAGGTGGTCAGTGGCGGGTCTGGGATTTCGGTTTAGGGGCGGCTTGACTTAGCTTGACACCAATTGGGAGTTGAACCTCGATTTGTTAATAGAGATCTACCTTGTACGTAGTATTATTATTTATTCTGTGACTGCGCGATGTACAAATTAGTATGGTGAAATCATGGAGGATACAAATCCATGCGCTATCTACTGGGCATTGGAGCTGGCTCTAATAGTATGACGTAACGGCGTTGTATCTGTGTTTCAACTATCAGGGTAGGCCCTAGGTATTTTTAGGAGCCGGCATCTTATATACCTTTCGGTTGCCAAACATACCTATTATCGGGTATCCGGCGCCATCTATTTGCGCTAACGTGAACTGTCGGTTTACATATTTTGTTTGTATCTTGCAGTGGACGGGCGCCTGGTTAGGTGTTTATGATATTTTCGAGTGGCCGGAAGTTGCTCCGTGTTCTAGTATTTTCGTTTAGTACTCTACACGGTTATCAATCGGGCATTGTAGTGCAGTATAAAGAATTATTGATAAGGCTACTAGGCCGCATGGCTACTCCTCACTAGATGGCGTGACATGTCCACGCAAATTTAGCTGTCTCGCAAACCTTGAATAGTCATATCATATATTTCTTTCAATAGTCTATTCAATTCATTTTCTTTTGTTTTCTATTTCATTTCTATTCAGGATATAAATTTCAGTAAGTACATTAACCTATTTTTAATGAAGAGCGTAAAATGACCGATTGTTACGGGAGTTGGTGCTGTATGGGCATTTGGCATGATCTTCGTCTTGTCCATGTTCATCCTTAAACCAACTCGCTCGGAGGCTTTAATGAGGTCATTGAGAATTGTACTTAAATCCTCCATGGTCTCAGCCAAGACTACAATATCTTCAGCAAACTGAAGGTGACTGATGTACTCGCCATTTATATTGATGCCTAGCCTTCTCCAAACCAGTCTTGAAAACATCCGCCAGTGCAGCGAAGAAGAGTTTAGAAGAAATGACATCTTCTTGCCTGACTCCCCGCTGCAACGGAATAGGTTTCGAGTTCTTGTCCTTGACTCGGACTTACATAGTGGCTTTAAGTCATAGTCATAAGTCATAATATTTTGTTCAAAATAAAACATAAAGAATACTTTTTGAATGTCAAAATTACATTTACTTTCTTTCTCATACAAACACTTCAGCACTTCGATATAGCGGTAGTCCACTTGGCACCGTTGGAGAGATTGTAGTACAGCCCAGGTTTCAATCGAATCGAAGGCTTTCTCGTAGTCCACGAACGCTAACCAGAGGGACAGGTTTTACTCCTCAGTCTTCTGTATAACTTGAAGGAGCGTATGGATGTGGTCTACGGTGCTAAAGGAGGCTGGAAGTCATCTAGCCTACGTGCAAGACGGTTCGTAATGACTCTAGAAAACGGATTACAGAAATGGCTCAGAAGTGAGATGGGTCGGTAGTTCTTCAGTAAGGCGTTGTCACCCTTTTTGAAGAACAGCACCACCACACCTCTGTTCCATGCATTTGGAGTTTTCCCTTCCAATAAGACGGAGTCGAACAACTTCTGAAGGGCCCTAAGAACCAGTTTTCCACCCGCCTTCAGGAGTTCAGCTGTAATTCCTGTTCACCGGGTGCCTTGCTGTTCTTTAGCTATTTAAGAGCCATTCTAATCTCGTACAGCCTAATGTCCGGAATATCTTATGTAGTTACTGAACTTAGCAATTCTAAATTCAAATCTGTAGAAAAACGAACACTTATTTCCAAAGCATAGGGATAGGGATGTTAGGCAGTGATAACGTCCTGCACGGCGAAAATAGAATTTATACTGTAGCATTGTAGTTTTGTAGTAGCTGAAACTGTAATTTTATTTTAACTATACAATGTCTATTGTTTTGATAAAATGACACCTTGCCGAGTTTCTTACGCCGGTTCTTCTCGTGGCAGAAGTTTATTTTTCCGAACCGGTGGTAGTTTATTGACGTTCATGTAATATCCTTAATTTCAAGAATAAATAACTTTTACTTTTTTATCGTTTTTATTTCATTCATGGTTGCAGTATTCAAGTGATAAGTCTTGTTTGAAGTGTATTATTGAGACTGCTAGTGCCCGCTATTATTGATTTAGTGAACTAACGTAGTTACAACGAATTTTAATAGATGGCGTTGGCTGTAGTACCCATGTTAGAAGTAAGCATTAATTTTGCTTGGTCATTTTTAGGTTATCCTTGATTTATTTATGCTTCGTTTGCCAAATAACTGATTTATTAAATGCACTTTGTAGTCTTAAGTTCGTTTTATTGTTTACTATCCACGTGATCAGGTAATATTCCATTTCACTTTACTTTTCACTTGACACTAATTCACAGCTGATTTATAGGTATGTTTTTTCACCGTTTTTATTGTTCTTTAAATCACTATTTCACTTTTTTTTGTTAAGTCATGAAATAATTTCACAGCATTCTTTACATTTTGCTTCTTTCTTACATGTTTACTATTTTTTACTTTAATTTAAATACTAACTGGATGTCTACCTTGCGCATGCAGTGCAGCTACTCCTCACTAGATGGCGCAACGTGTCCTCGTAAAGTTAGCTGTCTCGCAATTCTTGAATGGTTAAATATAAATTTCTTGCGATAGTAATCATACTAATATCAACTCATTTTGTTTTGCTTTAATTACGCGCAACGTAAAAGAGATACGAATTAGTCATTAATTTGTATTCAAGATAAAAATGCAGTATACTAAAGTATTATTGAATAAACCACTAGTGCTGTTTATGGCTAGACGTGTCCGCGCAATAGCGGTCTTACAAACTTTATTAAAATATTGATATATGTTTTCAATAGTAAATTTAACCTGTTTTGTTTCATTTTAATTACGCGCAACGTGCAAAATCAGACACGTACAAAAACCTCGCTTTTCCAACAGATAATATGACTTGAGTTAGCTCTATTCGACCTGTCTGACCATCTTTGGTATAGCTGTTTTTTCTCTTTTTAGAAACGTTGGATCTCGATATTAAAGGAATTAAAACAGCATGCGGTCTCGCGGGGAGAGACTGCAACGTTTTTTTATTTTATGACTGTCCGTAAACTGTCAACTTCGCCTTCCAATATGTCACGGGTACTTAACGTCTACTTTTGATAGGGTTTCCATCTCTAAAATCTGGTAACTAGGACAACATTCTTATAAACCCTCAGCATAATGAAAAATTCTTCTAATGGTCCTAAATCAACCAAGCCACGCTGAAAAACTGCCTCCCCCGAACAAAAGAACGCAAGTGTCCTGAATTTTCTATGAACCTTTGTTAAGTATATTACACAGTATAAAATAATGGTTTTAAACTAGGACTAGCACTAACAAGTATGGAACCATTTATTGTGCATGATCCGACAGACTTACACGCATTTGGCCGCTTTCATGAATTAATATGGATTTTGATGAAACGCTTGTCACTCTTTATGACCTGCGATTATATTACGTATTCTGTGCATAACCGCACCAGGGTATAACCGGGAGAAACGTTAAGAGGATGATCATGATAAAGTAGGTAAGCATTTGACCCATATCTCACCTGCTGCAAAGGGATGATGAGATCGAGGGTGTTACATGCGTACCTGGATCAACCGACCAACCGTCACAACCAAAGAGTAGGTACATTTTTGTAGTTTCTTTACTACATATTGTTTTTAATCCTGTTTTGTGTTATAAAAGTCCCACATTGAATAATATGTTATTATTCTTATTGAATAATATACTTAAAATCGTAACCTATCATGTTAGTTCCACGTCATCATTAGTGACGCAAACCATTATATAAATTTGAGTGCTTTCTTTCGCTTGCACCATTTCGTGATCGTTTTTCACTGTTCCTTTTAGCATATTCTGGTTTGTGCTCAGATAGCTACAGCTACTCTTATTTGATGAAGCAAGTCTCGCATTATTCGTAAACATAATTGTTTCAAAGCTTATACTTCGCCCTGCTATTGCACTCGCCCGCATTCCTAGCGCACCGCTTGAGCCTACGCACGGAACATTTCAGGTTGCCGCGACGCCGCGGCTGGCAGGTTTGTGCCACGCTCGGGTTGCTGGTCGCGCAGCGGTTGCCGCGCTAACAGCAGAGTGCAGCGGCAGCTTTTGGCTTCGCTTTACTGGTATGTGGTTAGCTTGCACATTTTACCCATTATTATTGTTTGCTTAATTTTGAACTTATGGTGCTCCGATACTGCCCGTTACAAATGGCAAAAGTTGTAGCAACTTGACGGTAGATGTCGCTACTAGTCTCTAAGAGGGAACTGATTGAAAGATTCTTCGCCTCGGAAAACCCGCGGTAGCTCATTTGGAAAGAGCGACGGACGGATTCCAGAGGTCGCAGGTTCAAATTCCACCCGAGATGATCAATTTTTCATTTAGATTGGAAAGTAGCAAATGTAATAAAGACCGATTTTAATTGTGATGACCTTGTCACGAGTAGTTTTATAGCTTGGCTGAAGAGACCGTGATTCAGTGGATGACAAGGACGAGGAATGAGGCTTGTCTCCTACTAAGAAAATTTCGAACTAACGCAACATGTATATTTGCTAACGACCCCATCTCGATCACAAGCACTGAAAAGGACTTATCACAAATCAATGATCAGTATTGAAATTTACAGAACCGGTCGCTAGTCCCAGGTCGAACTGGAGTCCTCTGCAGGATAATGTTAATGTTGTAGTCGGTTTCCAGACCGAGCCACGACAGCAGGCGCGGCGCGACGAGCGGTGGAGCCGGCGCCGGCGCGGCGGCTGCGGGCGCCCGCCGCTACCGTGCCGACACACGCCTCGAGGCCGACTCCGTGCGGTATATTCTCACGTATTCATTAATACACCTTCTTACACGTTCAGGGTTGTTTGATTGCCGCTACCATCGCCAGCCCCTTCCCTGAACGAGGTAGCTTAATATAAATAATCTTGAAGTCGCGTTCAAGGTCAATTTCTCATTTTTTCTCTCAAAAGTATTTTAAGGTGCCCGTATCTTCATACCTTTCGGTTGCAAAACATATCCAGAATCAGGTAGCCGGCGCCATCTGTTCACGCTAAGGCGAACTATTTATTGCCTTACGTAATTTGTATCCGGTCAGGTGGTTATGATATTTTCGAGGGGCGGTGAGCTGTTCCGTGTCGTTTAGTACTCTAAGCAATTTTTAACGGGACATTGCAGTCCAGCATTATAGAATTATTGATTAGGCCATCATAGTGCGGCTACTTCTCACTAGATGGCGGGACTTGTCCGCGCAAAGTTAGGTGTCTCGCGAACCGTGAATAGCCATAAACTTCTTTTAATAGTCTAGTCAACTCATTTTCTTTTGTTTCAACTACGTGCAACTCAAGGCAGTTACGAACCCACGCACAACAATTGTTCTACTTCTTAGTAAGCCATTATAGCCATTGTTTTGACGTGGTTTTTTGTTTGTCGGAAAAAGTAAATTGCCTCTTTAATGGATCATCTCGTGATAAGAAGCTTAACGATAAGAATCATATTCCATTTTTACAAAACTCTACTATTATTTATTCTGTGACTGCATGATGTATGTGTGTATGATGAAATCACGGAGGTTACAACTCCATGCTTCATCTACCGCGTAATTGAGCTGTTTCTAAAAGTAAACGTATTATATAACGGCGTTGTATCGGTGTTTTGAAAATCGGGGCAGGTCCTAGGTATTTTTAAGAGCTGGCATCATATACCTTTCGGTTGCCAAACTTACCTAAAATCGGGTAGCCGGCGCCATCTATTGGCGGTAACGTGAACTATCGGCTTACATATTTTGTTTGTATCTTGCAGTGAGCGGGCGCCGGATCAGGTGGTTATGATAATTTCGAATGGCGGTGGGTTGCTCTGTGTTCTAGTATTTTCGTTTATTACTCTTAACTGTTTTTAACGGGGCATTGTAATCAATTATAAAGTATTATTGATAAGGCCGCTAGTGCGGCTACTTCTCACTAGGTGGCGCGATGTATCCGCGCAAAGTGAGCTGTCTCGCAAACCTTGAATAGTCATGTATTTCTTTCAATAATCTATTCAACTAATTTTCTTTTATTTTAATTAAAAGTCCCCAGAACGCTCGGCTGAACTCGATTATCCATACAAACGTTTCTCATTTACAAACGCCTTCCTGAAATAACATGAAACTTTGTATACACAATGGGCGCCGCCATATCTAGGTCAAAAATTAGTTTCTGTTGCTTGAAATTGTAATAGAAAAAAAAAATACTGCGAGTTTTTGAGTTTTTTGCGTCTTGTATGAAAACCCTAATAATCGCTGCATTTTTACTCCATTCTAATTTCAAGCAATAGAAACTAATTTCCGACCTAGATATGCTGGATCCCATTGTGTATACAAAGTTTCATGTTATTCTAGCATGGTGTTTTAAAATGAGAGCGAAACTACGTTTGTATGGAGAATCGAGCTTACTGCGGACTCTTAAGCGCAACGCACGAGTGATACGAATTAGTTATTCATTTATATTCAGGATAAAAAAAATATTTCTGTTTAGAAACTTTACAACTCGACAAATAAAGAAACTACCAATATAACATTGTAGCTGCGCGGGGCGAGCCTGCAATGTTTTCTAGTTTATTGTGCGTAAACACTACACTTCGCCTTCCAATATGTAGCGGGTACCTAACGTCTACATTTACGGCCAGTTTGAGAAAAGTAAAAGTAAAAAAGTAATAGTAGTTTATTCTTCAAATTAGGCATATTACATGCACCTATGAACGTCAATAAACTACCACCGGTTCGGAAAAATATACCTCTGCCACGAGAAGAACCGGCGTAAGAAACTCGGCGAGGTGTAATTTTTTCAAAACAATATACATTGTATAGTTAAATATAAAATGACAGTGTCAGCTACTACAAAATAATTTAATAACAATGCTACAGTAGAAAAATATTTTCTCGATAGATTACCCGTGCAGGACGCTATCACTGCCAAACATCAATATCCATGATGTAATCGTTTATCTTATAATATGCTTTTGAAATAAGTGTTTGTTTTACTACAGATTTGAAGTTAGAATTGCCAAGTTCAGTAATGTGTTCAGGAATTTTATTGTAGAATTTGATACAATTTCCCAAGAACGACTTTTTCGCCTTTACTAGTCTATAAAAGGTTATTTTGAGTTTCCCAGTATTTCTCGTGGCTTTTGGTTTATCAGCGTTCGTTGGAAAATTGCCCAAATTCTTCCTAACATACATTATTATTTCAAATATGTATAGGGACTATTGCAACTAATCCTCACTAGATGGCGCAACGTGTCCACTTAAAGTTAGCTGTCTCGCAAAAAGTCATAAATTTCGTTTAATGGTCTATTCAACACGTTTTCTTTTGTTTTAATTACGCGCAACGCAAGAGTATATAGAATTTGTAATTCATTTGTATTTATATCCTGACCAGTGCCATTACAGCCATTGTTTTGACTGTTTTTATTTGTGTGTCGAAAAAAGTAAATTGACGCTCTTATGGATTATCCTAGATACAAAGTTTAAGAGACCGCATTAAGCACGGTTCTCCATACAAACGTACTTTCGCTCTCATTTTAAAACGCGTTGATAGAAAAACATGAAACTTTGTATACACAATGGGATCCGGCATATCTAGATCGGAAATTAGTTTCTGTTGCTTGAAATTATAATGGAGAAACAATACAGCGACTATTAAGGTTTTCATACAAGACGTAAAAAACTCAAAAACCCGCTTAATTTTTTTCTATTACAATGTCTAGCAACAGAAACTAATTTTCGACCTAGATAATGTGGCTCCCATTGTGTATACAAAGTTTGAAGTTATATCAGCAAGGCGTTTTAAAATGAGAACAAAACTACGTTTGTATCTCAGATCATACAAAGAAATAAATGTGAAAATGCGCATGTCACCGTCACATGGTCAAAAAAAAGTGTAAGTGATAACATATGAAAAAGGGTTATATTTTCTGCGAGTTGTACATTGAACGTTTTGTACAATAATCACCCCGTACCGCGCTAAGCCACTTCGTAAATGGCGCAATGTATCATACCGTTGTAGCTTTGGTCGCTGCGTGAATTCTTTAGTGGTGCGCAGCCGCTGGCCGGCTGTTTGGCTCCGCCCAACTAGAGTGGTGCCGGTTCAAATTGCAGTTTATGCGTCATCGATAAAATAGGAATAGAATATCGAACTAGTCATTTTATATCAACGGTAAATTCACAACTAAATATTTAATAAACATAACTTTATTCCAAAAGACTGCAGACCAATTTCCAAATTGATCTTGTTAACTGACTTTGATAGAAGAAAGAAGGTTCTCACTGTTCTCAGTTCGTATTCATGTTTTTTTTTAATGTATGTACAACTTTGGTGATTACATGAACACCATCTAAACTGGCCATTTCAATAGTCATCAATATCTAAACATAATAATTTAAAGATCGATGTCGATACAACATAATTTAACGTTTGTCTCCCTCTAGTGTTAATTGCCTTTTTGAGGGGTGCGTGAAGCTAATCGCAGCACTTGTTTGCATGATGGCGTAAACTCGGCGGCACCGCCCGAGGTTTTATTTTTTTTACACGGTTCAATGTGTGTGTGTGTGTGGACTTGGTGGGAGAAAACTGGAGAACATTGGTTTTAGTTGAAAGGAAGCAGAATGGCACTTCTCCTTTTTTTATGTTCTGAGTTTTGTATGGAGAATAGAGTTCGGCCGAGTGTACTGGGGACTCTTAACGGTGAGAAAGATTTTCTATTTTTACAAAACTCTTACATTATTTGTTTATTAGAATTATTACTCTGCATCTAGGTAATTTAATAAGTTGACCCAGTAATATTTAGTACGACTGTGTTTTATGTGTGTTGTTGTAACATTCGTAGGTGGTCAGTGGCGGGTCTGGGATTTTGGTTTAGGGGCGGCTTGACTTAGCTTGACACCAATTGGGAGTTGAACCTCGATTTGTTAATAGAGATCTACCTTGTACGTAGTATTATTATTTATTCTGTGACTGCGCGATGTACAAATTAGTATGGTGAAATCATGGAGGATACAAATCCATGCGCTATCTACTGGGCATTGGAGCTGGCTCTAATAGTATGACGTAACGGCGTTGTATCGGTGTTTCAACTATCAGGGTAGGCCCTAGGTATTTTTAGGAGCCGGCATCTTATATACCTTTCGGTTGCCAAACATACCTATTATCGGGTATCCGGCGCCATCTATTTGCGCTAACGTGAACTGTCGGTTTACATATTTTGTTTGTATCTTGCAGTGGACGGGCGCCTGGTTAGGTGTTTATGATATTTTCGAGTGGCCGGGGGTTGCTCCGTGTTCTAGTATTTTCGTTTAGTACTCTACACGGTTATCAATCGGGCATTGTAGTGCAGTATAAAGAATTATTGATAAGGCTACTAGGCCGCATGGCTACTCCTCACTAGATGGCGTGACATGTCCACGCAAATTTAGCTGTCTCGCAAACCTTGAATAGTCATATCATATATTTCTTTCAATAGTCTATTCAATTCATTTTCTTTTGTTTTCTATTTCATTTCTATTCGGGATATAAATTTCAGTAAGTACATTAACCTATTTTTAATTAAGAGCGTAAAATGACCGATTGTTACGGGAGTTGGTGCTGTATGGGCATTTGGCATGATCTTCGTCTTGTCCATGTTCATCCTTAAACCAACTCGCTCGGAGGCTTTAATGAGGTCATTGAGCATTGTACTTAAATCCTCCATGGTCTCAGCCAAGACTACAATATCTTCAGCAAACTGAAGGTGACTGATGTACTCGCCATTTATATTGATGCCTAGCCTTCTCCAAACCAGTCTTGAAAACATCCGCCAGTGCAGCGAAGAAGAGTTTAGAAGAAATGACATCTTCTTGCCTGACTCCCCGCTGCAACGGAATAGGTTTCGAGTTCTTGTCCTTGACTCGGACTTACATAGTGGCTTTAAGTCATAGTCATAAGTCATAATATTTTGTTCAAAATAAAACATAAAGAATACTTTTTGAATGTCAAAATTACATTTACTTTCTTTCTCATACAAACACTTCAGCACTTCGATATAGTGGTAGTCCACTTGGCACCGTTGGAGAGATTGTAGTACAGCCCAGGTTTCAATCGAATCGAAGGCTTTCTCGTAGTCCACGAACGCTAACCAGAGGGACAGGTTTTACTCCTCAGTCTTCTGTATAACTTGAAGGAGCGTATGGATGTGGTCTACGGTGCTAAAGGAGGCTGGAAGTCATCTAGCCTACGTGCAAGACGGTTCGTAATGACTCTAGAAAACGGATTACAGAAATGGCTCAGAAGTGAGATGGGTCGGTAGTCCTTCAGTAAGGCGTTGTCACCCTTTTTGAAGAACAGCACCACCACACCTCTGTTCCATGCATTTGGAGTTTTCCCTTCCAATAAGACGGAGTCGAACAACTTCTGAAGGGCCCTAAGAACCAGTTTTCCACCCGCCTTCAGGAGTTCAGCTGTAATTCCTGTTCACCGGGTGCCTTGCTGTTCTTTAGCTATTTAAGAGCCATTCTAATCTCGTACAGCCTAATGTCCGGAATATCTTATGTAGTTACTGAACTTAGCAATTCTAAATTCAAATCTGTAGAAAAACGAACACTTATTTCCAAAGCATAGGGATAGGGATGTTAGGCAGTGATAACGTCCTGCACGGCGAAAATAGAATTTATACTGTAGCATTGTAGTTTTGTAGTAGCTGAAACTGTAATTTTATTTTAACTATACAATGTCTATTGTTTTGATAAAATGACACCTTGCCGAGTTTCTTACGCCGGTTCTTCTCGTGGCAGAAGTTTATTTTTCCGAACCGGTGGTAGTTTATTGACGTTCATGTAATATCCTTAATTTCAAGAATAAATAACTTTTACTTTTTTATCGTTTTTATTTCATTCATGGTTGCAGTATTCAAGTGATAAGTCTTGTTTGAAGTGTATTATTGAGACTGCTAGTGCCCGCTATTATTGATTTAGTGAACTAACGTAGTTACAACGAATTTTAATAGATGGCGTTGGCTGTAGTACCCATGTTAGAAGTAAGCATTAATTTTGCTTGGTCATTTTTAGGTTATCCTTGATTTATTTATGCTTCGTTTGCCAAATAACTGATTTATTAAATGCACTTTGTAGTCTTAAGTTCGTTTTATTGTTTACTATCCACGTGATCAGGTAATATTCCATTTCACTTTACTTTTCACTTGACACTAATTCACAGCTGATTTATAGGTATGTTTTTTCACCGTTTTTATTGTTCTTTAAATCACTATTTCACTTTTTTTTGTTAAGTCATGAAATAATTTCACAGCATTCTTTACATTTTGCTTCTTTCTTACATGTTTACTATTTTTTACTTTAATTTAAATACTAACTGGATGTCTACCTTGCGCATGCAGTGCAGCTACTCCTCACTAGATGGCGCAACGTGTCCTCGTAAAGTTAGCTGTCTCGCAATTCTTGAATAGTTATAAATTTCTTGCGATAGTAATCATACTAATATCAACTCATTTTGTTTTGCTTTAATTACGCGCAACGTAAAAGAGATACGAATTAGTCATTAATTTGTATTCAAGATAAAAATGCAGTATACTAAAGTATTATTGAATAAACCACTAGTGCTGTTTATGGCTAGACGTGTCCGCGCAAAAGCGGTCTTTCAAACTTTATTAAAATATTGATATATGTTTTCCAATAGTAAATTTAACCTGTTTTGTTTCATTTTAATTACGCGCAACGTGCAAAATCAGACACGTACAAAAACCTCGCTTTTCCAACAGATAATATGACTTGAGTTAGCTCTATTCGACCTGTCTGACCATCTTTTGTATAGCTGTTTTTTTTCTCTTTTTAGAAACGTTGGATCTCGATATTAAAGGAATTAAAACAGCATGCGGTCTCGCGGGGAGAGACTGCAACGTTTTTTTATTTTATGACTGTCCGTAAACTGTCAACTTCGCCTTCCAATATGTCATGGGTACTTAACGTTTACTTTTGATAGGGTTTCCATCTCTAAAATCTGGTAACTAGGACAACATTCTTATAAACCCTCAGCATAATGAAAAATTCTTCTAATGGTCCTAAATCAACCAAGCCACGCTGAAAAACTGCCTCCCCCGAACAAAAGGACGCAAGTGTCCTGAATTTTCTATGAACCTTTGTTAAGTATATTATACAGTATACAATAATGGTTTTAAACTAGGACTAGCACTAACAAGTATGGAACCATTTATTGTGCATGATCCGACAGACTTACACGCATTTGGCCGCTTTCATGAATTAATATGGATTTTGATGAAACGCTTGTCACTCTTTATGACCTGCGATTATATTACGTATTCTGTGCATAACCGCACCAGGGTATAACCGGGAGAAACGTTAAGAGGATGATCATGATAAAGTAGGTAAGCATTTGACCCATATCTCACCTGCTGCAAAGGGATGATGAGATCGAGGGTGTTACATGCGTACCTGGATCAACCAGCCAACCGTCACAACCAAAGAGTAGGTACATTTTTGTAGTTTCTTTACTACATATTGTTTTTAATCCTGTTTTGTGTTATAAAAGTCCCACATTGAATAATATGTTATTATTCTTATTGAATAATATACTTAAAATCGTAACCTATCATGTTAGTTCCACGTCATCATTAGTGACGCAAACCATTATATAAATTTGAGTGCTTTCTTTCGCTTGCACCACTTCGTGATCAGTTTTCACTGTTCCTTTTAGCATATTCTGGTTTGTGCTCAGATAGCTACAGCTACTCTTATTTGATGAAGCAAGTCTCGCATTATTCGTAAACATAATTGTTTCAAAGCTTATACTTCGCCCTGCTATTGCACTCGCCCGCATTCCTAGCGCATCGCTTGAGCCTACGCACGGAACATTTCAGGTTGCCGCGACGCCGCGGCCGGCAGGTTTGTGCCACGCTCGGGTTGCTGGTCGCGCAGCGGTTGCCGCGCTAACAGCAGAGTGCAGCGGCAGCTTTTGGCTTCGCTTTACTGGTATGTGGTTAGCTTGCACATTTTAGCCATTATTATTGTTTGCTTAATTTTGAACTTATGGTGCTCCGATACTGCCCGTTACAAATGGCAAAAGTTGTAGCAACTTGACGGTAGATGTCGCTACTAGTCTCTAAGAGGGAACTGATTGAAAGATTCTTCGCCTCGGAAAACCCGCGGTAGCTCATTTGGAAAGAGCGACGGACGGATTCCAGAGGTCGCAGGTTCAAATTCCACCCGAGATGATCAATTTTTCATTTAGATTGGAAAGTAGCAAATGTAATAAAGACCGATTTTAATTGTGATGACCTTGTCACGAGTAGTAGTTTTATGGCTTGGCTGAAGAGACCGTGATTCAGTGGATGACAAGGAGGAGGAATGAGGCTTGTCTCCTACTAAGAAAATTTCAAACTAACGCAACATGTATATTTGCTAACGACCCCATCTCGATCACAAGCACTGAAAAGGACTTATCACAAATCAATGATCAGTATTGAAATTTACAGAACCGGTCGCTAGTCCCAGGTCGAACTGGAGTCCTCTGCAGGATAATGTTAATGTTGTAGTCGGTTTCCAGACCGAGCCACGACAGCAGGCGCGGCGCGACGAGCGGTGGAGCCGGCGCCGGCGCGGCGGCTGCGGGCGCCCGCCGCTACCGTGCCGACACACGCCTCGAGGCCGACTCCGTGCGGTATATTCTCACGTATTCATTAATACACCTTCTTACACGTTCAGGGTTGTTTGATTGCCGCTACCATCGCCAGCCCCTTCCCTGAACGAGGTAGCTTAATATAAATGATCTTGAAGTCGCGTTCAAGGTCAATTTCTCATTTTTTCTCTCAAACGTATTTTAAGGTGCCCGTATCTTCATACCTTTCGGTTGCAAAACATATCCAGAATCAGGTAGCCGGCGCCATCTGTCCACGCTAAGGCGAACTATTTATTGCCTTACGTAATTTGTATCCGGTCAGGTGGTTATGATATTTTCGAGGGGCGGTGAGCTGTTCCGTGTCGTTTAGTACTCTAAGCAATTTTTAACGGGACATTGCAGTCCAGCATTATAGAATTATTGATTAGGCCATCATAGTGCGGCTACTTCTCACTAGATGGCGGGACTTGTCCGCGCAAAGTTAGGTGTCTCGCAAACCGTGAATAGCCATAAATTTCTTTTAATAGTCTACAACTCATTTTCTTTTAACTACGTGCAACTCAAAGGAGTTACGAACCCACGCACAACAATTGTTCTACTTCTTAGTAAGCCATTATAGCCATTGTTTTGACGTGGTTTTTTTGTGTGTCGGAAAAAGTAAATTGCCTCTTTAATGGATCATCTCGTGATAAGAAGCTTAACAATAAGAAACATATTCTATTTTTACAAAACTCTACTATTATTTATTCTGTGACTGCATGATCTATGTGTGTATGATGAAATCACGGAGGTTATAACTCCTTGCTTCATCTATCGCGTAATTGAGCTGGTTCTAAAAGTAAACGTATTATATAACGGCATTTTATCGGTGTTTTGACTATCGGGGCAGGTCCTAGGTATTTTTAAGAGCTGGCATCTTATACCTTTCGGTTGCCAAACATACCTAAAATCGGGAAGCCGGCGCCGGCTTCCATATTTTGTTTGTATCTTGCAGTGAGCGGGCGCCGGATCAGGTGGTTATGATAATTTCGAATGGCGGTGGGTTGCTCTGTGTTCTATTATTTTAGTTTATTACTCTTAACTGTTAATTAACGGGGCATTGTAATCAATTATAAAGTATTATTGATAAGGCCGCTAGTGCGGCTACTTCTCACTAGGTGGCGCGATGTATCCGCGCAAAGTGAGCTGTCTCGCAAACCTTGAATAGTCATGTATTTCTTTCAATAATCTATTCAACTAATTTTCTTTTATTTTAATTAAAAGTCCCCAGAACGCTCGGCTGAACTCGATTATCCATACAAACGTTTCTCATTTACAAACGCCTTCCTGAAATAACATGAAACTTTGTATACACAATGGGCGCCGCCATATCTAGGTCAAAAATTAGTTTCTGTTGCTTGAAATTGTAATAGAAAAAAAAAATACAGCGAGTTTTTGAGTTTTTTGCGTCTTGTATGAAAACCTTAATAATCGCTGCATTTTTACTCCATTCTAATTTCAAGCAATAGAAACTAATTTCCGACCTAGATATGCTGGATCCCATTGTGTATACAAAGTTTCATGTTATTCTAGCATGGTGTTTTAAAATGAGAGCGAAACTACGTTTGTATGGAGAATCGAGCTTCCTGCGGACTCTTAAGCGCAACGCACGAGTGATACGAATTAGTAATTCATTTTTATTCAGGATAAAAAAATATTTCTGTTTAGATATTAACACCTTTGTACCTGTGTTTGACAAATAAATTATTTTGATTTTGATTAGAAACTTTGCAACTCGATAAATAAAGGAACTACCAATATATAATTGTAGCTGCGCGGGGCGAGCCTGCAATGTCTTTTAATTTATTGTGCGTAAATACTACACTTCGCCTTCCAATATGTAGCGGGTACCTAACGTCTACATTTACGGCCAGTTTGTGAAAAGTATTATTGATTAGGCCACTATTGCAACTAATCCTCACTAGATGGCGCAACGTGTCCACTTAAAGTTAGCTGTCTCGCAAAAAGTCATAAATTTCGTTTAATGGTCTATTCAACACGTTTTCTTTTGTTTTAATTACGCGCAACGCAAGAGTGTATAGAATTTGTAATTAATTTGTATTTATATCCTGACCAGTGCCTATTTAGAACTGGCCATGATGTCTGAAAAAGTGAGCCCTATTTTATAGCTGCTAAGCCATTACAGCCATTGTTTTGACTGTTTTTATTTGTGTGTCGAAAAAAGTAAATTGACGCTTTTATGGATTATCCTAGATACAAAGTTTAAGAGACCGCATTAAGCACGGTTCTCCATACAAACGTACTTTCGCTCTCATTTTAAAACGCGTTGATAGAATAACATGAAACTTTGTATACACAATGGGATCCGGCATATCTAGATCGGAAATTAGTTTCTGTTGCTTGAAATTATAATGGAGAAACAATACAGCGACTATTAAGGTTTTCATACAAGACGTAAAAAACTCAAAAACCCGCTAAATTTTTTTCTATTACAATGTCTAGCAACAGAAACTAATTTTCGACCTAGATAATGTGGCTACCATTGTGTATACAAAGTTTGAAGTTATATCAGCAAGGCGTTTTAAAATGAGAACAAAACTACGTTTGTATCTCAGATCATACAAAGAAATAAATGTGAAAATGCGCATGTCACCGTCACATGGTAAAAAAAAAGTGTAAGTGATAACATATGAAAAAGGGTTATATTTTCTGCGAGTTGTACATTGAACGTTTTGTACAATAATCACCCCGTACCGCGCTAAGCCACGGCGTAAATGGCGCAATGTATCATACCGTTGTAGCTTTGGTCGCTGCGTGAATTCTTTAGTGGTGCGCAGCCGCTGGCCGGCTGTTTGGCTCCGCCCAACTAGAGTGGTGCCGGTTCAAATTGCAGTTTATGCGTCATCGATAAAATAGGAATAGAATGTCGAACTAGTCATTTTATATCAACGGTAAATTCACAACTAAATATTTAATAAACATAACTTTATTCCAAAAGACTGCAGACCAATTTCCAAATTGATCTTGTTAACTGACTTTGATAGAAGAAAGAAGGTTCTCACTGTTCTCAGTTCGTATTCATGTTTTTTTTTAATGTATGTACAACTTTGGTGATTACATGAACACCATCTAAACTGGCCATTTCAATAGTCATCAATATCTAAACATAATAATTTAAAGATCGATGTCGATACAACATAATTTAACGTTTGTCTCCCTCTAGTGTTAATTGCCTTTTTGAGGGGTGCGTGAAGCTAATCGCAGCACTTGTTTGCATGATGGCGTAAACTCGGCGGCACCGCCCGAGGTTTTATTTTTTTTACACGGTTCAATGTGTGTGTGTGTGTGGACTTGGTGGGAGAAAACTGGAGAACACTGGTTTTAGTTGAAAGGAAGCAGAATGGCACTTCTCCTTTTTTTATGTTCTGAGTTTTGTATGGAGAATAGAGTTCGGCCGAGTGTACTGGGGACTCTTAACGGTGAGAAAGATTTTCTATTTTTACAAAACTCTTACATTATTTGTTTATTAGAATTATTACTCTGCATCTAGGTAATTTAATGAGTTGACCCAGTAATATTTAGTACGACTGTGTTTTAAGTGTGTTGTTGTAGCATTCGTAGGTGGTCAGTGGCGGGTCTGGGATTTTGGTTTAGGGGCGGCTTGACTTAGCTTGACACCAATTGGGAGTTGAACCTCGATTTGTTAATAGAGATCTACCTTGTACGTAGTATTATTATTTATTCTGTGACTGCGCGATGTACAAATTAGTATGGTGAAATCATGGAGGATACAAATCCATGCGCTATCTACTGGGCATTGGAGCTGGCTCTAATAGTATGACGTAACGGCGTTGTATCGGTGTTTCAACTATCGGGGTAGGTCCTAGGTATTTTTATATACCTTTCGGTTGCCAAACATACCTATTATCGGGTATCCGACGTCATCTATTTGCGCTAACGTGAACTATCGGTTTACATATTTTGTTTCTATCTTGCAGTGGAAGAGCGCCTGGGTAGGTTGTTATGATATTTTCGAGTGGCCGGGGGTTGCTCCGTGTTCTAGTATTTTCGTTTAGTACTCTACACGGTTTTCAACGGGGCATTGTAGTCCAGTATAAAGAATTATTGATCACTAGTGCGGCTACTCCTCACTAGATGGCACGACATGTCCGCGCAAAGTTAGCTGTCACGCAAACCTTGAATAGTCATAAATTACTTTCAATCGTGGATTCTACTCATTTTCTTCTTTTTTAATTACGCGCAACGCAAGAGTGATAATAGTAATTAAGCCTTTTATTTCCAATAGGTATTAACATTCAAAATAATCGTAATTCATTTTAATAACATTAGCAATATAATAATATTTTATATTAGTTAACATTCATAATTCATACAATTAGCAATTTAATATAATTATACATATGTGTTTGTTTCCTATTCTATTGGTTTGTCCATTTCTGGACATAGGCAACGCAAGAGTGATACGAATTAGTAATTCATTTCTATTTAAGATAAAAATTACAGTATATTTAAGTATTATTAATTACACCACTAGTGCGCTTCTGCTCACTAACTCTAGATGGCGAGACGTGTCCACGCAATAGTGGTTTCACAAGCCTTATTAAATTTATCAAATTCTTTTGATAGTCTATTTAACCCATTTTATACAGGTTGATTCGGGAGACGTGAGCAAGATCAACACTACAGATCAGTAGATCATGAGCTACTGCTTCGTGCCCCTATTAGTGAAATTAACGTTCATTTATCTTTGGTGTTGAAAACAAAATGTTTTAAATTGTTTACGACAGAATACTTCAGTCAAGTGATACGTGTCAAATTGAATGTCATCCGAGTCCGATTACTTTTGAAATATCGTATCTCACTCAATGTGACAATTTACTTTCTTCATAATCAAAGTGCTGTCATAACAGTTAGAGGTTTAATCTTTATAAACCAGTTGTTGTAGGGTGACCATGATTGTAGAGAATTAAACATTAACTTAACAAAAATTAAAATACAGGAAAAAGGTATGGGTGTTTCACTTAAATACAATGGTGAACGATTCATTGCCATTTACTATGTATGTAGTGTTGATCCTGCTCACGTCTCCTGAATCACCCTGTATAATTACGCGCAACATACAACATCATCATCACTAAAATCAGACACGAACAAAAACCTTCCTTTTCAACAGAAATATACGACGTGTGTTGGCTGTGTACGACCTGTCTCACCATCTTTTGTATGGCTGTTTTTTCTTTTTAGAAACTGAAGCTCGACCAATAAAGGCAATAATATAACATTGTATTCGCGGGGCGAGTCTGTAATGTTTTTTAGTTTATGACTGTCCGTAAACTGAACACTTCGCATTTCAATATGTAGTGGGTACCTAACGTCTACTTTTACGGCCAGTTTGAGAAAAGTATATTTATCAGGCCACAAGTGTGGCTACTCCTCACTAGATGGCGCAACGTGTCCTCGCAAAGTTAGCTATTTCACAAACCTGGAATAACATAAACTTATTTCAATAGTCTATTTAACTCAGTTTCTTTTGGATGTGGAGTTACGAATACACGCACATGAATTCTTATACTTCTTTACCGTAATTAATAAAAACCGGCCAAGTGCGAGTCGGACTCGCGCACGAAGTTCTGTACCAGAAAAAAAAACGCCTGCAACTACTCTGTTGTATGGGAGCCCCCCTTAATTATTATTATTATTTTGTTTTTTGTATTTGTTGTTGTAGCCACAATAAAAATACATAATCTGTGCAAAATTGAAATTTCAACGAGCTAGATCTCAAGAACCGTAATAGCTAGCTATTACGGTTCTTGAGATACAGCCTGGTGACAGACGGACGGACAGCGAAGTCTTAGTAATAGGGTCCAGTTTTTACCCTTTGGGTACGGAATCCTAAAAATTGAGATATCAGAATCAAGCAGATCCGCCCATTTAAGTTGAACGATTTCTGTACATCTGATCTATTCTCACTAATGTACAAATCACTAAGTTTGAGAGAGATACAACCCAAGTAGCACAATATTGCATTATAGGATGTAACAAGAGTCCACACCGGTAACTTTTGCATTTATGAAGACTTGTTAGAGTACAAGTATTTTTTATATTTTATATTTATTATTATTATTATTATTTATGTTTTGACGATCCTATTGTGAATTTTACTACAAAATAATTTCTTACTTTGACATGTCTACAACAATACAATATTTATTTTAAAGAATAATAATAGCATCAATAAATTGCTCTAAATAATTAATTAATATATATGTTAATACATGTTATAACTGACGATTCGAAAGTGCTTGTTGCTAGGCCTATTTGAATAAAGAATATTTTGACTTTTTGACTTTGACTTACACTTAATAATAATAATAATAAATATTAGGGGACAAACAAATCGAACTAGTCCCATAGTAAGCTCAATAAGGCTTGTGTTATGGGTACTAGACGACGATATATTTAATAGATATATACTTAAATACATAGAAAACATCCAAGTCTCAGGAACAAATAAATGTCTCTGCTCACCACAGAAACAAATGCCCTTACCGGGATTTGAACCCGGGACCTCTAGCTTCGGAGGCAGTGACACTACCAACTAGGCTAAACAGGCCGACACTTCAACTACAACAGCTGAAGATTACGCTTTCGCCTATATATTATGCGTCACGGATGACGGAGACAACACTGTAATGTTGCAAGCGTTAATATAGGTATACAGTTCAGTATTATACAGCTCTTAGCAATAAATAGTACTGTCCGTAGCAAATAAGCATTTTTATAGACTAACACTAAGCTATATTCCGAGTTGAACGTCAAAAGTGTACCCTTCTAACGCTTGCATTTTAAGAAAGAACAAGGGAACTACTATAATACATAAGTTAATCTGTGACTTCAATTAACAATAATATAATGCGTCTTGCTGCATATAATGGAACTTAAATACTGTTAATCAACTTAAAAAAATAAAAAAATAAAATTAATATTGGGGGACAATATTACACAAATCGACCTAGTCCCAAACTAAGCAAAGCTTGTACTATGGGTACTAGGCGACGATATACATACTTATATAGATAAATACATACTTAAATACATAGAGAACATCCAAGACCCAAGAACAAAATCCGTGCTAAATGCACAAATAATGCCCTCTCCGGGATTCGAACCCGGGACCTCTAGCTTCGGAGGCAGTGTCACTACCAACTAAGCTAAACAGGTCGTTACGTTTACTTGTCACACGCAATCTTATAATAGCACTATATAGCCCACATGATCACTACAAGTGAATAAATATGATGCTAAATTACAGCAAACTGCTATATAATAGGTTACATGTTACCCATGATCCCGGTTGTAGCTGAATACTTGTATTAACGTCGGCAATTAATATGCTAATGGGGTTTAATAAGATCTCGAAGACTGATTTTTTCAGCGCCACGTAGGTATTATCAGCAGTTAATCGCCATGTTGAAAATAATGTGCCATGTGGAAAAAATTGCGTACATGTTACCCGCTATTAAGCCTTACATGAATCTGTGGCTGAGTTGTTTGACACAAAAACTACTCGTGTCAGCTCGTTACTGGTTCATAAGAGCGCTCGTGGCCCAGCGGCGCCCGCGTACCGCGTGCGGTTTGCGAGGATAAGCAATATGGGCGCAGGTCAGTTCTTGGATGGGTGACCGCTTTGAGTGATTACTAACTGAGCGCTCTCGTGCTTTGGAAGGCACGTTAAGCCGTTGATCCCGGCTGCTGTCTACGACAGCAGTCGTTAAGCCAAGTTAGAGGCCTTCGGGCGGCTTGAGAACTTCTAACAGTCAAGTTGTCCACTCACTTGACAAAGGGGGGTCGAAGTTGCACCACGTCCGTAGGGAGTACCCACCACCCAGGGTTCACGTGTAGGGTACACGTGAACCCTGGGTGGTGCTAAAAGTGCAACAAAAATTGGCAACCGTACTTATCTTCTCGAAGATCTCACGGATCGTAAATAAATGCCATATGATTAAATAAATAAACTGGTTCATAGTGGTGGTGATGGTGGAGTGGATTCCTAAACAGACCATACCATTTAAGTGATTAATACAGTGCACATTGAGTTTCAGCCATTTTGTGGGGTCTAATTTAACCATTATAATAATATTAACAATGTATAAGTATATTTGTTTAGACAACAAAACTAACAACGGAATTTAATTAGAAAATCTAATAATTTTATAAGTAAACAGCTTATTGTCAAATTACAACTGCATAGTAAAAATATTCCTATATACATATTTCATCATATCATGAACTTATTTTTTAAGTAAACTGTAATATTTTGAGGGCGCGTGAAAATTGTCGTATATAATCATATTGTATTTGACAATGAAATCCCTTTCCCATTCAAGTTTTAAGCACACGGAGAAAAAATCAAACAATATTTACTAATTTATACCGCGCAAACACTTTAGCTGTCACAAAATGTGGTTCATGCCAACGGTACGACATTTATAGGAAACTATGAAGTGTAGGAGTGAAAATTATTCACAATTTTGCCACTTGTGATTTATCAACTCCATAGAAGCGTTAAAAAGATCCTGGCCCGGTGGTTTGTGCTCAAAAATGGGTAACACAAACACTGTTAATCGGCCATTTTGCTGTATAATGGGTAACACATACTCTAATAATCTGTCAATGTTCAGCTCTTGGGGTGAAAGTTACCTTTAATTACCCTTAAGTTACCTTTATTAGTTACAGTTATTCAGCTAATAGCTGTTTAATTTGTGCCCAAATCAGACTTATATCAGCTTTAGAGGCGCCTCTAACGCTCTTATTCAGCAGGCTTGTACGGCTTAGTATTCTATTGTGGACAGTTATTCAGATAATATACAGCGCTTCTGTGTTACTTGGGAAGTGATATCTGACAGGTCTTCGCCTTTCCGTTTTTATAACTGCAAATTTTACTGAACTGACGTTTGTGAGGTTTTGCTTTATTATGGGATTTGACATTTTGGTGTGCTTTTAAATGGAGATAATTCGTCAACAGCCGAAAATGGTCATACTATTTGTCCCGTTCTAACTCATCTTGGTTAACTATAAGGATTCAAAGGCAACTATTTGAAAAATCATCTTGCTTAACACTATGGATCTGCTAGTATTATTAATCGCAGATAAATATATAACCGGCAACTTAAAACAAGTTCATAAACGATGAAATTTTCATTTCAAAGTTCAATATCATAATTTGGGACAGCTAGTAATTGTTTGTGATATTACAATAGGTCATTGTAAACACTAATCTATGACAATTTTCATAAATATTCACTGGAAACATACAATCTTAATGTATGAATTAGTCACGACATTATTCTGAATCGTGCTATTGTTGTATTTACTCAGAATGTAAATAAACTGTTCGTGTCACTAATCCTAATGTATGATTTAGTTGCAACATATTCCGCTAGATGTTCCTTACCGTATTCTGCAATGCGCAATCGTTGTATTTACTCAGAATGTATAAAACTCTTATCGCTATTCCGAATGTATGATTTAGTTACAACATTTTCCGCTAGATGTCTCTGATCGCATCCTGGAACGCGCTATCGTTGTTCTGTCTCAGATCGTGTAAAGATTGTATCAAGACTTGACCGACCGAAAATCTAATGAAAGCCCGTTCTGGTGTTTATTTTTTTTTAACGCACGTCTCGCTAATATTAGCGAGGTCTATGCGTCATATATAATTACTTGCTTATATAGGTATGTCTTAAAACTACGACCAAGACCACCGGAGGATGGGCAGCAGCATCCCTGGATTACGGTGGAGATACTTCGATCGCCAACCCGCATGCCAACCGTGGCGATTATGACATTTACCCCCCGTGAAATCGGGGGAGGCCTATGTCCAGCAATGGCTGATATGCTGGATAGGTGTACTTATACCGTATAACCGGGCTTTGTTTCTTAAATTATATCGCTTTTCGCGATATTCTGAGAAGACTGATATCCCATGACTCATGCGGAGTGTGTCGGGTAATCAAGATTAAACGTAAAAGCCCTACACTAATACCTACAAAAAAAAACTAACTTAAAAAGAAACTTTATTTACATACTATATGGTTTGTAAAATTAAACTTAGTCTTCTTTTTTTTATGACATAGGTGGCAAACGAGCAGACGAATCGCCTGATGGTAAGCGATTAGCGCCGCCCATGGACACTCACAACACCAGAGGGGTTGTAAGTGCGTTGCCGGCCTTTAAGACGGGAGTACGCTCTTTTCTTGAAAGTTTGAAGGTCGAATCGGTCCGGAAATACCGCAGGCGACAGTTTATGTAGGTATATTAATTAGTAGTTGATAGGAACCTTTATTGGGTCAAGGCCTCCTCCAATTTGTTCCAATTGTCTCTGTCCTTCCACCGGACCACCGGAGGATAGGCAGCAGCATCCCTGAAGTCCGGTGGAGATACTGCGATCGCCAACCCGCATGCCAAGCGTGGCGATTATGGCATTTACCCCCCATAAAATTGAGGGAGGCCTATGTCCTACAGTGGACGTCCTTCGGCAGAGGTGGTCTCTGTCCTTTGCCTCATTTAGCCATCTTTGACCGGCCGTGGCTCTGGTGTAGGAGATGACGCTTCAGAGGAGGGTAGGTAGGGCTCGATACTTTATAATTATAACCAATAACTTTTACTAAAAACATTCCAAGTGATATGGGGCGGCATTCTCTCATATTTTGCCATTGTGAAGGTTTAACTTTAAACCTCGAGATAGCAATAGAGGAAAATCAATCTTAAATTGAACGAGCCTACAAAATGTTTACGTAAATTTAAACAAAATTAGATGTTATTATTACTAAGGGTTCATTAAAGATAACAAACTCGTTAATGAATTCATAGTTGTTTAAGATTTTGTTAAATTTACGTAAACAAATTGGAGGCGAGTTCCGTTTAAGCACATAATAATTAATAGTAACCCAATTACGTACCGAAGGTGTTCTATTGAACAAAACCGATGATTGACAGCTAGCTAGCTACCGAATCATAAGTACGCCCGCTCTAACGTATAGCACGCGCTCTGTTGTCTAGCTAGGGTTGTCTCGTTTGCAGGTCGGTATGAAGACTTGTCGCGCAATCGAGACTAGATAATGTGTAACGTGTTTACACAACCAGGTTGAACGATGATGTCACGGTCGGGCGGTGTCGGCCGCGTCCGGATGAATTAGCACCCCGGTGGTGTGTTAGAGCCGAGTTTAGCCGAACTCCCGTGGTTCGGAAGGCACGTTGCTCCCAGCTGCTGTCTATAGTTAGAGGTCTTTAGGCGGTTTTGGACGGTCAAGTTGCCCACTGACTTGACAAGCCTAATTCCAATAAGGTCTAGTTCCCTTGGGTTAGAAGTAGGGTTGTCCCACTTGTAAGCGCAGTAATAGTAATAGATTTGCGGGACGTGGCTGAAAAATGCGGAACTCACGCAGCCGGCCTCATCCAGATGCAAATGATTAAATGTTTAAAGAGTAGACAGCGCGCATGACACGGCCCTAGATTTCCAGGCGTCCATGGGCTGCTGTGATCGCTTTCCAGGCGAGCCGTACGTTTGTTTGTCACCAACGTGGTATAAAAAATAATTTTAATACCGTGAAGTGTTGTCGATCGAGCGAGTGAATGCACGTGTACACGCATTTTCGTGTTTAGGTACAGTCGCGGAATGACAAGGTTCGTCACTTTTCCAGGCCTTTAAAACGTTATGAAAATAAGCGATATTATAACGATAATATTTCGTTAGTGTTTAAAATTTCGTTATAATCATAATCCATATTCCTCATAACGATATTTCACATTATAACAAAATGAAAATCATAACCTTATATAATAATGTTATAATAACGTTATAATATCGTTTAAGATGGAGGCGGTGGCGACAATGACGTGCTCGAGTTTTACGTACATGTCACAGTGCACGTAAGAGCGAGACTGTGTGCGAGACAGAGATAGCCTTTAACGTTATTATAGCGCTTCACAAAATATATATTGCTTTTAATTTATAACGATATAATGGATACCACTATAAATGCGCGCCAAATACTCGTATCGTTTTTAGTAAAGCGCTTTATTGACAAAGTAGCGTTATGAATCATAACGATATGCGAAAATAGCGCTATTTTAAGGCCTGCAATTTTCGACCTTAACCGCCTTAAAATAGAGTTGAAAAGTGACTTAACATTTCATTCCGCGACTGTACAAGTGGTATTTGCTTATTGGATTCCAATCGCGTATGCTATGCATTAAGTATTCCGACGTTTAGTACCCCGTAACAATAGCCTTATGGAGCTTAATATGGGGCTAGTTTTCGATTTGCGTAAAAAAATGACCCCTAATATTAATTTATTTTACTACTTCCAGTTACATCGTTACAGTTTTAGCGCGTCAAACGCATGCGCAGTACATTCCGTAAGTACACTTTGTTCCTTAGAACGGCATGACGAGGGTTACGTAAGTCAGACCGACATGTTACCTTTAAAGCCAGCTCTAAAAGGGTAATACACAGTTGACGAAACAAAGATTTCTCCTGACATAAATAGTAAACAGCTTACGCGCAATGTGTATACCTAAATATGTCTTGGATACGTAATATATACTAGGGACGAAGGACCATGGGAAACTTTGTATGGAATCCGGTCCTAATACTAGCGAACCATGATCGCCTACTGATATGCTACTCGTTCCCACACACGGTGCTACGCAAATGAGACCATTTTGTATCATTTGCGGAACAACATTCGTGCGACGATGTCTACTGACTCCAGCGATGAAGACAATCTTCTTCTCTATTTATATTGCAAGAACCAGCGAAAACATAAAAGAAGATTCTGGGTGCACCCTGTACCTATTACTGACATGATAAATTGTTTTTCTTTTTCAATCTCAATCCACGCCTTTTCTGTTACATCTTTTCTGACATAATCTGGCTGGTTATAATTACACAAGCATGGATAACTTCCAACTCATGAACACCATACATGTAACAGGGGGTCAATTTTTTTTAAATGCATATAGATGTGTAGGGTATTTATGGATAGTCCTTCAAAAATGACATAGATGTTCCGAGAAAACTTTTTCGTTTAAGTCAACCGTTCGCGAGATATTAGCTGTCAAAGTGGTAAAAAGTGCCCCCCCCCCTCTAATTTACAAACTATAAAGTTTAAAATTCTGAAAAAAATCAAGTTGATGTAATTTAATAAATACTTTCAACGGTAATTGGTTTGAACAAGGTAGGCTTAACGGTTTTTGAGTTATTGCGGAAAAAGTGTCATTCCCAAACAAAAGGGCCTAAGTGCCGTAAGTTTCCTATGAAGATACGAACTTTTTTAAATGTATTGTATAGTGGTTTTAAATGTAGATTAGGAGGCGTTGGTACGGAATCCTTCGTGCGCGAGTCCGACTCTCACTTGGCCGGTTTTCGTTCAGGCGAACGCGGTCCGGGGGACGTCGTACCGAAAAATCCGCTCTGTATTCGGTGGCGCGGTAGAGGGGAGGCGGGCGTGTGTGACATATGAAGCAGTAATGACAGTCGACCATTTCGGAAAGATCAAAAACGCCTCCGCGCCGCGCCGTTTCGACTTTTACGTTGCGTTTCGACCTTTAGGTATTTAAATCTACTTAATTTACTTTTTTGGCACCGAGCTCAGTTCCATTGAAAAACTGAGATATTCATACTTACTTTATTCAGAGTGACTACGAGCGAATAGAATCAGATTCAAACATTTATTCGTAACAAGCACAATCATTAACATCCTAAGTACCGTTATTCCCAGTAAAGTTGCATCCTGAGGGATGCCTGGGGTCCACTACCTAATCCCAATAATTGGCGTAGGCACTAGTTTATGCGAAAGCGACTGCCATCTGACATTCCAACCCAAGGGTTGAACTAGACCTTATTGGGAGGCTTGTCAAGTGAGAGAACTTGACTGTTAGAAGTTCTCAAGCCGCCCGGAGGCCTCTAACTTGGCTTAAAGACTGGTATCTGCGCAAGCGACCGGAATCAACGGCTTAACGTGCCCTAAAAAGCACGGGAGCGCTCAGTTAGTAACCACTCAAAGCGGTCATCCATCCAAGGACTGACCTCGGCCGTCGTTGCTTAACCTCGCATACCGCGCTCAGCAAGCACAATATTAACAGTAAACACAAGCGTAAACTTTGTACAAAGGCGTCGTCACGAAAGGGAACATACTCAGTATATGCAGGGCTTACATCAGCCGCACTGAAAAAAAAGATTGCTAGTAACTAAATCGGAGGACTGGCAAACTGAGAGTTTACTAGTAACCAAATTAGTTTTTGGAAATTAGCATAATTCCGGTTACTACTAACACCTACTAAGCACAATTTGGCTATTTCTCAAGTAGCCAAACTAGTTGAAATATCCTTTTTTTTCAGTGCGGCGCTGATCTTTCTTAGGGCCCATAGGGGCCTGTTGCACGGTTACAATATTAGATTTAAATACCTATTAAATGACCTAATGTCAGCATTGTTGGTTTTAGGATAATTTTGACGCATGATCCTTTACACGAATCAAACTACTCGTAATGCATGTGTGATAGGTACAGTCCAGAAATTTAACTCTCTACCCATTTAGCCAAACTTTATTTTTGTATTTCTACAGAGTTTGACAGGACAACTTTACGTGGGTCCCAATTTAAATTCAAAGGTAATTAATTAATAAAATAACAGGGTAGGGCTTCCCAAACTATGGGTCGCGAGTGAATATTGAGTGGGCCATGCCTGTAGAACGACAGACCAACCGACCGAGCCAACGGCCGGGCGGCGGGTGGCGGACGCCGTACTGATTAATAAAAACAATGTTAAAACATTTAAAACTTCCGCAAAAGAGTTTGTGCGTGAAATAGGCCGTCGACTTAGACAACAAAAAGGAGAGGACTCCCCTTTCCGAGTCGTTTCTGGTGCAAAAACGATCGCTATCCAACGCGGAAATGCTGTTAGTGTCACGGGCACCAGGAACGTTTAGGGGTGGGTTATTATTAATAATAATAATTTATTGAACCATTAAGTTGTGTAACATGACAGTTTCAACCAATACGTTACACCTATTCATATTATGCTAAATTGGTACTAAACTAAGGTATACTAATTAACATCCATACGTCTCTTTAGCACTCTTTTCCATTCAGTCATCAGTCGCGCTATCACTGTCACAAACACATCACACTGCGGTAATGCTGCGAGCACAGCGTTGAGAAGAGCAGTAGCGCGAGGAAACGGCGAGTGTCGGTACAGCTGTGCTACCGCGAACTTCGAAAATCGAACTTCGTGTCGTGCCATCCCTTTCACTCTCGTACGATTTTCGAAGTTCGCGGTAGCACCCCAGGTTCGTGCGTGAGGCAGCGGTTGCTAAGAGAGGCACTCTCAGGCGCTTGTTGCGATAATCGTTCGGCATTTATTTGACTAAGGTGGTTATTATGTGAATAAGGTGGTAATAAGTAACCTAATGTATTTACTTAAATTGACAGATAATAAATTTGAATAATTTACATTGTTTGTTATTTGAAAATTATTTTATTCAAATTGGTAATGGTTAATTTTCCTAGAGGTCGCTCCCGATTTTGTATACTATAGAAACCACTGCAATAGGATATTGCACAACAGAAAAAAAAATACGTTACCAATAAACAAAATATACGAAAGTACTGAGGGGTAGGCAGATCATTGATTTCTATTTGCTACGATCCTGACATACAACTTAATAAACTCTCATCATATTCTTCATGCATGCGCGCCGATTTAGGTTACTCTTGGCCTGGCCTTTCGGCACAATGTCTCCGATTTAGTCGGAGTATATTCGCTTGAGGTCTTCCCCCTTTCAACTTTCCCATCCACTCTACCTTCATACACTCGTTTTGTTAATCTTTTGACGACCTGTTTAGTGACACTGCCTCCGGAGCTAGAGGCTAGAGGGAGGAGGTGTTCGAATCCCGGCTAGGGCATTATTTGTGCATTTAGTACGGATTTTGTTCATGGGTCTTGGATGTTCTCTATGTATTTATCTATATAAGTATGTACAATTGTACATATATCGTCGTCTAGTACCCGTAGTACAAGCTTTGCTTAGTCTGGGATTAGGTCGATTTATAAAATAAAATAAAAATTAAAAATAAAATTAAAATTCATTTATTTCAAGCCACTTGAGCTCATACATAGATGATACATTTAAATAAATTATCCTAAAAAAACATGGCATTAAGTCATCACTTTCTTAACCTACACCAGTCCTTACATGTCTGTTGCAACAGTGCACGATGTAAGGACAGTCAATTCTACCCGCGATCATCGCCAGGACGGTGTTGGTGCTGGCCCGCACACGCTTGACCAGGGACGCGGCCCGCATTCGCATAGTGCTGTGAAAGCATGCTGTGTGCGTTGCAGCAAACATGCCCGAAGCGCTGCAGTAGCGAGGCAGTCCCATCACCACCCTATACGCGTTATTATATTGGACTCGATTTATGTAAGATTGTACCCCAACATTTGTTTATTGGTAAAGCAAAAAAAAAATGGGCTGTGAAATACGAGTATACCTATTGACATTTGTACCTAATGACGGCTACCGTTTCGACCAACATAGTTCGACTTCCTATTACAAAATCTATCTTAGTCTTTCAATTTTAATGTGTATTTTTTATATACTAACATACCTTATACGATTCACCTGTACTAGCTAACGCCACTGATTAAACATTTTATCTCGTAAACCAGTGCAAAGAACCACTGCGTTAAGGTATCTAAAGACCGTTGGATTTAAAGTGGTCATACAAAAGTACTTTGACACTTATGTTTATGACGCACGTCTGTCTATTACGTACATAGATCTATTATAACAAAGACACTCGTGTCAGCAGATGTACACTTCATTGCCATGAAAAAGGTCCACTGTAAGAACGAAAACATTATATTGCTTACAGATGCAGATATCTATTTCTCCTGTGTGGGTCATGATTATGACGCACGTCTGTCTATTACGTACATAGCTCCATTATAACAAAGACACTCATGTCAGTAGATGTACACTTCATTGCCAATTGCCATGAAATAGGTCCACTGTAAGAACGAAAACTATATTGCTTGCAGATGCAGATATCTCTTTCTCCTGTGTGGTATTGGGTTAAAACAGTACCACACTACGTTTGAGTGGCATATGAGGTCAGTAGAACCAAAGTAACCAATATAGTCTTCCGAATCGCTAAACTTAAGTGGCAGTGGGCACATACG
This sequence comes from Notocelia uddmanniana, assembly GCA_905163555.1. Classification (NCBI taxonomy): domain Eukaryota; kingdom Metazoa; phylum Arthropoda; class Insecta; order Lepidoptera; family Tortricidae; genus Notocelia; species Notocelia uddmanniana. The sequence goes on from LR991052.1 coordinate 4,382,130, forward strand.
TCCGAACTGATGGCCGTTGGGGCGGAAAGGTTCCCGTGGCGACCACGTACCGGAAGGCGCAGCGGACAAAGTGGACTGATCTGGTGAAAGTCGCGGCAGTCCGCTAGATGCGGATGGCGCAGGACCGATCATTGTGGTCCTCTCTGGCGGCGGCCTATGTCAAGCAGTGGACGTCTTTCGCTGATATGATGATGATAAGTAAGATACCTATGGGTGTTTGGGTATACGAGTATAACGAGTATCTCAACTAGAGCCTTTACAGACCTTAAAAATCAATATGAAGGCTGCTAGAGGTCACATATTATTGTCAAAGTGACAAGGTACGAAGTGCCCAAGAAATCAATTTGGTTGACTGTACCGCCGCGTCCGGCAAAGTCTGCTTAACTTTATGGTAGCGACGCGTGTCTTTTTATGCGTCAAATCAGACTCAATAGTAACTATAAAGGCTAGAGGTTTATAGTGTTTATACCTCTATGGATAATACTTTTTTTAACCACGTCGGTGGCAAACAAGCTGACAGCCTACCTAATGGTAAGAGGTCACTGTCGGCCATGGACGCTTGCAACAGCAGAGGCGTTACTCGCGTGGTGCTGACCCGTAAGAAATCTTTTCACGCCTTTTTCGAACTCTCCCATGCTGTAACCCAGAAGTCGGCAATCTTAAAGTAGCTAAGGCCCATATAGTAGCCAAAGAAATTGACGCGGGCCGCACTTGGTAATAATTTTAAATACAAAGCAGCCAGGAGGCTTGCGGGCCGCAAGGAAAGGACTAAGGGCAGCCTGAAACTGGCCACCCCAGTGTAGCCCATTGGGAATACCTCGGCAGGGAGCTCATTCCACAACACTAAGAGTTCTCGAAGTAAACACGTACGCACAAAGTACCTACCGAAACGTACTGTACGAGAACGCAATGGCTCCATGGTGTGGGGATGAGCTCGCTGGCGATGGCGATGGGTGCGTTGATGAAAGGTAGCCGTGGGCATTATGTGAAACAGTTGCTCCGAGCACATCACAGCATTCTTAAATTGTATACGCTCTACCGCGGGTGTCCGCTGGATGCGGGTGGCGCAGGACCGGTCATTGTGTAAGTCTTTGGGGAAGGCCTATATCCAACAGTGGACGTCCTTCGGCTGATATGATGACACGCTCTACCTACCCGTTTTGGGTAATACAGACATGACCATAGAAGGCCGACCTGGTCCACACGGACCCGATTGCCCCACCCTGGTGAAGACCTGGATGTTCCTGCTCCGTCGGCTCAAGTGTCCCTCGCTGGGCCTCCCCTAACGGGACTCACCCGGCAGGGCTTGACCTCGCCGACGGAAGAAGCAGATGACCCCACCACCAGACCCGACGAGCTGTGCTCAACACAGACACCCGTCCGTAGTTGCGGACGGCGACTGATTCTGCCGAAAGTGGCCCAGCCACGTATGGCTTCCCCGGACCCGAACAGGTCCAAGAGATGACTGGAACGGGGGGGACATGACTTTATTAGTCATCATCATCGTCATCCTAGCTTATCTCAGTACAGTTACATCCTGAAGGATACTCAGGGTCCTCTACCTAATCCCTAGGATTGGCTTGGGCACTAGTTTATACGGAAGCGACTGGCCATCTTACCTTCTAACCCAAGGGAGGGAATTGGCCCTTTTTGGGATTATGCTTGTTAAGTGAGTGGGAAACTTGTAGTTCTTAAACCGCCAGACGGCCTCTAACTTGGCTTAACGACAGCAGCCGGGATCAACGCCTTAACGTGCCTTTGAAACAATGGGAGCGCTCAGTTAGTAAACACTCAAAGCGGTAACCCACCCAAGAGTTGACCTGGGCTGACGTTGCTTAACCTCGCACACCGCGCGGGGTACGCAGGCACCGCTACTCCACGAGCGCTCCATGAGTTTATGAGTATGTAGGGTATAATGTCCTATTGCGTTGCACTTGGCCTCTAAACGGGGTACTTTACTCGGACAACAACCTTGCTCAAGAGTGTCCACTAGTCTCAAGTATCAAGACAAGTCGAAACTAATACAATGAGACTTCAATCGTAACCGCCTTACCATATGGTTGAAATTACATTGAGCAATGTTGAAGCGATAGTCAAGTCTAAACTCATAACACAGTTATTACAAATTCAATCTTATCATCCTAAACCTACGGTTGAAGTTATGTTAACGTTGTACTATTTTAAGCGCATCTCAAGTGTGTTATCACTTGCACTTTTAATTATCGATTTAGTATAAATGGATCGATTTATACTGAAATGCATCAATCGGTGTTTGTTGCCATAATGTCTAAATTGATTTTCTTCGTTACGCTGATTGGGTTGATTGCTAATGGTGAGAACTTTTACTTAAACTTTAGGTATTTACTTAATTCATAATTAATTTGTTGCAACCATGGTATAGTACAGGTTTTATACAGGCTGTTTTTATTGAATTCCGTTAATTGCGAGGGCACAATCTTGAGATAAAATAAAGTAATCTTCTCTAAGACACTAGTATCCCAATTCGTACCATTTGAAGATATTCAAGAATTCAGTTTCGTTAATTAAAACCCCTAGTATAGTACAAAAGATTAGCTACTTTAGTGTACGTCAAGTCTTTTAGTTCATTTGGCAACTTATTATATATTTTTTCCCCTCACTAGCTCGGAAAGCCGTCTTTTATCCTTTGAAACAAGCGGGTAAAAACGCATTTTATCCACAAGTGGGGAAAGTAATTTGACCTTGGAGCGTGTTTGAGTAGCTTTTGACAGATAACAAAACGTAAAACACTCCTAATAAAGGTTCGTTTGATATCAATTATCATTAAATAAATGATTTGAGACTTTAATAAAAAATACAAAAGTTAGCTTTATTTAATGATTTAAGTCGTAAACCTTAAAATTCTATAACTAACATTTTTTTAATAATGATATTGAGGATAATTGTAAGCGCACAAGTTGAGTCGATGCAATTTCAAAACGCAGAACGTCAGAAATGTCATCATTGTCAATGTCAACTAAAATATACACAACTTGTCATTGTCACCGACTCCGACTCACGTAAATATTATACATAACTTCCAGAGTTTTATGTTATAATATCGTAAAAATATCAGTGATTCCAGTAATGTCATGCCTGTGAAACTGTGTTTTTTTGCATGTTGCACTTTCCTCGCTATAGTGAGGAGAAAAGTTTTGTGTTACACACGGGTGCAAAGTTGTATTTTACTTCTCGTGTGTTGAAACACTCGCTACGCTCAGGATTCTATTTTAGAACCAACTATAGAATCCTTTCGCTGGCTCGTGTTTCAATTCCACACTCGCGGGTAAAATACAACTTTGCACCCTTGTATAACAAATAACTATTATGGCCATATGATAACAATTCTTATTACATAATTTAGTATTATACTTAGTCGGTAATGTATGTCTATGGGGATATCTCGTGTTGAAGTTACATACATTTCTTAATTTTAGTAACAGATCCGGATGTTTTCACAAATTTGAAAGCATCGAAAAAATATAACGACGGCAGTGTTAGAAGTTGTAGACTCTTGAAAAGCTCTTTGCATGATGTTCTTGGTGTTGCATTGCACTGGAAAGGCCGCAGTATAGTCGTTATAGACACAAACCAAACAGAAATAAATTTAGGGGTACGGAGATCACTTGCCAGTGCTGCATTCACGTAGGTACTAAAAGTGATTTTCGGGCACAAGAATTATAGACATCACACGGGAAGAAATTCAATGACGCTACAGTTAATTTTAATCGTATGGCATTTATTTACGAACCGCGAGATCTTCGAGAAGACAAGTACGGTTGCCAGTTTTTGTTGCACTTTTAGCACCACCCAGGGGTCACGTGTAGGGTAACGCTACAGTGAAAAGTAAGCGTCAAAAAATAATTAGTAAAACTAAGCGGTAATTTATTCTACATGCGGATAACAGGATAATTTTATTTCGATGTCATCACAGTTGACACATATTTACTTCACTAGGTGTAGACGAGGCACCATAAAGGTCACAACCTCCGTAGCGTTCTTAATAAAAAGGAATTTAAGACATAATAATAAAAAATAAAAATAACCGGAATTTTATTCCAGATCATAGGACTTTTATTAACTTAAGTATAGTTTATTGAATGAATGAATGAATAACATTTATTTCAGATTAGTAAGGCCACAGTATATATTTGTTAGTAGACAATTGAAAGATGACAGGGAAGGATTAACAATATTTATTTATATGAAGGAAGGATAAAGAAAATTTAATATAGCGGAACCAATGCGTCTATTAATTCTAATATCTACCAAACTGGTCACCTATTGACCGATTTGGCTCAATACAAATATAATCGCACTAAACATGATTTTTGTCATTCATTTGCCAACCAAATATCACGTTCCGATCAACGACGCTCCAGTCATCCCCGAAGTAACTTTTATACATACAGTTAGTAGCACAACTGAACCAATGTCCACTACTTTGATAAGTATCGTCAATTAAAACAAAAAGGGTGAAGAATTATGTTTCCATTGAAACATTATTCGTTAGCATGCATTGTAGGGATAATCTGCCGTTATGTAATTTCAGATAAAGATATTGCATTTTGACTCTAAGGTGACATTTAGCATTGAATCAAATTTGCATCTACTATTTTCTATGAAAGTTTGTCTTATCTATCGGCTGTATCTTAGGAAATTGCCAAGAAAGTTAACATTAATTCAGTCAGCTGTGTTCAGCAAGAATCAATAACAAAACTGTAACACCCTTGAACAACGACACAAGAGGAGAAAGAAAAAGTAGTCCTCAAGAAGCGTGTAAATTATATGTTTTTGTTTAACGAAAAATATTTATTTTGTATGACGACCCCAATTTTTTTAATTGTCTATAACACTGAGTTCTAGTTTCCTTAAAATGAACTGCCTGAATCAGACACGTACTTGTGTAGTTCTTGTAGGGTTAGACTCAGTTGAATAAGGTGTCCACCATTCAGTTTCCATACTTATTTACATTGACTCACTTTCGCACCGAACTCTTTGTAGCCAATAATTACCTCCTAAAATATATCTTATTAACATAGTTTCGGAATCACTCTTAAGAGGCTGAAATTGCCTATTTTAGGTGTTTCAGTTATTTGGGTTGACTTAAAAAAAACAAATTATTAGGAAAATAAATTAGGTTGAAAATTCCAGTTTTTAGGTTTCAGTAGGTAAACAACTATAAATCGTAAGTAATACATTTGTACAGCAGTTTTGTTGCTAATTTCTAGGAGTAATATTGTATATAAAACATTTATATTTTTATATAGTTTGACATCTATTGAATCGAATCCTACTAACATACTAATATTGAGTCACTTATGCTACTAACCGTACATACGCTACGTTGTTCCATTAGACAGTTGACAGAAAAATTAAATCTATTCGCGAGCGCGTAAAGATATGAAACTTCGACCTCCGACCGCCACAACTGCCGGTTACATAGTTTCACTATACCAACTAATTCGTTTGCATTTGTATGTTTGCTTGCTCGACCTAATCTCAAACACCTGCAGTCCCGCTTATTACAAATTAACTTGGGACTAATTAAAATTACTGTTTGCATTTGTAAAGGAAACCACTGAAATTAACTCAACAGCTTACGCGAGCACGTTGTTAATTTTATCTCACATTTAAAGACAAGAAGTTACATAAGACAATCACTTTAAAGTAAACTCTAACTGAGTAACTATAGAGTGGATATTTAACTGAAGCCACGGTGCATTTAAGACCTTTTCCACACAAGTCTTGCTAGCTAGTTAGTGCGAGTAGTTTAACCTGCAATTGTCTAAAAAAACCTCAAAAGGAAACCTCACCTAGCTTGTGGAATCAGTGGCGAACAATAATAAAACTTAGTGCTATTGTATTAAAGCGGCATATTCTATGGCATTTAGGATAGTACGCCTTAAGTATAACTGCATTTTTAATGAAAGCAGCAGCAGTGTCTATATAATTATAACAAACTTCTGTCCCTCCTCTTGTATGAATAATCGGTCTATTGTGGATCTACTCGCGCGCCGCGGGTTCCGGTCAAATTTAGTTCATAGAATATTTTAAATTATCAACAAACGTGTTATAAGTATGTGCCACTCGGTAGCAAGATTATTTGTTAGACATTTCATGTTATTAGCAGCCGCCTTATGGGCGGTGTGAAAAGCAGTATGCGTCACACACACATGAACACACGTAAACACTTGAATCCCTCGCTACGCTTAAGATTCTACTCTATTGTAGCATCTTTTGCTTCACTTACTATCCCATGCAAAACCATGTTTGTTTTTGCTTTTTTGTATTACAATTTTTTTTATGTCTGTGCTAATTAAGAGTTTAGATTTTATTTTTATTTAAATGTATTTTCTTTGGCTCTATTTACTGTTTTTTTTTCTTTTTTAAGTGTGTTATACGCCGTGATTTCATCAGTTTGCCCCGACGGAAGACCAGCGTTGACCGTAAGCTTGGCACTATGCTGAGTCGGGACCAATTGACGACCTGTTTACCCTAGTTGGTAGGGACACTGCCTCCGAAGCTAGAGGTCCCGGGTTCGAATCCCGGCCAGGGCATTATTTGTGCATTTAGCACGGATTTTGTTCTTGGGTCTTGGATGTTCTCTATGTATTCAAGTATGTATTTATCTATATAAGTATGTATATCGTCGCCTAGTACCCATAAATAAATAAATATTGGGGGACAATCTTACACAAATCGACCTAGTTCCAAACTAAGCAAAGCTTGTACTATGGGTACTAGACGACGATATACATACTTATATAGATAAATACATACTTAAATACGTAGAAAACATCCAAGACCCAAGAACAAATATCCGTGATAAATGCACAAATAAATGCCCTGGCCGGAATTCGAACCCGGGACCTCTAGCTTCGGAGGCAGATTCACTACCAACTAGGCTAAACAGGTCGTCAAAAGTACATAGTACAAGCTTTGCTTAGTTTGGGACTAGGTCGATTTGTGTAAGATTGGCCCATAATATGAATAAAAAAAGATGGCGCTTTCTTCTTTTCATTATCTTTTACTTTTTTTTGTTGTCTTTGCTTTTATGTGTATCGTGTTACTGTTTGTGTATATTTATGTGATGTGCTACGAATAAATGTATTTCTATTCTATTCTATTCTATTGTAATATACCGCCCTCGACATAAATATATAATTTACGTCGAGACACTATCCTACTAGCTTTCCTTGAGACACTATCTTCTTTCCCAGGCAACACTCTCCCGAGTCCCAGCGTCCGTATAGTCGGAGGCCAGGATGCCCCGGAGGGCCGGGTGCCATACCAGGTGTCACTCCGGGTCCTCAGCTCCCACTTCTGCGGGGGCAGCATTCTGAACAGGCGATGGGTGCTGACAGCGGCTCACTGCACTGAGAGGTACTGTCTTAACTCGGATTTCCGATCAAATATATTACAGTTAACCAATTTGATTTCCGGAACACTTCGTACCTTGTCACAGTGTCAATAATATGAGAACTCTAGCAGCTTTCATATAGATTTTCACTGTGACAAGGTACGAAGTGGCTCAGAAATCAAGTTGGTTGACCGTACAGTCGGCAGACCACTAGTGGTCTCCATTATATCGTTCTATAAATGCGCGCCAAATATCGTTTTTAGTAAAGCGCTTTATTGACAAAGTAGCGTAATGAATCATAACGATATGCGAAAATAACGCTATTTTACAGCCTAAGTCATGATTAAGGACCGTGGACCGGTCTCAAACATGTCGAGCGATATTCGACCTTAAAGACGTGAGTGAGCCGTTTCATTATATTTAATATGTCTCAAACTCACGGGAGTTTTCATTCTGAACTTGTAATAATGCTTAAATACTTTTGCTGCCGACTGTACAATGACATTGCGATAGCTACCATGGGTGACACGGATGTCAATGGCCAGAGGCGCTACCGCGAACCGAAAACGGAGTGTCTTCCTCTCTGTTGCTCGAATATGCAAGTGCAAAGAGGCAGATGTTTCGTCTTCGGTTCGCGGTAACGCCTTAGGGGGTACCCTTGATGGAACTGCGATTGATGATGATGGGGTCTTCCTCGATGGTACACGGGTGTCAACCTCCACCCCCTGAGGTCAACCGGACTAACAGGAGAATTCTTTTAGTGGTGTCACAGGCCTCTTCTTAGTTCCGATGCCTTCATAGTCGGAGCCAACGGATAATCGTATTAATTTACCACAAATTTATGAATGTTGCAACATTCTTGCCGTAACGAGGAAGCCAATAGAATACGTAACACAATAGACAATGAAGATTATCATGACTGCACTCCCAAACAATGCTTTGCTAATCTGATAGAAATGATATTTTATTCTAAAAGTAGGCTGCAATATTTAGCACTTTTATATATTAAGCAATGTCGGGCGAGGACAGTTCTTGGATGGGTGACCGCTTTGAGTGGTTTCCAACTGAGCGCTCCCGTGCTTTGGAAGGCACGTTAAGACGTTGATCCCGGTTGCTGTCTATGATAGCAGTCGTTAAGCCAAGTTAGAGGCCTTCGGGCGGCTTGAGAACTTCTAACAGTCAAGTTGCCCACTCACTTGACAAGCCTACTCCCAATAAGGTCTAGTTTCCCCCTTGGCTTGGAAGGTCAGATGGCAGTCGCTTCCGTAAAAACTAGTGTCCACGCCAATTCTTGGGATTAGGTAGCGGACCCCAGGCATCCTTCAGGATGCAACTGTACTGGGAATAACGCTAGGAGGATAATGATATAATATTAAAGAGAGGTTTATTTCATGGATCCTGGCAAGGTTACCATGTAGGGACGGACATAGTAATTAATTTGGATTAAGATATATTCTGACCTTGTTGTTCTAAGTGAATCTTAATGCGAGATTTATATTTTGTTTAAAGTTACAATATGATATGATCTTAGATTGTTCCATTTGACTAATTTCATTTATTTTAATCTTTTTTTTTACTAAGAAATAATTATCTACGAAATGCATGTAATACCAAAGGTAAGGTTTAGCAGTTAGTGCTGATAATGGTTAATAAATAAATAAATTTGTGTGGGATTCTCCCCCTAATAAGAAAGCTGGCTCTCACTACATTACATTAAAATAATAAAAAAAAATTCGTCACTTTTTTGTTCTTTTCAGTACGGTCCACTGGCTCATCACAGTGGTAGTCGGTACAACGAGCCTTACCTCTGGTGGCGACCGCTATTCAGTGGATTTGGTCGCCGTCCACGAAAACTATGATAACAAGGTAATTTTTTTTTTACTCCGGATAGGTTTGCGCTTGACCACAAATCACCTGATGGTAAGCGATATTGTGGTCTAGGATGGAGCGCGCTTACCTAGTAAAAACGTACGTACGTAAGTACCTAGTTCACTCTCGTCTTGAAGACCGTAAGGTTGTAGTTTTCAGGGAACAAGGATTCCGGCAAGGAGTTCCACAGCTTGGCTGTTCTCACAATAAAAGAGGAAGCGAAACGCTTCGTGCGAGTTTTTGGAACTGCCTCCGTAAAACGATGTCGCCTTGCCTATCCCTGATCGTCCGATGGTAGAAGGGAGCGGGGGGTATTATACTGTGCAGTTCATCAGCACACTCCTCGAGATGCAACCGATAGAAAACCGAAAGACTAGCAACTTTGCGGCGATGTTCTAAACTGTGCAGGTTCATTGCAAAGAGAGTCCTTCAACTTAAATAACGACTAGCAAACGGGTCATCATATTTTTGTACGGTCGGATTATTTGACGTCTACTCTGGTTACTCTTAGCTTGGAGGAGTGTTCGACACATTCACATATTTCGCCTTTAATTATCGACATTCTGTTTCAACGATATTCTGTCTGACGTCACTGCTTGTCATGCGCCGTGCGATCATATACAGGGGGGGGGGTGCATCTCCACCGCACTCTAGAGTTGCTGCTGCTCATCCCAAACAATATACCTAAAACTAAATACAAAAATGAAAATAAAGAATCTTTTGTTGTTTTCGTCAAATTTATTTATTTCAAAATTCATATATCAAAGTAATCGTATTGTTTTTGTGGACGCCCTTTTCAGTGCTTTGTGATCGTTCTAAATTTGCCCTTATTCGTACTTCCTTCATTCGCTTTATTCTCTTTACAGTACTCTCTGACTTCCGTGAAACAATGTACATTTTAAAGTTTAATACATATTTATGATCATATCAATAAGTATTCATAGTTAATACATATTAATGATCATATCAATAAGTATTCATAGTTAATCGGGTACCAAGTGTACCTATTTAGTATTTTAGGCCATAGTAGATTAATTTTAGCAATAGTTATTCTAAAACAAGCCTTATGTACTAAACCGTGTCACACAGATATGTTTGCAACCTAAACATATAATGTACAGATTATTTTCTTCGTCACATTTGGATCGTTTATTTGATCCAGTAGTAAAATATCAAAAAATAGCATTTACGCTATATGACTTGTCAACATCGAACATCATTTAACTAAGCTCAAAATATTTACGATATCGAAATTAGATCAAATGAACGATTATTAAGTCAATAGCTGTACATCTCTATTTCGGTTCATAAATATAAAATAAAGTTTTTAGTATTACATATCCGTTATATTCGCAGTTCGTTTGTAAACATCATCTAAACCGAACAATAAATGTCCAGCTTGAAATTCGGCCAATAATGTTTAAAATTATGTGTCAAAGTTCAAAGACAAAAGTCAAAACATTCTTTATTCAAATACGCCTAGCAACAAGCACTTTCGAATTGTCAGTTATAACATGTTACGAGTATTATACTCGTATTGATATAGTTTGTGTGTTGCGTTGTTATTTTACTTTCCGTGCTTCACTACGAATTCTTTTATTCATTTTCACGTTATTTAGATATTTTCATCGAACAGTCGTTCGCGCGCATTCGGGCGATTCGGGTGTGTCGTGAACCGCGAGCCGACGCAATATGGCAGACACCGTGAAGTGCAATAATTGTAACCTAGTAGTGAACGAACTGTTGACCTTTATGGTCAATAAACTCAGTGTTATGGACGATGAAAGCATGTGCCGAATCTGCGTAGAATTCTTTACTACGCTCGACCGCCAAGGACCTGCTGTTTCAATCGGTGCCTGCACGCAAACGAAAAATAATAAGAAGGAAAGAGGGACAAGAACGCCGTGATATTGACGACATACTGGACCTACTAAAAATTACCGACCCCGAAACTATTCCCGTGTTTGTGGCCCGTGATTTGAAGAAATTGCCTCCTATTGATTTCGATTCAGTGGATGTGTCATCACTTCTGAAGGATATAGTGACACTGAAAAATGAGTTACGAAGTATTAAGTCGCAATATGTCACCATGGACTACTTGGAAGCCTTCACCAAGAGTCAAAAAGAGTCGCCGCCAGTTCCGAGTAAGAATATCGACCTTTGTTATCGGGACGTCGGTATTTCAAATATCACGGTAAGACGTGGTGCATACTTGGATAGCGGGCCATTAGGATTGGCGCATATCGACATGTCAGTGCTGAGCAAATCAACCGACGAGCAGAACAAAACAATCCTGTCTCCCTCAAACTCGAATGACAACGTTATTTCGCCATCTCCACTGTCACCGCTCCAACGAAAAGATGATTCGGCTATCCTCGTAAACAACGCCGCTGCGCCTGCGCACTCACCGAGTGCACTGCCCCGCTCCCCCCCACCGTGCCCGCGGCAGCCCCCCGCAAACACCGGAGCGCAAACCGGTATACAACCAGCCGTCGGCAACAGCGTCGCCGGCCGTGCGATAGCAGATCAACTGACTAGCGTACCTACCGAAGATATCAGTAAACCACCGAACACATTGAATACGAACAAAATGTCATTTGCAGATATGGCGAAACAGGGCGTGTGGAAAACAAAAGAGCACCGGAAGAGACCCCCTGCAAAAAACCGGTTTTGCGGTAAATCCGGAATCGCTTCAACTGACGTCAACTGCAAATTTAGAGCGGCGGAAGCCCGGATACCGATTCTGATTACAAACGTTCATAAGGAAACATTACAATCGGATATCGCCGATTATATACGCGAGAAAACAGCGGTCAATGTCAACATGCAACCGATTACTATGTGGGACAGTACGAAGTTACATAATGCCTACAAATGTTATGTACCTAGATCCAAAGTGGATTTGTTTCTCGACGAAACATTGTGGCCGAAGGGCATTAATATTTCGACGTTTTGTGCCTAAACATTATCCGAGCGCCTCGTCTGCGAATATCAGTGCTACGCGTGTCGCTACGGGCGCTACGCTAGCTACAACCGCTACGTCCGAGTGAAATAAAATAAAGTTAAAATCAAATGAATAATTACAATAGTGTTAACAACATTGTCTTGTGTTTGTAGTTTAAAACGATCCATTGACGACATCAGAAGAATATGTTCCTATGCCGACGTGATAGCCATACAGGAGACTTGGCTTTTGCCACATGATCTATCCTTTTTGAATAGCATAAGCGACGAGTTTGCTAGCACCGGTACGTCAGCTGTGAATACGTCGGAAGGAATGCTGCGAGGGAGGCCCTATGGAGGGACTGCGCTTTTGTGGCGGAAGAAGACGTTTCCGTGTGCCTCTGTGATTTCATGCGATAACGCCAGAATCAGTGCCATTAAGATATCATCCGGGAATAAAGATATATTGGTGTTTAGTGCGTATATGCCGACCAACTGTGTGGATAACATACCTGAATTCGTGCAATGCGTCAGTGCAATGAATGCTATAGTTATTGAAAGCGGCATTGAAACTGTTTATATGTTAGGTGACTATAATGCGCATCCAGGTGAGTTATTTAGTGACGAATTATTAAGTTTCTGTGCCGAGCAAGGTTGGACTTGTGCCGATTTAGCTAAACTTAACATCGATTCTGACACATTTACGTACCTCAGTGACTCACACGGAAGTAAACGCTGGTTAGACCATTGCATAACTACTGCCGCAGGATTTAACTCGATAGTTGATGTTTTTGTCGACTATGGCGTTTATTGCTCTGACCATTTTCCTCTAGTCGTTAAGTGTAATTTGAATCTAGTGGTACCTAAATTGTGTAATGTGATTTTTCCGTCGCAACATAAACAAGTAATTTGGGGTGATAGAACACCGTGTGAAATTGACAAATTCACCGATAAATGTAACGATCTGTTAAAATGTATCGACTTTCCCGCCGAACTTCGAGACTGTTGCGGCAAGTGTTGTACAAACCATTCACTTCACCTTAATATTCTTGATGATATGTATCTAAATATTATTAATGCATTGAGTGAGGCGTCTGTGTACAGTAAAGACATTGCAGGTGGTACTGGAAAGAGTAAAATCATAGGATGGAATAAGCATGTCAGTGAGGCCCACAGGGAGGCCAGACTTCACTTTCAAAACTGGATCTTATGTGGTAAACCAAGTACGGGTCATGTTTTTACTTCGATGCGTGTTAGTCGAAAAATTTTTAAATCGAGGCTATGTTGGGTCCAAAATCACCAAGACCAAATTAAGATGGACATGTTGGCGGCCCATCATAAAAAGTGTGACTTTCGTAACTTTTGGAAACTGACGAAGAAAATGGAAGTGAAGCCCGGACTCTCAGTTAGTGTCAACGGCGTTTCAGACGCCAAGGGTATCGCTGACATGTTTAGGAACCATTTTAATAATAATTCGTCTCCTGTAGGGTCAGAAGGGTTGCGGGTGCCTGACGAGGAGGTTGGGAGTGACTTGCAGATACGTTATAGTGCAAAAGATATAGCTAAAACGTTGCGGGATATGAAAAGGGGAAAGTCTCCCGGTCATGACTGCCTAAGCGTCGAGCACTTGCAATTTGCTGGCCCTCACTTGCCTAGAATCCTAGCAATGTTTTTTAACCTGTGCATCGGACACTCATATTTACCTACGCACATGACGAAAACGATAGTGGTACCTATTGTTAAAATCAAAACTGGCGATATATCTGATATGACAAATTACAGACCTATTTCTCTGGCAACAATCATAGCCAGAGTACTTGACAGCCTACTTAACGTACAATTGGACAAATGCTTGCATCTACACGACGCACAGTTCGGCTTCCGAGCAGGCCTGTCGACGGAGAGTGCGATCATTTGTCTAAAAAACACAGTTGAGTACTATACTCGGCGTAAAACACCTATTTATGCGTGTTTTCTAGATCTCTCCAGGGCTTTTGACCTTGTAAATTACGATTTACTTTGGAAAAAGCTTGACGAGACAAATTTTCCTGGAGAGCTAACACGCATATTTAGATACTGGTACGCCAGCCAGAGAAATAGTGTCCGATGGGGAAACGTTTTGTCAGATGAATATGGATTAGAATGTGGCGTCAGGCAAGCGGACTAAGCTCGCCAAAATTATTTAATCTGTATATTAACGAGCTTATCGAGGGGCTCAGCAGCACACATGTCGGATACCACGTGAACAGGGTAGCATTCAACAACATAAGCTATGCAGATGATATGGTGCTGTTGAGCCCATCGGTGGGAGGACTGAGAACCCTTATTAATAAGTGTGAGTCATATGCTTTAAAACATAATCTAAAATATAATGTGTCGAAAAGCGAATACATGGTTGTCAAGGCGGGAACCAAGTGCCCATCTCATGTCCCACCCATTTGCTTGAATGGCGAGCAGCTTAAGAGGGTTAACTCGTTTAAATACCTTGGGCACGTGGTAACCGACGACTTGCGCGACGATGCGGATATCGAGAGAGAGCGAAGGGCTCTGGCGATCAGAGCCAACATGATAGCTCGCAGGTTCAGTCGGTGTACAGCGCAAGTTAAAATTACGCTATTCCGTGCGTACTGTACATCACTGTATACCTGCAGCTTATGGTCAAGATACACGCAGCGCTCGCTAAATACATTGCGGGTTCAATATAATGACGCGTTCAGGGTGCTGTTGCGGCTGCCGCGATTCTGCAGCGCGTCTGGCATGTTCGCGGACGCGCACGTCGACGGTTTTCATGCGACGCTGCGCAGGCGCTGCGCCGCGACGCTCCGCAGAGTCCGCGACAGCCGCCACAGCCTCCTGAGCGTAGTAGCTGGGAGGTGGGACAGTGGCTTAGTCAGGCACTGGTCCTCGCTTCACTTAGGTTTAGGTACTAATATAATTATTTAAGTACTTTGTTACTAACAAACTATGGACACCATTTGTCTGAAATAAATGCATTTTATTTTTATTTTATTTTTTATTTAAAAACTAGGTAAACAATGGTAATACTTAGCAGCAGCAATTCAAAGTTTATTTACGGACCAATATTTGACAACTTTGACATGACACCTGGGGCTGCTTTCTATGCTATGTTAGATCTGCATTCTATGTTAGATCCATTTTATCTAATTTCAACTCTTTATTGTCAGACTATACTCAGTCGCTTTAACGTTATATTTAAACTGTCATATTAAATTTCTAACAGATTTAACCGACCAAGTCATATTTTATTAATTTTATTTTTGTCTATTGGGGTTAACAAAGAGTGTCACAATAAGGGCTTAAAATATATATTAGTAAGTACATTTTATTTATTGTGCCACCAACAACATTAACCACAAATTAGTTTTAAAGAAATACTTTTTTTTAGATAGATAGTGGTGGCGCAGCTTAATACTATTATTATATAATACTATTAAAAGAATGATTAGTTTAAGTCTTATTAAAGTTGAAATTGAGGTAGGAAAGCTAGAGAGTGCATCTAATTAATTGCTATATTTTTTTACAATTGAGCTTGCACGGCACGTTCACGTCCACAAATATGCGTGTACATTTTGACTCATCCTGGTAATAATAATAAGGTTTAGAATCTGTACGAAATATACGCATACTTATACACGCGAAGGTACTTTACATATACTATACATGTAAGGTTGGTACACAACACATGTATTGGCGAGTAGAAAATATCTAATTGATCAAAGTAGATTTACAAAATAAAAAGTATTAATTCTAAAGACAGTTATAAATTTTAAATTTAGAATGATGTTCTTTGCAGTATATTACATATTCCAGTTTTGAAATTCCCTATGCGTGTCGACATGATATCTACAGGTAAAAAGTATCTATTATAACAGTCAACCATTCGGTAAAGTTTTCCAGCATTATTGCGGCATTTAGTAGTCGCAAAAATGCGACAATGGGTACGACAAAGTGTCTTGGACGGCACTCTATAACATAAACGATTTGTGAGCGAAATGCAGTCATACTTATTGTGGCATAAGTCATATAACATCATAGTTTGCAGTTGCAAACGCCTGGATGTAAGGTGAGTTAGGTTGTAATTGCGCAGGAGCTCATCATAGGGTAATGAACTACGAAAACATTTAAAATGTATACAACGTAAGAACTTGGATTGAACAGATTCTATAGCTTTTATGTACTTATTATAAAGCGGACTCCACGCGGGCACAGCGTATTCTAATTGAGGACGAATAAGCGACTTATAAATATGAATAAAAGTCGAAGGTCGGGTGAATTCAGCACATGAACGCATTGTAAAACCGTAACATCGTATAGGCTTTATTAACAATATTATCCACATGAGTGTTGAGGTGTAATTTACTGTCAAGGACAATTCCTAGGTCTCTGATAGATTCAACAAGATCAAGAGAGGTTCCACATAATTTATAGGTATAGCGTAGAAAATGACGTTTTTTTGTAAATGTTATTGATTCGCATTTATTTAAGCTAAGATTTAGTTTGTTTTTAGTACAATCGTTTGAGAATCTATCCAGATCTTGCTGAAACTTAGTGCAGTCATCCATACTTTCTGTTGTGAGAAATAATTTTAAGTCATATGCATACAGTAATATATCGCAAAAGTTGAAGCAGGAGTGGACATCGCTTATAAATATAAGTATTATAAATAATAGAGGACCCAGTATATAGTGGCCCTCTACTTATTTTATATTATGTTATATTATATATTATATTATGTTCGACTATACTTTAAATAATTTGTATTGTATGAGTTGTATCAAGCTCCTTTCAAAAAGCGACTTCACTCTCCGAGCAAGAAGATTAAAAACTAATGGCAGATTATATCAAAGTACAGTCAACCAATTTGATTTGTGGGCCACTTTGTACACACCTTGTCACACTGACAAACAATATGGAAGCTGCTAGAGATCTCATATTATTGTCACTGTGACAAGGCACGAAGTGGCCCAGGAATCGAATTGGTTCACTGTACATATAATATACCACATTAAACACACATACTTTTAAATAATTTCAACTATACATTTTAGAATTTCTTAAATATCTTTCCTTCATTTGTTCAAGGTCATAACTCAAGATATCAGCCTCATCCGTGTATCGAAGAGTATCGTGTTCAGTGATCTGGTGCAGCCCATTGCTCTGCCGGCGTCCAACACCGAGGCGGGAGCACCGCTGTTTTTAAGCGGTTGGGGTCGGATTTCCGTAAGTTTTGACTGCTAATGAGCGTACGAATTCCCATCACATTACTAAACTTAACAATTCTAAATTTAAATCTGTAGTTAAACAAACACTTATTTCAAAAGCATAACTACTATAAGGTAAACGATTACATCATGGATAGGGATGTTTGGCAGTGATAACGTCCTGCAAGGTTAATCTATCGCGAAAAAATAGGTTTTCTACTGTAGTATTGTAATTTTGTAGTAGCTCTCTTTAATTTCTTTGATAAAATGACACCTCGCCGAGTTTCTTCGCCGGTTCTTCCCGTTACAGAGGTTTATTTTTTCCGAACCGGTGGTGGTTATTGATATTCATAGGCGCATTAATATACCTAAATTGAATAGGTAATAAATAATTTTTACTTTTTTTACATCCTGTACGGTCGTTCCTTTAGTTACGCCACTGCCCTTTTCTCATCTTTTCATGTCCCATGTCACATTGCAGGCAATGTCACAATTAAGCTTAACTTATTTATAGAGTCCGATCGAAGTTGCGGTTTGGGTTTTAGTAAAATTATCTGGGCGAACTGACCGGAAATTTCGGCCGCACCGGAATTATTGACGTACTTTCGGGTCGTTTTCGGCTTACTTCGGATGACCTCGGCTCGGCTGACACTGTCCACAGTTCGAGGGTCACCGGCAAATGACATTGAACTTGGAGCACGCGTAATATTATGGTTATACCCGTACTGCCCTGGCAACCGTACTTGTCTTCTCGCAGATCTCATGGTTCGAAAACAAATGCCATACGATTGTCTTTCTACAGCTGGGGTTCGGTGATCAATACATGTTATGTTTGACATTTTAAGATTAGACATTGTGCTGAGATAACAGCGCCGATATCAGAGTAAAGCTCATCTAAGTTGAACGATTTCTGTACATCTGATCTAATCTCACTAATAGATAAATCAGAAAGTTTGAGAAGGACAGACAAGTGACATCTGACAGGTCTTCACCTGTCAGTGTCTCCGTGTTCATAACTGAAAATTTTTCTGAACTAACGTTGTTCAGTTTGTATGGGATTCGTTAACAGACGAAAATAATGATACTATCTGTCGCTTTCTAACTCGTTTTGGTGTACCATAAGGATTTAACGAGACAACAACATGACAAGTCATCTGACTTAATACTGCGAGTCTGCTTTTCTCGGATGTCTGTTACAGCTAAAAAGCAGGTGTCAATTGTCAGTCAGGTAGGTCTTGTGGCTGGCACTTGGTTTCTTATTCAGCCGGAACTGAATCAAAATCCGAAACTTGGTTTAAACAAAGAATGTTACGGTCACCTTACCAATTCAATTGTTCCACAGTACCCAGGCAACCTGCCGGACCACCTTCAGATGATCAACCTGACGGCGTTGAGCGTGGAAGACTGCCAAGAACGCTTCTCGGGCATCAACCCGGTGTTCGATTCGCAGATCTGCTCGCTTACGCAGGCAGGCGAAGGTGCTTGCCATGTAAGTGTATCTAACCTATAAACAGGATGCACCCTGTAACAGGAGCTAAAAATTTTTTTATATATTTATTCAAGAAAAATACATTAAATTTTACACACAATAAAACTCGCCAAACTGTGAAGTTTGATGGAGAGGACCGCTCATTTTTTATGCTTAGCTTAAAATGAAGTATACCTATAACTTAACCTATTTACTTCACTCTAACAACTGAGCATGCTGGTTAGTAAGTTCTTATCATTAAGATTTTATTTTGACGGTGACGTGTTATTAAGAAGTAAGCCCTTTAACTTTGACTTTAATACAGTTTTACCTACTTTGGGATTGACCAAGCCAGTAATTATTTTCAAGTCGTACCAGTCGAAACAAAAAATTTACTCTTAATTAATTTTTTATCAAAGATGGCTTACGTGTGTTTTATTTATTCTTCCGGAGAGATAATAATAATATAAAATAGCAAAAATGTATTTAAAAATGCGTCATTTCTTTACCAACGAAATCTACCATTAGAAATCTTCCGTGATAAAATAAGACAATACAAAAAAGAGTCCTTGTGCTTAAGGCGAAGGGGTGGGCAAGCTCTCTCCATACAAACTTTGTGCAAGTTTTTCTTCGTTTGTGTTTGCACACCAGTTACTATTTTTGGTCCATATGCTTATTTTTTTGCTACCTATGTCTTGATGTTTTTCTTTTTTAATTTTAATCATTTTTTGTATTTTTTTTATTTTTATTTTTTTTAATAATTCAAAATTTCAACATCAAGTTCTGCGTATATCCAATATGTACCAATAAAAAATAAAATTAAATGCTGAAGTGCCCAAACTAACGCAAAAAACTTGCACAACCTTAGTATGGAGAATGGCTTGCCCTACCCTGCGCCTTAAGATGAATTATTTTTAGTAAATATTTTGATCTACATTTGCGTCAAATGTATTATCATATACTTGAACCTTAAGCCTTATAGTTTGTTTCACAAGCAGAACGTCAAACTCTTACACATTGTGCAGGTATGAGCGAATTTATAGAACCGATTCACTTACCATTAAATTGTAATACAAAATAGCTCTACATTATCAACCCTCTGTAATTTTAAGCACGTAACGTAACGTAGTACGTAAGTCTCTTGCCTTAACTCCTTTGATGAATTCATATGGTGGCTCATAGGGTGCGTAAGAACGACAAAGTTCTAGACAGTATATTTGACTTCGCGACTGTCCACATGCCCTAAATACACTTAAGAGGATTCGAACGAACTCGGCCCAACTTTACTAATAACAGGGGCATACATTATAAAGGCGAAGCCAGACTGTCCTGCAAGGCGGTCCTGCGAGCTTTGAGATACGAAGCAGGGAGATTGACCTTGGTTTTCTCGCTTCTTACAGCTTGTAAAGTTGGCTTACGAGCACAGGACCACGTGGATGCCTTTATGGTAAAAGTTACATTTTTGTAGTTAAAAAACTGGCAACACTGTGGTGGTAACGTATTGATAATACTGACGCTCTTGCGTATGTTATGTAAGAGATAACAGAATGAATATAAATTAATTTATTAGTAGCAGAAAATACCCTTCTGTAGAGACATTGCTATGCGCTACGATTTGGCTACGGTGTAGTAAGCTGTAGCTTGGAGCAATACAACACATTGCCAACCTTTCGTAGCACTTTAATTACTCGTAGCTGATACTAAGAGGTCGATTTCACGACTAAAGGCGCATCCCCGCGGTCCCGTGAGGCTGACTGCAGGTATAAAATAGATGCAGATAGGGATTTTAATGACCTTGGACTTCATTATTTCTCTCCTATAGTTCGTCGGACTATGGCGGTCCGACACGCAAGTCCGTCTGGATGCGCCCAAGTGCACGAATCATGTAGTACATGCCTTCAAGTAAAATTTACATTGGCTAAAAAGATGTCAACTCTATATTCCTTGTTCCAGGGTGACAGCGGGGGACCGCTAGTGGAGGGGGGCAGCGTGGTAGGCGTGGTATCCTGGGGCATGCCCTGCGCACGCGGCTACCCCGACGTCTACACTCGCGTCTATTCCTACACGAGCTGGATCCTCGAGAGAATATCGAAGGACCAATAAGTCCAACAAAGTCCATGCTGTTTGAGTGAAATGATTCAGTTATATACTGGACTTACTTTTTTTATTTTTTATACTAAGACAGTTACCAAAAACAAGAAACTTTACGACACACTTATTGATACGCGGATACCGTAACCTATGGCTGCCAGCGACTCTAGAATGACACCGAAGTCTTATTGTGAGGATTCGCCGCGGAAGGTTCCAAATACAATAAATAAAAAAATATTGTCGTGTTGCATGACCTCTAAGGCTTCGTTTATCAATAGGCAACGTGTTGCATAGCGCGTTGTTCGTAGCGGAACGTGCTCAAACACAAACAGATTGTGATAATGGATTGTTTGCAAGTGGGTCAGATTTCAAGGAACTTGTTTCATGTATAACGACACCTAGGGCATAGACTGTATCATACCGTTTTTGGCCAGACGTATCAACTTGAAATGTGTTTGACATTTATTAGTCGTTTTTTCTATGTAAAACCGATTTCAATTTAATACGCATACTCGAATAGCCCTCCCTGACTGGGCTAAACGAATAAGTTGATATTCCACAGACGTCCTTATCAAAAAATTATGTTATTTGCGAGGTCTATGTATGAGGCGAGCGGACTATTGAAATAGAGGACTTATGCTCTTAACTTTGTAGTCAGTAGTAACTAGTTTCATAACCAAAGCTTCTAATAAAGAGATTAAAAGTATACCTGCGTCTCATTATTTATATTAATTGTTGTATTATACTAAGAAACTGTTTTCAACTAATGTCAACTTATCTTTTTATTTGATGATATTTATTGATATTTGTATGTACGGCACCTATTTACGTAAATACAGTTATTTTAACTTTGATAAAGTAAATAAGGAAAATTATTACTAAACTTTGAGTTACTTGGTAAAATATTTAAATGTATGCACCTATTTAAGTTGCAGTTTATACACAACTTTGATAAAGTAAACAAGAAAAAATATTACTAAACTTTAGGTTTCTTGGTATATTGTAGAAACATTTCGGTCGGCCTGTTTAGCCTAGATGGTAGTTGGACGTCCCGGATTCGAATCCCGGTAAGGGCATTTGTTTTTGTGGTGAGCAGACACATTTGCTCCGGAGACTTGGAAGTTTTATATATATTTAAAGTGTATATTATCGTCGTCTACTACCCATGCCCCAAGCTAATTTGAGCTTGCTATGGGAATAATTCGATTTAAAAAAATATATATTGGGGGACAATCTTACACAAATCGACCTATTCCCAAACTAAGCAAAGCTTGTACTATGGGTACTAGACGGCGATATACATACTTACATATATAAATACATACATAAATTTGTTTAAAAAAAATCCCCCCTTATTTAAGGAAGTCATAATTATAAAATTAATTAGGTAGTTTTATGGAAACATAACTAGCCTAACTACAAACTAGAATAAAATACCTGCAGTAGTCGTGTTTCTTCTTTTCATTCATGCACTCTTGTCAGAGTGGTCGAGGTATAATGTAATGCCTTATTCCATATTAATGGCATCTTTTGCGAGATTGCTCTACCTTACTCTACTAGTGTTGGTAAAGACTCAAGTTTTTGGAAACTCGAATTCAAGAACTCGACTCATACTTACGGGACTTCAAGCTTAAAAGACTTCCGAGTCTTTTGAGTCATGAGTCGAGTCCTTTTTCGAGTCTTATAGAGTACTGTAGTCTCAATTCGAGCCTCAGAAAAGACTCCAACGATCGTATCTTTTATAGTATTTTTACTTTAGGCGTGCCTCAAAATACTTGAATCTAATAGCATACTCACTTTTGAAGTTTCTATCCAAAGAAATGATTTCTACAGTACCTACTTCACTGAGTAGGCCGCGCAACCTCGCGTGTTTCTACAAGTACAGTTGAGTTCTAATCATAATGAGTTAAAAGCCTTTTGTTTACACTAAGTAAACAAAATTCTCAAGTCTCTATAGAAAACTCGAGTCTTTTTAGAGGACTCGAGTCTCTACAGAACACTCAAGCTTCGATTAGTCTAAAAAACTAAGTCGACTCTTCGGAATTAAGACTCCAAAGACTCAAGTCTTTACCAACACTATACTCTACTCGTATTTGTAGCACTGTGGGCACACTCTGTTATAATATAACATTTAGTCGTGGATTTTATTAGATCTGTCCATCTTGAAGGTGATCGGCCGACAGAACGTTGACCCTCCACTTTCAGTCAGTGAAGAACTCCTTTAAATAAAGGACCCGCACCGTTACTTAAATTCTCATAATTTCATAATGGGTCCCGCATATACAATTTTTTTTGAACCCCGGTACATCCTAAAACTACGACCACCCAGAGACGAGCAGCATCCCTAGAGTACGGTGGAGATGCTGCTGTCACCAACCCGTATGCTAAGCGTGGCATTTACCCCCGTAGAGAACACAAATGCCATTACTATACTTTAGGGAATGGCTATGTCTACGTAGCAGTGGATGTCCCTCGGCTGGTATGATGATGATGAATTTTATGTATCATCATAAATAATATCCTCACTCCCACTAATAATAATAATCGTATGGCATTTATTTTCGAACTGTAAGATCTTCAAGAAGGCAAGTACGCTTGCCAGTTTGTTGCACTTTTAGCACCACCCAGCGTGTAGGGTAACGGTGGATACTCCCTACGGACGTGGTGCAACTTCGCACCCCCCCCCCTTGTCAAGTGAGTGGGCAACTTGACTGTTAGAAGTTCTCAAGCCGCCCGAAGGCCTCTAACTTGGCTTGACGACTGCCGTCTTAGACAGCTGCCGGGATCACCGGCTTAACGTGCCTTCCAAAGAGCTCTCCGTTAGTAACCATTCAAAGTGGTCACCCATCAGAGAACCGACCTGCGCCCGCGTTGCTTAACCTCGCATACCGCACGCGGTACGCGGGCGCCGTTGACTCACGAACGCTCCATTAAAAGTATAATATTTAAAAAACTCACTTTAATGAGATTTTAAGTAAATTAATTAGCAAAAAGCACTAAGCAACTTGTTAGGCGTCAACAAAAAATAATGTACACATAGTTAATTATTAAAATTCCATTAACGGAATACTGAATAATATGACAGGCAAATATTAAACAGACGAATAGCGAATTAAAATATACTATGATTAAGCAATGTTGGTGTAGATTTATAATGTTTCTGATTAGCATGCTTCTGATAATACTCAATGTGTACAGTCGGCTTCAAAATTGTCTAGTATTAGTTTTCTATTAAACTTTTAGTAGGTAATTAAGGTAAACTCCCCAACGCTAGACACTGACCCAGTACATGGCACTTTGTATCGCTGCCGTCCAATTCTTAAAACCGAACTAAGCCACAAATTGTAGTTTTGAGATAAACGCAAAAAACTCCTAAAACGATATCTCTAGACAGTAAGAAGGTTTATCCTGAAAATTTTGAATAGGAAAATTATAACTAAATTCATACTTGACATAGTAGCGTAGCATTTCGTGAAATACATATAAACATTAAAAGTGCATATAAATCACGAACAGTGCATAATTTCAACACTAAAACATCGCTAAGTACACCGTAGCGGTTTTCTAGCAAAGCATTTGTACATCAATACATAAACATTTAATACCCAATCACATTTAAAAATATATGCATACTTAAATAACGACTAAGTGATTTAACTGGTCTATAGTAGTGTACTGATCATAATACGATAAAAAAAAAACTTTGTTATAAAAAGGTTTTTGACCTGTAGCCATCTTATAGCTAAGAAATTACGAAAAACTTGAATTGCACTTCGACTGTGCACTAATCTAAAAACACGTTAGATTACGAACCATCGTAGTTAACTTGTTTTAAGTCTTGTAATCCTTCACGAGGAAGTTAGTTTGGATTGTCAAAACCACGCAATCCTGCATTTGGTGAATGACAAGTACAAAAGTTATTTGAC
Organism: Notocelia uddmanniana; assembly: GCA_905163555.1. Classification (NCBI taxonomy): domain Eukaryota; kingdom Metazoa; phylum Arthropoda; class Insecta; order Lepidoptera; family Tortricidae; genus Notocelia; species Notocelia uddmanniana. Next base: position 4,407,030 of record LR991052.1, read on the forward strand.
ATTCTGTGTAAACGAAACACAGTCATGTACGATATAGGGACGGCCATTGAGTTTTTGACGGACACGTCACGTGAGGTATGTCGGTCTCACTCTCAACGCAAAATGTAATTTCGGGGCATACTTCGCTCGGCTGGCCCCTAGGCGCTGCAGCAGCCCTCGGGAGACTGCTTCCGAGACAAGCAGGTCCCTCTGCCCTCTATTCTAGAGTTATCTGGAGCACTTTATGGTACCCATCCATCCAGGATACCCTCACGCCTAAAAGCAAGACCCTATTAAGGCAACCACAAAGGTTAATTAAGACGAGGCATTCAAATTTTTGGTAGTGTTCTTTTCGATATTGTAAGCAAACCAGTTAATCTACGCATATGAAATTTTGGTTTGTTAATTTTCATTATATAATCTAACAAACTGGGATCGGAAAACACGCAAAGCGAAAATTTTCTCGATAGTTTTTCGTTCCAAACTATGGTCCATTTTTTTATTCTTTTGCTAATTATTCCGGAACTATAAGCATCCAACCTTTGAAATTTTCAGAAACGACGGTAATACTATCTATCTAGCAAACTGGGATATATCATTTTATTTACTTGTGTAGTTTATTTTATATGAATTATTTTATAAATTCGGGAGTTATGCCGCATACGCCTTTGTGTTCATGAGCGCCATCACTGTCTTTTGTCTCTTTTTTTACGCGCGAAAGCAATTAACGCTATCTCATCAAGACTCCGCCTTCAGACGCCTGTGGCTTTTGCCGACGACGGATGTGTGCCGAAATTGCGCTGATTTCGTAAATGAAAGCGGACGGAGCACAGCAGAGCAAAACACCAATGGAGTCATCATCATTGACAGTTTTAAATTTGGACAACTATTCTGTCGATACCAGTCGGTCAGTAGTCAAAAGCTATTTATGCGTGTATATATATGTAGATTATGTAAAGTATAAACTCATATCAAAAGCATATTAAAGAAAACGCATCATGTCAATATACGTGTCTAATAATAGTAATGAATAGATATGGCGATTTTTACACATTATTACTGAACCGAATTAATCGCGTACAACTGAAATGCATTCGACTTTTTTTGGGTCGGCTCGTGAACACGGATGTTGTAATACATTCGAAACGTCGGCCAAACCTCCAAAAAAGGTGAATACATTTCAGTTTACGCGATTAAGTCCCTTTTACCAATAATAAGGTACGGCGATACTTTTTTCCATAGAATTGATTCTGAGGGCTTATTGTCCAACGCGCCTGAAATCGCCACGTGCTCGTTTTGTCAGGTTTTGTATGGGCTGACAATTAGTATCGAAAATAGTCACACTGCACAGTCATACACAAACCCTGCTGTTTTAGACAATATTTGTGGTGATGATTGAGGAATGACTTATATTATCATCATCATTGCAGCCGGAAAACGTCCACCTACTATTTATATATTTATTTCTAGAAAACTTTATTATGATTAAATACTTTATACTTTTTTTCAACTGAAAGTATGACATCTTATTAAAATACATTCATGTGTTCAATACATAGGTACCAATACAATCCTTTTCTTAAATATTAATTGTATCACAACTATGTATCTTAACGCAGAATTTTACGACTGACACAGCAATATCTAGACACGCGGCAGCGTGTCCAGCCAAGTTCACCTCGGGAACTGACGGACAGCATCCGTGTGTTATTTTACACGAACCGTTTGGAGCCACTTTCGACCGGTCAATAACTCCAAGTCTATTTAACATAAAAGAATGAAATTTGGTACATGTATTAGGATCCTTTAGAACAACTAGAACCTCAAATTTCATAAGTATATCTTATTAAAATACATTCATGTGTTCAATACATAGGTACCAATACAATCCTTTTCTTAAATATTAATTGTATCACAACTATGTATCTTAACGCAGAATTTCACGACTGACACAGCAATATCTAGACACGCGGCAGCGTGTCCAGCCAAGTTCACCTCGGGAACTGACGGACAGCATCCGTGTGTTATTTTACACGAACCGTTTGGAGCCACTTTCGACCGGTCAATAACTCCAAGTCTATTTAACATAAAAGAATGAAATTTGGTACATGTATTAGGATCCTTTAGAACAACTAGAACCTCAAATTTCATAAGTATAGGTGAAATAATTATTGAGATATTAAAGTCCATTTTTACCACTGACTGACTGACTAGTAATCAAAAACCTAACCCACTTTCAGGTGATCTAGAAAAGTGAAATTTGGCATCCAGCTTGGTAATTGTGTACATACACATAAAAAAATTAGAAAACTCTAATTTTTTCATTAGTTTTCTTATTATTATTAGTTGTTACCTCAGAACGCCATCATTTATTAACCGATTTGGAAAATTCTTTTTATGTTTGAATTGGTATACTTTCGGGGTGGTCCCATTGTCATCAGGTCAGAGTGTAAGATTTGAGATCTAAATGGGTGCCAAGTTCCGTAGATTCTCTGAAATGGTGGCAAGTCCGGTACTATATTGTTTACAGTAAAATTAATTTACTGCGGCTTAATGCATTTTGAGCGTTAACTCGGCAGTTTTCTTAAATATCCTACAGCTTTTATGGTATTATAACATACTGCATAGAAAACTGCCAAGTTAAGGCTCAAAATGTATTAAGCCGCAGTAAATTAATATTAATGTAAACAATGTAGTGCCGTACTTGCCGCCATTTCAGAGAATCTACGGAACTTGGCACCCGTTTAGATCTCAAATCTTTTGTCGGCGAAGAAGACAACCAAACATCGCATTTTCTTAATATTGAACTTGGCTGCCATTTTCACATTTATATTTTTGATGGGGTATCATTACTTTTTGTCAATCTTCGCCAAATGGTGCTTTTTAAGAGCGAATGCACGAGTTACTTTACAAAATACCCAAATCGCTATAGGTACCTCAAATATTTGAAGAGTTCCCTCGATTTCTCCTGGACCTCAGACAGTACATCAGATTCTTACCTGATATCTATGGGACTACCCCTGAACTATACCGTTTCAAACAAAAAAAGAATTTTCCAAATCGGTTAATAAATGACGGAGTTCTGAGGTAACTAGCATAAATAATAATAATAAAATAATTTTTAAGAAAAAAAAACCGACTTCAATGGGGGAGTCCGGTGAAAGATTATTAATCTTAGATGGTGCACTCTTAGATTCCATACAATAAAATACAAAAATGGCTATAAGTATGTTTATAATGGTAGAAGACTAAGTACCCTCAATTCCTCATGAAATCATGGAAAAACCTTGCTTGCTTGACAAACAAAACGAAGAGAACAAATCGCCAAACGTGAACTACGCGTCGTTGAAGAGTTCCGTTCTGATCATCATCAGCAGTTCCACTTCATCAAATGTCACTTTTATGAATGAAAATGCTTGATTAGTTCATGAAAATACTAAAATCACTATTTGTGTGCCTTTCACATTTGAGGAGTTTCCTCGATTCCTAATGGATCCCATCATCAGAACTCGAGCATGACAAAAATCAATCGTGAAAATAGAACTTGCTTAACAAACACCGCTAGAAGGACAAATCGCCAAACGTGAACTTTTCGTCGTTGAAGAGTTCTGTTCTGATCATCATCAGCAGTTCCACTTCACCAAATGTCACATTTTTGTATGATAATGCTCGATTTGTTGATAAAAACACAAAAATCACTATATGTTTGCCTTTAAGATTTGAGGAGTTCCCTCAACTCCTCATGGATCCCATCATCAGAACTCGAGCATGACAAAAATTAATCGTGAAAATAGAACTTGCTTAACAAACACAGCTAGGAGGACAAATCGCCAAACGTGAACTTTTCGTCGTTGAAGAGTTCTGTTCTGATCATCATCAGCAGTTCCACTTCATCCAATGTCACATTTTTGGATGCAAATGCTTAACTTGTTGATAAAAATACAAAAATCACTATATGTTTGCCTTAAAGATTTGAGGAGTTCCCTCAATTCCTCATGGATTCCATCATCAGAACTGCCTTTTGACAAAAACGGGACCAACTCGGATATATATACAAACAATCAAAAAAAAAATTTTTCAAATCGGTTAATAAATGACGGAGTTATGGGGTAACAAACATTTAAAAAAAAACATACAACCGGATTGGTAACCTCCTCTTTTGAAATTTTGAAGTCGGTTAAAAACTAATAAAACAATCACTGTTTTCGGATTTTTTCTGGTGTACGCACACAATTATCAAGCTGCATGTTAAATTTTAGCTTTCTAGGTCACCTAGAAGTGGGTTAGGTTTTTGATTACTAGTCAGTCAGTCAGTCAGTAATTGGTAAAAATGCCGTTTTTTGGAATTTAATATCTCAATAACTATTAAACCTATATTTATGAAACATGGGTTTCTTGTTTTTCTAAAGGATCTTAATATGTGTACCAAATTTATTTTATGTTAGGTAGATTTGGAGTTATTGGGGGACAAAAGTGGCTCCAAACGGTTCGTGTAACATAACACACGACTGCTGTCTGCCAGTTCCTGGGGTGAACTTGGCTGGACACGCTGCCGCGTCTCTATATCGTGACGAGAGCATTCGCTCGTGAAAAGTACCATTTGGTGAAGTTTGACATAAAGGAATGATATCCCATCAAAAAGATAAATGTGAAAATGAAAGCCAAGATCAATATTAAGAATATGCGACGCATGGTTGTCGTCTTCAACGACAAAAGAATTGAGATCAAAATGGGTGCCAAGTTTCATAGATTAACTAAAACGGTGCCAAGTCTGGCACTACATTGTTTACAGTAAAACTAATTTATTGCGGCTTAATGCATTTTGAGCATAAACTTGGCAGTTTTCTTAAATACCCAACAGCTTTCATGGTATTATAACATACTGTCACGCGTAGCATATTCTTAATATTGAAATTGGCTCTCATTTTCACGTTTATGTTTTTGATGGGTACTTATTTTCCCATACAACTGTTGGTTTGATAAGTGGCACGTGACGTTATATTGTAGGAGCCTTTTCGGAGGCCACTAGCATCGAGCTAGGTTTGTCCTTTGTTTGTTGACCAACTACAATAATGACATTTGATTGTCATCAAAAACTGGTTCAAATGGCACCTTGAAAAAAAAATAGTTAACGTATTTCAATAAAAAAAATCTCTATTCATTCTATGTTCTGGCTCCATTTTTTGTTTTGATAACTACACGCGCCGCACGAGCATGGCGAACGAGTGTATCTAGCGGGTGGCGGGTTGGCGCGGGTGATGGGCGGAGCAAGCGTGGGAATTATTTTAGGTTGCCTCGTCTTAATATCAGTGCGTGTAATTCTGGGCCGGACTACTAGCCTCTGACCCGCCCTCGGAATCGCAGGCAGAGGTTCTGGCCGAGGTATACTGATACCGTGCGGAACTGAGAGCCAGGGCAGAGTTTTCTAACCAATGGAAGGTAGAAGACGCAGCAATATCTGACTTGCTTTCGAGGTGGAGAGCAGATTTGGGGTTAGCAGATTAAACATAGTGGTAGCGCTGGCTCATTTTGAGAAGTGAAAAAGCCCCCGCTACCTCATGGCAGCGCTACACCCATATGTAGCGCAGCAGTAAACGGGCCAGAACTGTATTGTGTAATCATGCACCAAATAACGAATTGCTGATGCGCACTTTTGTTTACGGTGCGGGGCGCCGGATGCGGGGCCGGAGCTGTATTGTGTAGTCGTGCACTAACTTACGAATTGCTGATGCGCACTTTTGTTTACGGTGCGGGGCGCCGGATGCGGGGCCGGAGCTGTATTGTGTAGTCGTGCACTAACTTACGAATTGCTGATGCGCACTTTTGTTTACGGTGCGGGGCGCCGGATGCGGGGCCGGAGCTGTATTGAGTAGTCGCGCACTAACTTACGAATTGCTGATGTGCATTATTTGCACGGTGCGGGACGCGGGCCACAACTGTATTGTGTAATCATGCACCAAATAACAAACTGCTGATGTGCACTTTTGAGCGGGGAGCGGGGTGCGGGACGCGGGGCCGAAGCTGTATTGTGTAGTCGCGCACTAACTTACGAATTGCTGATGTGCACTTTTGTGCGGGGTGCGGGGTGCGGGACGCGCGGCCGGAGCTGTATTGTGTAGTCGCGCACTAACTTACGAATTGCTGATGTGCACTTTTGTGCACGATGCGGGACGCGGGCCAGATCTGTATTGTGTAATCATGCACCAAATAACGAATTGCTGATGTGCACTTTTGAGCGGGGAGCGGGGCGCGGGCCAGAACTGTATTGTGTAATCATGCACCAACTAACGAATTGCTGATGTGCACTTTTGTGCGGGGTGCGGGGTGCGGGACGCGGGGCCGGAGCTGTATTTTGTAGTCGCGCACTAACTTACGAATTCTGATGCGCACTTTTGTTTACGGTGCGGGGCGCCGGATGCGGGGCCGGAGCTGTATTGAGTAGTCGCGCACTAACTTAGGAATTGCTGATGTGCATTCTTTGCATGGTGCGGGACGCGGGCCAGAACTGTATTGTGAAATCATGCACCAAATAACAAACTGCTGATGTGCACTTTTGAGCGGGGAGCGGGGTGCGGGACGCGAGGCCGAAGCTGTATTGTGTAGTCGCGCACTAACTTACGAATTGCTGATGTGCACTTTTGTGCGGGGTGCGGGGTGCGGGACGCGGGGCCGGAGCTGTATTTTGTAGTCGCGCACTAACTTACGAATTGCTGATGCGCACTTTTGTTTACGGTGCGGGGCGCCGGATGCGGGGCCGGAGCTGTATTGAGTAGTCGCGCACTAACTTAGGAATTGCTGATGTGCATTTTTTGCATGGTGCGGGACGCGGGCCAGAACTGTATTGTAAAATCATGCACCAAATAACAAACTGCTGATGTGCACTTTTGAGCGGGGAGCGGGGTGCGGGACGCGAGGCCGAAGCTGTATTGTGTAGTCGCGCACTAACTTACGAATTGCTGATGTGCACTTTTGAGCGGGGTGCGGGGTGCGGGCCAGAACTGTATTGTGTAATCATGCACATACAACTCAAATGATGCTCATATCTCGTTGAAGTCCGACACAGCTTCGTCACTTTCTAATCCAGCATCAGAGGAGCAGGCAAATAACATCATAACATCCATAACTACACCTATTCAACAATGTCATACTCCGGAAATATCTGAAGAAAATGAAACTGACTTTGACTCGCAAGAGCATGATGAATCATCATTGATGATACTGTGTGTAGCCTCCCTGACCTATCACTATCAGGCACGGAAAGCGAAGAAGTCTTGGAATTAAAATCTCAAGTGGCCAAGCTATCCTTACAACTCGCTGACAGTATTATTGAATAAAAGTAATATTAGAATTATTGTCGAAAGCTGAAACGGAGCCACTTCGCTCGCTCGGTCAACAAGTTAGAGATTTTATTTTACACGATTGCCCGTGAGGTTTGGTTCCTTACCAACACTATACTCTACTCGTATTTGTAGCACTGCGGGCACACTCTGTTATAATATAACATTTAGTCGTGGATTTTATTAGATCTGTCCATCTTGAAGGTGATCGGCCGACAGAACGTTGACCCTCCACTTTCAGTCAGTAATCAAGCATATACAATTTTTTTTGAACCCGGGTACATCCTAAAACTACGACCACCCAGAGACGAGCAGCATCCCTAGAGTACGGTGGAGATGCTGCTGTCACCAACCCGCATGCTAAGCGTGGCATTTACCCCCGTAGAGAACACAAATGCCATTACTATACTTTAGGGAATGGCTATGTCTACGTAGCAGTGGATGTCCCTCGGCTGGTATGATGATGATGAATTTTATGTATCATCATAAATAATATCCTCACTCCCACTAATAATAATAATCGTATGGCATTTATTTTCGAACTGTAAGATCTTCAAGAAGGCAAGTACGCTTGCCAGTTTGTTGCACTTTTAGCACCACCCAGCGTGTAGGGTAACGGTGGATACTCCCTACGGACGTGGTGCAACTTCGCACCCCCCCCCCTTGTCAAGTGAGTGGGCAACTTGACTGTTAGAAGTTCTCAAGCCGCCCGAAGGCCTCTAACTTGGCTTGACGACTGCCGTCTTAGACAGCTGCCGGGATCACCGGCTTAACGTGCCTTCCAAAGAGCTCTCCGTTAGTAACCATTCAAAGTGGTCACCCATCAGAGAACCGACCTGCGCCCGCGTTACTTAACCTCGCATACCGCACGCGGTACGCGGGCGCCGTTGGGTCACGAACGCTCCATTAAAAGTATAATATTTAAAAAACTCACTTTAATGAGATTTTAAGTAAATTAATTAGCAAAAAGCACTAAGCAACTTGTTAGGCGTCAACAAAAAATAATGTACACATAGTTAATTATTAAAATTCCATTAACGGAATACTGAATAATATGACAGGCAAATATTAAACAGACGAATAGCGAATTAAAATATACTATGATTAAGCAATGTTGGTGTAGATTTATAATGTTTCTGATTAGCATGCTTCTGATAATACTCAATGTGTACAGTCGGCTTCAAAATTGTCTAGTATTAGTTTTCTATTAAACTTTTAGTAGGTAATTAAGGTAAACTCCCCAACGCTAGACACTGACCCAGTACATGGCACTTTGTATCGCTGCCGTCCAATTCTTAAAACCGAACTAAGCCACAAATTGTAGTTTTGAGATAAACGCAAAAAACTCCTAAAACGATATCTCTAGACAGTAAGAAGGTTTATCCTGAAAATTTTGAATAGGAAAATTATAACTAAATTCATACTTGACATAGTAGCGTAGCATTTCGTGAAATACTCTTTTGTTTGTTTTATATTTACGATTTTATAGTTTAAAAGTGCATATAAATCACGAACAGTGCATAATTTCAACACTAAAACATCGCTAAGTACACCGTAGCGGTTTTCTAGCAAAGCATTTGTACATCCAATACATAAACATTTAATACCCAATCACATTTTAAAATATATGCATACTTAAATAACGACTAAGTGATTTAACTGGTCTATAGTAGTGTACTGATCATAATACGATAAAAAAAACTTTGTTATAAAAAGGTTTTTGACCTGTAGCCATCTTATAGCTAAGAAATTACGAAAAACTTTAATTGCACTTCGACTGTGCACTAATCTAAAAACACGTTAGATGACGAACCATCGTAGTTAACTTGTTTTAAGTCTTGTAATCCTTCACGAGGAAGTTAGTTTGGATTGTCAAAACCACGCAATCCTGCATTTGTTGAATGACAAGTACAAAAGTTATTTGACATTCTGTGTAAACGAAACACAGTCATGTACGACATAGGGACGGCCATTGAGTTTTTGACGGACACGTCACGTGAGGTATGTCGGTCTCACTCTCAACGCCAAATGTAATTTCGGGGCATACTTCGCTCGGCTGGCCCCTAGGCGCTGCAGCAGCCCTCGGGAGACTGCTTCCGAGACAAGCAGGTCCCTCTGCCCTCTATTCTAGAGTTATCTGGAGCACTTTATGGTACCCATCCATCCAGGATACCCTCACGCCTAAAAGCAAGACCCTATTAAGGCAACCACAAAGGTTAATTAAGACGAGGCATTCAAATTTTTGGTAGTGTTCTTTTCGATATTGTAAGCAAACCAGTTAATCTACGCATATGAAATTTTGGTTTGTTAATTTTCATTATATAATCTAACAAACTGGGATCGGAAAACACGCAAAGCGAAAATTTTCTCGATAGTTTTTCGTTCCAAACTATGGTCCATTTTTTATTCTTTTGCTAATTATTCCGGAACTATAAGCATCCAACCTTTGAAATTTTCAGAAACGACGGTAATACTATCTATCTAGCAAACTGGGATATATCATTTTATTTACTTGTGTAGTTTATTTTATATGAATTATTTTATAAATTCGGGAGTTATGCCGCATACGCCTTTGTGTTCATGAGCGCCATCACTGTCTTTTGTCTCTTTTTTTACGCGCGAAAGCAATTAACGCTATCTCATCAAGACTCCGCCTTCAGACGCCTGTGGCTTTTGCCGACGACGGATGTGTGCCGAAATTGCGCTGATTTCGTAAATGAAAGCGGACGGAGCACAGCAGAGCAAAACACCAATGGAGTCATCATTGACAGTTTTAAATTTGGACAACTATTCTGTCGATACCAGTCGGTCAGTAGTCAAAAGCTATTTATGCGTGTATATATATATAGATTATGTAAAGCATAAACTCATATCAAAAGCATATTAAAGAAAACGCATCATGTCAATATACGTGTCTAATAATAGTAATGAATAGATATGGCGATTTTTACACATTTACTGAACCGAATTAATCGCGTACAACTGAAATGCATTCGACTTTTTTTGGGTCGGCTCGTGAACACGGATGTTGTAATACATTCGAAACGTCGGCCAAACCTCCAAAAAAGGTGAATACATTTCAGTTTACGCGATTAAGTCCCTTTTACCAATAATAAGGTACGGCGATACTTTTTTCCATAGAATTGATTCTGAGGGCTTATTGTCCAACGCGCCTGAAATCGCCACGTGCTCGTTTTGTCAGGTTTTGTATGGGCTGACAATTAGTATCGAAAATAGTCACACTGCACAGTCATACACAAACCCTGCTGTTTTAGACAATATTTGTGGTGATGATTGAGGAATGACTTATATTATCATCATCATTGCAGCCGGAAAACGTCCACCTACTATTTATATATTTATTTCTAGAAAACTTTATTATGATTAAATACTTTATACTTTTTTTCAACTGAAAGTATGACATCTTATTAAAATACATTCATGTGTTCAATACATAGGTACCAATACAATCCTTTTCTTAAATATTAATTGTATCACAACTATGTATCTTAACGCAGAATTTCACGACTGACACAGCAATATCTAGACACGCGGCAGCGTGTCCAGCCAAGTTCACCTCGGGAACTGACGGACAGCATCCGTGTGTTATTTTACACGAACCGTTTGGAGCCACTTTCGACCGGTCAATAACTCCAAGTCTATTTAACATAAAAGAATGAAATTTGGTAGATGTATTAGGATCCTTTAGAACAACTAGAACCTCAAATTTCATAAATATAGGTGAAATAATTATTGAGATATTAAAGTCCAAAAAACGGCATTTTTACCACTGACTGACTGACTAGTAATCAAAAACCTAACCCACTTTCAGGTGACCTAGAAAAGTGAAATTTGGCATTCAGCTTGGTGATTGTGTACATACACATAAAAAAATTAGAAAACTCTAATTTTTTCATTAGTTTTCTTATTATTATTAGTTCCCAGCAAACATTTTAAGTAAAAATTAGGATAAACGCACCTATTTTAGGTTACAAATTTTACGGTGACCAAAATGAATTACCTCGAATCGACGTCGAATCGACGTGGATTCAACCTAAATGGGGAAAAAAAGCACGTGCCGGCTACGTCGATTCCACGTAACTTTGGTAATTACAACTATTAGGTCATTACAAAGGTCACATTTTCGACGTGGATTCGACGTCACCACGACGTGCCGTGTAGTTGCAATGTACTAATTTGGTAATCTTTACCACTTTTAAACAATATGGCAACGTATATTTTACCATTTAATCACTTGCCGAGGTAAATTTTAATCAGACGTTGATGGTGTAAAAAAGAGACAAACATATAACGGACATGTTTTCATTTCAATGCAAAAGCAAAATGTCTAACTAAAAAGTAATCTCTAGTTTTAAATGAAGATGGCGGCTACAAATTCTTTGTAAAATAATTAAAGTTATTAGTGCAGATGATATGATGAAATCTAGTGCGGTGAAAATTTTTTCGTGTATTATGTTAGGATTACGTTCAAATACACCGATGGGCTTATGAAATATTCAAGTATTCCGAATTTTTGTAAAGTGAAGATGCATATACATGGTTGTAGTAGAGTGTCAAATTGAGCTTTAGTGTATGTAAATGAACTAATTTGATAAAATATATTATTTTATTTGAAATGTCAGCACATTAAAGTACTTTTCGACGGAATTATCTAAGATATTACAATATAAACTATGCCATTGGAAATATCGCGCCTTAGTTATAATAAAACAAAATGTCGGCTCGACCAGAAAGTTACATTTCACCTACAAATACGACCAGTAGGTAATTAAGTTAATTTTAGGCTAAATATACATATACCTGCAACTTAATGGTATAAATTACCTATTTAAGTCGTCAATACTTTGACCATGAGGTCGTATCAGCGATCTATAGGTAATAATTACAAAAACTGGCGGTGGAGAGTCGATGCGACCGTCTCGTGACCTCGCAGTCGCGTTCAGTACTTGATTGGCAGTGGTCGCGCGCGGTGTAATTAAAGAAGAAATACTTACGTGTAGTGTGTGAGATTCAAGAGAGGGTAAGTTATATAAGATAATCTAAATTTTAAACTTTTTCCACCGCTTGGCGGCTAAAATTGTTAAGAGTAAACGCGGGCTGACGCATGGTCCATACAAAAATTTGAATGTCGAGCCTACAGATGTTTAGAAAGTGTACATACAATAGAAAAACCAAATATATGGTCATAGTAAAACTCTTCATTGCTCTCTATTAAACACTTGTTATATATTAACCAAACAACAAGCACAGTGTGTCCTTGAACCCCATTTTGAGACAGTCTAATTTTATTGGATGATCGAATAGAGGAATACGTCACGAATGAAGGACAAAAACTCCCCCGCGGCTCACTATCATAGTTTTGAAACAAATCGAATCTAAACTTAAAGTCCCGGAATCTTAAGATAATATTTATTTTTATTTTTTAAAGAAACAACGTATATAAATCTTAATTTTGCACTGTGGTGTAAAAGGCTTAGGATAAGTCTAAATTATAAACCATTTGTGGCCAGGCTAGGGCTTCTCAGTTTCAAGATAAACGCGAAAATGAAAAAAACTTATTTATTTATTTGTGATTAATGTCTTTAGTATTCGCAGTTTATTATAGCTTTAAAATGTAGCCACTATTATGGACTACTTCTCCAAAAAAATCCGATATCAAATATCGCGGACTTTCGGAGATGTCCAATTTTTAAAAGTCCCGATTTCCGGGAATTTGTTAGAATAATGTTTTGTTTTTTGGCGATATTATAAAGTACCTCGTATGTAGCTGGCGTGTGGCAATATCCATACTCCATACTTATATTATAAATGCGAAAGGGTGTCTGTCTGTGTGTCACCTCTTCACGCTTAAACAGCTGAACTGATTTATATAAAATTTGGTAAAGAGATAGTTTGAGTCCCGAGAAAGGCCATAGGATAGTTTTTATCCCGAAAAGCATTCCTTATGGGAGCTTTTCGCTCCCATAAGGAATGATGAGGGGGGTCAAAGTTTGTATGAGAGAGCGATAATTAAGCCTGCGTCTAAAATAGTTTTAATAGCAATATTTTTTTATACCACGGTGGTGGCAAACAAGCTTACGACCTGCCTGATGGTAAACTGACACCGGAGCCTATGGACGCCTGTGACTCCAGGAGAATCGCAAGAGCGTTACCGACCCAGTATTGAATTGAGGAGCAATTACTTTTAACATTATTCACAACACATTTTCGCAACTTAGATGTCCCATTTGTAAGTTAACTTCTACTCACTTACTCGTAAATGATTTAGATTTGGCATTTTCCAAACCTATTGAAGACGAAAGAACAATAAAAAATGGTATGAGTCCCCTTCATGCCTTTTTAGAGTTCTTACTAAGTTTGGGGTATAAAAATGACCCCCAAGTAAGATGGTGGCGAGTCGCCAAATCATCCACGGCGGGACAAATAACCGAGGTCCGGAAAAAAGAATACAGGCGGATATAAGGGATCGCTTAGGTTTACTAATTAATGTTGTGCGACCCAACTCGGGAACGACTAATGACGAAAATACTGCCCGAAGAGGAAATTTTGCCGAAATAGTTGGAATTAGTAAATGGCTTGTGGACATCATTCTAGTTGCCATCGCCGAATTTTTTGGAATCCATCGGCAGCCCACAGTTGCCGATCGATTCCAAAAAATTCGGATTCCAAAATTGTAGCCAAAAAATATGTAGCCCCTTTATAGCTGGCATCCCATGACCACAACTATGCACAAAATCCTCGTTAATGGCCAAAAATGATAGAAAGTGCAGCTTTGCATAGGAGTTCTTTCAGAGCAGGCTGGAGAGTCGAGGAATAAGTTTTGGCGATACGACCGCGAACACCACAGCCAAGTTTTTTTTAATCTAATTTTAAGGAGGTACAAGGTTGAGTAGACGTCAAAACAGCATAAAACGTATGCCTTTACCCCTCCAGTCATCGAAATGTTAATGCTATAGCAAGTCATTAACGATGATGACGGAGAAAGATAATGAGAGCGTATAGTACCTATGTATAGAAACTGATGAAAGTAAATATACATCTATTCTTTTAAACGAAAATGACATAATATATGAGAAGAAAAAATTAAATTATTTAAAAATAACACTTTAATTTTACCAAAATCCCGGAAATCGGGATTTTTAAAAAACTGGGTATATCCGAAAGTCCGCGATATTTGCTTTCGGATTTTTTTGGGGAAGTAGTCCATAATAGTAGCTACGTTTTAAAGCTAAAATAAATTGCGAATACTAAAGACATTAATCACAAATAAATAAATAAGTTTTTGTCATTTTCGCGATTACCTTGAAACTGAGAAGCCCTAGCCTGGCCACAAATGGTTTATAATTTAGCTTTATTCTAGACCTTTTACATCACAGTGCAAAATTAAGATTTATATACGTTGTTTCTTTAAAAAATAAAAATAAAGATTATCTTAAGATTCCGGGACTTTAAGTTTAGATTCGATTTGTTTCAAAACTATGATAGTGAGCCGCGGGGGAGTTTTTGTCCTTCATTCGTGACGTATTCCTCTATTCGATCATCCAATAAAATTAGACTGTCTCAAAATGGGGTTCAAGGACACACTGTGTTTGTTGTTTGGTTAATATATAACAAGTGTTTAATAGAGAGCAATGAAGAGTTTTACTATGACCATATATTTGGTTTTTCTATTGTATGTACACTTTCTAAACATCTGTAGGCTCGACATTCAAATTTTTGTATGGACCATGCGTCAGCCCGCGTTTACTCTTAACAATTTTAGCCGCCAAGCGGTGGAAAAAGTTTAAAATTTAGATTATCTTATATAACTTACCCTCTCTTGAATCTCACACACTACACGTAAGTATTTCTTCTTTAATTACACCGCGCGCGACCACTGCCAATCAAGTACTGAACGCGACTGCGAGGTCACGAGTTAGAGACGAGGAGGTGGGTTTATGCTGTACGGTCCATATTTTTAGGTCTTCCATAAGTTTTATTGATTTCATATCAGCTGAGTCTTCATTTCCAACGTCTCCTTCTCCAGAGTCTTCATTTACAGATTCTTGAATTTGAAATTCTTCATTATTCGAAGACACGAAATTGAAACTCTTACTTGGCTGTGTATGGGAATCAGTTAATTTACTCGTTGAATTTTCATCACAATTTGATGTAGAAGCCGATGGAAGATCATGGGGTTTCGCAAAATTTGCAGACAATTTACACTGTTGTTCTTTGTTTAACGTTTCCTTTTGAACTTTCATTTTACCTTTACACTTTCTATAGTAACTACTTGAATGTCTATATTTTTTTTTATCTTTGGCCATTATAAATCGGGAACTGTTATTAAAGAAAATTACCTCAAAGTAAATACGTCTGCTGTCACCAAATACTGACGATTACGTACTAAAACAAATTTAACCAGAAGTCGCCCTCGACAAATTGGTTGAATTTGGCAGTAAGTCTGACTATTAGGTAATTAGACAATAACCTTATGGTATTGTAAATATCTTACAAGTATTTTTAACTACATAGTCGTAATTTAGTATCCACTGAAAGTAATATTTACTAAAAATTGGTAGCAAAATTGACATAAAATAAACGACCTGGAGGTCTCCGTATAGGTAATATTTACGTACCAAATACCTCTAACATGCACTTATAGGTAGATATTTCCTATTGGTCAGGATTTGTAGTCAATTCTACATCATATTTCTATCATGTTTTCAACCATTAAGTCTCGGACTTCTTGGTGTATTAATTATGTGAAAATTACGTTTTAATGTCTTTTCAATTTACTTGGCAGTAAAAGTGTACAATAAGTGAATATAATTGGTGCGTTAAACGTAATTTTTACTTAAATTGGTAATATATTCGTCAACCTAGGAAAAAACACTTAAAATGTTTGCTGGGTTGTTACCTCAGAACGCCATCATTTATTAAACGATTTGGAAAATGCTTTTTATGTTTGAATTGGTATACTTTCGGGGTGGTCCCATTGTCATCAGGTCAGAGTGTAAGATTTGAGATCTAAATGGGTGCCAAGTTCCGTAGATTCTCTGAAATGGTGGCAAGTCCGGTACTATATTGTTTACAGTAAAATTAATTTACTGCGGCTTAATGCATTTTGAGCGTTAACTCGGCAGTTTTCTTAAATATCCTACAGCTTTTATGGTATTATAACATACTGCATAGAAAACTGCCAAGTTAAGGCTCAAAATGTATTAAGCCGCAGTAAATTAATATTAATGTAAACAATGTAGTGCCGTACTTGCCGCCATTTCAGAGAATCTACGGAACTTGGCACCCGTTTAGATCTCAAATCTTTTGTCGGCGAAGAAGACAACCAAACATCACATTTTCTTAATACTGAACTTGGCTTCCATTTTCACATTTATGTTTTTGATGGGGTATCATTACACACTTTTTGTCAATCTTCGCCAAATGGTGCTCCCCCCCCCCCCCCCGCATCCGGCGCCCCGCACCGTAAACAAAAGTGCGCATCAGCAATTCGTAAGTTAGTGCACGACTACACAATACAGCTCCGGCCACGCGTCCCGCACCCCGCACCCCGCTCAAAAGTGCACATCAGCAATTCGTAAGTTAGTGCGCGACTACACAATACAGCTTCGGCCCCGCGTCCCGCACGCCGCTCCCCGCTCAAAAGTGCACATCAGCAGTTTGTTATTTGATTACACAATACAGATCTGGCCCGCGTCCCGCACCGTGCACAAAAATGCACATCAGCAGTTCGTAAGTTAGTGCACGACTACTCAATACAGCTCCGGCCCCGCATCCGGCGCCCCGCACCGTAAACAAAAGTGCACATCAGCAATTCGTTATTTGGTGCATGATTACACAATACAGTTCTGGCCCGCGTCCCGCACCGTGCACAAAAATGCAAATCAGCAATTCGTAAGTTAGTGCGCGACTACGCAATACAGCTCCAGCCCCGCGTCCCGCACCCCGCACCCCGCACTAAAGTGCACATCAGCAATTCGTTATTTGGTGCATGATTACACAATACAGATCTGGCCCGCGTCCCGCACCGTGCACAAAAATGCACATCAGCAATTCGTAAGTTAGTGCACGACTACTCAATACAGCTCCGGCCCCGCATCCGGCGCCCCGCACCGTAAACAAAAGTGCACATCAGCAATTCGTTATTTGGTGCATGATTACACAATACAGATCTGGCCCGCGTCCCGCACCGTGCACAATAATGCACATCAGCAATTCGTAAGTTAGTGCGCGACTACACAATACAGCTCCAGCCCCACGTCCCGCACCCCGCACCCCGCACAAATATGCACATCAGCAATTCGTTATTTAATGCATGATTACAGATCTGGCCCGCGTCCCGCACCGTGCACAAAAATGCACATTAGCAATTCGTAAGTTAGTGCGCGACTACACAATACAGCTCCGGCCCCGCGTCCCGCGCCCCGCTCCCCGCTCAAAAGTGCACGTCAGCAATTCGTTATTTGGTGCATGATTACACAATGCAGTTCTGGCCCGCGTCCCGCACCGTGCAAAAAATGCACATCAGCAATTCGCAAGTTAGTGCGCGACTACACAATACAGCTCCGGCCACGCGTCCCGCACCCCGCACCCCGCTCAAAAGTGCACATCGGCAATTCGTAAGTTAGTGCGCGACTACACAATACAGCTTCGGCCCCGCGTCCCGCACCCCGCTCCCCGCTCAAAAGTGCACATCAGCAGTTTGTTATTTGATTACACAATACAGATCTGGACCGCGTCCCGCACCGTGCACAAAAATGCACATCAGCAATTCGTAAGTTAGTGCGCGACTACACAATACAGCTCCGGCCCCGCGTCCCGCGCCCCGCTCCCCGCTCAAAAGTGCACGTCAGCAATTCGTTATTTGGTGCATGATTACACAATGCAGTTCTGGCCCGCGTCCCGCACCGTGCAAAAAATGCACATCAGCAATTCGCAAGTTAGTGCGCGACTACACAATACAGCTCCAGCCACGCGTCCCGCACCCCGCACCCCGCTCAAAAGTGCACATCGGCAATTCGTAAGTTAGTGCGCGACTACACAATACAGCTTCGGCCCCGCGTCCCGCACCCCGCTCCCCGCTCAAAAGTGCACATCAGCAGTTTGTTATTTGATTACACAATACAGATCTGGACCGCGTCCCGCACCGTGCACAAAAATGAACATCAGCAGTTCGTAAGTTAGTGCACAACTACTCAATACAGCTCCGGCCTCGCGTCCCGCACCCCGCACCCCGCACCCCGCTCAAAAGTGCACATCGGCAATTCGTAAGTTAGTGCGCGACTACACAATACAGCTCCAGCCCCACGTCCCGCACCCCGCACCCCGCACAAATATGCACATCAGCAATTCGTTATTTGATGCATGATTACAGATCTGGCCCGCGTCCCGCACCGTGCACAAAAATGCACATTAGCAATTCGTAAGTTAGTGCGCGACTACACAGTACTGCTCCTGCCCCGCGTCCCGCACCCCGCACCCCGCACAAAAGTGCACATCAGCAATTCGTTATTTGGTGCATGATTACACAATGCAGTTCTGGCCCGCGTCCCGCACCGTGCAAAAAATGCACATCAGCAATTCGCAAGTTAGTGCGCGACTACACAATACAGCTCCGGCCACGCGTCCCGCACCCCGCACCCCGCTCAAAAGTGCACATCAGCAATTTGTTAGTTGGTGCATGATTACACAATACAGATCTGGCCCGCGTCCCGCACCGTGCACAAATGCACATCAGCAATTCGTAAGTTAGTGCACGACTACTCAATACAGCTCCGGCCCCGCATCCGGCGCCCCGCACCGTAAACAAAAGTGCGCATCAGCAATTCGTAAGTTAGTGCACGACTACACAATACAGCTCCGGCCCCGCATCCGGCGTCCCGCACCGTAAACAAAAGTGCGCATCAGCAATTCGTTATTTGGTGCATGATTACACAATACAGTTCTGGCCCGCGTCCCGCACCGTGCAAAAAATGCACATCAGCAATTCGTAAGTTAGTGCACGACTACTCAATACAGCTCCGGCCCCGCGTCCCGCACCCCGCACCGTGCACAAAAGTGCACATATTCTCCTATGTGTGCTAAGTGTTCAAAGAAAATAGCAGGTAAACATTACCTTCTATGTTCAGTCTG
This sequence comes from Notocelia uddmanniana, assembly GCA_905163555.1. NCBI lineage: Eukaryota > Metazoa > Arthropoda > Insecta > Lepidoptera > Tortricidae > Notocelia > Notocelia uddmanniana. Next base: position 4,426,499 of record LR991052.1, read on the forward strand.
CAAAAAATCGTATGACTTTATAATACGACAAACTTTATAACTTAATGGACAAGGAACGTAAAGGTTCTTGGATATGCATCAAATGTCGGCCAGTTAAACTCAGACAGAAGCCTAATACACCAGTTACCAGCAAAATAAAAGTAGCAACTACTTCCACTTTGTGTCAGCGCGTAGAAAAACTATCTAAAAACACGCAACAGCGCACGTCGCAACAGGGACATCCACAAAGTTCAAATGAGAAAAATACTTCAATACAAGAAATATCACTTGTACGATCTCCAGAATAAGACGTAAGGATAGATTGAAACATGTACTTACACCATCGGCCGAAGAACCAAACCTCACCAACTACGAACTCAATACCTACAACTCAAATGATGCTCATATCTCGTTGAAGTCCGACACAGCTTCGTCACTTTCTAATCCAGCAGCAGAGGAGCAGGCAAATAACATCATAACATCCATAACTACACCTATTCAACAATGTCATACTCCGGAAATATCTGAAGAAAATGAAACTGACTTTGACTCGCAAGAGCATGATGAATCATCATTGATGATACTGTGTGTAGCCTCCCTGACCTATCACTATCAGGCACGGAAAGCGAAGAAGTCTTGGAATTAAAATCTCAAGTGGCCAGGCTATCCTTACAACTCGTTGACAGTATTATTGAATAAAAGTAATATTAGAATTATTGTCGAAAGCTGAAACGGAGCCACTTCGCTCGCTCGGTCAACAAGTTAGAGATTTTATTTTACACGATTGCCCAAAACAAGGATGCAATGTTATCAATTATTATGACTTTCGATCTGCCGTCCAATTCTTAAAACCGAACTAACCCTCAAATGGCCATTTTTGAGTTATAGGCACATTCTAAGAGATAATTTTATCCTCCGTCGGCTGATCTTGGGCTTATATTTTTATCATTTGTAGTTTTGAAGATACAGAACCGCCCAACATCGTTAAGTCCATGTTTTTCGGGGGTTTACAATACTAAAAAGTGACTAATAGACATTGCTACACTATAATATATCTAAATGCTTTTAACTGTCACTTTCCCTCACAATTCTTGCACATGAAGCAAAATTATAAAAACGTTTATGAACACAAACGTAACAAAATAGTTGGAATAATGCTTTGACGACAGAGAGAGAGGCAACCCGCGAGATGGACTGACGATTTGATGGATGAGAAGAGCACAGGACCGCACGGCTAAGCTGGAAGAGACCTTTACTCAGTATTGGGTAGCTTAAGGTTGAAGAAGAGAGAGAGAGAATGCTTTGACGCGCTATCGGCCCGGTTGAAGGGGACCGGACGGGTGCGTGGGACTAACCGGTGGAAGGCCCTGACTACCCACTAAACCCCGGTTGTCCGGCTACGTCACTTCCAAGCATAGCTAAAGGTTCGCTTGATGCGCTTATAAATTGCCTCGGATATTGTTGGAATGCTTCAATCCCGTAAGCTTATTGAACAGCTATTATTAGGGTTCCGCGATCCTGAACCTTATCCACTACGGCGGGAGGAGGCAAATGCGCATAAAGGGGATATGCGCGCCTCGTTTTTCGTCTGTGAATGGGTCGTTCCTTGGCAGCTAGATCTCCTTACCTAATCTAACAGCAAAGTTATACCGCCGTGTATACATACCTCGAGTGTGTGGCGCATAGTTTACTGCTGCGCTACGTATGGGTGTAGCGCTGCCATGAGGTAGCGGGGGCTTTTTCACTTCTCAAAATGAGCCAGCGCTACCACTATGTTTAATCTGCTAACCCCAAATCTGCTCTCCACCTCGAAAGCAAGTCAGATATTGCTGCGTCTTCTACCTTCCATTGGTTAGAACACTCTCCCCTGGCTCTCAGTTCCGCACGGTATCAGTATACCTCGGCCAGAACCTCTGCCTGCGATTCCGAGAGCGGGTCAGAGGCCAGTAGTCCGGCCCAGAATTACACGCACTGATATTAAGACGAGGCAACCTAAAATAATTCCCACGCTTGCTCCGCCCATCACCCGCGCCAACCCGCCACCCGCTAGATACACTCGTTCGCCATGCTCGTGCGGCGCGTGTAGTTATCAAAACAAAAAATGGAGCCAGAACATAGAATGAATAGATTTTTTTTTTATTGAAATATGTTAACTATTTTTTTTCAAGGTGCCATTTGAACCAGTTTTTGATGACAATCAAATGTCATTATTGTAGTTGGTCAACAAACAAAGGACAAACCTAGCTCGATGCTAGTGGCCTCCGAAAAGGCTCCTACAATATAACGTCACGTGCCACTTATCAAACCAACAGTTGTATGGGAAAATAAGTACCCATCAAAAACATAAACGTGAAAATGAGAGCCAATTTCAATATTAAGAATATGCTACGCGTGACAGTATGTTATAATACCATGAAAGCTGTTGGGTATTTAAGAAAACTGCCAAGTTTATGCTCAAAATGCATTAAGCCGCAATAAATCAGTTTTACTGTAAACAATCTAGTGCCAGACTTGGCACCGTTTTAGTTAATCTATGAAACTTGGCACCCATTTTGATCTCAATTCTTTTGTCGTTGAAGACGACAACCATGCGTCGCATATTCCTAATATTGATCTTGGCTTTCATTTTCACATTTATCTTTTTGATGGGATATCATTCCTTTATGTCAAACTTCACCAAATGGTACTTTTCACGAGCGAATGCTCTCGTCACGATCTAGAGACGCGGCAGCGTGTCCAGCCAAGTTCACCCCAGGAACTGGCAGACAGCAGTCGAGTGTGTTATGTTACACGAACCGTTTGGAACCACTTTTGTCCCCCAATAACTCCAAATCTATCTAACATAAAATAAATTTGGTACACATATTAAGATCCTTTAGAAAAACAAGAAACCCAAGTTTCATAAATATAGGTTTAATAGTTATTGAGATATTAAATTCCAAAAAACGGCATTTTTACCACTGACTGACTGACTGACTGACTGACTGACTAGTAATCAAAAACCTAACCCACTTCTAGGTGACCTAGAAAGCTAAAATTTAACATGCAGCTTGATAATTGTGTGTGTACACCAGAAAAAATCCGAAACAAGTGATTGTTTTATTAGTTTTTAACCGACTTCAAAATTTCAAAAGAGGAGGTTATCAATTCGGTTATGTTTTTTTTTTTTTTTTGTTTTTTTTTTTTAATGTTTGTTACTCCATAACTCCGTCATTTATTAACCGATTTGAATTTTTTTTTTTGATTGTATGTATATATATCCAAATTGGTCTCGTTTTTGTCAAAAGGCAGTTCTGATGATGGAATCCATGAGGAATAGAGGGAACTCCTCAAATCTTTAAGGCAAACATATAGTGATTTTTGTGTTTTTATCAACAAGTCAAGCATTTGCATCCAAAAATGTGACATTGGATGAAGTGGAACTGCTGATGATGATCAGAACAGAACTCTTTAACGACGAAAAGTTCACGTTTGGCGATTTGTCCTCCTAGCTGTGTTTGTTAAGCAAGTTCTATTTTCACGATTAATTTTTGTCATGCTTGAGTTCTGATGATGGGATCCATGAGGAGTTGAGGGAACTCCTCAAATCTTAAAGGCCAACATATAGTGATTTTTGTGTTTTTATCAACAAATCGAGCATTATCATACAAAAATGTGACATTTGATGAAGTGGAACTGCTGATGATGATCAGAACAGAACTCTTCAACGACGAAAAGTTCACGTTTGGCGATTTGTCCTTCTAGCGGTGTTTGTTAAGCAAGTTCTATTTTCACGATTGATTTTTGTCATGCTCGAGTTCTGATGATGGGATCCATTAGGAATCGAGGAAACTCCTCAAATGTGAAAGGCACACAAATAGTGATTTTAGTATTTTCATGAACTAATCAAGCATTTTCATTCATAAAAGTGACATTTGATGAAGTGGAACTGCTGATGATGATCAGAACGGAACTCTTCAACGACGCGTAGTTCACGTTTGGCGATTTGTTCTCTTCGTTTTGTTTGTCAAGCAAGCAAGGTTTTTCCATGATTTCATGAGGAATTGAGGGTACTTAGTCTTCTACCATTATAAACATACTTATAGCCATTTTTGTATTTTATTGTATGGAATCTAAGAGTGCACCATCTAAGATTAATAATCTTTCACCGGACTCCCCTATTGAAGTCGGTTTTTTTTTCTTAAAAATTATTTTATTATTATTATTTATGCTAGTTACCTCAGAACTCCGTCATTTATTAACCGATTTGGAAAATTCTTTTTTTGTTTGAAACGGTATAGTTCAGGGGTAGTCCCATAGATATCAGGTAAGAATCTGATGTACTGTCTGAGGTCCAGGAGAAATCGAGGGAACTCTTCAAATATTTGAGGTACCTATAGCGATTTGGGTATTTTGTAAAGTAACTCGTGCATTCGCTCTTAAGGGCCGGAGCTGTATTGAGTAGTCGTGCACTAACTTACGAATTGCTGATGTGCATTTTTGTGTACGGTGCGGGACGCGGGCCAGAACTGTATTGTGTAATCATGCACCAACTAACAAATTGCTGATGTGCACTTTTGTGCGGGGTGGGGGGTGCGGGACGCAGGGCCGGAGCTGTATTTTGTAGTCGCGCACTAACTTACGAATTGCTGATGCGCACTTTTGTTTACGGTGCGGGGCGCCGGATGCGGGGCCGAAGCTGTATTGAGTAGTCGTGCACTAACTTACGAATTGCTGATGTGAATTTTTGTTTACGGTGCGGGGCGCCGGATGCGGGGCCGGAGCTGTATTGAGTAGTCGTGCACTAACTTACGAATTGCTGATGCGCACTTTTGTTTACGGTGCGGGGCGCCGGATGCGGGGCCGGAGCTGTATTGAGTAGTCGTGCACTAACTTACGAATTGCTGATGTGCATTTTTGTTTACGGTGCGGGGCGCGGGCCAGAACTGTATTGTGTAAACATGCACCAAATAACGAATTGCTGATGTGCATTTTTGTGCGGGGTGGGGGGTGCGGGACGCGGGGCCGGAGCTATATTGTGTAGTCGCGCACTAACTTACGAATTGCTGATGTGCATTTTTGTTTACGGTGCGGGGCGCCGGATGCGGGGCCGGAGCTGTATTGAGTAGTCGTGCACTAATTTACGAATTGCTGATGTGCATTTTTGTGCACGGTGCGGGACGCGGGCCAGAACTGTATTGTGTAATCATGCACCAACTTACGAATTGCTGATGCGCACTTTTGAAACCGGTGCGGTGAGGCGGAATAGAGAGGGAAAGATTGCCAGAGCGAAGTTGACGGACTCGAGTAACAACATAAAAGTGAAAAAGTGTTTTAGGTATTCGGGAGATTGAGGATCATTTAAGATGGAGAAAAGAGTGCAGAGCAGACGTATTTTGCGACGTAGGCGGATTGGAAACCAGCCTAACTGAGAGCGGAAGGAAGAGACATGATCGTATTTTCGAAGACAGAAAATGAAGCGAATACAATTGTTGAGAAGACGATCTAACTTGTCAAGAAGCTCTTCATTTAGGTCAAGCTAACACACGTCGCCGTAATCAATAATGGGTAATATCAATGTCTGTACCTTGTCAGCCGGCAACACCAGAATGTCATCATTCCTGCGCAGTGCTGAAAGCGCCTGTCTCTCTTGCTTACTGGTATTGGGCTTGGGCAGTTTACTTCGTCGCAACAATGACGAGACATCCTGCCTAAGGCATTCAGCACTGCGCAGGAATGATGACATTCTGGTGTTGCCGGCTGACAAGGGGAATGCGACAGTGGTCGTGGATAGGATAGCCTACGAGGAAAAAGTTACGCAGCTAGTAGACGACTCAAACACTTACGAGAAAGTTCCATATGATCCTACGGCGCGTGTAGCGACTAGGCTAAATAAAATAGCTAGCAACTTACCTGTCAAGGACCAGGCTAAAAGGCTGCGACAATTGAACCCCACCTGCCCGAAGATTTACGGGTTGCCTAAGATTCACAAGACTGATTGGCCCCTGAGACCCATTGTGAGTCAGATAGATTCACCCACATACAAGGCTTCCCGTTTCGTGTCGGATATGCTACAACCTCTTACAGGTAACACGTCCAGCTTTGTACGGGACTCCACGCATTTCGTACACTTACTTGAGGGGGTTACGTTACACGAGGACGAGTTGATGGTAAGCTTCGATGTGGCATCTCTATTTACGAATGTACCGGTATCGGAAACAATAGGTATAATAAAACAAATGGCCACACGTAACGACTTACCTACCGAGTACATGAGTCTAATCGAGTTTTGCCTAACGAGTGGATATTTTGTATGGCGAGGTGAATATTATCGCCAAATTGAAGGTGTGGCAATGGGTTCTCCGATAGCACCTGTGGTGGCCAACATCTTCATGGAGGATTTCGAGGGGAAGGCATTGGAGGGCTGTCCTCACAGACCCAGGTTCTGGTGGCGATATGTGGACGATGTATTTGCTGTGGTGTTGCGTAGTGATGTGGATAAGTTACTGGACTATCTTAACGGTAGACATGCCAAGATAAAGTTTACCATTGAGAAGGAGTGCAATGGCGCACTCCCGTTTCTGGATGTCTTGATACAACGGGATCAGCGCGGGCGATTGTCCCATAAAGTTTACAGGAAACCCACACACACAGATCGATACCTGCAGGCGGACTCACATCATCACCCCGCACATCTGTTCTCGGTCCCACGAGCGCTCATTAACAGGGCTCTACGGCTCTGTGACCCGCAGTACGTGCAAGATGAGCTGCAGCATGTAAAACAGGTGTTAGAAAGGAATGGGTATAGTTGGAGGCAGAGTCAGCGAGCGGCAAGTACATACAACCTGCAGCAGGTACACAGGGCGGAGAGGGCACCTGCGTACTTGCCATATATTAAGGGGGTAACGGATAAAATTGGACGCCTATTACGCCGGAGGTTGAGCATTAGGACAATTTTCCGACCCCATACCAAGGTCAGGCAGGTGCTGCGCTCTCCTAAGGACCAGGAGCCCCTCGGTAACCCGGGAGTATATGAGATACCCTGTGATTGCGGTAAGGTATACATAGGAGAAACCGGACGGAACGTTTCTACGAGATTGTCGGAACATATACGTAGCGTGAAGAACAGGGATACTAGAAAATCCGCAATAGCGGAGCATGGCTGCGATACAGGTGCGTCCCATTTCATTCGATTCGACAAGGCGAGGATTCTGGTACGGGAAAAGTGTTATGTACCACGCATGATTCGAGAGGCGATTGAAATTGGGCGCCGCCCTAACTTTAATCGTGACGGGGGCTGGGTGTTACCGCCAGCATGGAAACCTGTTATTCCTCTTATAGAGCGAAAAGTGTGTTATGACAATCGCGTGGACACAGTGAGTTCAGTGTGCTTGCCCTTGATCGGGGAGGATGATCTCCTACCACGACCTCAAACAACGCCTGCAGCACAGAACGGCCCCCCTACCCCCACCCTGACGGCGCGTGCGACGCGAGCTTTGCGGCGGGCGGCGGGGAGACTGTCAGTGTGCGAGGCGCGCTCGTCGCAGGTGCACTCGTCCTGAGGAAGAACTCCCGAAGAGTTCGAAACATGTCGCCCGGAGTGACAATTTATACGTGAGTTCTAACCGTTTGCGTAATATAATTTTGAAATGACTCACGAAAGTTTAAATTCAAATGTATTAGGATCCTTTAGAACAACTAGAACCTCAAATTTCATAAGTATAGGTGAAATAATTATTGAGATATTAAAGTCCAAAAAACGGCATTTTTACCACTGACTGACTGACTAGTAATCAAAAACCTAACCCACTTTCAGGTGACCTAGAAAAGTGAAATTTGGCATCCAGCTTGGTAATTGTGTACATACACATAAAAAAAATAGAAAACTCTAATTTTTTCAATTTTTTTTCATTAGTTTTCTTATTATTATTAGTTGTTACCTCAGAACGCCATCATTTATTAACCGATTTGGAAAATTCTTTTTATGTTTGAATTGGTATACTTTCGGGGTGGTCCCATTGTCATCAGGTCAGAGTGTAAGATTTGAGATCTAAATGGGTGCCAAGTTCCGTAGATTCTCTGAAATGGTGGCAAGTCCGGTACTATATTGTTTACAGTAAAATTAATTTACTGCGGCTTAATGCATTTTGAGCGTTAACTTGGCAGTTTTCTTACAGCTTTTATGGTATTATAACATACTGCATAGAAAACTGCCAAGTTAAGGCTCAAAATGCATTAAGCCGCAGTAAATTAATATTAATGTAAACAATGTAGTGCCGTACTTGCCGCCATTTCAGAGAATCTACGGAACTTGGCACCCGTTTAGATCTCAAATCTTTTGTCGGCGAAGAAGACAACCAAACATCGCATTTTCTTAATATTGAACTTGGCTGCCATTTTCACATTTATGTTTTTGATGGGGTATCATTACTTTTTGTCAATCTTCGCCAAATGGTGCTTTTTAAGAGCGAATGCACGAGTTACTTTACAAAATACCCAAATCGCTATAGGTACCTCAAATATTTGAAGAGTTCCCTCGATTTCTCCTGGACCTCAGACAGTACATCAGATTCTTACCTGATATCTATGGGACTACCCCTGAACTATACCGTTTCAAACAAAAAAAGAATTTTCCAAATCGGTTAATAAATGACAGAGTTCTGAGGTAACTAGTATAAATAATATAATAATAAAATAATTTTTAAGAAAAAAAAACGACTTCAATGGGGGAGTCCGGTGAAAGATTATTAATCTTAGATGGTGCACTCTTAGATTCCATACAATAAAATACAAAAATGGCTATAAGTATGTTTATAATGGTAGAAGACTAAGTACCCTCAATTCCTCATGAAATCATGGAAAAACCTTGCTTGCTTGACAAACAAAACGAAGAGAACAAATCGCCAAACGTGAACTACGCGTCGTTGAAGAGTTCCGTTCTGATCATCATCAGCAGTTCCACTTCATCAAATGTCACTTTTATGAATGAAAATGCTTGATTAGTTCATGAAAATACTAAAATCACTATTTGTGTGCCTTTCACATTTGAGGAGTTTCCTCGATTCCTAATGGATCCCATCATCAGAACTCGAGCATGACAAAAATCAATCGTGAAAATAGAACTTGCTTAACAAACACCGCTAGAAGGACAAATCGCCAAACGTGAACTTTTCGTCGTTGAAGAGTTCTGTTCTGATCATCATCAGCAGTTCCACTTCACCAAATGTCACATTTTTGTATGATAATGCTCGATTTGTTGATAAAAACACAAAAATCACTATATGTTTGCCTTTAAGATTTGAGGAGTTCCCTCAACTCCTCATGGATCCCATCATCAGAACTCGAGCATGACAAAAATTAATCGTGAAAATAGAACTTGCACTTTGAACCGCTAGAAGGACAAATCGCCAAACGTGAACTTTTCGTCGTTGAAGAGTTCTGTTCTGATCATCATCAGCAGTTCCACTTCATCCAATGTCACATTTTTGGATGCAAATGCTTGACTTGTTGATAAAAATACAAAAATCACTATATGTTTGCCTTAAAGATTTGAGGAGTTCCCTCAATTCCTCATGGATTCCATCATCAGAACTGCCTTTTGACAAAAACGAGACCAACTCGGATATATATACATACAATCAAAAAAAAAAATTTTCAAATCGGTTAATAAATGACGGAGTTATGGGGTAACAAACATTTAAAAAAAAAAAAAACAAAAAAAGAAAAAATAATACAACCGGATTGGTAACCTCCTCTTTTGAAATTTTGATGTCGGTTAAAAACTAATAAAACAATCACTGTTTTCGGATTTTTTCTGGTGTACACACACAATTATCAAGCTGCATGTTAAATTTTAGCTTTCTAGGTCACCTAGAAGTGGGTTAGGTTTTTGATTACTAGTCAGTCAGTCAGTGGTAAAAATGCCGTTTTTTGGAATTTAATATCTCAATAACTATTAAACCTATATTTATGAAACTTGGGTTTCTTGTTTTTCTAAAGGATCTTAATATGTGTACCAAATTTATTTTATGTTAGATAGATTTGGAGTTATTGGGGGACAAAAGTGGCTCCAAACGGTTCGTGTAACATAACACACGACTGCTGTCTGCCAGTTCCTGGGGTGAACTTGACTGGACACGCTGCCGCGTCTCTATATCGTGACGAGAGCATTCGCTCGTGAAAAGTACCATTTGGTGAAGTTTGACATAAAGGAATGATATCCCATCAAAAAGATAAATGTGAAAATGAAAGCCAAGATCAATATTAAGAATATGCGACGCATGGTTGTCGTCTTCAACGACAAAAGAATTGAGATCAAAATGGGTGCCAAGTTTCATAGATTAACTAAAACGGTGCCAAGTCTGGCACTAGATTGTTTACAGTAAAACTAATTTATTGCGGCTTAATGCATTTTGAGCATAAACTTGGCAGTTTTCTTAAATACCGAACAGCTTTCATGGTATTATAACATACTGTCACGCGTAGCATATTCTTAATATTGAAATTGGCTCTCATTTTCACGTTTATGTTTTTGATGGGTACTTATTTTCCCATACAACTGTTGGTTTGATAAGTGGCACGTGACGTTATATTGTAGGAGCCTTTTCGGAGGCCACTAGCATCGAGCTAGGTTTGTCCTTTGTTTGTTGACCAACTACAATAATGACATTTGATTGTCATCAAAAACTGGTTCAAATGGCACCTTGAAAAAAAATAGTTAACGTATTTCAATAAAAAAAATCTCTATTCATTCTATGTTCTGGCTCCATTTTTTGTTTTGGTAACTACACGCGCCGCACGAGCATGGCGAACGAGTGTATCTAGCGGGTGGCGGGTTGGCGCGGGTGATGGGCGGAGCAAGCGTGGGAATTATTTTAGGTTGCCTCGTCTTAATATCAGTGCGTGTAATTCTGGGCCGGACTACTGGCCTCTGACCCGCCCTCGGAATCGCAGGCAGAGGTTCTGGCCGAGGTATACTGATACCGTGCGGAACTGAGAGCCAGGGGAGAGCGTTCTAACCAATAGAAGGTAGAAGACGCAGCAATATCTGACTTGCTTTCGAGGTGGAGAGCAGATTTGAGGTTAGCAGATTAAACATAGTGGTAGCGCTGGCTCATTTTGAGAAGTGAAAAAGCCCCCGCTCCTCATGGCAGCGCTACACCCATACGTAGCGCAGCAGTAAACTATGCGCCACACACTCGAGGTATGTATACACGGCGGTATAACTTTGCTGTTAGATTAGGTAAGGAGATCTAGCTGCCAAGGAACGACCCATTCACAGACGAAAAACGAGGCGCGCATATCCCCTTTATGCGCATTTGCCTCCTCCCGCCGTAGTGGATAAGGTTCAGGATCGCGGAACCCTAATAATAGCTGTTCAATAAGCTTACGGGATTGAAGCATTCCAACATTATCCGAGGCACTTTATAAGCGCATCAAGCGAACCTTTAGCTATGCTTGGAAGTGACGTAGCCGGACAATCGTTGGGGGTTTAGTGGGTAGTCAGGGCCTTCCACCGGTTAGTCCCACGCACCCGTCCGGTCCCCTTCAACCGGGCCGATAGCGCGTCAAAGCATTCTCTCTCTCTCTTCTTCAACCTTAAGCTACCCAATACTGAGTAAAGGTCTCTTCCAGCTTAGCCGTGCGGTCCTGTGCTCTTCTCATCCATCAAATCGTCAGTCCATCTCGCGGGTTGCCTCTCTCTCTGTCGTCAAAGCATTATTCCAACTATTTTGTTACGTTTGTGTTCATAAACGTTTTTATAATTTTGCTTCATGTGCAAGAATTGTGAGGGAAAGTGACAGTTAAAAGCATTTAGATATATTATAGTGTAGCAATGTCTATTAGTCACTTTTTAGTATTGTAAACCCCCGAAAAACATGGACTTAACGATGTTGGGCGGTTCTGTATCTTCAAAACTACAAATGATAAAAATATAAGCCCAAGATCAGCCGACGGAGGATAAAATTATCTCTTAGAATGTGCCTATAACTCAAAAATGGCCATTTGAGGGTTAGTTCGGTTTTAAGGATCTGCCGATCGAAAGTCATAATAATTGAAAATATTGCATCCTTGTTTTGGACAATCGTGTAAAATAAAATCTCTAACTTGTTGACCGAGCGAGCGAAGTGGCTCCGTTTCAGCTTTCGACAATAATTCTAATATTACTTTTATTCAATAATACTGTCAGCGAGTTGTAAGGATAGCCTGGCCACTTGAGATTTTAATTCCAAGACTTCTTCGCTTTCCGTGCCTGATAGTGATAGGTCAGGGAGGCTACACACAGTATCATCAATGCAATGCAAAGCTGTGTCGGACTTCAACGAGATATGAGCATCATTTGAGTTGTAGGTATTGAGTTCGTAGATGGTGAGGTTTGGTTCTTCGGCCGATGGTGTAAGTACATGTTTCAATCTATCCGGTCTGTTCATGCTTGCAAGGGCATGATTAATACCTTAATACTAGTGTTATTTTACTGGAGATTGACGAGAGACATCATCCTGTTTTGGATTAATTTTATTGTTATTGACGCTTAGAGACCTTATACATCTCTGAGAATATTAAATTACTTAAGTGCTATTTTCATTTACTGCTTATTTTAATTTAGACGCTTAGAGACCATGTACATCTCTAAGGACTTAGGAATAATGAACGCTCAGAGACCATATACATCTCTGAGATATTAAATTTATTGTATATACTTTTGTGTATTCGGACAGAGACCGTATATATAGGTCACTAAAATTTTTTTTTTTTTATATAAGTAATGTCTTATAAGTTAATTTTAATTGAATATTGTGAGTTTGTTTATCACTATAGTTTTAAAATCATTATTATTATTGTCTACTTTTTTTAGTTCTGCAATTCTGTTTTGAAAACATTATAATATTTATAATTATCATTGTCAATTTATTTAATTGTATAATTCATGTGTTGACTTGTAAAAGTGCCCTTGTGGCCTATTTGCAGAATAAAATTTTTGATTTTGATTTTTTGATTTTATCCTTACGTCTTGTTCTGGAGATCGTACAAGTGATATTTCTTGTATTGAAGTATTTTTCTCATTTGAACTTTGTGGATGTCCCTGTTGCGACGTGCGCTGTTGCGTGTTTTTAGATAGTTTTTCTACGCGCTGACACATAGTGGAAGTAGTTGCTACTTCTATTTTGCTGGTAACTGGTGTATTAGGCTTCTGTCTGAGTTTAACTGGCCGACATTTGATGCATATCCAAGAACCTTTACGTTCCTTGTCCATTAAGTTATAAAGTTTGTCGTATTATAAAGTCATACGATTTTTTGCAGACTGAACATAGAAGGTAATGTTTACCTGCTATTTTCTTTGAACACTTAGCACACATAGGAGAAGATGTGCACTTTTGTGCACGGTGCGGGGTGCGGGACGCAGGGCCAGAGCTGTATTGAGTAGTCGTGCACTAACTTACGAATTGCTGATGTGCATTTTTGTGCACGGTGCGGGACGCGGGCCAGAACTGTATTGTGTAATCATGCACCAAATAACGAATTGCTGATGCGCACTTTTGTTTACGGTGCGGGGCGCCGGATGCGGGGCCGGGAGCTGTATTGAATAGTCGTGCACTAACTTACGAATTGCTGATGCGCACTTTTGTTTACGGTGCGGGGCGCCGGATGCGGGGCCGGAGCTGTATTGAGTAGTCGTGCACTAACTTACGAATTGCTGATGTGCATTTTTGTGCACGGTGCGGGACGCGGGCCAGAACTGTATTGTGTAATCATGCACCAAATAACGAATTGCTGATGCGCACTTTTGTTTACGGTGCGGGGCGCCGGATGCGGGGCCGGGAGCTGTATTGAATAGTCGTGCACTAACTTACGAATTGCTGATGCGCACTTTTGTTTACGGTGCGGGGCGCCGGATGCGGGGCCGGAGCTGTATTGAGTAGTCGTGCACTAACTTACGAATTGCTGATGCGCACTTTTGTTTACGGTGCGGGGCGCCGGATGCGGGGCCGGAGCTGTATTGAGTAGTCGTGCACTAACTTACGAATTGCTGATGCGCACTTTTGTTTACGGTGCGGGGCGCCGGATGCGGGGCCGGAGCTGTATTGAGTAGTCGTGCACTAACTTACGAATTGCTGATGCGCACTTTTGTTTACGGTGCGGGGCGCCGGATGCGGGGCCGGAGCTATATTGTGTAGTCGCGCACTAACTTACGAATTGCTGATGCGCACTTTTGTTTACGGTGCGGGGCGCCGGATGCGGGGCCGGAGCTGTATTGTGTAGTCGTGCACTAACTTACGAATTGCTGATGTGCATTTTTGTGCACGGTGCGGGACGCGGGCCAGATTTGTATTGTGTAATCATGCAACAAATAACGAATTGCTGATGTGCACTTTTGAGCGGGGAGCGGGGCGCGGACCGGAACTGTATTGTGTAGTCATGCACCAACTAACGTATTGCTGAATTGCGCTTTTGTGCGGGGTGCGGGGTGCGGGACGCGGGGCCGGAGCTGTATTATGTAGTCGCGCACTAACTTACGAATTGCTGATGCGCACTTTTGTTTACGGTGCGGGGCGCCGGATGTGGAGCCGGAGCTGTATTGAGTAGTCGTGCACTAACTTACGAATTGCTGATGCGCACTTTTGTTTACGGTGCGGGGAGCCGGATGCGGGGCCGGAGCTGTATTGAGTAGTCGTGCACTAACTTACGAATTGCTGATGTGCATTATTGTTTACGGTGCGGGGCGCCGGATGCGGGGCCGGAGCTGTATTGAGTAGTCGTGCACTAACTTACGAATTGCTGATGTGCATTTTTGTGCACGGTGCGGGACACGGGCCAGAACTGTATTGTGTAATCATGCACCAAATAACGAATTGCTGATGTGCACTTTTGAGCGGGGAGCGGGGCGCGGACCGGAACTGTATTGTGTAATCATGCACCAACTTACGAATTGCTGATGCGCACTTATGTTTACGGTGCGGGACGCCGGATGCGGGGCCGGAGCTGTATTGTGTAGTCGTGCACTAACTTACGAATTTCTGATGCGCACTTTTGTTTAAGGCGCGGGGCGCCGGATGCGGGGCCGGAGCTGTATTGAGTAGTCGTGCACTAACTTACGAATTGCTGATGCGCACTTTTGTTTACGCTGCGGGGCGCCGGATGCGGGGCCGGAGCTGTATTGAGTAGTCGTGCACTAACTTACGAATTGCTGAAGTGCATTTTTGTGCACGGTGCGGGACGCGGCCCAGAACTGTATTACCAACCACCAACCAAATTGCTGATGTGCACTTTTGTGCGGGGTGGGGGGTGCGGGACGCGGGGCCGGAGCTGTATTGAGTAGTCGTGCACTAACTTACGAATTGCTGATGTGCATTATTGTTTACGGTGCGGGGCGCCGGATGCGGGGCCGGAGCTGTATTGAGTAGTCGTGCACTAACTTACGAATTGCTGATGCGCACTTTTTTTTACGCTGCGGGGCGCCGGATGCGGGGCCGGAGCTGTAATGAGTAGTCGTGCACTAACTTACGAATTGCTGATGCGCACTTTTGTTTACGGTGCGGGGCGCCGGATGCGGGGCCGGAGCTATATTGAGTAGTCGTGCACTAACTTACGAATTGCTGATGTGCATTTTTGTGCACGGTGTGGGACGCGGGCCAGAACTGTATTGTGTAATCATGCACCAAATAACGAATTGTTGATGTGCACTTTTGTGCGGGGTGGGGGGTGCGGGACGCGGGGCCGGAGCTATATTGTGTAGTCGCGCACTAACTTACGAATTGCTGATGTGCATTTTTGTTTACGGTGCGGGGCGCCGGATGCGGGGCCGGAGCTGTATTGCGTAGTCGCGCACTAACTTACGAATTGCTTATGCGCACTTTTGTTTACGCTGCGGGGCGCCGGATGCGGGGCCGGAGCTGTATTGAGTAGTCGTGCACTAACTTACGAATTGCTGAAGTGCATTTTTGTGCACGGTGCGGGACGCGGGCCAGAACTGTATTACCAACCACCAACCAACAAATTGCTGATGTGCACTTTTGTGCGGGGTGGGGGGTGCGGGACGCGGGGCCGAGCTGTATTGTGTAGTCGCGCACTAACTTACGAATTGCTGATGTGCATTTTTGTTTACGGTGCGGGGCGCCGGATGCGGGGCCGGAGCTGTATTGAGTAGTCGTGCACTAACTTACGAATTGCTGATGCGCACTTATGTTTACGGTGCGGGACGCCGGATGCGGGGCCGGAGCTGTAATGAGTAGTCGTGCACTAACTTACGAATTGCTGATGCGCACTTTTGTTTACGGTGCGGGGCGCCGGATGCGGGGCCGGAGCTGTATTGAGTAGTCGTGCACTAACTTACGAATTGCTGATGTGCATTTTTGTGCACGGTGCGGGACACGGGCCAGAACTGTATTGTGTAATCATGCACCAACTTACGAATTGCTGATGCGCACTTTTGAAACCGGTGCGGTGAGGCGGAATAGAGAGGGAAAGATTGCCAGAAGAGCGAAGTTGACGGACTCGAGTAACAACATAAAAGTGAAAAAGTGTTTTAAGGTATTCAGGAGATTGAGGATCATTTAAGATGGAGAAAAGAGTGCAGAGCAGACGTATTTTGCGACGTAGGCGGATTGGAAACCAGCCTAACTGAGAGCGGAAGGAAGAAACATGATCGTATTTTCGAAGACAGAAAATGAAGCGAATACAATTGTTGAGAAGACGATCTAACTTGTCAAGAAGCTCTTCATTTAGGTCAAGCTAACACACGTCGCCGTAATCAATAATGGGTAATATCAATGTCTGTACCAATAAAATCTTTGTTTTGATGGGCAAGAACCGTTTCAGTCTATTGAGACCATGAAGTGACCCCACCACCTTCCGACTGACCTCAGAAATTTGAGTCCTCCAACTCAGAGTGTTGTCCAGATAGATACCTAAGTCTTTGAGACTCTGACTATAAGGGATAAGACTGCCGTTGAACTTGACCCGACCAATAACATTAAGGTTGAGTTTCGCATGCTGGAAACGGCTACCAATGACAATAGCTTGGCACTCGGATGGAGTAACAAATAAACCGAATCTTTCTGACCATTGCTGAATATGCAAGAGGTCCTGATTCAGCCTGCTAATGGTAGCATTAAGTTGTTTCAGTTCTTTCTTTAAATATATTACTCAAACGCTACCTATATATATGAGATCCTGTATTTGGCTCTGCTGTAACTAATAATCTTGTTACTTAGTTTAATTGATGTTGGTTATCCTATAAATAAATAAATTAGTGTTCCTATTGGGAATTAAAATGTCTAACATCTCGACGCTTACCTTATAGGTAGCTTTCCGGCTATTCTAATCAGCTTCATACCAATTTTGATTAGAAACATGGCGCTGCTACCGAAGTTCCACGTGTAAAGGCGAAATAGATTAGAAGTTTGCCATCACAGCTGTGTATTTAACTTAATATATTCCTTTTAAATCGGTTTTATATTAGTAGCGTACGCTCGTTCCTGCAAACGCGAATCATAACGCGTTGGAACGAGTTTGCGATGCATATCAAATCGATGCTATTTCACTACGCTTAGTCGAATAGAACCTCCATTGCGTTTGTGCTGTATCCGAGAAATGTGAATGCAATGCTGGCACCACACTACCGCTAGTAAAAAAAAATCATTTTGCTGCTTATATGAAAATGTATAACTAAAAAAATTATTGGTTTGGGAAATAATACTTTTTTATCAACTTGGTTCACCCTTGCCGACTAAGGATACATACTATCCGTCAAAGAGAGTAAGATAACCATTTTTTTTGTGATTTTGAATTTTTGTCTATCATATTGACGGCCTGTTTAGCCTAGTTGGTAGTGACTCTGCCTCCGAAGCTAGAGGTCCCGGGTTCGAATCCCGGCCAGGGCATTTATTTGTGCATTTATCACGGATATTTGTTCTTGGGTCTTGGATGTTTTCTATGTATTTAAGTATGTATTTATCTATATAAGTATATATATCGTCGTCTAGTACCCATAGTACAAGCTTTGCTTTGGGACTAGGTCGATTTGTGTAAGATTGTACCCCAATATTTATTTATTTATTTATTATATAAATTAAAATTAAATACGTTTGTTTCGTGTCACTACAATTTCCTTTTAAATGGCTAACAGATACCAAGTCGGAAAACTGTTTCTGGTTCCACGACCCGGAAGTCACCATGTATACCAACAATATTTTGTTTCATTATGACCGTTTGTTTCTAAATAAAGTAAAAAATATATACTCGGAGACAGGTGCCAATGTAGCTCCAGCATTGTAAGTGCCAGTAGCACGTACTCCTCCGTGCAATATGTAGGTGATATATACCTCCAACGATATATGAGATGACAGTTGTACCTACATTTCAACTTGCCTTTGAAGTTTAAGGTCATGACGGCACACGTGTAGGCGTTTATACTTGTCTGTACAAGTAAATTTTTAACAAAAAAACACCGACTCAAAACTTTCCCAGACCCCATCCTCCTGCTATATAATTTGAGGAGTTCCTTCGATGTAGCCTTACTTACCCCATCCTCTTGGTATATAATTTGAGGAGTTCCCTCGATTTTTCCAAGATCCCGTCATCAGATCCGGACTTGGTGACAATGGGACCAACTAGAAAACACACTCTTTAAAACAAAAAAAGAATTTTTGAAATCGGTCCACTAGTCTCCGAGTACAAAA
Organism: Notocelia uddmanniana; assembly: GCA_905163555.1. NCBI lineage: Eukaryota > Metazoa > Arthropoda > Insecta > Lepidoptera > Tortricidae > Notocelia > Notocelia uddmanniana. The sequence continues at coordinate 4,445,137 of LR991052.1, forward strand.
AAAATATTAAAAAAATATTTCGACGAATTGAGAACCTCCTCTTTTTTTGAAGTCGGTTAATAAATAGGTCTCTTGTAAGTAACACGAGTACCATCTACGGGTTTGTGCTGCTTCAACAAGTACTTACTTAATTGGCCTTATGTGTGTTGGATGTATGCTGATTTGGGTTCTAATTGGTTAAAACGGGCATATCCCGCCTGTTTCGGACGTGTGCAATATCGTTCCCGGTGCTTTGTCCAAATGCGAGCCGTAAAACACCCCAGGTGGTCACTCCGAAATTCGAAATCCGAACTTCGTATGATGCCATCCTTTCACTCATATAGTGTATGACAGGAGAGTGAAAAGGACGGCACCATACGAAGTTCGTATTTGGAATTTTGGAGTAGACCCCCAGATGTTTTAGTCCGCGCGAGCCGGACATACCCACTCTTCACTCCCACGGCTTCTCTCGATAATAAACTGAAATGTTGTAAATTGGTGTGTAAATTCGAGAGTCGCTGTAACAAAACAAATAGAGTCTAGCGAACACCCTTTTTATGTACCTAACTTATTGTACCCAGATTGATTGATTGATTGAGTTTGTGTTGTACCGTAAAATGGGGTGAGTAGGGACAAAACTGACATTCAAACCTCGATAACATTTTATTTTTACATTATGCAAACTGAATGGTGTATATAATAAGTGTTTCGGACGTTTGTATTTTTGTTTTTATTTTTATAACTATGACGATAAACTGGAAATCTCACCTCACACCGTAGTCCCTCGTAATTGGGGCTTTCATACAAAGGTGATTTTGGAAGATTGTTGGATCTTTTTTTTATTATGAGTATTACTATAGCTCCATTTTAAACTGGAATACATTATTTTTGTAGCAGTAGCCTTAAAATCCCATCTCACCCCTCTTTCATACCTTCTCTCCCAATTCATAACCCAACTCTCCCCGCGAAACCTACTCACCCCATTTTACGGTATGCAAGTGTTTGGCCTCGTATGAGTTTCCCTAGGCCAGTTTGCTTGAATTTCCCATTAATAAAATCCCATTTACGTAAGACGTGTGTTTTATTTCAATACATATTTTTAAGAGACAATTACAGTAAAAAACGTTCTCGATGTTTGAGACTCAACATTTAAATATTGAACAAAGAAAAAGTAAGATAAATATAAAAAAGATTATGCGTCAACACGTCGGTCATGCAGCTTAAGTATTGCAGCTAATTACTATACATATAATACAGATATTGTATTGAGTAACGGAGTTTCATTTAAATAATAACTGACTAAAATATCCGCATGAACGTTCTTGCGGCCTTGTCATTCTAGTCATGTTTGCATTATTCATGTTCCTGACATATTTCCCTCTTCTTCAATAAACGACATGAATTAATTAATTTATAAAAGGCAGTCAGGGGCCGGATGTACTGCCTTGGCGACTTCCGGAAGTTGTACTTGAGGAGTCTCGTCTTGACTCAAAGATGTATTTATAAATTAGATTTATCCGTGACGTCTTCTGGGTAAAACTGGAAAGAGGCCTGTTATTTAGCAACCGTACGACCTACCTACAGCAACTGAAAATTACTACACGCCTCTTCACTGTATGCCAGGAGCGCACGCTCAGTTTTTTTGGACATCGCACGCTTCATCGTCGGCCTTATCTTTGCCCCCGGCTAGATGCTGGCCAAGAGCAATCGCATTTTTAATAAAAAAAAGGACAATATCATGCGGTCTAAAAAGCATGACCTAGAGAAACTGATGATCCTAGGTCAAATGGACACCAGGCGTGCTCAAGGTAGAGCACCCACGAGATGGTCTGATGCTGTGAAGAAGGTGGTTGGCGGCAGTTTGCAGAGTGCGACCCACGTGGCTTATGACCGCACTATATGGAGACAGAGCATACGTGGTCGCGATCCTCAGTAATGAGGGACGGAGGAAGAAGAAGAAGATGACTTACCTAATGGCAATGGCGACAGAATATGTCTCAGAGAATATTTCTTTAGGAGCGTTTGTGGCCCAGCGGTGTATAGATACCGCATGCGATACGCGAAGTGAAAAAATGGCGGGTGAGGTATCTTGGATGGGTGACCGCTCTGAGGGTTACTATCTGAGCGCTCCCGTGCTTTGGAAGACATGTTAAGCTGTTGATCCCGGTTGTTGTCTATGATAGCAGCAGTTAAGCCAAGTTAGAGGCCTCCGCGCGTCTTGAAAACTTCTGACCATCAAGTTGCCCACTCACTTGCCTAGCCTCATCACAATTAGGTCTATTTGTCCCCTTGGGTTGGAAGGTTAGATGGCAGTCGCTTCCGTAGAAACTGGGATCACGATAATAATGATGGTAATGAAAATATTTCGTTTCATATTATTCAGATATTATTATACTTAACCACACAAACCGTTTCTATTTTATACCTTATTTAGCTTCTCTTAAAACCATTATTCCTCCAGCTAATTCATCCCTCTGAGAGTGTCTTTCACGGTCAGTTTTAATATGCTTTTACGGCGTGAACTAATTACCCGTGTCTTAATTATGAAATACGGTTCAGGTAAGGCTGCCGAGTTATGCGAACATGGAGGTACTAATGTGCGACTAGAAAGAGCACTTCCAGATTTAGGCGCATAAAATTAGCAAATCCTGGACATAATTCGATAACTGTAATTTTTTTTTATGATTGTTATTTAGCAATGATGATTTGTATTGTTAGTTATACTTAAAATAAAAAGAATTAAACAATTTAAGACTCCGCGTCAATGTTAAAAAACAAAAAAAATAATTTTTAACTCATTTTGATTTCGTAAGTAAGCCATAATTAATATTTTTTCTAAAAGTACTACTAAGTATAATAAAAAAATATAATTTAATAAATTATCGTAGATATTTTTTGTTTAATGTTTCTTATAGTACTAATAAAATGTTGACGGCATCAATTAAACACTTTTGACGAAAATGTGTTAAAAAAAAACATTTTTTTGTTTTTTAACATTAACGCGGAGCCTTATAATGTTTAATTCTTTTTATTTTAAGTATAACTAACAATACTTTAAATCATAGAAAAGAAAATTACAGTTATCGAATTATGTCCAGGTTTTGCTAATTTCATGCGCCTAATTAGTCACAAAAACTGAATTGTACGGCGAACCGGAAGGCGTAGCGTGGGCAGCCCAACGCGTGGACTGATGACCTGGGAAGGGTCGCGGGTGTCAGCCGGATACGGGTGGCACAGGACCGGTCATTGTGGAAGTCTTTGAGGGAGGCCTAACTCCAGCAGTGGACGTCCTTCGGCTGACATGATGATGAAGCTCTTTGTTTACTAGTGGCTCAGTAAGCTGTAGACCTCGCGAAGTTTTCACTACCTGTTTAGCCTAGTTGGTAGTGACACTGCCTCCGAAGCTAGAGGTCCCGGGTTCGAATCCCGACCAGGGCAGTATTTGTGCATTTAGCACGGATTTTGTTCTTGGGTCTTGGATGTTCTCTATGTATTTAAATATGTATAGTATGTATATCGTCGTCTAGTACCCATAGTACAAGCTTTGCTTAGTTTGGGACTAGGTCGATTTGTATAAGATTGTCCCCCAATATTTACTTATTATTTATTTATTTACTTAATATTCTGCGCTTTAAGGACGACTGATATGCACCTTCTAGTTGTACTATTTAGGCGCTAGGTTCTTTTTAAATATTTAATATCTACTGAAGCTCATTTACCTAGATAAGTGGGCTGTAAGTATACATACATATATTCACGCCTGTTTCCCAGAGGGGTAGGCAGAGAATACGGATTTCCAGTTGGAAGATCCAAGATCCTGACACACAACTTTCGCTTCATGTACTCTCATAACGTTCTTCATGCTTGCGCGCCGGTTTACGGTGCTCGAATCTTGGCGTGGCTTTTCTGCAGAATGTCTCCGATTTGGTCGGAGTAGGGTCGCCGAGGTCTTCCCCTTCCAACTTTTCCATCTAGTCTTCCTACCATACACTCGTTTTGTCAATCTTCTTTCATCCATCCTAAGGTAGGTATTGCTAAGTATAAGTTGTAGGTATAGCTGTATGTATAAGTTGTAGGCATTGCCTTTGTGCGCTCAGATGCTAAGTTATGTGCGTTAGCGAAGCGCATAGCCACTCACTTCCTTTGGAAAATTTACCAAGTCTGAGGCTTAGGCCGAGTTGCCCCAACTTACGATCACATACCGATTAATGTTAAATATGACCCGGGTATGTCCTTAAACTACGACCAAGACCACCGGGGAATGGGCAGCAGCATTCCTAGAGTGCGGTGGAGATACTGCGATCGCCAACCCGCAAGCCAAGCGTGGTGATTATGGCATTTACCCCCCATGAAGTTGGGGGAGGCCTATGTCCAGCAGTGGACGTCCTAGGGCTGGTATGGTGGTGGTGGATGGCGCCGACAGCTGTGATCCCATAGAAACTTGTCAAACTTTCCATACTGAATGTATTTAACGAACTCAGCTTACGATTACAGACGGTTTGGTGCAACCCAGCCTTATTCTATACTAATATTATAAACCTGAAGAGTTTGTTTGTTTGTTTTTTTGAACGCGCTAATCCCAGGAACTACTGGTTCGAAATGAAAAATTCTTTTTGTGTTGGATAGTCCATTTATCGAGGAAGGCTTTAGGCTATATAATATCACGCTGCGACCAATAGGAGCGAAGACGTGGAAGTCGGGGGCAACAGCTAGTCTATTATTATCTTTTCATCAAGCTTATATTATAAATAATAACGTTAAATGAGCTATTCCTGTGTGTAACCATATTTATTTATTTCGGAGTCTCAGAAGCGGAGCTAACGACTTGGAAAAAAATACAATACTGGGGTTTGCGGGGCGAAACATCGATCCAGCTAGGTCTCGTCTTCAAAAAAACTCGTATTCTCCGGGGAAACACAAAAAAACGAGACATCCTCGGTCACCCGTGTACCGTAACATGAAAAGTCAAAAATTTAAGAACAAATTTTAAAATTTATTTTTATAAGTTCTATTCGGCTTCAAATTGTCAGTAACGTTTATTAATTAAACTGAAACCCCATGCTAATTTTATTTATGTTACTAGGTTGTATTATAATGGACGTATTGAAATTGAATAAATTTGCTATTGGTGACGACCAACGCTGACGTGACTTCAGTGACGTGACGTGACGTCGGATGCACGTGGAATTAGATCGGAGAGGCGTTCAGTTTAAAATTGGTAGTCTAGACACGTAAGTGACGAGGATTTTGGCTTTGTCGGTAGTGACTCTGCCTGAAGAGCTGAAGGTCCCGGGTTCGGATCCCGGACAGGGCATTATCTGTGCATTTACCACGAATATTGTTCCTGAGTCTTGGATGTTTAATATGGATTTGCGAGTAAGTATGAATTTAGTACTAGCTATGCTTAGTTTGGGACTAGGTCGATTTGTGTAAGATTTTCCCCCAATTTTATTTTATTTTTTCATTATACTTGTTAAAAATTAATTGTTCTGATTAATTTGTGATAATAAGACATATTGTACAATAATACGTTTCCATCGTGAATAATCGGAACACGACTATGTCCGAAGTCAAAGCTATAAATTACCGTATTACTTAACATATGTCATGTCAAATGGCAAATTACTATAGGTAAAACTTAAGAAGATGACATGTTAGCAAACGTTTGCGGGTGACAACAGGCGATCCTCGTGCTGCAAAGCTGCCCTTTCTTGCACAAAGAATCGCTATTGCAATTCAGCGCGGGAATGCTGCCTGCATGATGGGCACCCTGCCTAAGTGGCCAAATTCAAATTTTTTATAGGTCATTTTTAATTATTTTTAAGTTAGAGTAATTTCATTTTTGTTATTTCACGTTTTTCTGAATAAAAATTTACATTTTATGTTGTATGTAGTTGTAGCGTGTTCGAATAGACATTACATATTTAAAATGTGCAACACAAACAAAAGTAATTCATATTCGAACATGTCACAACTACTTTAAAGTACTAATGGAATACTATGTAATAAAAATAATATCTCTATTAATGCCAATGTAATTAAATAAATATGAATTGTTTGCCTTCATATGTTGAATCTCTGTAATCATTTAAAATTAATGTAACTCATTTGTGTTAAGCTCTAACTTTAATTAGGTTAAGTATATTGCAATACCCATAATGGGTGCATGTTGATTCTGTTAACTAAAATTACCACCTGTAACACACATGTAAGCAATTAAATAAATACAAATACATACAACAACACAACAGGTCATTTTCTTAAGTTGTTCACCTAAAATATAAAGTTAGTACGCCCATCCAAATGGTCTCTCTAGTAATTAATTTATTCTTATTAAATTCACACTAGGGTTGATGCTCATAAATTAGACTCTTTGTCTAATACTAATTAAGATTCCTAGGGTTTCAAGTTCGCTTTCAATTAATCGTTACCATTTACATGTGGATGTACATACGAGTATACCTACCTACTGTATAATGTTAACGTCTTTGGCGTAACAGTGTACTTACGCAATAATAGTTAACTTTAAATTCGTCGTCCTGTTTAGCCTAATTAGTAGTGTCACTCTCCGAAGCTAAAGGCCCCGGGTTCGAATCCCGGCAAGGCCATTTGTTTCTGTGGTGAGCAGAAACATTTGTTCCTGAGACTTGGATATACGATATAGATATACGATATATTTATATCGTCGTCTTATCCTTATTAAAGTCATCATACTTAATTTGTGAACGAGCGCAACTTGAACATACATATTTCGCTACTCTGCGGGCTGAACTAACTTGATTAATTCTTATATTCAGCACTATGTACCTGAATTCGTCGCACACAAGCAAAAGGCACCTGGCATCTAAAAAGCTAGGTCCCTCAATAGAGCGAAGCGATACTTCACCCCGGAACAGAGACTTCTAATATGTAAGTCACAAGTTCGTCCCATATGGAGTATTTCTGTCACCTCTGGGCGGGAGCATTTGGATACCAGCTTGGGCCTTTTGACTCGCTTGAGAGACGTGCTGTGCGAATCGTGGAAGATCCCAAACTCACGAGCGATATTGAACCTTTAAGTTTAAGGAGAATCTTGGCCTCCTTGTGCGTGTTCTATCGCTTGTATAATGGCTTGTGCTCCGAAGAACTGTTCGGCATGTTGCCCACGGTCGCTTTCTACCATCGCACCGCTCGCCGTCGGCAAGGCATTTATCCTCACACCTTAGAACACGTATATGGTCGCGTACGGTACGGTTTCAGAGGATTTTTCTCCCTCCGACGCTCCGACTGTGGAATGAGTTCGCTGCCGAGGTTTTCCCGAGGGACAGTATGGGATTCTTCTTCTTCTGTCGGTCATTATGACATCTGCACGAAAGCTATTCAGCAGGTTTCTCATGTCATAGCTTCCCCACTTAGTCATATAATTATTTCATTTCATTTAATTTATTTGCCATCAATTGTATGTTTACATTAACCTATGTATTTCATGCGGCACTTATCCTGACAAACTTAAACCAGTAATTGTTAAACCGTTGTTTAAAAAAGGGGACAAGTATGATATTAGCAATTACAGACCAATTTCTCTAGTTTCAGTGTTCTCAAAGATATTCGATAAAGTGATATATGAGGCTTTATATAACTTCCTGGAAAAATATAATCTGCTAGCCAAGGAACAAAAAGGTTTCCGCAAAAAGATGACAGTCAATATGACCATATATGATCTACTCTATCCCCTAATACAAAAAATGGATAAAAGACAACATATATGCGCCATATTTATGGATTTAAGTAAAGCATTCGATTACGTGAGTCATACTATACTTTTTTGAAAAACTGAACACATATTGTATGCGAGGCAACGTTCTACAACTATTGAAATCTTACCTGGTAAACAGGGAGCAGACTACTGAACTTTCACAAATATGTCATGTATCAAAAGAGGAAAGATCATACAGATCAGATGTACGGGTACTAAAGTACGGTGTGCCTCAAGGTAGCGTTTTGGGCCCCCTCATATTCCTGTTGTATACTCCCTAAACATGTCAAATAACCCATGGTGTTGTTTGCGGATGACAGTACATTGATAATTGAATGTAAAGACAAGAATAATTATGAATTGGAAATTAATGACACTATCAATAATATAATACAATGGCTCAATACTAACAATCTTAGGATAAATCTATGCAAAACGAAAATTATGCACTTTAGACAAACACACCAATGTTACCTACAGTGTGTAATTATCAAGGACATCTTATAGAACCGGTTAAAGTAACAATTTTTGTAGGACTCACTATAGATCACAAGCTGTCGTGGAAGCCCCATACGGATGAAGTTTGTAAAAGGCTCGACAAATATGCATATGAACTGTAAGCTATATATATATGCACATATATAACACATATATATGTATATATATATATATGTGTTCTGTAATGTGGATTATTATTGCTTTTTTTTCTTTTCTCTCGTTTTATTGATCTTAGAGCAATTATAATTTTTGTAATTTTATCTTAATTATGAACATTGAATTTTGTAATTGACATGCCTTTATTTAATATTCTATAATTTCTATTACAAATTTGTATGCCTAACGGCGACACATAGCGTTCACACATTTTTTTTGTACCACCTTGTATACCTATGTTTATAGAGAACTTTGAACTTAGAGAAAGGAGTATATAAATTTTTAAAGGCAGATGCAACGCACAAGTGACACCCTGGAGTTGCAGGAACCAATAGGTTGCGGTGACCGCTTACCATCAGGCGGGCCGTACGCTTGTTTGCCACCGACGTGGTATAAAAAAAACACAATAAATGATTACTGATTACTAAATATACATTTGGACCTATGCTAGCAGCATTGAAATATTTGCTTGTATTTTATTTACACATTACGGTAGCTGTTGTAGATCATAAATACATTATGAATATTATGAGATGAGGGTATATGTGGAACGTAGGGTAGCGAACAAAATTAAATCAGGGTTGTCAATTAACTCGAATCTATTCTATCAAAGGACACACCCTGTATAGGCTGATGATGATGTGAGGCTGAAAAGGCCTGTACAAAGTCACATTCTCGCACATCTCATTTTACCCTAAGACAGAAAAACTACTCGTTTTATCTTTATTACACAGGGAATATAGATTCGCCGCTTACGTAGGGGAATGTCCAGGGTATTACATACGTATGAGGTCAATAGCCCGTATACGAGGCTATATGAGACTAGGAATGGCAGTATTAAAGTATTAAACAGTACCCTAACTGATTAAATTTAAACTTAAGTACGACGTATCGAATTATATTGTCAGTCGAAGTTAGGGCGCGCATAACATAACATATCTCAAATCAACAGATATCATATAACTAACGACCTCTTAGAGAGGAGTGTGTCACAGTCAAAATATTTAATGCAACCAAAATGGAACAAGTCGAAAAATAATAAAGTGAAAATAGTTACATATACCTATAACAGTGTTAATCGTATCCTACATCTTAAATAGGTAGTGAAACCATAATTAAAACTTATAATGTGTTTAATTAAAAGTAACTAAATTTTACAGTCGTTGACAATATAAAGGCACTGTCAAACATGATAATGATGAACGACCTTCAAACCTTCAAGAAAAATGCGTACTCCCACCTTAAAGGCCGGCAACGCACTCACAACCCCTCTTGTGTTGCGGGTGTCCATGGGCGGCGCTAATCGCTTACCATCAGGCGTGTCGTCTGCTCGTTTGCCTCCTATGTCATAAAAAAAGACAGTTTGTATCGATGCAACAAACACATTACAAGTACAACAAGTTTGTTGCTGCAACGTACATAAGATATAAGAGGTTATGAGACATATTATGATAAAACTGTATTCAGTTTAAAATTGGTATTGTAAAAATATCTTTTTCTCAAACATGGCCTAAATGTATGCAAAAGAGGACATGAAGTTACCTGTATATGGCTCCCTACATTACTTTTTGGCCGGCAGGAAATATTACATAGAGCCAACCGCCGCAATTTTGTATATATATGTTTATAATTTGTTATATAAATTTGTATTTTTTAGGTTTTTCCGGTTTTTTATCGTTCTTGTATTTTTGTATTTTGTTGTTTTTTTTAAGAATTATTCCAGTATTTATGTATTTTTTTGTAGCATTTTTGTGTTTTTTGATATTTTTGGACTTTTGAAGTTTTTTGTATTTTTTTTTGTACTTTTCCTTTTTTTTTGTTTTCTCATGTTTTTTGGTATTTTTTTAGTTTTTACGTGGGTTTTGGTATTTTTTAATTTTTTCGTGTTTTTTTAAATGGTGCTTGAATTTTGTAGCATCATTCATTTCATTCATTATTTAATTTCCGTTATTTGTCGTGATGCTTTGCTATTTTTGGACGTTTTGTATTTTTTAGTTTTTTTACATTGTAGATTTTTTATTGTTTTTTTTCTCTAACATGCTTGAGAAAAGTACTATACAATCTTCGGCCGGAACAGGAATTGCAGGACTCGTTTTATCCGGCCTCGTCTACGACTCGGCCGTTTATCCCAAACTCGTCCAGCGATCCCTTACTTCACGGCCTCTCCAATAATGTACTATTAATAATGTGGTATTTCACCGATAGTCAAGTCAGCAACTTTTTTGGAGCGTCAAAAACGCTATGTAGTCACAATTTTCTATGGACAAACTGAGCCCTTATTTTGATGTGTATTTATTTGAAAATCTGTAAATTTGCATAAATAAGCTGAAGTTCGATTATTTCAGAGTCAACTTAACTTTATAACAAATAATTTTTTTTTTTTACTTTTAAGAAAAACGCTATTAACATTTCGGTAAAGGAATAAAACAGGTAACCGGTCTAGTTTTCTCTACAGGTTGGATGGTAAGATGAAAGTCGCTGTCGTAAAACTAGTGATTACGCCAAATCCTAGGATTAGGTGTTCCCAAACTCCTTCAGGTTACAGCCGGGTAAATGATTTTCTGGCATCACTCATGTTGACATACTGTTTATTATTGACCGTGACATTATTTTCTGGCATCAGTCAAGTTAACATACTCTTTTACAGGTCACTTCGGGGTCAAAGGACTCTTGGCTAAGATGTGATCAGACAACATAGAGTGTATGGCGAGAATGACGAGACAATTGAACATTAAACTTACTGTATGAATGTCACGCCCTTGCCCGACAAAGAATGAATGACTTTGGCAATGGTTACCCAGAACCAAAGGAATCCAGAATACTCCCACTGAGCTCCATCATCCGATTTGTGGTATGGTTAAGAGAGCAGCCTGGAGTAGCTATAAAGAAGGCGGACATTGCACAAAAGATCCCATTGGATCGAATTGCAAGGGCCCTCATCTAAATAAGATAAGATAACGAACTGTTTATTTTGACCGTGACATTATTCTTTGCACCTTTTTAATACATTTTTTGTCCGGTCGCACGCTTAGCTAACTTATCTTCACTACAGTGATAATATAGTTAGCTTCTCGTTGAAGCAGTAAATTAGGAGGAAACATTACTTACAGTCTAGTGTATATACGTAAGCCAAGATAGTAGCAATTTTGGTCTCAATTATTTGGATGTTAAGATTCAAAATGGTAGACGGCATTCTTGGCTAACTGTACAATCGTAATCAAGCAAAGCGAATAAGGTGCTTACAAATATTTGAATACGGCTTTATTCTCAACGCGTTAAAGTGGATTTTCGTATGTGCAATAAACAACTTTAATATCCGTACAAAATAAAAAGCGAGAAACTTCAGTACCTCTAGTATATTTTTCTCGAAACATAAACACAAACGAACGCGTTTCCGTTTAGTCTGTTTAAGCAATATTAGTAACAAAATTTGTCGCTAGATGGCGCTGTTCCGATCGTTGCGAATCCTGAAACGCGTGAACGAAATATTCCCGTAGTTTGTGGATATAAGCGGTCGGTTTTCTGTTTTCGTGTGTTCCTTCAAATAAAGTATTGATTTGTGATTTTAAATCCGACTTTGCTTTATAGACCTTAGTACCACCTTGTACATGGTCCTTCGAACCGGATTATTCGGGTGTTTTTGGAGGCAGTTCAGTAGTTCAACGTTGGACTACTCTTCGCATCGCGCCCATAGTAACAGTGGATTGCTTAAGTGGATCAATTTTGTATGGCAAAGCCACAGGCGGCTTTTAGTGGAAACTATTTGTTGCCCTACAAATTTGTACTAAACACAAACGCAAGGGTTTATGTTTCGAAAAAATATACTAGATGTACATATAGTACACGTCATTGTGTGTTTAATATTTCCGAAAACATTTCACTCTTTCCCCGAGTCGACGGAGCCCCGCAATGTGTAGTTCCTACTTATTTCTCGCCCGTTTTCCTTTCGGACATCTAAGCTACCTAACAACAATGATATTATCATTGCCTAACAAACGTAAATTTTTATTTTAGTTGACTAAAGTGTTGTTATACGAGGTTTTTTATGACATAGGAGGCAAACGAGCAGACGAATCGTCTGATGGTAAGGGATTAGCGCCGCCCATGGACACCCGCAACACCAGGGGGGTTGAAAGTGCGTTGCAGGCCTTTAGATGGGAGTACCCTCTTTTCTTGAAGGTTTTAAGGTCGTATCGGTCCGGAAATACCGCAGTTCCATAGAGAAGTGTGTAGTTAGGTGTGGTTAGGTTTACGAAGTCTTAATTCAAACATTAAAGTGAACGAGTAAAAAATACGCTTATTGCAACTGTTTTCACTCATATTTTGGTCGAATTACTGAATAAAAAATAATGTATGTTCTTCCAAGAGCCTCAAAGTATCTCCATACCAAATCCCATCTAAATATGATTGAGTGTGAAATTGGTCGCATTTATATTAAGTATGCATTTAAGAAACAAAATCGTTACCTACCATTTTATCACAATGTACCGTAATCATAATCCTCTCTAGGGCGAAAAGTTGTGGATTATTAAAATACATACGTTGAGGACACAGTTATCTGACCATACGTGGTCCTTAATACAATGAATTAAGGTTTACTATTAGTCAGTGTTTCCGTTCGGACGTCGCTTGGTTATATCGGCTTTTAGGTGAATCAACATATTTTGTGCTTGTAATCTAATTAATAATTTATAGATAAACTGTTAACCGATTACGCGAACCCACCGGCGTGTTGCAAACAACGCAGGCGGAGTCTCGGGATAAAATATAGCTTATGTTAATTCCGCAGGATCAATGCGGTTATTCTCAGCAGTCCCGTGGAAGAAGTTCCGTGGCGGAATTAGTGAGACTTTTTCCCAATAGTCCCGTTCCTAATGTTCGGTTATGGTGCTTCGCCGGCTTACGCGGCAGGCTCGCTTCGTTCGCTCGGGACGTGGTTCTAGTAGCACGAACACCTCGCTTCGCTCGTCGTCGTACCTAACCCCTTTCAGCCAACGGAACTATTGGGGAAAAAAAGTCTGACTAGTTCCGCCGCGGAACTTCTTCCACTGGACTCTTGGGAATGAATTTTGGCGCGAAATTATCCTTATCTATGGTTACCTCGTAGGTCTAAATAGTGAGTTGCCACACCGAATATCGCACACGGCAGTACCTAAGCTTTATTAGTACTAACAGTTTTACCGTAAAATTGGTGTCTTGTGAACCTGATAGCGTAAGAAAACGGCAATTGCCGTACGTTTGGCAACACTAATCGGAGTGCAGTGCGTGTAATTTCAACCAACATTGGTTCCGGAATCTTAAGACGATATATTCCGGAAAAGGTACATTTCGGCGTTTTACTACGTTGTCAATACGTAATTTCTCAGAAACAGTAAATTTTTATGGAATATTATTCAGAGACCCGTAATGACCAACTTATTGACTTGGGGTTCTACACTACATTTAGAATAAAATGTATATTGAAGAATCTCGAGCACTTTTCTCACACTCGATTCAAAAACATGTCGTCTTTCTATTATTCTGTAACGTATTCAATTCATACTATATATAATATATAATTGAACGCGTCAGAACAAGATGTCAATATCTTGATAGCCCTGTCATACTGGACTGCATAACCCATTACCAATATTTAATTAAATCTACTACTGTCAAAGCTAGCGAAGCGTATGTTGAGAAAAGGCTAATGAATAGTAAAAATCCCACCACTGAAATATAAAATATAGTGAATGATGCTGCCTACGCGACCCATCTCATAAATATGTACCAGAAAATGAAATGCCCAACACATTTAATACACACCTCATGTCTGTGTCATCTGAACATACGATCTGTAGTGATGAGTCGAAATCCGCAAGTGCAATCGATAAACACCTTCACTGCCTCGATGTCGCAGTAAATATATAAGCCTATAGCAGTAAAACAAATCCATACAAATGTCCGATTTGGCGCACCCACACAGACACACGTCATCACAGTAAACTTAAGGAGATCTCGGGAGGTTTCGAACACGTGTGCCACGCACATATCGCGTAGAATAGTTGAAGAAGTTTTTAATAAACTAGCGCGTGCTGGCCACTATTTTGATTTGACGTGACATAATGTGAAGAAATGATTTGATGAAAATGCGTTTACATATTAGAAATACAAATGAGGCATGCTTATGTGGTTTATGTTTTGTGAATTACTAGTTTTTCTCGCGACTTCGCTCGCGTGGAACTCGTTTAATCGCTATATCGCTCTCCCGTACAAATTTCCACCCTTCACATCCTTAAAGAATCATTTCCGGGATCGCCTCAAACTATCTCCACACTATCTCCGTGCGAAATATTTCCTCAATCAGTTTGGCGGTTTAAGCGTAAATTGTGGCCTTAGAAGTATTTTCGTCTGATAATACAAAATGTATGGAAGGTAATGCATAAATGTTAATATAAATAAGAATACTTAATTTAATGTTGTCTGTTGCGCTGCTCCGCCCGTGTATTACAGAGAACGCAAGCATAGTCGCGGCCTATAACCAACTTAGAAAAGTTGAAAAACCCCCGACATTTTTATTTGAAGGTTCTATGTCTCAAAAACGGCTTAATCGATTTTGACGAAATATATTTAAGAACCAGTTTTGTTTTCGGTTTAACCGTTAGGGAGCTACGATGCAACATACAAATACACAGATACCCAGGTTAAACTTCGAACACCCCTCTGTTTCGTTGCGTCGGGGATCAAAAATCCTTTTAAGTAGTTTCGGAGATTTACGTCCCCTACACACAAACACTATTAGTATACCTAGATTACCCGCTAAATATCATTTGAGTATCTACGGAGTAGAATACAAATCAATGTTTTAGTAAATATAATAATTTTATTCAAATTTACCTAAATTGAGAGGTGCAACCCTATCGCTCTAACAAAGCCCAGGGCCAAAAAGGTCTTAAGCGACTCTATTTGAGTTACTGCCTTAAGCTATATATACTGTGTCGATGTGCCATTGCTCACACTACCCACCGTATCATGTGACCTCTTGAACAGGGTACTAAGAAAAATGCTCAAGACGGGAAAAACTTTTGACGCGTATGACATATCTTTAAATATATTACTGTCTGTTTGGCCTATTCTTGCTGAAATACTAGTCGTAATGAATAATGAAATGTTCTGTGTTGGTGTGTAGTGTACCCTGACATTTTAAAAAATACGCGAGAATGTCCTGTTTACAAAGGCAAAGGTGACAAATGCAAAGTAAATAATTAATAATTATAGACCTATATCTATAGTACCGACTATATAAAAAATAGTAGAATCTATTCTATCCTCTCATTTAATGGCACATCTTGAGGTAAATGAGCTATTTACTGACAACCAATACGCGTACCGCAAAGGAATGTCAACTATCACTGCCGCACACAGAATATTTGATTGTATTGTTACTGGGATGGATGTGAAAAACAAAATGGCCGGCATTTTCTGTGACCTATCGAAAGCTTTTGATGTCATAAGCCACAAACTCCTTTTAAACAAATTGCATCACTATGGAATCCGCAATAACACCCATAAATTGTTTGCCTCTTTCTATCCAATCGAAAACAGATAGTAAAATAGTAGTTAAATGGCACAATACTTCAATCTGACACTGGTTTTGTTGATGTAGGGATTCCTCAAGGCTCTGCGCTAGGCAATACCCTATTTCTAATCTACGTAAATGAACTTACTTTTAAAAACTCAATAAAATGCAAAAGGGAATACTTTCGCAACGTTTCATACCTACGTCTTTTACTAAGAAGGGAAGACATTTTACAATAACTCAAAAACGGCTTAACTGATCATGTCCACTATAGTTTTCGTAAAAAGTCTTTATTAAGCTTTACTTTCATGATTTTTTCATAGTTTTCGGACCTATAGTTCAAAAATTAGAGGAAGGAGGTGACACAATTTTTTTTTCTTTTGGAGTGAATATTTACGAAATTACTCACTTAATCAAAAAACGTTTGATGAAGACCTCAATTCATTTTGAAAGACCTACCCAACAACAGCCCACACGATAGGGTTGAAGCAAAAAAAAAACATGCCCACTTTACGTGTAGGGGAGTTAACCTTAAAAAAACTTTTTTAGATTTTATTTTACGACTTTCTCAGTTTTATAGATTCATATATCCATACCAAATTGCAGCTTTATAGCATTAACAATCACAGAGCAAAGCCTCGGACAGACAGACGGACATGGCAAAAATAAGGGTTTCCTAGTTGACTACGGAACCCTAAAAAGACGAGAAAGTACGTACTATGCAATGAAACGGTATGCCAAGGAGCTTTTCCTGTCAAATTCGGCTTCGCTTAGGAAAATAAGGACAGGCCAAAGCCAAAGCCCTGTCAATCACCGTTTACATCAAGAGGGCTCTGTCCAAGGCTTTATCAAAAATCCCGGGAATGACGCCCTTGAATAAGTTTTATTAGCTAAAGCGGCTACCTGACTTGGCGGGCGGGGTCAGTATTTATGTTTGTCAGTATTTTAGTAGTATTTTGTTCTTTGACGTGAGTTTACAAATTTCGCGTAGATACCCATTCACTTGTCTGTATATTGTCAGTTTACATTTGTGCAGCAGTACTGCTGTTACCTTTTCATACTACACAAGTACGAAATTAACCTCCTTATTAGCGTTAAGGGGTATTATGAGTTTAACATGTATATATGTGTTTCTCTGTGGCATTAGCTTTTAAACGGGTTAACCGATTTATTTGAAAGCGGGTTTTCCACTGCAGATTCTTAGACATGTTTTATCAAAAGTGAACTTTGAAATAAAATGCCGGGGGTTTTTTAAACTTTTTTTAAGTCGTCTGTGATACCTAGTTATTTCGTTGCGGGGCTATATGCGGACTCCCTGCAAAATGGTCCCCAAGACCCCTGAAGAGAAAAAGATAAAAGCGACCAAGTGCGTGTCGGGCCACGCGCAATGTAGGGTTCTGAAGCTGTCCACCCGTGACATTATGCTGCGGATTCAAAATGTCTCAAGCTGTGATAGTTTTCCTTTTTATTGTTTAAATACTTATACCATGTTTTTTTTCACATACCCAGTAGCAACCTTAGCAGAGAGGGAGGGGAACAAACTCTTGACTCCAAAAATCATCAATTTATAAAATTTACGAGATAGTTCAGGCAAACGGCTAGCTTAATCAAAAAATGGTTCAAGATAGTACATACATTGTTTTTGATAATACATACCGTACCAGAGGCCGCAGCCGTTCTACCGTACCAGAGGCCGCAGCCGTTCTACCGTACCAGAGGCCGCAGCCGTTCTCCTCGAAAAGGTAGGTCTAGATCACCTCGACATCCTTGTTTTAAAGAGCTATCTCACTAGAGAGCTACCCCACAAGAAAAAATATGTAAGTCCGCTTTTCGTGTAGGCGAGGTACTCTAATATTATTTTTTTCATAATAGAGTATCATTTCATTATAGAGTTTTGTCGGCGTCTTTGATATGTTGAATTGTATCTTTTGGCCGAATTTCAGCTCTCTAGTAGTAACGGTTACGGAGTTAAGCCGCAGAGAGACGGATAAACATAGCGAAACTAGAAGATTTCCTTGTTTACAACGGAACCTTAAGAGTCCGCAGTAAGCACGGTTAACCATACAAACGTAGTTTCGCTCTTTAAAAAATCACGCTAGAATAACATGAAACTTTGTATACACAATGGGATCCAGCATATCTAGGTCGGAAATTAGTTTCTGTTGCATGTAATTATAATGGAGAAAAAATACAACGATTATTAAGGTTTTCATACAAGCCGTAAAAAAACTCAAAAAACCGTTGTATTTTTTTCTTTTACAATTTCTAGCAACAGAAACTAATTTCCGACCTAGATATGCTGGATCCCATTGTGTATACAAAGTTTTATGTTATTCTAGCATGGCGTTTTAAAATGAGAGCATAAATACGTTTGTATGGAGAACCGAGCGTATTGCGCCCTCTTAAGGATAATTTCCACTAAACGATCAATTCCAATGCGATGCGAGCCATTTGGTGGAAATTATCCTTTATTCTCTTAATTAAAAAAATTAAAATATGAGCATAAATACGTTTGTATGGAGAACCGAACGCACTGCGCCCTCTTAAGGGAAGAATAAGCGTGGACTAAGCAAAGGGCAATTTTAATAGAATATTCATGACTTTTTTGAGAACAAACTGAACCAGTACCAGTCTGCATCAAAAGTAGCTACACATTTGAAAAGTTCAAGCCTATGAAAGATACCGTTTTGTTACCGAAAGTAATTCTTACAGTACTATAACGGTACGGTAGAGATAAACTACGATGATATGTCGGCCTGTTTAGCCTAGTTGGTAGTGTCATTGCCTCCGAAGCTATAGGTCCCGGGTTCGATTCCCGGTAAGGGCATTTGTTTCTGTGGTGAGCAGAGACATTTGTTCCTGAGACTTGGACGTTTTCTATGTATTTAAGTATATATCTATTAAATATATTGCCGTCTAGTACCCATAACACAAGCCTTATTGAGCTTATTGTGGGACTAGATTTGTGTAAAAAATGTCCCCTAATAATATGTATGTATTTATACGGACCGCCCCTCCAAACTACTATTTCAATGTGTCCAGTCACATATTGGAGAAGGAGAGGAAGGGGAAGGCCGAGGTTAGTTATTTGGACCAGATCATGAAAATGGCAGACGTCGGGTCGTATCGAGAAGTCAAGGAACTGGCACGTAGAACGGACTGGAGAGAACTGCACCGACAAGAGTGAAACTCTTAAATAGAAACTACCACCACCACCACCATATCAGCCATGGTAAATGTCATAATCGCCACGCTTGGCATGCGGGTTGGCGATCGCAGTAACTCCACCACACTCTAGGAATGCTGCTGCCCATTCCCCGGTGGTCTTGGTCGTAGTTTATTTATTTTATTTATTTTATTTTTATATAAGATAGGTAAGCATTTGACCACTATCTCACCTGATGGTAAGTGATGATGAGGTCGAGGGTGTTACATGCGTACCTAGATAGTACCTATTCACTCTAGTCTTGAAAAAATCCAAGTTGTAGGTATGTGAGAAAAGATTATCCGGAAAAGAATTTCACTCCTTTGCAGTCCTCGCAAGAAAACTAGAAGCAAATCGCTTCGTGCGAATCAGTGGCATATCAACAATATAAGGGTGGAACCCATGTCCGCGCCTTGTCCCACGATGGCGGAATGGTGAGGGAGGGATTAATTCGTGTAATCCTAGCGCACACTCTCCGAAATGTATCCTGTAAAACACCGACAAGCAGGCGACTTACCTACGATGTTCAAGGCTTTGCATCTTAGCTTTAATCTAGTTTAAGGACGTACCCGGGTCCCAACACAATAGAAAGTATAGTAGTCACATATTAGAAAGAGTGTGTTTTTTGTTTGACGGCTGTCTCAGCACGCAGATATGCGTTGGGAGACTCGGTGGCGTTTAAGAGGGCGCAGTACGTTCGGTGTGGCTCGGTTCTCCATACAAACGTATTTACGCTCTCATGTTAAAACGCCATGCTAGAATAACATGAAACTTTCTATACACAATGGAATCCGGCATATCTAGGTAGGAAATTAGTTTATGTTGCTAGAAATTGTAAAAGAAAAAAAAATACAGCGGTTTTTTGAGTTTTTTACGGCTTGTATGAAAACCTTAATAGTCGCTGCTGTATTTTTTCTCCATTATAATTTCAAGCAACAGAAACTAATTTTCGACCTAGATATGCCGGATCCCATTGTGTATACATTTTTCATTCACATATTTCGTGTTATTCTAGCATGGGGTTTTAAAATGAGAGGGTAAATACGTTTGTATGGAGAACTGAGCGTACTGCGCCCTCTCAATAAAATAAATACTTTCATAAATACTTTGAAGCGTTTTGAATTTTGGCGGGGCGGCGGCGGGCCATGTTATTTTAGTTTATCTCTACTCTGTATATAAGTACATTTTCTGTAAATGCTGTTGAACTGCTTAAATAAATAGAAAGCTCGTAAGTAATAAAAGCAATAAAAACCCTCTAGCGTATCGCTCAAAAGGAATGTTTGTTTTAAACGTTCTCTCAATTAATATGAGAGAGTAATAAAGTCGTTGAAGCCTTGAAAATCAACTCGCTATTTCCAGGAAAAAGGCAATATTGGAAACACAACAGGCTTTTCGTGTTGACTTTTACTTTACAAAGACTAGTAAATTGGGCGAGCTTGGCTCGTCCTTCGTGTTTTTCCGGAGAATACGAGTTTTGCCGAAGATGAGAGTTAGTTATTAGAACGATAGTTAGAGCTGTTTCCGAGTTCCTTGAAATAAATTAATGACGATACAAGAATCGGTTAATTCGGGAATATAGGCTGGGTTGCACCGAATCACTATCACAGACTGATCAACGTTAAATATGGCGCCGGCAGCTGTCATCCCATAGAAACTTGTCAAACTTTCCATACATTGAAACTTTAACGAACAGAGCTTACGATTACAGACGGTTTGGTGCAACCCAGCTATAGACTGTCAATGTCTGTACTAGGATAGAGGTCTCTGTACGATTAATTTCGTATGACACTAAGGCTGGGTTGCACCAAACCGTCTGTACTTAATTGTATAGCCTGACCAGTGCCTATTTGGACCTGAGATAATGTCGCTGCAAACAGCATGTTATATGGCATTAATATACGTCATGTATAGTCGGGACAGCGTGTATTGGCTCTTACTTAGTCATCTACTACTATTATATACTTTCATTTTTTTGGTTTCTGCACTTTTTATAATTGAAGCCCGTACTGTGCAATAGCAATCGCAAGTACTCCCTACTACCGGTAAAACCAATATCTTACTTGCTTTCGCACAGCATTGAATTCATGAATTTTGTGCCTTATGACACATTTGTCGAAGTCGTCTATTTGTGTTCTTTTTTTGGGTAGTATTTTTTTGTAAAGATAAAGATAATTTATTTGTTTAAACATGAGTAAAAGTACATAAAGCTGTCTGAAATCATAATAAGTCATTCATGTTTTGCCTTTCGGCGTGAAAAAATTGGTTTATGTATGTAAGTATGCGACATGAAATTTACAACAAATGGTCAAAACATGGTGGTGGTGTGTGGTGTATCTGTGGCAATGGCGGCAAAGGCTCATTCTTTTTATATATATTTTTGATTCTAGCACTACAGACGCCTTGAATGAGAAAATAATAATAATAAAAATTAATATACATATTTAGTACCAAGCTAACCAGTTCGTTACAACCGCACTATGAATATCAGTACCCGTCTTGTCAACAACTAATGTCAAAACATTATTTATTGGAATACTGCTGAATCCTTCGTAATTTTTCTGCCGCAACCATTTTAATGTATTTAAAAATATTTGTTTTGCATTGGGGTGAACTTTATTGGGCATTTTGATTGCAAAATCGATTATTATTTTGAAATACGTAGAATTATTTTCGTTTTGTTTACATCGGTGACATTCAATGACTTCCAACATCTGGTGTCAAAAAAAATATCATTGCCATTAAAATAAATTAGTTCCACTGAAAATCCGCAACATGGCCAGGTCCAAATAGGCACTGGTCAGGCTAGAAGCCGTGTTCGTTAGAATTTGTCTGTATGGAAAGTTTGACAAGTTTCTATGGGATGACAGCTGTCGGCGCCATATTTAACGCTGATCGGTCTGCGATCGTAGTTGGTGCATCAGCCTAAAGCTTGAAACGGACAGAGCGTGGCGCAGCGTCGTTGCGCCAGGGTACACAGGGTAGGGACAGTGCGGCTGTTAGGAGCAGTTGTGACGTCATCGGTAATAAGTAGTTGTTCGGACGCAGGGTTGTACAAAACGTCTTTCTTTGTATTGACATGTGATTACGTGATTGGCATCATTCCTATATTATTCGTTTGAATACATAGATAAAAATGCGTGTCTAAGTAAATTAATAAAAAAAACCCGGCCAAGTGCGAGTCGGTCTCGCGCACCGAGTGTTCCGTACAACTTAAAAACAAATCTGATTTATTAATGTATTGGTATTTTCTGGTAAAATATACGTAATGATAAACAAATCACTAAATTTCAAGTTGATATATCAATGGGACTTTAAAAAAATCTTCGGAACAAAATGTGTGACAGACGAACACGCGAGTGACAGCAATAGCGCTCCAATTCCTTTAAGTACATCCTAAACATTCATGATCTAAGTACATATATTCTATTCAAGAAAGAGTAGTTTAATTTTTTAGTTAAGAAAGCATATTATTTCATAAAAGAGTATTTAAATGATTACAACATAAAATAATGAACTACTACATTACGAACTTCATTATTATATATTTGTCATTATGAAAAATACTATTATCATTAATTAGTATTTTAAAAATAAGTACTAAATGTTTTAGGTATTCAAGGTACAACGTGCTCTTACTTGATCTGTTTCTATGTAATTCATACCTAATATTACGCACTATTATAAATAGACTCAAGTGGTCGGCAATATTTATGAATTGAAACATCCATAAACATAACAATGACGGCCGTAACATGACTTAATTTGTCGCGCGATTCGCGCGAAGTAATTGCCGGCCTGACTTTACGTTCAACGTGTTGCCGCGACGACGAGGCGGCCCCGACTGAGAACGGGGGAGACCGGCCGACACGTCAATCATTTAGCGCGTAGCACAAGCGGCCGCGCACACATCGCCGCGTGCATGTTTGCGTGAGCCGCGGATGTACCTTTTTGACATTGAAAATGTCTTTTCGTTCGCTCCAGTATAGGGTCCCATTTCACGAAATAGTGCGATCCCCTTTTTCAGAGAGTTGTGAAGGTATGATATTCAAACTAGGCTCAAAAGACGCGTATTTACGAGATGTGTAAGATGCAAAGAGAATTATTTGAGAAAGTCCAGAACGAAAAAAGTTTTGGCCGAAATAGTGAAAAAAAAAATCAATATCCTCCGATTTTTTCATTTTGGCACTCGATATTTTGGAAACGAAGAATGATATCAAAATTTTGATCAAAACTCCTCTGGACAATTTAGTCGGCTACAATTTGAGCCTAAAACAAAGACGATCGGGTCAAGGGTTTGCGCTGTAGCCTAACCTTTTTGAAAGAAGTCAAAAAGTCAGAACGACTATTAGTAGGTAATATATATATTTTTTAAATCAACACAATTGTACAATTGTAGTTAGTTTTAGTTTTATATTTCAAATTGTTTAAATTAAACATGTATTTTTTCTATAATAAATTATTATTAATTATAGTTCGAGACAACAATAGCACATTATTGCAGTGCCCGGGAAATAGCAATTCGTGGATAAGTCAATGATGTTTTGGAAGACCAATATCTTCCAAAATCTTGGCAAATAAAATAGTTGATTGAGATTGCATAAAACAAGCCATTTTATACATGAGTTATACATCTGCTTTTCACTTCGATTGCGAGAAAATTAAATTAAACAAATTAATTAAACAAATAATCAAGGTTATACCACCACCACCATATCAGCCCTAGGACGTCCACTGCTGGACATAGGCCTCCCCCAATTTCATGGGGGGTAAATGCCATAATCGCCACGCTTGGCATGCGGGTTGGCGATCGCAGTATCTCCACCGCACTCTAGGAATGCTGCTGCCCATTCCCCGGTGGTCTTGGTCGTAGTTTTAGGACATACCCGGGTTATGATATCATATAATTTATCCTTCTCCTGGGGCCTAGCGTGTCATGTTGAATTCGACTTTGAAAATTCTTGTTATAGTCGGAGTTTGGAGGTCGAGTTAATTTGAAGTCGCCGTTATCTTGCGTGAATATTAGTAAAGTGGCAAATGCCTTTTTATGTGGTTACCGTAACTTGGCTGCGCTTTAAAAAATTGCCAATTTAATAGGAATTTTGAATGTGAGCTATGTTTATATATTATATATCAACCAAATTGGCATAACGTTAGCAAATGTAATGAATTTTTTTATTTTGTTGACTTCATTTTCAATGTACCTTGATGGTCGTGTAGTGCAAGAGATCTGTGAATTTTTATGGAGTGTCCTTACCCGGTGTACCCTGGTTGCGCGGCGGAGGCCGGTTTGCGGTAAAGCAGGCGCGGTCCGGGTACGTCGCACCAAAAAACCGCGCGGGATAGCGGAGCGGAGGCGGCGTGTGAGACTCATGAAGCAGTAATCGACACCATCGACAGGCGATAGAGACGGAAAGATCAAAACCGGCCAAGTGCGTGTCGGGTCACGCACGAGAAGGGTTCCGTACCGACACCTAATCTACATTTAATACCACTATACAATGCAGTAAATAAAAAAGGTCGTATCTTCATAGGGAAGTTACGGCACTTATGTCCTTTTGTTTGGGCAATTCAGCAATAACTCAAAAACCGTTAAACCTATCTTATTCAAACCAAAAATCGTTGAAAGTATTTATAATATTAATATAATTTACATCGTCTTGATTTTTTTCAGAATCTATACCTCATAGATTGAAAGTTAGAGGGGGTGGGGGGCACACACTATTACACTTTTACTTTGACAGCTAATATCTCACCAACGGTTGACTTAAAAGGAAAAGTTTTTTAGAAACCTCTATGTCATAATTGAAGGTCTATCCATAGCTACCCACAAGCCTAAGAGGATTGAAAAAAAAAATTGACCCTCCTGTTACATGTATGACCTGCCCCAGAGTTTGATAATAATGATAATGATATATTGGGGGACAATCTTACACAAATCGACCTAGTCCCAAACTAAGCAAAGCTTGTACTATGGGTACTAGACGACGATATACATACTTATATAGATAAATACATACTTAAATACATAGAAAACATCCAAGACCCAAGAACAAATATCCGTGAAAAATGCACAAATAAATGCCCTGGCCGGGATTCGAACCCGGGACCTCTAGCTTCGCAGGCAGAGTCACTACCAACTAGGCTAAACAGGCCGTCAAATAAAAATAAATAAGTTTAATATGTTTTTCGTAATTTCACATAGTATTTCTATAGCGGTTCATAACATACACTGTCCTACCAAATTTCATAATTGTAGCGCTCATAGTTTCCGAGTAAGGGATGATTCACAGTAGACCGTTCCGTGTCCGGGCCGGCCCGTTTTCTATGACAGCAAACGCAACGGCCGGCGTATTTCTCTAGAAGAAAACGGGCCGGCCCGGACACGGAACGGTCAACTGTGAATCATCCTTAAATCGGCTGTGTAATACGGACGGACGGACGGACGGACACGACGAATCTATAAGGGTTCCGTCTTAGCCATTTGGGCTACGGAACCCTACAAATGCAAAACCGCCTCCGCCCCGCACGGCCTCATAATCGCTTTGCGCAAATTTTTCACCCCAGCGACTCGAAAATGGCGGTTTTGCTGCTTGAAACCAGTGAGCAAAATGCAATTTTGCTGCGAGCGTGAACACGACTTTTCCAGCTTGAAACCAGTGAGCAAAATGAAATTATGCTGCGAGCGTGAAAAAAACTTGCTTATTATTTTTTTCATATCGTAGGTTAGTTTAAGTAACTTCATTCTCTCTATCACTATTCCTTTGCGTTATATGTTCTCGGCACTGAGGTGAAAAATTGTATGTATCACACGAGAGCAAAGATATATGCATCTCGTGTCTTTGAGTCCCTCGCTACGCTCAAGATTCTATTCTAATTATAGAATCTTTCGCTTGCTCGGGACTCAACATCAACACTCGCAGCAAAAAACTACTTTGCTCTCGTGTTGAACAAATAACTATAGTAGGCCAAAATGTATTAATGTGTCAATTTGCCTAAAAAAATTGCCTAAATAGATGAGCGTGTCAGGACCGAATTTTTGGACCATATAAGGGTTTTAATTCGTCTACAATTTCGTTCGTTGTGACACGAAGTTACCCATATAAAATTATATTAAAAAAACCGTGTCACAACGGAAACTAGTAAATGAAAAGCCTTAGGCGACTTCCTGACTTGGCGGGGCGGGATTGATATGTCATAGGTATTTTGCTCTTTGACGTAAGCTTACTGATGTGGGATTTCCTCATTTGACGAAATACTGTCAGTATTACGTATGCGCAGTAGTAATACCATGCGCAGAATTGGGGCAGTACTGCATCGATATCGGTTGACACTGACAGCTGACAGTTTTCTCGTATCGTACATTGTATCGTACCGCCTCTGCATCGACAAGTCAGGAAGGCGCCTTAACCGCAAGGACTCTTAACTTGGCTCACTGGCTCGGCTGGAAACGCCATTTGACTACACGATTATAGTCTCACAAAATCGAAACACAATATTCATATTTAGGATTTAAACATTTATTTGGAGAAACTTTGTCATGAGGTGATTGGTTCCACCGGGTGTAAATTCTCTTCTGAAAGAAAATAGAGGAAAATTACTTAAATGCATCACTTCCCATTTTAAAATAGCGTTCCTAACGACCAATACCACCTCCACCATATTAGCCCAAGGACTCCTCCTATTTCATCGGGGGTAAATGCCGTAATCGCCACGCTTGGCATGCGGGTCGGCGATCGCAGAATCTCCACCGCACTCCAGGGATGCGATCCAGGGTGATCTCGGTCGTAGTTTTAGGACGTAACCGGGCCCAACCTACACATAAGGTAAATGATATAACAACAGATAACGTAAATGAGCCAGTCATGGACACATACCCAATAAGTTATACTTTTAGTTACGAGATGTACTCACTGGTCACTGCAAACTAAACAAACACCTAACTAAAATGGGTTTAAAACAAAGCTCAGCATGCAGGTTCTGCCAAGAGTCAGAGGAGACAGCCATTCACATCCTCTGCTCGTGTGGGCCACTTATGCGCAAAAGAAGTATCTACCTAGGGAGGCACATCATGCAACCAGAGGAGATACAACAAATTGCAGCCCAAAGAGTCTGGAAATTCTTGGAAGCAGTGGGTATAAACAACGAACTATAAGGGCTGCCACAATAGATCAACTACTGATCGAAGCGGTATAAAATGGCCCACAACCAACCAATAATAATAATAATAACAAGAGATGTACAATAGTAGGCAATAGTGGTGGTATAAAATATAGGAATGACTTACTACTTAACCTTCGACCGTCCAGTACGGAACATCATCAGGGTTTTTGTACGATTCCACATCTCTTTGCCTGTAAATCAGAGCACAGAAAATGACAATTGTGTGTACACATTTTTCGCTTTAACAACTTGGAATAACATGTGAACGTCTTCAAACGGCTCAAACGGCATGCCATCTCGCTGAAAATAATATTTGGAACAGTCGTCCTACATCTAACAGAAAATCGCAGCTGTAAAAAAAAACCAGTACTTGTTCTGTAGGTTGTAGGCGCAGAGCTTCAGGTTACGCTGTGTTGAGAGTAAGTGTTGATTTTGACTCGCATTTGCTTCTACAGGTCTAACGCTTAACTCAGTCTGTTCCTGAGGCATGGGAGCGGCACGGGAGGGGTGACAAGACTGATGCCCGACTGAAGTTACGCGTCGTTTGATGTTCCGTAAACACACCCTTCCCGTACCTCTCCCATACCTCAGGAAACGGCTCAGTTATGCGTTAGGCCTGCAGCTTTCGATACAATGAATCATCAATACAGCCTCTGTCCTATTTATAACCTACCAAAATTATGAAAGAGTAGACAAAATATGAAATCATATAAGTAGTGCACATTTTATAGTAAGTCCGGAGTTGTAATGACGAACCAATAATATATCACCTGTGATCGGGTTTCCGGTGTAACACGGGGTGAATGACCTCAAACATTATACTAATATGGATATGCCCCGAATTCCACGACTTATATTGTTGAATAAATTTCTGATTTTATTACGTTACACCCAATAAATTTATGTAAGATTTTGTCGCGTAAAATAAATATTTTGACAAAACTTATTATAATAAATAAATATTTTACCAAAACCTTGATTACGTCTTACTATTTTGTATAAAACTGAAATAGCGTACAATTATTTTCTCTATACTTTCTAACCATATTTTTAGTGTAGAATAATAATACTAACCATCTACGTCTGATTTGAGACTGCGCGGATCGCGGGTGTACTCTCGGGCGGGAATTGTCATATGGGCTGTGAACATAATACACCATACGTGTGACTGAGAATGAGAATTGTATGGTGGTGACTGAGAAGTCGTAATGAAGCGCCTTTTGAGGTTGTTCCGCTGCGTTCGCGCACTTTCGTTTATCCGCTGCACGCTGCGCGCGCTTATAAACGCATTAGACTTCCACACATTTTGACAGACGCGCGCTACAATTAGGCGCATGAAATTAGCAAGACCTGGACATAATTAGATAACTGTAATTTTCTTTTTCTATGATTTAAAGTATTGTTAGTTATACTTTAAATATAAAGAATTAAACATTTTAAGGCTCTGCGTCAATGTTAAAAAAAAAAAAACTAAATTTTTAACACATTTTGATTTCTTAAGTAAGCCATAATAAATAACTTTGTAAAAGTACCTGTATTATGATATGAAAAAATATCATTTAATCAATTATCATGAATATTTTTTGTTTAAAATAAATAAATAATCAATAAATATTGGAGGACAATCTCGCCCTAGTCCCAAACTAAACAAAGCTTGTACTATGGGTACTAGACGACGATAAACATACTTATATAGATAAATAGATACTTAAATACATAGAAAACATCCATGACCCAAGAACAAAATCCATGCTAAATGCACAAATAATGCCCTAACCGGTATTCGAACCCGGGACCTCTAGCTTCAGAGGCAGTGTCACTACCAACTAGGCTAAACAGGCTGTCAACATTTTATTAGTACGAGGGTAAAACTGAAAGTTTCGGGAATAGAAGAAAATATGCAGTATAAGTGAGTTTATTTATTTTTATTGTTTTTCAAAATATTCTCCTTTGTATTTCATGCACTTATGCATGCGTTCAAACCAGTCCATAAAGCACTTTTTGAACTCTGAAGTAGGGGTCGACAAAATGGCTATTTTATAGGCCTCCACTGCTTCTTCTGGCGTCTGAAACCGCTGACCACGCAGTTTGTCCTTGATTCTGGGGAATGTAAAAAAGTCGTTGGGACTTAAGTCAGGGCTATATGGAGGGTGGTCCAATATTTCGACTTTTTCACCGTCCAGGTACTCAGTTGTTGTCCGAGCGGTGTGTGGGCTGGCGTTGTCGTGGTGAAGGATGATGCGACGACTAGGGTTTGTTTTTTGGAGTTCAGCAAAGACGTTCGGCCAACAAATAGTGGTGTACCAATCAGCATTGACTGTTCTACGATCCTCAAGAGCCACAGTAGCTACGTGACCAGATTTAGAGATAAACGTAGCCACCATCTTCTTAGCCGTACTGCGAGAACGAACAACTTTTGTGGGTTTGAGCTCGTCTTCGAAGACCCATACTCGGGATTGGTTTTTAGTTTCTGGCTCATAAGCGTATATCCACGACTCGTCACCTGATACTATGCTAAAAACAGCATTTGAGCGTCCCTTGTTAAATCTTTTCAAAGTTTTGCGGCACCAATTGACACGGACTATTTTCTGCTCGTCAGACAATAGGTGAGGTATCCAACGGGAAAATAACTTTTTCACGCCTAATTCTTCTTTTAAAATAATTTGTATTTGACTCATTCCAATACCCAGGTGCTCTTGAATTTCCCGATATGTCACATGTCGGTCTTCATTTATCAGACGACGCACAACATCGACGTTTTCTTGCGTGACTGCCGATTTTGGTCGACCTTCACGCACTTCGTCGGTGAAGGATACACGGCCACGTTGAAATTCTGAATACCACCTGTATATTGTAGTCTTTGAAGGAGCTTCAATATTAAAAGCAGCAACCATCCGCTCTTCACATTGTTTTTGTGTTAGTCCACTTTTAAAGTCATAATAAATCATAGCTCTGAAATTTTCACGGCACAATTCCATTTTAAGCAGTGACTCGACGACTTCAATAAACAATTGAAACCGAACCATACTTTTTTTTTTCTAAGTGGCCAGTGTGTTGAGATAAGGAAACTTCAGAGATTATAAAAAGGTATAATACATGTTAAAAATAAATTAATAAGTATTCGATTCCCGCCACTTTCAGTGCAAGCCTCGTACTATAACAATCATATTAAACAAAAAATATCCACGATAATTAATTAAATGATATTTTTTCATATCATAATACTGGTACCTACTTTTACAAAGTTATTTATTATGGCTTGCTTACGAAATCACGAATTATGTGTTAAGAATTTAGTATATTGTTTTTCTTTAACATTGACGCGGAGCCTTAAAATGTTTAATTCTTTTTATTTTAACTGTAACTAACAATACTTTAAATCATAGAAAAAGAAAATTACAGTTATCGAATTATGTCCAGGTTTCGCTAATTTTATGCGCCAAAATGGCATGCAGTGATCTGCGCTTGCGCCTGTGTGTGAATGCGGCCTTAGATTATATAGCGAAGATGATGCGTTATCGTAGCTATCACTATATATATCTACCAAAGGAATTTGCGGCACCAGTTGTGACATTTTACAAAGTTTTGTATTATTAATTAGTAACGTCTGCTAAAGAAAATTATGCATAAATTGTAAAGAAAAATTGACTTCGCGTAACAAACGACGTCGTGAAGATTGAGTGCACATTTACTGCACTTTTATTGGTATTGGTATTGGCTTTTGTTGTGGCGGTTGCAGCATACTTACGGTATCTCGTCGCACTGTAAACAAATATCAGTAGATCATTGCAGATTAAGTATGCTTTCGAAAATAGGTATGATGGAGAGAGATATAAATGATGAGCAATCAACCGTGCGACACTGACATCTTAAGAGTGCGCAGTACGTTTGGTTCTCCATACAAACGTATTTACGCTCTCATTTCAAAACGCCGTGCTAGAATAACATGAAACTTTGTATACACAATGGGATCCGGCATATCTAGGTCGGAAATTAGTTTCTGTTGCTTGAAATTATAATGGAGAAAATATACAACGATTTATAAAGGTTTTCATACAAGCCGTAAAAAACTGAATAAACCGCTTTATTTTTTTTCTTTTACATTTTCTAGCAACTGAAACTAATTACCGACCTAGATATGCCGGATCTCATTGTGTATACAAAGTTTCATGTTATTCTAGCATGGCGTTTTAAAATGAGAGCATAAATACGTTTGTATGGAGAACTGAGCGTACTGCCACGTACTGCGCCCTCTAAAATATAATCTAAAACACATCTATCTAGACACGCGGCAGCGTGTCCAGTCAAGTTCACCCCAGGAACTGGCGGACAGCAGCCGTGTGTTATTTTAACCGAACCGTTTGAAGCCACTTTTGACCCCTCAATAACTCCAAATCTATTTTACATAAAAAAATAAATATGGTACCTGTATTAAGATCCTTTAGAACAACTAGAACCCTAAATTTCATAAATATAGGTTATAGGCACTAAATTGTTTACAGTAAAACTAATTTACTGCGGCTTGATGCATTTTGAGCCTTAACTTGACAGTTTTCTATGCAGTATGATATAATACCATGAAAGCTGTTAGATACGAGTATTTAAGAAAACTGCCAAGTTTAAGCTCAAAATGCATCAAGCCGCAGTAAATTAGTTTTACTGTAAACAACGTAGTGCCAGACTTGGCACCTTTCAGAGAATCGGCACCCATTTAGCTCTCAATTCTTTTGTCGGTGAAGACGACAGCCACGCATCGCGTATTGAACTTTTCTGCCATTTTCACATTTATGTTTTCGATGGGATATAAAACACTGACATCAGCCACCAGCGCTGCAGGCCGTTGCCGTTTCAAGACATTAGTATAGAGATCGGAATAGGTTGATCCGTTGTAACTATTTTGCGAGAGGACCTAAGTGCCTAGAGTGGTTACAAACAACTTAAATGTTAATTTAAAATCAAAGTGATTATTAAAGTCAAAATATTCTTAATTCAAATTAAACACGGACTTTCGAATCGTCAGTTAAAACATTACCAATCCGAAATATATATTATAAAAATACAAACGTTTTATATCACCTCGCGTCTGCTCCATATCAAACTCCTTCAATATTAAAAGCACTTTCCCATCATTATCCACAGTCGTGGGACACTCTCTATGTATATACGACACGAGTCCATAGTCATAGTCAAGTTGTTGCCTGATATAATGAATAAATAAATAAATTAAAGGGGGTGTGATCAACGCACCTGCGCAAATGAAGCGAAAACCATCATCAACACCGCAGCGATGGCAAATAGAACTGCTCGAACCATTGTTATCTGGACAAACAACATTCAAAGATAAATGTGTTTATCGATTTATTCATATAGCATAACTGAAAACATGCGAGACAAATAATAATCCACTACATGCTTCGTGAACTAACCTCATACTCATCATCATACTACACAAATAATATTATTGTGCGGATATCCGCACAAGCATCGTCAAAATCGATCGACGACCTGTTTAGCCTAGTTGGTAGTGACTCTGCCTCCGAAGCTAGAGGTCCCGGGTTCGAATCCCGGCCAGGGCATTTATTTGTGCATTTTTCACGGATATTTGTTCTTGGGTCTTGGATGTTTTCTATGTATTTAAGTATGTATTTATCTATATAAGTATGTATATCGTCGTCTAGTACCCATAGTACAAGCTTTGCTTAGTTTGGGACTAGGTCGATTTGTGTAAGATTGTCCCCCAATATTATTATTATTATTATTACCTATTAAAATTGTACTCTATCAGTACGCTCAGCTGAACTCAATTCTCCATACAAATATAGTTTCGTTCTCATTTTAAAACGCTTTGCTGAAATAACATGAAACTTTGTATACACAATGGGAGCCGCCATATCGAGGTCGGAAACTAGCTTCTGTTGCTAGAAATTGTAAACGAAAAAAAAATACAGCTAGTTTTTTAATTTTTAAGTCTTGTACCTTAATAATCGCTGTATTTTTTCTCCATTATAATTTCAAGCAACAGAAACTAATTTCCGACCTAGATATCCCGGATCCCATTGTGTATACAAAGTTTCATGTTATTCTAGCATGGCGTTTTAAAATGAGAGCGTAAATACGTTTGTATAGAGAACCGAGCGTACTGCGCCCTCTTAATAGAGGTTTGTTAAATTTTATGAATAAGGGGGTAAGAGTCTGCGGTCCAGTGGGATAGGTTGATCGGCTTCCACCGAATCTGGGGTTATTACAGGTTTGTAGCTCGAGTATTGTTATATTGCGTTCCCCTGGAGTTGCAGGCGTCCATAGGCTGCGGTGACCGCTTACCATCAGGCGGGACGTACGCTTGTATGCCACCGACGTGGTATATAAAAAAAGTGAGACCGGTAATACAGTACGAATGTCTACGGTACTTGTACTGCCCCGCTACCGAAGAAGCTTGACTGATAGTTGACAATGAAATCAGTCGGGACTGCCCTTAGCCATGGATACAGTGGCCGAGCTAGGGACGGCACTGGATCGGTCCGTCCTTCTCTGGGTCTTTCGATATCAAGAACCATCAAGGTGGGCGCTTCCTAGCCTAGCTACGACACTGGGAGTTTGAGTACATTATAATTTATGTTTAAACTTATAAAACATCAGTACGCGCTTATAAACATCGGCTCCCGTACCATAAAGTCGCAAAGCCACTTTATGGTAGGGGAGCCCAAGAGAGGATTATGGTATTTTTTCGAGCGCGGTACATTAACACATGGGCGATAGATTGCACTCTGTCGAGCGAGTACCTTCACTAATTACGAGCCATTACATAGCCTGTATAGATCCAGTGGCTAAATCAGACCTCAGAACTTTGTATCTGTCCACAGGAAAGACAAAACAATATCGCATCATACAATTATCAAGTAAATATAAACCACTCACCTGAAATAGAGAGATGAGAGTTGTGTAACCTGCAGATTTGGTTTACCTAACTTTTGGATGCACGGTCCCGCTTATATACACGTACTAACCAGCAACGAATAAACGACAATGTGTCAAATTAAATGCTCATTTAATAAAACATAAACACATTACATTAAAAATGTTCATGCGTATTTATTATCAATATTATCATTATGATCAAGCTTGAGTCGCATCTGAAGTCTGTGGTTTAACACGTTCACTGTTCTCACACAAAATGTAAAAAATTCAACTTTGCATTCAGTATGGGGATGTGACTCCACAGTAGGAGCATGGACTCGTGACAAGAAGTTCCGTGATTGATGGCACCCGGGCAGATCTTTTTTTTATATATAATAATAATAAAGTGACCAAAGGAAGGTATACCGGAAGTGGGATGGAACCGACCATCGTGTGTCTGATGGACAGCGACCAGATGCTACAGCCATGGTTAACTTTTGGCGTAGTATTTGGTCGGTGCCTGTCGAGCACACCGAGGGCGCCTGGATGGATGTTGTCAAGCGTGAGTGTGAGTCCATTGAACCCATGGGGTCTGTTACCGTCAGCCACGAAGACGTAAGTTGTGCCATCCGTACGGCTCCGAACTGGAAAAGTCCGGGCCCGGATGGATTGCACAACTTCTGGCTAAAATGGTTTCGATGCTCACACGCGCGTTTGGCAGCACAGTTCCAGCAAGCCCTCGAGATCGGTTCCCTGCCGCCTCCCTTAACAACTGGTGTTACCTCCTTGCTCTACAAGTCCGGTAGTACCACGGAAGCGAAGAACTACAGACCCATCACGTGCTTGCCGACGCTATACAAGCTCCTTACATCCATTTTGAGTGCAAAAATTAACACGCACATTGTTGCGAACAACATTCTGGCCCCCGCTCAAAATGGATGTAGGGTTGGGTCACGTGGTACTAAAGAGCTCCTCCTCATAGACATGACCATTTGCCAACGAGTCCGGCGAAACAGAGGGACCCTCTCGGCCGCCTGGATTGACTATAAGAAGGCCTATGATTCGGTGCCTCATTCATGGCTGAAGAGGATCTTAGAACTGTATAAAGTGGATGCAGTTTTGAGATCCTTCTTAGTTGCTTGCATGGGGCAGTGGACCACAGTCCTTCGTCAACCCGGAGGGGGAGAGGGCCCCTCTGGCCCGCAGGATTCCATCAGGATTGAGCGAGGTATTTTTCAGGGTGATAGTCTGAGTCCCTTGTGGTTTTGCCTAGCGCTGAATCCGCTCAGTACCCTGCTGAAGGATTCAGGACTAGGTTGCCAGCTGCGGAGAGAGGGTGAGGTCATTTCTCATCTGCTCTACATGGACGACCTTAAACTATTTGCACCAAATAAACATGACCTGTTGTAGCTACTGAAAACCACAGAGGTCTTCAGTAGTGCCATCAAAATGGAATTTGGTGTCGATAAGTGTGCGGTCATGCATGTACAGCGGGGGAAAGTTGTAAATTCCACAAATTTACATATTTCTGAGACAATGGCTCTCAGATCTCTCTCCGAAGCAGAAACCTATAAGTATCTTGGTATGTCACAGTCTTTGGGTATCGAGGGTGGAGACATCAAACGGGCGGTGAAGGAGCGCTTCTTCTGTCGCCTGACAAAAGTACTCAATAGTTTTTTGTCGGGCGGCAATAAGGTTCGCGCCTTCAACGCCTGGGTGATGCCCTTGCTCACATACTCCTTTGGCATATTAAGGTGGACTCAGACTGAGCTCGATTTCCTGGATCGAAGGGTGCGTGTACTGCTCACTGCGCACCGTATGCTACACCCACGATCTTCTGTTATGAGACTGTACATCCCGCGGAAGCTTGGAGGTCGCGGCTTCTTAAATGCTAAAGACCTTCACAACCGCGAGGTGTACAGTCTCAGGGATTACTTTCTAAACAGTGAGTGTGGGATGCATCGGGACGTGGCAGTAGACGCATCTTTCACCCCACTCTCCATGGCAAACGAGAACTGGCGCAGATTTAAAGTACTAAGCACCGAGGACCGCAGGGCGGTATGGAAGGGTAAGGAGCTACATGGGCGGTTCTACAAGGCCCTTGCGGGGCCCGACGTAGACCTGCTCGCATCGGTGAACTGGCTACGTTTTGGGGATCTTTTTGGGGAAACTGAAGGTTTTGTCTGTGCAATTGCGGACGAGGTTATCATGACGAACAACTACCGGAAATATATCCTGAAGGACGGTACGGTCGACATTTGTCGGGCATGCCGCCGTCCCGGAGAGTCACTCAGGCATATTATTTCTGGTTGTAGTCATCTTGCTAACGGCGAGTACTTGCACAGACATAACTTGGTGGCCAGGATTATTCACCAGCAGCTTGCTCTTTTATACGGTCTTGTGGACTTCGAAGTGCCGTATTATAAGTACACACCTGCGCCAGTTCTCGAAAATGGTCGTGCAACGCTCTATTGGGATCGATCTGTCATCACGGACAGGACTATTGTAGCCAACAAGCCTGATATCGTGCTGACAGATCGATTGAAGCGCCAGGCAGTACTCGTTGATATCACCATCCCCCATGACGAGAACCTCGTGAAAGCTGAGAAGGACAAAGTCAGCAAGTACCTAGACTTGGCACATGAGGTAACCGCCATGTGGGATGTTGATTCAACGATTATTGTCCCGATAGTCGTCTCTGTGAACGGTCTAATAGCGAAGAGTCTCGACCAACATCTCAAGAGACTCTCGTTAGATGGCTGGGTCAAGGGTCAGATACAGAAGGTGGTACTCCTGGACACGGCGCGAATAGTCAGGAGGTTCCTCTCTCTGTCGCCCTAACCACCGGTAGCTTAGGCCCTGCCTCGCTGCCGGCGACACCCTAGGTTAGGTTTTTATAATGATTTTATGTTATGTAAATATTGTTTTATATTTTACTTTTTATAAAAATATTTTAAAAACCTAATCTAAGAGAAGAAAAAATGAA
The DNA here is from genome assembly GCA_905163555.1 of Notocelia uddmanniana. Taxonomy (NCBI): domain Eukaryota; kingdom Metazoa; phylum Arthropoda; class Insecta; order Lepidoptera; family Tortricidae; genus Notocelia; species Notocelia uddmanniana. The sequence continues at coordinate 4,482,305 of LR991052.1, forward strand.
TAAAGAGATAATAATAATAAATAGTTTATTCACCAAAACATTCTTACTAGACCACAGTGCGGTTTGTTGGCAGACGAGGCTCCAATTATTAATATTTACCAGGTCCGTGGCAAACTAGAGTAGCCGTACGTGATTGGTAAGCGGTCACTGCAGCTTATGGACGCCTGCCCGGCTAGTATGATAGCTTATACCGTCACGTTTTATGTGACGTTTCAGTACATTTTGGCCATATAAAGTGACGGTATAAGCTATCATACTAGCCGGGCTGCATCATCAGGCGTGTCACATTTTTTTTACTCTGTATAGGTTTGCGCTTGACCACAAATCACCTGATGGTAAGCGATATTGTGGAACTCATTCCAGCGGTGAACGCGCATACTTGTTAAGCGAGTCTTTTTAAATATTGCGCATGCGCACGTCTAGTAACGGGATCAGGTAAAATCAGTGTCATTTAGCTGTCAGAGTAACGAAATATTCCGTTACACATCCTTACTTCTACAGTTAAGGCAAAGACACACTTATCCCACGCTGCGCAACGTAAGCAATGCATTATGAGATCAGGACCCTAACATTTGTATGCCTAGGAACATATACTTGTCACACGCAACGTTGCGCATGACAGGTGTGTTTCTAAGTATACAAATTTCAGCGTCCTCATCTCATAATGCATTGCATACGTTGCGTAGCGTGTAAGTGTGTCTTTGCCTTTAATATAGGCGTTTTTTTATGACATAGGAGGCAAACGAGCAGACGAATCGACTGATGGTAAGCGATTATCGCCGCCCATGGACACTCGCAACACCAGAAAGGTTGTAAGTTTGTTGACGGCCTTTAACATGGGTAACGCTCTTTTTTGAAGGATTGAAGGTCGTATCGGTCCGGAAATACCGGAAGCGACAGTTCATTTCACAGTTTAGCTGTGCGAGGCAGAAAAATTCTGGGGTTGAGGACTGCCAACCATCTGATCTAAGTTCCGTTATTTATGGCTGCTTTGGGTGGACCACTCGGTTCAGCGCCAGCTAGTAGTGTTTAGAGAAACCATGTTTTCAACATTATAGCAACTCGCTATACCTCATCAACCCCTTCATCGATTAGGCTAATGTTAAAACTTAAAAAATATTTTTGTCTTATTAAAATACCTACCAATCTTATCTTTTTTTTTATAACGTTCATATTACTCGAGTTGCCATCAAACAATCATGTCTATATACAATTGTTCATACATACACTTGTTCCAAAAGGCTTGAAGAAAGAGAAAGAAGAGAATGGTTTCCAATTCGGCGATACGGAACCGTAATAAAAAACTTACATACTTATTCTGTGGAACTAATCTTTAATAGTTAACCTTTTAATATACAAGTTTTAGCAATGAAACGAATTATTATGTACATTGGGGTTATCTATAATTAAACTTTACGCTTGATCCATGAATAATTGATTTACATACATGTCATAATAATATTTATAATAGTGATATGACAAATCTAGTGCCACTGAATACAGACGAAGTAAAAAACGTAACATTGCTACGTTATTTGTACAGTTGCATCCTAAAGGATGTCTGAGGTCCGCTAACTCATCCCAAGAATTGGCGTAGGCACTAGTTTTAACGGAAGCGACTGCCATCTGACCTTCCAACCCGAGGGGGAAACTAAACCTTATTGGGATAGGCTTGTCAAGTGAGTGGGCAACTTGACTGTTAAAAGTTCTCAAGCCGCCCGTAGGCCTCTAACTTGGCTTAACGACTGCTATCATAGACAGCAACCGGGAAAACGGCTTAACGTGCCTTCCAAAGTACGGGAGCGCTCAGTTAGTAACCACTCAAATCGGTCACCCATCCAAGGACAGACCTCGCCCGTCATATATTGCTTAACCTCGCATACCGCACGCGGTACGCGTTAATTTATGGCATATTATTAAGACTCGTATTCGGATACTTGACTAGATCTTTGCCAGTGACATCGTACTCTGACTCAGACGTAAGTTACTGTGGTACTGTCACCGGCAATAGTATCTTCCTACACAAAGGCCGCAAAATATGTATGTATGTATGTATGTATGTATTACTTTATTGTACATAAAACACGACCAAACGATAAACAAACAAAAAGTAGACGTACAAAGGCGAGCTTATCCCTTCAAGGGATCTCTTCCAGCTAACTTTTGAGCAAATGAGTTTATTAAAAACAAATGGAGGATGACGATAAACAACCTGTGAATTATGCACCGAACCAAATTTTAAAACAAAACAAAATAATTTTGAATACACATAATTTATAATTGAATACAGAAAATACGATTAAATATCCTATTATTACTTACAGCTTATGTGACACGCTCGACAAAGTACAATATATATACTGAGATAGAGATACCAGTGAAATAGTCCACATAGATCGTAGCGCCGTTGTGTATTTAGTACGAACTAACCGCACAACCGCTGCATCTCTGTCACTGCAATATGCAAGTGCGATAGAGATAGCACCCAGTGACATCTGGTACAAACAAGTTAAACTAACATTTCCATAGAAAAATTCGTACTTCGAGTTGAAAGGCCCCTGACACGCTCTTATTTGTAGGGTCATAAGAGCGTGTGACATATTTAAGCGGCCTTCGTGTAGGAAGGTACTAATGGTGGTGACTGTATAAGTACATTATTGTCAAGGCATGGAAGGAGATCAAGGAGACAATTGCAGGCTGAGTTATTAGTTTTAAACGGACGACCACGACCTTGGGAGTCCATTTATTAATACGAAGCTTGCAATTGGCATTCCAGCAGAAGCTGATATAGCGTTTTTTTTTTAAATTAGGGAATAAGGGTAAATTGGAATTAAGTTCTGACAAGCATAACCCTAAAACATCAAAATGCTTCGCTTTCCTGCCGTTTATTTTGTTTAAACAGAATCGGAAGTGTATTCCACCGAAAGTCTCAAATTATTTCAGACACAGTTTACAAAAACGCCTCGTCACTCCAACAGAAAAATAAAACTTGAATTGGCTGTATACCTGTGCCATATTTTGTATGGTTGTTAGTTCTTTTAAAAAAAGGTTGTTGTCACCATTGTACCATAATATTCCCACCACATACAAAAATAAATTCAGGTACCGAAATGGCAATGGCGGCATTCTGTGGACCAAGAGTTGGGATCGCTCGGGAGGAAGTAACCCAAACTGCGAAAGACCGAGGCAAATGGAGGGAGTTGATTCGAGCCCTACACCCCAGCAGAGGGTAATGGGACAAAAAGAAGACTATACTATTCAAGAAACTGTACTATTCACAATTCGCCTTTCAATATGTAACGAATAATGTCCACTTTTACTTAATTGATTTGGAAGTTCATCGTGTGCCATAAAACTGATAAGGTTCACATGAAAGCTTCCATTATTGTTATCTTTACAACTGTTAGCTTTGACGGCGTTTATCTGTTTAATCAATACCACGAAATAATTAACAGTAGTTGCGTACAGAAGGTTTACTATTGAACAAAACCGATGTTCGACAGCTAGAAAACCCCGAACCATGCGCCCGCTCGCACGAATAGCGCGCGCTATGTTGTCTAGTTAGGGTTGTCACGTTTGTCAGTACGGCAGTGTCAGCCGCGTTCGGGTGAATCAACACCCTGGGTGTGTGTGAGAACTGAGCTTAGCCGGAAAGGCAAAAGGAACGAAAACCACATAAAGTCCTCACAATCATCATCATCATATCAGCCGATGGACGTCCACTGCTGGACATAGGCTCCCCTAAAGAGTGCCACAATGACGGGTCCTGCGCGATCCACATCCAGTGGATTCCCGCGACCTTTACCAGGTCATCAGTCCACCTTCTGGGGGGCCTACCCACGCTGCGTCTTCCACTACGTGGTCGCCACTCGAGAAACTTTCCGCCCCAACGGCCATCGGTTCTACATGCAATGTGACCCGCCCACTGCCACACTCACAGTTTAGCGATTCGGAGGACGGACCTCATTTCTTCTCCGACCTCGCATATATACTCCCAACATAGCCCTTTCCGTTGCCCTTTGGGTGACTTTGATCCTTCTTATGAGGCCCATAGTAAGCGACCACGTCCTAAAGCCGCCCATTTCAGACGAGTTATTATGGCGTTCGAGCGAAGTAAGACGTTCTGACGTATCACAATATGGGCCGGCACGACAGACCGCATCAGATGAAGGTAAATCTAGCCGTACTAAATGTATGACGCCGATATCTTTCCGAGGCGCCACGACACGTCACGTCAGAAAAATATGAATCCGGCTGAAGGCGTATTGGAAGCCTTTTAGATGAAGACTAGTAATACAAGTACTAGTAAAACCATTTTTAAGCCTCGTCCCTCCACTCTCCAGTGTGGTTGAACTCTCATCTGACGTAAGCATGGGCGCAATACACAGAAAAACACATATTGAAACACTACTTATATATACTAGGAGGCGTTCAATATTAATTGGTCGAGGGAGCGAAGCGCGTTCATGTTGGCCAAAAATGCTTTTGTATGTATTTCTCAACCGAGCTCGGCTATAATACCGGTCAGGGTAGCTAATTACGGTCAAAGCATGTATAGTGCTTTTCTCAAAAAAGTTAAGTTTTCTTCAAACGCTATTCGAAGGCGGCGGCCGCGCTGCAGCGCCGCGCTCACTCGGCCGCTGGCGCCGACGCGGCGCCACGCTTTTCTTACTGGCTTAGTGATGTAATGTTCTATGAAAATCCTTTACACGCCTTGCGCTAGGTGTGGCCCAGAATAGGGTCCCTCCTTGCCTATAATTACGAAAGTAACAGGAAACTTTCCAAGAATTTTTGTGAAATAGTACATTACTACAGAGGCCGGAGGCCGGGACGAAAGGGGTTGCCAGCCGAAGACATATACATAGACGGCCGAGCGAAGCAAGGGCGGATAGGTCTGAGGCGGGCAACCCTATATTTCCCGCCGAGGTATGTACGAGTATAGTGCTTTTCTCAAACATGCAATGAAATAAACAACAATAAAATCAAAGTTTTATTTTTAATACGCATAGTGGCAGAATGTCATTATGCCTGTGCCACACATTTATGTGGAATGGAAATTAAAAAAGAGGACATTGCCGGCCTAGGCCGGCAATTTTTGTATTATTAATAATAATAATAATTCTTTATTTCAGACAATGTCCATATACAATAATAATTACATTTAAAAATTCAATTTCATTACATATTAAGTGTTAGTAAGTATATAAATATTCCATCTAATTAATTCCACTAACGACCTCTTGTCCTAGCCGCACCTGAAACGTCATACTTCGCAGCCTATTATTATAAGGAACATAACATCAATATTTCATTGCATGTTTGAGAAAAGGTTATTTATTCTTCAATATAGGCATGTTATATGCACCTATGAAATGTCAATAAACTACCACCGGTCCGGAAATAAAATATAAACCTCTGCCACGAGAAGAACCAGCCTAAAAACTCGGCGTGGTTATCTGTCGACGCAAATATGCAAAAATACCTAAAGATACCTACTCGATATTAAGGTAAACATGCTTGATACCTTAATGTCCTACAGATGATACCTATCGATTGCCTTTGTCATTATGACATTAAAATTGAGTGCTGTTAATTGTGTCCGTCCACTACTGAGACATGTGGCCCAGCGGCGTCCGCGTACCGGGTGCGGTACGCGAGGTTAAGCAAAGTGGGGGCAGGTCAGTCCTTGGATGTGTGACCGCTTTGAGTGGTTACTGAGCGCTCCCGTGCTTTGGAAGGCACGTGAAGCTGTTGATCCCGGTTGCTGTCTACGATAGCAGTCGTTAAGCCAGGTTAGAGGCCTTCGGGCGGTTTGAGAACCTCTAACAGTCAAGTTGCCCACTCACTTGACAAGGGGGGTCGAAGTTGCACCACGTCCGTAGGGAGTACCCACCGTTACTCTACACGTGACTCCTGGGTGGTGCTAAAAGTGCAACAAAAACTGGCAACCGTACTTTTCTTCTCGAAGACCTCACGGTTCGAAAATAAATCATCATCATCATCATCATCATCATCATGTCAGCCGAATGACGTCCACTGCTGGACATAGGCCTCCCTCAAAGACTTCCACAATGACCGGTCCTGCGCCACCCGCATCCAGCGGACACCCGCGACCCTTACCAGGTCATCAGTCCACCGTGTGGGGGGCCTGCCCACGCTACGCCTTCCGGTACGTGGTCGCCACTCGAGAACCTTTCCGCCCCAACGGCCATCGGTTCTACGTACTATGTGCCCCGCCCACTGCCACTTAAGTTTAGCGTTTCGAAGGGCTATATCGGTCACTTTGGTTCTGCTGCGGATTTCCCGATGCGATCTCGCAGAGATACTCCCAACATAGCCCTCTCCATTGCTCTTTGGGTGACTTTGAACCTTTTTATGAGGCCCATTGTAAGCGACCACGTTTCAGGAGTCGTCGGTGGTGGTAGCTGGATCTTCGCCGGAGATTCTTAGCACCCCTGGCCCCGCTAGTGCCCTGGCCGCTCCCATAAACAGGGCGCCGGGGGCCGCCGGAACCTCGGGGCCGTGGCCTTTGTGTCGTTTGCGAAAATAAATGCCATACGATTATTATTATTAGTATTATTACTAAGACATTACAATGGATAAACGTTTCATAAAACAAAACACACAGGTAAGCTCTAAAGTACGTTTATTGGCTAAAAACATGACAAGGAGGCGACTGTTGAAGAATTCTCGTGATGTCAGTGTTATCTCTCCGTAGCACTGCGAAAAACAAAATAAAAATTATTATTATTTATTGGGAAATTAAAGTACGATTCTCATCGTAATTACCCCGCAACAGGGTAGTTTTAAAATTGTCAGTAAGATTTACCATACCTTTCGTTCGAGAAGCTACGAGAATACTTTGCTGGTCGGGTCGGAACGCATTCTACTAGATGCAAAAGAATTTGAACCGTATGTGCAAATTATATTGTTCATATTTGAATGGAAATAAAGGTACGGAAATGGAATTGGATTGCTCATATCCTTCGAAAACCGGACTCCCACTTGTCCAAGAAAGCCCTGACTTGGCAGATACCCGGAAAGCGGAAAAAAGGTCGCCCCAGAGCAACTTGGCGGCGTTCCGTGGATCAAGAGTTGGACTCGCTCGGGATGAAGTGGGAGGAAGTAACCCAAACTGCCCAAGACCGAAACGAATGGAGGGAGTTGATTCGTGCCCTACACCCCAGCAGATGGTAATGGGACGAAGAAGATGAAGATATTTGAATGGAGCTTAGAGCGCCTCGCTACGGACGCCATGTAATTTGGCACCTAATCCTAAATCTTGGTTAGGTACCGATTTCCGGGCTACTTGAGGACACAACCGTGAAAAATGCAAGGAGGATATAAAGGGAGGGGGGAAGGGAAGACGGAGGAGGGGGAGGAATAAATAAAATTTAGTTTTGTTGGACTTACTTCTAAGCCAGCCGTTAACCCTTCATCCAGTTCCTGTGAAGCAAAATATGGATAGTAAACCATAAGAATATCATTAAAATCATTATTAATAGTAAATTATAAAACCTTAACAAGGGAGCGCTCGTGGCCCAGTGGCACCAGCGTATTGCGTGCGGTATGCGAGGTTAAGCAATGTCGGGCGAGGTCAGTCCTTGGATGGGTGACCGCTTTGAGTGGTTACTAACTGAGCGCTCCCGTGCTTTGGAAGGCACGTTAAGCCGTTGATCCCGGTTGCTGTCTTTGATAGCAGTCGTTAAGCCAAGTTAGAGGCCTCCGGGCGGCTTTAGAACTTCTAACAGTCAAGTTGCCCACTCACTTGACAAGCCTAATCCCAATAAGGTCGGTTTTCCCCTCGGGTTGGAAGGTCAGATGGCAGTCGCTTCCGTAAAAACTAGTGCCTACGCCAATTCTTGGGATTAGGTAGCGGACCCCAGGCATTCTTCAGGATGCAACTGTACTGGGAATAACGCTCGGATGATGATATAAAAGCTTAACAAAATCTTCAATGAGACATCGAGAAAGATTAGAAGTCTTGATTGTTTTCTTCACCAAGAGTAAATTAGATAGATGGATATTTTTTATTTCTTTCAAAAAATTACATAGTATTTTGTATTTGTAAAATAAAATCAATTCAATATAAGATCGTCATAATCGTACAATAATTTGAGAACATAACAATTATTAGAAATCAAAAAATGTCACATGTAAAAGAATTCATGTAATACTTGATAAGACATTGTATTTTTTAAGCTCAGAAATGTGTAATTTATAAAACCTAACAATTTTCGAAGCATAAGAAATACAATAATTGTAGGAGACAATACTTAAAGACAAAAAGTAAAATAAAAAAGTTAAAGTTAATTTTTTACTAAAGCAGTAACGCTGCTAACGAAAATTTTAAATTAAAAGGAAAAAAAAATGGAAAAGTTTAATGCTCTGAGCAGGATTCGAACCTGCGACATCTGGCATATGCGGCCAATCGCTCTAGCCTCTGAGCTATCGGAACAAGCAAGTTCGTTCACGAAATCCTTCACTAGTTCCCTCTTACAACGCCTTCCTGCTCCTGCACGCCTTGCTGCTCGGAGCATTAAATTTTTCGCTTTTTCCCTTTAATTTGGAATGTTAAAGTTGTCTTTAATACACGACTACAATATTATACTAGGTAATTTCAAAAGTCAAAATAAAAAAAAAATATGGAAAATAAGATTTAAAAAAAAAAAATTAAAAGAAACATTAAGAGATTAAAGGGTATATATCAATTGAATAATTTTCTTATAATTAAAAAAATAATCATATGATAATTATATATATTCCTAAACATTGTAGGTCACGACCAAACCAGCAATTGACTTGTTTTCCCATAAGGTTGTTTCGAGGCGTTAGCACATCAGAGCATCACTTCAGATAGGTAAATTATAAATCATGGTTGTTTATCAAAGCTCATTTAGATAAACAAGTCGACTGACCAGCCACCGCGCCTGTTGCCAGGCTGGTGGTCTGCCACCGATGTTTCGTCCAAGTCTCGCACCAGCTCATGATGGTAAGGATGGTTGGCCCTGGAAAACAAAGGCTTGTGTTAAACAGCGAGCCTCAGGCGAAGTCATAAAATAACACACACATATTGAGACTATGTAACTGTTCATGTCTCAAATCGGTAAGGAACATTACAACACACTACAACACTTACCTGTCGATTTTGTACGACTGCAAATAAAATATTTATCTTAAATTTTACCTGTCTTTTATTCGTATCGCCCGTTTCACCTGTCTCCACATCTGACATTATGATGGTATATGAAAGAACATTATACTAATACACTTAGACTCCTTGGCGCTGTACTCAGTTGGCGTAGCTAGGTTAGCTCAGGGTGGCACCCGGGGCTGAAATCGATCTAATGGTCTTTTGCAAGAGAAACCCGTTAACGGAGCTACGCATCAATGGCGGGGGGCCCCCTGTCGATAGCGAAACCCATTAAAAACGGAGCTACACATAGGTGGTGAGCCCTGTCGATGGATCTAGGTCGTCACCCTCAGAAAGGTTACCAGAAGCAGATCGCCCTCACCGTCTCCCCAGCTACGCCACTGGCTGAACTAACGACGCCACTATACGGGAGGGTTGCACCAACTTACAAGTACAGATCGATTAACCCCGGCATCTATCCTCCTTTAGGAACATTTTGTCACACTTTCCATACAGTCAGATTTTAACTGACTCCTCTTACGGCTTGGTGCACACTTCTAGAGCTATTATACATACATTCCTGTCGGCGCTGATGTTCAATGTGATAGTGAACACAGGCTTAACCAGGCTTATTAAGCGGGGAGAAGTCATTAGTCACATCTCAAGCCGTATCTGTCCATCAAACTATTATGCTCTTGACGTTCTAACACAGCTTGGTTTTCAAGCTATCATCTTGAACTTTTAAGGTTACATATTATACTGGCTCCATGAACCAGTTTGTGGAAATGTTGGTGAGCAGCTTTGTGTAGGTAGGGAGGTACGGGGCAATTGCACAAAAGATCCCACTGGGTCGAAGTGCATCCCAGCGCGCAAGTGGCTTATCTAGATAATGTCACGTAGTGCCATCCGGCGAAGCTACGTGGACCATTGCTGATTGGTATCATGATTAGAAACTGAATCTCCAGTCTTTCTGCCGCGCTCGGTGATGAGCTGATGAGCTCCTTTCCAAGAGCCCAGTCTCATCACTTAACCCTACATTTACATTAGGTGTTATCAAGGCTCAACTCACTTGAACAATAGAGACAACCGACATTAGTAGCACCACGGCAATGATGAGGAGCGCCCCTCGAAACATTTTCACCTGATCACCCCAAAATACAAAGTGTTTAAATGAACATATTTGAAACAAGTTTTTAATAATGTTGGCAGTCGTCAACAGCTCGTCAAGATTACTAGTTGCACTGGGAGATGAAGACCTCGCTAGCCAATAATTATGTGGTTTTTTGTCGTTTCTTTTCAAAACCCGACCCGACCAAAATTTCACGTGAATCGGTTGAGAAATGCGAGTGTAGAGGGGAACGTCCGGAAATTCGGAAAGACATACGAAAGCATTATCACCCAAGCTGAAACAGAGACGCTTCTCTCGCTTGGTCAATAACGAGCCAACATGTGCACTTCACCACTCACCCCTTGTTACCAAAATCTCGTCTCCGGGACTGTACAGTACAACAAGTAATTGCAATAACTGACACATTGGTTCGCCAAGAGTGAGGTGAAATCAATAAAAGTCAAGTCTATAAAAGGTGGACAACGTGCTAGTGATGCTTCTGGAGTCGATAGTCGCACGTGTCCATAGGCTACGTGCCAGCTTACCATTATTGAAGGCCGGAATCTTGATAAGGCCATCGTTTCGTAAGATACTGTTATGTATACTGTTATGTAGCTTATGCAACGGCGAATATAAAAAATAGAGGGACTACAGTATGGGGCTTTTTAAGAAAGGAGTGTATACATTTATAAAGGGTCGGCAACGCGCATGTGACACACCTAGGAGTTGCAGACGTCCATAGGCTGCGGTGACCGCTTACCATCAGGCGAGCCGTACGCTTGTTTGCCGCCGACCTGATATTAAAAAAAAGCTTACCGGAAGACGTAGAAAACTGTATGTGCAACGTGTAGTCTTGATGCGGATTCTCAAGACCCACTTATATACCGCCGCGTGACGTATAACCGTGTCTAATGACGATTTTGTTGTAGTAGCCAGGTGCCAATCAGACACAGTCTTGAGGAAGGTAGTAACTAAATTGATTTTACACGATTCGATAATGTCCAATACGATTATTATGTATAAACGATTAGTTTAACGAGCAAGCGAAGCGTGCGGAGAAAAAATCTACTGGAACAATCCGGCGTTACGTATGTACAATCGAGGGCATAAATATATATACATGTTTTATAGCATTGATTCCGCCTTTTGTATGAGGAAAGCCTTTGTACTTTAAGGTTTTTTTTAACTAGCATGCGTTTGATATACTCATACTCACACTTTATTAGTACCTAACACATATTGCAAGTCAATATTATTATATAGGACATTTCCATCAATTCAAAAACAATTGTACAATTGTACACATGTCATTAGCTTAGGATTAGGATACTAATTATCTGTAGGTATATGTTTAAGTAAATTTTTATATTCGGTAAACGACGTCATTATTTTACCTGTAAAATACATTTACTTACTATTTATTTATTTAATCTTTATTGCACAATAAGAAATCTTAACGTGCAAAAGGCGAACTTAATGCCATGAGGCATTTTCTACCAGTCAACCTTTAGGCAGAACAGAAAGACTGTAGGCGGTGCAAGTATAAAATACCAGAGAACAAATTTGGTAAGCTTGTATACAAAATATTGATTCAAATATAAACATCTGTCATATAGTTACATAAATAATTATTTAAACTATTACATAAACATACACAATAATTATAGATAAATAGATATAGGTACTTATATAATAACGAATACCTACTAAACAGATACCCTAAGAATTCCGTAGACTACCAGCAACAAAAACGCGTACAGTTTTTTTGAAGGCAAATTTGCTGGGTATATTTTTAATTTTAGGTGGAAGACCGTTCCATAGACGAGCCGCAAATACATTATTTAAGGTTAAAGAATTCTTCTATGTCATAGAACGACCGCTCAACAAGCCAAGTTTATTTTTGAAGCTGACAAGACTAGGAGCGTCTGTATGGTCATTGGCAATTTGTTACACGGAGGGGCCCATCACGTGTATGGCTTTAGCCATTTTGACCAGTCTTCGAGGCACCGGGTTTATATGTATTTGGATACTAATATGTATGTATGTGGTGTTTTTATTGATTTCCGTTCGAGCAGGCATATAGCCGTGTATATCCGTAGAAACGACGTAGCATATTTAGCTTTTCAAAATTCAACAAGTTTTTTTTTCATTTTCATACAATATATATAATTATATTATTAATTTAAAGGGCAGAATGCTCAAACTTAATAAGTAGTGCTTATAGTACTTACAGTTTTTATTGCAAGTTTTAATTACACAATCCATACAAACCAATATATTAATTTATAATTATAGTTAATAAAGTAGTGTAAAGGCCTCGAACTGTTTGAATATTGTTGCTCACCTGTTATTGGTGCATAAATATAATACGTGTCTACTATACTTATGTAACTTTACTTGCTTTGTTTATGTACTGTTGGTGTGTCTTATAAAATAAATAAATAAATCACCAAGCGTGAATGCAAAAGGGCCTAACGTTGAGTCACGCGAAAGTTAATCTATACTAATATTATAAAGCTGAAGAGTTTGTTTGAACCTGCTTATCTCAGGAACTACAAGGTGCGAATTGAAAAAATATTATTGTGTTGGATAGTCCATTTATCGAGGAAGGCTTAAGGCTATATAACATCACGCTGCGACCAATAGGATCGAAGACGCGGGCAACAGCTAGCTGACACACACTAGTGTGAAATATGACAACATTCGAAATTGAAATAGAACATGAGCTCCGAACATGGCGGTATGAGCAATACTGAACTAAGTAGATATATGCGATTGTATTTGTTTGGACATATTGTACTCTGTTCAGTGAAAGAGTACACAAAAATACACCCCAGTCGCTGTGGCGGGTCAGAGGACGACAGGGCGTATCCATCTTCCTCTTTTCTTCCCCTCTCTGACACCGGCATTGGTCGGCGGTATTACGTCTATCCTCACCATGCTCGGCTGGATAATGACCCGACTGCTGTTGAATGTTGACACAGTACAAAAGTCACCGGGGATCCTTATTGAACCAGGAACAATCTTAAACGCGCGTTCTACAATTTAGTATGGCGAAATCACGGAGGGAACAGCGACATCTACCGGGTACTTCAGTAGGCCCGATGTCGATTTCATAAGGGCGTTGTTTCTGTTTTTAGGAGTGCGTAGATCTAAAATCGGGTACTAGGAATAACTAAAGGAATAATTTATGCATGAATAGTTTAATTTCCCCGGTGGTCTTGGTCGTAGTTTTAGGACATACCCGGGTCCAGCAGCATGGGCAGCAGCATTCCTTAAATGCGGTGGAGATACTGCGATCGCCAACCCGCATGCCAAGCGTGGCGATTATGGCATTTACCCCCCATGAAATTGGGGGAGGCCTATGTCCAGCAGTGGACGTCCTAGGGCTGATATGGTGGTGGTGGTGGAATTTAATTTATTTTAAGTAGTCGTATATATCCATTGAGTAACATTAAAAATAGAATGTTGGTATAAAAAATGCCCTGTTTACGTACACGTAAATACATACACTTAGCTCCTCGAAAGAAACTTATCTAAATCAGGATATAAATCTAATATAACACAAGTATCGTTATAAAATAAAACCCACATATGTTATCCTGAAATATGAGCAAAAGCGGAGTAAAAAGAGCCAAGCAAAATGTGTTGAAAATGTATTATTGAAAGATCTGTTGCGGACAGTAGATCCAACTCAATCTTGCTCACTTTGATGTGATATAGCATAGGAAATTATTTTTTAATGAGTTGTGTTAATATTTTTTTTTAATAAGTACCACGTCGGTGGCATACAAGCGTACGGCCCACCTGATGGTAAGCGGTCACCGCGCGTTGCCGACCCTTTAAAAATGTATACACTGTTTTCTTGAAGAACCCCATACTGTAGTCCCACATCCAGTCATGTTCTATCAAATCCCATCAAAAACATGAATGTGAAAATGGCAGCCAAGTCCAAAATGCGAGGCGTGGTTGTCGTCTTCACCCAAAAAAGAATTGCGATCGGAATGGGTGCCAAGTTCCGTAGATAATCTGAAAAGGTGCCAGGTTTGGCACCTTTCATGGTATTATAAAATATTGCATAAAGCGCTGCCGCGTGTCTAGATTAGCATTTAATTTAATACAATGTCGTGGTATCTTTTCTGTTACGAGTAAATTAAGCGCGTCCAGATAACAAATCTGCGAGTTACACAACTTCCATCTCTAGTTCAGGTTAGTCGTTTCGAATAATATTCTTGATTTTTGTATGCAGTTTTGCTTTGACATTAGGTAGGTACAAGAATATAGAACTGAACAAAATATAGAATACTAGATCCACTTCTCGCATGTTTAATAAAAAATATTCAGGCTCGAAGGTTAACAACACTAAACTATTGTTGCACTATCTTCGGCTTGTTTAGCATAGTAACAAGTTGGTAGTGACACTGTCTCCGAAGCTAGAGGTCCCGGGTTCGAATCCCGGTAAGGGCATTTATTTCTGTGGCGAGCAGAAACATTTGTTCCTGAGACTTGGATGTTTTCTATGTATTTAAGTACGAGTATATATACATAAATATCTATTAAATATATCGTCGTCTAAGTACCCATAACACAAGCCTTATCGAGCTTACTATGGGACTAGTTCGATATGTGTAAAAAAATGTCTCCTAATATTTATTTAATATTTAATATCGACTATAGACTATAACATATTGCCGTTATATCGTTCTTAATTTCTAATTAACACCGTAGTCTATGGACGTTCTTAATTTCCAAATGTAATTAAAAAAATAAACATAACTATCGGTTATTAAATAATCATGTTTCATCTGTCTGGATGGGCATATACTATGCGGAGTGAGCGAGGCAGCAACAGACGCAACGCCTTTACGCACAGCGGGCCAGTCGCGGGACGCGCGGGTGATTTCTACTTTTTTCCTGGCGTTATGCCCCCTCTTAACACAATAAAACGAAAATTACAAAAAAAAATGAAATTAATAATAAAATACGAGATTAGATTTTTTATAATGTTTTTTTTTTTAAATATCTAAAAGTTAAAAACATGCTACGAGGAGAATAAAACATGATTCAATAGTAATTTATACAAAAAAAAACGTCTCCAATTTTGTACTTGCTATACCACAATTTGTGGTTTCCGTGAGCCAATGCGTGGTTATCTACAGAGAATACCGAAAACGGCATATGCGTGCCTATCAAATTCGAGGAGTTCCCTCGATTCCTCCTAGATCCCATCATCAGACCTTCACCAAATTTATATGGGACCAATGTCGGAGTACCTGCTTTAGAACAAAAAAAGTATTATCAAAATCGGCCAACGTGGTAAAGAGTTATTGGGGAACATACACATCCATAAAAAAAAAGAACAAGCAAACATGCAGACGAACTGAGTACCTTTTCCTTCTATTGAAGTCGGTAAAAGAGAAATTAATTGTACAACAATTATTTACTTACTCGGAACCGGGTATGACTTAAACTACGACCAGAACCACGTCCGTGGGATGGGCAGGCAGCAGTATCCCTGGAGTGCGGTGGAGATACTGCGATCGCCAACCCGCATGCCAAACGTGGAGATTATGGCCTTTATCCCCCATGAAACTGGGAGAGGCGTATGTCCAGCAGTGGACGTCCTTTGGCTGATATCGTGGTGGTGGTTATGTACTTAAACGCAATATTTCACGATTAAAATAGCAACCAGGTTGAAGTGTGTTGTGGGCGATGGGCTAGCAACCTGTCACTGCAATATCACATTTTCTCCATCTATAAAGCTACAATTGCTAAAAGTGGTACTGAAATTAATTTGCGTATGCTCTGCCTACCCCTTTTTTATGACATAGGAGGCAAACGAGCAGACGAATCGCCTGATGGTAAGCGATTAGCGCCGCCCATGGACACTCGCAACACCAGAGGGGTCGTAAGTGCGTTGCCGGCCTTTAATATGGGAGTACGCTCTTTTCTTGAAGGTTTGAAGGTCGTATCGGTCCGGAAATACCGCAGGCGACAGTTCATTCCACAGTTTAGCTCAGTTTTTCTTTTTTGGGAATAAAGGCGTGAGTTTATGTATGTACCTATGTAAAATAGCAATGTTCTTGTTTTCCCATACAGCGTTAATACAGAGCTTGTGCGTTGTGACGTCATAATTTTCTGTGAAAGTGGGGAGCGTTATTGGTGTCCGGGAACAACATCCACCCTTGGCTTTGACCCTCATTTGCTGCTTTTGTTGTGCTTTAATTGGTTGGTCCCATACATATATTTAATCCCCTTTAAAAACTGGTTTTCATGGCATCGTTAAATAGAAAACGGCATGACTCACTCATCCGTTTTCAATAGATGGGCTTTCGGTAGTATATCCGAATGTAAGTAAATTTTTTAACGGAGTCACACTTCCCGCGATTACAGGACAGTGGACTTGCAAAAATAACAGTATGTTGTGATGTAGCACGGGACAGGGCGCTCGGCTCAGACCCAAGGAAACTACGGGAAACAAACGATAGTGCCATCTAATCTACAGCCAGTGACATCTAGCGGAGAATCTTGGCACTAAACTAAACTAACTCGTTTCGTGGCCAATGTATTGGAAAGTTTCTTGTTTTTCAAAATAATTAACGGCAACAATGCAATTGGAATTAACTTTCATATTCTATTCCTAGTGCTTTTAGGTAAGGTATAGTATAAAGATTTGGCTATTGAGTTGTTATCCGTATATTGATTTTATTCCGTTTCTTTTATTACTTACTTGTAGTTTATAAGTTTTTAGTTTGTTATTCTTGTTGTATAAGCACACGTGTATGTCAAATATTCCTATTTAATAGTTTAATTACCACGTAAGTGTTTTGGTGTCAAACTGTAAACTTACGTGTGAATAAATGATTATTATTATTGAAGCTAGAATGAAACGGTTAAAAGAAAAAATCATAAATATAGCATTTCGGAGGGGTCGCCCTTAAAAAATACGTTTATTTACAAATCTATAGGGCTATATATAAACAAACCTTTGAAAAATTAATAGACATGATTAATATATGTATTTTGATATGTAGCTTTTTCCTGATCTATCTAAGGCGACTTTTTGACTTGGCGGGGCGGGTGCGATATGTTTTTATGTTATCATATGGCAATCATTTCGAACCGTGAAACCTTATGATGATATATGATAATTATTTTGTTCTTTGACGTGAGTTTACTGATGTGAGAATTCCTCACTTGACGAAATACTGTCAGTATTACGTTTGCGCAGTTACCATGCGCAGTGTACTAAATATAATGAAACGGGTCACTCAAGTCTTTAAGGTGGAATATCGCTTGACATGTTTCTGACCGGTTCGCGGTCCTTGATCATGAGCACCTATCGCGGCGGCGGTTTTCTTAGCGGCGGCGGTTTTTTGTGCTAAGCTCACAGGAGTTTTCTATATAAAATTGCGAATCAGGGCAGTGTAGTTAAAAAACTTAAGAGTGCGCAGCACGCTCGGTTCTCCATACAAACGGATTTAGGCTCTCATTTTAAAACGCCATGCTAGAATAAGATGAAACTTTGTATACACAATGGGATTCGGCATATCTAGATCGGAAATTAGTTTCTGTTGCTTGAAATTATAATGGAGAAAAAATACAACGGTTATTAAGGTTTTCATACAAGCCGTAAAAACTAAAAAACACCGTTGTATTTTTTTCTTTGACAATTTCTAGCAACAAAAACTAATTTCCGACCTAGATATCCTGGATCCCATTGTGTATACAAAGTTTCATGTTATTCTAGCATGGCGTTTTAAAATGAGAGCGTAAATACGTTTGTATAGAGAACCGAGCCACACCGAGCGTACTGCGCCCCTCTTAAGAAAATGATCTGTTGTATAAGATTGTCCCCCCCATCCCCAATATTTTATGTACCTAGTCGTAGCGTGTTCGAATAGAAATGTCTATTATCATCATCATCTGAAGTTTTTTGCCTATACTGCATTCTTATCGGTTCGGTTGACAATGACAGCTGACAGTTTTCTCATATCGTACCGCCTCCGCATCGACAAATCAGGAAGGCGCCTTAGGCACGCTCGAAAACGTTCGCCCAGTAGATTTCGTCTCGTTATATCAGGAAGTTGCCTACAGGGGCCTTTCAGCTCGAAGTACTAATTTTTCTATGGAAATGTTTGTTTAGCTTGTTTGCACCAGATGTCACTGGGTGCTATCTCTATTGCACTTGCATATTGAAGTGACAGAGATGCAGTGTTCGTGCGGTTAGTTCATACTGAATACACAACGGCGCTACGATCTATGAATTTGGAGTCGTGATCCGAAGTAATTGTACATGGTCAAAAATTCAAAGTAGACAACATCACAGTCGGTATGAAGGTTTATAACTCAAATAGTTTTCTTTTTTTTACAAATTTTAATGGGAAATAATACTTTTTCATATAACTTGGTCACCCTACCGCACTGTCAACTCTCCATAACATCCGTCAAAGAGAGTAACCATGTTTTTTTGTGATTTTGTATTTTTTCATTAAAATAAATTAAAAATGAAATGCGTTTGTTTCGTGTCACTACAATTTTTTTGAAATGGCTAACAGATACCAAGCCTAAAAACTGGTTCTTGATCCACGACCCCGAAATCACCCTGTATGTGGAGTATTTCACTGGTATCTCTATCTCAGTATATATATTGTACTTTGTGGTTGCCTAAGGCTGGGTTGCACCGACTTACGATCACAGACTGATCAACGTTAAATATGGCGCCGGCAGCTGTCATTCCATAGACACTTGTCAAACTTTCCATACATTCACATTGTAACGCACGCAGCATACGATTACAGACGTTTCGGTGCAACCCAGCCTAAGACAGTATGGTAATCTTTTTTCTTGGTGTGAAGACCGATGCAACTTTGAATGTTGTTTGTCCAGGTAACAATGATTCGAGCAGTTCTATCAGCCATCGCTGCGGTGCTGATGATGGTCTCCGTCTCCCTTGTACAGGTTCGTTGCTCACACTCATACGCGTTTAAACGGGTAGGCTGACCAACAGTCGGCCTTACTAGCGTTTACACTAGGTCCATTATTGGGTTATTATTATTGGATGGCCAAATTGACTGAGGTAGCTAAGGAGCATATTTCATAGAGATACCCATAGAAAGTAGCCCTTATTTCCTGAAATGTGGCTGACATAACGGCGGCCCGCTGTGATGATCAAGCACGAATGTTTTTAAATGGACTTTGTAATCGATGTTTACCATTTTACAATTAAAAGTTTACTGCCTTTAATTGTGAATCAAATTATAAATAAAACTATATACGACATGGTATTGTTGTTTTTTGACCCAAACTAGCACATAAAAGGATTTTGACGGAGCTCTTCACATGCCAAAGTGAACGATTTCGAGACTTGCGTATAATCGATTAATGAAGTAGTTTGTAATAACATGGCAGTTTTTTAACCGACTTCAAGATTTCAAAAGAGGAGGTTATCAACTCGGTTGTATGTTTTTTTTTATGTTTGTTACTCCATAACTCCGTCATTTCTTAACCGATTTAGAAAATTCTTTTTTTGATTGTAAGTATATATATCCAAGATGGTCCCGTTTTTGTCAAAACGCAGTTCTGATGATGAGATCCATGAGGAATTGAGGGAACTCCTCAAGTCTTTAAGGCAAACATATAGTGACTTTTGTGTTTTTATCAACAAATCGAGCATTATCATAAAAAAAATGTGACATTTGATAAAGTGGAACTGCTGATGATGATCAGAACAGAACTCTTCAACGACGAAAAGTTCACGTTTGGCGATTTGTCCTTCTAGCTGTGTTAAGCAAGTTCTATTTTCACGATTGATTTTTGTCATGCTCAAGTTCTGATGATGGGGTCCATTAGGAATCGAGGGAACTTCTCAAATGTGAAAGGCATACAAATAGTGATATTAGTATTTTCATGAACTAAGCAAGCATTTTCATTCATAAAAGTGACATTTGATGAAGTGGAACTGCTGATGATGATCAAAACGGAACTCTTCAACGACGCGTAGTTCACGTTTGGCGATTTGTTCTCCTCGTTTTGTTTGTCAATTAAGCAAGGTTTTTCCATGATTCCATGAGGAATTGAGGGTACTTAGTCTTCTACCATTATAAACATACTTATAGCCATTTTTATTTTATTGTATGGAATCTAAGAGTGCACCATCTAATTGTAATAATCTTTCACCGGCCTCCCCCATTGAAGCCGGTTTTTTTTAAAATTATTTTATACCTATGCGTTTGGCAGAGGAGTAAGTACCTAAATTAATGGCGTCTCCTGTTACTGCTCTAAGTTAATTGCTCAAACTCATCATCATCATATATCTCTCGTCTCCATGTACCTTCGTCTTTGTTTTAAACCACGTCGGTGGCAAACAAGCTGACAGCCCACGTGATGGTAAGTGGTCACCGTCGGGTATGGAAGCTTGAACATCAAAGGCGTCACTCGCACCTCCTACACCTACCACCCTACCCATAGGTGTTGGAGGCGGGTATACAGGGTGACTTCGGGGTCGTGGATCAAGAACCAGTTTTTAGGCTTGGTATCTGTTAGCCATTTCAAAAAAATTGTAGTGACACGAAACAAACGCATTTCATTTTTAATTTATTTGAATGAAAAAATACAAAATCACAAAAAACATGGTTACCCTACTCTCTTTGACGGATGTTATGGAGAGTTGACAGTGCGGTAGGGTGACCAAGTTATATGAAAAAGTATTATTTCCCATTAAAATTTGTAAAAAAAAGAAAATTTGTAAAACTTCGGATCACGACTCCAAATTCACCCTGTAGACCGTGCCTATTGTTTTTACTTACCCATTTGTTTTCAGAGTGAGGAAATACCGTAAGTATGCTGCGATAAACAACAAACACAAGTAAGAGTGCAGTGAATGTGCGCTCAACCTTCACGACTGCGTTTACGCGCAGCCTATTTTCTCCCTTCAGCCTCCTATATGTATTTATCAAACTAAAGTCCAGACTGATTGCACAGCCGAAGGGAATACAAATTTGAAATGTACACTGTAACTTGCGTATTTAACGAAGGCAAGGCATAAGAAAGGGATTTTGGAAATTCAACCCTTGCAGGGGTTAAATAGTGCAAAGTTTGTATAGGGAGCAGTATTTCTTTTAAGTGAGTATTGTTACTAAGTATAAAGGCTCTTTAAAAATTACTAGAAAGCCTTCTAGAAAATTAATTTCCTAAATGGGTAAAAATTGGGTTGAAAATTAAAATAACAAAGAAACAAATTACACGGTTTAAAAAATCGTCTCCTAAGAGGGTCTTTAAAGTGTCAGACTTAAAACTTCGTTCAAAGATTCAATATCTAAATACAATAAATTACTTTCAAAGTATTTGATAATTCCTCCTCTGAGAGGATGAAAAGAGGGTGGAATGTTTGTTTAGGTAGTATTTTAAGAAAAAACTTGAGTTTTTGTGAAAAGCCTATTTTGCAGAATATCTGCAAAAAACTTGTGCTTTTAAAAATCAACCTTTTAGAGGGTCCTGCAGGGAGTAAAGTTTTGTATGTAATCATCAAAATATCTAACTTACAATCACGAAACATTTAGTTGTACTGTATAAATATTTTTAGCGTTGTTATAAATTCATACCTTGAGTAAGTTGAAAAGGGTTGTAAAGAGAACTGGTCCTACCACCAACGCCTGTGACATGCCAGTGTGCTGTGAATTTTGTTCCTTTCACCTATTGACTATTGAATATACAACATTACAGCATGTAATAAAACATGCCTTCACTTTGCAATCATGCCTCTAGCGGCAAACTATTCAACGGTTATCTTCATTATAAAATCTCCAAAAAATACAAAAACTCCAAAAAACATGGTTACCCTTTTTTCTTTGACGGATAAAGCGTGTCACACACTGGAGTGGCCTGCGGTTGCGGCCTGTTGTACACTAAGACAATCATTAAAACACACGCGGCCTTGATTGTCATAGTTTACAACTGGCCGCCACCGCGGCCGCCACCGCAGGCCGCGCCTGTGTGCGACACGCTTTATGGAGACTTGACAGTGAAGTAGGGTGACCAAGGATACGGCAACAATATTAAAACGTAACCAACGAACAAATACAATACCTATAACTGACTATACAGAGTGATCGTTTATTTCTTTTGCTCCTATACAGCTGTAGGTACTGGTGGTAAGTACGAGTCAAGAAAATCATGAAAAAAAACTTAAAATCAATATTTTCTGCTAACAGATCTTGCCACGGGTCTGACAAGGAATTTGAATTGACAACATTTCAAATTTCTAAGTAGTATGAAATCTTAACTCATTTCGTTAATTTGTTAACATGAATCCCATAAATATTATCTTAATTTTTTTATAGCTATTTGTTTTCCAGATATTCATGGAAATGTGAAGAAAGCCCAATGTCATCTACCTATAAGACGTCACAAGGCTGAATTGTGACAGTCACAACGCACAAAAAACAGCAGTACACTTTCTTCTGTAAATCCGCCTTACTAATTAGTACTTTTGCATGATTGTTTACACTGTTGCGCCTTATTTGTTTCCAAACCTCCACATTCTAAAAGACCACTTACTGTCTTTGGATTTTTTTTTATAGGAAGTTCGGACATTTTTGGAAATTTATAAATGTGGTTATATTTAATTTTCTATCCTTTATTTTATTTCATCGGCAAAACCGCGCTTTAAAAAATTAAACGTAAAACTTCCTACCAACTAATGTTAATGTAAAAATCGTTCCGAAAGTATTAAAAGCAAGTTAGTTAAAAACAACACTAGGTATATCGGCTGGTACATCACCAGTAAAACTAAACGTGAAGAAGTCGTTAGTTTTGTTAGTAGTGTTTTGTTTATAATGAGGGCAGGTTTTTTATTTAAAGCATGATTCAGTCAGCATGATGAGTCATTACTAGAATTGGCCATTTGCAGTTGTTATATTGCCTATATCTAATAAACGTCGTATTAGTACAGATGTAGTGACCAACCCCCTTATTCATAAACGTCCATCAAGCCTCTATTAGTTAACAAGCCGCTAAAGTTGGTTTGTCCTTATCTGTCACTTTGACATTTATGTTTGTGAGAAAGGGACAAAGCAATTTTTAGTTAACAGAGGTTTGTTAAGTTTTATGAATAAGGGGGTAATGCTTTACCATCCTAGTGGCTCTGTGAGCCGTAGACTTCGCATTTTTTAAATGTTATAATTTCCTAAAACTGACTCGACAAAAATAAAACTATATAATTATCGAACCCGCTCACAAAATTTCACGTGAATTGGTCGAGAAATGCGACCTGTAGAGGAGAACATCCAGACAGACATACGAAAGAATTTGGGTCGAAAGCTGGAACGGGCACGCTCGCTTCGCTCGCTCGGTCAACTAGACCCGAAGTGGCAATCAATTACCATATTAAATGATTTACAAGATCATCTGTCTGTTAATGTGAAACATTATTAGTCACTGTCAAATGTCGGAATGAAAACTGGTACTATTTTGCCATGTGACACGACAGATACGGTACCTAGTTGATTGACACTTCTTCGGATCTTGTCTTATTCCGAGTTTAGTCGATGGTAAAGCATTACCCCCTTATTCATAAAACTTAACAAACCTCTGTTAACTAAAAGTTGTTTTGTCCCTTTCTCACAAACATAAATGTCAAAGTGACAGATGAGGACAAACCAACTTTAGCGGCTTGTTAACTAATAGAGGCTTGA
Source organism: Notocelia uddmanniana (assembly GCA_905163555.1). Taxonomy (NCBI): domain Eukaryota; kingdom Metazoa; phylum Arthropoda; class Insecta; order Lepidoptera; family Tortricidae; genus Notocelia; species Notocelia uddmanniana. Next base: position 4,506,240 of record LR991052.1, read on the forward strand.
TGGACGTTTATGAATAAGGGTTTTTTTTTACTACATCTGTATTTACAATGGGGTTTAAAAAATAATTAGTTATTCAATAAATGGTTTAATAGCTCATTCAAAAAAATACGCAGACAGAGTCGCGGGCATAAGCTAGTTTACTTATAAAAAAAAAAGCAGACGCTACTAATTAATAATACAAAAAAATTATAATGAAACATTTGTACAGGCGCGTCAAATTCCTTTGGCATCTACATCATCATCATCACCGTGTCAGCCGAAGGACGTCCACTGCTGGACATAGGACTCCCCCAAAGACTTCCACAATGACCGGTCCTGCGCCACCCGCATCCAGCGGACACCCGCTACCCTAAATAGCGGCATCTAAATAGTAATCCGATAAAGCGCGAAGTCCGGACCGAACCGGTAGGTGAAAACTAAGTGCCAGATTGTCGATGCATTAAGGCGCAGGGTAGGGCAAGTCGTTCTCCATACAAAGGTTGTGCAAGTTTTTTGCGTTAGTTTTGGCACTACAGCATTTAATTTTGTTTTTTGTTGGTACATATTGGATATACGCAGAACATGATGTTGAAATTTTGCATTATTTAAAAATAATCATAAAAAAAAATACTAGTTATAATTAAAATTTAAAAAAAAACATCAAGACATAGCTAACAAAAAAATAAGCATATGGACCAGAAATAGTAACTGGAGTGCAAATACAAACGAAGAAAAACTTGCACAAAGTTTGTATGGAAAGAGCTTGCCCACCCATTCGCCTTAATAGTTGACACTCAATTGACAACATTTTACTTTTTTAAGCAGGATTTTTTCCGATGAAATCGAATAGACCACACTTTTAAATTATTGAAAGTATCCCAATTTCATATAATTAAATCAATTTCAAAAGTTCCTCATTCTAAAAGAAAGTGACAAGTAAGGCATCACAGCGTAACAAATCATACAGAAGCACTGTTGCTAAGACAGATTTGCTAGAGAAAGTGAACTGCTGTTCTTTTTGAGCGCTGTGACTGTCACAATTCATTCTATAGGTAGTGACGTCATTACTACGATGGTAGGCTTCCTTCACATTTTCGTGAATATTTAGAAAACTAATAGCTATAAAATAAAAATTTTTTTTTTGGGGTTTCTCGTTAGCAATTTAAAAAAATGAGATAAGATTTCGTACAACTTTAAAAATTGAAATGTTGTCAATTGTGTGTCACTTCTGTTTGTCTTTGGGAAAAAAGATTGTCTTAATAAATAAAAAAAAATGCCATACGATTATTTTCACCTTATTTATTTCTTTTTCTTAGGTTAGATTTTTTACAATAAATTTATACAAGTAAAATATAAAAATATACATACAAATTATAAAAGCATTATAAAAAACCTAACCTAGGGTGCCGCCGGCAGCGAGGCGAGCCTAAACTACCGGTGGTTAGGGCGACAGAGAGAGGAACCTCCGGACTATCCGCGCCGTGTCCAGGAGTAACGCATTCTGTATTTGACCCTTGACCCAACCATCTAACGAGAGTCTCTTGAGATGTTGGTCGAGACTCTTCGCTATTAGACCGTTCACAGAGACGACTATCGGCACAATAATCGTTGAATCAACATCCCACATGGCGGTTACCTCATGTGCCAAGTCTAGGTACTTGCTGACTTTGTCCTTCTCAGCTTTCACGAGGTTCTCGTCATGGGGGATGGTGATGTCAACGACTACTGCCTGGCGCTTCAATCGATCTGTCAGCACGATATCAGGCTTGTTGGCTACTTTAGTCCTGTCCGTGATGACAGATCGATCCCAATTCATACGATTATTATTATTAAGATTGTATTGCCGTCTGTTAGTGCGGTGAAAGGCACTGGGACAGTTGACAAGAGTAGGTAGGTATAAGATATTAGTTCATAGCATTCAGTTAAATGTTAACAAAAAGAGAGTTGTTTTCGCCAACACTGCGAACTTCGGCTGCTTTGCAGTTTGGCGAAAATAGAGTTTTTGTTAAAATATCATTTGGCTTAATAAATAAATAAAAAATTGTGGACCATACCACAATAAATACACACAATACATATATTGTGTGTGTGTGTGGTATGTGTGTATATATTGTGGTCGTTAATTCTTCCATTATTTAATTGGTCCCCAACACGAGATTCCATCATACAATTTATTTTACAGGCTTTTTTCACGTCTCACAACGGAATCAACTAAATTGTAGACGAATTAAAAGCTTTAATTTATAGACTATTTAGTCCTCACCCATTGCCTTTGCTAACCATCATCATCCTCCTAGCGTTATTCCCAGTACAGTTCCTGCAGGATGCCTGGGGTCCGCTACCTAATCCCAAGAATTGGCGTAGGCAATAGTTTTTACGGAAGCGACTGCCATCTAAAACTAGACCTTATTGGGATTAGGCTTGTCAAATGAGTGGGCAACTTGACTGTTAGAAGTTCTCAAGCCGCCCGGAGGCCTCTAACTTGGCTTAACGACTGCTATCATAGACAGCAACCGGGATCAACGGCTTAACGTGCCTTCCAAAGCACGGGAGCGCTCAGTTAGTAACCACTCAAGCGGTCACCCATCCAAGGACTGAGCTCTCCTGACATTGCTTAACCTCGCATACCGCACGCGCTACGCGGGCGCCGCTGGGCCACGAGCGCTCCTTTACTTAACCTTTGCTAACTACCACAGACCAATCTAAGTTCATTTCTATAATCTAAGGTCACGTTCACAGCAAGGGGCGGACGGCACTACACGAAGCAGCGCGCGTCTGTCAAAGTGCATGGAAATGTATTCCGTTTGACAAGCCCGCGTGGCGTGCAGATAGTAAACGAAAGTGCGCAAACGCAGCCTAATAATCTCACAAAAGGCACTTCATTACCTCTTCTCAGCCACAAATTTGGTGTGTTATGTTCACAGCCCTTTTGACAATTCCCGCCCAACAGTACGCGCACGATCCGCGGCGTATCAAATCAGACGTCGATGGTTAGTTTTTTTGTCTCCACTAGATCCTGCAATTAGGTATACCTACTCCCCGACATCGAAGTACCTAAAACAAAGATAGCGGTGTTCCTAGTTATTATAGGTATGGTTGTGCAATATACGGGTGCGTTCGGGGTCGTGATCATAAATCAGTTTTTCCGACTTGGTATCTGTTAGCCATTTAAAAAAAAATTTTAGTGACACGAAACAAACGGAACTAATTTAAATTTATTTTGACGGCAAAAATACAACATCTCCGAAAAGCATGGTTACCCTGTTCTCTTTAACGGATAGTATGGAGCGTTGACAGTGAAGTAGGGTGACCAAGCTGTATGAAAAAATATTATTGCCCATTACAATTTGAAAAAAAAAAAACTATTTGAGTTATAAATCTTCATAACAACTGTGATGTTGTCTACATTGAATTTTTGACCATGCACATTTAATCATTCCGGAACACGACTCCAATATCACCCTGTCGATACGATCAATTGCGACTCCGGGTTTTCTTGAATGTGCAATGAATGATACGAAATTTTGCCAACACTTCCACAATTGTATTGACTTGTTCATGTGTAGGATAGAGGCTAGAACTCACGGATACATTGCCAACCAACAAATTAGGTATATTGAAAATTCATCGTATCGAAATTTAGAAGCAAATTTAATGACAAGTCCTTTACTCCTAACACCGCATCCTGACGCTATGGTGATATTAATTACCATCATGGAATACAACTCTACATACTGTATAAGTAAATTGTGATGGTTATATCAGTTGGGCTACGACAAATATTATTATTAAGAACGAGATGATATTCCTCCTTAAAGATTCTCATTAATACATGCCCTTAAGGCAATTTCTTCTTCATTGAGCTTCAACTGTTCTCTGAATTACAGGCAAAGAAATGCGGCGTCATTCGAAGTCCCTGACGTTCCATACTGGACGATCCAAGGTTAAATAGTAAGTAATTCCTACATTTTTTTATACTGCCCTTCGCAAACTTTTTGGACGAGCATTTCTTACACTCGGAAGTAAACATGCTGTTCGGATGACGGCTGCTGGTGCCATGTTTAATTTAACGTTGTGTTGATCGGTCTGCGATCGTAACTAAGTGGGCAACCCACCCTTAGAGATATTTTTTTCTACGCGAATTTATCTACGTTTTCTTTTCATTTCAGATCTGGACGAGACCATGGACTCAACACTAGGTGGAAACAACTCTTCATGTCAAAAAATTCTTCAAATAAATGTTTGATCCCATATATAAATATTGCGTTTTGAATTGTGTCAACTGAGTACCTAATCGTCGTGTGAAATGGCGGTTTAGGCTAACCGAGTAAGCCGAGTTAAGACTGCGCAGTACGTTCGGTTCTCCATACAAACGTATTTATGCTCTCATTTTAAAACGCCAGGCTAGAATAACATAAAACTTTGTATACACAATGGGATCCGGCATATCTAGGTCGGATCATAGTTTCTGTTGCTTGAAATTATAATGGAGAAAAAATACAGCGATTATTAAGGTTTTCATACAAGCCGTAAAAAACTCAAAAAGACGCTGTATTTTTTTTCTTTTACAATTTCTAGCAACAGAAACTATGATCCGACCTAGATATGCCGGATCCCATTGTGTATACAAATTTTCATGTTATTCTAGCATGGTGTTTTAAAATGAGAGCATAAATACGTTTGTATGGAGAACCGATCCACACCGATCGTACTGCGCCCTCTTAAAATTTCTTCGAAATAAGTATGTATGGCGAGGAGACTCGAACGAAGCGCTTCGATTCCACTTTTATTGTGAGTACAGCCGAGCTGTGGAACTCCTTGCGGAAATCCTTGTTATCCTTGTCTCCGTGTCAACCATACGGTTTTCAAGACGAGCTAGAGTGACCCGGTTTCGCCGTGTCTTCGCACTCGCTCGCACCCGAAAGGGGCGAGGGAGGGGGAGGCCATCTCAGGGTTTTTGTGTCCTTTTTGGCGGTCTGTTATCCGCGGCCCATGCATGACTATGGGCCGTTCATCTGATGTCTTCTTCGGCTTTTATATTCCTTCCTGAGGACTTTGCCATCTTGGTTTTTATTAGAGACAGGATGGGCTATCTGCAGCATATTTTCGAAGGTGTTGTTGGTCTTCTGCGGCGTTGTGGGTCCTCGAGGACCTCAGGACTTGGGCTGGTTGGTGATGATGGGCGGAAGGAGCTCTCGCGGTTGGGCTCGCCGCCCTGGGATGTCCGGTGGGCGCGTATGAAGCGGCGCGTGAACCGGTTTCTCCTGATGGTAAGGAATGTTGTGGTCTAGGATGGAGCGCGGTTTATAAGCGCTCTCCTTACCATCAGGAGATTTTGTGATCAAGCGCAAACCTATCCAGAGTTAAAAAAAATGTTAGCAATAAGACTGTATGTTCGTTCGTCTGGTCTACTCGTAAATCCGCTTCTCTGACACTGTCAGAGCGCTCGTAGCGTTTATTGTCATAAGGTACTATGTCGGTCTGTCCATCCGTCCGTCACCGGCATATCTCAGTACCCGTTGCTACTAGAAAGCTGTAATTTGGCATGTCAATCACTCTGCAACAACACGCACGCCAAAACGGTACAATAAAACCTGAAAAAAAGACAACCCCACACGTAAAGTGAGGATGCAGTTGTGTTTCTTGCAAAATCCATCGTATGGGGATGGAGTATCGTGGGATAGTTTCTTTAAACCATTTTGGATTCATGAATCCATTTTTGTGACATTAAGCTTTATAATGGTAATTGATTAATGAGAGCACACTTTGAGTGCACGTCAATGTATATTTAAGACTGCGCAGTACGTTCGGTTCTCCATACAAACGTATTTATGCTCTCATTTTAAAACGCCGGGCTAGAATTACATGAAACTTTGTATACACAATGGGATCCGGCATATCTAGGTCGGATCATAGTTTCTGTTGCTTGAAATTATAATGGAGAAAAAATACAGCGATTATTAAGGTTTTCATACAAGCCGTAAAAAACTCAAAAAGCCGCTGTATTTTTTTTCTTTCACAATTTCTAGCAACAGAAACTATGATCCGACCTAGATATGCCGGATCCCATTGTGTATACAAATTTTCATGTTATTCTAGCGTGGCGTTTTAAAATGAGAGCATAAATACGTTTGTATGGAGAACCGATCCACACCGATCGTACTGCGCCCTCTTAACTTATTTTCTTAGGAACCTTACGTGTACGCAGAAATAATATTTTCTACTATGAAAACTATAATTCGTACTCCACACACAGTGTGACCAGACCAACATTTTTGGATTTTCCCGCCAAAAAAATGGGTAATATTTCATTAGCTAGACCTAATTATCGAACCTGCTCAGAAAATTTCAAGAGAATCGATTGAGAAATGTGACCTGTAGAGGAGAACCACCGGAAATCCAGACATCTGGACATTGGGATACCCGGACATACGAAATAATTTTTGTCGAAGCTGAAGCGGAGACCTTCATTTCCTTCTGCCTGAGCCTGAACTGATATGTTTTTTACCAATATCAGATTTATTATCACCCTTTTTGCGCAGAAGGATGATATATGAGTAGCAGAAATCTGGTGGAAAATATCTTATTCAAATTAATTTTAATTGAATTATTTCAAATAAGAATTTTATTTGTTATGATTTCTTTTCTCCTGTTCGAAAGTTACAGTAGCGGGACGCAATTATTGTGACTTATGGAGCAATCGTCTCCTAAAATATTCACTCAATTATTATTTTCTGAGAAACCTTACATCAATATCTAAGGATCTATGGATTAAAGTGCAACATGTACGAGGTATAGGTACATAATATTTTTTTTAGTAATATTTGTAACAAAAAAGTCACTACGACCAAGACCACCGGGGAATGGGCAGCAGCATTCCTAGAGTGCGGTGGAGATACTCCGATCGCCAACCCGCATGCCAAGCGTGGCGATTATGGCATTTATCCCCCATGAAATTGGGGGAGGCCTATGTCCAGCAGTGGACGTCCTAGGGCTGATATGGTGGTGGTGGTGGATAACAAAAAAGTACCTATGGTGTAGCCTGCTATATAATACAATACACTCAAACAGCAATTATGGCTACGGGATCCTAAAAAGGCGGGTCAAGTGCGAGCCTAAGGGCCTGTTTACACTTTGCGAAATGCAAATGCGAAGTTCATACATTTGCTACTTGGCGACTTGGCAGCAAGCAAGGGGTAAACAGGGGCGTTATTCACAAAACGAACTGACGTCTCACCAAACACCTCATCCGTTTTTATATGGAAAGTGTCAAAATTTGACAAATGACAGTGACAGGCGCAGTCGGCGAGTCTGTTTGTGAATAAGAGGGCAGTGTTCACATTTGTCTGACGCGACGTGTCTGATGCGACTTAGGTCACTACGGTTAGATTCACATTCGTCGGATGCGCTCTGACGTGTCAGCTCTTATCGTCTCAGGCGTCAGAGCATATCAGAGCATCACGCATCACGTTAGATGTATGAATCCGACTAACTTACGACGCGCTCTGGGGTTACCGCACCATTATATGTTTGGGAAAGTCGTATTACTAAATCCATTTCGAGGTATAAATATGATAAGCGCACATTAAACTATTTTTCACTTCTCGTGATCGAAAAGTGTGTATATTTTATAGCTCGATCGTTGATTTTATTACTTATAAATCTTACCGTTAAAGTCAGATTGTTCATACAAAATGTCACGTTGACATGACTAATTCATTTATTTATTTAGGCTGGGTTGCACCGACTTACGATCACAGACTGATCAACGTTAAATATGGCGCCGGCAGCTGTCATCCCATAGAAACTTGTCAAACTTTCCATACATTGAAATTTTAACGAACACAGCTTACGATTACAGATGGTTTGGTGCAACCCAGCCTTAATCGTACGTCATTTATTTACGAACCGTGAGATCTTCGAGAAGACAAGCGTACTTACTTGCCAGTTTTTGTTACACTTTTAGCACCACCCAGGGGTCACGTGTAGGGTAACGTTGGGTACTTCCTACGGACGTGGTGCAACTTCGACCCCCCTTTGTCAAGTGAGTGGGCAACTTGACTGTTAGAAGTTCTCAAGCCGCCCGAAGGCCTCTAAATTGGCTTAACGACTGCTGTCGTGGATAGCAGCCGGGATCAACGGCTTAACGTGCCTTCCAAAGCACGAGAGCGCTCAGTTAGTAACCACTCAAAGCGGTCACCCATCCAAGAACTGACCTGCGCCCACATTGCTTAACCTCGCATACCGCACGCGGGAGGTGGGTGCCGCTGGGTCACGAGCGCTATTGACTCATGACTAATTCATGACAAGGTTACAAATTTTTTAATAAATTTCATGCTTGGTCAACCCATAAATCAGCGTGTAATTATTTAAAGTCATATCTGATTATTTCATAAACGCCATAGAAATCCAAAATAATAAAATTAGCTTCTTGAAATGGGCTATACTTATATTTTCAGAAAATACAATTAAAATTATGAATACTAAACACTGCTAGGAATAAAAAGAACCTAGATGGATAGGGATATCATTTTTTCTGTAAGTAATGTTTTTACAGTAAAAATGTTTTACTACTATATCAATTATCGCATCTAAAAATCTTTACACGGCCGAATCATGGAATTTGTTGTACGGGAAATGTTTTTTTTCAAACATGCAATGAAATACTGATGTTATGTTCCTTATATATCCTGCGAAGTATGACGTTTCAGGTGCGGCTAGGACAAGAGGTCATTAATGGAATTTCATACAAATCTTGCAGGCCTAGGCCGGCAAAGTCCTCTTTTTTAATTTCCATTCCACATAAATTTGTGGCACAGGCATCATGACATTCTGCCACTATGCGTATTAAAACTAAAACTTTGATTTTTTTGTTGTTCATTTCATTGCATGTTTGAGAAAAGCACTATACATACCTCGGCGGGAAATATGGGGTTGCCAGCCTTAGACCTATCCGTCTATATGTCTTCGGCCGGCAACCCCTTTCGTCCCGGCCTCTGTAGTAATGTACTATTTCTTTCATAAATCGAAAAAAACTGCTTTAACAACAGAGTCCTTCGGGCGGCTTGATAACTTCCAACAGTCAAGTTGCTCACTCACTTGACAACTCTGATTCCAATAAGGTCTAGTTTCCCTCTTAGGTTGGGCGGTCAGATGGCAGTCGCTTCCGTGAAAACTAGTGCATACGCCAATTGATGGGATTAAGTAGCGGACCCGGAAAATCGAGAAGACCAGGGTCCGCATTAGTCTTATTTTATTTTCGCGGTTTACGCCTCTACTCTTACATATATCATATCTATACTTATCTACGGCATAATTTTCTGGGGAGATTCTGTGGATGTGTTATCCACATTTAGATTGCAAAAGAGATGTGTGCGCACTATCTACCGTATACACAACAGACATTCACTTCGTAGTGTATTTAAAGAAAAGCGGCTGCTTGCACTAACGGGCATTTATATCTTAGAGATTTGTTTATTTGTGAGGCAAAATGACGAGTTTTTTACTAAAAAATCAGAGCACAGACACAACCTGCGCGGTCAGTACAGATATAATTATAATATTCCGAGAGCCTACAATAAGCTCATTTACAAAAGTGCCTTGTTCGCGGGAATGCGAATCTTCAATAAACCCCCGATGGAAATAAAGAAAATAGAGTATAGCAAATTCAAATAAATCTCAAAAACTGGCTAATCAGCAAAGTGTTTTATAATACTAAGGAGTTTTTTGGCCAATGACCGCCATGAAATTTAGAATAAGTTCATCACGATTGTACGTCCGAAATGGGCAAGCTGTTGAGTCTGTATTCTTTGTCATCATCATCATAATGTACACAGCTATACAATAAAGTTTATTTCTATTTCTATACCATAGCCTCTTTATTTCCTTGTCATAGTATAAATCATCAGTAATAATAACAATTTTAACTTAACATAATTTTACAAAACATAATTTTTCGCAGTTTAAATGTTAAAAAAGTACGAAAAGCATGCGTTTTAACATTGCAATATAGTATAAATATATATATTTTCTCAGTAGTAGGATTATTTTTTAGTTTAAATAGTAATTTAAAATGCACAGTTGTAAAATTGTATACAACATCAGAAGCATAGTAATAATTAAAATCGACTTAAAATATTAAATTATTGTAGATATCACAGTGTAAAGATTTTTAGTATATTGTGTACTTTCATTCAATTTAGGTTAAAAAAAAAATTCGTTAAAGACAAAAGAATAAAATTAAAATATAGGATATGTTTAACATGCACATTTTTTTTGTTAAGTTATATATTTTCTAAGGACCTCTTCTCGAGTAAAGGCCTCCTCCATACACTTCCAGTTGTCTCTATCTCTTGCTTTTATGAGCCAGTCTTTTCCTGCTGTTTTGTTTAACTCGTCAATCCATCTTTCTCTTTGATTTCCTTTTTTTCTTTCATACATCCTCTCGAATCGTTTTACCGCAGTTTTGGCCATGTGATCTTCTAACCACCTCTTGGTCGCAGTCACTATTATAACTTATGGGAACAGAAATACGAGTACTCAAATTTATGTACCTGGATATCTTGAAACTCATTATCAGCTATTATTGTATAGGAGATATCTAACATTGTGATATTAATACCTTTTAATTTCATACATTATCTTTTTGGTGTTCTGAATTTCAAATCAATAGCGTAACTGGTTGAGACACATGGATGTAATAGACAAAGAAAGGCGTATCACAAAAAATTCTGTATCACTTTTTAGTACGGAACTCTAAAAGATTGTTCTACTGAAAGTAAGGTCGACTCATGCTTGGTTAGTTTGCTGTAACATTACATAAACATAATAAACGTAAACATATTGTAATTACTCTTAATTTGATACGGTCCGTGTCGTAAATCCGTGCTGTTTCGTATATAAGTGCATCTCGACATCTCAGTCCCATAACAAGTAGTTATACTGACATCACCGATTATTGAGATATTTCTACATCTCTAATTCAGGTTCGTATTATCTTTTTCCACTCGTCTACTTTAATCTTTGAATTACCTAGCCCCTGTTTGGTGTCGGGTTAGAATAACACCACCCCCTTTTTCCCTTGGGTGTCGTAAGAGTCGACCATGAGACCCCGTTTAAAGTGTATTATTAATAAATAATAATAATCAATAAGGCTTCTGTTATGGATACTAGACGACAAGTCTCAGGAACAAATGTCTCGGCTTACCACATAAACAAATGGCCTTACTTGGGAATATATTAGGCGTGAGTTTAAGTATGTACGTGTAGACAGCACAAGAGCGTACTTTTAAAACTGCAATGTAGTCATCTAATATTTCTAGTTTTTTTTTTATGTTAGCTAATACTTTTGTTTTTTTTTTTCATTAGTGTACTAATTGACCAATTTTTCTTATTTCTTATTCAATCTTTGTTCTTCAATACGATTATATACGGGCAGAAGAAGGTGAGAGCAAATTTACTAGACCAGAAACCGGCGAACCGAAATCTATGTATGACTAGTTTCTGTGTGAATATGTATAGTGTAAAAATATGGGTGCATACAACTTGCTCAAAAATATGTCCCATAGCTCTTAAGTCGGCGGATTAAGGTTGCGGTACGTATTTATGACAGGATTAAATCGATACGTATTTTTGCACGTGACCGTACTAATGCTTTCAACGTGTGTTTGCTTAGATAACAATGGTCCGAGGAGTTTTCGTAGTGATCGCTGTGGTGTTGATGATGGTAGCTGTCTCCAGTGTTCAGGTGCGTAGCTAGTAGTAGCGTAGGTATATGGGTGGCACCTGGCGGGAAAATCGTGAGGGTAGCGGCCGGGTGTCATCCGTAGACTTAGTTCCCTTAAAATGACAAAAAAACGTGCGATAGCACTCTATAGAGCAAAATAAACGTCATCAATCAAATGCAAAAAGATGGCAAAAGAAAGTGTATCTACACTGCCAATTTCGTGTTAAGGGCATGAAGTGAAATATATGTGCTGATGAACTGCACAGTATAATACCCCCCGCTCCCTTCTACCATCGGACGACCATGGATACGGCAAGGCGACATCGTTTTACGGTGGCAGTTCCAAAAACTCACACGAAGCGTTTCGCTTCCTCATTTATTGTGAGAACAGCCAAGCTGTGGAACTCCTTGCCGGAATCCTTGTTCCCTGAAAACTACAACCTTACGGTCTTCAAGACGAGAGTGAACCGGTTTTTACTAGGTAAGCGCGCTCCATCCTAGACCGCAATATCGCTTACCATCAGGTTATTTGTGGTCAAGCACAAACCTATCCGGAGTAAAAAAAATATATATCGCCGCTCTGGCCAGACGAGGAGTCGATTAGAATTGATTCTTGACTATTCGGTTTATTTTACTCAGAAACAAAAGTTACATACTTGTCTTATAGAAACTTTGCTTCCTAAATAGGTAAAACCTGAGCTCCGTGCTTTTGGGTAAACAGTACTCCCCGAAACATTAATTACAGCTTACATCAGCATACATATAAAGCAAGAAAGAAAAAATAATGTACCTTTAAAAATTAAGTTGCATGAGCATGAGATTGCCGTACTTTAGTTTATCTGATTATAGACGAAACATGCTTGCTTGCAATATTTTCCATAGAAAAAAAACCCAAGTTGAGTGTTTATTATACTGTTTTTCCTCAAACTGCTAAAATACAGTAAAAAGAGTTACAGTTAAAAATGTGGTAATTTGAATATAAGTACTTCATTGAAACTCTCTTTAGCTTAACAGAACTTCACAAGCTCAGATAGCGTGCTGCATCCCGTGCGGGAAGACATAAGCGTGTCTGTGAGACGGGGGGCATGTTTTACAGAAACGAGGCATCCCCTTAACTTTCGTCTTCGGCACCGTTGATAGTGACAATGCCGGGTGACAAGGGGCGGACCGCCATATACTCGTACGAGCGGTGACACACTGGATAGATGTTCAGCCACAAACTCCTCACCTGTAATCTAGCACATCACCCGTTTTTGATATGGAAACTGTCAAATGTCATTTGTCAATTTTTGTCAGTTTCAGAAATTATTACTATTACTTTTTTTGCATTTGACAGTTTCCATATAAAAACGGGTGAGGCGTAAGGTAAGAGGCGAGGACGAGTCAGTTTCTAAATAACACCCTAGTACAAGATTAGTTTCACTTTTTCGTGATATTGTCACGACCGATTTTGTTTCCTGTTATGTTTTTTGATCATCGTAACCGTTGAGCATATTTTGTGTTTTGACTTACTTATCCATTTTCTACAGAGTATGGACGAAGACGAGTGAGTATATTGTAGATATAAAATTCTAGAGCACGCACTACTTTGAAAAAAATGAAGACTGCAATTACTTCAAACTTTGGCAATCAGAGCTGCCAACTTTCCACAAGCCCATTGCCAAGGGGAGTATATGCGAATTTAAACCCCCTACCTGCACTGGGCTAGCGTGGGGACCCCGTTCCCATCTCACTAATGAGCGGTGGCCTGTGCCCAGCACCTATAAGTATATAGGCTGATGATGATGATATTTTATTATACTGGTTGTGGCCTGTAACAGGAGCAAGTATTTAGAAGAACGCTTCCTGAGAGCATCTGCAGTAACCTCTTGTGTAACAATAAACGATTGACTTACCTATGTATTATCTAATTATTTTGAGTTCAGTATTTTATTAATTTTTAAATCCGGGGTATTTTGATCTAAATGAAAAATTAAGATTATAACGCGGCATTTTATCTGACGGCGACTGTATTAATAAAGCAATAGGTTTTTTCCACAGAGCTAATCATCCATACCATCATCGCCGAGCGTACGATTTAGAAGCAAAATTTAATGCACAGGTTGCGCAGTCGGAAAATAGACGTCTGTGGTTAGTATTTTTACACCACACCTTGCCAAAAAACGCGTTTTCCCGCACGCTGCGCGCCCGGAAAAACCCAGTTTTTGGCCTGGTGGTGACGTAAAATTGTGTACAAAACTCGGGTCGTAAAACAGAAAGCCCTCTCTCGCATATATATGACCCTCGCCTGCGGCATGGGCCTCAAACATCTGCGATATCGGCCTTTCTTTGTTTTAGAACCCTTGTATCGTAATGTACTATTATGGCACACCTGTCCAAAAAGTGGCTTTTAACGCACGCATAAAATATAAAGCCCTTGATCGCATATATATACGTCTGCCCCTGCAGCTCGGGCCGCAAAATCTGCGATCTCAGCCTTTCTTTGCTTTACCACCCTAGTTGTGTAATGTACTATGATTAGAGACTAGTATAGTACATTACGATACAAGGGTTGTAAAACAAAGAAAGGCCGATATCGCAGATATTTGAGGCCAGAGCCGCAGGCGAGGTTCATAAATATGCGAGAAAGGGCTTTCTGTTTTACGACCCGTGTTTTGTACACAATTTTACTTCACCACTTGGCCAGAAAGTGGATTTTTCCGGACGCGCAGCGTGCGCAAAACACGCTTTTTGGCAAGGTGTGGTGTAAAGTTTATTATGTAATGTGTTAAAATTACTTTAGGCAGGTCTAACTGTAATTATAAGCATTAAATTGACAATGTAGACCCGCTCGCTCGAAAACATTACGTAATCACCCATGGGGCCCTTTCACAGAATAATAGTACATGGCCCATTATACAAACCACACATTTAGTTACATTTTCAGAAGTCTGACTTCTAGGGATGTAAGCGGAGGAGAAGGCCAAGAAAAAGGGAATGGATTGCGTGAGAGGTGATATGAAGAGGAAAGAGACGAGAGGGCGATAGAATTATATGGAAGAAAAAACGAATTTTGCGCTGTCCTAAAGTAAGAGTCTCCCAGAACCTATGGACGCGGAGAAACAAGCTTTATCTACGCAATAAGAGCGTTAAGAGGGCGCAGTACCTTCGGTTCTCCATACAAACGTATTTATGCTCTCATTTTAAAACGCCATGCTAGAATAACACGAAACTTTGTATACACAATGGGATCCGGCATATCTAGGTCGAAAATTAGTTTTTGTTGCTTGAAATTATAATGGAGAAAAAATACAACGATTATTAAGGTTTTCATACAAGCCGTAAAAACTCAAACAACCGTTGTATTTTTATCTTTTACATTTTTCTAGCAACAGAAACTAATTTCCGACCTAGATATGCTGGATCCCATTGTGTATACAAAGTTTCATGTTATTCTAGCATGGCGTTTTAAAATGAGAGCATAAATACGTTTGTATGGAGAACCGAGCGTACTGCGCCCTCTTAACGATCGTCGGCGGAACCGATCCGAGACGAACCATGCCTTTGGTTGTAGTTCTCATTGCGTGGACATAAAGTTTTTCTCTACCGGTTTTTGCCGATCCCGCGTCGATAGATTTGGGGAGACTCTAACTGGGGAAAGAGCACTTTAATCACATCCATTCGTACATTTTCTTATACACGCTCGTCGGTTGCGAGTACTTATGACCCTGGCCTTTTTTCAGTGTAGAAATATGAACAAGATACCCTTGTCTTGGTCGCCTCCTTCCGACCCTTACATCCATCTCTTGAACGTAAAGCTTCTTAGTCTGCTTTCACACATGATGGCTGTACAGTCACGTTCGTTAATTTCATTAATTTGTGACCCAGTACCCAAAAAAATTATTTAACTTTCTTTACGTTTTGACAGGGCTGTCGACTTTAAGGGGGCCCAAATTAAAGTTCGTGACTATACGTTTACTCCTAGACAGAATACACAAAAACAGAGCTCCCGAGGATGCGCTGTGCTGAGAGTGACTACACATATCTCTAGCTGTCAACACAACGAATGCTCAAGTAAATAAAGGGTCGGCAACGTGATTCTTCTGGAGCCGCAAGCTTCCATGGACGATGATGTCTGCTTATCATCAGATAAGCCGAAAGCTTGTTTGCCACCGACGTAGAATAAAAAAAACTCACACAAAATCGTCTACTAGCACTAAGGCAAAGGCTATTATTACAGGCAAAGTCGTGGTAAACGGGAGGCTAAAATCTTCACACCTCTGATGTATCCATATCCGTGGAAGAATGGGAATTAAATAGTGAGTCATTATTATTGATAGACGTGAACTATTATAATTACAGGCAAACACGTGATAAAAGGCAGACAACAATGAACAACCCCATTTTTCCGTACCGCTCAGGGTCCTGGAAAAATGAGGACTGATTGGTAAGTAAGTTATAATTTTGATATTTAGCTCGCACATTAGATTGTGTATGAGCAAACGAGAAATAAGTACAAACCTGATGCGTGACCTGGGCACCTACCACCAGCTCTTAATTCCAGGTAGTTTACGGCGTAAACTGAACTGCCTGGAATAAAGAGCTGGTGGTAGGGGCCCAGACCGTTTTAAGCACCTACAGATACAACATTTTATGAGTTGTTCGGACTACCAACACTAACACAACATTCTCAGAGCCTATGACATGAATGTCTGTCAAATTAGACGGTACCGGATTCTATTTTAAGACTGCGCAGTGCGCAGTACGTTCGGTTCTCCATACAAACGTATTTATGCTCTCATTTTAAAACGCCAGGCTAGAATAACATGAAACTTTGTATACACAATGAGATCCGGCATATCTAGGTCGGACCATAGTTTCTGTTGCTTGAAATTATAATGGAGAAAAAATACAGCGATTATTAAGGTTCATACAAGCCGTAAAAAACACAAAAAGCCGCTGTATTTTTTTTTTACAATTTCTAGCAACAGAAACTATGGTCCGACCTAGATATGCCGGATCCCATTGTGTATACAATTTTTCATGTTATTCTAGCATGGCGTTTTAAAATGAGAGGGGAAATACGTTTGTATGGAGAACCGAGCCAGACCGAGCGTATTGCGCCCTCTTAAGAGACATTCAGATGTAGACAAAGTATGTTATGTTTCAGTAACATAGTAGAAAGCTTTACTTCGTGTCACACCTAGTTTTAGCATGCGTGGGGCGCTAGCGCTGCTTCGTTGAATCGTTGTTAAAGGTAAAGGTGTAATTCCGTGAACGGCGGATCGCAGCCGCACGCGATCGATTGCGAGCGACTGACACGCGGGGCTGCTGCGACAATTATTCAGTGTATGAAAATGCATGGCATCCTGGCCACACCCGTCCGTCACAGACTTTCCGAAACGGCGCCATACATATTCGTACACTGATAAGGCGGCATCAGAGGCGCTTGTCAGTCGCGCTTGTCAGTCGCTCGGCCGCGATGCACGGAATTACACCTTTACCTTTAACATAAAATACCTTAAAACACCTAACTGCCTGCCTTATACCTTAATTAATACCTTTAAATATGGTTACGCGCAACCCTCACCTCACCTCTAAGATTACGCCCGAGAATCGTCTACTGCGCAGGTTCTAATTACATGCCGGGGAATGTGGTAAATGGGGTCGAGGACCAAATTTTAAACCATATCGCTGAGGCTAATAAATCGCCTACAATTTAAAGATGATTCCCATGAGACCGTTCCGTTTCCGGGCCGGGTCTACACCGAGTTGCATCCGAGCCTCGGCCGTAGATGGATCGGCGGTCAAACGTTTGTGTTAAATAATTAATACAAAAAAAACCGACTCCAATTTTGTACTTGCTATACCACAATTTGTGCTTTCCGTGAGCCAATGCGTACAGAAAATATCGAAATCGGCATATGCGTGCCTATCAAATTCGAGAAGTGCCCTCGATTCCGCCTAGATCCCATCATCAGACCTTAACCAAATTTATATGGGACCAATGTCGGGGTATTTGCTTTGAAACAAAAAATAATTATCAAAATCGGCCAACGTGGTCAAGAGTTATCGGGGAACATACATATATAAATAACAAGAACAAGCAAACATGGAGACGTACTGAGTACCTCCTTCCTTCTTTTGAAGTCGGTAATAAAAAGCTTCTTGAGCCGCTTCCGAGCGTCACCGTCACCGGGCCCGGACGCGTCTTGCTGCCATAGAAAACGGGCCGGCCCGGACACGGAACGGCCTACTGTGAATCATCCTTTAATCAATTTCGTATTTCGTGTCAAAACGGAATCAGTGAAATTCTAGACGAATCAAAAGCCTTAACGAGGGCCCACAAGCTTGGTCCTTACCCAACTCTCCACCGAGCAGTAATAGACACTATATTGACCGTTGACAGTTTCGGAAAGATCCGAAATTCAAAACCTCCTCCGTCCAGCACCTCGCCGCTCCCGCTCTGTGTGTTTCAAGCGATAATGTTGTATTGTTCGAAGTGTCCCAGGTGAACATCATGTTAAGTGTTCGAAGTGTCCCAGGTGAACATCATGTTAAGTGTTCGAAGTGTCCCAGGTGAACGTCATGTTAAGTGTTCGAAGTGTCCCAGGTGAACATAATGTTATTTTTCACTATTTTTGTGTTAATTTATGCTGCATAATAAATCGTTCCTCAGACGTGGCCGCGTCAAAGAACCAGCACCGAGTTCAGCCCATTCTGACAGTTCTTCGAAATAAATGTTTGGTTTCTTAAAATTACAAGCTTTTATTTAACTTGCAATATTTGTTTGTTCGGGTCCAATCTTGCAACTGAATTTTAAAGCAGTTATACTCAACATTATTGAGCTAAAATTTGGCAGTATGTAAGTTCGGTGACAATGCTTTATTTTTATATTTTTTTATGACATAGGAGGCAATCGGGCAGACGAATCGCTTGATGGTAAACGATTAGCGCCGCCCATGGACACTCGCAACACCGTATTATGGTGCCACTGAAGTGATCTGAGGGCGTATCGCGAACTTCGAAAATCGAACTTCGCATCTTACCGTCCCTTTCTGTCATATAGTGTGTAACACGAGAGTGAAAGGGACGGCACGACACGAAGTTCGATTTTCGAAGTTCGCGGTGCGCCTTCTGATGATGGAGATAGAAGTTGGTCACAGCATGTCTCCTTTAAGTTTATTTAAACTGGTTTTGAAATTAAATTAATTTTTATATCACTTATTGTTGTGGATAAGACATTCGTCACGATAAGTATGAGAGAGTGACGGGCGTCTTATCCACGACGATAAAGTGATCGTAGTAGGATGGGGTCTTGCTATTGTTTTTAGGGTTCCGTAGTCAACTAGGAACCCTTATAGTTTCGCCATGTCTGTCCGTCCGTCTGTCCGTCCGTCCGCGGATAATCTCAGTGACCGTTAGCACTAGAAAGCTGAAATTTGGTACTAATATGTATATCAATTACGCCGACAAAGTGGTAAAATAAAAAGTGGAAAAAAATATTTTATTAGGGTACCTCCCCTATACGTAAAGTGGGGAGTGATTTTTTTTTTCATTTTAACCCTAACGTGTGATATATTGTTAGATAGGTATTTAAAAATAAATAGGGGTTTACTAAAATCATTTTTTGATAATGTTAATATTTTCGGAAATAATCGTTCCAGAAGTAAAAAAAAATGTGTCCCCCCCCCCCTCTAACTTTTGAACCATAAGTTTTAAAAATATGAAAAAAATCTCAAAAGTAGAACTTTATAAAAACTTTGTAGGAAAATTATTTTGAACTTGATAGGTTGAATAGTTTTTGAAAAAATTACAAAAATAATTTCTGAACTAAGTTTGTAATTTAACCGTATAAACAGGTGTTTATTGTACCTGTCATTTCTACAAAATCAAAATGAAATGACGTGCTTTCAAAGGTTTTGTGTTTCTGTACTTAATATGTCAACTTAATGTGACGGACGGAAAACTACGGAACCCTACACTGAGCGTGGCCCGACACGCTCTTGGCTGGTTTTTTTTTATATGAAAGCGAAAGTGGACCCTTTCATAAAGTGCATCATGGTAACAGGAATCGTTAATTAATATAAATTACGTAAAACTGCGGATCAGACATGTGTACTTTTCATAGTTTTTAGAAAGCAAAGATGCGGGACAGGTGCCCTAAACGCTTGCTGCGTTATCGCGCTGGACTGCAATACACAACCTTTGCAACAAGAATGACCTGGAGCGGGGGTCAAGGTTCCTGTCCCGCATACGTCTCCCAACCTCGTATATAAAGGTTTTGGCCTCCGAGCACCAACAGCCGGTCGTCTCCACCGCCAAAGGAGTCACTAGTAGCTCTTCAGGCTACGAGCTAGCTATTTTTACGAGCAAAATTTGTTTGTTTGTAATGGAAAACTCGAAAACCACTTTTACTAAAATTAACAATATAGTCGTACCTTGGGCGAAAGTCGATTGGTTTCATCTTCGGGAAAACCCGCCCAAAGCTCGACATTTACATTTTCAGATGTAAAATTTTTGGCAGCCATACCCATTGTCCAATAGATCCTAAAATTGTTCAAATCTTACCTGCAAGAATGGATAGACGAAAACGAATCGTTTGTTTTGATTCACACTCACACAACACACACTTTGAAACACATAGTGTATTTGTACACAACACTTTTATCTTTAAATGTTGATAATTACAAGCACAAGAAAATATGTATTTTTAAGCAGGGGCCTTTCAGCTCGAAGTACGAATTTTTCTATGGAAATGTTAGTTTAACTTGTTTGTACCAGATGTCACTGGGTGCTATCTCTATCCCACTTGCATATTGAAGTGACAGGGATGCAACGGTCGTGCGGTTAGTTCTTACTAAATACACAACGGCACTACGATCTATGTGGAGTATTTCACAGGTATCTCTATCTCAGTATATACGTGTATATTGTACGTTGTGTTTTTAAGGAATTCCACAGAGGAATTCGGATAATAAACCGTTTGTTACGAACCGTACCCCAGAGAAGACGTCAAATAATAATACCACTACCGAGCGAGATAGTCATACACTAAATTGAATAAGAGCGATAGAGAGAGATAGATAATTTGTTGTTCTTGACATAGTTCCGCTTTTCTTTATTTGCCTCAATGTCAAGCACACGTCATGTCAAATAGTTTGATGCAAATAAACCAAATTGAAGAGGTCGTTTATGGTAATCTCCAGATGTTTAATATAAAGCCTGAATCACACTAGCGCGGCGTCCGGTGGCGGTCAATAGTAAATCTGACAGCTAATGACAAGTTTACTATTGACCGCCGCGGCCTGGCGAGGCTTAAGGCCGGTTTTCAATTCAGCTGCGTAAGATCTATTCTGCCCCTTTTGGTGGAACTCGTATAGGACCTCTATAAAAGTCCTTACTCTGAGAAACAAGTATATACTTTGCGTTTCGTTTAGTAACATTTTTATTTGATTATCTAATTTACTGTCACTTTAAATTCATGTTTAAACTGTCATACTAAATTTCCAAAGGGTGAAAGCTACAAAGTCCCGAAGTGCCCGGCTACCTCCAGCTACTTATGAGGCCGACTGTACCTCTGTCACAGGCAATTTTATTACAAGGTCACTGAAATATTGAATATGTATTGTTGATTAATTCATGTACTTAAATGTATTACCGGTAAATTGGTTTGCAACGGACAAAGATTATTTTTATGCTCAATTTAAAATGTTTGTTATTGTAAAATAATATATTTTTGGCATAATAAAATTGCTAGGTACTGATCTAAGGCTTAAGAGTCCGCAGGACGCTCAGTTCTCCATACAAACGTAGTTTCGCTCTCGTTTTAAAACGCCATACCGGAATAACATCAAACTTTTTATACACAACGGGATCGCGCATATCTAGGTCAGATTATTTTTTCCCATTATAATTGAAGGGATGTTTACAAAAACAACATATCTGCTTAGACCGGTTGACACTTCTGGAGGAACATTTATAATGGGCTCAGGAGTCGACCAGTGTAGTCAGTTATGTTGTTTTTGTAAACATCCCTTCAATTTCAAGCAACAGAAACTAATTTCCGAACTAGATATCACGGTTCCCATTGTGTATACAAAGTTTCATGTTATTTCAGCACGGCGTTTTAAAATGAGAACGAAACTACGTTCGTATAGAGAATCGAGTTTAGCCGGGCGTACGGGGGACCCAGGGCCCTTTCAGGTCGAAGTACGAATTTTTCTATGGAAATGTTAGTTTAACTTGTTTGTACCAGATGTCACTGGGTGCTATCTCTATCGCACTTGCATATTGAAGTGACAGGGGGCCAATTCTCGGTCCGAGCGAGATGCATGTCTATCGTGACATTGTATAGAATAGGAGTCACTCGTATGGAATCTCGAATAGAGATCATATCGATCGAACCCGAGAATGGGCCCCCAGGGATGCAGCGGTCATGCGGTTATTTCTTACTAAATACACTACGGCGCTGCGATCTATGTGGAGTATTTCACTGGTATCTCTATCTCAGTATATATATTGTACTTTGTGGGGGGACCCTTAAACGAGTATGTTCCTGAGGTACGTGAGCGGTACGGGAGGGGTGACAAGATTGACGCCCGACTGAAGATACGCGTCGTTTGACGTTCCGTATACACACCCCTCCCTTTCCACTCCAATACTTCAGGAACAGATTCAGTTATGCGTTAGGCCTGTATTTGGGTGTTAATAATTATTTACATTTAGGTGTTTTTTACAAAGAGATAAATAAATGAAGCCTTACTCCAGTGTAGATTTTTTTATTAGGTGCCATATTAAAAAAATATAACTACCTACATCTAGTATGTTACATAGGTTCTTAGCAGGGAGCGAAACTTTGGTGCCGGTGACGTCGTTCTGACATAAATTCACATATAGGTGATTTTGTTTAAACAACATTGCAATACCCCAATGATTCTTAGTAGTGCTATAAGATTGTTTATTAATAAAAATGTCCAATATTTATATAAAAAAAGTTAATTATAAAAATAATGACAAAGACGATATGAAACAATATTTAATTGGGTAATGTAATTGTTACTTACAAAATGTATTATTTCCACAAGCAAATGAAAAACAACAAATTTAATTTCGTTGGATGTCGGAAAGTATGCAGAAAGCTTAAAATTCAAACAACAACGCATCTGCTTCTTTATTTACATACATTTAATTCACACGTACATTTAGTACAATAATTATAACTTTCGAATCTCCCGCCAGATATAAAAATATTGCTGAAAGTCTATCTTTATTCATCTAAATCTTCTATAATTTAGATAAAAGACTCTGTATATAGCTTGACGTCATAAGTCTGTCATCGGCACCAAAGTTACGCTCCCTGCTTCTTAGAAAATAATTATACCAACTAAATAAAGCTATTAACTATGAAAAGTAAAGATGGAAGCAAAATCAATATAGTTGGGCCAAATTTGAGTGCCAATGGTGTGTAGGATAGGAATGTACTATTTGATACCTATAGGAAGGGATGAGTTAGACCGGGATGTATAATGATACGTTAAGAAGCCGAATAGAGCTAAATTGCCATTTTTAAACGGTGACTCAACAAAAACCATTTGTTTTGGTAAAAGAATAAAAATACACGTTAATATTCATTTTATTTCAAAGGGGGTGGACGATTCCCAAACACGATTTAAGTGTGCGCAGTAAGTTCGGTTCTCCATACAAACGCATTTACGCTCTCATTTTAAAACGCCATGCTAGAATAACATGAAACTTTGTATACACAATGGGATCCGGCATATCTAGGTCGAAAATTAGTTTCTGTTGCTTGAAATTATAATGGAGAAAAAATACAACGATTATTAAGGTTTTCATACAAGCCGTAAAAAACTCAAAAAACTGCTGTATTTTTTTTTCTTTTACAATTTGTAGCAACTGAAACTAATTTCCGACATAGAAATGCCGGATCCCAATGTGTCTACAAAGTTTCATGTTATTCTAGCATGGCGTTTTAAAATGAGAGCATAAATACGTTTGTATGGAACCGAGCGTACTGCCACGTACTGCGCCCTCTTAAGAAAATCGGCTCGATCGAAAAAAATTCAATGCTACCTCTTAAAATCATCTATAACAATCATGAAGACTTTTTTTCAACTGAAACACGTGTAACGAAAACATACTCAAACCTAATGCGTAGACGATTTATATTACACATGAGGTGAATATATTTAATTTTATGATTAAATTTCTGATTATCTGCTTGTATAGCAGGTATATAGTTTCTCTTTCACTCCGGCGCAATTAGACGCAGACAGACATAGCCAAGGTCATTGGCGCTTGTCAGCCTCTTAAAGGTTTTTTTTTTACTTTAATAACCGACTAAGTGTAACGGTTCTTTATAAAACCGAACCTAAGCACAGATTAGGGAAAGCAATATTCATGTAGTGATTAAATGATTGATTATTAAAGATTGATATTTACTATAACACCAATTGGAATCACCTCTATGCAATTTTACGTCATCGGCACGAAAAGTCCGAGCCCTTGTTTATGTCAATGTCACGTTTGGCCAAACTGTATCAGGGGAACAAAAGAGTAATGGGTATAGGTATAAAGGGAGACTGGATGTTTTTTAGTTTTATATATATATATTTCTAGTACTATTTGAGACCAGCCAACAATATTCCATTACAATAACACAACCGTAACATAGGTACTCAACCGCCAGATCACAGACATAAACAAGGGCTCGAGCCCTTGTTTATGTCAATGTCACGTTTAGCCAAACTATATCAGGGCAACAAAAGAGTAATGGGTATAGATATAAACGCAGACTGGATGTTCTTTAGTTTTATATATTTTTATGTTTTTTTTCTAGTACTATTTGAGACCAGCCAACAATATTCCATTACAATAACACAACCGTAACATAGGTACTCAACCGCCAGATCACAGACATAAACAAGGGCTCGAGCCCTTGTTTATGTCAATGTCACGTTTGGCCAAACTGTATCAGGGGAACAAAAGAGTAATGGGTATAGGTATAAAGGGAAACTGGATGTTTTTTAGTTTTATATATTTTTTTGTGTTTTTTTTCTAGTACTATTTGAGACCAGCCAACAATATTCTATTACAATAACACAACCGTAACATAGGTACTCAACCGCCAGATCACAAAGCTGCACCGTATGCCTACACTCATCTTATCTTAACAAATTATTTTCGCAATTTTGCTCTCGCGTTGCATTTCACGCTTGCTTTTCTTCTGCGTATTTTTTGGTAACTTCCAGCTAATGCCTAAATTTCCTGTATTTCTACGTCTACTTTCAATAACTTTGCACTCTTTCCACGTCTCTGGCATGACTATGCTACAAAGCTTATCAAGTAATCTAACACAAATTAAATTAAACATCGATTTACAACATAAATAGCAACAACATTATACAAATCCCGAATCAAAACACGGCTGATTCATCATTTCTTCTTGACTATATTTACGTTACTGATTAGTAATAGGTAAAGTAAATGATCATAACTGTCGTGAAAGTGTCGAAAGATTTGAACTAGAACGTATACTTAAATACGAAACAATTGAGCGGGTACATACAATAAGTTTACTTTAGAAAGGTAATGCACAATAATTCTTACAAAACTAAAATTCAAAGTGTTCAAATGTTATTTTTCAATACAAGCTTTTATTGCCGCATGTATACAGGGTGATTCAGGAGACGTGAGCATGACCAACACTACATACATAGTAAATGGCAATGAATCGTTCACCATTGTATTTAAGTGAAACACCCATACCTTATTCCTATATTTAAATTTTTGTTAAGCTAAAGTTTAATTCTCTACAATCATGGTCACCCTACAACAACTGGTTTATAAAGATTAAAACTCTAACTGTTATGACGGCACTTTGATTACGAAGTAAATTGTCATATTGAGTGAGATACGATATATCAAAAGTAATCGGGCTCGGATGACATTCAATTTGACACGTATCACTTGACTGAAGTATTCTGATTGAAGAGTGACCATGAATTTCGTAAATAATTTAAAACATTTTGTTTTCAACACCAAAGATAAATGAACGTTAATTTCACTAATAGTGGCACGAAGCAGTAGCTTATGATCTACTGAATCTGTGGTGTTGATCTTGCTCACGTCTCCCGAATCAGTATTTAGTCATCATCATCAGTCATCTATTCGCTGAGAGGGTTCCCATGAGCATATAGCTTATTTTGTGTAGTTTAGTAGTTGCTATGGTCACCTTCTGTATTTATCACCAGCGGGCGTTGATGGTTGCTATTTTATCACTTATCTTCGTTGATAAGACGCCCGTCACTCCCGCACTCGCATACTTGTCAGAACGTGACGAATGTCTTTTCCACGATGATAAGTGATAAAATGGCAACCATCATAGGCCCGCTGATAAACGCGATGGTACATTACATCGTCACTAAAATTACATAGGTACTGTATGCAAAATTGTAGCCCAATCAGTTGAGGATAACTAATTTAAATTCAGATGCGTGATATTTCCCACATATATACACACCTAACTAACAATCTTGATACATTGCTAGGAATTCCTCACAAAGTTCGATTATGACAAAATCGAGCCAGTGTTTCACTAAAATAAAAATAAAAATGTTCCGCGATCTTCGCATGACGCCTCCGAAAGTCTTATTTGATACAAGTTTGCCTTTAACAATGTTCATTACATAATTATAATTTGTAACGGGATCTCAACTTGTAGATGGAGTTACACATTTTCGATATTAAACATTGAACTTCATAAAAATCATAAACAAAATTGTCTAGATTAGATAAATGGTTCACCTAAAATAAACCTATTGGCAAAATTTTACGGAATCAGCCTGCCAACAAACACAATCCGCATATAAACTAACATTCATATACCTATTCAAAACACCCATAATTTAAATAATTTATGATATAATTAGGCTGTTAAACATGTAGGCAAAAACTGTTACGAATTATCCATTAATATCTACAAAACGGTTGATATTTTTAGTGCATTCTGGTTCGAATATCAGTGCTATTTCTTGTTTTATGGAAGTAGGCCTGTATTGCTGATTTTTGATTTAAAAATACTGCTAATGTAAATACGCTAAATGATAGAAAACTAAATTGCCTTTCTACTTGGCTACAAGGAATACGATGAGTGAGGCTTATAATATTTAAACTATCTTTTAAATATTAAACGCTAGGTGATATTTAAGTGAATAGTATGTATAACACCAATCGTGATCTTAGTAACCGAAAGCGACATTTCAACTATATATTACTCCTATATATATTCAGATCTGATAGAAAACTATATATATCTCGAAACTTAGTAGCCGTACCTATTATATGCTGCTCTGAAGAATCCAGCTTAATTATTCTATACCTATTAGCAATTTCAAAAATATGAACAATAATGATCTACATTTATTTCTTCCTACTTCAATATGTTATAAACTATTATACTAAAACTTAGCCTATGTTGAGATCTTCATTATAGTTTCGAGGATTTTTTTGTTTGAAAGGATAGTTTCTGGAGGTTACGAAAATAGTTATAGATATCATGAAAATGGTATGAACGATTTGGCTTTAAGCTGGTGAGTCAAACTCCCACGATATACAAATTTCAGAAAGACAGATTAGGTTAGGTGGGTTTGTTTAGTTTGTCGGTACAACACACTTATTACAAAATAGTACCTTTACATTCTTATAACCAAGTCTTAATTAGTTACTGGCAACAGAGATATAGAAATTCCAAACTTGTTCTTGGTCCAAAATGTTTCGAAAAATGTATATCATACATAGATGTAACCATCCCAGAAGTGTAAAAGTTAGGGTCCAAAAAGTTCCTAGGGAACCAACTACCAAATTCGTAAGGGACTGCCATATAAAGAGAGTCACGTTTAGCTAAGTGATATTTTAACCTAATACAACATTCGCTTTGGCTGCCGATACGTGACCAGTCACAGAAACTCCCCGTTCTAGTAACTGGCCAAAAAGAGAAGAGAGAATGCTGTCCAATTATTAAGACCCCTAAAAAAAGATCCAATCTCAATCAAGTAAACTAAGGATTATTTTTCACAGATCTTAATGACGCTAAGAGCCTAGTTTATTATAATTTAGTAAGCGTACTCCATTCAGGCTTAATTCGGCACCACCAAGTCTTCTGACGACGAATCTTAAATCTACAGTAACAGTTACACAGTGACAACCTTTAAAATTTCGGACTAGATATACCTTAACTATTGACATTTGAATGCCGATGGACTGCAGGTAATTCAAAGCTTGGGTTTCTTCTAATAGACACAAAATATTCATTAAAAATGTTCTCACATCACCACGTTGTAAAGGCAAAGATTACTTTAGGATTGACGACGGTTAAAACAGCAAACCGACTGTTGCAGTCTCGCGAAGAAGCCGGTCTTTTTTTCGTTCGCGTGGACGTCAATCATGCGCGGTTTAGCTTTCGTTGCAGTTTCAGTCTTCGCCCCGTTCCCGCCCGGCTCCTCGTCGGATCACGTATCCGGGCCGGGATACCGGACGATCAGGTTGAGGTCATCATCATTAGGCCTGGTGTTGCGGACCTGAGGCGGACCCTCAAATCGAGGCCTCTCGCATAGCTTGTTCTCGATGATGTTGACGCATACATCGGCAGAGACCCGTTGCCCACATAACTTTGGATCATCCTCTAAATCAGTTTCTTGATTCTCATCTCCAGTGGCGTCTCTTTCATCGTCGTCTTCGTCATCACTGTTCTCTTTTCCTTCAAGGATCATCCGATGGGAAGCTTCTTCCATAACACTATCAGTAGGGGCTTCGTTGATAGTGGCGTGTGATAGCGAGAAGGGAAGCTTCAGCGATAGTTCACCGCCAATGCCACTGACAGATAACTTCAACTTGACATAGTAGGAGACGTATATGGCAAAAACGTTTCGGTCCTCGGTAGAGTTGGAATTGCTGAGGACCGTGGATGCCAGGCAAGCCCCGGATTTGGAATAAGAATCCTCGAGGGCGATCCAGTTTTTGGTGACACCTGTGGAAAATGGATGGAGTTGAATTTTAACAATAGGCTTATATACACATGTTGCCAAGTGCTCGAATATATTTTTGTGTTAGAAATACTCTCGTTCACATGGCAACCAATCAGAAGTAAGTATTCACTGTGGTGTCTACATCCTAACCAGAAATTCGAAGATCCAGACAGAGTTGTCAAATCACTAGATGTATGTTAATATGCACCATAAGCAAGAAAAGGCAAGGCCTGTAATGCAGGTAATCATATTGATTAGTTTGCCTGATAATATTGTGGTTATTCCTGATTCACTGAAACGATTTGATTCGCGTATAGAAATAGAAATAGCCTTTATTTATGCTTAATTAGGCACATTTTTTAGATTTTTCTTAACATATATTAATTAAGTAATATTTGTTTTCAAAATATATTTATACAATCAATTGGGTATACAAATTTATCTATTTTTCTCTCGCTTTTTATCTCGCTGTCCATTCTGTTAAAAGCTTTGTCCACCTATCATTTTGCATCCTGCACACTTTTGTTCTTCTGATGTTTCTAGTCCTTTACATCACTCATGGTCAAGCGAGAAACAAACGTACTCTGTCAAATGACATTGTGCAAACTGCCAATTTCCAAAATGAAAATGGTTATAACCAGAAGGGTCATAAAAATAACACCAATGCCAGTAATGGTAAGTATTTGATACATATGATTAAAAAAGTCTACACTGCTCGAAATTTGGTCTGACAATTGTTTTGCTCACAAACGCAGAAGGAGATTTTAGTCTTAAACCCTGCATTGATTGAAATTGATGTAGACATTTAATTTATCAGCATCAAATACCTAGAACGTGCACCTAATTAAGAACCGGACGTAGAAGTTTAAGTGGCATGAATAAAATTGTCCTAGGGACTTTCTGATTAATTTATCGATTGTGGGGGTCCTCCCACATTTGAAATTATTTAAGTATACATATTTTGTGTATTTACATGTTCCGTATTTATTGGATGCTCTGCTTCGTGCGAAATACGTAGTGTGTAATGGAGACGAAGCGCGGGACGTCATCCTTTGTTGAATAACTAACCGGCCGCGTAGGCGCCGGGCTCCGCGCCCGCGCGACTAGTCGATCTCACCATTTGACGCCAGGCGCACGCCGCTTTGCGCTCCGAACGCTTTTGTTATTTGGCTATCTTTTGCTTGTTCTTGTGTTCCTTACGCCTTCTATAATTCTAGGCTGCTTGGTCCTGTGCTTGTGCTTAATAAACTATTGTGTTGTGCACTGTTGACTTTGATTTCTGGTGCCACCACCGAGCCAACTGGGATACGCTAATTGAGTACCTACACTGGTGACCCCGTTGAGCACGAAAATAATTAATCGGATACAGTGAAGCAATTATTCTCGAAAATGGCGGATAACGACGCGCAAACCCCAAAAGCCGGCGGCAGCGGATCAGTCAAGCGCACGTTTCCACTGACCCATCCGGCATGTCAGGTCAGTATCCGAATTCCACCGTTTTGGCCGGAAGAGCCTGAAATATGGTTTGCCCAAATAGAGGGACAATTTAACATCTCGAACATCACCAAAGATGCGACGAAATTCAACTACGTCATAGGGCAACTTGATCAACAATTCGCGAAAGAAGTAAAAGACATTATCATCTTCCCTCCCGCCACGGATAAGTACGAGACATTAAAGGCTGAACTGATTAAAAGACTCACGGCTTCGAAAGAGAAGAAGCAGCTACAGATGGTCATGCACGAAGAACTCGGAGACCGAAAACCCTCACAGTTTCTACGACATCTAAGAAGCCTTGGGGGACCAACCTTGCCAGAAGACTTTATAAAGACCCTGTGGGCAACTCGACTGCCAATGAATATCCAGACTTTCATCGCAACACAGCCAGATACTAGTTTAGAGGTTCTCGCCGATCGGGCAGACAGGATACAGGATATTGCGGCTTCACCTCAAGTCACCACCACATCCACCGCCGGAGCCGGTTCGAACATAGAATCACTGGCTAATGAAGTCGCTGAACTCAAAAAGCAACTGAGAACAATGCACAAGAAGATGGATAGAAACTCTCGCTCCCCTCGCCGCTCGTAGTCAGTCGAGCCGGCGATCCAACTCTAGTTATCGCATGTTCCTTGTGTGTTGGTTCCACGCTAAGTATGGCAAGAGAGCAACCAAATGCATCAAACCTTGCGATTTCGCGACGGAAAACTTCACAGGCAATCAGTAATGGCGGCTGATGATTGCCCTGGAACTTCGGGTCGCCTGTTTGTAACAGATCGTAAACATAAAATACAGTTCCTCATCGACACCGGCAGTGACCTTTGTGTCTATCCTCATTCTGCTCTTAAACAACGCCGCCCATAGACCAACTTTCAATTGAGCGCAGCGAATGGTACGCGCATCTTACGCTGGACCTGGGACTGCGAAGAGATTACCCGTGGCGATTCATCGTTGCCGACGTGACAAAAGCCATCATCGGTGCCGACTTCTTAAGATACTACAATCTCATGGTCGACATTCGTCACCAGCGCTTAGTCGACGGTACATTAAATGTCATGGGGATGTCGCCACGCTCAGGAACCAGCTTGTTCTCGGTGAAGATAGTAACGGGCAACACCAAATACCATGACATACTGAAACAATACCCGAATATCACGCACCCATCAGGCATTCAGGGGCACCCGAAGCATAATACGATGCATTTCATCAAAACAACTCCAGGTCCTTCAGTATCCGCGCCTCCCCGTCGATTGGCACCTGACAAGCTACAAATAGCTAAAAATGAATTTGAAGCCATGCTAAGGGATGGCACCGCACGACCATCACAAAGCCCATGGTCATCTCCCCTTCATCTCGCTCCAAAAAAGGAAAACGGATGGAGACCGTGCGGTGACTATCGGATCCTAAACGCCCGTACCATACCAGACAGGTATCCGATAAGACATATACACGACTTCGCGCATAATATCACCGGATGCATCGTATTTTCGAAATTGGATCTCGTAAAGGCGTATAACCAGATACCAGTTAGCCCAGAGGATATACCGAAAACCGCCATTACCACCCCATTCGGATTGTTTGAGTTCCCATATATGACCTTTGGGTTACGGAACGCAGGACAGACATTTCAAAGGTTCGTCGACGAAATCACCAGAGGATTGGACACCTGCTACGCCTACCTCGATGACTTCCTAATCTTTTCAAAAAACAGTAAAGAACGTGAAACGCACCTTCACCAGATATTCTCCAGGCTTACGCAATACGGCATGCTCATAAATACATCAAAATGTATTTTCGGCGTGTCTGAAATAAATTTCCTGGGATATTCTATTACCGCAAAAGGAACCAAACCGCTGAAGGACAAAGTAGAAGCCATAATGAATTTCCCTGTACCGAGGAACGTTAAAGAGCTAAGACGATTTTTAGGGATGCTGAACTTTTATAGACGCTTCATCCCCAAAGTAGCCCAAGTTCAAGCACCCCTCAACTCTCAACCCACGCTTCGTCTCCATTACACACTACGTATTTCGTAGTGTGTAATGGAGACGAAGTTTCGTTCTGCAATTCTGTTTTGAAAACATAATAATTCTCATTGTCAATTTATTTAATTGTATAATTCATGTGTTGACTTGTAAAAGTGCCCTTGTGGCAGTGCAGAATAAAAGTTTGGATTTATTTAGATTTTGATTTCGCACGGAGCGCTAGTCCGACCCGATAAATACGGAACATGTAAATACACAAAATATGTATACTTAAATAATTTCAAATGTGGAAGGACCCGCACACGATAAATTGAAGGGATGTTTACAAAAACAACATATCTGCTTAGACCGGTTGACACTTCTGGAGGAACATTTATAATGGGCTCAGGAGTCGACCAGTGTAGTCAGTTATGTTGTTTTTGTAAACATCCCTTCAATTGTAGTTTCTTCTTTTTGACATACGTGTAATTTAAATATAAAAGTTGCATATTATAACAGTATACAGTCCGCAAAATACGTTAATAATAGAAATTTAGTTGCAAATATTGTTTTTGCTTAAACTCTGAAAGTCTTTAAAAAGAATACAGGTTAATTTCCACTTGACCCTGTGAACTCAATATCTACTGTGAAACGTCACTTCTAATTAACTATTTAAGACAGCTATCTATTTTGAAGTTGGAAGAAAGTTCCTAGTTAATTGTCATTCTTGCCACATAAGCTTCTAGTTATGTCTGTTAAGAAGAGAGCGTGCTTATGCCTAAACTTACCTTTGCTGGGTATCATTTTATAGGAGTCATCGAGCCGCTGCCCCGGCAGCACCATCGTCGTGTGATCGTCAACGACTGCGACGTCGTTCTTAAACTTGCTGTCCGAGAACATGCAGACCTCAACGTGCTGCACGATCACCGCCTACAGGCAAACAATCTCATGAAGCTTACCCCGACTAGGTATCATAGTGTAGGTGTCTTCCAGTTTCTGCCCGGGCAGCACGCCCGTGCCGTCCTTCACGAGGGCCACGACGTTCTTGAATTTCCCGTTGGAAAACATGCAAACGTCCACATGTTGAACGACCGCGGCCTGAGGGAAGGACGTTAGAATTTTGAAGCGCGGATTTGAATTGCCAATTGGTTTGGGGCAGGCATACGGGTTTTGAATATTAATGAATCGATTGAGTTGATTGTTGGGAAATTTCTACTTCTTTCGTGCTGTGGTTTAATGGTGGGACGTTGATGAAGTCTACGATAACGAGCGCACCTATGATATTCTGAGGGTGCGTACGCGCTTGAGGCAGCCTCAGGTTGAGGTACGCACGGCTCGCCTGTTTGCTCAAATGCATACGCGCCTCTCAAGTTGCAGCGAGGAGGTGAGCCGGCTGGAGTCGGTCTTGTGGCAGTTTTCACCGTGCCGGTGTGCATGACTCGCATATTTTAGACGTGTGTATGAGTGTGTGCCACGAACAGAACACGATCTAACTTATTTGTGCTTAAGGCACGTACGAATTTGAATAAATACATGGATTACGATTTATTTACATTTGTTTCATCCACCAATGCAAGTTTTTGTTGATAATTCGGTTAATTCCAATATATTCCGCAACAGCTATTATCGAGTCCAAAGCAATTTTGTGCAACACACAATGTCGGCTCGCCATGAGAGCGTTGTCTCACTCGTCGCGACGAGTTCAAATGCGTACGCAGATTTATGCGTTTTGTTTTCAAATGTGTTCGAATTACGACTAGTATTTTTTTCATGCGGGTTATCTATCGAAGACAAGCAAATCGAAACGCGTACCGTTTTTGCTCTTATCAAAATGACAATAAAAAGGTAAAATGAAATGAAAGAGGAATACAGATCTTTACCTACACCCGTGATAATATATGTCCAGCCATTAGTTAGGTTTAAGTTCTAGGTTCTATCAAGGTGAAGAACTTTTATCGTTTGATTAAACTGTAGATGTCCGGTTCAGAAAGTAGAGATCTAGCCACTTCGGGCCTTAGGTATTTCTCAGTACCCTATCAACAGTACTACTTAGTTTGCTCGGATGACCTCGGAGACTCCCCGCCGTCGACGCACCGCTCTACGGACCGCCTCGATTATTGGATGACATCCGCACCATTTTCTATGCCATTGACTGCACAGTGAGTTGTCGTAACAGGTTACGACCGTCAAAATGCAGTCAACTGCAGTCCCTCCCACTATGACCGACGCCCGATGCGATGACACCAGCAGAGTGATCACCTACTTTTTCGAACGATAAGTAGATCTAACGTAATTTTTTACTGTGATAAATTACATTACATCTGCCTTTCGCACGCTCGAAAACGTTACATAATCACCCCCCGTTTCATAGAATAATTAATAGAACTTATGTACAGAAGGTAAACAACCGATATTCGACAGCTAGAAGACACCGAATCATGCGCCCGCTCTACCGTATAGCGCGCGCTCTGTTTTCTAGCTAGGGTTGTCTCGAAGGCACGTCAACGCTCACACTAGCAACGTGTTTGAACAATGCCGTCACTGTCAGACGGTCTCAACCGTGTTTAGGTGAATGAAACCCTGGTGGCGTGAGAGCTAAGTTTAACCGAAATGGCCAGAGAAACAGGTCTCCATGTATGTATGGTTACCTTGATACGTCGGACTGTCTTGTTGGATTTATTGATGATGGAGAAGCTCACGACGATCGGCTCCCCATGATGATAAGCGGACTTGTCCAGCCACGCTTCCAATGTTAGTCTGCGAAGACAATACCGCATGTAAAATCTCGAAAATGTTGGGGATTACGTCACGTTAGAACGTGTGTAAGGTATAAGTAGATCTAAATGTCATTTTCCATGCTAAGAATGACAGTTAGAATATCCTAGCGTTTGTTTGGTATCTTATGTAACCAACTAGCAGATTTATAGTGACAATTAAGGAAAGCTCGAAATCGATAGGATCGATAGAATGGATCAACTTACATTCGTTTTCGAAATATCAACAAAAACCAAAATATAACATTTTATTGATTGAGTAAAACCTAAAAATGTCACTTCTCTCCTAATATTTATTATAGTGTTAAGGTTATAAAACATATGGTTCTTGTTATAGTGTTATACTACTGATGTACAAAAGGTCTTATCGGCCATGACTCAGTATGAGTAACAATGGCGGCCCGAGGTGCCTGTAAAATTTTATTAAGCCCAAGATCACGCACAAAAGCACTTAATCGCCATTAAAAATTACATCTCCGGGTTACGGCTTTCATGAATTGCCTGATTAGGGATGATTCACAGTAGACCGTTCCGTGTCCGGGCCGGCCCGTTTTCTTCTAGAGAAATACGCCGGCCGTTGCGTTTGCTGTCATAGAAAACGGGCCAGCCCGGACACGGAACGGTCTACTGTGAATCATCCTTAAGCCTTTTATGCTCAGATATTTCACAAACAACATGCCTTAGGAGAGGTCTTACAAAAGTCGCCGGGAAGCCATCTAGTCTTTCATTGACGTGCCTAGGCTGTCCTCTATTATACTTCTAACAAGCATTGGGCCTGCCAAATGGTAACCAGACACTGTAGCATAGCCTATATATTGCGACTGCAGTATTACAAGCTGGTTGCTGTGTTGACAGTTAGAAACGAATGCAGTGCCGGTCCCTCCCTCTCAACACAGGCATCCCCGGGAGCTCTGGCGACCTTACTCACCACCAGGAACACAACACCACATACCAACAGAGGGAGTTGTGGTGTAAGTCTGCGATCTTCTGTGTACTGTGAAATAAAGTTTTTTCAAACATGCTCGGAAAAGTAAAACTTATGTTCGAGATCATCATCATCCTCCTAGCGTTATTCCCGGTACAGTTTCATCCTGAAGGATGCCTGGGGTCCGCTACCTAATCCCAAGAATTGGCGTAGGCACTAGTTTTTACGGAAGCGACTGCCATCTGACCTTCCAACCCGAGGGGGAAACTAGACCATATTGGGATTAGGCTTGTCAAGTGAGTGGGCAACTTGACTGTTAGAGGTTCTCAAGCCGCCCGGAGGCCTCTAACTTGGCTTAACGACTGCTATCATAGACAGCAACCGGGATCAACGGCTTAACGTGCCTTCCAAAGCACTGGAGCGCTCAGTTAGTAACCACTCAAAGCGGTCACCCATCCAAGGACTGACCTCGGCCGACATTGCTTAACCTCGCATACCGCACGCGGTACGCGGGCGCCGCTGGGCCACGAACGCTCCTTAACTTATAAACTTAACTTATGTTCGAGATCATAGACCACGAAAGCCGTCGTTGCCGCGCGTCATGATTTTATAGTTCGGTAATGGGATTTGTATAGGACATTGCCGACGCGCCCTGTTTTTATTACTGAATGTTTAGAATTTAGAAAAAAAACTGTACATATACGGGAATTGCAAGAGCATGCAGTCATGCACTCTTTGCAGGGTTTCGCTAGCCCGCAGCTAAGCAATCTAATAATAATTGCATACAAACTCTATGTAAAAAGTCGATTGTTTTCTAATAGGCCGGATGATTTATTTATAATGATAGATCATAAACTGTGCATTCACTTTCAAATAGGTAGTATGTAGTTAGTAACTTCCAATATTCCGGATATTTTTGATAAAAGCTGTAGTGGATTTGGAGTCTTTTTTTACCACGTCGGTGTTAACGAAGCGTATGGCCCGCCTGACGATAAGCGGTCTCCTGAGGACATCTGCAACTCCAGCGTCACATGCCCGTTGCCAATCCCTTAAAATGTATACAATGTGTATTGTTGAAGAGCCCCATACTGTAGTCCCTTGGGGAAATCTTGGCAGGGAGCTCAGTCCCACAACCGGAGCGTCCGAGAGAGGAAATTTTGCGTCATTGCTGCCTTATTTCAGTACTAGCCGCTCGTCTCAGCACCGATTGGTCGCTTGGCCGCCCCAGGCCCGAATCTCCTTACCCTTGTAGCGGATCCGCCACTGGAAAAAAATTACACTACCGCTCATAAGTATTTAGGCACCCATACCTTTTTCCATAAATCTGTATACAAAAATGACTTTCAGAAATCCACTGCCAAGTCAGAGTCCCTTGACAGTTTTGCGTGCATTTTTTATTTAGCTGACTTATGGAACCTTAAATCGGTGCCAGAGACCCCTCTTTTAAAATGGTACTTTTATTTTTGCAATGACTTAAATAACTACTAATTGCTGGTTCATACAAACACACTACACTTTTCTATGAACCAGCAATTAGTAGTTATTTAAGTCATTGCAAAAAGAAAACTACCATTTTAAAAGGGGTGTCTCTGGCACCGATTTAAGGCGCAATAAGTCAGCAAAATGCACGCAGAACTGTCATGGAACTCTGACTTGGCAGTGTATTTCTGAAAGTCATTTTTGTATACAGATGTATGGAAAAAGGTCATCCTCCTAGCGTTGTTCCCAGTACAGTTACATCCTGCTGGATGCCTGGGGTCCGCTACCTAATCCCAAGAATTGGCGAACCTACCAACCCGAGGGGGAAACCAGACCTTATTGGGATTAGGCTTGTCAAGTGAATCAATTACTTAGAAGTTCTCAAGCCGCCCGGAGGCCTCTAACTTGGCTTAACTACTGCTATCATAGACAGCAACTGGGATCAACGGCTTAGCGTGCCTTCCAAAGCACGGGAGCGCTCAGTTAGTAACCACTCAAAGCGGTCACCCATCCAAGGACTGACTTCGCCCGACATTGCTTAACCTCACATGCCGCACGCGGTACGCGGGCGCCGCTGGGCCACGAACGCTCCTCCATGTATGGAAAAAGGTATGGGTGCCTAAATACTTATGAGCGGTAGTGGGAGGTAGTGCCACTTTGTCTCTTTTCCCTTATGTTCTTCTCTTGTGGTAATACATACATAATCGCATTCTGAATCTGTTTTCTCGATCGGTAAGAATGTTTTTTTGAGCTGGTTTATTTTATATACGTAACTCTGCCAATTCAAATGATTTTGGGAATATTATATTTTAAGTATTTCATTATGATTATATTAATATGATTTATGTATTATGTGTACCTTTTATATATTATGTTGTGTTGCGTTCCGTGGATCACTTACGGTGCTGTCTGAAAAACAAGCGCTGCAGGTGTCTGACAACTCAGCATAATGCTGAGACAGCAACCGATTCACTGCAGCGAAGACACACGTTATGTGTTTAATGTGCGTTTCTTCCCTTTTATTGTATCTGTGTGTCTTCTTTGGTTATGTGAATAAATGTCTTCTTTCTTTCTTTCTTTCTTTAGTGTATTCGTAATATTGTACTCACCGGCCGTCACACAACAGGAAAGGTTTTTCCACGCAGACGCGCGGAGCCGTCGGCCCCGTGGCGTTAGAAGGCTCCCCTTCATCGTTCCCTAAAAACGAGCGTATTATAAATGTCTTTGAAATGCGGAAAATAGAGTAACCCGATTGTAAATGTTAAGGCGACTTCATGCCTTGGCGGGGCGGAGGCGGTACGACATAGTAAGCTGTCAGCGGTCAGTGTCAATTTGTCATTAGAATTAGTACCACTTCTTTACTTGGCGATACGAATGCAGTACAGTCCCACTTTCGTGCATGATATTACTTCACTACTGCAAATTACTGAGCCACCACCATATCAGCCCTGGACGTCCACTGCTGGACATAGGCCTCCCCCAATTTCATGGGGGGTAAATGCCATAATCGCCACGCTTGGCATGCGGGTTGGCGATCGCAGTATCTCCACCGCACTCTAGGAATGCTGCTGCCCATTCCCCGGTGGTCTTGGTCGTAGTTTGAGGACATAACCGGGTCGAAATTACTGACCGCATGCCGTCAATTGCAGAAATCACTGCGACTTAAGTAAGCCGTAAGCTTAGCTCAAAGAACAAAATACCACAATTTGAAATCACCCAGCTAAGTTAGGAAGCCGCCTTAATCAAATGGATAAATCTGCCTACCTATGTATTTATATTCTTCACTAAACATAATCCTATATTGGTTGATAATCCCCGATACAATCACATTTATATTAGCGCCATCTAAACGTTGGTAACAGAACTAAAATTCGATTGCGAGTTGGGAAACCATAGAGATAGTAGATGATATATGTCAGTACGTAGTGCTGTCTGTGGCCGAAAAAGCGAGCCTAAGAGACTCTCTTTGTCTTAGTGTGTCCCTTTCTTATACAGGTAATAAATATATCTATAGGTAAAAAACTTAAGAACATGACTTGTTTTATGTATCCTGCATAATATTTCTTTGCAATTCACGTGTCACACGAGCGCACGAGCGTTTTTGCTCGATGGACGTGGCGCAAGCAACATCTCCTGCCAGCACCTCCTGATGATGCCTCGTAGAGAGGCGAAACAAGTGTCGAGGTTTTGTCATTATCTGTGGTGATTTTTTGTATTTATTTGCATGTTTGTGCATGCAGAGGAAGGGTGGAAGCATTAATCGCATGCAAAAATGTGCAAGTGGATACATAGCATTAACAATAAAGGTTCAGGAAGCTTATGACTGATTTCCGCAAAGGTACGCCTGATTCGACCAATTACTTGTTTTATGTAGTTGTAGCGTGTTCGCCTTAAGCCGGGTCCCCAGCGCCATGTTTTTCGTGTTTGCAAACATCAAACATGTTTTTATAACACTAAATAGGCGTGGCCTCAATTTTAAGGCCGGTCCACTGCACCAAAAATCCAACATAACATGTTTGTAAAACATGTTTGATGTTTGCAAACACGAAAAACATGGCGCTGGGGACCCGGCTTACTATAGACATTACATGTTTAAATTGTGTAACACAAACAAAACAAACGTCTATTCGAACGAGTCACAACTACATACAACAGGTATAATTTTTTACGTTTTCTACCTATATGTATATGTACTTATGTATATATTTTTTAATAAGCCAATGAGTGCTAGAGGATCACGTTAAGACAAAGTGAGTCTCTTTCGAGCTCGATTTGCCGCTTAATTACCTATAGTTACTTAAAAAGTCTTGGTTCTTACGATAAAGTTTTTATTTGGCAAGATTTTGAAAGAACTTGGTCTTGATATTAAGAGTTAAGGTCGTTGAGGGCAACTTAGTCATAAAAGCTACCAACAAAGAAGTATTTACTTAAAAAATAGAAGGTAGACTTTTGAGTGAAAAGACTCGGCTATTATTGTTTACACGATGTATACAATCCCTACAGTAACACGTGTTCACATCAGCGTGGACTTGACGTGAACGCAAAACGGAACGCACAAAGTCCCCAAACGATCCACGGTCGTTCGGAAATGAGTTTTCACGCAAACAAAAGACCGTCGATTTCCTGTGCTTCGATAAATGTACGCTACATAGTGGCGAGTCTATTCAAGTGAGCGTTTTGAATTAGAATCGGTTTTGTATTTGTTTCAAAAGGATCAATTTCGCTTGTTCTGGTTATGACGGGTTGTGGCCTTTAAGGGGGACAGTAAATTGTATAAAATCGACAATATCGACTGTCGGCTATTAGTCTGTATATTTTTTTAATAATGCATTTTTCACAAACTAATATATATATATATATATATATATCTATATATATATATACATACACTGCCAAGTTATTATTATTATTGTTAGTTGTGGGCCTTTATATGCCGCCTCGACCAGCTTGTGATCTATTGTGGCAGCCCTTTAGAGTTCACCGTTAAGGCCCGTTGATTCCAGGAACTTCCAGATTCTTTGGACCAAGTTAGTCCTTTAACAGTTTTGCGTGCATTTTGCATTTTTCATTTAGCTGTATGCACGCAAAACTGTCAAGGGACTCTGACTTGGCAGTGTATTTCTGAAAGTCATTTTTGTATACAGATGTATGGGAAAGGTATGGGTGCCTAAATACTTATGAGCGGTAATGTATACAGTTTTGTATTTTTTTTAAAACTTAAATGTCAAAAAGAAGGCTTCGTTTTGCTGTCTGTACATTTTTCAGAAATCAGTGAATGCAGTTTTAATGCTTTGGTGAAATAAAATAATGTTTCTTTTCAGCAAATTTAGCTGTCTCAACGTTTTAAGGCAGTTTCCCTCCAGGGCCCGACTTATTTTTCCACACTGTATATGCGATGGCCATTGGGGCGAAAAGGTTCTCGAGTGGCGGCCATCGTAGGCGCAGCGTGGGTAGGCCCCCCGGACTGATGACCTGGTAAAGGTCGCAGGAGTCCACTAAATGCGGTCGGCGCAGGATCGGTCATTGTAGCACTCTTTCGGGGAGGCCTATGTCCAGCAGTGGACATCTTTCGGCTGATATGATGATGATGATATATATGCATCGCGGTTTAGTTTTTATAATTACAAAACCAAGAGTGATTGGTGATACGCAAATAATCAACTTTGATTGCAATTTAAATTGGTTCAGTGTACAAATTATCAATTGTTCTGTATATAAAAACATATATTCATGTTAACACGTTTCATCCGAAGCCAGGCATTCACCTGATTGATATCCTTTGGCCTGCGCGCGCGCCTAATACGTGTTCTATTGCTCGGTGCGGGCGCCAAAACTCGAGACACTCAGAACGTACGAAAGACATAAATATTGGGGGACAATCATACACAAATCGACCTAGTCCCAAACTAAGCAAAGCTTGTACTATGGGTACTAGGCGACGATATACATACTTATATAGATAAATACACACTTAAATACATAGAGAACATCCAAGACCCAAGAACAAAATCCGTGCTAAATGCACAAATAATGCCCTGGCCGGGATTCGAACCCGGGACCTCTAGCTTCGGAGGCAGTGTCACTACCAACTAGGCTAAACAGGTTGTCAAACATATATTAATATTATTGTATATTTATATGTCTGGGTGTTTTTATAAAGTTGATGACGTTAAAAATGCATTCACATTTAATGAAATATGAACAAAGTCAGTGCGAATTCTAACCTAGAATAGGGTATTTCACAATGCTAATTTTTTTTTGCTATACCAGTAAACAAATCATACGAATATACTCGAAAAAATCAATCTTCAGCTCAATTATAAAATTTCAAAGATTTTTATATACATAAACACGAGGACGCAGTTTGACCATAGAAAATTGTGATGTCATTTGACACATTTCCCACAGCAAACTTCATACTAACCGGTGAAATGAAATACCATATATTATAGACCTGGTAGCCGCATTGATTAAGTAACTGTAAGGAAGGATAGTCGCGACTAGTGCTCTTATAGGTGCTTTGTTTCTTGCCAATATCAAGTATACTTCTGTTGTTACTTATTATTAATTTTGATCAAATCAACAACTATTAGTTTAGTGACTTTTATATAACTTTATTCACCTATTTAGCAGATATTTTAGAAGGCCTCCTTCTCAATTCCGATCACGTAAATCTCCATAAAACGTCTGCAAAAAATCCTCAATTACTATTTACTTTTAATACAGTCGCCTTTTGCAAACACTAAGTTCTAAATGACACATTAAAACACGCAGAGCAAAAGTATTGACGTAAATTATCAAAGCACAGGAATATATGACGATCCTTTTTAAAAAATAAAATATTAGGCACTATTTATCCATAGCGTCGCAACCATGTTTTTTCGACTTCATATTAAGTAACCTGTGCCTTGATAATTAAATAGGTCAATCCGCGAGCCTTCGCTTGGCAGGCAGAAACAAAATAAGCCTCGACACGGAACGATAAATGCTGTTTCCTCTGTCACATGTGTGAATTAACTCGATTGTCACAAATGACTTGAGGAAAAAACACGAATCGTATTAGTGCCTGGCTGTACACAAATATTAATGTCAAAAAAACATGTTTGCACAAATATATAAATCGAGGGTGCGATACATCAATCACACTGTTGAGACGTTTTTACCAAATAATATAATCCGCAATCAAACAATGATTAGAAACGAATCCAATTTAAATAAGTTGACTCACAAAGGGGGACCTTTTGAAAGTGAGACTGTTAAGAAAGATAAGGGTGAATACTATTAAATGGTCGCAGGTCGAACATGCTACAGAAGAGAAAATAAAAATCCAAAGTGCTTAATACTATTTATATGACTAATTTTATATAACGTTAAATCAATAAAAAAATATATTATGGCAATTTTAACGAACGACGAGAAAATTCCCGGACTTTACTTTTGATGTGATTCATCGAACTTTGCACGGAATCATCGGTTAGTAATTTTGTGCATTTAACCCATTTTCGTTGAATATCTGGCAATGAAGTGGCAGTTTCGCAAGTTTTTCGCAGTTTAGTTTTTATATTAGCCCAATATTTTTCGATGGGGCGAAGTTCGGGACAGTTTGGTGGGTTACTCTCCTTAGGCACTACCTCGACTGAATTCGGCTTATACCATTCCAAAGTTCGAGACGAATACTGGCAACTTGCAAAATCTGGCCAAAACAATGTTGAGGAAGTGTGTTTATTCATGAATGGTAACAGTCTCTTTTTCAAGCATTCTGATATATGTATAAATATCGGTGTTAATTGTCCCGGTAGTGATAAATGGTGAGCTCCTCATGCCGCACTGGCATATAGCATGCCAAACAAGGTATTTCTTAGCAAATTTTTCTACTGGGATAACCTTTTCCGATTCGTCGAGAAACGAAATGTCACGAGAGGAATAGTACTGGTTACCTGGTAAATACTTGAAGTCTGCCTTGACGTAGGTTTCATCGTTAATAATTAGGCAACATGTTTTCTCAATTAACAAGGTATACAATAACCTGGAACAATAACCGTCTAACAGCACGATTATATTGATCTACAGTTCTCTTCGGAGCTTTTTGCTTCTTATATGTTGTAATGCCCCATTCTTTTTGAATTTATTGGACATTTGCTTGACTTGTTCCTACTTTTTTCGCCACATCCCGGGAAAAGATACTTGGATTCTTATAAAATAGCTTGCACAACATTGATTGTAACTTAACATTAGATTTTCTGGTGGGTTGACCCTCACGACGCTTTCTATCTATAATTTCACCTTGTTTTTTTTTTAGGGTCTATTGAACCGTCCTCCGTGTAGTTTGACAAGATTTTGCCAGATCTAAAGTTGATAAATGTAGATTTTTACTAAATTCTTGCAAAATTAATTCAGGAACATTTTTTTCTAGTAACGCCATTTTCATAGATAAAAAACAAAAGAACGTTTTATGGTCGTCTAATATTTCACGAGCCTTCTAAATTTAAAATTTTAAAAGAATATTAAAAAAAGGTACGATGCAACACCCTAGCAAAGTAAAAATGTAAGCGACAATTTAATAGTGTTCACCCTTTAGAAAGTAGTTAATGAGAAACTAATATAAGAACATTGGTTTGACGTTTTACTGTTAATTATCAATTATAAATCTGTCCGTTAAACAAATCAAAATAACTAACCCGATAGACACAAGCAAAATTTCACATGTATAATCAAAGAATCCTAATATCAGATATCACAGAGAGCTACATGTATTTTTTCAAACGGAATTGCT
The DNA here is from genome assembly GCA_905163555.1 of Notocelia uddmanniana. Classification (NCBI taxonomy): domain Eukaryota; kingdom Metazoa; phylum Arthropoda; class Insecta; order Lepidoptera; family Tortricidae; genus Notocelia; species Notocelia uddmanniana. The sequence continues at coordinate 4,550,877 of LR991052.1, forward strand.
TCCCAGCAACTCCGAGCATTTTCGTCGGGTAAACACCGCTCTCGGCCAAAGCAAACTTCGTTTCTCGATAACCATTCGGGAGGCAAACAGAAGATGTGATTTTGCACCCGTTGTATATTGACACTATATTTTATGAGTACCTGTATCGTTGCCCGGCTATCTATCATTACCATTACAGTCGTCTGGTTGAATTGACGCGTGCTATACCTACCGTACACAAAACAGGGATTCAAGAAACGAATACCCGGGGAGTCCGGGAACAATGGCCAGCGACATTGAGCAAACTGATGCAATGTTGCCGGACATCGTTCGATATGTACACGTTATATTGCCAAAAATGACCGGCAAAGTGCGTGATTTCGCCTGACGTCGATAGCAACAAAGTTTACGCTCACCGTTCTACGTCGATGACAATTCGTGTGGAGGGATATTTCACCCCTCTAGAATCCCTGGTTGGTAAATAAATATTGCATGCTAGAGTTTTATCAGAGCGAACACTACTCCGAAATATAAATATTGCTTTATTGATTCAACTTCAGTGAAGCATTCTTATCTAAAATAAACATTCTTCAACGAAATGGATTCAAACTGGACAATTCGAATGCTAGAATATTTTGCTAGGACAATATTTTGTTTCAATAGCTCAATTCATGTTGTGATCATACTGAATAAAAGCGTTTCATTTCATAAGGTATTTTTGTAACTTTTTCATCCAGGATCAGAATTTTATACTCGTACCTTAATACAAGAAAAAATACTGTAACTGATTATAATGAAGACAAGAGTCCTGACGACTGCGACAGTAGGAGGGTTATGTTTTTCCAGATTATGTATACTCATTTGGCACGCTCTGCAGCCTGAACGGCTTGGTGGATTTTAGCTTAAGAGGTGTCGTTAGATTCGTATTTACTATGACAGTGACACTGGGTATGTCAAAATAAAATATAAAACAAAATGGCGAATGTTTGGCGCCAAATCCAAATGTTTGGCACGCTCTACAGCCTGAACGGCTCGATGGATTTTAGCTTAAGAGGTGTCGTTAGATTCGTATACAAGGCAAGATGTTTCGTGTACATTTTGTAATACAGTGTGGCCTGTAATAGGAGCAATAAATTTAAAGGACGCTTCCTTAGAGCATCTGCAGTAACCTCTTGTGTCCATTTTTTTTTTATCTTTTTTCAATTGGGAGAAATTTTGATCTAAAGTTACGACCTCCAAGTAATGGATCTTGGCACCCAGAAATTATAGCGCGGCAGTCAATGCTGATTTTGAGGTTGCTTCAAATTGTGACTCATAATCATTGTCGCATTTTTGGTTTGAAAGAATATTGCTGGCATTTTTTTTTATAAATTTTTAGTCTTTTTTGAATAAATTGTTATTAATATCACTCCAGTAGAGTAAAAAAGTACAGATAAGCTAAATTTGCGAAAAAAAAATTAAAAAAATACTTTTTTTTTCAATTAAAATCATTTGGAAGTAATTGCTGGAGAGCTCAATAGTGTACCGTTTAATTTTTTGCTCCTATTACAGGCCACACCCTGTATACTGTGAGAGTGACGCTGATGCGCCAAGTTCCAAATTAACCAGAAACGCAGTTGGGTTTTTTAATTTTCTATATATCAATATGGAACCGACGATGCTTATAAATATTGAATAATATCGATTCGATTGACATCTCATCAACAATATTGGTCCAATAACGTTACGGTGGAACGTACAAATATTTATATACCTGCTGAAGTCAATACACTACACTTCCGTGAGTGGAATAAAAAACGTTTTTTATTCCACTCACTTCTTCTATAACGGAATGCATACGCAAACGCATGGTCCTGCTAGACAAGTCTGGGTATTTTTTAAAGGTTCAATTTCTTCTGGAAACGCCTTCTAGTGCTCTTTTACTAACTATGAATTAAATCCTGGATTGCGCCAGCATAGTTGCTGATTTACCTTTTGCTTCCTGTAAAGTCTTTAGATTTTTATTCTGCGCTGTTTTATATCTATTGTTTTATCAAAATTTATTATTCTCGCTTTGTCGTGCTAACTGTACAGTACATAATCTTGGTGAACTTACCTGGTTCCTCTTTCTTTGGAGGTTCTTCTGGCTCTTTTTTTCTTCCCCTCATCCTAGAAAAGATAATAGATATTAATACTAAGATCCTAAAAATGTCACATCAAATGACAATGCTCTAGAAACTGGGGTGTTATTCGCAAACTGACTCGTCTTCGTCCCTCACCTCATCCGATTTTATGTGGAAACTGTCAAGATTAGAAAAATGACATTTTATTTTTTTATTTACAATAGAAAATTGATACATTGGTATAACGGAAAAGTGTCGTTAAACCCTATCGGGTTTGTTGTATCGACACCGAAATCGTGGACAATATAGTTAATAAGCTTACTTACGAGCTAATTGTATGAAATATTGGAAAAAAAAGAAAAAATATTTGATTTGACAGATACCATTTAAAAACTGGTGAGGTGAGAGGTGAAGACGAGTCAGTTGGACAATAACACTGATGTGCTCCGGTTTCGGATGGGGTCCGGTGCATATGTAGCTTATTAAAATGCCCAAAGTGTGTGTATGCATGCCCATTAGAGTGACGTAAGGCTGTGAGCTTTTAAATATATTTTTTATTTATTTATTCAAAGCCACATTACAACTATCATTACACAGGTAACCAATGCGATAGTGTAGCACAATATAATATACATGTAAGGTCATACAATTTAGGCATAATTGAAAATTTTCCTTAAAAACTAAATAACGGAAGTATTTTAATTGAGTTTCCGTGCAATAACATAATTCGAACATAGTAATTTTTGTGATTTCATTAAAGGAGCATCAGAAGATATCAATTTTACTATGAACTCGGTTAAGCAAGCGCAGGGCCCTTGTCCATGGCAATAGAGGTACATACTAGTAATAATAGTTCGTACCCAACTCTTCGTTAGTTGTTCTTTAGGAGTATTTTTCGCTGGCTGCATCGCTGCACCGAGCGAGTAAGTTGAACCGTTAGGTAATAATATAATTCTTATTTCAATATTAAACACGTTTTCTAAAGGTTTTCATTCAAAAGTGTCGGTAAAACTCGTGTCTGTGCTTAATGAAAAATTAATAAAAAGTAAACAATGGAAACCGTAGATTTTCTGCTGGTTGCACTAGTATTTAAATCCAATCGTACGCCACTAACACGGTTGCATGGGCGCAATTAAAAAACACAATATTTATTATACAAATGTAAATGTTGTGAGGCTTTCTGATTATGTATTTATTTTACTTTTCATGGAAAGCATTCAATTGAACGTTCACAAAGCTTTATAAATGGTTTTAATGGGATGTTTAAAAAAGGCCCGTTTCATTTTTTCTGAGAATATAGCGATCGGAACGAATTTTGATATTTCCGAAACTGCAGACTGTCGAGTTCTGCTTCGTGTGTCATACACGCAGCCTCCGCACTACCGAGCTGCCGAATACCGCGCTTTTTTGTTGCGACGTTCGCTTTAACGCAAAACCGCCACACAATGATGCTGCGCCGCACTCTCAGCGTTTCAAGCTATGGGTATTATTAGGCTCAGAGTTCGTTCGAGTCAGAATCAATAACGCCATCGATTCTAGAAAAATAATAATAGTGTCCCAAAAACAGTTTTGTAACTTTACATACATTTATGTTGCTTTGATTTTTGAGTTGAACTCTATGTCAAAATCTGTTTAGCCTTTTTTAGGGTTCCGTAGCCAAATGGCAAAAAACGGATTCGTCATGTCTGTCTGTCCGTCCATATGTCACAGCCGATTTACTCAGAGACTATGACCACTACAATTATGAAATTTCGTGTGCAGGTGTATGTTATAAACCGCTATATAAATATGACGTCAAATTACGAAAAAAAAATTATTTGCGGGGGGATGTCACCCCATACATGTAACAGGAGGCTCAATTTTTTTTCAATGCACATAGGCGTGTGGGTGGGTATCTATGGATAGGCCTTCAAAAATGACATAGAGGTTTATAAAAACTTTTCCATATAAGTCAACTGTTGGTGAGATATTAGCCGTCAAAGTCGTAAAAAGTGCCCCCCCCCCCCTTTAGTTTCCATACTATGAAGTATAACATTCTGATAAATATCAAGATGATGTACATTAATAAATCCTTTCAACGACTTTTGGTTTGAACAAGATAGGTCCAACGGTTTTTGAGTTATTGCTGAAATACTGTCTTGCCAAGCCATGGTAGTAAAAGTTTCGTGTACTTAATATTTCACATACCTAATGCTTTTTTAAATTTCTCGAGTACCGTAATATTACTAATTCTGTGTTTAAATGTGGGGACCCGTGTATGTAATAAACCTACGATCAAGACCACCGGGGGATGGGCAGCAGCATCCCTGGAGTGCGGTGGAGATACTGCGATCGCCAACCCGCGTGCTAAGCGCGGCAATTATGGCATTTATCTCCCATGAAATCCGGGGAGGCCCATGTCTAGCAGTGGACGCTCTTCGGCTGTTGTGGTGATGGTGTTTTTAAATGTATGTATATAACTAGGTACTTACAGTGATCGAAGCAACAATCTGTAAGCCAGAAAAAAAGAAAACTACTTTTAGGTACAGTCAAGTGCAAAAATATGGGTGCATACAACTTGCTCAAAAAATATGTCCCAATAGCTCTTATGTCGGGGGATTAAGGTTGCGGTCCGTATTTATGAGAGCATTAAATCGATACGTAGTTTTGCACTTCACCATACCTACCTCTAGTAGGTATATTTCTTTTCGATACATAAATTCATAAACGGAACCGTTTCCGTTTTGTCTCAAATTGTATGGCAACATGAACAGCGCCTCTGGCGGCGTTTAGTGGTTACTACTCGTATTTGTTGCCATACGAATTGAGACTGACTGAACGCAAAAGCTTTGTGTTTATGTTTGGAAAAAAAATATATACTAGAGGTACAGTTTACGAAAAATCTCTCGCCACGTACAATGTCCAAAATATAATCATTATCATCATCATCAACCGATGTATCTCACTGCATTGGGCGTATGACTTGCCACAACCTATTATTACCTACTGTGGCACACAAAAAAATCAAACTAAGACAAAGACTACAAATGCTATTTTGTCTCTATGTCGCTCTTGTTCAAATTTGTCCATCTCATTGCATAGTGGTAAATTATTACTTGGCGATGAGTTTGATCTTTAATATAGAGAAATAAATCGTCAATTTTTGTATTTTACACAACTTTTTTCGAAAATTTACCCTCCTATCAAAGGAGATGCTTTGATGTTATGATTAGAAGTGCAAGTTAAGGCATTTACTCACCATGCAATTTGTCACAACAACTATCAGTTGGAATGACACGGCAACATACCTTTTACTTTAACAACATGCAGTTGATGTGACAAATTGCATAGTTTGCAGTACCCTTTATTAAAGGAGTTCTCATTTCAATACAGGGTGCATCTTATTAAACAAACATGAACGAAATGTTTCATGGCTGTACATAATTATTTAACATATGTATAATAAAAAAAATTAAAAATATGCTATCTATTGTCCTTTAAAAAGTACATATCGTGCAAAATTATAATACTGCCGAGTTTATAGATGGATCTCAAGTTATTAACAGTTAATATACATCATTGGACCCGGGTATGTCCTTAAACTACGACCAGGACCACCGGGGAATGGGCAGCAGCATTCCTAGAGTGCGGTGGAGATACTGCGATCGCCAACCCGGATGCCAAGCGTGGCGATTATGGCATTTACCTCCCATGAAATTGGGGGAGGCCTATGTCCAGCAGTGGACGTCCTAGGGCTGATATGGTGGTGATGGATACATCATACAACACATGGACCGATATGCATAATGTGGCCCGCAGTTTAAAAATAAAGAGTCACGTTTTAATATCTGTAAGACATTGTCCTGCTGCTGATAACCTCAAGTACTCGTACCTGTGATTTCAAAAATTGCGCTCATCGGAATGGCCACGTCACAGAAAATTTAATAAAGATAAACATTATTTCGTGTTCAATTTATTTTATAGGTCCCTTCTTTTAACAGAAACGGTTCCTGCGTGGCGAAGGGGACGTCATAGAATAGAGAAGCGGGGCCTGCCTGCGGGGAATGGGTCGTGGAGACCTGACCCTGGCGGTGCCCCTCTCTCCGCCCCCGATCTCTTTGTTTTCAACCGGAGTGAAAATTTGATCACCCCGAGCGGGATTTCAAAAAACGACCCTAATATCCGTCCACCGCTTATTATAACTAAGCTACCGTGGGTAATCTCTCGTGGCAACGAATCTTTCAAATAGTTCAATCTTCTAATAAGGCTTGTATTTCCCTTCTTGCACCCTGCACCCCGCAAGCACCGCCGGTGTTAGGCGACACGAAGTTTTCATTGTAATATACTTAAAAATATACTATTTGTGTAAAGAATGTCCCTATAATATCTATTATTATGTATTACCTAGAGGGACTACATACTCAATCCTGTATAGAAGCCAGATTAAACAATTCTAAAGCATAACAGAGCAGAATAAACTTTTATCAACACAAAGAACAATACATCAAAGCCCAACTTAAACTAAGTTCGCCGTTTGTTCTTTATATAGAACAAGGCCCGAGGGCGAAAAAACAGATGTGATTTTTTTGTCGCAGCTCCTTCTCATTCAAGTTTCAGAGGCATAATAAGTGTCAATCCAATTCCGGCGTGAGAATTGACATTTATATCAATATTCAATGTTATTTTGCGTCAAATAAACATTTCTTTTTCCTAGTTCTGCTTTGTTTTTTGCCGTACACGATCGAAGTTAGAGTGTGACGTTGACATTTGAGCTAGCAGTTGACGTGTTTTAACCCTTAACTTGGGAAGAAATAGAGAATGTCTAATAACACAGACATCAGAGAAAAGCAGACTCGCAGTATTAAGCCAAATGATTTTTCATATAGTTGTCTCGTTAAATCCTTATGGTGCACCAAAATGAGTTAGATTACGACAGATAGTACGATGATTTTCGTCTGTTAAAGAATTGTCTCCATTTAAAAGCACACGAGGATGTTAAAACCCATATAAACTTAATACACCATAACATTAGTTCACTATTTTCACTTATGAAGACGGAGACACTGACAGGTGAAGACCTGCCAGATATCACTTTTCTGTCTTTTTATTATTTGTGCATTAGTGAGAATTGATCAGATGTATAGAAATCTATAATTTATCAATCATTTTTTGATAAAATAAAATACATTTTACATCTCAATTCACACCAACGTAAGCATAATAAAAAAACGAAAAGTATTCACTTTTTTACTTTATATGGGTTATATGTATTATAATAAAACACAAAATGCGTAATGATAAACTATTAATTATTATGTGAAAGAGATGTGCTCAGTTGCGTTGTCATTTATTTCAATCAGTCGCTTGACAGCTAGGTGTCAAATGTACAGAAAACACAGCTTGGCACTTTCCTAGATGGTAGACGCTCACCGACAGTCACATTAAATAATATTTTTCGCCAATGTGCTCGGAAATGATCGCATTAAGGATGATTCACAGTAGGCCGTTCCGTGTCCGGGCCGGCCCGTTTTCTTCTAGAGAATTACGCCGGCCGTTGCGTTTGCTGTCATAAAAAACGAGCCGGCCCGGACACGGAACGGTCTACTGTGAATCATCCTTTACTGTCGCAAAATAATCTGCAAAGATCCTCGTTATTGACATTGACTAATGCAAAATTAAAAAGTTAACAATCATTGCCCTACCGCGCGGCCAAGAAATTCCATTATAGTATTGTTTTTTTTACCTTCTAATAACATGTTTTGACTAAGGACTGTCCTTTCCTAAATGCTGAAACGTAAAGTTTCCCCTGTTATTTTTAAAATTGCCATAGACTGAACGCTTTTACAAGTGGCATAGAAGACTTTTTTGAAAATGCCTCCAATAGTATTGATTTAATCAATTCAGACTGTTGCAAAATTGTATTCGATGTAATTAAAATGCGTAAATATTTAAAAACCGTTTATAGTACATTACGATACAAGTGCAGAGAACAGGAAATTCGCAACGAGTGGTGATAAATTGAAACACGATTTTTGGCCAAGTGGTGACGTAAAATTCTGTACAAAACACGGGTCGTAAAACAGAAAGCCCTCTCTCGCATATTTATGACCCTCGCCTGCGGCTCGGGCCTCAAACTTCTGCGATATCGGCCTTTCTTTGTTTTACAACCCTTGTATCGTAATGTACTGTTAATTAACATGTTATCAATCTGCATAAGTACAATTGTCATTGATTTTGAATTTTAACTTTTTTTAAAAGTATCGTATGTGTCATTATAAGAGATACCATTATACCTTTACCACATTATACTAAGCCGAACTAGGGTTTGACGTTTAAATTGTATGGTTATGTTTAGATATTATTAATAATAATTTGATTTCCTCGCATTGTTGAAGAAAATCACTACATATGCCTTGGCGTGAACGGCAACTCGTGAATGCGTTATCTATATCAATATCAACTTTTCCACAAATTGCTTTTCTACGGCCTAACAGTACAAACACGGATCCAATTTCCCCTCCTCCCGCCGTCCCCCATTCAAGATCACGTGTACCCATTTTTGGCTCTGTTTAAAAACCTACATCGACATGCAGAATAAAATCGGTAAATACGCGCGAGCTATTTTGGGATAAGGGTATTGTTAAGTTTCATCGCTTTTGAGTTTCGCGCAGGCAGTGTAATAATATTACATATTTGCTTAATTGAAAATATTGAGTTTTCATGGTTCGCAGTCAAGTAGGACTCCATAACTCTCTCAAGTTTCGCCATGTCCGTCTGTCTGTCTCTCTGTCGGTCCGAGGCTTTGCCCCGTGATTGTCAGTGCTATAAATCAATAAATCTGACAAAGTGGTAGAATAAAATCTATATTTTTTTATTTTGAAGGGTATGTACAGGGGTAGTACTTTTCGTGCCAGTGACGTAAACTTGACGTCACATTGCATATAGGTGATTCCAATTGCTGTTATGGTATTTCCATCCACCACCATATCAGCCCTAGGACGTCCACTGCTGGACATAGGCCTCCCCCAATTTCATGGGGGGTAAATGCCGTAATCGCCACGCTTGGCATGCGGGTTGGCGATCGCAGGATCTCCACCGCACTCTAGGAATGCTGCTGCCCATTCCCCGGTGGTCTTGGTCGTAGTTTAAGGACATACCCGGGTCCATATTGATGTATATTATAGGTATTTTTAACAGAAGTAAGAGGAAAGCTAATATAATTTAATTGATTTGTTTTATAACTATAAGAAGTATCACAAGCGCTTTACCGACCCTTTATTAACTTGAGGATTCGTTGCGTTGACCACCATATCAGCCCAAGGACGTCCATTGCTGGACATAGGCTTTCCCCAAGTTAATGGGGGGTAAATGCAATAATCGCCACGCTTGGCAAATATCTCCACCGGGCTCCAGGGATGCTGCTGCCCAATCCCACGGTGGTCTTGGTCGTAATTTCAGGACATACCCAGACACAAACACGAATAGGAAAATCGGACTTAACTAGACTTAGGCAGTTTAAGCCTAGTCAAGGAAGCCTACCTGGCGCGTCCGGAAAAACCCATTTTTTTGTCGTGGTGCCGTAAAATTGTGTACAAAACAGAAAGCCCTCTCTCGCGTATTTATGACCCTCGCCTGCGGCTCGGACCTCAAAACATCTGCGATATCGGCCTTTCTTTGTTTTACAATCCTTGCATCGTAAATAGCTATTACAGATCTCCTTCCGAGACGGGGACTAGCAGTTAGTTCAAATTAAATTTAGAATATCAACTGTCTCTGTCCAGTGGAATAATAGATGAAGGCGTCAGACTAGCGAGTGAGCCCTGAAGAAAGGTTGATTTATTGTATTGTGCATGTAAATATAGAAGTTAAATAACGATTAAGACGTGTTAATTCTACCCCGTAGCTCAGTCTCCCTACAGTAGGGTAGACCGGGGGCAATAGTACCACGGGTCAATAGTACCATCGCCTATAACTCTGCAACAACATCGAAATATGCATGTGTGTTTATACACGAGTGTGCCTTGAGCGTGTCTAACCTACCCATCACACTTGCCGCGGTACCACGGCGATGGAGAACTTTCGCACCAGGTAAGCGCGAGCATCGGATCCTCTCCGTGATTCATCGCCCCACTTCTTTTATGGTACAAACTAGGTACTCTATTTTAGTAAGATAAAAGTTTCATTTCAACTTTTTTTTGTACAGCAGCCGGCTTGTGAAAATTCGTACTTCATTAGATATAGTTTCCCTGGGCTGTCGCGTTATCTCCACTGGCATATTATAATGTGAATTATAAACGCTTGAGCGGGCGACCCTTTTTTGAACCTTCCTCGTTGCTGTGTAATTGACAGACTCCTACGCGGATATACATACAGTGTGTAACGGAATGAAGAGCAAATATGTTAAATGGGTTTCAAGAATCTATAAGTTACAATTTAACTAGTCTAATGGCATTGTGGGGTTTGACATGCGGTCGGTTTGACCATTGTTGCCCGGTTGCTTGTGAAATTATATGGCGTAGCTCTGTAGTTGGAAAAATTGACGGAATAAGTAATGTTCATGCCGTCAGAGTATTTCCGGACCAGGACACACTTCAAAGACAAAGTTACATATTCTTCTATTTTGGCTGTACTAGCGACCTGCCCCGGCTTCGCATGGGTGCAATGCTTATATATTTACTACAGAATGTCTTTATGAGCAGCCAGAAAGTGTCAGAAAAGGTGCGGCTGGCTGTGCATAGAGGAGTGTTGGTGCCGACACTAACATATATTAGCGAAAGTTGGGTGTGGCGGAAGAAACATCAGAGTCGAGTGAATGCAGTGGAAATGAGAGCGCTGAGAACTATGTGTGGCGTTACTTTGAGAGATAGAGTGAGAAACACCGTTATAAGACGGAGGTGTGCAGTGAATGAAGATACAGTGACGAAAATTGAGAAAGGTATGCTGAGTTGGTTTGGACATGTAGAGAGGATGGATGAAAGAAGATTGACAAAACGAGTGTATGAAGGAAGAGTGGATGGATAAGTTGGAAGGGGAAGGATTTTGCAGAAAGGCCAGGTCAAGAGTACCCTAAATCGGCGCGCATACATGAAGAATGTTATGAGCGTTCATGAAGCGAAAGTTGCATGTCAGGATCGTAGCAAGTAGAAATCCGTGATCTCTGCCTACCCCTCTGAGAAACAGGCGTGATTATATGTATGTATGTAGAATGTCTTTATATACCAAACTCTGCCGGTACCGCCGCAACCGCTGTCGCTGCATTTTAAATCTGTAATATCTTTGAAAATATTCATTACATGCTGTAAAGGGCCATATTGATCTATATTAAATGCACAGTGTATTTAAAGGTAGTTAATTGGATAAGGATAAATGCTGTACTGCTTAAAATCGCTTTATAAATAATCCATTATTTCTCGTAAAATGTAAAGGATAAAAAATGGATATAGCGGGTTATCCCTAAGAGATAGACATATACCATCGCAGAATGTTTTATAGACCTTTTTAAGGTGTACAATACTGTGGTAAAGTCAGCATCATAAATATGTATACATTTTGTAGCTAATGTCTGGGGAACAAGGTTCAATATTGTATAAATATTTATGATGCTGACTGTACATTATTTTGATCAATCTCGTAGAGTTCTGCCAGCATTTGCAGTATAAGCGTAATAAAATGTGTTTATTTATGACATCACATTAGTAACCTCTAAAATTATCAGTGTTTCTCTAGTATATTATGCATGTATTATATAAACCTTCCTCTTGAATTACTCTATTAAAAAAAAAACCATAATCAAAATCCGTTGCGTAGTTTTAAAGATTTTTGCATACATAGGGACAGACAGAGGGAAGTGACTTTGTTTTATACTATGTAGATAGCTGATGATTGATTATACACCTATGAATGTCAATAATTAACCACCAGTTCGGAATAATAAACCTCCGGCACAAGAAGAACTCGGTTTAAAAGATCATAATGTGTACAGTGTCGAATTTTGTTCACCTTAATTCATTTGTAACATAAAACATATTACATAACATAAATTCACGCCTATATTCCCAAAAGGGGTAGGCAGAGCAAACGAAATTAATTTCAGTGCCACTTGTAGCAATTGTAGGTTTATACATGGAGAAAATGTGATATTGCAGTGACAGCTTGCTAGCACATCGCCCACAACACACTTCAACCTGGTTCCCATAGTCGACTCTTACGACACCCAAGGGAAGAAAGGGGGTGGTGCTATTCTAACCCAGCACTACACGGGGATTTTGAATTTGTGTAGGAAAAAAATATTCCTACATCTTATTGTAGATTGCACCACAGAAGGTATATGTATTCGAAGCAGGGATTAGTCCCTTGCCCACGTTCGCTAAAGCCGTTCCAGGAGGCACAAAACTATGGAAATCAACGAGAAATTTAATTTATTCGTACTGGTACATTGAAACGAGACACATGCCAGTGCGACTGCACTCGTTCCAATACTTGAACATTTGAAAAAATATAATAAAGAAAAAGAAATGTAATAAAAAAAGAAATAAAAAGGAGAAAGATAAAAGAGAGAGAGATTGGTAAATTGATAACGTATTATAATATTATTGCCTTTTATTACGTTACACACTGTATAGCCAACCTGTGCTTCTGTCCTTTAAGGAAAGGATCGTTGTGTAAACAATATTGTTGTACTCAACAATTTTCTATTTCGATGGGCATACGATGACAAGCTGGAGTGTCCGATAATAAACTTTATTCTCTTTAAATAAAGTGTATAATGCTTAGCAAATTATTCGGAATACGAACATGACTGGCTACACGTGTAGGCATACCGGTCCTTGTCCGATTTTGCATCAAATACTGTTATAAAATTTAATCGAATTTCAACCGGATTCATAATCGGATTTAATCAGGAGAGGACCTGACGGGAGTTTATTAATAAGAAATAATCCAGCCGGTCTTTATGAAAATTAAATGAAAATTAACGAAATGAAAATAATTTAATCATGACGAACACAAAGCAAAATCTATACCTAATGTTGGCTCAGGAGACCGCATTAAGGATGATTCACAGTAGACCGTTCCGTGTCCGGGCCGGCCCGTTTTCTTCTAGAGAAATACGCCGGCCGTTACGTTTGCTGTCATAGAAAACGGGCCGGCCCGGACACGGAACGGTCTACTGTGAATCATCCCTTATAAGATTCTGTCTATTTTTAATAAACTTCAAATAGAAGGAAGGAGGTTCTCAGTTCGTCTGCATTTTTGGTTTTTAATTTATTTTTTCTGTATATATGTTTCCCGATAACTAACTCTTGACCACGTTGGCCGATTTTGATAATTTTGACATAGTTGTCTCGTGAAATCCTTATGGTGCACCAAAATTAGTTATAATGCGACAGATAGTAAGATCATTTCGGCTGTTAACGAATTGTCTTCATTTGAAAGCACACCAGGATGTTAAATCTCATATAAACTTAACACCACTTTATCGCAACTTTCTGCTCGCGGATGACCAAGACAGCATACTGAGCTAATACTAGCGAGCGAGCAAGACAAAATTATGGCGAGCCTCAATTTAGCCCTTTTTCAATTTTTTAAGAACAGGGATGATGGATAATCTGTGTTCGGCGATAGCCAAAAATGACGCTATCATCTGTCAGTACAGCACGTACTAACTTTGTAGAGAAATACAGAAAATTACCGTTCCGATTTTCGCGAGTTTTGTTTATTGGCAATGCAAACCTTTTACAACTATTAAGGAATCAACAGATACCGTAAGTTTACATGTTGAGAAATATAAAAAGTGATCGAATTAACTGCAGAATATATCTAATATTTATTTATTTTCACAATAAACTAATATATACATTAAAAGGATTGTATAAAACTTAAACTAGCCCGGGGCATTGTCCCCAGCACGCCGGCCGCATTTCCCTGCTGAATTGCCATGCTCAGCCTTTGGGCGATGTAGGAACCTGCCCTTAGGTCGCCAGACACACTGACTAATTTTTTAGATAGATCTTAAACTATGGGTTTAGTGTCAGACGACCGTGGACCGAACGTTTCTACTGCAAGTGCCGCAAATATGTAATCGCTTCTCAAGAAAGCATATTTGCGGCACTTGACCAATTGGGCGTCATCTGCGGCAGACCCCGGCTTCCGGGCCGAACGTCGGACATGGGACGGGGCCAACGTATCCACGCAGGTCACGTTCCACGCCAGAAGTCGCCCCAAAAACTAGGGCAGAAGCGTGCAACCGTCAGGTCTTTTTCCGTCCGCCGCAGACCAGCCAGCCGGGTCCAGGGTAGACGGAATGTTTGCAGTTTTTTTTTATCTAATTAATTATGCACAAATTGTTTGTACAGAAGGCGGGGTTTATTCTTACTTTTGAAATTATTGCCTGCTTTAGTCAGGCTACCGTTCGGGGAGTGTGACACACTCTTAAAGATCTATAACTGAATACGGAGACGTGACCCGCGTGTGCAAACGGCCCTAGGGACCAATTTGGAAGGCAGGGGAAAATTCAAGTGCAGTCATCGAAGTGAACGTATAGGATGGTTTGTTATAGATTCCTGTAAAAGCGTACGGAAATAATATGCTAAGATTGCCACAAAAAAATAGCCTTTGAATTTTATCTCAATTGATTTCGGGTAGAGACATACTGCCTAAAACTGGTTTTTAAATAATATTTTTGATGAAAAAAGGGGGTACTTTGCGAAAGTTTATGATATACAGCATGGAAAGATCGACCTTAGTAAATATTGGAAATAATAGCACATTCTCTGTAAAGGCGATTTTCCTTTATTTTTTGAAACAATAAATTCTGCATTTATGGATTTATGAAAACTCGCTTGTGAAAACAAATAATAAAAAAAAATATAGTTTTCATGGCCTTCCGTTATTTTGATTGTGTTGTTTGTTGAGAAAAAAATAACCTTATTAGTAACTCTTTTGATCTGCATCATAACATATAGCATGTTATTTTTTGACGATTTGAAGTAACAAGTAGTTACAGTAAAAAGACAAAAAACACGGTTAATACACTACTATTACATATTCTGTAACACTGCCAATTAGTAAACGGGTCCTGTATTGTATTTTTAAATAATATTTCTTATTCTATCATATGCAATATAAGTCCAATTTATGTGTAATAAGTTTCTGTTAATAATGTCATTTTTGGTACAATTTTTATCGCTGACTGTACTTTTTTCACAGTCATCATATACTCGTTAAGGGGATTATAATGAACTCAAACAAAAAGGATATACCTTGTGTAGTTTAGGAATTAGTATGGACTAGCTCCACGCTCCATCATCAGATCAGCTCGGTGGTACATGCAATGCCATACACATAGGTTAAGCGTTACATATAGGTTTAAAAAATATTTCCATTTAAGTCAACCGCTGGTAAGATATTAGCTGTCAAAGTCGTGAAATATTCTAATTTCCAAACTATGAAATAAAAAAAAAACTGAAAACATTGAGGTGGTGTACATGTGTTAGTAAATAATTCAAACGATTTTTAGTTTGAATAAGATAAGACGAGCAGTTTTTAAGAATTTTGATATCAATTCTTCTTTTAGTAATAAGTCATTTTCAGCTGAATTAATTTTCGTTCCGAATTGTGAGTTTGTGTGTATTGCGTCTATACGCATATAGATATGATATGTGAACGAAATACACAATAAAAGGTTAATTTCATAAATGGGTTAGTATTACATGAACAATGCCAACATTGTAAAACCCCTTCAGTACTTGAAATTTAGAGCGCTCGTGGCCCAGCGGCGCCCACGTACCGCGTGCGGTATGCGAGGTTAAGCAATGTGGGTGCAGGTCAGTTCTTGGATGGGTGACCCCTTTGAGTGGTTACTAACTGAGCGCTCTCGTGCTTTGGAAGGCGCGTTAAGGCGTTGATCCCGGCTGCTGTCTACGACAGCAGTCGTTAAGCCAAGGCCTTCGGGCGGCTTGAGAACTTCTAACAGTCAAGTTGCCCACTCACTTGAAAAAGGGGGGTCGAAGTTGCACCACGTCCGTAGGGAGTAACCACCGTTACCCTACACGTGACCCCTGGGTGGTGCCAAAAGTGCAACAAAAAAAATGGCAACCGTACTTGTCTTCTCGAAGCGAAAATCTCCCAGATCGTAAATAAATGCCATACTCGTACGATTAAAAATATAACTACTTGAAAGTGCGTGTACTGCAGTCCTTCGGGAAAATCTCGTCAGCGAATTCAAATAGCTCTTATTTTTTAATTAAAATTTCCCTTACTCGCTTTGATTTTTGAGTTGAACTCTATTCCCTTGTAATACGGGTGATGTCTGGTAACCATTGTTCCCAAAATCAAGTGAGTGGCTATTAGTCAAAATCCTTCTTTTATGCTGGTTCTAATAGAGTTTTATAAGTATCAGTATCACTTAATATAATGTTGGCCAAGAATATTGAAATACTTGGTCAAGTTATTTTCAGACATTATTTGCAATTTATTGTATTGAATATTTCGTGGGTAAAAGTGGCTTTTTGGCCAATTTTCAGAATATAAATAAATAAAAAAGTATTTATTTCTGTAACTCTTCTAAACATATACAATAACGTTTTGGTAATTAATAATAATAAAGACAAGTTATAATAATAAATATAAATATTAGTGGACAATAGAACACAAAAACGTTAATCGACCTAGTCCCAAACTAAGCAAAGCTTGTACTATGGGTAATAGACGACGATATACATATGTACTTATATAGATAAATACATACTTAAATACATAGAAAACATCCAAAATCCATAAAAAAATATCCATGCTAAATGCACAAATAATGCCTTGGCCGGGATTCGAACCAGGGACCTCTACAATAGCTTCGGAGGCAGTGTCACTGGTAGTATTTGTTTTGATTTTTACTTTGAAATAGATCATATAGCTACAGATTTAGGTTCACGTTGATCTGGCTTCGATGCTTTGAACATGTCGAGTCTAAGGCAATCGTCCAACCGCCGGCGACGAGCGATAAACGAGCAGAATTTAATACTAGAGAGAGTTTTGTGTGAGCTTTTATCGCTTACTCGCTGACGGTGGGACCAGTGCCTAAGTGACGTCAGGCGTCGTCAGTATGACGTCTATTAGAAGACGTCATAGCCGGAAAATGTACTAGGAGGCGGATGCCCACCCATGTCTAAAATATTAACCTGCTTAATCTTAAAATACTTACCTGACTTACTTACTTAATTATTCATTGGAATGAAATCATAATGCAGAAAAGAACACAGTGACTTTTTGAGATATATAATTTCAATCAACAGAAACTAATTTCCGACCTAGATATGCTGGATCGCATTGTGTATACAATAATAATAATAATTAATATTCTTTATTGCACCATTTAGCTTACTACTAACAAAATGGTAACAACAGCCGGTCTTATCGCTTTAAGCGATCTCTACCAGACAACCTTAACATTTTTTTTATCTTATATCAGCATGGCGTTTTAAAATGAGAACAAAACTACGTTCGAATGGAGAATCGAGTTCAGTCGAGCGTCCTCTTAAATGCGAAAACGTTTCAGGAAGTATTAAATAAGTTAGCCAAATACAGCATGATTATATATTTTTGGTTGATCCATCCATCCATCCATATCAGCCCTAGGACGTCCACTGCTGGACATAGGCCTCCCCAATTTCATGGGGGGTAAATGCCATATTTTTGGTTGATACTGTAATTTATTTATGACTGCCATTATTTAATACGCCTAAGTGGCGTCCAAGAGGGTTCCGGAACTCAATTTAAGGGCTATCATTATTAAGGAATAACGGACGATGATGTTCCCATAATAAATAGGCGGCTATTTTGGAGACTTGCCCTTTGCAAGGTTTGTTTACTGGGACAATTTCGGTAGATTTACTGAAATCGTTTTCTACAAAATCTGAGCGTTTATAATAATATTTACACCACACCTTGCCAAAAAGCGCGTTTTTTGGCCAAGTCGTGACGTGAAATTGTGTACAAAACACGGGTCGTAAAACAGAAAGCCCTCTCTCGCATATTTATGACCCTCGCCTGCGGTTCGGGCCTCAAACATCTGCGATATCGACCTTTCTTTGCTTTACAACCGTTGTATCGTGAATAGCTATTTTGTTCTAAAATGGTTTCACTCTACTTGTGTCTACAATTGTTCAACGTATATATAGGTAGAGTTACCTACTGGTAACTTGACGGATTCCTGCCAGTGTTCTTTTTCATTTGGAGTTAAAGCTTAAACTCTGGGTGAAATCTAAAAAAAATGATATTAAAAAATCGTGATCAAGTAAATTCTATTGGTAGCCTTTATTTAACTTTTAGATGATATAAAAGATACATACTATTTAGAAGCTTTGAAGTCTCGTATCTTGTTATTATTCTCATTTGATTTTGTGATTAATGTTAATTTTATATACTATCTAAATATTTAATGGAAATATGTTATAAAGTTTAAAATAAGAAACTACCCTATTCATCATTCATTCGCGTGCCCTTTTCCCATTTACTTGGCGTCGGCGCAACATGAATTTTATAGGATTAGCAAAAAAATTTGTCCACCACCACATCAGCCCTAGGACGTCCACTGCTGGACATAGGCCTCCCCCAATTTCATGGCGGGTAAATGCCATAATCGCCACGCTTGGCATGCGGGTTGGCGATCGCAGTATCTCCACCGCACTCTAGGAATGCTGCTGCCCATTCTCCGGTGGTCTTGGTCGTAGTTTAAGGACATACCCGGGTCCCAAAAAAAATTATTTATGATTATTTATGGTGGTTATTTATTGGTAAAAATATTTATACCAATAAATAATCAGTATCCGAATATTATAGACCGAGCCTCCTTGTTGACTACGAAATCCTAAATAAGCTTGCGCTGGCTTTGCACAGGTCAGCAATAGGGATGTTGACTAATAGTCAAATCAGCAACTTTTAATGAAACGTCAAAAACGCTCTGTTAGTATGAATTTTGTAGGGAAATAGGAACGAGTGACGTCACGCCTTTTGTATGATCAATTAGCGTCCCTTTATTGTTCTTTATGCATTTAAAAATCTTTAAAATAGCAAAAATAAGTAGAAGCGTGATATATTCTGAATATTTTCGTGAGATTTATTTATTGGTAATGTAAGGGTAATTTATTATTATTGGTGTCAACATCCCAATTAGTGTACACAAATTTTAATGTTTTGCAATACCCAGCTACGAGTGTTTTCAACAGCATCAGCGAAAGAGGAAAACTGCCAAATCTTATTTAGCAGTCCTTTTATTGGTATCTCAAATACACTCGCGTCCAAAAATTCGGGTCATCATGAATTTAATAACCGCAATAAGGTTTTTTTTACAGTTGCATAATATAATATTACCAACCACCACCCAACCCAACTATATAAGTAATTTCCAGGATCCTATCGTAAAAATATCAATACACAAAACCGGCCAAGTGCGAGTCGGAATCGCGCACGAAGGTTTCCGTACCAGAAAAAAAACGCAAACAACTATTGTGTTGTATGGGAGCCCCCTTAATTATTATTATTATTTTGATTTTAGTATTTGTTGTTGTAGCCACAATAAAAATACATAATCTGTGCAAATTTCAACTGTCTAGTTATTACGGTTCTTGAGATCTAGCTCGGCGAGTGGTAGCCATGAAAAAGGGCTAAAATATCACGTTTTTTGTATGGAAGCCCTCCTTCATTATTATTATTATTATTTTATTTTTAGTATTTGTTGTTACAGCTGCAACAGAAATACACAATCTGTGAAAATTTTAACTGTCTAGCTATTACGGTTCTTGAGATACAGCCTGGTGACAGACGGACGGAGGGTCAGCGAAGTCTTAATAGTAATAGGGTCCATTTTTACCCTTTGGGTACGGAACCCTAAAAATAAGTTTTTTGCGATATTTCGTCCGTTAACGTTGTTTCTTATGGGTTTTTACGAGCCCAACTTAAACCTGGAAGTATAAATTTAAAATTAAATAAAGATTATGACAGGATTCAAATAACTGTACAACCTTGTACGAGTAGGTACTATTTTGGGAATACATGATGGTATTTTAACGACGACCCCTATTCTTTGTCCTCGAATGTAGAAGCTACGCCCATTTCAGAATAGATTTCGCTAAAAACAATGAAAAGTGCCCTTTTTTGTCGAAGACAAAACAAGAGGCCAGTTTTAGTGTTCCCTACCGATATCGGTTTAATGGAATATACTTATGTGATTTCAGGGTATCTGTCCATTTATTACATGACAAGAGTAGTGAGAGGGCGCAGTACGCTCGGTTCTCCATACAAACGTATTTACCCTGTCATTTTAAAACGCCATGCTAGAATAACATGAAACTTTGTATACACAATGGGATCCGGCATATCTTAGGTCAAAAATTAGTTTCTGTAGCTTGAAATTATAATGGAGAAAAAAATACAGCGATTATTAAGGTTTTCATACAAGGTGTAAAAAACTGAAAAAACCGCTGTATTTTTTTTCTTTTACAATTTCTAGCAACATAAACTAATTTCCGACCTACATATGCCGGATTCCATTGTGTATACCGGTGTATACAAAGTTTCATGTTATTCTAGCATGGCGTTTTAAAATGAGAGGGTAAATACGTTTGTATGGAGAACCGAGCCACACCGAGCGTACTGCGCCCTCTTATTATTATACTCGTATGTACTCTGTTATTTTTATTTCCGTTAAATTTGACGCGCTGATTGGTACGTGAACAGAAGCTACTTGGTATGTCGTATTTTGAAAAAATCCGTAAAATAGTTATTTGTTCTAACAAGAGAGCAAAGTACATTTTTGCTGTGAGTGTTGATGTTGCGTCCCGAGCAAGCGAAAGATTCTATAATTGAATCACGAGTGTAGCGAGGGACTCAAAGACACGAGATGCAAATATCTTTGCTCTCGTGTGATACAGATACTCGGTGTCGGCCTGTTTAGTCTAGTTGGTAGTGTCACTGCCTCCGAAGCTAGAGGTCCCGGGTTCGATTCCCGGTAAGGGTATTTGTTTCTGTGGTGAGCAGAGACATTTGTTCCTGAGACTTGGATGTTTTCTATGTATTTAATATATCGTCGTCTAGTACCCATAACACAAGCCTAATTGAGCTTACAATGGGACTAGTTCGGTTTGTGTAAAAAAAATTGTCCTATAATATTTATTTATTTATTTATACATACAACTTTTCACCTCAGCGGAGAGAACACGTAACGCAAAGGAATAGTGACAGAGATAATGAAGATTAAATCTTCAAAGTTTGTTATACACCCTGCAGTATGAAAAGATGACCTGCGACTAACCTAAAATCCAAAAAATAGATTTTTTCACGCTTGCACCAAAATTGCACCTTGCACACTGGTTTCAAACAGCAAAACCCGCTGTTAGAAACCATTGTTCAATAAACAAATGTTCGTGCCGCTGAGGTGAAAATATTAAGGTTTATTTTTTATTTATTTTTTATGACATAGGTGGCAAACGAGCAGACGAATCGCCTGATGATTTTCTTAAATATCCAACAGCTTTTATGGTATTATAACATACTGCATAGAAGACTGCCAAGTTAAGGCTCAAAATGCATTAAGCCGCAGTAAATTAGTTTTACTGTAAACAAGCTAATGCCAAACTTGGCAACTTTTCAGATAATCTACGGAACTTGGCGCCCATTTAGATCTCAATTCTTTTGTCTGTGAACTTGGCTGCCATTTTCACATTTATGTTTTTGATGGGATTAAATTTACGTGTCTTATTTATTTGACATGTATATTGCTTTAACCTGTTACTGTGTACAATAAAGTGCTTTACATCCATACTTACATAATATGTAGTAGATTACGATACAAGTGCAGAAAACAGGAAAGAAACTCGTATTGATTTAAAACACTCCCTTCGGTCGTGTTTTAATTTATCACGACTCGTTGCGAATTACCTATTCCACGTGTATCGTAAAACGTTTTACAGTACATATATATGGCTCTTTAAAGTTTCGACATAATGCACGTAATCTGCTGATTACCGCACTGGTGCGGTAAAGTAGCACCATAATTATGTACTTTTTTTTTTGTTCAAATCAAAGAAAGGCCAGATGTTTGAGGCCCGAGCCGCAGGCGAGGGTCATAAATATGCGAGAGGGCTTTCTGTTTTACGACCCGTGTTTTGTACACAACTTTACGTCACCACTTGGCCAAAAAGCGGGTTTTTCCGGACGCGCAGCGTGCGGAAAAGCGCGCTTTTTGGCAAGGTGTGGTGTAAATTAATTTATTATATATTTTTTTAAATAGCACGGGTTAAGACAATATGTTTGCCTGGAGAATTTAAATTTATTTGACCTGCGGGCCTATGATGGTTGCCATTTTATCACTTATCGTCGTGAAAAAATAAGACATTCGTCACGTTCTGACAAGTATACGAGTGCGAGAGTGACGGGCGTCTTATCCACGACGATAAGTGATAAAACGGCAACCATCATAGGCCCACTGAAGACTCTTTAAGTTAACGGAAATAAAAAAATATGCATAGTTTTTATAGACTCAAGCGAGCGAGTGAAACGAATATTTGACGGATATGTTCGCTTTAACAATGACATAACCCTATTTAGGCTGGGTTGCACCGACTTACGATCACAGACTGATCAACGTTAAATATGGCGCCGGCAGCTGTCGTCTCATAGAAACTTGTCAAACTTTCCATACATTCAAATTTTAACGAACACGACTTACGATTACAGACGGTTTGGTGCAACCCGCCCTTAGGCGTTGTCATATCGATTGGATGGATTGTCACGACGTATCGTCGGTCTTTCCTTGCCTCTGCTAAAATTAGGTTGGCACACGTTTACAGAATTATTTGATTAAAACTGACACCAGTCTGCAACTTTTGGGTTTTAAGCTATTGGGATATAAATAAAAGTGAGTTATTATCCTATGTCTTTATTTCAATATAATGTCTGCCTTGGACGACAAATCACGGTTTCAGGTTTACAAAAGTATGTCTGAGGATGCTCAGTCGGAGACGCTGGTCGTGTTACAAAAGTCCGTGTGGATTTGTCGATCCAATAAGCTACGTTAAGATGTTAGTCCCTAGGTTTTTGCGGTGATCAATAAAGTATAACAATCAAATTACTTCCTTCTTCCCTTTATACAAAAAAAATGGTTTATCACCGACCTTCACTGAAATATATTTTCTGTACTTTCGGTTCGCTTCCAGATACTGTGCAGCGCCGCTTGAAACTCTGAAGGCGCAGCACCCGCGTCGGTGACGAACTTGCTGAGATTTAACCCGATGCAGAGATGGACAATAGTTATTTGTTCAACAAGAGAGAAAAAGTAAATTTTTGCTGCGAGTGTTGATGTTGAGTCCCGAGTAAGCGAAAGATTCTACAAAAAAAATTAGAATCTTGAGCGTAGCGAGGGACACAAAGACACGAGATGCAAATATCTTTGCTCTCGTGTGATACATACAACTTTTTGCAAGAACATATAACGCAAAGGAATAGTGATAGAGAGAATGAATTTACTTGAACTAACCTACGATATGAAAAATTAAAAAGTTAGTTTTTTTCAGACTCGCAGCAAAATTGCAGTGAGCACACTGGTTTCAAGCCGGAAAAGTCGTTTTCACGCTCGCAGCCAAGTTGCAAGTTGCTCACTGGTTTCACGCAACAAAACCGCCATTTTCGAGCCGCCGAGGTGAAAATATAAATATTTAAATCTTATGGAAATGCTAATTACATATGTGTCGTCGAAGTCCTTTAAAAGGTTGGACTACAAATAAAACTTCACTTCATTGACTTCCCGATAAGAAGGAAGAAACAAATCAAACAATTATCATTGTATAACACCATGACTATAATATTTTAACACTACAACATTTTAACATTAACATTTTAACAATCCCTTTTAGACTGGAAAAGAACAAATTGGTGTCATTAGAATTTAATCATGTGGATTTACCCATACCGTGGAAGGTGTTCAGAAGTTCATGTCTTACCAGAGGAACCTCCAAACTGGATCATGGTTCTGCCTGACGAAACCCACCCTATTGCCACATGTATGGGCTGCCAGTGGCTGCAAAAGAACCACATGGTCAGAAACCGACAAAGGCCATCCGAAGCACTTGATTAAATCATATTTGGAAAAGACTACTCACATTCAGCCGATGCCAAAAATAAAGACATCTTGGCCATTTCCACTAGCACAGCCACACTGCTATGCGGCGTGGAGACCGGATTCAAATGGCCTAATTTTTACAAGCCATCACATAGATGTTCCTTGTCAAATCCCTCCAAAAACCAAATCTCTGACGCCTATCTGGATGATACCAGCGCAAGAGGACCTAATCAACCTCTTGAGAACGTATGTACGGTCTTGTCTTGTACGATTAATTGTCTTTATGCCGCCGCTGTCTACAGCTGTCGCAACATGGTCGATGGACTCGTCTCGTCCGCTGTCTGAGCTTCTTTTTTTTCAAGTCATGTCAGGTCTTTGAGTTTAGAATTAGTCGTTTGAAATGGGCTGTCAGTAAGTCTGCCAGTCATAGTCGTGTCGGTCGGCCAGCGAAGTGGCTAGGCGCCCCGACAACTTTTATCAGGAATAACTTTTTAATAATGGAGATATGACCCAAATTGTTATTTAAATTTCTTTTATTTATATTTGATGAATTTAGTATTAAATATTAAAGTTTTAATCATTGTTATTCCCTAAGAAATCATATTTATTACCTCAAATTCCAGCATTCATCATCCTACTGACAACTCTGAATATATTTAAGTGATTCCTATTGGCTATTGTTTGTTTTTCATTACACTTGACAATTTCTGAATCAATGCCAACAGAATGAATAAATGTTGCTCCTAGAAAAGTATGCCTAACCAGGAATATTTGAAACAATAGAATCAAAGTTTGTCGGCCTAGAGGTCCCGGATTCGAATCCCGGCCAGGGCATTTATTTGTGCATTTTTCACGGAGATTTGTTCTTGGGTCTTGGATGTTTTCTATGTATTTATCTATATAAGTATGTATATCGTCATCTAGTACCCATAGTATAAGCTTTGCTTAGTTTGGGACTAGGTCGATTTGTGTAAGATTGTCCCCCAATATTCATTTATTATTTATTATTAAAGCTGAAAATTTAAGATGTTACTTAAAACACGCCATGTAACAGGATATAGGTATTAACTCGTTAATTAACGACGTAACAGCCTCGTTATGACAAGGTTGTACCATTGTTTAATCTCTGAATCATCATCATCATCCGAGCGTTATTCCCAGTACAGTTGCATCCTGAAGAATGCCTGGGGTCCGCTACCTAATTGTTTAATCTCTGAATGTTCCAAATAAATCCACGACCTATATAAATTAGTTTACTCATGTAACAATTCATAACTAGTGTGGATATTTAAATAGTAAACCATTCGGATTATCGCAAGTAAAGATAAATAAAAAATAACATAACATAACATAAACTCATGCCCGCCCATGTCCCCAAAAGGGGTAGGCAGAGCACACGAAACTAATTACAGTGCCTTTTTCAGCAATTGGAGGTTTATAGATGGAGAAAATGTGATATAGCAGTGACAGGTTGCTAGCCCATCGCCCACAACACACTTCAACCTGGTTCCCATAGTCGACTCTTACTACACCCAAGGGAAGAAAGGGGGTGGTGCTATTCTAACCCGGCATACACGGGAAAAAAATACAAAATATGGTATTTTCTTTAAGTTTTGCTTTTTTTATTATCCAAAAGTAAATTAAGCGTCCTCCGCGCACTTGACTTGAACTCGATTCTCCATACAAACGTAGTTTCGTACTTAATTCGTTCTCATTTCAAAACGACATGATGAATTAACATAAAATTTTTGTACACAATGGGGTCCGCCATGTCTAGGCCGAAAATTGGTTTCTGTTGCTAGAAATTGTAATAGAAAAAAATTACGAGTTTTTGAGTTATGTATGGTTTGCATGAAACCTTTAATAATCGCTGTATTTTTTCTCCATTACAACTTTAAGCAACAGAAACTAATTTCCGGCCCGGATATGCCGGATCCCATTGTGTTTACAAAGTTTAATGTTATACCAGCAATACCAGCATGCCGTTTTAAAATCAGAGCGAAACTACGTTTGTATGGAGAAGCGAGCTCCCTGCGGTCTCTTAAGAGTTACCATCAGGATTCTTATAAGACCAAAATGAACTGAAACGTAACAAACAGCTATCGTGCTAGTTAGGCTGGCTGTATATACGGCGCGTGGCGCCGTGTAGCTGCACATTACCGTTTTCAAGGATGACTGGCATGAAATAGTACATTACTACAGAGGCCGGGACGAAAGGGGTTGGCGGCCGAAGACATATAGACCGCCGAGCGAAGCGAGGCCGGATAGGTCTAAGGCGGGCAACCACATATTTCCCGCCGAGGTATGTATAGTGCTTTTCTCAAACATGCAATAAAATAAACAACAAAAAAATCAAAGTTTTATTTTTAATACGCATAGTGGCAGAATGTCATGATGCCTGTGCCACAAAATTATGTGGAATGGAAATTAAAAAAGAGGACTTTGCCGGCCTAGGTCTGCAAAGGCCTGCATGATTTGTATTAAATCCCATTAACGACCTCTTGTCCTAGCCGCACCTGAAACGTCATCCTTCGCAGCCTATTATAAGGAATATAACATCAATATTTAATTGCATGTTTGAGAAAATCATAAACATAGCGCCAATATCCCACCAGCGCAGCATCCAGCGGGCCTGCTGGCGCCAAGAAACAAATACTTGCATATTATCTCGTACTCCGCCTGCCATAATATTTTTTTCTCAAACATGCAATGAAATATTGATGTTATGTTCCTTATAATAGGCTGCGAAGTATGACGTTTCAGGTGCGGCTAGGACAAGAGGTCGTTAATGGGATTTCATACAAATCTTGCAGGCCAAGGCCGGCAAAGTCCTCTTTTTTAATTTCCATTCCACATAAATTTGGGGCACAGGCATTATGACATTCTGCCACTATGCGTATTAAAAATAAAACTTTGATATTTTTGTTGTTTATTTCATTGCATGTTTGAGAAAAGCACTATACATACCTCGGCGGGAAATATGGGGTTGCCCGCCTTAGACCTATCCTATTTATATGTCTTCGGCCGGCAACCCCTTTCGTCCCGGCCTCTGTAGTAATGTACTATTATTTAGAAAAAGAGGTCTTCGCTGCTGAGTGACGGTGCCGGCCGGCCTTTTAGATGTTAAATATACGAGTATTGTCCACAGTCCAGTTATTTAATTATTAATTGATACATTTTGATTGCTAATTTTGAATATTATGTAGGGTCAGATTGTAAAATAAGGCAAAATCTATTATTCCTATTCGATTTATTACGAATAAACGAAAAAAGGTGGTACCGTTTTTTTAGCAGGTTCAATCCAGGTTATTGCTTAGCAACATAAGATTTAACAATGATTCTGTTATCTGTCATGTAATCATTGACATTATAGAATAACAGATGACGACTCAGAGTACCCAGAGTAGACGTCAAATAATAAAACCGCTAAGAGCGAGAAGATCATATACTAAATTGAATATGAGCGACAGAGACGGATATATCATTTGTTGTCTTCGTTATAGTTCCGCGTGGTTCCGCTTTTCTTTTTTGCCTCTGTCATCCAAACGTCAAGTCAAAAAGTTTGAGGCAAATAAACGATTACCCGGCCTACTTAAAGAGGTTATTGTAAGCCGCCAGACGTTTAAGACTAGTACTCAATTTACCTGCATAAGAGCTTTTCTGTCCCCCTTGGTGAAACTCGTATAGGATTTCTATAGAAATTCTTACTCTGACAATGTCCAATAATCTAACTATGCATGTATAATTGCCTTTTTCAAATGGAACGACCTAGATCCGAAGACTGGAAAATTTATTTTCATTATAATTTTGATTTGTTTTTAAACAGCCGGTAAGGTGAGTAACTCATAATTTTTTACGGTTTATAACAGGTTATAGGAAAATATAAACGTAAACTCTCTATGACAACGAGGTTAGTTAGTTATTCGGTCGAAAAAGTGACGAACCTTTTCATTCCGCGACTGTACTTTAGGTTAAGATGAGGCAAACAGTTACTGGTCATTCCCATTTAGTACGATATAATAGTAGATTATATACTAAAAAGTAATAGCTATTTACGATACAAGGGTTGTAAAACAAATAAAGGCCGATATCGCAGATGTTTGAGGCCCAAGCCGCAGGCGAGGGTCATAAATATGCGAGAGAGGGCTTTCTGTTTTACGACCCGTGTTTTGTACACAATTTTACGTCACCACTTGACCAAAAAGTGGGTTTTTCCGGACGCGCAGCGTGCGTAAAAATGCGCTTTTTGGCAAGGTGTGGTGTAAAAGTTCTTTATTATTATATTTAGGCATAGTATATGAACCTTTGAATGTCAATGAGCTATCACCGGTTCCGAAAACATAATGCCTGCCACGAGAAGAACCGACGTAAGAAACTAGGTGAGGTGTCACATTTTACAAAACAACATAGATACATCGTATAGGCACTGAGGGGATAAAGCACTGTTTTATGTCACGGGCCTGATATTGAATCCTGAGCAAATGATCTCGAGATTTAACTCCCGAGCGTAGCGATGGTGTAACGAGTTAATAATTAAAACGGATTCCTGAGTTCAGCGAGGGATTCAAGCTCGTCCAAGACGAAAACAGCGTTATCCCAAAGGAGAATACTTATGTGATATCCAAACACAGTGAATAATTAATTAATTAATTTAACAGACTTACCTCAACAGCCGATAATGAGCCAGTGCGCTAAACGTGCTGTGAGGTGGAGGTGGCGGCGGCACCGACGCCGCGGCTGCGGCGCGTGATGCGCCTTGCAAAACGCGTATGCCCATGCGCACCATATTCCGACGGGATACCTTCTCGTCGACTTTCTCGGCTGCTAACATAGTAACAAATAATGCCTCTATTCGAGACTTGTCCAACAATACTTTATGCTTATGTACAGGAAATATTCAAGCGATTAAAAAAAACACCCCAACCACATACACACTCACTCACTAGCATAAACATAGGTACAATTAATTATAATAACTAAGGAAAATAGTTTTAAGAGTGCGCAGTACGCTCGGTTTTCCATACAAACGTATTTACGCTCTCATTTTAAAACGCCATGCCAGAATAACATGAAACTTTGTATACACAATTGGATCCGGCATATCTAGGTCGGAAATAAGTTTTTATTGCTTGAAATTATAATGAAGAAAAAATTCAGGTATTATTAAAGTTTTCATACAAGCCGTAAAAAACTCAAAAAACCGTTGCATTTTTTTTCTTTGACAATTTCTAGCAACAAAAACTGATTTCCGACCTAGATATCCCAGATCCCATTGTGTATACAAAGTTTCATGTTATTCTAGCATGGCGTTTTAAAATGAGAGCGTAAATACGTTTGTATGGAGAACCGAGCCACACCGAGCGTACTGCGCCCTCTTAAGACTGCGCAGTACGTTTGGTTCTCCATACAAACGTATTTATGCTCTCATTTTAAAACGCCAGGCTAGAATAACATGAAACTTTGTATACACAATGGGATCCGGCATATCTAGGTCGGATCATAGTTTCTGTTGCTTAAAATTATAATGGAGAAAAAATACAGCGATTATTAAGGTTTTCATACAAGCCGTAAAAAACTCAAAAAGCCGCTGTATTTTTTTTCTTTTACAGTTTCTAGCAACAGAAACTATGATCCGACCTAGATATGCCGGATCCCATTGTGTATACAAATTTTCATGTTATTCTAGCATGGCGTTTTAAAATGAGAGCATAAATACGTTTGTATGGAGAACCCATCCACACCGATCGTACTGCGCCCTCTTAAGAACAGTACAACATTAAGTATACAAATAACTTACAAGGAGACGCTGGTCATAATAGAATTTATATTGGTTGTGAAACAAATGAATATCATTGTTTTTTTTTTAAAGCTAATGTGTTAAGCATAAAAGAGAAATTGGGGCCATAAATCATCGTCATAAACGCAACGTATCTGAATAAAGTCTTGCGACCGATTGCAGATAATAAATGAAAAAAAAAATTAGAGGTCAAAGTGCGCAGTAGGTATCTGAATTATCTGATATTAAATTCAAGAATTATGTAAAGCATAAACTCTTTATAGAAAGCATATAGCACACACGAATTCACGAACGATAAAACACCGTGGGATTTAATTATGACTGAAATTTTAATGTAATGAATTATTTATAATGTTATTTTCTTTTTGACATTTCGAGTTTATTGTAGTGTCTAATCTTTTGTATTATATCAATATTTCTTAAAATTATTAGCCCAAGTAAATGTTTTAACCACGTTTAAACTGACTATTTGAAAGTGCTTGTGCCTATTTGAATAATGAATATTTTTACTTTGACTATAGATATCTGAAACGCAGGCTCTTGTAGGGCAGTTAGGACGTGTCAAAAAATTTTGCAGCTGCTTGGCAGATATTAATGCAACGGCCCTATGATGATTGCCATTTTATTACTTATTGTCTTGGATAAGACATTCGTCATGTTCTGAAAAGTATGTGCGTGAGAGTGACGGCCGTCTTATCCACGACGATAAGTGATAAAATGGCAACCATCATAGGCCCGCAGCGGGCCTATGATGGTTGCCACTGGTGGTTGTACAGGATGGTTCGGGAGACGTTAGAAAGATTTTGTAGATCAACCACACGGATTTAGTAGATCATATAAGCTACTGTTTCGTACCACTGTGAACTGTGAGATTAACGTTATTTTTGTAGTGTTCAAAATATAACGTTTGTAAATAATTTTAAACATATTGTTTTCAACACTAAAGATAAATGAACGTTAATTTCACTAATAGTGGCACGAAGCAGTAGCTTATGATCAACTGAATCTGTAGTGTTGATCTTGTTCACGTCTCCCGAATCACCCTGTCTAATATTTGCCACTCGTTACTTAAATGTAAAATAATTACAATTATGAGTCGACGTTTTTCGACAAAAGGCTTCGCTGGTAATTAATTAGAAGCCCGAAAAGGCGTTGGAACGCGTCAGTTATAATTACAATACCTAGTCATTTTTGTAAAAGTGCGAGTAGGTATTACCAAAATACTATTCTTTATTCAAATAGGCTTTATCTAAAGGTTGGAACGCACAGAGCGCGGCGCAGCGTCGTTGCGTGGCGGAGGCGGTTTTCCGTAAAGGCAAACGCTGTCCGGGGGATGTTTTACCGGAAAAACCGCGCGACATAGCGGAGCGGAGGCGGCGTGTGCGACATATGAAGCAGTTCATTTAATCGTATGGCATTTATTTACGAACCGTGAGATCTTCGAGAAGACAAGTACGGTTGCCAGTTTTTGTTGCACTCTTAGCACCACCTAGGGGTCACGTGTAGGATAACGGTGGGTACTCCCTACGGACGTGGTGCAACTTCGACCCCCCTTTGTCAAGTGAGTGGGCAACTTGACTGTTAGAAGTTCTCAAGCCGCCCGAACGCCTCTAACTTGGCTTAACGACTGCTGTCGTAGACAGCAGCCGGGATCAACGGCTTAACGTGCCTTCCAAAGCACGAGAGCGCTCAGTTAGTAACCACTCAAAGTGGTCACCCATCCAAGAACTGACCTGCGCCCACATTGCTTAACCTCGCATACCGCACGCGGTAGGCGGGTGCCGCTGGGCCACGAGCGCTCGCATATGAAGCAGTAATAGACAGTATTGGCAGTCGACAGTTTCGGAAAGATCAAATATTCAAGACCGCTGCGCCCGCTCTGTACATCACGAGCTTTATTGCGGATGATGGATGGGAAATATGATAACACAAATTCACCTAAATATTTGTTGAATTTTGTTATTTCCTTTCTTATTTACTGGTGTTTTGTTTATTATTAATTTATTATTGGATTTATTACTAATTTGACAAACTCTTCTATATTTTTGTTTGTGTGTGTTTTATGTGTAATCGTGAATCAATGTAATATAATCATGCATCCTTTTAGATAAATGAACGGTTTTAGTAATTTTAGGTAACACAGTGCTTGTATCTAAACGGATACACACGACAGCGAACTTGTTAAATTCAATTCAAAATTTAAAGCGCACAATGTTCAAACAACCTTCATAAGTAGTGCTTACAGTTTTTATTGCAAGTTTTAATTGGTCAATCGACACAAACAAAACTATTATAGTTAATAAAGTAGTGTAAAGCCCTCCGACTGTTTGAATGTTGTTGCTCGCCTGTTATTGGTGCATAAATATTAGTAGTTAGGAGTATACTGTTTCTGCGGCACCCCTGCGGCGCGGCCCGAAGGGCCGAAATTTTTTTTGGTTTTTTGCTGCGGCAGGTTTTTTTGGGTGTCTTTTTCGTGTGAATTTGAAATGCAGCTATGTGATATGTGACCCCCCGTTGTTTTATGTTTATGACAGGTGTGGGTGCATTGTTGTTTTTTTGCTGCGGCAGGTTTTTTGGGTATCTTTTTCGTGTGAATTTGAAATGCAGGTATGTGATATGTGACCCCCCGTTGTTTTATGTTTATGACAGGTGTGGGTGCATTGTTGTTTTTTGTTAGAAGATTGCTGTTTTGAGACGATTTGTGTATTTTATTTAAAAACGATTTATTTGATTAGGATCAACAGTCTGTTTTTGCTCTATTCCCACGCAAAGGTAGGTAATTAATTACATTCTGTGAACAGCAATATATTTTAAAATTAATGTTGACAGAAATGATCGTGAGAATGACATGGGTTTTCTATTTGATTGGGTATAAATAAAAGTAAAGAACATTTGAAGCTAAGCAGGTTCAAACACGCCCCATCCGTTGGAATATTGCAGTAAAAAACTAGTTGTTTCGTGTCGTAACATGCAACGAACAGATGTTCATTTTTATGGGGGTAACATATTTATTGTCTTATCTGTGACATGTGAGCGTGTATTATATTTGGGAAAAAAACGATAAATATCAGCAACTATTACGAAATGTCATGCTTGCCGTATTTTATTGGTCACTAAACTACCTAAAGATCATTTAAATCTATGCAGGTTCCATTTCCAAGAATATTGCAGTAAAAAACTAATAAAATTCCACGTCTTGCTACAAGTTAGAACGTGTTGTATCAAATGAACAGGTACCTGTTTTATTAATAGATTTTTTTCTCCTAACCGCTACGTGTGTCCCGGTGTGTGTGTGTGTGTGTGTGTGTGTGTGTGTGTGTGTGTCTGTCGTGAATAAAAGCAAAGCTCAAATCCAGAGGGCCGCCATTCGCTCAGATTAGTTTGTCTGAAAACCGTGTCAAGTGTTAAATAAAAGTGTACTAAAGTAGATAGTTGTCAATAGTTTTAATTTTTCTTGCTACGAGTTAAAATGGAGGTAAGTCCCACATTAACTAATTAATTATGTGCAAAAATTACATGTTTCCATTTGTATCAAGCATCTCACATGTTTTTTTGGTTGTTTTAGATATCAAACGAGAATTCCCTTGAGTACACTATGAAAAATTATTATTATAACAATTTGAGTGACGATGAAGCCCAATGCTCAAAACCACTTATAATTCAAGCACAAAAACGAACCAACAACATTGATGTATTTTTTGATAAGCCTAAAAAGAAGCAGGCTACAGAATATTCATCTACTGTCGCCAAGTCTACAAATGGAGGCACTAATTATATATCTTCTCGCGTAGATGATGTTACAAAGATCACTCATGTCGTTAAAATTGACGTCTACGATATAAAAAAATTGCGTGGTATCCCAAACGATCAGCACTGGAAATTCGCGGATACTAGAATCAAATACTATACGCAGGGTGAAGAAGATGACTTTTATTCTAACACAAAAGAATTGATTTACAATATTACGAAAGATATTGCAACAAAAAACGATTGCAAGAAATATTTTATCAACGCTAAGCCATAAATTATATCTTACTCCACCCACAAGCAACTCTCCCCCCACCAACGAACAAATGATTTTTGGGGCTATATAAAGTTCGACACCGCAAAAGAAACCATACCGTATCTCTATTAACACCCGTGAAAGTCAAGCTGCACAATGGATCTACAAAACTCACAATACGATGAAGAGCTTTATGAACGCTGCGAAGACGTCTCAGACCTCAATAAGTCCCTTTTTGATGATGAACTCTATCAACATTGTTTGGAAGTCGAGAATCAACCGCAAAATATGTGAGTACTCAAAATTGAAACATGTTTTAACCAGTTATATTTGTTGACTAGCAGTGGGGAGGAGATCCCAATATAAGTGTTAATTCTCAACGAAATACACCATATTATTCACACCATCATTATGGCGACTACAAGTGAGGATATTAAAATGTTTAGCAAGCCAGTGTTATTAAATAGTTTTCATAAATATTTAAGGCTGTGGTTTATCAGTGGAAAACTCGATCCTACTATAGCTTGCGATCCAGATATTAAACCATATATCACGCCTTGCAGTGGACACGTAACCGTTTTACAATCAATGATTTCACATTATGATGAGATAGATGGCGTATTACCCATGGAAGCGTATTGTTCTCTTTGTCAATCAAATAAATCAGGTAATACGGTGCTTCAAGTGACTCTGTTGAAGTGGCTTGTAGCTAAGTATTTTTTGTACAATTAAATGAATTTTTTACTCATTTTTAGATCTATAACACGTGGAGTTAAACGAAAACGGATATCAGATGATACTTTGCAACCTTGTGATTCGCACACTCCAACAGATGTCAAGGAACCAAAACAAGACCTTAGATCGCAGCAGCAACCATCAACTTCACGAGACACAGCTGAATCATCATCTACATCCGACGTTTGTGATACCGTCGAGTGTAAAACCTGCAAACGGAACGTTTCCAGAAGGTACTATGCCCAGCACTTAAGAAGTAATATTCATAAAAATAACTGTTTAAGATTTCAACATTCATATCCTAATGTTGAACTTATTGAAGCTGCTTTTGGAAATAGATTGTTAACTTATAGAATAGTATCAGCCCAGGAAACTACTAACCTTGAATTTGAAACACCTGAACTTTTTTTTGAGAGGATAAAACCATCTCTTAATAAACTAATAGACGACACCATTAATCAGCTAACAATTTTCAAGACTAGTTTTATCTTACACGCTGAATTCGTACAAGAATCCAAGGGAATAAACAATTTTTTTGATTTTAACGTCTTGAGTTGGACCATTTGCAAAGGTGATGACAGAGAAACATTTTTAGATAATCTAAAAAATTCTATTATGAATAAAATTTCAAACTTTGAAAAAAAAGACAGTGGATGGAGTCTTAAACACATAAATTACTTGGATATGAATATAAATCAATTTAACCCATTACGTGGTTCTTCATATATTGATTTACCACACGATATCAAAGCAAAAAAAGCAATTGTTAACGTGCAAAATCGTGACCACGAGTGTTTGAAATGGACAATACTTTCAGCATTGTATCCAGTTAAGGATAGTTCACAGAGAGTATCATCCTACGTCACTCATCAAAACAAATTAAATTTTTCAGATGTACCATTTCCAGTAAAATTAACAGATATTCATAAAGTTGAAAAGCTAAATGATATAAGCATTAATGTTTTTGGATTACATTACAATAAAACTTCTAAATCACATGAAGTAATCGGTCCACTCTACTTTACCAAATGCCGTAAATCAATACACATAAATTTACTTTACATATCTAGAGGTAGCCAGGGGCATTACTGCTATATAAAAAATCTTTCTCGATTAGTAAGCCGACAAATATCAACAACCAATTATAGCTTTCACATTTGCGATGGTTGTTTATTAGCATTCTATTCAAATGAACAGTTAACGAATCATCAAAAAAATGATTGTACTCACGTTGTTATTGAACTTCCAAACCGTGATAAGACAAGAAAAGATTGGCTTGGTGATGAGATCTCATGTGATAAGATTTATTTTGATAAATATCAACGAAAGCTTAAATTACCGTTTGTTGTGTATGCAGATTTTGAGGCATATTTAAATCCAATATCATCTTGTGATCCAGATCCGTCAAAATCTTACACAAAAAACATTCAACAACATGAAATGTACAGTTTTGGTTATTTTATAAAATGTTCATTTGATGATAGTCTTTCACGGTATTATTCACATACAGGTCCAGATTGTGCTAAAGTTTTTATGGACACCCTTTATAATGATTTAGCAAAAATAATTAAATTCATTCACTTTCGGAAAAATCCAATCCCATTAAATCAGAGTGATTTAAAAAGAATTGGGGATGCTAATAATAAGTGTATTATATGTAACAATGTCTTAAAATCCCAAAGCGTTTTCAGCTATGATTGGATAACGGGAAAATTTCAGGGTGTGGCACATAAGTCATGTGATTATAAATTCATACCTCCCTCATATGTACCAGTATTTTTTCACAATCTGAGCAACTACGACGCACATTTTATTGTAAAAGCTTTGAACTTCCGTGAAGGACCTATCGACATTATCCCACAAAATAAAGAAAAATATATTTCGTTTAGCAAACAACTGAAATTTGATAAGAAATGCTTATCACTGAGATTTGTTGATTCCTTTAGGTTCATGTCGAGTAGTTTAGATAGTTTAGCTAGAAATCTTCAAGAAAATCAATTTCATGAATTAAGGAAGCAATATCCTACAGATGGAGATTTTAAACTTCTGAAGCAAAAGGGGATATTTCCATATGAGTTCATGAAATCGAGTAAATCGCTTGAAGCGTCATCACTGCCTGAAATATGCCACTTTTATAGTTCCTTAACAGATAGCTGTATAACAAGTGAAGATTATCAACATGCACAAAACGTCTGGACTCATTTCAATTGTAAAAAAATGTTAGATTATTCTAATTTGTATTTAAAAACAGACGTACTCTTATTAACAGATATATTTGAGAATTTTCGCTCCGTTTGCCTTGAAACATATAGCTTGGATCCAGCTCATTATTTTACGGCACCTGGTCTCAGTTGGGATGCTATGCTTAAAATGACCGGGATTAAACTTGAACTTTTAACCGATTTTGATAAAGTTTCATTTATTAAAAAAGGGCTACGAGGTGGTATATCACAATGTAGTAATCGATATGCTAAATCAAATAATCACTACATGGCAGAATTTGATCCTGATAAGCCGTCATCTTATCTCATTTACCTTGACGCTAATAACTTGTATGGTTGGGCGATGTCGCAATATCTTCCTGTAGGTGAATTTGAATGGGTTGATCCTGCTACGGATTTTAATATTTCTAACGAAGCTGACATTGGATACATTTTAGAAGTCGATCTTGAATACCCTGATTCATTGCATAATTCCCATTCAGATCTACCATTTTGTGCTGAGCACATAATTGATGAAAGTAGACAAAAAAAATTGGTTCCAAATTTGAAAAATAAACAAAAATACATTATACACTATAGAAATCTTATACAATGTTTACAAAATGGATTAAATTTAACTAAAGTTCATAGAATCTTAAAATTTAAACAAACTAACTGGCTTAAAAAATATATCGATTTGAACACAACATTAAGAATAGCTGCAAAAAGCGACTTTGAAAAAGATTTTTACAAACTTATGAATAATGCAGTTTTTGGAAAAACAATGGAAAATATTGAGAAAAGGGTCGATGTTAAGTTATTAACGCATTGGGCAAATCATGGTCATATCAAAGGAATTGAAAGTTATATTGCTCGACCTGAATTCCATAGCATTTCAATTTTTTCGGATAGTTTAGCTGCAGTACAATTAAAAAAAAGTAAACTAATTTATAACAAGCCTATCTATTTAGGCTTTTGTATTTTAGATTTATCAAAAACTTTAATGTACCAATTTCATTATGGGTACATGCAACAAAAATTCGAGAAAAGGCTTAAATTGTTGTATACTGATACAGATAGTTTCATATATCAAATTTTTACGGAGGATTTTTACGATGACATAAGAAATGACTTAAAAAAATATTTCGATACATCTGACTATGCGCCTAATAATATTTACAATTTTCCATGTATAAATAAAAAAATAATTGGATATTTTAAAGATGAAAATAAAGGTAAAATTTTAAAGGAATTTGTAGGATTACGGTCTAAAATGTACGCTTTAAATGTTGAGGACTGTATAGTGGCTAAGGCTAAAGGTGTAAATAAATGCGTGACTAAAAAGTTTCAGATTCAAGATTATAAAAGTTGTTTAAATGAGAAAAAATATGTATTATCGGAAATGTACCGATTTCGTTCTATTAAGCATGTAATTTTTACACAGAAGATAAATAAAATCTCGTTATCATCTTGTGACACAAAAAGATATCTGTGTAAAGATTCATTTGACACTTTAGCTTGGGGTCATTATAAATTAAGGTAGATCTAGAGTTACAAATATTTAAGTATCAATAACTATAATTCATAGTATTTAAGTATCAGTAAATATAATTACAAGTTGACGTATTAACTGTTTAAATAAAATAAAAAAAATGTTCGTTGCATGGGAGGTTTTAGATTTAATTTTGTTTATATTAAAATAAGTTTTTATTTTTAATTTTAGTTTTAAGAACTTTTATTTTGTAAATCGTGTATTTACATCAAATATAAATATATCAGAAAAAGAAAAAGTTTTATTTTTAAATTATTACATTATAAGCAAATGTATGCCAATCATATACCATATGCTTATATTAGATTATGGATACATATATATATATCTATAGCCTCATAAATGTATTTTATTTTATAGACAACCTTTAGTGAGGAAGGACAGTTTTTATAATGTACCATTTCATTCATCCATTTACAGCTATTATTGCTGGTCCAAGTGGTTGTGGAAAATCAAACTTTGTCACAATTTTTTTGAAAAATGTAGCACATATGTGTAATATAGATTTTAATCAAGTGCTGTGGTGCTATGATGAAATGCAGCCACTTTATAACTTGAATGGTGTTGATTATGTTCAAGGTATTCCCGATTTAAGTATGTTTGATGGGAAACAACCTAAACTGCTTATAATCGATGATTTAATGAGAGAGTCAGATGGACGTATTGTTGATATTTTTACTAAAGGTAGCCATCACAGAAATTTAAGCGTTTTTTATATAACTCAAAACTTATTTCACCAAGGAAGAGGACAACGTGATATCTCTTTGAACACAACCTACATTATTTATTTTAAAAATCCTCGAGACAAAACTCAAATACGCTACTTGTCCCGACAAGTTTATCCAGAAAATACAAAATTTGTTGAAGAAGCATATAAAGATGCCACTATGACAGCTCATGGATACCTGATGATAGATTTGAAACAAAGCACTGATGATATATGTCGTTTTAAAACTAAGGTATTTCCATTCGATAAAGGTTGTACAGTATACATTCCAAAAAAAGGGTTTAAATATACCAGTAGTCATTCTGTTTTGGTCAGTTCTAGATAATGCCTGACAGAGTAGCCACATATCAACATTTACTTAAAGCATTGCATACGCTCAAACCAAAATATCGTAAAGCTTTACTGAAAGCATGTGATGAAGATGAAATAAATATAATTTGTGAGTGCATTTACAACGTTTTAAAGGGAAAAGTTCCATTAGACAATTTAGAAAAAAACAGGTTAAATAAACATAAGAATATATTACGCAAATTAGTTTCTAAGGGGAAACAAAAATTAAGGAAGACTATTATAGTGCAAAAGGGTGGTGCGTTTTTACCAATTATACTGGGGGCTGTATTAAGTAGTTTATTGAGCTCATTAACATAGTTAAAATGGAGAACACGAAGAAAATGATTTTAGTAGAACCAGACTTTATTGAGAAGCTCAAACACAATGAAAATGCTCCTTTAAATTCCCTATCTCGCTTAGATGAGGACATGCAAAAAATACTGAAAAGTAAAATAGAGGATCGCGAAAAATGGGCATTGTATTCTCAAGCACTACAACGTTTTTTGCATTTTACTGAATCAGATCGAAAACCGTTCAAGGTGCCAATAATGATTGATGATACAAATAATGTCCACCAAGAATATTCTGACAAATCGATGGTTAAAAAGGAGGAAACTGAACATAATGCTACATTACCACATTCAAGACCGTTCGAAAGTGACGCTGCGAGTACTCCTTCGAATCATACTTACCCTGAGAAGTTTACTCCATCTCACATCATAAACAAAATTCCTAAAAGTTATGTGAAAAAAGGACAATCTTTGATTGACAATATTTTAAAAAATAAACCGAAGATTTGGTGGAAAGAAGGAGGGGAAATCGTAGTAAATAATCAAGTTATCCCAGAAAGCAATATAACAGAATTGATAAGTGACACGCTGAGACCTCTCAAACGTCCCAAACCGATTGGTTGGAAACAGTTTGCTTTAGTTTTAAAAGATATTGAAGTTCCTATATCTTGTATAGGTAACCCAACTAATCTGGAATATATAAATGGTCTTCAGATCGACGAGGTTCAAGAATCCCCAATATACAAAAATACCAGATCAACTTCGATTCAATCAAAAGGACAATCAACACCAATTTCATACAAAACTCCTGAATCATCAAAAAAGAAAATAGATTGGGAGAGATGGACCCCCTATTAGACATCAGTAGGATTTACTATAATGTTTCTGATCCAGCTGGCTACAGTAGTATTGATAAGTTAGCTAAAGCAATGCATGGTCGAATGAACAAAGATGAGGTAGCAAACTGGTTACGGTCCCAGGAAACATATACATTACATAAACCAGTTCAAAGACGTTTTACACGAAACAAGTACATTTTGTCCAACTATAATGAACTTTGGCAAGTAGATTTAAGTGATATGCGTACATATAGTAAATATAATGATGGTTTTAATTATATATTATGTGTTATTGATGTCTTTAGTAAATATGCTTTTGCTAAGGCAATGAAAAAGAAAAATTCAGAAACAGTTAAACAATGCTTTGAGGATATATTTACCGAGGCTCGAGCAACTCCACGTCACATCCAATCCGATAAAGGTACTGAATTTGTTTCCAAAGAGGTAAGACAATATTTTAAGAGTAAAAACATAAACTACTATACAACGAATAATCCTGACATTAAGGCGAGTATTGTAGAAAGATTTCAAAGAACATTAAAAATGAAAATGTGGCGCTATTTTACACATAAAAATACTTATAAATACATTGACATTTTACAAGATCTCCTTTATTCATATAATCACAGTTACCATTCAAGTATTAAAATGC
Organism: Notocelia uddmanniana; assembly: GCA_905163555.1. NCBI lineage: Eukaryota > Metazoa > Arthropoda > Insecta > Lepidoptera > Tortricidae > Notocelia > Notocelia uddmanniana. Next base: position 4,592,171 of record LR991052.1, read on the forward strand.
GTCCGATAGATGTTAATTTTAACAATATTATGACTGTTTGGACCAATTTATACGATACACCAAAAAATGGATTAAAAAAAATTAGTAATAGTACTTTAAATGTTGGTGATCATGTCAGAATAACGAAGTATAAACACATATTTCAAAAAGGTTACGAAACTAATTGGAGCGATGAAATCTTCGTAATCGAATCAATAATTAATAGGTCGCCTCATCTTGTTTACACATTGAAGGACTTACAAAATGAACCAATCACTGGCACTTTCTATTCTAAAGAGTTACAGAAAGTTACTTATAACCCCACCATGATATATAAAATAGATAAAATAATACGTTCTAGACGCGTAGGTAACAGAAAGGAGGTGCTTGTGAAGTGGAGAGGTTATCCGAATAAATTTAATAGTTGGATACCTGCTTCTAGCTTAGAAGAAACATGAGTGATGACAGTTTTTATTTAACTTTGTTAAGTAACAGCTCTATGCAATATTTCCCCGAAAATACAACAGCAAACTTTCTCACCAAACTCCCAAAGACAATAAAACTAGAAGGAGAATGGGTTGTCGGATTAGTGGAGTTTCACTACCCATGTTCAATGTACAACGTTCAAGAACATGAAAACGCAGTCTATGTAAAAAAGATGGTGAAATTACCAAACGAAGTGTCGCCTGTTAATGTTGAATTTAAGTCACATATTCCAGCAACGACATATGACGACATGGATCAGTTTTTATCTGCTTTTAATGAAAATTCCTTATTAAGAAATAAGGTGAAATTTAGCTATGATGGAATATCGAAAGTTATCAAGGTCACTACTTCACATAAAGACATAGTTTCCGTACGTGCAACACCAATACTAAACCTCCAGCTAGGTTTCAAACCGAATACGAACCTTATTCAATGTCAAATTGGAAAATTTCCTGCTAATTTATATTTGGGTCTACCATCACAATTGTTTATATATTCGGATATCGTTCAACCTCAAATAGTAGGGGATGTTATGACATCGTTAGTAAGAATAATACCACTTGATCCAACTAAATACATATATGGAGCATATAAAATGCATAGCTTTTCTCCTGCACATTACATACCAGTTTTACGTAGAGAATTTGATACTATTGAAATTGATATAAGAATGCATACGGGTGGAAAGGTTCCATTCCAGTTTGGAACTTCATGCGTGAAGCTACATTTTCAACGAATAAAATGAATTATAGACGTGAAAATATTCCCTGCCCATATGAACATTATTATACTCATCAAGCTGGTTCAGGAGTAGGCATTGTTTATAAAGGTGTTCCTCACCAGCGAGGGCATGGCATAGGAAGTTTTTTAGGAGGCTTGTTTAGATCGGTATTTCCTCTGTTATCTAGCGGATTTAGAACGGTTGGGAAAGAAGCATTAAATGCTGGTGTTGGTCTTTTATCCGACATGATGAATTCGCACCCTATGGACGAATCAATAAAGTCTCGTTTTAAGAATGCGAGCAGTAATTTAAAAAGAAAAGCTGATGAAAAAATTGATTCTTTAATGTCAGGGTCTGGGTATAAAATGATACGAAAAAGACGAGAGCGCACCATTGCATCCAAAGCATTACGGGGGAGAGGTACAAAAAAAAGTAAAAAATATACAAACGATATTTTTTCTAATTAAACCATGTCATTTTTACATCATCATTCATGTGAATGCGCTAAGTCAGAGTTAGATTTATTTGCACTGCCATCGACGCAAACAAGTATAGAAAATGGGCAGTGGATACATTATAAACCTATTTCGTCTCTTAGTGATGATGGTCCTATTGAATTTCAAGTTCCAGGATCAGGCGATGACTATATTGACCTGTCTCACACTTTACTACATATCAAAGCCAAGGTATTGAATCAAGACGGTACTAAGATCAAATCCGCGGAAACTCATGTTGCTCCAGTGAATAATTGGTTACATTCACTGTTTAACCAGTTGGACATATATTTAAATCAAAAACTAGTTTCACCGCCTAATAATACATATGCGTACCGTGCATATATGGAAACCCTACTAAATTATGGACCTGCAGCAAAACAGTCCCATCTTACATGTGGGCTATGGTATGAAGACACTTCGGGTCATATGGATGGAACTGATACGGCTAACAAAGGCTGGACTAAAAGACAAGAATTTATTAAAGATAGTAAGGAAGTTGAAATGATAGGACACTTACACGGTGATATTTTTAATCAAGAAAAGTTTTTAATAAATGGCGTTGAAGTTCGAGTTAAATTAGTACGATCAAAAGAGTCGTTTAATCTAATGTGCATTCAAGATAAAAAACTTAAAGTACGCATAATGGATGCTAGTTTAATAATAAGAAGAACAAAAATTAACCCAAGTGTTTTGCTTGCACATCAAAAGGTTTTAGCTTCAACGACTGCAAAATATCCCATCACAAGAGCGGAAGTTAAAGTACTTACAATACCATCAGGGGTACAAGGGAAATCCCTTGATAATATATTCCTCGGTCAAGTTCCAAAAAGGTGTATTGTAGGTTTTGTTGATAATATAGCATTTAATGGAAGTTTAAAACATAATCCCTTTAACTTCCACCACCACGATATGAACTTATTTAGTTTGTATGTAGACGGTCATCAAATTCCTTCTAAAACACTACAACCATCTTTCAATACCGATTTAATGGTAACAACATATCACACTCTGTTTTCTGGAACGGGTATTCATTTTCTTAATGAAGGGAACTCAATAAGTCGAGAAGATTATGGCAACGGTTATTGTTTGATGTGTTTCGATTTAACACCTGATTTATCAGCGAGTTCTACTTCTCATTGGAATCTTGTTAGACATGGTAGTGTACGGTTAGAAGTTCGATTTGAAAAAGCTCTTACCACGACCGTTAATTGCGTCGTCTATGCAGAGTTTGATAATATAATTGAAATAAACAAACATCGAGATGTAAGTGTAGATTATAACAGTTAATTAGAATGATGTACATATATAATAATACGTTTATGAGAGATTGTACCACTTTTTACCAAACCTTAGCAACGAATTCATCGGTAAATGCAATACTTTGTAATGGACACTAAGGAATTGCAATTATGTATGAAAAAAATTTGTCCTACCATTGAATCGCATGTTTTTGCGGCAAATAGAATCCCTGTTTTCATGGATCTTCCGATTTATATCATAAGTAATTTGGACCCTGACTCAAAACCTGGCTCTCACTGGGTGGCAATTCATATTGATATTAATGGTAATGGTGAATATTTTGATTCATTTGGTAGAAAACCTTCTGGTTATCATAAGTTGTTTTTAAAACGGAATGCAAAAACATGGTTTTATAACCATATAATAATTCAAAACCATCTTACTTCAGTTTGTGGTAAATACTGTTTAGTTTATATATATTTTAAGTTCAAAGGTAAAACAATGTTTGATTTTGTAAACTTATTTTTTGAAAATACCATGTATAATGATTTGATTATAGAAGATATGTATAGATCTATGTTTTTACTAAATAAATAAATATTTTATTAAAAGTTGTCTTTTCTTTCCTTCACTAATTCTTAGTAAACATATACAACATTATCAATTCATCAAAAATGCAAGAGGATCGTTGAAACCATTTATTTCACATACAAGTATTTCATACATTAAAACAAAAGTAACACATTAAAATAAAAACAATAATACAGAACGGTTTTCATTTTATTACACCAATAAGCTGAAATCCTTATTGCATATCACACCACTTTTCACACTCCATAAATAGTTCATCACTTTTAAATGCAGGCAAACGCAATGTTTCATATGCTATGGGTTCATATGCATCGCCACTTGGAGGTCTCGTCTCCATGTCATACATTTCTGTGTCTTCTTCATCTTCCCATTCTATCAAAAGAGGGTTACCGACATACCCCGAAAATATAGGTTGCAAAGCTGGTGAATAACCGTTTGATGACGCATGGAGCATTTCAGCGTCGTCGCAGAGGTTACTCAAATCTTCGTCGTAAAATGAGTTATATAGATCCACGTCTTCGCAGCGTTCATAAAGCTCTTCATCGTATTGTGAGTTTTGTAGATCCATTGTGCAGCTTGACTTTCACGGGTGTTAATAGAGATACGGTATGGTTTCTTTTGCGGTGTCGAACTTTATATAGCCCCAAAAATCATTTGTTCGTTGGTGGGGGGAGAGTTGCTTGTGGGTGGAGTAAGATATAATTTATGGCTTAGCGTTGATAAAATATTTCTTGCAATCGTTTTTTGTTGCAATATCTTTCGTAATATTGTAAATCAATTCTTTTGTGTTAGAATAAAAGTCATCTTCTTCACCCTGCGTATAGTATTTGATTCTAGTATCCGCGAATTTCCAGTGCTGATCGTTTGGGATACCACGCAATTTTTTTATATCGTAGACGTCAATTTTAACGACATGAGTGATCTTTGTAACATCATCTACGCGAGAAGATATATAATTAGTGCCTCCATTTGTAGACTTGGCGACAGTAGATGAATATTCTGTAGCCTGCTTCTTTTTAGGCTTATCAAAAAATACATCAATGTTGTTGGTTCGTTTTTGTGCTTGAATTATAAGTGGTTTTGAGCATTGGGCTTCATCGTCACTCAAATTGTTATAATAATAATTTTTCATAGTGTACTCAAGGGAATTCTCGTTTGATATCTAAAACAACCAAAAAAACATGTGAGATGCTTGATACAAATGGAAACATGTAATTTTTGCACATAATTAATTAGTTAATGTGGGACTTACCTCCATTTTAACTCGTAGCAAGAAAAATTAAAACTATTGACAACTATCTACTTTAGTACACTTTTATTTAACACTTGACACGGTTTTCAGACAAACTAATCTGAGCGAATGGCGGCCCTCTGGATTTGAGCTTTGCTTTTATTCACGACAGACACACACACACACACACACACACACCGGGACACACGTAGCGGTTAGGAGAAAAAAATCTATTAATAAAACAGGTACCTGTTCATTTGATACAACACGTTCTAACTTGTAGCAAGACGTGGAATTTTATTAGTTTTTTACTGCAATATTCTTGGAAATGGAACCTGCATAGATTTAAATGATCTTTAGGTAGTTTAGTGACCAATAAAATACGGCAAGCATGACATTTCGTAATAGTTGCTGATATTTATCGTTTTTTTCCCAAATATAATACACGCTCACATGTCACAGATAAGACAATAAATATGTTACCCCCATAAAAATGAACATCTGTTCGTTGCATGTTACGACACGAAACAACTAGTTTTTTACTGCAATATTCCAACGGATGGGGCGTGTTTGAACCTGCTTAGCTTCAAATGTTCTTTACTTTTATTTATACCCAATCAAATAGAAAACCCATGTCATTCTCACGATCATTTCTGTCAACATTAATTTTAAAATATATTGCTGTTCACAGAATGTAATTAATTACCTACCTTTGCGTGGGAATAGAGCAAAAACAGACTGTTGATCCTAATCAAATAAATCGTTTTTAAATAAAATACACAAATCGTCTCAAAACAGCAATCTTCTAACAAAAAACAACAATGCACCCACACCTGTCATAAACATAAAACAACGGGGGGTCACATATCACATACCTGCATTTCAAATTCACACGAAAAAGATACCCAAAAAACCTGCCGCAGCAAAAAAACAACAATGCACCCACACCTGTCATAAACATAAAACAACGGGGGGTCACATATCACATAGCTGCATTTCAAATTCACACGAAAAAGACACCCAAAAAAACCTGCCGCAGCAAAAAACCAAAAAAAATTTCGGCCCTTCGGGCCGCGCCGCAGGGGTGCCGCAGAAACAGTATACTCCTAACTACTAATATTACACGTGTCTACTATACTATGTAACTTTATTTGATTTGTTTATGTACTGTTGGTGTGTCTTATAAAATAAATAAATAAATCCCTATATAAGGATCAAATCCCTCTAACTCGAGTTACACTCGCGTCCTTACAATTACCTTATCAATTGACTGAAGTAGGTTAAAATTTTCCTCAACTTACCAATGAAAGCGCGGACATCGTAAGAGGTACCAATCGGGGCACCATGGTACTGCTTAGCTGGCACCAGTTGCACGCTAGGTGGCGCTAGCGGAGTAAGCTCCAGTTGAAAGGGGTACGCGTGAGCGCCTAGACGCTTTATCAGCGCCTCCTGTGGACAATAAACGACATTTAAATATAATAAATAAATCGTGATCTCCATATGTTCGTACCGCCCATCCTCCGAAAAAACTACACCAGAAACAGTTTCATTCCCCGCACGATGAATCTTTACAATTAAGAATTTAATGACCTAGATATTTTTAATAATACTTTCGGGGGTTTGAAAAGTATATAACCACATACCTTTAGAGCTTAAGAATATAAAGAAAGAATCGTTTTTCTATAACAAACTAAAGAAGTTCCTCGTTGACAACTCGTTTTACAATATGAAGGAGTATCTTAGTCATAAGGTTTAATTTTGTTAGTGTGTAATTTAAGTCCTAGATAAGTACTTTAAAATATTGCTGTGCCCTAACGGGGTTTATGCTGGAACATTTAACTACTTATAAGATCTTGTAAAACCCATAAAATGCAATGAATAAATGAATATTTTTAGTAAATTTTCCATCTACGACCAATAACATTAGCGTAAAAAAATGTTTAAAACTTCTAGTCTTAAGAGTAGTTTTTAAGTATTATTATGCTAACCTCGTCACTTCTTTTCAAGCAGGTAGTTACAAGCAAATGTAGCTGAAATAATGGGCATGGAACCGTACATCTACAGAGTACTTATTTGTCAACTGTTAAACAACTGAAATATGCAGTGGTACGTGAGTATACAGGATGATTCAGGAAACGTGAGCAGGACCAACACTACATGCATTATAAAAGGCAATGAATCGTTCACCATTATATTTAAGTGTAACACCCATACCTTTTTCCTGTATTTTAATTTTTGTTAAGTTAAAGTTTAATTCTCTACAACCATGGTCACCCTACAATAACTGGTTTATAAAGATTAAACCTCTAACTGTTATGACAGCACTTTAATTATGAAAAAAGTAAATTGTCACATTGAGTGAGATACGATATTTCAAAAGTAATCGGACTCATATGACATTCAATTTAAAACGTATCACTTCACTGAAGTATTCTGATTGTAGAGTGACCATGAATTTCGCAAATAATTTAAAACATTTTGTTTTCAACACCAAAGATAAATTAACGTTAATTTCACTAATAGCGGTACGAAGCAGTAGCTTAAGATCTACTGAATCCGTAGTGTTGAGCTTGCTCACGTCTCCCGCATATAAGCACTTTGATTATGAAGAAAGTAAATTGTCACATTGAGTGAGATACGACATTTCAAAAGTAATCGGACTCAGATGACATTCAATTTGACACGTATGACGTGACTGAAGTATTCTGATTGCAGAGTGACCATGAATTTCGTAAATAATTAAAAACATTTTGTTTTCAACACCAAAGATAAATGAACGTTAATTTCACTAATAGTGGCACGAACCAGTAGCTTATGATCTACTGAATCCGTAGTGTTGATCTTGCTCACGTCTCCCGAATCATCCTGTAGGGGAGAGTCAGTGATATTGTACCCCCCGGTTAAATCGTACTACTGCAAAATTTCCTATAAAACAACCTTTTTTATTACACTTTGGGCTACAAATAATTCTCCGCTGGTATTACCGTCGATAACTTTAATAAACAATGACATACACGGCGAAACATTTTCGTCAGACAAAATGTAAACTTTTGTGTTATACCTTAATGACATATAAACTGTATTTAAATACAATTTTAAACTGGATTATTATAAATAAATTACTATACAGGGTGTTTTTATTAATTTCCGTTCCTTCTAGCATATAGTCGTGTATAGCCATAAAAACGAAGTAGCATATTTAGTTTTTCAAAATGCAAGAAACAAATATTTTTTACACTTTCATACAAAATAATTAATTATATCACCAAGGGTGAATGAATACCGGCCCTAAGAGTTAACGTGGAGTTAAGCAAAAGTTAATGTCAAGTATGACAATTCGGAATTCGAATGACACGCACGTCAACATTGGTTAATTGTTAAGGATCAGTTATACTATACTAGGTGTGTTATTACGAAAATTTATTCTTGAATATCTTTGAAATGGTACTAATTGGGGTACTAGTGTCTTACAGAGATTACTTTATTTCATCTCAGGATTGTACTCTCGCAATTAACGGAATTCAATAAAAACGCCCTGTTTACAAATATTAATTAATTTATATAATAACTAGCATTTGCCCGCGGCTTCGCCCGCGTACTAAGCGAAATTTTTAACCATCTACAAAAAACAGGTTCGTATGTTTGTCCACGATTATCTCGCGTTTGGCTGAACCGATTTAGATGCGGTCTCCAGAAAAGTAGTTGTTACATTCTGGGGTTTCGCTATACGAAGTTTGGTGATTGTGATTCATTAACAGATGAACAGATAAAAAGTTAGTATACATTCTGAGAACCGGCAAACTGTTGAATTTCATTTGATTTTGGCAAAAATAAGGATCTAAAACTATTATCATACATTTCCGAGGGGCCGAAGGGGAAAGGGCCGATGAAATAAAAGCATGTCTGAAATGGCTCTTAGTAAAAGTATCTGTGTACTACAGTAACAATAGGTCTGTAAACGACCTAACAGCGCGCAGCGGCCATAAACTCTGGTCCTTTGAAGTACAGAAATACGGCTAATTCAATATCATGTGTAACATTTATTTTTCCTACAATTAAATTTATTAGGTAGGTTTTGCCAGTTACCATTGAAGCATCCAAAAAGAAAATTTGGCCTCACTTCCATTCGCACTCCTTACTGTCAGTCCGTCTGTTACAACCAAGTTGCTTTTACTGGACCTATTGAATTGCAATTTGGCACAAACTATCAAGAATTTAGAGCGCTCGTGGCCCAACGGCACCCGCCAACCGCGTGCGGTGTGCGAGGTTAAGCAATGTGGGCGCAGGTCAGTTCTTGGATGGGTGACCGCTTTGAGTGGTTACTAACTGACTCTCGTGCTTTGAAAGGCACGCTAAGCCGTTGATCCCGGCTGCAATCGTTAAGCCAAGTTAGAGGCCTTCGAGCGGCTTGCGAACTTCTAACAGTCAAGTTGCCCACTCACTTGACAAAGGGGGGTCGAAGTTGCACCGCGTCCGTAGGGAGTACCCACCGTTACCATACACAGAACCTCTGGGTGGTGCTAAAAGTGCAACAAAAACTGGCAACCGTACTAGTCTTCTCGAAAATCTCACGGTTCGTAAATAAATGCCATACGATTAAAAAAGAATTGAAGGTTGATTTAAATGGAAAAAATATCGAAACCTCTATGTCGTTTTTAAAAGCAAACCCACACGCCTATATAGTAACATTAAACTTTTTTGCATATAGGTATGAATGGAGTGCCAAATTTTACCTCAGATTCGCATTAAGAGACCTCTCGGATGCTCAGATATCGATTTTGAACGAAATCGGGACGAAAAAAAAAGAAAATCAATATGGCCGCCACTTTCACAAATTTTACCCCGGATTCGTATTAAGAGACCTCTCGGACACTCAGATATCGATTTTGAACGAAATCGGGACGAAAATGAAGAAAATCAATATGGCCGCCACTTTTTTCAGATTTTACCTCAAATTCGTATTAGGTGACCTCTAGGACGCTCAGATATCGATTTTGAACGAAATCGGGTTGGAAATGAAGAAAATCAATATGGCTGCCACTTTTTCCAAATTTTACCTCGGATTCATATTAAGACACCTCTCGGACGCTCAGATATCGATTTTGAACGAAATCGGGACGGAAATGAAGAAAATCAATATGCCGCCACTTTTTCCAAATTTTACTTCGGATTCGTATTAAGAATTCTCTCGGACGCTCAGATAACGATTTTGAACGAAATCTGGACGGAAATGATAAAAATGAATATGGCCGCCACTTTTTCTATTTTATACCTCGGATTCGTATTACGAGACCTCTCGGACGCTCAGATATCGATTTTGAACACAATCGGGACGAAAATGAAGAAAATCAATATGGCCGCCACTTTTTTCAAATTTTACCTCAAATTCGTATTAGGGGACCTCTAGGACGCTCAGATATCGATTTTGAACGAAATCAGATTGGAAATGAAGAAAATCAATATAGCTGCCACTTTTTCCAAATTTTACCTCGGCTTTATATTAAGAGACCTCTCGGACGCTCAGATATCGATTTTGAACGAAATCGGCACGGAAATGAAGAAATTCAATATGCCGCCACTTTTTCCAAATTTTACCTCCGATTCGTATTAAGAATTCTCTCGGACGCTCAGATATCGATTTTGAACAAAATCTAGACGGAAATGATAAAAATGAATATGGCCGCCACTTTTTCTAAATTATACCTCGGATTCGTATTACGAGACCTCTCGGACGCTCAGATATCGATTTTGAACGAAATCGGGACGAAAAAAAGAAAATCAATACGGCCGCCACTTTCACAAATTTTACCTCGGATTCGTATTAAGAGACCTCTCGGACGCTCAGATATCGATTTTGATCGAAATCGGGACGAAAAAAAAATAATTCAATGACTGCGACTTTTTCCACATTTTACCTCGGAGTCGTATTAGGGACCTCTCGGACGCTCAGATATCGATTTTGAACGAAATTGGGACGAAAAAAAAGAAAATCAATATGGCCGCCACTTTCACAAATTTTACCACAGATTCGTATTAAGAGACCTCTCGGACACTCAGATATCGATTTTGAACGAAATCTGGACGAAAATGAAGAAAATCAATATGGCCGCCACTTTCACAAATTTTACCTCGGATTCGTATTAAGAGACCTCTCGGACGCTCAGATATCGATTTTGATCGAATACGGAACGCAAAAAAAAGAATATCAATGACTGCGACTTTTTCCACATTTTACTTCGGAGTCGTATTAGGGACCTCTCGGACGCTCAGATATCGATTTTGAACGAAATCGGGACGGAAATGAAGAAAATTAATATGGCCGTTACTTTATTCAAAGTTTAGGTACCTCGGATTCCCATTAGGAGTCCTCTCGGACGCTCAAATATCGATTTATGTCGAAATCGTATCGGACGGCACTGATTAATAAAACCATCTACAATACATAGAATCAAAAAAGGTCGTATCTTCATAGGGAACTCACAGCACTTCATGCACCTTTAGACCTTGTAAGGAACTTACATGCCAAATTTGGTATCTCTCGAACCACCAGTTTGCGCTGTGCGGTGATATGTCAGTCTCTCAGTCAGTCAGTTATTTCTTGATATTTGGCACAATTTTTCAAAAGTTTTCATGACCACAATATTAAATTTCAAAACCGATGCCATTTTCGTAATTAACGTCCCAAAAAACCATAAAAACGACACCCATATTAATATTTAGACATTTCATCCCCCTCGCACCCCAACAGAGGGGATGGTGTTTCACGTCATCCACGTGGGATTTTAAAATCATTGTTGTTTTCGTTATCAGCGACCCGGTATATCATAAAATCAATACCCATGTCGATTTTCAGAATTTGTCACCACCTTTCCCCCTTTTAGGGGTTGATTTCTCAAAAACCTGCAACACGTGTTTACTCATTTATCGTTAGAAATATTCCTGTGAAGTTTCGAATAAAATAGTCCAACTAATCTTGATTCCCCACACACACTTCGGACCCCCATTTAACCCCCTTAGGGGTTAAATTTTGAAAAGTACTTTCTTAATGCACCTCTAAACCTTATATGGAACCTACATACTAAATTTAGAATCTCTAGAACCAGTAGTTTGGGCTGTGCGATGATATGTCACTCGCTCAGTCAGTCAGTTATTTCTTGCAATTTGGCACAAACTTTCAAAAGTTTTCATGTCCACTACATTAAATTTCAAAATCGATGCCATTTTCGTAATGAACGTTCCAAAAAACCATAAAAACGACACCCATATTAATATTTAGACATTTCATCCCCCTCGCACCCCAACAGGGGGGATGGTATTTCACGTCCTCCACGTGGGATTTCAAAATCATTGTTGTTTTCGTTATCAGCGACCCGATAAACCATAAAAACAATACCCATGTCGATTTTCAGAATTTGTTACCACATTTACCCCTTTTAGGGGTTGATTATTCAGAAAACCTGAAACACGTGTTTACTCATTTATCGTTAGAAATACTTTTGTGAAGTTTCGAATAAAATAGTCCAGCCAATCTTGTTTCCCCATACAAACTTCAGAGCCCCATTTCACCCCCTTAGGGGTTGAATTTTGAAAAATCCTTTCTTAGTGCACCCCTAGACCTTTTAAGGAACCTACGTGCCAAATTTGGAATATCTAGGATCAGCGGTTTGGGCTGTGCGTTGATATGTCAGTCAGTCAGTCAGTCAATCAGTCAGTCAGTCAGTCAGTCAGTCAGTCAGTTTCTTCTTTTATATATTTAGATAAACTGAATAAAAAATGTCTGGCATTAAATTTGTTCCTTAATTGAACATTTTACATGCATAATATGCAAAATGCATCAAAGATACGACTCAAATACTGATGGTACGATTTAAACAACTCTGATAAATCGTACCGAAAAGAATCCCTTTGAAAAAGTTGGTTTTGACGGTGTTAATTAAATCCCAGAAAGCTAATCTTAAAAAAAAAAAAGTTTCAATACTGGAATTTTATATGCACTATCATCCATAATTTTAAGTACACTTACAAACAAAATATCCCCGTGTGAGTAAAAAGTGGTACATATTATACATATTATACTGGGGGGAAACCACGTTAAAACAGGAAACATTATTTTATTTCTATAAGTAAGTATAACTGCATTCAAAAAAAATTGTCTGATTTTTCCTTTTTAGGTATTGATAAAATATTAAAAAAAATACGTAATACATTTTCTGATAATCACAGATACAGGGTTTTATAACAACATCAATTCTTTACAACTTACACTATCAATTTACCCAATAAAACGCCATCCGATTTTTTTAATGAATTTGAATTTGAACAGATTCGATTTCCGGTTGTGTATGAAAGTTTTTTGAAACGCTTTGAATGCAGTTATTTTTAATTTTAAAAATATAACAATGTTCCTTTTAAGTAAGTGTTCGTCTTACAAACAGCACCAGCAATAGTTTGCTGGCTATTGTAGCTGGAAGGGTGGACGGATCCTTTTTTGAAACGCTTTGAATGCAGTTATTTTTAATTTTAAAAATATAACAATGTTCCTTTTAAGTAAGTGTTCGTCTTACAAACAGCACCAGCAATAGTTTGCTGGCTATTGTAGCTGGAAGGGTGGACGGATTCTTTTTTGAAACGCTTTGAATGCAGTTATTTTTAATTTTAAAAATATAACAAATTTTCTTTTAAGTAAGTTTTCGTCTTACAAACAGCACCAGCAATAGTTTGCTGGCTATAGTAGCTGGAAGGGTGGACGGATCCTTTTTTGAAACGCTTTGAATGCAGTTATTTTTAATTTTAAAAATATAACAAATTTCCTTTTAAGTAAGTGTTCGTCTTACAAACAGCACCAGCAATAGTTTGCTGGCTATTGTAGCTGGAAGGGTGGACGGATCCTTTTTTGAACACTGGACACGAATGCACATCAGCATGTGTCCAGTGTTCAAATAAATTACCGAATTACTTTTAATTTAATAATAGTTTTAGAAATAAATACTTAATACTAACATAATCTTAAGTCAACCACTACTTGTACTACAACATATATAGACGTAACTGATCCGAAATAAAGATTAATAAACAAAAAAATAAAAAGAGCTATCTTAAGGATTTAAGGTAGTTTACCTCAAGGGCCCGACTTATTTTTCCACACTGTATAATCGACTTTCCCCAAGTTCTTGCTACACCCTAGAAGGGCCTGTAGATATGAGATGTGCTGCTCCTAGGTAGGATAATGTACAAGGAGGAATATATACAGGAAAGGTTTATCTACAAACTATATACATAATATAAAATAGATAGGAGTCACAAGAAGAAACGACAATAGAGAGATCTCTCAGGGACCGAAGTCCATTGAGAGTTGGTTAGAAATTATATACCTATATATGCAACTGATTTAAGAAACTTCGATAGCGCGTTGCAGAACATGTCAGATTTGACGGACGACACGAGTGACGCCACAGTTATATTTTATGTCGTAATAATTTTGCCACTGTTTAACTGATGATAAATGATATTGTGTCCAGATTAGTTATTCTTATACGTATATTAATCAGAAATTACTAGTTTTATTTAAGAGTGCGCAATACGTTCGGTTCTCCATACAAACGTATTTACGCTCTCATTTTAAAACGCCATGCTAGAATAACATGAAACTTTGTATATACAACGGGATCTGGCATATCTAGGTCGGAAATTAGTTTCTGTTGCTTGAAATTATAATGGAGAAAAAATACAGCGATTATTAAGGTTTTCATACAAGCCGTAAAAAACTCAAAAAACCGCTGTTCTTTTTTTCTTTTACAATTGCTAGCAACAATAACTAATTATTGACCTAGATATGCTGGATCCCATTGTGTACACAAAGTTTCATGTTATTCTAGCATGGCGTTTTAAAATGAGAGCCTAAATACGTTTGTATGGAGAACCGAGCGTACTGCGCCCTCTTAAGGCGAAGGGGTAGGCAAGCTCTTTTCATACAAACTTTGTGTAGGTTTTGTTCGTTTGTGTTTGCGCTACAGTTATTATATTATGCCAATATGCTTATTTTTCTGTTAGCTATTTCTTCTAGTTGATTTTATTTTGATGTAATTTTTTTATGTAATTATTTATAATTGTTAATTTTTTTGAAATAAAGTCAAATTTCAACTTCAAGTTCCGCGTATATCCAATATGTACAAAATTAAATGCAGTAGTGCCAAAGCTAACGAATAAAACTTGCACAACCTTTATATGGAGAATGCCTTGCCGTACCCTTTGCCTTAAAGCTTCAATATGTACTTAACGTATAGTATTAATTACCAAAGTGTACTTGGAATTCATTAGTACCAGTATAAATATTAAATTACAAGTACTAAGTACAACTACCTTGAACTTACAGTAAAATACGAAAATGAATTGATTTATTTCTAAGTAAACCTTACTAACTGACCTGCCAGAAAAATAGCTAACCGATTCTGTGATCATCATTCCTACTTGTATTTATTATATACCTACAGTAACGGACGGACGGCGTCGGCTTAGTAAGGGTTCCTATGGCATCCTTCAGGTACGGAACCCCAGTAATCCTCTCGCAAAACATTTTGCATACACAAATTCTTCATAACATTATTGTAGATTAAAATATCCTTTTTTGTAGCCACTCCGCTTGATAGAAATAGATAAACCCTTCTTCTGGGTCGTAAAACGAAATTTAAGTGTATAAGATATGGTCGCAAGTGGTCTTGTTAGTGGTTTTTATGGCTTATGTATTATAAAGCAATGTATTAAGGAATTGGATTAATATTAGGTACACACCTTATTTCTGACTCACGTATAATTCAAAATATTTAAAAGCCTGTCTATTTATAAAATAGTTAAGCTTCTAGCTTCGACTGCAGAGTCGCATTTTGAACGAGTGACTTCGATAACACTCGGCCAAGTTAAATAATATTAAGTAGAGGTAATACCTACTGTTATTCCACGTGTTGTTGAGACAAAGGAGCGTGACAAACAAAGGAACAACGAAGAGGTCCTCTAAAGGATTCCTTTTTTCTTTTGAATCATGAAAACCTTAAAATGTATTTCTTTTGCCAAGTTTGCCATACCAAGACATGTTGTCTTTAAGAAGACATTCTATTCATGTTTTGATCCTTTGAAAGACAGGAATACGTAAAAGTGTTGCATGTTGTTGTACCGTCAGCGTCATATAATACGTAGCAGTCAAAGTGACTAAATAGTTTGGTACACCATATATTTTGTATAGTATACCGAACTATTTGTCTACTTTGGTTGCTACATACTATATAACGATGACTGTACATACCTACAGCGCCCATAAGGACTATGGGAAGAAAAATAAGTATACATAAAATTTAAAATGTATCGACGTTTTCAGAAGCGCCAATCACTTTTCTTATGTATCTTTCTTTATCAGATGTAGTGACGACTTTGTTTTGTCAAATACACAGACATCAGAGAAAAGTAGACTCGCAATATTAATCCAGATGATTTTCATATAGTTATCTCGTTAAATCCTTATGGCGCACCAAAATGACAGATAGTTAGAATGCGACAGATAGTACGATCAATTTAAGCTGTTAATGAATTGTCTCCACTTGAAAGCACACCAGGAGACGTTCACGACATCCCGATGCCTTTGTCTGCCAAGATTCTTTGTCTTGACAACAAGTGAAATTATAATTTTTAAATTACACTCGCAGACAAAGAATACGGGTCGGTTATTTTATTATTATTTATCGTATGGTTTTTTACTCACTGAATGGGGAATGTCTGAAAATTTTGAAAGTCCTTGATTATTTTCTAATGGTAGGAATAACCCTCGCCATGAACAGAAAAAAGTTTCAGATTTTTCGGTTGCGCCATATATTTTTTAAAAATATAAACATTTTATATCACCTCGCGTCTGCCCCGTATCAGACTACTACGACATTTCTAAGTCCGTCGAATATTTAAAAAAAACGCCTGCTTGGATCTGTTGTACGCAAAGACATTGACAGTTCAAAGAAGGTTCAAACCAACCTATGATGAACTGTATGCCATTGCGTACCACAAATCCAAGCAGGTGTTTTTTTTTAATATTCGACGGACTTAGAAATGTCTTAGTAGTCCGATATGGGGCAGACGCGAGGTGATATAAAATGTTTGTATTTTTATAAAATATATGGTGCAACCGAAAAATCTGAAACTTTTTTCTGTTAATGTCGACGGTTATTCCTCCCATTAGAAAAATAATCAAGGACATTTAAAAATTTCAGACATTCCCCATTCAATATAAAATATCACATATATAAGTACATATAGAATTAAGGGCTACATTAAAGATTCAGATTAGCCTCCTTCCGGGACTCAGCAGCGAGATGAGTAAGGTTCTTGAGGTCCTCTTACTGTCCTCAAAATCCAGTAACCGGGCATTCCAGAACCATATGGTTGACTGTCTGAACGGGGTCTCCGCACGCACACTGAGACGAGTCACACCAGCCCCATTTGTACCAGAGGTGGGCGCAATTTCCGATGCCTGTTCTTATGCAGTTCAGTTGGCACCACACCTTGCGCGGCTGAATCCAGGCGGGCACATCTTCAGGCTGAACGAAAACAGATGTTCATCTGGTTGCTGTTGGCTATTCCACTCCATTAGCCACCCTCCAGGTTCATCATACTTATTGGGGATCGACGTTGCTCTATGTCCGTAGGAATTACCTTAAAAAACCCTACACGTGATCCCCGGGTGGTGCTGGCAGAGCAACAACTTTGGCAACTGCACTGTCCTCCGGGACCTCGCAGTGTTCGCTGGATACGAAATACCGCCATATATTCCTAAAATAGTACAATGTTGTACAGTTTTACAATCCTGTCATAATCTTTATTCGAAAATTACATAGAAGTTCTCAAGCCGCCCGAAGGCCTCTGACTTAGCTTAACGACTGCTGTAATAGACAGCAACCTGGATCAACCGTATTCCAAAGCAAGGCAGCGCTCAGTAGTTAACTACTCCAAGAGTTGGCCTCGGTCGACGTTGCCGCACGCGGTTAGCGAAGGCCGCTGGATCACGTGCGCTCCTATCTCCTAATGTTTCATCGCATATTTGAGAAATCACTAAGCCTCGAGCGTTTTTTTTTCAACGTCGTTCGCTGACTGTACTTAAGTGTTTACATTTTCCATTTTTATTGTACAATAAAAACATTCTACGGTTTTTTGTCACGTCAGCGTCAGAGGAGCAAAACGTTGTGCCGCCAAGAAAATATAAATCTAGTCACTTCGTTATAGGGTCTATTTCAGAGTAAATGCGCTATATAAATGAACCATAACAGAGCTTTGTTGGATATTTAGGGATCCGGTGAAAACAGAACCTTAAAAATAATATAAATATGCAATAAATTCAATAGATAACATTTATGGCTAAATTTCATGGCATGGCATATGGCATTGGGGGTCTTGCCATTGGCATAATGTTGAACTCGGACGGTTCCTGCGGGGCGCACAGCGCAAGAGGAAGACGTTAAAGGCTAGAGGACGGGGCACGGGCGGCAGGAATATCCCTAGCTCCCCCCTTTGAGTCAAACGGTTATAAACGGTAACTTGCAGAGTGTATTGATTCGTGTGTCTGGGATATTTTGAGTTTTACCAAAATGTTATAAAGGGTGTAACAGGAGCAAAAAAATTAACGGTGGACTACTCGTATTTAGCTGGCCAGCAATTATTTCCAAATGATCCCAGCTGAAAAAAAAGTTTGGAATTTTTTTTTAATGAATGAAAATTACCGAAAGTATCCATGAAACCTAAAAATGAAAAAAAAATGCAAGATTCATTACTCGGAGCTCATAACTTCTAGATCATAAATTTCCCCGAATAAAAAAAAATTGAAAGTTCTTCGGACACAAGGAGTTACTGCAGATGCTCTAAGGAAGCGTCCTTTTAAATATTTGCTCCAATTACAGGGCCCACCTTGTATATGCCATCATGAATTTAAGAGTAAAAATATTGTCGGTGTAGCCGATGAAGTATGCAGTTCTCTCCACCTTACCCTATCCTGAGCCATTTCCACGACTTTTATTTGCTTCATGTAGCTTATTCTTGGTCTTCCCCTTCCTCTCTTGCTTTCTACTTTCCCCTCCATAACGGTACTTATAATTATAAAGTAATAGTGTCGTACAAGGTGACCAAACATTTTCCCCCTTCTATTTTCTGTTGTTTGTAGTAATCTTCTTTATGTTTTTACCCCCCTCAAGACTTCTTCATTTGGACTTTTACTGCCCATATATATGTAGATGAGATTAAACAAAATGTCGGATATTTTATAAAACTGTCATTAGACTTTGAATCTTCTTGCTTTGACGGTAAAGTCGCTTTCTGAATGGACTAATTTGACGTAACTCGGCCAATCCAAATGATTATAAGTAATCCTAACCCTGCCTTGGTGGCTGACACTTACTCAAGGCATTACCTTCATTTCATTATTTGAACCACGCTCGTATGTATGTTAGGAAAATTTTAAAATGCCGCATACAAAAAAATTGCGACGTGCGTAAACATATATGTATATGTCCACTTTTACTCCTTTAACGGGCAGGACTGAAAAAAATTCTCAATTCTAATCTAGCCTCATCGCGAAAATATAGTCCTAAAAATTCTGTACAAGAATAAAACACAAAAAGATGATGTTATAGAGGGTCTGTCTTAAGACCTTGCCATATAAAGGGTTATGGCCATTTTTGAGGAAAATATTTATACGGAACCCGAGTTTAAAAGCCACGATCGCATTTTCTCGGTCCATGGAGGAAAATGTTAACGATTTTAGCCCTCTTTGCAATTTTAGATACGTTCGTTAAGGAAAGGAAATGAAAATTGGAACAGCAAAATATTTGATGGCGGTAATACGGTGTCGTGAAGTATACGTTGTTAATGAAAAATCAACTTTTCATAGCGACAAAGCTTATAAGCCGAAGCCTGCAAAGAGACTAGTCAGGAAACCCCAGTGTTTACTATTTTCCTTACAAAAGTGCGGTTTGTGGGCTTTTTATTTGGCCAAATGTAATTATTAGTCTTTACAGCTGACTGGGACGTCCTCGATTTTTTTAAATTGACACAGGGGATAAAATAATTGGTTTATTTTGATTATTTTTATAATACTTACTCGTATATACAGGGTGACATCGGAGACATGATCAGAAATTATTTGACTCGATGAAGTATTGAAAGACAAACTCAATAAAGATGATATCACAGTTACTACTTGCAGTATTGACTATTATTTCTCATATTATTAACAGAAAAAATAATAATTCATAAAACTTGGTCACCCTACACCACACGACGTCTTGTCATCGCTCATACAACGTGTGTCAAAAGTGAAAGGGTGACCATGATTTAAATATGGCGTTACTATTTTACCGGTAAAAGTTTGAAAAAAATATCTTGTTTTATTAGATGTAACAACTATTGCATTGAAAAGGCCATCATTCAACGGCAAAAGTAGATGATTCTAGTATTCTTACGTTAGTGCTACAAAGTACTAAAATGATTATCTACATTTTACTGTCGTCTGTGCTTAATTATTATACACGATACGAACAGTGAAAGTTACATAAAAGCGTGTAAATATAATGACATTCCGCCGTGTCTTGGGAAATTCGTCCTTAGACGGTCGTCTCCTGGTAAGCTTTGAATAGTTTACTAGCAATTTAAACTTGCGAATTTTGTCCCTACTTACTTTGGAACACAAACTTCTATATTACTAATCCATACAAACGTAGTTTCGCTCTCATTTTAAAACGACATGCTGGAATAACATAAAACTTTGTACACAATGGCATCCGGCATAATCTAGGTCAGAAATCAGTTTCTGTTGCTTGACATTATAAATACAGCGATTATTAAGGTTCCAATACAAGACCCAAAATACTCAAAAACTCGCTGTATATTGTTTTTCTATTAAAATTTCTAGCAACAGTAACTAATGTCCGTTTTAGTCATGGCGGATCCTATTAGGTATGTATACTTAGTTTCATGTTATTTCAGCACGACATTTTAAAATGAGAACGTAACTATGTTTGTATGGAGAATTGAGTTCAGTGGAGCGTGCGGAAGACCCTTAAGGCGGTGATTTGTGTACCTTCAGTAGAACCACACACATAAGTTACATCGGCAATCTTCGTTCACGCCGGCGAGTGTAGACAAGTACCGAATGAAATCTAATGTATGACCAATTCAATAAAGACCTTGTTGCAATATACATAAGTTAGAATATGCAATGACAGGTGAACACGTGCTCTCTCGCTACGCGCAGCCAGACAAAATGGCGGTCGTCGGAGTTGCCGGCATCGCGCGCTAAAAGCCGAGACACACCGAATGCGTGTGCAGCACATGCGTCTGCGCGTGTGCGAGGCGTCTGAAATGTCATACTAGATGACACACCGCTTGCGAGGCGTGCACGTGCGCATAACTTGCAAGCGCTGTGTCATCTACTATGACATTTTATACGATACAACTCGCACGCCACGCACACGCGCACGCGCACGCATTCAGTGTGGCTGGGCCTTAAATGTTGGCCAATGGCCGTTGAGGATTTTACCCGTGCAAACGGACTGCCTTGTGATTGTTTAAAATGTTTTCAAAAAATACTTACTGCGCAGGTACATCGATGTAACGTATATGGTAGTACTGTAAAAGTAGTGAATAGCTTACCTGCAAAGCCGTGCTCGGCTGCTTCTCGCGGCCACAATTGACGGGCCACACCTGGGCCAGGCTCATGATGGCCTCGTTGCAGAACTTAAGCCCCATCACCTCCTCATCTTCGCGACCGTATCTGGAAGCAAAATGTGGCGTTAGACTTGGCAAAAATTACGTGTGGTTGCAGGTTTGAATAGAAGAACTGGAAGTTATTTATCTAGCAGACAAAGACACACAATCAGATAAATCAAGTACAATTGCTAAATATAAGACACACGCTCAGCATAAAAATAGTAACACTAAATAATATACAGGCAGTCCTATAAAAGGAGCAAAAAAATAAACGGCGGACTATTATTTAGCGGGCCACAAATTATTTTCAAGTGGTCTCAGTTGAAAAATAGTTATTTGTTCAACAAGAGAACAAAGTAGATTTTTGCTGCGAGTGTTGATGTTGGGTCCCGAGCAAGCGAAAGATCCTGCAGCGAAAAATTAGAATCTTGAGCGTAGCGAGGGACTCAAAGACACGAGATGCAAATATCTTTGCTCTCGTGTGATACATACAACTTTTCACCTCAGCGGCGAAAACATATAACGCAAAGGAATAGTGATAGAGAGAATGAAGTTACTTAAACTAACCTACGATATGAAAATGTATATCGTCGTCTAGTACCCATAGTACAAGCTTTGCTTAGTTTGGGACTAGGTCGATTTGTGTAAGATTGTCCCCCAATATTTATTTATTTTAAAAAACATACATACATCATAGATAAACTTACGCCTTTAATCCCAAAAAGGGTAGGCAGATCACACGAAAATTAAGATAAAGCGTTCGTGGCCCAGTGGCGCCAGCGTACGCGTGCGGTATGCGAGGTTAAGCAATGTCGGGCGAGGTCAGTCCTTAGATGGGTGACCGCTTTGAGTGGTTACTAACTGAGCGCCCCCATGCTTTGGAAGGCACGCTAAGCCGTTGATCCCGGTTGCTGTCTATGATAGCAGTCGTTAAGCCAAGTTAGAGGCGGCTTGAGAACCTCTAACAGTCAAGTTGCCCACTCACTTGACAAGCCTAATCCCAATATGGTCTAGTTTCCCCCTCGGGTTGGAAGGTCAGATGGCAGTCGCTTCCGTAAAAACTAGTGCCTACGCCAGTTCTTGGGATTAGGTAGCGGACCCCAGGCATCCTTCAGGATGCAACTGTACTGGGAATAACGCTAGGAGGATGATGATCACACGAAAATTAATTTCAGTGCCTTAAAAACAACTACTATACATAGGCCTGTCAGGGCACTTACGCCCTTTTTTTGGGCAAGACAGTTTTTCAGCAATAACTCAAAAACCGTTAAACCTATCTTGTTCAAACCAAAAATCGATGAAAGAATTTTTAATTGTACATCATCCTAATCTTTTTCAGAATTTCAAACTTCATAGTTTGGAAATTAGAGGGGGGGGGGGGACACAATTTTTACGACTTTGACAGCTAATATCTCACCAACAGTTGACTTAAATGGCAAATTATTTAGAAATCTCTATGTCATTTATGAAGGCCTATTGAAAAAAAATTGACCCCCCTGTTACATGTATGGGGTGCCCCCCAGTTTAATATTTTTTTCGTAATTTCACATCATATTTCTGTAGCGGTACATAGCATACACCTTCCTACCAAATTTCATAATTGTAGTGATCATAGTCTCCGAGTAAATCGGCTGCGACATACGGACGGACAGACACGATGAATCTATAAGGGTTCCGTTTTAGCCATTTTGGCTACGGAACCCTAAAAATGCAAAAACAATTATGACGCACAACTTGATACTACCACAAACATTGCGTTGAGCCGTTGACTGGTGCGCTATAATTAACATTAAAAATATTAACATTAAAACATTTATTTCAAAATCTTTACAAATTCTACATAGGTTTAAATTCTAAAATCGTTCGGGACATACAGAATCTGCAAGATCCGGTTTGCGATATTTCCAGTGTTGACATGGTTCCTACACTAGGCAAAGCCTGTCTCGTAGGAAACCAGATTATATCCAGTTAAACGAATTTTTGCGCGAATTGTCTAGATTATGTAAAGCGAGTGATCACAACTACTAACAACAAAATAGTTCGATTCATGGAACGTCATCATCATCATGTCAGCCGAAAGACGTCCACTGCTGGACATAGGCCTCCCCCAAAGACTTCCACAATGACCGGTCCTGCGCCACCCGCATCCAGCGGACACCCGCGACCTTCACCAGGTCATCAGTCCACCGTGTGGGGGGCCTGCCCACGCTACGCCTGGCGCTGGCTATGGAACGTAGTTGGTACAAATTATACATATAATAAAGGCAAGATGTTTCGTGTACATTTTGTAATATACAGGGTGTGGCCTGTAATAGGAGCAATAAATTTAAAGGACGCTTCCTTAGAGCATCTGCAGTAACCTCTTGTGTCCAATTTTTTTTTATCTTTTTTCAATTGGGAGAAATTTTGATCTAAAGTTACGACCTCCAAGTAATGGATCTTGGCACCCAGAGATTATAGCGCGGCAGTCAATGCTGATTTTGAGGTTGCTTCAAATTATGACTCATAATCGTTGTCGCATTTTTGGTTTGAAAGAATATTTTTGGGATTTAAAAAAAAAAAAATTTTAGTCTTTTTTGAATAAATTGTTATTAATATCACTCCAGTAGAGTAAAAAAGTATAGATAAGCTACATTTGCGAAAAAAAATTCAAAAAAAAACTTTTTTTTTCAATTAAAATCAATTGGAAATAATTGCTGGAGAGCTCAATAGTGTACCGTTTAATTTTTTGCTCCTATTACAGGCCACACCCTGTATATATAGTATCAAGATCCATTACTCGGAGGTCATAACAAATGCCCTTACCGGAATTCGAACCCGGGAGCTCTAGCTTCGGAGGCAATGTCAAACTGGGCTAAACACGCCGACAGAATATGACTAGACTTGACTATATATTACCGCTGTTCTGTTCTGATAAACATACAGGTTGCATTTTTTCAATCGAATTTCATGAAATTTTGTAAGTAGGTTTGATTATTTTATATTTTTTTGTCCAGTCAAGTTTTAGAAAAATTATGAGGAGAACAGTGGAAAATCCCGCCGAACATACGAAAGCATTTTTGTCAAAGCGGAAACGGAGACCTTTGTTACACTTAGTCAAATATATGTAGATGAAACATGCAAATCAGAAGGATTATGAGTTTTTTAATTTCAGCCCAAGGACGTCCAGTACTGGACATAGGTCTCCCCCAATTTTATGAGGAGTAAATACCATAATCGCCACACTTGGCATGCGGGTTGGTGATCACAGTATCTCCACCGCATCCCTGGGACGCTGCTGCCCATCCCACGGTGGTCTTGGTCGTAATTTTAATACATACCCCCAGGTATGTATACCTAATGTATCCTTTGTATACCTAAGTGTTTTTTAAGTCTGTTCGAAGATCGTCTAATATTAACAGGGAAACTGTTGGTGGAACGTCATGCGGCATGTGATGAATAAATAACGCCGCCGGCTATAGGCATGACTCATGCCTATAGCCGGCGGCGTTATTTCTTCATCACATAGATTTTTATACTTGGGATCGAAGGCGCCGTTTATGCAGATCATGGGCTTAAACAACAATCAAGATGTATCGCCTCTAACTTAAGATACACGGAAAAGACAAGAACCTATATGTATGTATGTATATCACTCGCTTCTTATGGTTCCGTACAAGAAAAGTACAACAGAAACCCTTATTGTTTTCTCGGATATCCTAAAATTCGAGTATGAGGATATTGTTGAAGTATGTTGTGTATAATAATAATATATATATATATAATATTGGGGGACAATCTTACACAAATCGACCTAGTCCCAAACTAAGCAAAGCTTGTACTATGGGTACTAGACGACGATATACATACTTATATAGATAAATACATACTTATATACATAGAAAACATCCAAGACCCAAGAACAAATATCCATGAAAAATGCACAAATAAATGCCCTGGCCGGGATTCGAACCCGGGACCTCTAGCTTCGGAGGCAGAGTCACTACCAACTAGGCTAAACAGGTCGTCAAAAGTATTTATAGATTCTTCCCCGGTGTCCTCTTGTTTGGCAGGCTGCTGGACATAGGCCTCTCCCATGGCACACCACTGAACTCAGTCCTGAGTTTTTGTTTCCAAACCCAGCAGGCAGCACTTCCCGTATATCATCGCTCCACTTAGCTGCCACGGCTGTCACGAAACCCGTATGTCATCGAGTCATCTCTCCACCTGGCTGGAGGTAGGACACACTACGTTTGCCAAGAAACGGCTGACCACGGCTGCTACGCTTGAGACCACCATCTCCACTCCGGAACACGCCTACCCCAGCGATTGTCGGTTCTGTGACCAGCCCACGGCCCCTTTAGTAGTAAAGAGAAGGATTTGCCCATTTCTCTGAGCACCAGACTCAAGGAAGTCTAGCACTCCGCAATTTATTAGGGCGTTTCGCTGTTCAATAGGTTACCAACCGAGCTGAAGTCAGTCACAAATAGCTTAATCTTTAGAAATAGATTGAAATATTCTTGCTGGACAGGTGTTTCTACTCATCACCATCATCCTAGAATGATTCCCAGTACAGTTGCGTCCCGAAGGATGCCCGGGTTCCGTTACCTAATCCCAAGAATTGGCGTAGGCACTATAGTTTTTACGAAAGCGACTGCAATCTGACCTTCCAAAGGTGCTACAACTCAATAGAGGAATATTATGATCGGGCTTGAACATAATGCATAGAATGACATTGCATTATTTGTTTATATTAGCCTAGTGATTTAAATTTTAATGCCGAGTTGATTTCTGATTATTTTTAATTAGAATATAATTTGTTTTTTTTTTGCAGAAATTGCGAAGCGCCTGGTTAACGTAACTGGTGACCGAAGTGCTGGCGGCTTCCTCGCTCGACGTATCAGCATTGCGATGCAGTGAGGAAATGCCGCCAGCATCCTCGGTACAATTCCTCAAGGGTATGTTTTAGATTTTAGTTTTAATTTAATTTATATTATTTTGGTTAAGTATTCTTGTATATATTTTCTTTGTGCATAAATAAATTATTTTAAGCTTATGGTTTTTTTTTTGGCCATTGTTATGTCATTTATTGGCCAGTTATTTTAATAAACCTAATACGCATTTGAAAAGTTCGAAAGCCTTTATTACAAGGGAATAAGAATTTGTAACACCTTCATATGTGTAGCTACTTTTGATATTGACTGTACTGTGCGTAACATATGATATGACATTTTTAATAATTTCCTTGACGACTTGTTAAATTGTATGAATATACTTTATACACATCTAATGTTGTCATTGAATAAAAAACCGGCCAAGTGCGAGTCGGACTCGCTCACGAAGGGTTCCGTACCAGAAAAAAAAACGTCAACAACTACTCTGTTGTATGGGAGCCCTCCTTAATTATTAATATTATTTTTATTTTAGTATTTGTTGTTGTAGCCACAATAAAAATACATAATCTGTGCCAATTTCAACTATTACGGTTCTTGAGATCTAGCTCGGCGAGTGGTAGCCATGAAAAAGGGCTAAAATATCACGTTTTTGTATGAGAGCCCCCCTTAATTATTATTATTATTTTGTGTTTAGTATTTGTTGTTATAGCAGCAACAGAAATACACAATCTGTGAAAATTTCAACTGTCTAGCTATTACAATTCGTGAGATACAGCCTGGTGACGGACGGACAGCAAAGTCTTAGTAATAGGGTCCCGTTTTTACGCTTTGGGCACGGAACCCTAAAAATGTTTACTTAGAAAAGCTAAGAACGGACATAGCAAAACTAAGACGTGATTTCTACTCAAAAATAAGGGTGTTTTGAGTAAAAATCACGTGAAAATTAACAACAAATGCTGAAATACCAGATCATAGGTAAATATTTACTCTGCTCGCCTTATCGCTCACTAAAAGCCTCCCTAAAAGGCAAGAACACGAAACCGTTTCCCTTCCCTTTGCCGCTAAATGAATACTAATAGACGTAAATTTAACAAACCATTAGTCTTTCATTTATCAAGGAGGACCGGAATCGAATTAAGGCCGGGATTTTCATTAAAGGACAGGTACATGTTACAACAAGCTTGTTGCCCTCGTGCGGAAAGTGAGGGCGGTAATATTGTTTTACGGCACCGGTAACAACAAAGATAACTTCGTAAATGATGTAAAACCACGGAAAACTTAAATGCCGTACAGCCCGCCTGATTGTAAGCGGCCGAAGTAACCTATGGATACTTTCACCGCTAGGGGTGTCACACGCCGACACTGTAACAAAAATTACAATCGTTTACCTCAAAGGCAAATAAAACGGAAATCTTGTAGGATCATTCGTCTGTCTGTCTGTCCGTCCGTTCGTCTGTCACAGCTCATTTGCTCCGAAACTATTGGACCGATTGAGTCCAAATTCGGTTCGCATAATGTAAGTCGGTGACCCAAAGACAGAGGTGTAACTAGCAATGTACAAATTGCAGAAATATTTTCGGAAATTTCCGAGAAATTACATGAAAGAAACTTAGAAAGTTCTCTGTGAGAATGTTCCCATGAGAACTTTAACATTTTGTGTAATATAAAATATTACACGCCACATATTAGTAAACCAGGCAGGCATAATATTTAAAATTGCGTGTGTCTACGTCGGTCCTGACACGATAAGATTGTTTATTAAATTTAAGTTCCAGAGAATATTCTCCATAGAAGTTTCGCAACTTATGAAACTTCTCCTCGGTGCATTGCTAGGTGTAACGTGAATAAACGAATACCACTTTTTTGGATGAGCCCTGTATTGTATGTAGACCCTCGGGAATTCACAATCTATACTCGCACTAGCTTTTGCTGTGTAAACTCGTGAAGCTCGGTTATATCGTGCCGCCATACAAATTTCCACTGCCCATTTAGCCCCCTTTAGGAAATGTTTTCCGGTATAAAAACTATTCTATGTCCTTCTCTGGAGATCCGGGCATATGTCGTAAAACTACGAACAATAGCACCGAGGGATGGGCAGCAGCATCCTTGGAGTGTGGTGAATATACTTGGATCGCCAACCCGCGTTCCAAGCGTGGCGATTATGGCATTTACCCCCCATGAAATTAGGGTAAGTCTATGTCTAATAGTGGACGTCGTTCGGCTGATATGGTAGTGGTGGTCCTTGTGTGGATCTCAAACTATCTCCATACCAAGTTTCATCTTAAGCGGTTCAGCGATTTAAGCCTCAAAATGTTCTCTGTAGAACAATGTCCATATTTGAGTTTTATTATTCTTTTAAGGGTCCCGTACTTTGGAAGGAAGAATAGGTACCCTTATAGAATCACTTTGTTGTCCGTCCGTCCGTTCGTCTCTCTGTCTGTCTGTCAAGACCCTTTTTCTTAGGAACGCGTGGAGGTATAAAGCTGGAATTTATATCAAATACTAAGATCTACTGTCCCTTGGAGCTGTGAAAAAATAAAACTTCTAAGCTAACGCATTCAAAAGATACAGCCGTTTATGCCGCAAATTTCCGACACTCGCAAGGGAATCAAAACCTACAGGGTACTTCCCATGAACTTAGAATCTAGAAATTTGGTACGAAACAACGTTTTATAGCACAGATAAAGGAAAAATTGCGAAAACCGTAAATTTTTTGTTACATCATATAATAAAAATATTTTTTGCGGAAACCTCAGTATGCGAGTCCGACTCGCACTTGGCCTGTTTTTTTTACTTAGTCTCGGTGAAACTTTTTTTCTTTATTTCATCGTACACATGTTCATGTTTATAGCAACGTGTTACAATTATAAAACAATAGGTACATCATACATGCCACCCTGTAAGGGCACACAATTATTAAAGTCCTTAAGACAAAAAACATACAAACTAAAAATGATTGCAAACAAAACTATAAATACAAAAAAAAGTAGCTAATTCATTTATTATTATACATTTCTACTGATTATTTATTACAAATAAAAAAATTCATTAAATCATAGTATTTGTGTAACTTTAAGGGCAAGCATTGAAAATTACCACGACATGACGCCGCTGTTTAACGCACTGACCTACCGTTAACGCAGTGGCGTGCCTCACGCGTAACGTTTTTAACTCATAAGTTTTTTCCCTCCCAACACTACGATTCCGTACCGTCATCTTATTTTGGGCACCGGTGTTACCGGACTTTTAAAATTATGGAAGCTCATAGGAAAATATTCTCTTTGCAACGCGAGACTGCACAGTTTAGAACATCGCCGCAAAGTTGCTAATCTTTCGGTTTTTTGTCGGTTGCATTTCAAGGAGTGTGCTGAGGAACTGCACAGTATAATACCCCCGCCCCCTTTTACCATCGGACGACCAGGGATACGGAAAGGCGACATCGTTTTACGGTGGCAGTTCCAAAAACTCACACGAAGCGTTTCGCTCCCTCTTTGATTGTTAGAACAGTCAAGCTGTGGAACTCCTTGCCGGAATCCTTGTTTCCTGAAAACTACAACCTTACGGTTTTCAAGACGAGAGTGAACCGGTTTTTACTAGGTAAGCGCGCTCCATCCTAGACCACAATATCGCTTACCACCAGGTGATTTGTGGTCAAGCGCAAACCTATCCAGAGTAAAAAAAATAAAATGGTGTTATACCTCATAAAGGAAATATGCTTAAACTTCGCTAATTCAGAGATTTATTATAAATGTTCAAAACCATTTAAGTACTCATGCCATATTTGTTGAGTTCCCTATATTGCTATAGTGCTTGCAACAGCGCCGAACTCTAGGGAACTCAACAAATATAACACGCATGGTAAATACCCCGTTTTGAACAGTAATTCTAATGTGAATGACCATGTTAGCTTGAATTCTTATATATATTGTATAAATTTGTCCAAAAATCCTTAACACTTTACGATACTTTGAATATCTCCGAATGATAAACTTACGAGTATGTTATTTAATATTAGTCTGGTAAACGCACTTACAACCCCTCTGGTGTTGTGGGTGTCCATGGGCGGTGCTAATTGCTCACCATCAGGCGATTCGTCTGCTAGTTTGCCTCCAATGTGTTTGTCGGCCTGTTTAGCCTAGTTGGTAGTGACTCTGCCTACGAAGCTAGAGGTCCCGGGGTCGAATTCCGGCCAGGGCATTTATTTGTGCATTTATCACGGATATTTGTTCTTGGGTCTTGGATGTTTTCAATGTATTTAAGTATGTATTTATCTATATAAGTATGTATATCGTCGTCTAGTACCCATGGTACAAGCTTTGCTTAGTTTGGGACTAGGTCGATTTGTGTAAGATTGTCCCCCAATATTTATAAACAAAAGGCAAAAAAATGGAGTGGGTCATACATATTGTAACCATTGATTTAATACGATAAGTATAAGTACCATTTGTAGTGACTGTTAGTTTAAAAAAACTAGCCATTATTCTCTCGTGCGCGGAAGACGCGAGTCTCATAAACGTAGGGAGCGGTTTACAATCGAAGCATCCTCTTAAGCGTTTATAAGGAAAAGTAATACTTTTTTTCGCCGCTTGTTAGTGATCTTGGAAGCTAGTTCTGGAGTGATTAAACTTCCAGTCGTTATCGTCTTCCAATTAGAGTTCCCAACTTAACAAATGGAGTTGGAAAATGTTATAATGTTTATTATCATTCCTTATAACGTGACAAGGCCAAGGGCTTCTGGCTCCACTAGAATACAGCAAAGGAAACGGGAGGACGATGATGATGATGATATTGATAATATTTGATCTACTTGTATAACTAGGTTTTTTTTGTATCCTATAAAAAGATATAGTAGTAAAAATAAATTAAGTACCAAAAATAAAACTAATTACATTAACATTAAAACTAATTATAAATCTGAAATAAAACTAAATTAAATCTAAAAACCGGCCGAGCTCGAGTCGGACTTCCGTACCATTTTTTTTTAAAACGGCAAAAAAGTCACGGTTGTTGTATTGGAGCCCCCACATATATTTGTTTTCTTTTAATTTAATTATTTATTTTATAGTAAATATATAACCAAATAGTTTGTGAATATTTCAAGCGTTCTACCTGTTCCTGTTGTCATTATCAATATTTAGGAAAAACGAGCAAAAATAATCACGTTTGTTCTATGGGAGCTCCTTTAATTATTTAATTTTTTATGTTTTTTTTTAATACATCATCTGTGAAAATTTCAACTGTCTAATTATCACGGTTCATGAGATACAGTCTGGTGACAGACGGACGGACAGAGAGCTTAGTAATAGGGGCCCGTTTTACCCTTTGGGTACGGCACACTAAAAATGGCCCCCACGGCATTGTGCCAAATATACTGGCAGCATTTCCTCTCTGAATAACCAAGCTAATTCGTTGGCCGAGGTAGCTGCCAGCTCTTCGGTCACCTGTGGCGTCAATAAGCCTCTTCAAAGAATTGTCTTTTAGAGCCCAGACTCCACACACCGAGAGTCTCGACGCCGAAAGGCGTGAACAAGTATTCGGAATACTGGGAATTCCAGTCACTTGCTTTGATTTTTGAGTTGAAATCTATTCCCTTGTACAGTCGAGTTCATAAATATATGAGTAAATCCAAGCCTTCAAAAATAAATTTACATAGTAACGTACAAATACATCCAAACAGATTTATCATTCTAAAATATATACACGTGTCATCCGTCATATTCATCTGAGCAAGCCTCTCAATAATATTTAAGCAACTGAAAAAAAAACTGTACTATGATTATTACTAAATTATTTAAACAAGGGGAAGCACATAACTATTGACACAAGGGTTATTTTCAAATATTTGTAAACAGTTAGTGGCACATAAATATATGTACTTCACGTTTTCCAATTTGTTGTGAACAAGTAGGAGCTCATAAATATCTATACAGATAAAACATTTTGAATTTTCACAAATGACAATCACCGAAAAGAGTACCATACTGTCATATGATACATTTGTCTCTTTCAGCTGTCATTAATCTGCGTGCTGCTTCTTTTACTTTTTTGCGATTTATACACGGTTTAAAAGAGGTTTGATATCGACATTTATTACTAGCTTCTGAATACTTTTCTTTTTTCTGTCAGTTTTGTTCAGATGTTTATGAGTTTCCACTTGTTCACATGATTTTGGCAACTTTATCGCAGAATTTGATATTTAAGTGAAATGTTTTATCTGTGCAGTTATTTATGAGCTCCTACTTTGTTCACAACAAATTGGAAAACGTTACTACATAATATTTATGTGCCACTACCTGTTTATAAATATTTGAAAAGAACCCTTGCCTCAATAGTCATGTGCTTCCACTCGTTTAAATAATTTCGTAAAATTGTAGTACAGATATTTATTATATTTCAGTTGCTTAAATATTATTGATAGACTTGCTCAGATGAATATGACGGATGACACGTGTTTATATTTTCGAATGATAAATCTGTAGAGATATTTATGAACTCGACGTAATACGGGTGATGTCTGGTAACTATTGTTACCAAGAGCAACTGAGTGGATAAATTTACGCCGTTTACAAGCAAATTCGGACGAGAATACATTATCCCTCAATGAATCCTTCATGTACTCGTTAAAACTTTGTACGGCAACGAACACATTATGTCCAGGATCAACTTTTGCCCCAGCCAAGCCAACTCAGACAAGTTATTTAGAGTAACACTCTGTATCCCATTATCACCCGAAATAAACATGGCAACACTGAAAGCTAAGGCTGCGGTCTCTTTAACACGTCATTGGGGCCGTTTATTTGAGTAATAAGGGTGATTATAATATTGATTATCACAATACTGAGATGTCAATATTAACGCGATATTAATATGATTGCTGGATTTAATTTCATTATTCATCAATTTTTCAAGAATGATACACCTATCGGTTTTCCATTATCGAACTAGTTCCATCAGGCAAAGCCATAAGGGTAAGCTCAATAAGGCTTGTGTTATGGGCACTTGAAGACGATATAATTTAATATAATATACTTAAAATACATACGTAGAAAACATCCAAGTCTCAGGAGCAAATGTGTTGCTCACCACGGAAACAAATGACTACCACCGTAGCACCAGCTAGGCTAAACAGGCCGACGATATAATAGCCATTATTAAGGTACTGGCTATTAAAACGTCGTTTGTGTAAGCACAAACATCCAAAAGTGATAGTCAGCATCAAAAGTAACTATGCATTTGAAAAGTTCAAAAGCTTTTGATCGCTTCCTAAACGTAGCAACTTTTGATGCTGACCATACCAAAATGTGAGTGAAGGATGGGACGATAGCCCCTTAAGGCGAAGGGGTAGGCAAGCTCTTTCCATACAAACTTGCTGCTGTTTGACTGTCACTGAGTATATAGATAGTCTCTCCTTTGGTTCGTCTGTCTATATTCTCCTATGCACAGGCAACTATGGTATATGTCTCCGCCTGGAAGACAGTCGCGAATTGCCCCATGCTCACGCTACTTTTATAGGCTTTTGCATATATGCCTGCTCCCGTACCGGATCCTATTTTAGATCCATCCGTGTACCAGATATTGTCTTCACCACCAGTACCTGGTGATTCCAGACCTTCAGCCCACTCGGCCCTTGAGGGAACTTTTGTGGTGGAGTTCCTATGGAACACAAACTTGGGTTGCATTTTGTCGCACCCCATGTTTGTTATTCTATCTAAGAAACTGTCTGTTTCCATGTTTGTGTGTTTTGTCTATGGCTTGCTATCGCTCCACAGTCCAAGAAGCCTCAGTCTGTAGAGCGATTTGCGCGCTTCAGACTTAATCACTATATGAAGCGGCGATAGGTCCAGTAGTACTTCTAGCGCCGCCGTTGGCGTGGTTCGAAACGCCCCTGTTATAGCCATGCATACCGTTCTTTGCACCTTCATTAGGTCATTTCTGCATGTGCTCTTTAAAGTCCTTGGCCACCATACCAGGCTTCCGTACAGTAAAATGGGCCTCACCATGATGGTGTAAATCCATTTCAGTACCTTTGGGTTCAGCCCCCATGTTTTGCCATATGCCGATCTACACATCCTAAATACTCTCATTGCCTTCGTTATGGTGAGATCAGTATGCTTTTTCCAATTCAGTTCCTTATCCAGCGTGATGCTTAGATATTTCACATCATTGGACAGTTCTAGCACCCTCCCATACAGTTTTACAGGCTGTATGCCCCGAAGGGTCCTTTTCCTAGTAAATGGCATTACTACAGTTTTGCCTGGATTGATGGACAATTGGTGACAGTTGCACCATTTCTCCACCTTCTTCAGTGCTTCATTCATGATTCCTGATACCGTGCTTGGAAATTTCCCATTGACTAGTATCACTAAATTATCCGCATATCCTACCGTGCGAATAGGACCATTATTGAGTTCTTTCAGGAGTGAGTTCACCACGAGACTCCATAGAGTTGGTGACAGTACCCCACCCTTTGTAGCCGTGGCTATTATCTCATCCCCTAGAAGAGATGACTTTATTAGTCTGCCGTTTAGCATATTACTTATCCATTTGCATATGGTTGGCTCTATGCCGTGTCTAGCAGCCGCTTCGCTAATAGCTTTATACGTGGTGCGATCGAACGCTCCCTCCACGTCTAGGAAAGCCGCCAGGCATAGTTCTTTAGTCTCTATAGCCTGTTCAGCTCTGGTTGTTACCAGGTGCAATGCCGTTTCTGTTGACTTCCCTGGCTGATATGCACATTGTAATTCGTGCAGTGGATGCCTTTTTAAACAGCCATCCCTTATATGTCTATCTACCAGTTTCTCTAAAGTTTTTAGGAAGAATGATGATAGACTTATTGGCCTATACGATTTGGCTGCACTGTAATCTGCCTTGCCTGGTTTGGGTAAGTAGGTTACTTGTACCATCCTCCACACGCGCGGTACGTGTGCGAAGGCTAAACACGCCCTGTACAATCTACTTAGATGCGGGATTAGTACACTAGCGCCTTCTTGTTGTAGAATGGGGTAGACTCCATCCGGTCCCGGGGCTTTATACGGTTGGAATGTCGAGAGCCCGCTTTATCTTTTTATGATCTACCACCTTTTTGGACGTGTCCCAATTGTGCCTTGTTGTCTTTGTGGTTTGTTCCAACGCACTAATTGTCTCCCCGTCCGTTATGCTCTGGTGTATCTCAGAGCCC
Organism: Notocelia uddmanniana; assembly: GCA_905163555.1. Lineage (NCBI taxonomy): Eukaryota > Metazoa > Arthropoda > Insecta > Lepidoptera > Tortricidae > Notocelia > Notocelia uddmanniana. The sequence goes on from LR991052.1 coordinate 4,627,698, forward strand.
GGAAAGTGTGTGTTACACATCACCTTAAGGGTTTCTAACCCCGTTTTTGTCATTTTACCGGCACTACACCTAATGGTTGTCATTAGCTGACTTTGCGTCAATAAATATTGCCCTAGTTTCCCTTCTGAGCTTCGCTATCTCTGGGTTCCACCAAGGTACCTTTTTGGCCAGAGTTCTTTTCTCCGGGCAGTTATTAGTATAGGCCGTATGTACAGCTTGTACTTTATGGTAGTTTTAATAGGTGTAATCTCCTACACTTTATACATGTATGTATGCCATCATCACCACCATCATTCTCACCATGTTCGGAGCATAGGCCTCTCTTTAAGTACTCTACTCAACCCGGTATCGTGCTAGTCTCAACCAGGTGTTACCAGGGGTCTTTCCGACGCTTATTTTTTTTTTACGACTACCTAGTTGGTTACTAAGTTATGTTACTGTAATAATCCTTATCTACATAAAATATACTAACGAAAGTTAAATAAATTATATATTAAAATGAAGTACACACAATCAGGATTTACATTTGTCAATTTCATTCAAAATGGCCTCCTTGGGCCTGAACACAGGCCTTCAGACGACGAGGCCAGTCATCAATAGCGGCACGCACGGTTGTCATATCTAATTCCGTCACTGTCTTGACTATGGCCCGCTTGAGGGAGTCAAGATTTGTGTGGGGTTTAGCACAGGCTTTCTCCTCAATAACCTGCCATATAGCATAATCCAGGGGGTTGACGTCCGGGCTGGAGGAGGGCCAGTCTTCGTGGGCAATGAAGTCAATTTTGTTGCTTCGAAACCAGGCTTGAGTTGTTTTTGCCTTATGTGCAGGGGCTGAGTCTTGTTGAAAGACCCAGGGCTGGTTTTGAAATAAAGAGTGGCTTAAAGCCTTCACTATTGGTTCCAGAACGGTTTCCTGGTAAACTTTAGCCCCAGTTTTGACACCTCTTTCACAGAAATGGACCTGTGTTAACCCTGAGTATGACACACCTAACCAAATCATGACATAAGAGGGATGATGGCCTCGTTGCACTCTCGGAACAGCTACACTCGCTTCTTGACTGTTTTTTGCATACACTCTGTCATTCTGGCGGTTACAACATTCTTCAATGGTAAAAATTTTTTCGTCTGTAAATAATATATTTCGGTGACCATTTTGTGCGTACCGCTTCAGTAGCACGCGACTTCTATTCAGCCTCATAGTCTTCAATCGTCCATTAAGCAAATGACCTTTCCGTCTACGATAAGCGTGTAGTCTAAGGTCTTGATTGATAACTTTTTTAAGGGAGCTTCTCTTCACAGAGATCTGAATTGCCCACAACTTTTGCTTCCAAACGGGGTTTCTTGCGATTCTCGCCTTCACTGCCTTTATTAGAGCTGGGGTCCGAACGGTGCGTGGTCTTCCAGACCTCTTGCGGTCATCAAAGCTCAGGGTACTATTGTACCTATTAATGGTACGATAAACGAATTGTTTGTTGATTTTCAGATTTTGAAGCAACTTCAAAATCACGTTTGGCGGATGCCCGCATTTGTGCAACGCAACACGCTTACAGCGACACGATTTTCTTTTAGACCCCAATCCATTATAAATATGACGAGATAAGTGTTGTGTGTGCTATAAAATTATAACTGACAACCCGCCATTATATGTCATTTTTTATTTTTTCGGTAGCATTTGTTTTAACGCAAGAAAAGAGTTTGCAAATCGAGTAACAGAACTTAGTAACCAACTAGGTAAATAAATCGAGATGTACCAATCCCACAGAAATGCTGTGGGCAAGCGCGCTAGAGAGATCGCAGTCTAACATTAAATCGATTTCAGTCCCGCCGACATTGTCATTGCCACGGGCATGTGACATTATTCGCCGCACTGATTATACACAACCATTGTTACCGGCGCCATAAATATGTATACAATATAGCACTCTATAGTTTGGAGATAAGATCGAAAATCGTGTGCATAATGATAATTGTAGGCAAATTTTAACTAGCGTTGTATGCGGTAGCTCGTACCGTGTGTATGTTTATAATTAGGATTAACCGATTTTCTATGAAATAAGTACATAAAAAAGCAACATTAGTAGCCAAGCAAGAAATGTCATATTTCATGGCAACTTTTTTAACTACATCATCATCATCATCATCATCATCATGTCAGCCGAAAGACGTCCATTTTAAATAATTTCAACTTTACCAGTGGTGTTGGCTGAATTAAGAAAAAAACGTTCTATACATTTTAGGCAAGATTTTTTACAAGAATATATTGATTAAAAGTTGCTTCCGTAAAAACTAGTGCCTACGCCAATTCTTGGGATTAGGTAGCGGACCCCAGGCATCCTTCAGGATACAACTTTACTGGGAATAACGCTAGGAGGATGAAGATGATATTGATTTTTAAACATTATTTTTTAAGGATATGAAGAAGTAAAATATTTATTGCCACATAACAGATAGGTACGCCGTACGTGGTTACATTACATGCATTTGGTTTCTTTAATTATGTGACGAAAGGAGCGAACTCAGCATGTCCTGTGCAAGCCATTTTGGCTGCACAGCGCTGGTTTTCAGTTCGTCCCACTATTATTATTGGCAAACGGGACTAAATTGCCTGAAATTTATTCACCTTTTTGAGGTTTGCACGACGTTTCGAATTTATCACAACACCCGTGGTCACGAGCTGACTGGTTTGAGCGGATCAACATCTTCTAGCCGCAGGGGGTTTTCGAACTACCCGCAATTGATCGTTATTAACCACATTTACATTAGGGTTGTCACTCGCCCGACACATTTAATGGGCCATGTAATTATGTATGATGTATTTGGATTAAAATCCTTATCTCAGTTGAATATTGTTTATGCATTGAAATTCAAAGGAAGAAACAAGCCGTCGAGTGGGTACTAGCATAAAAAAGAGTGTTAGACAATGGGCTCCTCCAGGTCTACGTCAGCTTCAGGCTGACTATTGATGGAAAGTGGTAAGGGTTGGGAAAAGCGGCGTGCTATCCATCGAAAACCATTTTTGAATCACTGCGCCAAAAGTTAAAATACATGAACCAGAACACCATAACTCACCTGAAAGTCAGCGTGACCAGTCCATTCAGCTTGCTATTGTACACATGATTGGCATCACGCTTTTTAAAACGTACCAGAACACCTTAACATACCTGAAGTTAGGCGTGACCTGTCCATACGCCCTGGATCCTGCCGATGACATTCGTCTTCGATTCGCTTTGTAAAATGTATCACGACACCATAACATACCTGAAGGTCAGCGTGACCTGTCCATTCAGTTTGCTATTGTACACATGATTGGAATCACGCTTTTTAAAACGTACCAGAACTCCATAACATACCTGAAGGTAGGCGTGACCTGTCCACACGCCCTGGATCCTGCCGATGACATTCGTCTTCGATTCGCTTTGTAAAATGTACCAGGACACCATAACATACCTGAAGGTCAGCGTGACCTGTCCATAGAGCTTCTTATTGTCGAAATGTTCGGGATCCACATGCAGCACGCCCTGGATCTTGTCAATGCCGTTCGTCTCCACCACCAGGTCCCGAGAAGCCAGGTACAGCGTCAGCTTGTTGTTGGGTGAAGATTTTTTGAACACCCTGGTATAGAAAAAAAAAACAAGTTAAACATTAAAACATGAAAAACGTTAGAAAATTAACATTAACTTTTAATTTTTGCTCGGAGTTGGTCGCATTTTGTTAGAAAAAGAATATGCGTAGTGCCTAATTTTTTCCGATCTAATGGTGCTGATGGTATAGACAAAATAAAACTTAAACATTTTGTCTTAAACATGAAAAAAAAACCTTGACATTCGGCTAGCCGGCGGGTATGTCAACAATTACCTGCATGAGAGGCAACCCTTGTATGAAACTATGTATTTATAGGTATACAATATTTTCACGAATAAACTTTCTGAAACTGTACAATGACATGAACTGTATAAGTACATTGATCATAAAAAATAATAACTGCAGTAAATTTAAAACAAGTGATTAATTAAGTTTCCAGTGAAGTCAAAAAGATTTTGACGACCTGTCTAGCCTAGTTGGTAGTGACACTGCCTCTGAAGCTAGAGGTCCCGGGTTCGAATCCCGGCCAGGGCATTATTTGTGCATTTAGCACGGATTTTGCTCTTGGGTCTTGGATGTTTTCTATGTATTTAAGAATGTATTTATCTATATAAGTATGTATATCGTCGTCTAGTACCCATAGTACAAGCTTTGCTTAGTTTGGGACTAGGTCGATTTGTGTAAGATTGTCCCCCAATATTTATTTATTTTTTTGACTCCGAACAGCACATTTTTCGGAAACTCTCGGCCCGGCAAACAAAAGACGCTCGTGAAAAAATTGTGAAAAACTTAAGAAGATGACCTGTCGTATGTAGTTGTGACGTGTGCGAATAGGCGTTTGTTTTATTTGTGTTGCACATTTTAAATACGTAATGTCTATTCGAACACGCTACAACTACATACAAAAGGTAATCATCTTTAGTTTTTTACCCTTCTTTTTATTGCTGGCCAGTACGCCGCGCCGCGAATGTTTTGTCGTGTTACACATTTTTCTTATTTACGTATGCTCGGATATATTATGGTCGTATTGTGTTTGTTAATAAAATAATCGAAATGCCTAAGTTATCCCGATTTAATTTAAATACTTAAATTATTCCCTGCCTATTAGTATAATGAATAATAATCGTACCAAAACCCGTTATATCCCTCTGCGATAAACTTTTAAAATTCTTATAGCACCATAATATCGATTTAACTAATGTGTTATAACTTCATTAAAAACCGTCTTTGAGTGTGAAATTTGAAAACTTAATACCGCCATTGAAAAAAGTCATAGAAAGAGTGCTATCATTTAATCAAAGTCAAAATATTAGTGCGTCATTAGGTGCGGCAACAAATATCTTTGTGTTATTCCTTAGATTGTGTGAGAAAATCACTGTTAGTGAAAATTAGGATTGCCTAAATCGGTCTCTTTGTCAGGCCTCAGAATAAGCCTCGGCCTGAGAACCCTCTCATCAGGCAATTCCAAACTTTCCGAGCCTCGGTAATAATGTACTATGTTCAAACACGTTTTATTTTTATATTATTACACGTTAGCTTTGTCTGCGTAAAATTAGTATATAATAATAAAATAATAATAATATAATAATAAATTTATTGAATAACTTTTGTACAAATGTTATAACTATAGACTAAAATTTACAGTTAGTTATGTATAAAAAGGAGCCTAGGGATTCCCTGTGTTTCAGGCAAAGAGGTACAGATATATGTCTATTAATATTCATCTAAATATAACAAATACATTATTTCTTGGTAACTAGTACAAGTAAAATTAAAAGACTAAAAAACAGTAATAAATAATAACTATGTAACATCAATTTAATACAGCCAATAGCTTCTCTGTATCATCAAACGTCATTTTTAATAGGGCATCTCGAAGCCTTTTATTATTACAATTGTGTGCAAACAGTTATTGATTATCTGGGGTTAATTTGATTTGCGCATGAAATTTTTTATGTAGTTTTATCTGGGTTAAGGTTTAGTAGGTGAACTTTTGAATGAGGTAGTACGACATGCTTGCCTCTGTGTCAGCAGAATTATAAACTGGGTCGAACTGAATGTTGCATAAATCACGTTGGGGTTTATTTAAATCTAGTTTAGGGATAATTCGTGAACAAGTTGTATTTTGTTGTTTTTGAAATAAGGTTACTAGGGTAGGTATTATAGGCAGGTTACCGTGTTTACGTAACCAACAGTCCGTCAGAATAAAACGTCACAATCGAGGCCAAATTTTTGTTGAAATACTGTAAAATTATCAAAATTCTTATATATACTACGTATGTTTTGAGTTAGTATAGTTAGTGGATTTCGGGAAGAGCAAATATATTGTTTGCAGTTTTCAGGTTCGCATGTTTTGGACTCAGATACAGAGAAGTTATCAAGGTCAGAAAGTAAATTACTTGTAATTTTTTACAAACTAAGATTTAAAGTACTAGAAATATAAGATAGCAGGCGGCGCTCTTAGACGCCTTCATAATCGATAAGTAAAAAAGTAAAAGTAAAAGTAGTTTATTCTTCAAATTAGGCATATTACATGCACCTATGAACGTCAATAAACTACCACCGGTTCGGAAAAATATACCTCTGCCACGAGAAGAACCGGCGTAAGAAACTCGGCGAGGTGTCATTTTTTCAAAACAATATACATTATATAGTTAAATATAAAATTACATTACTACAAAATAACTTAAATAACAATGCTACAGTAGAAAATATATTTTCGCGATAGATTACCCGTGCAGGACGCTATCACTGCCACACATCCCTATCCATGATGTAATCGTTTATCTTATAATATGCTCTTGAAATAAGTGTTTGTTTTACTACAGATTTGAATTTAGAATTGCTAAGTTCAGTAATGTGTTTAGGAATTTTATTGTAGAATTTGATACAATTTCCCAAGAACGACTTTTTTGCCTTTACTAGTCTATAGAAGGTTATTTTGAGTTTCCCAGTATTTCTCGTGGCTATTGGTTTATCAGCGTTCGTTGGAAAATTGCCCAAATTCTTCCTAACATACATTATTATTTCAAATATGTAAAGGGACGGCAGGGTTAGAATATCTATTTCTTTGAAAAAATCTCTTAATGAATCACGCGACCCCAAGTTATAAATTGCTCGGATAGCCCTTTTTTGCAAAATAAAAACAGTTTCAATATCTGCAGCTGATCCCCATAAGATAAGACCATAAGTAATTATACTATTAAAATAAGCAAAGTAAACTAACCGTGCCGTTGCCACATTGGTAAGCTGCCTTATTCTCCTGACTGCAAATGCAGCAGAGCTCAACCTACTTCCTATCGCTGTTATATGGGAACCCCACTGCAATTTTGAGTCCAATGTAATACCTAAGAATACAGTAGAAGTAACAAATTCTAATGTTTGACCATTAAGTTTAATATTTGTATCTAAGTTTCTGTTTGATGAGTTCGCTAGAGAGAATTTCATACATTTCGTTTTTTTCGGGTTCAATACTAAGTTATTGGCAGCAAACCAGTCAGATATCATGGAGAGGGTATTATTTGGTTCAATGAGTTCAGTATCTCTCCTATTTACCTTGAACAGTAATGAGGTGTCGTCTGCGAACATTACAATGCCTGATCGTCGGCTTACCATATATGGCAGATCATTTACATAAACAAGGAACAGGAACGGACCTAGAATTGAATCGATATACTTTTTTTCGGCCAATTTTCTGGCTGGCCAGTCCGCATCGCCTGTCTCGTGTTCAGCCGGCTTCTTGTAGTGCAGACACGTGGCACATTTTGGTGACTCCGTCTTTTTAGGGCATTCCTTCATCACGTGACCTAAAATGCCGCAATGACCGCCGGTATCGACTTCCGCCTTGCACGTCTTCGCCGCATGACCGTACTGCTGACATCGGTAGCACCTCGTCACCAGGGTGAAATCTCTCACAGGACACGCTGACCAATTCAGGAAAACTCTCTCGTTTGTGATTAAGGTCTTCCTTACAAGTGCGGGGACTTCGATGATGTAGTTGCAAGTTTCAGCGCCTTTTTGACCGGACTTATGGCTAAGCCTTGTAGAGGTCAGAAACTTTTCGAGGGACATAGATGGTATTTTGTCGGCTAAGTTTTGTTGGTAGATGCAGGTAAAAACTTCCGCTTCCTGCAGGGCCGCCGGCACTCCGATCACCACGATTCTGGGTTTCCGTTTAACGGGCTCGTCAACTGTAAGCCCAGAGGCCGACAATTGCGTGGACTGTTTAAGTTTCAGGAGGTCTTGTTTGGAGTCCGTGCTGATGATTACGCCACCGTTCTTAACTTTACGTAGTCCACGCACTAGAAGTTTCCATTCGTCAGGCCTTATGATTTTTTGTACCAGGGATTTTGTTTCCTCGCTGGATTACTGCTTGTCGGTAGGATAAATCGCGACAGAGTTCACACCAGTGGGCTGGACGTACCTGGATAGTTGATTGGTCTTGAGTTTTTCGGCAAAAGTCGCAGGTATCGCATTTACTTTCGCGTTTTGATCTATTGTTTGCTTTAACTCTAGGACGCGCTGTGATAGGTCACTTTTCTCTTGCAGGGCTATAAGAGAGTTGTAGTTCATGGCAGCTTTTGCCTTGAGAGCCTGGTATTCAACGACCAATTGTGACGTGAAGTGACCTACTTTGCGGCACAGATTGTGGACTTTCAGTTTTTGGTCCGAGTTCATTTTCCCTTCCGTAGCGATCCCGCATATCTCATTGAGATACTGCTCGACGGACTTCATCCATCCTTGAAGTTCCGGTGTAGGTATCATTTTCGGAGGGTCCGCTTCCTGTTTGGTGGGCGCAGGCTGCGGCTGCGGTGGCGTGGGCGTGGGCGTGGGCGTGGGCGGCGGGCTGTGCTGCATCATCCTGCTCCGGTTGAAAGGGCTGCTCTCCAGATTATTAGTATTCGGCATTTCACTTAGTTAATTAACTCTGCCTTAACATTATTATTCACTGAGTTATGCTGACGACTCTACTAAATCAATTGCGCTTGTTCGATCTAGGTCACAAATACAGCAGATGAATATTATTTATTTTGTTTAAGAGACACGTCCGATCTCGCTGACGACTAGGTTATATCTCAATATCAAGTAGCTTTAAGAATATAATACTATCATACAAACGCGATTGACAAATATGATATTTTATATATGACATAGGAGGCAAACGAGCCGACGAATCGCCTGATGGTAAGCGATTAGCGTCGCCCATGGACATTCGCAACACCAGAGGGGTTGTAAGTGCGTTGTCGGCCTTCAAGATGGGAGTACGCTATTTTCTTGAAGGTTTGAATCGATCCGGAAATACCGCAGGCGACAGTTCATTCCATAGTTTATCTGTGAGAGGTAGGAAATTTCTGGACAAGCGCACAGCAAATATAAAAAACCCGCCGCGCTAAGAAAACCGCTGCCGCGATAGGTGCTCATGATTAAGGACCGCGAACCGGTCTGAAACATGTCGAGCGATATTCGACCTTTAAGACGTGAGTGACCCGTTTCATTATATTTAATGTCTCAAACTCACGGGAGTTTTCTATATAAAATCAAATATAAAAACTTTATAAAAATCCTAACCTATTATTAGAATTACAAGCTTTTATTTAACTTGCTAAACAGTTAGTTAATAAGTATGTGTGGGATGACGGCTAATGTAACTGTGTCGACTCGGCCCCATTTTCAGTCCTCTCAACTGAACAATGCCGTGACAGCACCCGAAAAAGCTATTAGAGTCGTATCGTACATAAGTTAAGTATCGACTAAATCATGCTCGTGAAGTTGACCGCCCCAAACTTTTTGCCCGCAAATGGCATAGCTATATCGTTAGTTCATCGTTAGTTCATTTTAGTTTAGTACATTAAATCGTTAGGATCCGACTACAACATAGTTTTTTTTTAAACAAAATGGAGGGGGGCAACTTCACACTACCGCCCCAAAACGTCTTTTACGATTTGTATCGACTGTTATCGGTAGATATTCGGTAGATATTCGACAGCAATCGATAAAAACCGGAAAATAGGTTTTGGGGCGGTAGCGCGAAGTTGCCCCCCTCCATTTTGTTTTAAAAAAAAATCTATGTTGTAGTCGGATCCTAACGATTTAATGTACTGAACTAAAATAAACTAACGATGAACTAACGATATACCTAGCTATGCCATTTGCGGGCAAAAAGTTTGGGGCGGTCAACTTCACGGGCATGACAAAATCTTGTAACCTTTGACGAAAAAATCTAATAACATATAGCTTAAATGACTGGAATGAACCGGTACTTATGTTCGGTTTGCCCACAGTGGTCTGTGGTTTTGCCTTCCTGAACGTGGCTTCAAATCTTGCAAAATTTATTTTTATTCATTGGGTTCATATTTATTGAAATAAATAAGTTATAAAATAACACTTCGTGAAAAAATCGTAAAATATATGAGCAACCTTGTTTCGAATAATAAAGTCGCATTAAAATTTTATTTGTCATGTTGTCTATGCACTGAAATATTTAAAACTTTTTTGGCACATCTCGTTTTTTTGAGTCTTCATTCATTGTTTAACGTTACTCAAGTTTGACTCGCTCTCCCGTTTTCCTCTTTCACTCCACCTGTGGCATTGTTTGACGCGTCACAAAAGAAAATGCCATCCATTTACTTCAAGGGAACTTTTGTTTTGTTTGTTATAAGAAAGTTTATACCGAGACCGGGTTTTTTCATTATTGTTAAGTACAGATGTGCAAGTTGCGGAAAGTTTCCATAATATTCTATGAATTCTCGGAAATTCCATGAAACTTTCACTAGAAATATAGGCGATTTAAATTTAAAAATGGAAAGTTTCAAGTCCCATACAAAAATGCAAGAAATTTTCCGAATTTTTCCTACGTTACATTTCCGAAACATTTAGCAATTTGGAAAGTTTCCTTAGGCACATCGGTATTGTTAAGTACTTGGGCGGCCGAGCGTTGCTCGGTGCTTTTCGTGATTTTCCGGAGAGCACGAGTTTTTCCGAAGATGAGACCTAGCTAGACCGATTTTTTGCTCCTATCGTATCTTATCGAAATCGATAGGGCCGTTTCCGAAATCTCCGAAATGAATAATTAAATATGATGCAGGATCTGAATTCACTCCTCCTATAGGAAAATTAGCGTATGGAGATTTTTAGATGCGATCTTAATACAATCCACCATCCACCACCATATCAGCGTAATGACGTCTACTCCTGGACAACGGCCTCCCCCCCATTTCTTGAGGGGTAAATGCCATAATCGCTACGCTTGGCATGCGGGTTGGCTATATCTCCACCGCACTCCAGGGATGCTGCTGCTCATCCCGCCGAGGTCTTGGTCGTAGTTTTAGGACATACCCGGGTCCCGGGTTCTTAATATACTCGTATAATCATTTGGCGTATATATATTAGACAAACTCATTCATCTGTTTCCTGTCAGAAGGAGCCCATTAAAAAATATTGTCGAGACTGGTTAAAATGAGCAGCTTGTTTGTTTGCCACAATCAATTCTGCGAGCCCCATGCTCCCAATGAGGGTTGACAGGAACACACCCTCATCATAATCAGTATGGTATGAGGTTGTGGCCAAAAAATCATTATCAACCAAGTAGGTGTTAATAATATTGATAATTGTCGGAATTGTACATACGTACACCCTGCTCAATACTGGCAGCGTGTCTATTAGATGATTTAATGTGTCAAGCTTTAAATTTTCGGTTCATTTGCATCTGCTTTTACCAACTGTTGTATATTTTCTGTTTCTCAAAATATCTTCTTTAATATATTCTTTTCTGCTAGCTCGCGTATAATTCACCGGAATAACACGTCACACGTTTTAACCAAAAACTTACTAACTAACTGGGCTGGCACGACGATCCCAAATGAGTCTTGGCCGGCGACAAATGAGACAAGAGTACTTTTCTCATCAGCCATTTTAAATAAGTTAAAAAAAGTAAGTTAAGTAGTTTTTTATCTATTGGACGCATGTGTAGGCGATTGACGGAGTCACAAAATGATTGAAACTAAGTAAACCTTCGGAAACCCTTGCCTACAAAGAAAGTTGTAAAGTCAGACTTTATTATATCGTTACTTTACATATCAGGCTATGCTAACATAACAATACCGCTATACATCAAAGCGAATTCAGCCAATGGACCTCTATCAATCACTATTACCCCCTATTCAGCACATTTAAATTGTTAAGCAGTTGCTAGGCCAAAATACACCTTATGTTACATACTTACCGTTGAGAGTTGAGAGTGCCGTCAGCCGCGGAGCTGTGAGGGCAATCTGTGGACAATGATTTCAATATCAGTTCATTGTTAGACATTTGGCAAACGTTTACAATGGAATATCATATTTTGGAGCACATTTTGTATATGGTCCCTGACAATATAGATTAAATCTAATTTATTTGAAAAACTGAAAAATCAAGAACCGTTTATTCAAGAAAAAAACAAACATACAACAAAATAATATCATAATATAATAAACAAGGATATGTAAAATGGATGAGAGAATAAACATATATTGTATTGTCACGAAACGGTCCCATCTCAGCATGCGGGGATTTACTGTCAGCGCTGGTTTTCCGATGGGACCGTCGAGTGAAATCACGGTTGGCAACAAGCTGGTTTTGCACCAAAAATTAGGTAAATAATAATAGTTACATAAAAAACCCTCATTTAAAAACTAAACAAGCTGGAAGAAAAAGAGTACAAAACAAAGCTTGACAATATAAAATACGTCAAAGATTGGGGCATTTTACATAATTAGATGACCATTTTATAATAAAATACCATGATACCAAAAAATACCAAAAAAAAACCAATACCAATAATACCAATTTATACCAAAAAAAAACGACTACATCTCCTTTTGTACTTGCTATGCCACAATTTGTAGTTTCCGTGAGCCAATGCATGGTTACCTACAGAAAATACCGAAATCGGCATATGCGTGACTATCAAATTCGAGGAGATCCCTATATTCCTCCTAGATCCCATCATCAGACCTTTATAAGTAAAATAAATAAATAAAATATAATAGCCTTTATTTCTCTGACTGTACACTTAGTAAAATATGAAATAAAATTAATTATTATATCTTATTTATAAAATTACTATTTAGTACTCTAAGAGTTACTTATATAGTGGCGTCTGCCATTAAGTTTGTTGCGTCAGGCTGTCTTTTGACATAGGCCTCCTCTAGTTCCTTCCATCTCTCCCTGTTTCTAGCGTTTCTTCTCCACTGTTTGGGCAAGTCATACTCCCATCGTTTCTGTGGTCTACCTTTTTTCCTTTTCTCCCCTCGGGTACCACTCGGTTATATCCCTCGTCCATTTTTCATTTCTGTCTCTCATCATATGGCCAGTCCATGTCCACTTCAACTGTCTTATTTTAACTATAACATCTTTAACTTTGGTGATATTCCTTATTTTAGTAAGTCTCACATCAGACCTTTACCAAATTTAAATATATCAAATATAAACAAAAAACAAATTATGAAAATCGGCCAACGTGGTCAAGAGGGAAAAAAAAAACAAATAAAAAAGAATAAGCAAACGTGCAAACGAACTGAGTACCTCCTTCTTTCTATTGAAGTCTGTAAAAAATAGATCTTTTGTGAGTCTCACAAGGAGTGTTTATAGGTAAACTCTTTGCACCAGTTGATAATATATTTCAAAAATGTAGGCTGTCTGAGCTAGGGACGAATTTCGCAACCATTTCATCTCGGCTGATAACTTATAAAATGCATCAAATAGTCGCATCAATGGTAGCGGGCGGTCTCCCGCCGTCGGATACCGGGTGTCACCTATTTTGTACCTCCTTTAGCTAATACGTCACTATGCTCTGCCTACCCCTTTTTGAACTACAACCGTGAGTTTATAAATATTATGTATGTATAGATTTTTCCGAATACACTGCCATCTGATCCTCCAATTAGTAGAAAAATCAAGAGCTTTGAGTTTAATTAAATTCAAAGTTCCGAAAGTTTACACTGAGGATTTTGCAAACAGATGAATACTCGTATTTTCAGTATCGGTATTAGTATGCACTATGGGCACAGCAGATACGTTTTTGATATAGGTGAAGCTGTAAAAAAATCTGTACACACGTCCGATTTGCCTCACTTACACAACACGCGTTCCTATAGGCAATAAGTTGGAACATATCGGGCTCACTCAAACCGTTTTAGTATAGACAAAAGACTTCACGAATTTCCACTTGCTACGATCCTGACATACAACTTTCGCTTCATGAACTTTCATAACATTCTTCATGCATGCGCGCTGATTTAGGGTACTCCTGACCTGGCCTTTCTCCAGAATGTCTCCGATTTGGTCGGAGTACGTTCGCCGAGGTCTTTTCGTTCCAACTTTTTCATCCACTCTTTCTTCATATACTCGTTTTGTCAATCTTCTTTCATCCATCCTCTCTACATGTCCAAACCATCTTAGCATACTCGTACCTTTCTCAATTTTCGTCACTATATCTTCATTCACTCCACACCTCCGTCTTATAACGGTGTTTCTCACTATATCTCTCAAAGTAACGCCACACATACTTCTCAGCGCTCTCAGTTCCACTACATTCACTCGACTCTGATGTTTCTTCTGCCACACCCAACTTTCGCTACCATACATTAGTGTCGGCACCAACTCTCCTCCATGCACAGCCAGCCACGCCTTTTCTGACACATTATGGCTGCTCATAAAGGCGTGAAGTGCCCCATTCACTCGATTCCCAGCTCTCCTTTTAATATTTCCTTCATGCTTACCGTATCTCGTGAACGAAGTCCCCAAATACACAAACTCCTCCACTTGCTCCAACCTCTCTCCATCTACAGCAATTTCGCAAACTGTCATACACTCATCTCTTTCAAATACCATCACTTTCGTCTTGCTTACATTAATTTTCATTCCTTTTCTTGCAAACAATCCGTGCAGGCTAGTTACCATCTTCTGTAGCTTCTCAGCCGACGACTCTAATAAAACCGTGGAAATCCGTGATCTCTACCTACTCCTCTGGCAAACAGGCGTAAAAGACCGGTGGTACATCAGTCTCAAGTGTCACGCATGTGTGCATAAAACTGGTATTTAATGGAACACAGGTCTACAAACATCACAAAGCTTCGGAACGCTTGCGACTTCAAGGCCGTGGACTGAATGCCGAGTGAACTTATACATTTGAGCGGGCTCAATGCTTGGACAACAATCACTGCCCGCTGGCATCCTGTCGGCCTCCTTTCCTCTTTTTCGGCCAGTTTAGCCTAGTTGGTAGTATCACCACCTCCGAAGCTAGAGGTCCCGGGTTCGATTCCCGGTAGGAGCATTTATTTCTGTGGTGAGCAGAGACATTTGTTCCTGAGACTTGAATGTTTTCTATGTATTTAAGTATATATCTATTAATTTATTTATACAGATCGCAGCCCCAAAGCCAGTATCAACTCCAAAGTCGCAAGAATCTTGAAGCTGTGTGACTTTCGGCTGCGTGTTTGCCCAAAACAATCAAAAGCAAACGGCCGAAACTTTTTGATCTGAGCTCCACTTTCAACCCAACACATCGTCGAGCTCTGGCGAATGCTCTCAATCAGAAATACAACATTACATGCATCGAATTCAAATTCAAAATTCAAAATAATTTATTTGTAGAACATAGGTATATGGCTGGTCAAAAACTTATAATTATGTATCACTATGTCTTGCCATAAGGCATACAAATATTCTAAGTCAAGATGTAGCATGCATCCGGTATATAAAAGAACAAAAGTATTTAATATAAAAAGCGTGCTGATATTGTTACAGTTCACAATTCGTCAAGTAATCGAGCAAGTAGGTAGTCAAATGGTATGCCTATTTACGAGTAGGTATGTGTTTTTCAACTCCTAAGGGATTATGAAGCCTTCGTGTGACTTCGAACTTACACTTAGCCTGTCACATACATATAATATTACAAGCAAAAATAGAAGCGTGGCAGAAAATTTTTTTCACGTGAATTGATTCTTGTAACGACAAGAAAATGTACCTCTTTAGGGTAATACATTTTAACTCTATAAAAATGTATACACCCCTTTCTGAAGGTCCCATAGCCCATAGTATAGTCCCCCGGGAAAACCTTGGCAAAGAGTTCATTTCACAGCCGGCGCGTTCGTGAGAGGAAGTTCGTCTGAAAGCGTTTTTTCTTGGAGCAGGTCCTTTATTTAATAAGAGTATACTCGTTATCTCAAATCATACAGTAGTATGCCACCTTTTAGGTTATACAGGTGCGGAATGAAAAAGTTCGTCGCTTTTAAACCATCATGGGATTGAAATAACGGCGAAAACAGGTCATTTTTTTTCATTCCTCTATTATAACAGGTTGCAGAATGTTAACTTCAAGGTACCTTTCTGCCTTGGCGGGGCGGGATCTGTATCCCACACCACAGTATTCCGGAACGTGAGTTTATTGATTGTAGGCTACAATTTGCAGCACCGTTTTTTTAACTGGACGTAATACTAGCTGTATTACATTTGCTTAATAGTAATATTTGAATTAGGTTGGGTTGCACGAAACCGTCTGTAATCGTAAGCAGTGTTCGTTAAAATTTGAATGTATATATGGAATGTTTGACAAGTTTCTATGGGACGACAGCTGCTGGCGCCATATTTAATGTTCATCAATCTGTGATTGTAAGTCGGTGCAACGTGGTGCAGCCCAGCATTAGTATTCGAAGACCTGGTAGACTGGAGATGAGATTGCAGAGGTAGCATGAAAAAACTGTACATCGGGAGCGTCAGTGTCACGAAGTGATGAATAGAAATGCCTGGAGGACGCCTTTACCCGCCGAGGGGTCATATAAAATGACAATATATGTAATGGGGGATTGAGTTGGAACATGCGAAAAACACCGGCGGCATTATCCCGTTGAATGGCCAGCGAAATTTGTTAGACCAGGAGGGAACCAGAGCGGGGATCGCTGTCCCTAACAAAACCCTTAGCGTCGGTACACCAAGCCGTCTCGAGAGCAACCGGAACGAAATCACACACTGGTTCCAGGTTTGCGTATTTGCCGTGTTTAAACTTGGCCACACTCATAGCCTCTGCACCCGCCTTTTTGATGGTGTGACTTTGAAATTAGTATTATTTATTGTATACAAACGCAATACCATAAAACACTATTTAAAATGAATAAAACAAAACTATAGCATGCAAAACAAACCAATCAACGAATACCATTAAATTGACACCTATCGCAAGAATGTATAAATGTTCGGAATAATAACTAAAAGCACACCAAAATGTTAAATCCCATATAATCCCAAACGTCACAAACGTCAGTTCAGTACAGTTTGCAGTTACGAAAGCGGCGACACTGACAGGTGAAGACCTGTCCGATATAGATAGATACATAAAAACTTTATTTGCGTATATGACCTGACAATACTTGCAATTAAAAAAGAGTGCTTTAACATAGATAAATCTTATAAACTAAAACTATGCTAATGTAACATCAATTTAATTTATTGTCACGACATAGCCGCGAAAAGGCGCCGACTCAGCATGTGCTGTGACATTGCTGTCGCAGCGCTGGTATTCTGCCGGAACCAGGCAGAGTGTGCGAACGGGGTTTTCAGCTTGAGCGTTACATTTTCGTGCTACATAGTGATGTGATATTTGACCAATGGCAAAAAATACATAATTGTTTATATCACTTATCTATTTCTCTCAAACTTACTGATTTGTGCATTAGTGAGAATAGTTCAGATGTACAGAATTCGTTCGACTTAAATGAGCGGATCTGTTTTACTCTGATATCTGATCGGTGATCCATATATACACGAGGCTTTGTCGGTAACCTGTCACTAAAACGAAATTAATTCCGCTCCAGGATGAACCTTAATCCAATTTCAAACTTCGTTGCGTATCAAAGAAAATAATTACATGCCAGTTAATTTAAATTGTGCTGTGCTCAATTCTGTAGGATGAAATATGGCTATGCGATTCACAACCATTTTGGACACACCTCATCAAGTGTCTCGCGTAAAAAGGCCTTATCCACGTATCCATCCTTTTCCATTTTAAGACTAACGACAATTTTAATGAAAAGCTTTCCCAAACAATAAACCTAATCAACAGCTGGATGCACGCCCGTAATCTTTCTATAAATACAAACAAAACTAAATTAATTCAATTTTACTCGTGTCCTTACCAAAGAACTCCGACACATTTGAAACTACAACTAAACAACAAAGAAATAGAAGAAGTAGCAAATTTTAAACTCTTAGGTATTACTTTAGACAGCCATATGAATTGGAAAAACCACATTTTAAACGTTACAATTGGTTATAACAAAAATATCTCAGTTCCGTTCACACTGCGCAAAACAACAACAAACTTCGCCACAACACTTTCTGCCTATTACGCTTTTGCACATTCGTGGTTACGGTACGGAATCATAATGTGGGGTAATATTACGGATTCAAACGATATGTTTGTTATGCAAAAAAGATGCATACGTATACTTGTAAGAATACGCAATTGGGATAGTTGCAAACCCCATTTTGCTAAACATGGTATACTTACATTACCATGTCTATACATTATGTATTTTAGAATTGTGCTTGTTTGCGCGATAAAATACTCATCTATTCACAAAGCAAAATAATAAAAGGTTCAAATACAAACTAATATTAGTCAATATTACCAGTACCAAACCTAGAAATATACCAAAATAGCCCCCATTCATTACACAGTAGTAAAATATTACAATCACCTTCCAAACCATATCAAAGCAGAGGAAAAATACAGTAAAGTGTTTGCAAAGAAGTTAAAGTCATTCCTTACAAAAAACACTTTTTACTACATGATTCACCTTTGGCCTATGTCCAGCAGTGGACGTCTTTCGGCTGACATGATGATGATGATGACTACATGATTATTTTGATGACAGAAATTGGCTAAAATATAAATGTTTTTTGTGTTTTGTGATGTAGTATGTTTTAATTTTTGTCAAAGTATGTATGCCATATTTTATAAGATATATTATTTTATTATACAGGGTGATTCGGGAGACGTGAGCAAGATCAACACTACGGATTCAGGAGATCATAAGCTACTGCTTCGTGCCACTATTAGTGAAATCAACGTTCATTTATCTTTGGTGTTGAAAACAAAATGTTTTAAATTATTTACGAAATTTATGGTCACTCTACAATCAGAATACTTCAGTCAAGTGATACGTGTCAAATTGAATGTCATCCGAGTTCGATTACTTTTGAAATATCGTATCTCACTCAATGTGACAATTTGCTTTCTTCCTAATCAAAGTGCTGTCATAACAGTTAGAGGTTTAATATTTATAAACCAGTTGTTGTAGGGTGACCATGATTGTAGAGAATTAAACTTTAACTTAACAAAAATTTAAATACAGGTAAAAGGTATGGGTGTTTCACTTAAATACAATGGTGAACGATTCATTGCCATTTACTATGTATGTAGTGTTGGTCCTGCTCACGTCTCCTGAATCATCCTGTATACTCGTAGCTACTTTGATTTTGATATAAAATTATAAATATTGTGTATATTAACGATTGCTACACCCGAACAGGGTCCATGAGAGGCTATTATATTATATTATATTATATTATATTATATTATGTTATATTATATTATATTATATTATATTGTAACAACTTGTATGTTACCATGGTGCAATAAACGAATAATTATTGTATGTCTTTTCCGCTCACGGGACAACGGTGTCCCGGACCTTTTGGTGGGGAGGTACCGAAGTACCTCGGTACATCGGCTCCGCGCACGCTTTGGTACTTCGGTACCAAACGAGTACCACATAGCCAACACGTAGAGGCCCTTTTGACAATTTAATGAAATGCAAGGGGTACACCAAGAGCCGCCCGTGTCATGGGACGCACACAGAGACATCACCCGCCAAGGTGCACAGGGACTATTTTTGCTTGATGGAGTCTAAATGAACCGGGATATTTGGTGAGGATGATGGACTAATGGCTGGGCTATTGAGTGAGACATCGGACGCCTGCCTAATAAAACAGCCTCACATTTTATTTCCGGCAGACGGTATAACAATGGCCTAGGGCCAACACCGGTCAGAGAGCTGGAGGGGTAGAGAGGTGGCACTGGACTTTCAACATATAGCCAACTCGCCACTTGCGACTCCACTCCACACGGCCGGTCTGGACTTGGTCGTACTAACGTAACAAAACTGCGACAGTGGGGATACGTCAAAGTAGTGAAAGTGACGAAGTACTAAAATGATCATCTACTTTTTGCTGTTGACTGTATTATCGTTTATTCTGTTGCCAGACAATAAGGTTCTAATGAAGTGAACCGTCAAGCTTTATGAATATCAGTCTATTGTGAACTTTCATAATCCATGTAATATCTGTATAGCGAAATATTAGTTAAGAGCTTGCCAAATGATTCTGAACCTTGCCAAGTGGGTTTACAACATGTACTTGCATATAAGGTATTTGATTATAGCTAAACCAAGACACAAGACTATACATTCTTAATTACAAAACAGCGCAGGTGTCCCATCAGTATTAATACACTTAAGAGCAAATAAAACGGCTCCACTTCGTATGGAATTTTGATACAGTCTGGCTGGCCATACCATACCCACAGTGGTATTTTTAAAGTGAAACTATACCACTGACTAATAGTGATGTCAAAAATTATAGTATGGGTTCGACCCTCCGTCCACGTTCATAATCTTCATAACTAAGAATTCATAACAGGTTATGTATAAGGATTTTTTATCACTGTCTCATAACGAGTTTTTTTTTAATCGTATGGCATTTATTTACGAACCGTGAGTTCTTCGAGAAGACAAGTACGGTTGCCAGTTTTTGTTGCACTTTTAGCACCACCCAGGGGTCACGTGTAAGGTAACGGTGGGTACTCCCTACGGACGTGATGCAACTTCGACCCCCCTTTGTCAAGTGAGTGGGCAACTTGACTGTTAGAAGTTCTCAAGCCGCCCGAGGGCCTCTAACTTGGCTTGACGGCCGGGATCAATGGCTTAACGTGCCTTCCAAAGCACGAGAGCGCTCAGTTAGTAACCACTCAAAGCGGTCACCCATCCACCTGACCTGCACCCACATTGCTTAACCTCGCATACCGCACGCGGTAGGCGGGTGCCGCTGGGCCACGAGCGCTCCAAACGAATTATTAAACAAGACTAAATTCCATCAAAACCAGCACCTCTTATTCATCTATACGGTTTTGACGAACACGAACACCCTTTAAAGTGGTAGTTAAAAATTAAGCGAGACGACGGAGAGCCGCTACGCGGGGCTCCTATTTCTAGGCTTTATTCATCGGCATCTTTCGTTTAGGGATACCAGCTTTTTAGGCAAAGCTCATGTTTAGGTATATCGCACCCATTGGCATCTCGCGTTTAAGTCACTCGATCTAAAGGGTTTTTCCGAACGCATTGGTACAGTAAGCATCAAAAAAGTCTATCACAAGAGAATAAGAGCTTTTGACACCTTCATACAGGCCTTGAAATTGCGCTATTTTCGCATATCGTCATGATTCATAACGCTAATTTGTCGATAAAACGCTATACTAAAAACGATATTTGGCGCGCATTTATAGCGGTATCCATTATATCGTTATAAATAAAAATCAGTACATATATATCAAAATTTTGTGAAGCGCTATAATAACTACGTGCGCTATGACATTTACGTCAAGCTTGAGCACGTCATTGTCGCCACCGCCACCATTTCAAATTATAACGTTATTGCCTCCTAAGCTGACGGCCTGTTTAGCCTAGTTGGTAGTGACTCTGCCTCCGAAGCTAGAGGTCCCGGGTTCGAATCCCGGCCAGGGCATTTATTTGTGCATTTATCACGGATATTTGTTCTTGGGTCTTGGATTTTTTCTATGTATTTAAGTATGTATTTATCTATATAAGTATGTATATCGTCGTCTAGTACCCATAGTACAAGCTTTGCTTAGTTTGGGACTAGGTCGATTTGTGTAAGATTGTCCCCCAATATTTATTATTTATTTATTATTTATTATAACATTATCATCCGTTCCGTGCGGTCCGTCCGATTATTTTCCGTGTAGTGCACAATAAAGTATTTTATTATTATTATTATTCCTTTATTTATTTTTCGTCTTAGGTTAGGTTTGTACAATGGATTTACAAAAGGTAAAATATAAAAATACACTTACAAAATATAAAAACATTATAAAAACCTAACCTAGGGTGCCGCCGGCAGCGAGGCAGGGCCTAAGCCACCGGTGGTTAGGGCGACAGAGAGAGGAACCTCCGGACTATCCGCGCCGTGTCCAGGAGTACCGCCTTCTGTATTTGACCCTTGACCCAGCCATCTAGCGAGAGTCTCTTGAGATGTTGGTCGAGACTCTTCGCTATTAGACCGTTCGCAGAAACGACTATCGGGACAATGATCGTCGAATCAACATCCCACATGGCGGTTACCTCGTGTGCCAAGTCTAGGTACTTGCTGACTTTGTCCTTCTCGGCCTTCACGAGGTTCTCGCCATGGGGGATGGTGATGTCGACGAGCACTGCCTGGCGCTTCGATCGATCTATCAGCACGATGTCGGGCTTATTGGCTACAATAGTCCGATCCGTGATGATAGATCGATCCCAATAGAGCGTAGCACGACCATTTTCGAGAACTGGCGCAGGTAAGTATTTATAGTACGGCACTTCGAAGTCCACAAGACCGTATGAAAGAGCAAGTTGCTGGTGAATAATTCTGGCTACCAAGTTATGCCTGTGCAAGTACTCGCCGTTAGCAAGATGACTACAACCGGAAATGATATGCCTGAGTGACTCTCCGGGACGGCGGCATGCCCGACAAATGTCGACCGTACCGTCCTTCAGGATATATTTCCGGTAGTTGTTTGTCATGATAACTTCGTCCGCAATTGCACAGACAAAACCTTCGGTTTCCCCGAAGAGATCCCCGAAACGTAGCCAGTTCACCGACGCGAGCAGGTCTACGTCGGGCCCCGTAAGGGCCCTGTAGAACCGCCCGTGTAGCTCCTTACTCTTCCATTCCGCCTTGCGGTCCTCGGTGCTCAGTACTTTAAATCTGCGCCAGTTCTCGTTTGCCATGGAGAGCGGGGTGAAAGATGCGTCTACTGCCACTACGTCTCGATGCATCCCACATTCGCTGCTTAGGAAATAATCCCTGAGACTGCACACCTCGCGGTTGTGGAGGTCTTTGGCATTTAAAAAGCCACGACCCCCACATTTCCGCGGGATGTACAGTCTCATAACAGACGAACGTGGGTGCAACATGCGGTGTGCAGTGAGCAGTACACGCACCCTTCGATCCAGGGCATCCAGCTCAGTCTGAGTCCACCTTAGTATGCCAAAGGAGTATGTGAGCAAGGGCATAACCCAGGCATTGAAGGCGCGCGCCTTATTGCCACCCGACAAAAAACTATTAAGTACTTTTGTCAGGCGACAGAAAAAGCGCTCCTTCACCGCCTGCTTTATGCCCTCACCCTCAATACCCAAAGCCTGTGACATACCAAGATATTTATAGGTTTCTGCTTCGGAGAGAGATCTGAGCGACATTGTCTCAGAAAGTTGTAAATTTGTTGAATTTACCACTTTCCCCCGCTGTACATGCATGACCGCACACTTATCTACACCAAATTCCATTTTGATGGCGCTACTGAAAACTTCTGTCGTTTTCAGTAGCTCCAACAGGTCCTGTCTATTTGGTGCAAATAGCTTAAGGTCATCCATGTATAGCAGATGAGAAATGACCTCACCCCCTCTCCGAAGCTGGCAACCTAGCCCCGAATCCTGCAGCAGAGTGCTGAGCGGATTCAGCGCTAGGCAGAACCACAAGGGACTCAGACTGTCACCCTGGAAAATGCCTCGCTCAATCCTGATGGAGTCCTGCGGGCCAGAAGGGCCATCTCCTCCACCCGGTTGACGAAGGACTGTGGTCCACTGCCCCATGCAAGCACTTAAGAAGGATCTTAAAGCTGCATCAACTTTATACAGCTCTAAGATCCTCCTCAGCCATGAATGAGGCACCGAATCATAGGCCTTCTTATAGTCAATCCAGGAGGCCGAGAGGGTCCCTCTGTTCCGCCGTACTCGTTGGCAAATGGTCATGTCTATGAGGAGGAGCTCTTTAGTACCACGCGACCCAACCCTACATCCATTTTGAGCAGGGGCCAAAATGTTGTTCGTAACAATGTGCGTGTTAATTTTTGCCCTCAAAATGGAAGTAAGGAGCTTGTACAGCGTATTATATTATTATTTATTATTATTATTATCATATAAGGTTATGAATTTCATTTTGTTATGATATGAAACGTGCGTAGTACCCTTGAATATGCCTGTCCAATCTGGTCTCCGCACTACGTCACCTATAGTTATCAAATTGAGCGTATTCAAAAGAAATTCATCAAGCATCTCAACTCAACTTCCGTCTTCGTATACCTCCGACATCGTATGAAAACAATTGCCACATGCATAACTTGTTACCACTAGCTGACAGATGTAAGGTTCTGGATATGTGCTTGTTATACGATATTCTTAATGGACACCTGGATTGCCCCGAACTAGTTTCGCAGTTGTCACTCAACACTCCTCTGCGTCGCACTCGTCACTCTCCAATGTTTCAAGTGCCTCGATATGGAACCAACTATGCTAAAAATAACGTGCTTGCACGCATTGCTAAATCCTATAACACAGAGTTTTCTAGTATAGACCTTTTTAGACACACCAAAGCATCTTTTAAGCTTGGAATTATTAACACAATTAAAAATAAGCAGCATCGCTCCACTTAATGGGTATTACTGTTATTCTACCATTCTTGAATGTTGAAGCATACTTAGTATAGTTCTTCAATAGAAGAACTATATTTTATTAGTATTCACATTTAATTAACTATTTATTTCATACTGAAAATGTAATGTACCAATCAGTTTCAGTCCAATATTGTAGTCCGTTCGTTTGTCTTTTATACAACACAAGTTAGCAAGGGAAACCTGTAATTGGCCGTACTATTATTTAATTAGCATTTAAGTTATACTTCCTGTATCGCTGTTGGTTTTCTAAATAAATAAATAAATAAAAAAACATCGTTATGAGGAATATCGATTATGATTATAACGAAATTTTAAACACTAACGAAATATATCGTTATAATATCGCTTAATTTCATAACGTTTTAAAGGCCTGCCTTCATATGCATAGCTACTTTTGATGATGACTTTACGAGCCGGGATGTCATTTCAGTCATTTGACATTTACTCTTCTGGAATTTCAACAGATAAATAAAACCCGAGTTTCGGAATCCACATCTAATTTAAGGTATTATATTCGACCGTCACGGAATCCAGCAAAATTGTATTGCGAATGAATTATATGAATAAATAATGAATAAGCCGGGGGGCCCCATTATGACGCCGAATTGAATTTTAACGGTCATTTTGAGCTATAAATTATGTTAACGAGGCGTTTAACAGGCGATAAACTCGAATTTATGGTGGCTAACAAGCGGACGTCACCCGTCACCCGCATCGTAGAGTAAGGAGTTTTACTGACGGCGTGGCAGGAGCGGTATCGGTATTTTTGATTTTTGTCGTGAGATTAATTGACGTCACACCATGATTTCCTTATTTGGCGGAATACTGTAATTATTACATTAACACTTTCACTACCGAAGACGCTGTATCAAAGCAAAACATTACTCAATCGCGGGACATTTTTACGGCTCTTATCTTATCTTATCTAGGTGAGGGCCCTCACGGATGCACTTCGACCCAATGGGATGTTTTGTTCAACTTCCCCCTCCTTTATACCTACTCTAAGCTGGTCTCCAACATTTTCACAAACCGGATCATGGAGCTCAGCGGGAGTACCTTCCTTTGGTTCTGGGTAACAATTGCCAAAGTCAATCATTCGTTGTCTGGCAAGGGCGTCACATTCATACAGCAAGTGTTCCATTGTCCCGTCATCCTCGCCACACATTCTACAATCTATGTTGTCTGATAGTCTCATCTTAGCCAAGAGACCCTTGATTCCAACATTTTTACTGCTAATATGGACAGTTTAAATTAATCATCATTTATCAGCTGATGGATGCCCACTACGGCATTTACCCCCCATGAAATTGGGGGAGGCCTATGTACAGCAGTGGACGTCCTAGGGCTGATGTGGTGGTGGTGGATGCCTGGTAAAGGTCGCGGGACTCTGCTGGACGTGGGTGGCGCAGGACCGGCCATTGTGGCACTCTTTAGGGGAGGCCTATGTCCAGCAGTGGGCATCCACCACCTCCACCACCACATCAGCCCTAGGACGTCCACTGCTGTACATAGGCCTCCCCCAATTTCATCACCTCATCAGTCCACCTAATGGGGGACTACCCGTGTTGTGCTTTCAGGACCAGTTGTTGTGGCACTCTGACGGGGAGGACTATGTCCAGCAGAGGACGTCCTTCAGCTGATATGTCAAAATCAAATCAAAATCAAAAATTTTATTCTGCAAATAGGCCACAAGGGCACTTTTACAAGTCAACACATGAATTATACAAATAAATAAATAGACAATGATAATTATAATGTTTTCAAAACAGAATTGCAGAACTAAAAAAAAAGTAGACAATAATAATAATGATTTCAAAACTATAGTGATTAACAAACTCACAATATTCAATTAAAATTAACTTACAATACATTATATAAAAAAAAAATTGTGACGTATATATACGGTCTCTGTCCGAATACACAAAAGTATATACAATAAATTTAATATCTCAGAGATGTATATGGTCTCTGAGCGTCCATGATCATGATACAGAAGTTAGATTTCCGACTTCAGCCGTTTGTTATGAATACCACCACCACCACCATATCAGCCAAAGGACGTCCACTGCTAGACATAGGCCTCCCCCAAATTCACGGGGGGTATATGCCATAATCAGGGAGCGAAACTTTGGTGCCGGTGACATCATTATGACGCAAATTCACATATAGGATGATTTTATATAAACAACATTGCGACACTCCAATGATTATTAATAATGCAATAATGGTAATGTAAATTTTGAATGACTATTTATATTGAAAATAATGTACATATTAATATATTTTACTAAGTAATTGTAAAACATGTATTATTTCGGATAAATAAAAACAACTAATTATATTTCATGGTTTGCCGAAAAATAAGCAGAACGCTTTGATTTCAAACACAACATCACATCTTCTTATTTAAATACATACCTACATAGGTATATAGTATACTGTACATTCTAAACAAAGTAAATCTTGCGTCTCCCGCCGTTTATAAAAATTGTGCATAATGCCTGTAATCGCAACTAGAACAAATAATATTGTAAGTTAACCTTTCATCGTCAAAATCGATTCCTTCAATAATCCAGATAAAAACACTCCGTATGTACCTATAGCTTGACGTCATACGTCTGTCATCGGCATCAAAGTTTCGCTCCCTGGCCATAATCGCCACGCTTGGCATGCGGGTTGGCGATCGCAGTATCTCCACCGCACTCCAGGGATGTTGCTGCCCATCCCCCGGTGGTCTTGGTCGTAGTTTTAGGACATCCCCGGGTCCGTATGAATATACGAGCATCTACAAATATTTATTTGTATATTTATGTAGGTTTGTTATAAAGCAACGTAATTTATCTTTATTTTCCTTTTAGTTGTTACATGCACCGCCTACAATTTTCGTGATCTGCCTTAAGGTAGACTGGTAGAGAATGCCATATCTCATTAAGTCCGCCTTTACGATAATGTTGCTTTAGTGAAATAAAGCTTAAACAAATAAACATTACTACTGTCTGCAGAAGTCGATCATCATCATCCTAGCGTTATTCCCAGTACAGTTGCATCCTGAAGAATGACCGGGGTCCGCTACCTAGTCCCAAGAATTGGCGCAGGCACTAGTTTCTACGGAAGCGACTGCCATCTGCTCACGGGGGAAACTAGCCCTTATTGGGATTAGCGTACTAAACTAGCCATCTTTCACCTTCTGAAACAGCTGGCCCTTGGGGAGAAGAAGCAAAGGCGTTCTTCAGGGAGTTAGGCCACCGGCTGCGTGACCGCGGAGCCGATCCCCGCTCTAGGTCGTTCCTGGTGCAGCACATTTCCATAGCCATTCAACGAGGCAACGCTGCCAGTGTTATGGGAACATTTGCCCTGGGTGCGACCCAAGGCGGTTATCTTAGTTAGATCCTTAATAGTTTTTTTTTAATTATGTAGATTAAAGTTAGTTTTAATATTATTTATATTGATTTGGTTAAGTATTGTAGTCTTGTCAAGTGAGTGGGCAACTTGAGTGTTAGAAGTTTTCAAACCGCCCGAAGGCCTCTAACTTGGCTTAACCACTGCTATAATAAACAACAACAGGGATCAGAGAAGAAGAAGCCAGATAGACAGGACAGACACAAAAGTTTCAATTGTTATAAATATACAGGGTGTGGCTTGTAATGGGAGCAAAAAATTAAACGGTAATAAAGCTCTCCAGCAAAGTAAAGTAAAGTAAAGTAAAGTAAAGTAGTTTATTCTTCAAATTAGGCATATTACATGCACCTATGAACGTCAATAAACTACCACCGGTTCGGAAAAATAAACCTCTGCCACGAGAAGAACCGGCGTAAGAAACTCGGCGAGGTGTCATTTTTTCAAAACAATATACATTGTATAGTTAAATATAAAATTACAGTCTCAGTTACTACAAAAATAACAAGCTACAGTAGAAAACCTATTTTCGCGATAGATTAGCCGTGCAGGACACTATCACTGCCAAACATCCCTGTCCATGATGTAATCGTTTACCTTATAATATGCTTTTGAAATAAGTGTTTGTTTTACTACAGATTTGAATTTAGAATTGCTAAGTTCAGTAATGTGTTTTGGAATTTTATTGTAGAATTTAATACAATTTCCCAAGAACGACTTTTTCGCCTTTACTAGTCTATAGAAGGTTATTTTCAGTTTCCCAGTGTTGCTGGTGGCTATTGGTTTATCAGCGTTCGTTGGGAAATTGCACAAATTCTTCCTAACATACATTATTATTTCAAATACGTATAGGGACGGCAGGGTTAGAATATCTATTTCTTTGAAAAATTCTCTTAATGAGTCACGCGACCCCAAGTTATAAATTGCCCGGATAGCCCTTTTTTGCAAAATAAAAACAGTTTCAATATCTGCAGCTGATCCCCACAAGATTAGACCATAAGTAATTATACTATTAAAATAAGCAAAGTAAACTAACCGTGCCGTTGCCACATTGGTAAGCTGCCTTATTCTCCTGACTGCAAATGCAGCAGAGCTCAACCTACTTCCTATCGCTGTTATATGGGAACCCCACTGCAATTTTGAGTCCAATGTAATACCTAAGAATACAGTTGACGTAACAAATTCTAATGTTTGGCCATTAAGTTTAATATTTGTATCTAAGTTTCTATTTGACGAGTTCGCTAGAGAGAATTTCATACATTTAGTTTTTTTCGGATTCAACACTAAGTTATTGGCAGCAAACCAGTCAGATATCATGGACAGGGTATTATTTGGTTCAATGAGTTCAGTATCTTTCCTATTTACCTTGAACAGTAATGAGGTGTCGTCTGCGAACATTACAATGCCTGATCTTCGGCTTACCATATATGGTAGATCATTTACATAAACAAGGAACAGGAAAGGGCCTAGAATAGACCCCTGAGGTACTCCCATCTCTACCACTGTCTCTGACGAAAGGGCTTTATTTATCGCTACCTTTTGATTTCTCTGTGTTAAATATGATTTCATAAGATCCAATGCATGTCCTCTGATACCATAGAAATTAAGCTTACAAATTAAAGTTCCATGATCTACACAATCAAAAGCCTTGGAAAGGTCACAGAACACTCCAATGGCGTCATATGACTCTTCCCAAGACTGCAAAATAAATTTTATTAAACTTGCACCTGCATCAGTAGTTGATCTACCTTTCGTGAAACCGAACTGCTGTGCGTGCAAAATATTGTGTGAATTAAAATGAGAAACCAATTGCGTAAGCATTATTTTTTCGAATATTTTGCTAAACGCAGGTAGGATAGAAACTGGACGATAATCAGAAGGATTATCTCTATGACCTGATTTGAAAATAGGAACTACTTTACTACACTTCATTAAGTCTGGAAAAATGCCATTGTCTACACAACTATTAAAAATGAGAGCTAGAGTGGGTGCAACGACCTCGAGAATAGATTCCAGTACCATGACTGACACGCCCCATAAGTCCTCAGTCCTCTTTATTTTTAACATTTTAAAAGACTTCAGTACATCTAGAGGAGAAACATGATGAAATTTGAAAATATTTAGTGACTCTAATTTTACGTTCTCATTCAGAAGGGATTCTGCTATTGTGGTAGATGATGCCAAACTTTGAGTCGTGACTATAGGAATTTTGGAAAAGAAATTATTAAATTCATCGGCTACTTTTAGTGCATTAGTAATTAAATTATCCTCTATTTTCAAAGAAATCGTGGACTCTTTATTACTTCTCTGCCCAGTCTCTGTGTTTATTATTTTCCAGACAGTCTTGGCTTTGTTATCTGAGGACTTTATTTTATTATTCAAGTGCATTGCTTTTGCCTTTGTGCACACTGTTTTGAATAATTTGGAATAATCCCTAACATACTGATGGAAGCGTTCGTCAGTGGTGCAAGATCTCCTTTCATAAAGTTGGTATAAGTTATCTCTACTCTTTCGAATTCCGGTAGTTGCCCAATCATTAAATCTCATTTTATTGTTTATTTTAATACGCTTTTTACTACAAGTCCTATTAAATTCGTTACACACTGTATTCAGAAGCATTTTGAATTGATCATTCGGATCATTTGATTCTACCTGGGTGTTCGGCATGGCGACTAGTAGATTTGACTTTAGTAGTTCTAGTCTACTTTTACTCAGGGGTCTTATTTCTATAACGCGATCTGGAGGTTTTACTTCGCAAGGTAGCCTGACCATCTGAGCTTTATGATCCGACCGGACTCCATTCACTATGCTTCTGTCTAGATGAGGACAGTTTAACCAAATATTATCTATGCAAGTGGCAGAGGTCGGAGTAACTCGGGTAGGTGCTTCAAATAAGTAGTCAAAATTGAACGATTTAAAAAGAGTGATGTACTTATCTTTTTCGACTGATTGTGATAAAATATCGATATTAAAGTCACCACAGACCACTACTGGTTTTTTACCACTTATTGCTTTACTAAGGACATCCTCCATAATTTCTATAAAAGATATTAAGTCACCTGATGTGGTTTATAAATGCAAAATATCAGATACTGATCCGTCTCTGCACAAGCAATCTCACAAACACGATCAACAGAACAACCTGAGAGGTCTTTACGTTCTTTAAAAGTTAACCCATTTTTCACTAAAATAATAGAGCCACCACCCTCTGCGGTAGTTCTGTTGAATGCGCTGGCCAATACGTAATTATTTACATTAAATTTCATCATATGATTCTTTAACCAAGTTTCTGTTAAGCAGACTACATCTACATTAAGCTCTTCTGTAAATAATTCTAAATCTAGTATTTTGCCAGTGAAGCGATTTATATTTTGGTGTAATAAAATTACACTATTGTGCTTCTCCATTGTCCCAACAGTCAGTTTAAAGACAAATCCGCTATTGGAGATGTCGTCCTATCCAAGGGGGAGGGAGAGCTTATATTTCCAAAAACGGAATTAATAAAAGATGCTAAAGATTTAGCAAGTCTGTCAGTTGTAATACGGTAATCACTAATAGCATTATTAGTGTCAAAAAATATAACGTCACTATGACGGCACGTCAGCTTATACATAAGCTTATTGAGATTACACGCATGACTGTTAGCACTGCAAGGAGAAGCAGAATAGGGTAACGCGCCTATAATAACATTTTTCAGCAATTATTTGCAAATGGTTTTAATTAAAAAAAAGGTTTTTTATCGGGATTATTTATTTCGCATACGAGTATATAGCTTATATTAAGTGTAATATAGCTTTGTTACACTACTGGAGCTACATTAATAACTATTTATTAAAAAATACAAAAATATGAATAACAAAAAATTTAAAAATCCCTTAAATATAGTTTTAAACCAAAAATGCAACAAAGATTATAAGTCATAACATCAGAAAAGACTGCCGCGCTATGATCTCGTGGTGCCAAGATCCATTACTTGGAGATCATATCTTTAGATCAAAATTTCTCCCAAGTGAAAAATTATGTTTTTTTTTGGAAACAGGAGGTTACTGTAGATGCTCTAAGGAAGCAGCCTTTAAATTTTTTGCTCCTATTACAGACCACACCCTGTATAATATAATAATGGTGGAGGAAACAGTCAAGTGTCGAACCTTGATTATTTCCTTTTTTGCATGGACCTACTATCCGTTCATCATGCTCCTAACAATTGTAATTAATGAGCTATAGCTCTTTGTCGGTGGATTAATCCACTTTTATCCATTAAACGCCAGCCCCTTGATTTCCTCGTTCGTCGTCCACAGTTGCCACTTTCCCAGCGACTCAGATCTAGATAAGTCAATCATTCCTTTTCCTCTCTTGCGACCTATTTATCGCATTTTTTTTAAATAATTATGTACTTATATAACGTGACCTATTAATTGGCCTCTTCTATTTAGAATTACATAAAATGCTATTAAAAATAAACTAGGCCGCTCATTTAAAGACATCCGCCGCAAAACGGAGAAAAAAATACACTGAGGCGTAAAATTTATTTTTAGGTTTTATCGGACCGGCTAAAGATGTAACAAATTGAGTTTTATAAACACGAGGCGCTCACTGATTCAGGTAACTACATGGATTGGAAATCTTCTTTCAGATAGGTAGAGAACAGTGGAATGTCATCGCTAATTTTGGAGCAGCTGAAATCTATCATGCAGAAGACATACATACATAATATTTTTTTATTTATTTATCATAAAAGAGATAAATACAAAAAGTGATCTCGTAACAGCGGGGTAAAGCCATACAGGTTTAACTGCCGCTGTATTCGCTCGTAAACTGTATAGGATACATTTCATTATTTGATGAACTTATAATGTCTAAAGTTCTATCCCTATAAACTCACGCTGCTATCCCATGGGGTAGGCAGAAACCAACTAACGCCAAATACTACAGCCCTTACATACTTCTTTCGCTTCAATCACATCCATACATCTTCTCATACATGCTCGTCGGTTGCGGGTACTTCTGACCTGGCCCTTTTTCAGTATCACCGAAATTTGATCCAGATAACCTCGCCTTGGTCGTCCCCTTCCGATCCTACCACTCATCTCCTGAACGTAAATCCTCTTAGTCATTCTACTTTCACTGATTCTCTCTACACGCCCAAACCACCGAAGCATACCCTTCTCAACCCTAGTCACTGCATCATCTTCTATTCCACATCTTTCTCTTATCACACTATTTTTTATCCGATCACACAAACGTACCCTGCACATACTTCTTAACGTACTCATTTCAACCGCATTCAGTCTACTCTAATGCTTTTTCTGCCATACCCAAGTCTCGCATTCCATACATGCAGAAGACCGCAGCTACAATAGAACCAATACTTTCTCTGTCGGTATGCCAAAGATATTGGAGTAAGAGCAGATCCGCTCATTTAAGTTAGTTTCTGTACATCTGATCTGTTCTCACTAATGCACAAATCATTAAGTTTGAGAGAGACTGTACTGAACTGACGAGGTGTTATTTGGGATTTAACATTTTGGTGTGCTTTTAAATGGAGACAATTCGTTAACAGCCGGAAATGATCGTACTATCTGTCTCGTTCTAACTCATCTTCATACTGCGGATCTGTTTTACTCTGATATATGTGAAGTATTCGGTGTAGTGTGGTGGCGTGACAAGTATAAGGTAGCCAGAGCTGCCGTCTATGCGATGTGTTGAAAGGAAGGACCTGGATTTTAGCTTTAGGGTCGGTCACCGTTCAAGTGTGCTTTCCACCTGCTCATGTACCCCTGTCCCCCCTCAAAGCATCTGATTGTCTTACTAAACTAAAATCTCACCTCTGCGGAGTCAAGCTTCCACAAACCAAAATTCTTGGTCCACCACTGGATGTGACAGATAGAGTCGCACCAGAGGGTTGCTTCATTGCCTTTCTTCAAGCTTTTATTTAACTTGAACTGTTCCTATGTACTTATATATGTATGTAAGTTGTCATCAAAACTTGGCATCCTTTTTTCAGCCACTTGCGGGAATCCGATTGAGCTAAAATTTGGCATACTATGTAGGTACGGTGACAATGCAATATTATGGTACTACCGAGCTGATCTGGGGGTCTACTCCGAAATTCCAAATCCGAACTTCGTATGGCGCCGTCTCTTTCACTCATATAGTGTAAGACAGGAGAGTGAAAGGGATGGCACCAAGCAAAGTTCAGATTTCGGAGTAGACCCCCTAATGACGGTGGCCATAGCAATTCTTAAACTACACAAGATAAACCCTTCGTGTTTGGGCTCATTCGAACCGTCTCAACGGGTTGGTTGGTCAGATGGTTGTGGAAAAAAGTACAGTCGGCAATGAAAGCTTGAACCAAAAATGAAACTTTTGACAGAAATTTATTTCAATTATTGGTACGCAACTACTGAAAGCAAAATCCAAAGATTTCCAATAGGTGTTGTAATATTGTATCAGCCGGTAAGTGACAAACAGACTTTTCTCGGAATCGCATCATAAGCGTCCCTTTTGTACCTTTTCGGTATATAACCCTAAAAAGCTAATATGAAATATTTCTAATAGGTATTGTATGAGCACACTAAGCTTCCTAATACCCGGTTTGATTGCCGACGCCGCCACACTTACACAATTAAGCTGATAATCCGAGCTTCCATGCGAAACGGTTACCCGGCGGTATCTTTAATAGCGATACAGCTAATCGTAACTACATAGATACGAATTACGAATCACTTTATTAGATGTTATACAGTCGATTTCTAAAATATATGCACGGCCAAAATGTTCCTAAATATGTGGACAGCACTTTAATGATTCTACAGTCTTCGGCCGATGTGACATTACACCGGCAGCTCAATAAACGCATCTCCACGTCCCTTACTTGTGATCTGCGCCAATTCAATACAAATCGTGATTGAAGATGCCATCAAGCAGATTAAGTTGTGAAACTTTCTCAAGAGATCTGTCTTTTAGGCAGTGCCAGCTCCCCGAATTAAAAACAGAAGACGGTAGAAACGGTTCATCCATACCTGAGTGAGATACCTGAGTGCTTTTAAGGACAGCTATATTCGTCAACTATAAAATACCCAAAGTTGGTCTAGCGGAAGACGCTAATAGAGCAAGACTAACCCAGCGTTATACCATAGAAATCCCCCGGAAATTCTGTACATCAGCCTGTATGAGATTACAATGGCTCTTAAACAAAGAAGGCACGCGGTGATAACGGAATTACAGCCAAACTCCTGAAGGCGGTTGAAAAACGGGTCCTTACGGCCCTTCAGAACTTGTTCGACTCCATTTTGAACGGCAAAGGCATTGAGCAGAAGTGTGGTCGTGATGTTCTTCAAAAGGGGTGACAACCAAGAACTACCGACCAATCTAATTTTTGAGTCATGTCTATAAGGAGTTTTCAATAGTCATTATCATTACGAACCATCTCGCACGCAGGCTAGACGACTTCCAGCTCGACAAACAGGTTTCCGAAGAGGCTTTGGTAGACCACTTCCATACGGTTATACAGAAGACCGAGGAATATAACCTGACCCACTGTTTAGCATTCGAGGCCTACAGTGTCTCAAGATGAAAGTACGAGGCTTGCACTGAAAGTGGCGGGAATCGAATACTTATTAATTTATTTTTAACATGTATTATACCTTTTTATAATCTCTGAAGTTTCCTTATCTCAACACACTGGCCACTTAGAAAAAAAAAAGTATGGTTCGGTTTCAATTGTTTATTGAAGTCGTCGAGTCACTGCTTAAAATGGAATTGTGCCGTGAAAATTTCAGAGCTATGATTTATTATGACTTTAAAAGTGGACTAACACAAAAACAATGTGAAGAGCGGATGGTTGCTGCTTTTAATATTGAAGCTCCTTCAAAGACTACAATATACAGGTGGTATTCAGAATTTCAACGTGGCCGTGTATCCCTCACCGACGAAGTGCGTGAAGGTCGACCAAAATCGGCAGTCACGCAAGAAAACGTCGATGTTGTGCGTCGTCTGATAAATGAAGACCGACATGTGACATATCGGGAAATTCAAGAGCACCTGGGTATTGGAATGAGTCAAATACAAATTATTTTAAAAGAAGAATTAGGCGTGAAAAAGTTATTTTCCCGTTGGATACCTCACCTATTGTCTGACGAGCAGAAAATAGTCCGTGTCAATTGGTGCCGCAAAACTTTGAAAAGATTTAACAAGGGACGCTCAAATGCTGTTTTTAGCATAGTATCAGGTGACGAGTCGTGGATATACGCTTATGAGCCTGAAACTAAAAACCAATCCCGAGTATGGGTCTTCGAAGACGAGCTCAAACCCACAAAAGTTGTTCGTTCTCGCAGTACGGCTAAGAAGATGGTGGCTACGTTTATCTCTAAATCTGGTCACGTAGCTACTGTGGCTCTTGAGGATCGTAGAACAGTCAATGCTGATTGGTACACCACTATTTGTTTGCCGAACGTCTTTGCTGAACTCCGAAAAACAAACCCTAGTCGTCGCATCATCCTTCACCACGACAACGCCAGCCCACACACCGCTCGGACAACAACTGAGTACCTGGACGGTGAAAAAGTCGAAATATTGGACCACCCTCCATATAGCCCTGACTTAAGTCCCAACGACTTTTTTACATTCCCCAGAATCAAGGACAAACTGCGTGGTCAGCGGTTTCAGACGCCAGAAGAAGCAGTGGAGGCCTATAAAATAGCCATTTTGTCGACCCCTACTTCAGAGTTCAAAAAGTGCTTTATGGACTGGTTTGAACGCATGCATAAGTGCATGAAATACAAAGGAGAATATTTTGAAAAACAATAAAAATAAATAAACTCACT
The DNA here is from genome assembly GCA_905163555.1 of Notocelia uddmanniana. Classification (NCBI taxonomy): domain Eukaryota; kingdom Metazoa; phylum Arthropoda; class Insecta; order Lepidoptera; family Tortricidae; genus Notocelia; species Notocelia uddmanniana. The sequence continues at coordinate 4,664,319 of LR991052.1, forward strand.
TATACTGCATATTTTCTTCTATTCCCGAAACTTTCAGTTTTACCCTCGTATTTAACAAGTGTGTGTTGCCAGTCTAGTTGCTACACATGGCAATGAAAACTTAGTCGCTTACTATGGGCCTAATAAGGAGACTGTTTTTGAAAGTTCCCTGTCTTCTCTTCTCCTCTCTCTTCCCATTTTCTATACGCCTGAATTAAACAGTAGGCCTATAGCCTATAATACAGTCGGCAAGAAACAGTGATCTACTGCTTCTCGCCTCTGTTTATTTATTTAATCGTATGGCATTTATTTACGAACCGTGAGATCTTCGAGAAGACAAGTACGGTTGCCAGTTATTGTAGCCTTGTTTTGCCTCTGTTATTTGTAGCTTAAGGTTCAAAGTTGGTGCATAACTTTTTTCTCTTACGGAACCTATACAATTAATACATTTCATCTATGCTTTACCATGTGCTGATCCACTTTATCCGATTAGAAACTTATATTAATGGTAACCTTTCAAAAAAAATGAAGGTGAAGTTCAAAACTTTAAGGTCCCGCAAATTGGGTCTAACACACAAGCCATTTGAGTAATTGTAGAGTGAACAACAGTATCCATAACAAAGCCCAAACTGTCTTCGACCTATGTCACACGAAAATAGTGTTTCCAACATAAAAGGTACAGCTATGCTACTCATATATAGGCGCGTCGAAAACAACAACACACCTACGTTATTTAGCTCCTAGTTTTTAATCGAAATACCGTATATAAAGGTTTACAACCGGTAAACAGTAGTGCTGATCAGTTACCCCAATACCTTATCTACACAATAGTGAAAGAGCTTTCCAAAATGTGCTAAATTAACGTCATTACAAGCATTTTTAAATAAATTAAAAATTAAAAATTCCGATTGTACAACCCGCACTTCGCTCGCTGCGGTGAGTCATCACCGGCCGGCCGCTGCGCTGCTGCTCCGAGCGCCCCCCTACCAAGTTACGGTGCGCCCACGCTGACGAGTCGTCTACCGGTTGCTAACGACATTGGTAACGGGACAACTAACAATGTCAAAAAAGGATACAAAGGACATTGAGAGTGTGTGCTGTGCGGGATGCGGAAACAAAATCGAAGATCAGAAGCTTATTATCCGCTGCTGCGACAGTAAGTGCAAAAAACACTACCATCTCCCCTGCGTTAATTTAAAACAAGTAAACCCTGAAACTGCAAAGTCATGGTTATGTCCCATTTGCTGCTGCGCAAAGAAAAAGGGCGGGGATAATTCAAGTACCCCATGTCGCTCGACACAAAACGTCACAGTTAGAAAGCCCCGGCCCGCCAGCCCGGAATTGAACCCTGTTTCGTCAGATCATACCTCGGCTTTGGCTAGACTGACGGAAGAAATTAAACAGCTTGGCGAAGAAATACGGACTATGAAGACCGGCTTTGAAGCAGCCATCTCAACAGTCACTCGCTGCGAAAGCAGGATGGATGAATTTTGTACCATAATATCTACATACGAAGCTCGCATGAACCAAGCAGACGCAGAGCGTGCGGCGGAGGTAAAAGAGCTGAAAGTGGCAAACGATGAGCTCCGAGCGCATATTATCACTCAAACAGAAATAATTTCTTCGTACGAGACCCGACTACAGACTCTAGAAAATAACAATATTAATAATATCAAAGGTGGTCAACTGAAGCTGACAGACGAGTCGCTGGAAGAGCGACTTAATTTTCAATCACAAGCGTTACTGCGAAATGACATAGAAATAACAGGTGTCCCAGAAAAAGCAGCTGAAAACCCGTATCATCTACTCCTTACCATTGCAGTTTTGATTGGCATGAAACTGAACGATACCGACGTGGACTATGTGGCTCGCGCTGGTCCTCCAAAGAGTAAATTAAATGACCCCCCTCGACCCCTAGTAGTTAGATTCTGTCGCCGCCACACTCGAGATCAGTTCTACAAGACTGCCAAATCGAGACGTTTGAACACAAAAGATCTTGAGATAGAAGGTCCAGTCCAGAATATATATTTCAATGACCGACTAACGCGAGAAAATAGGAGTTTTTTTCGTGAATGTAGAATCCAATTCAAAGCGGCTGGCTACAAGTTTTGCTGGACTAAGTGGGGTCAAATCTACGTCAAAAAGCGAGAGGGAAAAGGGGAAGAAGCGAAGGCAATCATCATTAGATCACATCATCACATCGCAAGTATCCTCGGTAAATCAGCTCCAGTGCCAACCACCTCCAGTATACCTCAGGAATAAATCTAGATCATATTGTTTCACTAACTTTAAGCAAATAATTATAGCACTAGTATTATTAATCCTAGAAAATAATCTCACACATCACACACAGACAAAGTGCCATGACACTAACAAATACTTACACACTTTCATTCTAGACACAGTTAAATGCACAAACTTGATAATTGCTCGATCCTCGCATTATCGGAGGCAAGTTATTTTTTTCAGCAATCCTCAATTCAAAATTTATGACAATGGGTAACACAGACATTTTAACTGATCTTGACTCCCAGGAACCGACTTGCCAAACTGTAGATTTTCCCGAGTCATGTAAAATATATATAAGCAATAAATTTGATCTCAAAGTGCTAACCTTAAACATTAGGAGTTTGCAAAAAAATTTCGATAACTTTTTGGTTATACTGCAGAGACTAAATATCGCTATTGACGTGGTAATCTTAACTGAATGCTGGATACACGATAGCTCAATCATACCTCAAATAGATGCTTATAAGTCGTACCGAACCCACAACTGTACTAATAAAGCAGGAGGAGTAGTCGCTTACATACATAACAAATGGTCGGTGGAAGTAACCGAGCCAAAGATAACTGAAGCTGACTGCCTCATAGTATCAGTGAAAAATAGTTTCTCTGTTGTTGGTATTTACCGCTCTCCATCTTATGTCGACACCAGTTTCTTCATGAATTCGCTTGCTACCACGATTGCGTCTATTAAGAACTCGCCTTGTAAGATAGTCGCAGGGGATATAAATATTAACACACTGTCTGAAGACTCGTCCCGGCTTACAACTATCGCAAATTATTTTTGCACGCTTGCGGAACTAGATCTTGCCCCAACAGTCAACAATCCTACTCGGGGAGACTCGTGCTTGGATCACATAAACGTGACATCTCGCTTTCATGCAACATCGGTTGTTTGCAAGACAGATGTCTCCGACCATGACGTGGTGATCACGGGAATAAAAACAAAAATAGAAAAACCGGTCCGAAAAAATCGGCAGGCTATAAAAACCGATTTCAAATTAGTAGAGGAAGATCTAAAACAAGTAGACTGGAGCCGCGTCAAGAGCGCAGACACGGTAGTTGAGGCTGCTAAAATGTTTAACGATTTGTTTTTTGATATAGTTCACAAACACACTACCGAAGTCGCAGTAAGTCGTTCAAATTTTGCTATTAAGCCTTGGATGACTCCGGGCCTAATCAGATGCTCCAGGCATAGAGATCTTTTACATGCCAAATGTCGAAATAACCCAAACGATGCCACTCTGAAACAAATTTACACCCGATACAAAAACTTCCACAATGACCTCCTTAGGAAATTAAAACATAATTATGAGTCTTTACAATTAGAAGAAAGTAAAAATGATCCCAGAAAGCTATGGAATACCATCAAAAATATAACATATACCAATAAGACTAAGAAAATTCCATTGGAACTCACTCGAATAAGGAAATCTGTCGTTGAATCCTTGGATCACTGCAATGATTATTTCTCGAGTGTTGGCAGAACCCTTGCGAGTAGTATTTTAGCAACGTTAAATAAATCTGAAGAAGAGCTAGCACGTAAAACCACTGTTAGTTTATCTCCCGTCCAATCCCCGTTTCTAGACCCTACTAGCGAAGCCGAGGTGGTGTCCTTAATAAACGGATTAAAGACTGACAGTGCTTCGGGGCTAGATGGGGTAACAAATCGTCTTATTAAGGCCATAAGGGGTCTGATTGTAGTTCCTCTTACCCATATATTTAATCTCAGCTTGTCAGAAGGAGTGTTTCCCGAAGAATGGAAATCATCAGCTGTCTCACCAATACACAAAGCAGGCGATAAATCCAATCCGAGTAATTATAGACCGATTTCTCTACTTGGTACCTTTTCAAAAATCTTAGAAAAAATTGTAAGCAACCGGTTAATTAGCTTTCTGGATAAAAATAATATTCTATCCGAACAACAGTATGGCTTTCGGGCGAATAAATCGGCTAGTGACGCAGTAGAGCTTATGACTGGGCTTGTTTCTAAACACCTGGATGAAGGCAGAGCTTGCTTGGGAGTGTTCTTGGACCTGTCTAAGGCGTTCGACACCGTGTCTATCCCAATTCTCTTAAGAAAGATGGAGCTCTTAGGAATAAGAGGTGACGCTTTGAGATGGTTTCAGAGCTACCTGACAGGTCGTACACAGAGGCTAAGGGTTGAAAAACATATTAGCAACTCCAGGGAAATTGATTTCGGTGTCCCACAAGGCAGCATTTTGGGCCCAACGCTCTTCATCTTATACGTCAACGATATTGCTAATCTGAGGATTCATCATGCTGACATAATTTGTTACGCTGATGATACTGCTATTATCTTCCATGAAGATACATGGAGTAAGGTGGCTCAGACTGCAAGAGAAGGCATGACGGTTGTGGCTAGCAGCCTTCAACATAATTTGCTGACCCTAAATGTTACCAAATCTAAACTTGTATGCTTTCACAAGTCCAAGGCTTCGGCGCCAACTGGTTTCCCTGATATTAAAATTCATACATGTGGCTCTGGCAATGCTCTAGTCCCGATATGTAATTGTAAGGTTGTTAGCCGTACCACTGCCGTAAAGTACCTTGGTGTCACTTTCGACGAAAAGCTTAACTTTCAACAGCACATAATAGCCACTGCCAATCGAATACGCAAGTTAATCTATGTCTTTAAAAACTTGCGCGACTCGGCTGACAGAAGACTTCTCAGGATGGTATATATCAGCATCTGCCAGTCGGTTTCCTCTTACTGCTTAACGTCTTGGGGCGGAGCAGCTAAGACAACAATTCTACTCCTAGAGAGAGCTCAACGTGCTGTTCTAAAGGTTATCCTTAGGAAACCAGTCTGGTACCCAACAAACCAGGTATATAAGGATATGGACGTTCTAAGTGTGCGGGGTTTGTTCGTTTTGAGCGTAGCGATGAAGGAACATGCACGGATTTTGAAATCTTCCGACCTTACGTACATGCGTCAAAAGCGGAAATTTAAAATTCCCGTGCCTAGTACTAAGACTGCTTTTGCTAAAAGATTTATAGGTTTTCTTCAGCCTTTTGTTTATAATAGGGTAAGCGCGAAACTGTCTTTAAAAGAATGCATAACCAGAGAAACAAGGAAAACAATCCAAAAATGGCTCAGTACGCTGAATTACGAGGATATTGAGGAATTAATAAAAGTTAATAACTGGTCGAAAGTGTTTACCTACTCCTAAACACACACACATACACACACACACACTCACACACACACTCACTTGCGCCAATCTATTGAAGGAATTATCGTAGATAGGTACAATGTAGATTATAAAAATAATAATAATAATTTTATTAATAACATGTTATTTTAGAATCAGGTCAAGCTTAGTAACCTTTTTCCGATCTCATCAGAAATGTTGATTTTTTCCGCGCTGCATGTCTTATGTAAACTCACGCTCGAATTGGTTATCTGCAGGACAGGCCTCGCCTAGTGCAGGAGCCAATGTTCCAATTTTGAATAATGTTCCCCATATGTGGCCAGTAATCTTTGTAAACTTTGAAATATGTACTTGTTTTTGGAAAAATAAACTTATACTTATTATACTTATACTTATATTAATGGTAGCGAACTCATCAAACAGAAACTTAGATACAAATATTAAACTTAATGGTCAAACATTAGAATTTGTTACTTCTACTGTATTCTTAGGTATTACATTGGACTCAAAATTGCAGTGGGGTTCCCATATAACAGCGATAGGAAGTAGGTTGAGCTCTGCTGCATTTGCAGTCAGGAGAATAAGGCAGCTTACCAATGTGGCAACGGCACGGTTAGTTTACTTTGATTATTTTAATAGTATAATTACTTATGGTCTTATCTTGTGGGGCTCAGCTGCAGATATTGAAACTGTTTTTATTTTGCAAAAAAGGGCTATCAGAGCAATTTATAACTTGGGGTCGCGTGATTCATTAAGAGAATTTTTCAAAGAAATAGATATTCTAACCCTGCCGTCCCTTTACATATTTGAAATAATAATGTATGTTAGGAAGAATTTGGGCAATTTTCCAACGAACGCTGATACTCGTAAAGCAATAGCCACGAGAAATACTGGGAAATTCAAAATAACCTTCTATAGACTAGTAAAGGCGAAAAAGTCGTTCTTGGGAAATTGTATCAAATTCTACAATGAAATTCCTAAACACATTACTGAACTTAGCAATTCTAAATTCAAATCTGTAGTAAAACAAACACTTATTTCAAGAGCATATTATAAGATAAACGATTACATCATGGATAGGGATGTTTGGCAGTGATAGCGTCCTGCACGGGTAATTTATCGCGAAAATATATTTTCTCCTGTAGCATTGTTATTTAAGTAATTTTGTAGTAGCTGACACTGTAGTTTTATATTTAACTATACAATGTATATTGTATTGAAAAAATTACACCTCGCCGAGTTTCTTACGCCGGTTCTTCTCGTGGCAGAGGTATAACTTTCCGAACCGGTGGTAGTTTATTGACGTTCATAGGTGCATGTAATATGCCTAATTTGAAGAATAAACTACTTTTACTCTTACTTTTATCTCACCTTTAACCTCACCGCTCACCCCTACTATCTCTTGACACGTAATAACAAGACGTACTCGAGGACGTCACGCCTTTTGCCTAGGGTGAGGTAAAGAGTTGTAGGGACTATGTAATGTACTAATAGTAGTCTGCAGCATCGGCAAATAATCATAACGTCTTTGGTGATAGGCAATTTCTGCAGCATGTCTTATTCAAACAAAGCCAGGCATACACGCGAAATAAAAATCTTTCCCTAAATTGTGAAATAATTTATCTGTATATCACCACCACCACCATATCAGCCCTAGGACGTCCACTGCTGGACATAGGCCTCCCCTATTTCATGGGGGGTAAATGCCATAATCGCCACGCTTGGCATGCGGGTTGGCGATCGCAGTATCTCCACCGCACTCTAGGAATGCTGCTGCCCATTCCCCGGTGGTCTTGGTCGTAGTTTTAGGACATACCCGGGTCCCGGGTATCTGTATATAAACGCTTGCAAAGTTTCTGAGAGAAACGTTATATACTCAGTTTCAGTTCTCAAAACCTGTCCAAAAAGCCATTCCCCAAGAGTATTGCATCTCTTTTACTCTCGCACTGAAGACACAAGCATGTCTCTCTTACTCGTACACGTGTTGTCTTTTGACGCATTTAAATTTACCTTGAACACCAAATATTCTAAACCGCCTGAATATCCATTGAAGCGCGTCATATCAATAATGTCATATTAACTATATTTCGTTACGTAGACGTGACATTGTTTACCTCGCGGGCGCGTTTTGAACAATTAATATTGTTATCGGCGTCAAGTCAATAAATGTCACGCCATGCTTTTCACGGTTGGGGGCGGCACAGAATAATTAATAGCACTTATGTATACAAGGTTTTTTATTGAACAAAACCGATGATTGACAGCTAGAAGAATAGCGAACCTCTGTTTCATCGTCCCGAAACACACGGAAGTATCCCGGTCTACCGCATAGGACCCCAATCAACAAATACGTACGTCATTAATGACCTGAATTTATGGTCAGTATGATAAATCCGATGCAGCTCCAGCTCACGGTGCTTTATAACCACTCTATTGCATTCGGATTTTAAAAATGGTAGTCCAAATTGCTTCTTCACAAAAAACATTGTTCGTCGGTGGCAAACAAGCGACAGCGACAAGCTGACAGTAGTCCATGGACATTCGCGTTGCTGACCCAAACTATGTACATTAAACTGTAGTTTCTTGGCATGAACTGTCGCCTGCGGTATTTCCGGACCGATTCGACCTTCAAACCTTCAAGAAAAGAGCGTACTCCCATCTTAAAGGCCGGCAACGCACTTACAACCCCTCTGGTGTTGCGAGTGTCCATGTGCGGCGCTAATTGCTTACCATCAGGCGATTCGTCTGCTCGTTTGCCACCTATGTAAAAAATAAAAAATAAAAAAAAACTACACTTGCCACAATCCATTACAGGATGTGCAAAGCAGGGAACTCTGTTTGACAAAAGCCAGTGAGTGGATAAATACAATTCTCCTAAGAACCTTACAAGTTATCATGCGAATGGAACTTGGGTCATGGAAATCTGTTGCTGGCCCGAGTGCTATTAATATTTGTATATATGTATAAATGTTTGTTCAAGGATAAGTAGAGGTAGGTACATAATTTTTAACCGTAGGTACTGCAAAAAGTTCTAAATTAATAAACATTTAAATGAAAGAACTTTTTGTCTCTAATATACATTTATCATTATATAATGTAATGGATGTCCACAGCTGGGCATAGGCCTCCCCTAAAGAGTGCCACTATGACCAGTCTTGCGCCACCCGCATGCAGCGGACTCCCGCACCCCAACGAGTATACCAGAACATCAGCCCACCTTGTGGGGGGCCCACCCACGATGCGCCATCCGGTACGTGGTCGCCACTCGAGAACCTTTTCGCCCGTGTCATCAGTTCTACGTGCAACGTGCCCCGCCCGCTGCCACCTAAGTTTAACGATTCGGAGGGCTATATCGGTTACTTTGGTTCATTCAGCGGAACGTATTTTCACACTGATAAAGAAAATATCGATAATGATGCCCAAGCCAATATCATAAATAAAATTACAATCTGTCCGATAAAATAACTCGATATTCAATATATTTATGATTTCACAAGCACCACATACCTTGAAAATAACACAGTCCAGTCGTTTTCAAAGTACTACGTACACGTTAATAAATCTATAAAATCCCTCTTTATTAAATAAATAATAAATAAATAAATAATATGGGGGGACAATCTTACACAAATCGACCTACTCCCAAACTAAGCAAAGCTTGTACTATGGGTACTAGACGACGATATACATACTTATAAAGATAAATACATACTTAAATACATAGAAAACATCCAAGACCCAAGAACAAATATCCGTGAAAAATGCACAAATAAATGCCCTGGCCGGGATTCGAACCCGGGACCTCTAGCTTCGGAGGAAGAGTCACTACCAACTAGGCTAAACAGGTTCCATTGAAAATATCTCAATATTCATCAAATGTCTGCTTTCACAGGCGCATACGATTAACATTACGCAGTCCAGCCGTTTGCAAGAACAACATTCGAAAATAATTCCACAGTATAAATCATTGAATGTGTTGGGGGAAAATAAAAATACACTTTAAGGTTGCTGTGAAAATGGCGCTGTCGTGCGTCGTGCGGAAAATTTATTATTATTGCCCGACCCGTAACAAGTCATGTGAGCTTGCTTTATAAGGCTGAGTTTACCTCATAGTGTTATAATATAGTTGTTGCCACTTTGGCGTGCTAGAATATGCTAAAATTCGCATAATTGTGTCATCATCAACTTAAGAACACTTTCCTTTCATCTCTTTCTTGACTCTTTTCTTTGACAGCCTAATACGACTTGATGTACTTTTTCCTTAATTTGTCCATATATATATTTCCTTTTTGGTGCCGAAACATCTTTCTTCTTCTAATTTCAATGTTCTTTAACAGGAACCTCTTTTCTTTAACGATTAACTTGGGTATTAGACTCGCTCTCTCTCAACAGAGTGTCAGCGGCAATAGAAGGAAGGCATCATCACTAGACATTGCTCACTCAACAAACACCACGTCGTATCGTCGTCGTCGTCGTCGTATGTCCCACGTACGAGCGACACCCCCTATGCAGGAAATTTGGGTAACACGACCCTTTGGAATAAGAGGTCCGATTGCAGCAGCCTTCATTTAAAAAACTAGTGTCTAAGCCAACTGTCGAGTTTAGGAGCCAAAACTGACGCCAGGCCCTCTATAGGATACTCTGTTCTTTCTCCGAGCCTCTTCCCATTTCAAGGTCGGCCCTCCAATATCCTTGGATATGTTTTGTGGGTTTCGCCACCAACTATATACAGGTAAAAAAAATTAAGAAAATGAGCTGTTGTATGTAGTTGCGATGTATTTGAATAGACATTTGTTTTGTTTGTGTTACACATTTTAAATATGTAATGTTTGTTCGAAATTCCAACACATCACAACTACATACAACGGGTCATTGTCTTAAGGTTTTCACCGTGTATTGATCATTGTTTTTGTAGCTTTTGTGGCGTCCGTCGGGTTATTTTGCTGTGTTAATATTTAAAGCTATTTTTAACCGACTTCAAAAAAAGGAGGATTCTCAATTCGTCGGAATATTTTTTTTTATGTATGTTCACCGATTACTCAGAGACTATTGGACCGATTTCAAAAATTCTTTTTTTGTTTGAAAGGATATGTTTTCTAGTTGGTCTCATTGTCACCAAGTCTGGATCTGATGACGGGATCTTGAAAAAATCGAGGGAGCTCCTCAAATTTTGTAGCAAGAGGATGGGGTAAGGCTGAATCGAAGGAATTCCTCAAATTATATACCAAAAGGATGGGGTAAGTAAGGCAAAATCGAAGGAACTCCTCAAATTATATAGCAGGAGGATAGGTCTGGCAATGTTTGGAGTCGGTGTTTTTTTGTTCAAAAATTACTTGTAACAGGTTGGTCTTCGTCGCGACACAAAACATGTCCAAACCATCGCAATAGGCTTTTGTGGAGCTTCTCCGGAATTAGAGCCACTCTGAAGATGCCTCTTATCACTCGTAGTTCATTTCTGATTTTATCCAATTTAGTTGCGCGTACATTTCGGTGCCAAACAAGCCGACAGCCCACCTGATGCTGACCACTTACCTCCTGATGGTAAGTGGTAACCAGCGTCACTCGCGCGTCGCCGACCCGTAAGTAACCTTTTAATGCCTTTTTAGGAGTCCCATGCCCATTAGGAATACCTCGGCTCATTCCACATCCTAAGTGTTCTCGGTATAAAGTATCTGTTCAAACGTACTTAACTATAAGCATATAGCGCTTACCTAAATCAAGGAAACGGAAGAAATTATACAGAAACATCTTACTATTCACAATTCCCAATATTTTTATTGGTATAGGTAAATACTATACCTCCATTCGCTTAGATCAACAAGGAAGGGGTTAAAATAAATAATACGAAATAATAACCGAGAAGATCGTTTTCTTTGTCTGTTATCAAACAATGAAATGTTTTGTTGGAGAATATCTGGATCCCGAAATAACAAGGAAATTATATATCTTATCTAAAGCGAAAGATACACAGAGGAAAGGTAGGGTGAGGACGGGGCTTGCGCCATCACTAAATTTGTATTTTTTTTATACCACGTTGTTAGGAAGTAGTATACTGTCCGCCTGGTAATAAAAGGATTGCGGAGCCGATTCGAAACCACCCCGATACGTAAATATTTTCTAAACACAATGTAAAGTTTGTATAGGAATATTACCACTCAAACGTCTTTTTGTCATGTCGTCGCAATTGTAAATTATACTAAGGAAAAGGAACGTCTAAAATTACAAACGTAAAACTTTACTACTTCAAAACTTCAATACAAATTCTCTGATTAAATACTTATATGTAACCAAATGTTACTAATAAAAGTTGTTAGATAGGTTATTTGGCCTGATGGTCTTTTCTGCGGCATTATTTTCAGAATGACGAAATTCGAACAATTAAACAAATTAGTGCTCGGTATTGTTAGCCATAGAAAAGTCATGAAATTACTTTCTCTCTAGAAGTGACAGGATTGCATGCGATTAATGTCAAGCCTATCATTATCATCATAAGTCGGCGCACAACCACCCCACGAGTCAAAGGCCGACACTGCGGGATCACACAACCCTTTTCTTTCTTATTTGCACAATGCGGGCGCGACAGACGCCGTGCACAAGGTGACGTGGCCATACTATTACTTAGGCACTGGCCCACCGCCGGCGACGAGCGATAAACGAGTAGAATTTAATACTAGAAACGAGTTGGCGAGCGGCGAGAAGCGAGTATTTTTGTGTGAGCTTATCGCTTAATCGCCGGCGGTAGGACCAGTGCCATATTATGTGACATGGTACCATCGTTATTTTTAGCGTCGTCTCTAGAAATGTTCCCGTCCTTGCCCTCTACCTGCCTGTAGGTCTTGTGCCTATCTCGGGCGGTGTACATAACTTTCCTAGTTATTATTTACTTAATGGTTTAAATCCCTGAATAATTGGTTTACAATAATGTCCGTGTTTTGTTTTAAAATGTTTGCGATTGTCTAAAGGAAGCGCTGCTCCTCCAAATTGGTTGATTTTGTTTTGTTTGCCTCCTTTGAAATTGGCACGTTTTGTGCTCAATCACGGCAGGCTTTTATTTACTTTACCAAATCAATTACTGTTACTTAACTACTACAATTCGACTTACATTGCTGGCTCGATGAGTAAAACTGTCCAGTAACCATTATTTCTGTTAAAACGTGTTGAATTGGTTTGCTGCAATTAATTACATTACATTACGTCAGTGTGTGTCGCGTTAGTTGTCTCTGGCAGGCTGTTGGGCGAAACAAGCACTGACGTTTGTAAGGTCGCGTTCAAGAACCCATGCCACAGCCTATGCAAAACTGGTTTCTTTAAAATGTTTGTTATTGCTTTTTGTATTTCTTTATTTCAATGCGTGTTAATTAAGAGTTTAGTTTTATTTTTAAGTGTGTTATACGCCGTGATCTCACCAGTTGGCCCCGACGGAAGACCAGCGTTGACCGTAAGGTTGGCACTATGCTGAGTCGGGACCAATTCGTGGCGCTTTGTTATTTTTTATTGTTTTATTTTATTTTTTTATCGTCTATGTTTTTATGTGCTACGAATAAATGTATTTCTATTCTATTATATTCTATTCTATGTTTGAGAAAAGCACTATACAAATCTCGGCGAGAAACGTTATCTCTGTCCGGCCTCGCTACGCTCAGGCGTTTGTCTACTTGGCCTGCAATCCTTCGTTTCCTGGCCTCTATAGTAATGTACTATATCATATGGCATTTTATTTTCAACCCGTGACCTCTTCGAGAAGATAACGGCGGGCGGGAGCAAGCACCGCATCTAAGACCATTCGAAATATTTACAATGGAAATTTCAACTATATTTTATCGGTAAAAATTGTAGCGATAATGATGTTTTTTTTTGTTTAGAACGATAAGATTCAGTTAAATACGTTTAAAATTACCAATCAGGATGCCATGCTTGTTTCCGGCTAGATTCGTTACCCTCGCCAGTCAGCGCGCCGCAGGTCGAATAAGCCTGTTAATTTAGGTTAAAATAAAGTTATTTAGACGTTCGTGTTTTTTTGACAAATCCGCAGCTCAACCGAAATACACCTGTATTTACCACTCAATGAAGAAAAAGTACGAAAACGCTTGACGAATAAAGATAATCACGTACAACGAATAATCTGAATAAAGAAGACCTTAACAGAAGACCACAACAACACCACAACTAGTATAAATAAAGAAATTAAGTGTTATTATTTTTTTATAATTTAAAATACTTAATCATAATAGTTTATTTATATAACAATCTTAGTACCAAAAGCATAATAGAAAAAAAATACTCAACATAATTAAAATTACAAATAAAAAAATCGACCCAAATCGCTATCAATGGGGAGCCCAGAAGGCTGGCTGTATTACCTCGCTGCACGGCAATACTTATTTGCTGAGCGAAATAGAGGCCAGCCCTCTGGACACCTGAAGCCTCTATTAGGCGCTTCTCTCGAATCTATGAATAGGGTTTTTTTTACATAAATCGGATTAATCCCATAGTAAGGTATGGTGTGGATGTGATGTGTTGAGAGCGAGAGAACTGCATATGTCACTGGTGACAGAACGAATCCTCGAGTCAGGTAGGGCCGGCAAAGCGCTTCTTATTCTTCTGGCGTCGCAAGAGCCACAGGCTACGGTGTCTGCTTAGCATACCGTAAACTAGTTTGCCTTCACCTATGTATAAAAACGACGTTCAGTCGCAGTTATTTTAAACTTGTCTAGGACTTAAATGTTCTCGAGTCCTCAATAGACACTCGAGCCTCCATAGAACATTTAAGTCCTATTCAAGGATAAAATAGCTTAGGCTTCTTTAAAAAAAAAACTAGAGATTTAACTAGAGTCTAGAATAGAATCGAATTATTTCTTTCTACGAATATAGTACAACTAGCGGCTGCCCGCGACTTCGTCCGCTAAGATTTTAGGTAATAACGAATTTTATAAATTAGGTCAACTTTTTTCTTTCAGTTGCCCGATGCTGTTAAGAGGCAACATTTTTAAGGCCTGATGCTAGACTATTAGAAGAAGAGAAAGGTGTAGTTCCCGACACCGGTCAAAATTAAATCTTCTAGATGGTACTCAGCATTTCAAAAGGATACTGTTTTAAGACGCAGCAAAAAAAAAAACACAACCTAAAATGTGCCGAATTGCGGACCAGCCAAAACTTAAGGCACATAAGCGAGTTCATGCGATTCTTATTTTAGTCTGCAAACCGCGATGAGAGCGATGAAAAATTAAATTATTATAGAAAGTTAGGCACACATAATTATTATGTGACATAAAAAACACTTAAAAAATATTGTTGCCAGTCAACCATAGGGCGAAACAGGGAATGCAAATCTGTTTAACATAATTTTTAAGAAAAAAAAACCGACTTCAATGGGGGAGTCCGGTGAAAGATTATTAATCTTAGATGGTGCACTCTTAGATTCCATACAATAAAATACAAAAATGGCTATAAGTATGTTTATAATGGTAGAAGACTAAGTACCCTCAATTCCTCATGAAATCATGGAAAAACCTTGCTTGCTTGACAAACAAAACGAAGAGAATAAATCGCCAAACGTGAACTACGCGTCGTTGAAGAGTTCCGTTCTGATCATCATCAGCAGTTCCACTTCATCAAATGTCACTTTTATGAATGAAAATGCTTGATTAGTTCATGAAAATACTAAAATCACTATTTGTGTGCCTTTCACATTTGAGGAGTTTCCTCGATTCCTAATGGATCCCATCATCCGAACTCGAGCATAACAAAAATCAATCGTGAAAATAGAACTTGCTTAACAAACACCGCTAGAAGGACAAATCGCCAAAAGTGAACTTTTCGTCGTTGAAGAGTTCTGTTCTGATCATCATCAGCAGTTCCACTTCATCAAATGTCACATTTTTGTATGATAATGCTCGATTTGTTGATAAAAACACAAATATCAATATATGTTTGCCTTTAAGATTTGAGGAGTTCCCTCAACTCCTCATGGATCCCATCATCAGAACTCGAGCATGACAAAAATGAATCGTGAAAATAGAACTTGCTTAACAAACACAGCTAGGAGGACAAATCGCCAAACGTGAACTTTTCGTCGTTGAAGAGTTCTGTTCTGATCATCATCAGCAGTTCTACTTCATCCAATGTCACATTTTTGGATGCAAATGCTTGACTTGTTGATAAAAACACAAAAATCACTATATGTTTGCCTTAAAGATTTGAGGAGTTCCCTCCATTCCTCATGGATCCCATCATCAGAACTGCCTTTTGACAAAAACGGGACCAACTTGGATATATATACATACAACCAAAAAAAAATAATTTCAAATCGGTTATGAAATGACGGAGTTATGGAGTAACAAACATTAAAAAAAAAAAAAAAAAAAACAAAAACATACAACCGAATTGATAACCTCCTCTTTTGAAATTTTGAAGTCGGTTAAAAAGGGAAAAATTCACGTGGACGTAGTCACGGCGCAGAAAATAGGAAAAGAAATAAAAACATAAACTGGTCACCTTAGCGTAACACCTCTTTATAAACAACATTAGCGGCATTTCCTTTGGGGGCTAAGATGACCAGACTGCTGGCAGAACTCACCCTAGAACATGCCACGTATGATTGACCGTGAGAGAAACAGTCTTCTCTTAAATCAATCCCTGCCATTTTCAGTGACTGTCCTTGGGATTTACTAATAGTCATTGCGAAGCATAACTTAAGAGGGAATTGTGTTCTTTTGAACTCGAACAGGTAGTCAGCTAGAATTCTAGTTCTAGTAAATTCTAGGAATATACACTATTTCGCCTCGAGCGCTACCTGTGAATACTGTAGCTTCGATAGCTTTTATGTGTAATCTAGTTCCATTACATAATTTAGGCGGTCTAAGATTTCTTACTAACATAACAGATGCTCCAACTTTAACATTAAGTATGTGAGGTGGAAGGGTAGAAGGGTTTAAATTATTTAAGAACTCCACGGGATAGTGTAGGGCGTCATCACTTTGTTTGATGGAATCGAAAGATTTGTATTAATCGCTCTCAGCTTCAAAAGTATTTAGTAAATGGTTAATAGCGGCAGTGTTGACATTTTTCGGGGTAAGAATTGCACGCTCGCACATGCAAAACCATTCTATTGATTTCTTGTGAATATTTTGTGAATAAGGATATATTGCCACAGTTAATTGCTTAAAACGTAGAAACTGTATTCTTATGTTAATTAATGACTTAATGATACCATAAACAATTTATATTTTGGTTACTTATCACATCAGACGTACCGTATTTGTTGTATTCAAACGGAGAGTCTATATACGAAGTTTAAACTCTCTACCTGTACACATTTTAAACCCCCATTTCACCTCTTAATAGGGAGGAATTAGGAAAACGCTTAAAGACGTATCTGTTGCATTTAAACAGTGAGTATATATACGAAGTTTCCAATCTCTCACTTCAAAAAATACTTGCACCACATACAAAATTTGAAACCCCTTTTTCACCCCTTTTGAGAATGTATTTCGAAAAACGCTGATATACGCTACGAGTATTGATATATTTAAACAGAGAGCCTATACACACAATTTCAAGTTTCTAAGTCCAAAAATTTTACTTTTCCCAATAAAACTTTCATCCCTTTTTTTACCCCCTTAGGGGATGAAATTCGAAAAATCCTTTCTTATCCCTAGCCTACGCTATAAATGTAACCGACTGTACAAAAAACAGTTCTCTAGCTTTAGTGGTTTCGACTGTGCTTTGATGAGTCAGTCAGGATTTCTTCTTTTATATATATTGATTACTTAGTTGGTTTGGTGATCCTTTTTTGGGTGAGGACACCAAAGACTTGAATCTTTACCAACACCATCTAGGATAGTCTTGATTGCGCGTCAATACCATCATCTAGTAAGATGTTTACGTATACACAACCAGTAGTACGATGCACTGTCCAGCGGTGTCAGCCGCGTTCGAGTGAATTATCACCCCGGGGGTGCGTTAGCGCCGATTTTAGCTAAAGAGGAAGAATATATAAGATGATATTGATGTAAAAATAGTACGCTTGGCCTCACAAGGGGCTGAATACCTTTGCATCTTGTCGCTTTAACGTCATTTTTAAACTGTCATACGTCAATTGTCACCGATTGAAAGCGACAAAGTCCCAAAGTGTCCAGCTAATTATGAGGCTGACCTATTAAGACTTACCAATCTGCCGTTTTTGAATGCCACTCCGTCCAGGGCTTGGTGTTTCTTGTTCTTGGGCTGTGTTGTCTGCCTCGGCCATTTTCGCTGTTCTGTGAACCAATGAGCAGAATGTAAGTTTAGTTTGTTTTTTTTTTATATTTTTAATACACTAAAATATTTGACGGCCTGTTTAGCCTAGTCAATAGTGACACTGCCTCCGAAGCTAGAGGTCCCGGGTTCGAATACCGGCCAGGGCATTATTTGTGTATTTAGCACGGATATTTATTCTTGGGCCTTTGACGTTTTCTATGTATTTAACTATGTATTTCTCTATATACCTAAGCATGTATATCGTCGTCGAGTACTCATAGTACAAGCTTTGCTTAGTTTGGGACTAGGTCGATTTGTGATCTTCCCTGGTAAGTATGGACGGAGATGACCAAGCGCTGAGTGAAACAAGCGCTGGTCGGTAGCATACTGATTTATTGGAATAATAGGTGCGTGGGCGCAGCCACGCACACGTGCATATATAGCAGTCCCCCAATATTTATTTTTTGGACGGAAGACGGTGGACTGATGACCTGGTGAAGGTCGCGGGTGTCCGCTGGATGCGGGTGGCGCAGGACCGGTCATTGTGGAAGTCTTTGGGGGAGGCCTATGTCCAGCAGTGGACGTCTTTCGGCTGACATGATAATGATGATTAATTTTTTTTATTCATAAAAAATCCTATAGTTAATATAAAATAATAATTAAATACCCCGTTTAAAAGGTTATTAACTGTTGGCGGCTGGCTGCGATGTTTTGTTGGTTCTACGGTGTCGGGCGGGCGAGGTGTTCCCGAGACGCACGGGAGACCGCCTCAGGGATTCACTACTTGAGAGGCTGACAAGCGCCAATGACCTTGCCTATGTCTGTCTGCGTCTAGTTGCGCCGAAGTGAAAGAGAAACTGTATACCTGCTACACAAGCAGATAATGAGAATTTTAATCATGAAATTTAATATATTCACCACATTTGTGTAATATAAATCTTCTATGATTTATGTTTGAGTACTTTGGAACTGGGTTTTTGATTAAGTATACATTATGATTATTTTAAGATGATTTTAATTTCAGACATAGCTTTGCGATTTTTTTCTATCTAGCCGATTTAATTAAATCGTGTTTTGGAATCGTCCACGCCCTTTAAAATATAATGAATATTAACGTGTATTTTTATTTTTTTTACCAAACGAATAGTTTTTGTTGAATCAACGTTTAAAAATGGCAATTTAGTTCTATTTAGCGTCTCGCCGGCGTTGTAGGTTGATAGTGTCTTATATCCTATACAACGTCGCCCAAGCTCATTTAGTATAATAAAAAAACCGGCCAAGTGCGAGTCGGACTCGCGCACGAAGAGTTCCGTACCAGAAAAAAGGCTAAAAGCTGGTGCCATTAAGCACTTGTTTTATTGAGTTTTTTTTTTTGTATTTGTTGTTTTAGCGGCAACTACTCTGTTGTATGGGAGCCCGCGTTAATTATTATTTTGATTTTAATATTTGTTGTTGTAGCCACAATAAAAATACATAATCTGTGCAAATTTCAACTGTCTAGCTATTACGGTTCTTGAGATCTAGCTCGGCGAGTGGTAGCCATGAAAAAGGGCTAAAATATCACGTTTTTTGTATGGGAGCCCCCTTCAATTATTATTATTATTTTTGATTTAGTATTTGTTCTTATAGCGGCGACAGAAATACACAATCTGTGCAAATTTCAACTGTGTAGCTATTCCGGTTCTTGAGATACAGCTTGGTGACAGACGGACGGACGGACGGACAGCGAAGTCTTAGTAATAGGGTCCCGTTTTTACCATTTGGGTACGGAACCCTAAAAAAGATAAGAAAAGAAAGCGAAAGTACCGGGACGGTTTACCAGCGCCGCACATACCTCTTTGCGTCCTACCGCCTGAGCCGAGGTATAGAATTTGTGGATGCATATAGTGGTCATAAGAATAGCGGTAAGGTTTTTTTTATTTTTATGACATAGGTGGCAAACGAGCAGACGAATCGCCTGATGGTAAGCGATTAGCGCCGCCCATGGACACTCGCAACACCAGAGGGGTTGTAAGTGCGTTGCCGGCCTTTAAGATGGGAGTACGCTCTTTTCTTGAAGATTTGAAGGTCGAAGGTTATAAATAAACCATTGTTACCACTAAACTGTTTTAAATTTACCACCCCAAGTCCTACCTAGTACCAGCTGAAGTGTTCATCATCATCATGTCAGCCGAAAGACGTCCACTGCTGGACATAGGCCTCTCGCAAAGACCTCCACAATGACCGTTGCTGCGCCACCCGCATCCAGCGGACACCGGCGACTTTTACCAGGTCATCGGTCCACCGTGCTGAAGTGTTACACGGCATTAAATATGAAAATATTGGGGGAAAATTTTACACAAATCGACCTAGTCCCAAACTAAGCAACGCTTGTACTAAGGATACTAGATACGAGCACTTACTTAGGCTCAACTTTAGAATATGCAACACCGAGTTTAGCGTTCATATTTTTTTTATAAACAGTACTCATGATTAGAAAGCTTTCCACAAAATTACAAGTTGCGGAAACGTAAAAATAATTGGGCAGTTTCTATACTAAAATCGGTAAATAATACCACGCCATGACAATCACATGAGTAAAACCGAATCAGAGCACCCCACTATCCACGTGGTCTTGTCTGCCCTACCCCTAGAGTGTATATAAAAATTCGGAGGCGCGAAGGGAGAGCAGCCCTCGCCCGCCGTGACAAAGCGCGGGAACCGTGTGAGGTGAAGCGGCTGAGCCTGGTCGCCGGAGGCGACCAGCAAGGCGAAGCTGCGGAGCCGAGCATGGATGACCGTGCTTTGTTACGCGAGGGCGGAAGGGGTGCTCGTCCCGCAGCGCCGGAGCTAAGGCGGAGTCCGACTGTCATGGCGTCGTATTAATTACCGATTTTTGTATAGAAACTTTCAACTTTCCAATTTTTTTTTCTCTTAAACCGTACGTCGCCGCATCCTTAAATTTTGTAGAAAGCTTTCTAATAGTGAGTACTATTTATAAAAAAAATATGAACGCTAA
The DNA here is from genome assembly GCA_905163555.1 of Notocelia uddmanniana. NCBI lineage: Eukaryota > Metazoa > Arthropoda > Insecta > Lepidoptera > Tortricidae > Notocelia > Notocelia uddmanniana. Next base: position 4,684,992 of record LR991052.1, read on the forward strand.
ACTCGGTGTTGCATATTCTGAAGTCCTTCCCTTACTTATGTAGATGTATACAAATTTAAATACATAGAAAACATCCAAGACACAGAAACAAATATTCGTACGCTTCACGCAATTACCTGACCGGGATTCGAACCCGGAACCTCCGGTTTCGTAGGCAGGGTCACTACCAACTAAGCCAAAGTGGTCGTCAAATTGGGTATGTTCCACATGTATGTATTACATTTTGATTGAATCGCTCGTACAATGATCTTGTCATATGTTCTCTGTAACTGTAAATCTTATCATCTCCTTGACTGACAATCAACTGACAATCAATCACAAAGTACAATATATATACTGAGATAGAGATACCAATGAAATATTCCACATATATCGTAGCGCCGTTGTGTATTTAGTAAGAACTAACCGCACGACCGCTGCATCTCTGTCACTTCAATATGCAAGTGCGATAGAGATAGCACCCAGTGACATCTGGTACAAACAAGTTAAACTAACATTGCCATAGAAAAATTCGTACTTCGAGCTGAAAGGGCCCTGCAATCAATTACTGACAGTATTTGGACAGTATACAGAAAATTGTTCAACTTAAATGAGCGGATCTGCTTTATATATACACCTGTCTTTCCAGAGTAGGTAATTTATATATACACCTGTCTTTCCAGAGTAGGTAATTTATATATACACCTGTCTTTCCAGAGTAGGTAATTTGAAATATTTTAGACACAACATGCGTTAGTACAAAGTCTCTTAGTTTCCAAGATATGCACCATTTTATTTTAAAAATTGTTTTCCATACTATATACCAGGTGTTCCCAAACTTTTTTTTCTCATAGACCACTTTCAAAAGTTAACTGGTTCTGGTAGACCCCCTACACCACATTTCTACCATATTCCCAAAACCCCCATTTTTTTGTCACGCCATCGTAGACCCCCGTCGAGTCTCCTGTGGACCCCTGGGGGTCCACCTGGACCACTTTGGGAACCCCTGCTATATACCATACATTCGGAAAATATTTAGATTTTTTTAATGTATATGTTGAACTAACTTACTCAAAGTAAATACTAAGTATTATTTTTGTTCAAATTTCCAGTGTTTTACTACTTGTACGTGAATCGACAGATAAGGTCTCGAAGATATTAAGCAAGTACTTACTTCAAACTATCGTCACCCCCTACAGAAAAAAATCTCAATATCTTTGGTCACCGAAAGACAATTTTCTTATGGGAAAATCTGGTGTGTATAATTAATAAAAGTAGTGGTGTGTAAGTTGAGTATAATTGTGGTAGTTTTGACATAAGGCAAACAAAACGCACAATAAAGTGAAAATTATTTTTACTGTACATATGGTGCTACTTTACCGCACGAGTGCGGTAATCAGCAGATTACGTGCATATGTCGAGACTTTAGAGAGCCATATGCACTGTAAAATGTTGTACGATACACATGCGAATTTCTTGTTATCTGCACTTGTATCGTAATGTACTATTAACTAACATCAAAATTACGTGTCCTAATCAGTAAATATGCCATAAAAAAAAAAATATTTAGTCCCTCGGGAAAACCTCGGCCCTCAGAGTACCCAGAGTAAACGTCAAATAATAATACCGCTAAGAGCGAGAAGATCATATACTAAATTGAATAAGAGCGACAGAGGGATATGTCATTTGATGTCCTTGTCATAGTTCCGCTTTTCTTTATTTGCCTCAATGTCATCTAAACGTCAAGTCAAATAGTTTGAGGCAAATAAACGATTACCCGGCCAAATTAAAGAGGTTGTTTATTGTAAGCCGCCAGACATTTAAGACTCGTTCTCAATTTAGCTGCATAAGAGCTTTTCTATCCCCCTTGGTGAAACTCGTATAGGATCTCTATAGAAATCCTTACTCTGAGACCTCGGCCCTCGGCATAGCTCATTCGACCAACGAAGCGTCCGAGGGAGGAAATTCCCAGTTTTGGTTTCACTTTCCCAGCTGATCTAGCCTGAACACATACAAAGATGTGTGAAAGTGATATGAGCATGGACAATATCACACGTGAGAGCGAGATGCACTGACATATCTCCTGTCCCTCATCGCGTATAAGGCCGTAATTCATTGTCACCGATGAATGCCATTGCTGTCACCACATATAACACAACTAAGAATGGTATGCCACAATCGTGCTAAAGGAAGTGTCGGTTTGCTGATACATTTCAATTTAGTCAGTTTACCATAAGTCCGTCCCTTTTGGTGATACGCCAATCCTCCTTCTATACGATCCTCTTTCTACGGTTTTACCAAAGATAAATAAATACCAAAGATAAATTTATTTATCTTTGGGATTTACATTTTCAATTTATACATCTTTGACACGATTCTGGCAGAATGTCTTCGTGACAGTTAAATTAATTTTTGTGACAAAATAAAAATAATACCCAAAATGATAATTGATAACATAATGTTTGTTAATAAGGTGTGTTTGTACAAAATCCAAAACCTAAAACTGATCCCGACATTTCCATCAATCCGAGATAAAGTGCTTACCAGCTTTATCGTAGGTAATATATATAAGTGCCTTAATATATTAACTATCGTCCTCCGTATTCCCTTTCTTCCCGTTGGTGGTCGTTAAAGGTTTTAAGTATAATTATTGCAATGAGCACGTCACAAAATGTTATTACGGAAACTTAATAGGTAGCTCTTAAATCACTTGTTTCAGAAACCTGTGCTTCGAGTTAAATGCGACAAACCCCAATAAAATGAAACTTGGAGTATTTAATAGTAAGTCCTGAAAATAACACCATTACATAATATTATCAGTTGTATCCGCCTAAAATCGTGGCGTAATTGTAGATATTATTTTATTATTATAACCTTTGTTAAGGCCCAGTGCGGTAAAAAAATAGAGTTTTTCAAAAGATTTTACTCGTTTGTACATGATAATATTTCTATTTAGGTTTCCATAAAATATGCAAATCAATTTTGAGACCTTTCTGTAGTGAGGTTATCGATTCGAAACATGATTAAGCAACTTTTGCTCGATAAAAAAAATCGTAAACTTGCCTCTTAACTACACCTTTAAAAATTAATTTCTATTTTTGCACATTAACTATTAACATGGCAATTATATCAATTAATGCGTAATGTTGTACTTGATTACCTTCATTGATTACTTTTTCTATGATAGAAAGTAATAAAAACAACAAAAAATAATATTCCATAAATACTGATTTCCGCGAACCCGCTCGTGCGCGGCTGCCGCTCAGTGCTCAGCGTACCTACCACCAGCTCTTAATTCCAGGCAGTTCAGTTTACGCCGTAAACTGCCTGGAATTAAGAGCTGGTGGTATGTGCCCTGTACTGCGCAGTGAGCTGCGTTCGAGGTCGGACCTGTGTCACTCCAACTCCGCGCCACTAATGTACAATTAACGCAGATTATTCCGTGTTTTTATTACCTAACGAATATGGGTATAAAGAGGAATAAAATAAAACGCAGTCGGCTGAAACATTTAATTACAGCCAGCGTGAATGCTTGAATAATGTGTGTTCGCATGTGGCACCAGTGTGTTCGCATGTGGCTGACGTAGCCAATCTTATAGATATCATATCTATCCTAAACTCACAAGCGATATTGAACAGACTGTACGATCTCACAAAAATTTTCTCCCTCGGACGCATCTGGTTGTGGAATGAGTTCCCGAGAAGCTACAGTATGGGGTTCTTCAAGAAAACAGAGGAAACATTTTTAAAGGATTTTAACGAGCATGTGACACCCATGGAGTTGTACGCGTCCATAGGCTGCAGACACCGGTCACCATCAGGCGGGCCGTACGCTCGTTTGCCACTGACGTGGAATTAAAAAAATCGAGCGCACTTTGATCCTCGAACATCGCAGTTAAGTACAATTTCCATATTCAAATTACACGTTAATATTTATTCGCCTACTTCGCGAAGTAGACAAATGGCTCAGAACAAAACAGAATATTTCATTTATAAGTAGCATAGGCAATTTCGCATAACACCGAATTTTCATACAGTTTTGGAATCAACTTTTTCAATGAATGATCAAAGTCAAAAGTTAAATAAAAGGTACCAATAGAATCCTTATGTAAAAATAATAAAAAATATTGTATGACAACTATGTACCTAACTAAACGCAGTATATCACGACTAAGACACCGATTTAGTTAATTTCCCATACAACGGCTGGTTGAATTTTTGGCTTTTGTTGTGCTATTATTGTCATCATCATCATGTCAGCCGAAAGACGTCCACTGCTGGACATATGCCTCCCCCAAAGACTTCCACAATGACCGGTCCTACGCCACCCGCATCTAGCGGACACCCGGTTACCAGGTCATCAGTACAACGTGTGGGGTGGGGGGGGGGGGGGGGGCTGACCACGCTACGCCTTCCGGTCCGTGGTCGCCACTCGAGAACCTTTCCGCTCCAACGGCCATCGGTTCTACGTGCTATGTGCACCGCCCACTGCCACTTAAGGTTAGCGATTCGAAGGGCTATATCGGTCACTTTCACTTTGGATCTGTTGCGAATAACTTCATTCCTGATGCGATCACGCAGAGATAGTCCCAGCATAGCCCTCTCCATTGCTCTTTGGGTGACTTTGAGTCTTCTTATGAGGCTCATAGTAAGCGACCACGTTTTAGTCACTGGCAACACACACTGGTCATGTATTTTACCTATTATTGTAGTTAGTCCCATTACACCTTTTATCCACTCTAAAAACTGGCCCGAATGGCACCATACGTAAGCAGCCAATTTATCTGACCCTGTTATAGTACGGCTCTTCTCAGGTGAATTTTTCGCTTCGAGCCTTAATCTTTCAAACAAAGGCCATTGTCTCTATTATCGCAAAGCCGCTAGCTACCTAGTTAGCACGTGCCAGTACAACATTCATATTGAAAAACAACCGGTATCGTCATAGTATTAAGGTTCAAATTGAATGTCACTGATATTCTAGATATTACGTTTTGGTAGTGTAAAATAATATAATAAATAACCACGTTTCATTTTTAACACCACACTAAGCATCAAAAGTGCCGTATGTACCTAGTGCCGGGCGGTCTACCGTCCTACACTACCAAAACGTAATATCTACAATATCAGTGACATTAACGACCTGATTGACATTGACGACCTGTTTAGCCTAGTTGGTAGTGACTCTGCCTCCGAAGCTAGAGGTCCCGGGTTCGAATCCCGGCCAGGGCATTTATTTGTGCATTTTTTCTTGGGTATTGGATGTTTTCTATGTATTTAAGTATGTATTTATCTATATAAGTATGTATATCGTCGTCTAGTACCCATAGTACAAGCTTTGCTTAGTTTGGGACTGGGTCGATTTGTGCAAGATTGTCGCCCAATATAAATTAAATATGAACCTTAATACTATGACGATACCGGTTGTTTTTCAATATGAATGTTGTACTGGCATGTGCTGACTAGGTAGCTAGCGGCTTGGCGATAATAGAGACAATGGCCTTTGTTTGAAAGATTAAGGCTCGAAGCGAAAAATTCACCTGAGAAGAGCCGTACTATACTAAACTCACTAATTTACTGCGCATATTCATTACCAAACTCATTTATATCAATTTCTACACTGATTAAACTAAAACCATAACTAAACTTCCCTTATTGCACTCGATATAATCCCTTAATAGGTCAGAGGTCAATCCGATATTTCATTGGGTTTCGACCTTATCTTAATGTGTTAACCTTAACAAAATCTAACGGTAACTATTTCACCAAGTGCCCTATTAAATATAAGGTTTATACAAAACATGAATTAAAGCTTTGTACCTGCGATAGAATTCTAACTGTACGAGGCTTCCATTGAGAACTATAGGTCTCACTAACAAATTAATAAGTAAACATTTGGATTCAACTGTGCTTTGATTTGTATTCAGTAGAGTAAAGTAAAAAGTAAGTTCTGTTTGTAACTCTCAAGTTGCCAATTGACATTTCGTGTTGGTGTTTGGGTCGAACAACTATTTTTTGTTGTTCGTTACCATGGTTACGTCTCCTGAGTCACTCTCAGGGATCGGAAATTCGGATACTTTTATACCTACACTTCGGCCTCAGTACATACACCGCATTGTTGTTGAGTAGCATGGAGGCAGACTCAATTTAATTTTACTAATATATTTGCTGGTATTTCCCGAAATACCGAAAATTAGGATAACATAAACACATACATATTCCGTAAAAAAACACAATACCTATGACGCCCTTAAACGGACGACCACAATTTTATTTTGTTACAACCTGTATGTCGTTAAAACTGTTTACCAACGTGAATGATCCGTAACAATCGGCCACTACGCTCGAAGTTGTAGACGATTACATATACCCAGGACAGACTGTCTAGTTAGGTAAGTCCAACTTCGAGAAAGAGGTTAATCGTCGAATCCGAGTCGGCTGGGCAGCGTTCGGGAAGCTACGGCACATCTTTTCGTCCAATATTCCGCAGTGTCTCAAGACGAAAGTCTTTGATCAGTGTGTGTTGCCAGTGATGACATATTGGTACTGAAACGTGCTCGCTTACTATGGGCCTCATAAGAAGGCTCAAAGTCATCCAAAGAGCAATGAAGAGAGCCTCAGAAATGAGGCCATCCGCAACGGAACCAAAGTGACCGATATAACCCTTCGAATCGCTTAAATGGCAGTGGGCAGGGTACATAGCACGCAGAACCGATCACGGTGGACTGATGACCTGGTAAGGGTCGCGGGTGTCCGCTGGATGCGGACATTCACCCAGTAAAAAACCTTTTCGTTATGCTTTATACAATCCCGGAATACTGGAAACTAAATAATAGAAATATTAATTTTAAGAAGCCGAGTCCATACTTGCTTCGCTGTTTCCGGGATTTCGCAACTTGTGGGTATAAAAGTATCCGAATTCCGATGCCTGGCTCATTCTTTAAAACCGAGATTTCATAGGGTTTAGATCTACCAGACATGAGTTTTAGCGATGATTATGAACCCATTCTGAAGTGGGTCGTCTCATAAGCATGCTAGAAGTCTATATTGTAATAATTATTCTATGAAACTCATTTACTGCTGTCTCCTTGCTGACGGGAAAGAATAACAAGAAAGAAAAGTTGATTGAGCCATTTATGAAAATAACTAGTAAGTTGTACATATGATTAATGTGAGAAGGTGTACAGTCACCAGTGGGGCTAGTATGATCGCTTATATGTCGGACATATAGCATTCGTCCCTCTCGCACTTACATACTTGACAGTACGGGACGAATGCTATATGTCCGACATATAAGCGATCATACTAAGCCCTGCTGCACCAATATCTGCCACAATATCTGTCGTAATCTGATACGACTCTATTTGTAGGGCCATTAGGACGTGTCAGATATTTTTGCCGCCTTTGGCTAGGCAGATATTAATGCTGGTGACTGTACATATGTATAATTAATCAGATATTAAGACGGGAATTTGAACCTTTGTTAAGAGGGCGCAGTACGTTCGGTTCTCCATACAAACATATTTATGCTCTCATTTTAAAACGCCATGCTAGAATAACATGAAACTTTGTATACACAATGCGGTCGAAAATTAGTTCCTGTAGCTTGAAATTATACTGGAGAAAAATTACAACGATTATTAAGGTTTTCATACAAGCCGTAAAAAGCTCAAAAACCGTTGTATTTTTTTCTTTTACAATTTCTAGCAACATTAACTAATTTCCGACCTAGATAAAATATGCCGGATCCCATTGTGTATACAAAGTTTCATGTTATTCTAGCATGGCGTTTTAAAATGAGAGCATAAATACGTTTGTATGGAGAACCGAGCGTACTGCGCCCTCTTAACCGACGTCAATAGAAGGAAGGAGGTTCTCAGTTCGTCGGCAAATTTATTTTTCTTTTTTTATCTATGTATGTTCTCCGATAACTGTTGACCACGTCGGCCGATTTTGATTTTTGCACTAGTTTTTACAGAAGCGACTGCCATCTGACCTTCCAACCCGAGGGGGAAACTAGACCTTACTGGGACTAGGCTTGTCAAGTGAGTGGGCAACTTGACTGTTAGAGGTTCTCAAGCCGCCCGGAGGCCTCTAACTTGGCTTAACGACTGCTATCATAGACAACAACCGGGATCAACGGCTTAGCGCGCCTTCCAAGGCACGGGAGCGCTCAGTTAGTAACAACTCAAAGCGGTCACCTATCCAAAGACTGACCTCGCCCGACATTGCTTAACCTCGCATACCGCACGCGGGCCGCTAGGCCACGAACGCTTCTCCATAGTCCATATAGACTTTTTATCCTCTTTAAAAACTGGTTCGAATGGCACCCTAAAAAATAGTCAAGGCGCCAATTGACAACATTTCAAATTTTTAAGTTGTATGAAGTCTTAACTCATTTCGTTAATTTGGTAACAAGAAACCCCAATATATTTTTTTCATATTTTTATAGCTATTACTTTTATAAATATTTACGAAAATGTGAAGAAAGCCCATATCGTAGTAATGACGTCTTTACTACGAAATTGTGACAGCCACAGCGCACAAAAAGAACAGCAGTTCACTTTCTTTAGTAAATTTGTAACAGTTGTATGATTTGTTACGCTGTGACGCCTTACTTGTCACTTACTCTCTTTTAGAATGAGGACCTTTTGAAATTGATTTATTTTTGGGACAAAAAAGGAGAATTTAAAAATGTGGATTTACTTAACTTTTTATCCTCTATTTGATTTCATCGGAAAAAAAGCCTGCTTAAAAAAATGAAATGTTGTCAATTGTCTGTAATCGTTATTTGGTGCGACACACCCTATTCTTGACCGGAACTAGACTACACTATGGATGCAAGACTCCATAGCCAAACACACTCAACTACATTTTTGTAGCGAACGGTAACAAAAGTCCTCATCTGAGCACAAATTGCTCAGGCCCGCAATACGAGTATCAAAGGTAGGGAAGCAACAAGTAGCTCATTAAATTTAATGATCATATATGATCAAATATCATTTCACTGCGCCATCACAGTAGATATATAAATAGATTAAGGCTCGAAAGCCAATGTCACGCTCCCTCGATTTATATGTCGCCCGCGCGCGAAAACTTGCAATAATCAGCATCGAACAAGTTACGGTCAAGGCGACATCGTTTTACGGTGGCAGTTCCAAAAACTCGCACGAAGCGTTTCGTTTCCTCTTTTATTGTGAGAACAGCCAAGCTGTGGAACTCCTTGCCGGAATCCTTGTTCCCTGAAAACTACAACCTTACGGTCTTCAAGACGAGAGCGAACCGGTTTGTACTAGATAAGCGCGCTCCATCCTAGACCACAATATCGCTTACCATCACGTGATTTGTGGTCAAGCGAAAAACATATCCGGAGTAAAAAAAAAACACGTAATTATTACAGACGAGTAAAAAGATAAAATTATAGTATTTAGAAATGAAGAGTACAAAATTCGCTATTTATCCGGTAACATTTACAGCAGTAAAATGGTTACAAGTATTAGGGACTTGGTGAACTAAATTTAACAAGTGTCTATGTAATAGAAACTCTATTACGTTCGTCTTAAAGTAGAATATCCAATGGAATTTGACGCGACAGCTGGGGTGGTGTGGGGGTATATGTCAGTGGTAAACTCAAAGTAATCGTACTGTACATCAGTCGAGTGTGCCGCGTATGTGGGCGTAGGACTGGTTTGTAATGGAGCACAAGTCTTTAAAGGTCTTAAGCCTCGGAGCACTCGTGGCCCAGCGGTGCCCGGTGCGGTATGCAAGGTTAAGCAACGTGGGGGCAGGTCAGTTCTCGGATGGGTGACCTCTTTGAGTGGTTACTAACTGAGCGCTGCCGTGCCTTGGTTGCTGTCTACGACAATTTAATGAAATGCAAGGGGTACACCAAGCGGATGCTGTCCCTGCCCATGTCATGGGACGCACACAGAGACAGCACCCGCCAGGATTTACAAGGACTACTGCTGGTTGATGGAATCTAAATGAACCGGATTATCGGGTGAATATGATGGAATAATGGCTAGGCTATTGAGTGAGATAACGGACGTCTGCCTAATAAAACCGTCTCACATTTTTATCTCAGGCAGACGGTGACTCACCCTCAGCTAAATGGGCCCCTGTGAATAGCGACATTAAAAATGTCCTAAGGGCAACACCGCTGCTTAGGCTTCAGCATATATGTTTAGAGTCCCCCAGGTAGAGAGGTGGCACTGGACTTTAAACATATAGCCAACTCGCCACTTAGGTGACCACATCTACCCTCGGGCAACAGCTCTTGCGACTCCACGCCGATTAAGGCAAGCCAGAGGCGGGGGGGCCTGTCCAACCAACCAACCGATCAGTAAACGCCTGGCCCCAGGTACACCCCCAGGAGCACTCAGTTACGCAGGATCGCTGCTCCCTAACAGCCCGCCACAAGCTGCCCTACGTTGACTGACTGCACTGGAAATCCAGTGGGTGATGGGGTCGTCACATCCCTACGCCTATTATTATTATTGTTAGGGACTCTACGAGAGATACTGTTTTAACTATCATAGTTACTGTGGCGCCAGTTTGCTGTAATGTTGTAGGTGTATTTATTCTTGTATGGGTAAGCTGCCTCGGCACGTACTTATGCTCTCCCTGGAGTAAATCGCATTAGGAGGAATAAAACATTAATGTATTAATTTCAACGGAGCATAATAAATGTAGGTTTCTAGCTAACTTTATTTACCCAAGAATTTTCTAGAATACCGGTTGCAATGTTCTATTCGGTTTGATAAAGTTATGAAGTGTCAAAGCAGATTCATTAACTTGAGAAGTTATCGAAGCCATGACAGGCTATCAAAACTTTAGCTAGTTTTTAAAATCGTTTTCCAGCAGGAATCGATGGTAATTTTCAAATATGGCCACGAGCAAAAAACGACCGTGGGCGAGTTGGACCCGCCCACTAGGGGTTCAATGAATAAAGATTAAAAGATTTATTGTAAGGATATAGTGTGTATAGTTAACCAATTTGTTTTCTAGGCCACTTCGTACTTTGTCACAGTGATAAGACAGGGTGTTTGGTAATTAGGTGCAAAGACTTTCAGGGATGATAGAGGAGGTAATTTGAAATATTTTAGACACAACCTGCGTTGTACAAAGTCGTTTAGTTTCCAAGATATGCACTATTTGAATTTGAAAATTGTATGTTTTCGAAACGCATATTCTGTCTAAAATATTTACCAAACACCTAGCTACCAAACACTCTGTATATGAGAACACTAGCAGCTTTTACTCGTGTATTGGTTTTCTGTAACAAGATACGAAGTGACCAGAAATCAAATAGAATGACCGTACATTATGGTCTTAAATGAAAAAAATGTTGACAAATTAAGGTAATTTTCGGTACTTGTTGGTTTTACGAGATTATTAAATATACTATACATATTTTTGGTGACCAGTGGCCGTTCAGGCAGAAAGCTTTTTGAGTGGCAACCACGTATCGGAAGACGCAGCGTGAGAAGGCTTCGACAAGATGGCGCGACAATCTGGTCATTGTGGAGATTCTTGAGGGATGCTTTGGCCAGGAGAGGACGTCTTTCGGTTGATACGATTATGATGGTTACTATACATATATTTGCACCTCGTTCTTTAAAACTAGAATTTTAAAGGTCATTTTCGCCAACATCTCTTCGTTTCCCTATGATATGTACTAGTATTTATCCTCGTAAGTCCTCACGTACTTGTACAAGTACAAATTAACAATAGAACTTCAGACCAGACATTTTAACTGCATAGCATAAATAACTGCCTAATGTACTTCACCAAGTAAAAATTAAGGCTGCGTTAAAAACCGTAAACATACTGTTTAAAACAAATGGCAAGATTTTATAGAAAATCGAAAATATCATGCCTAGGTCGGAAGCACTACTGTTAGTTTGTTCTTGGTATAGTACATCCGCCAGATATCACTACCGCTATTAAAAAAATACAGAGCTTACTAGGTTAAAGTATTATTTTGTAGTTAGAAGTATACAGGGTGTCCCAAGAAGTAGTGAGATACTGAAGCTGGGAGGTAGAGGACCTAGAGGGCTATCTGAATCACCCCCATGTATGTTACGCGATTTTTAGTATTTTCGGAATTAAGTTATTTTTCTAATTTTTCACCTATCGCCGCGTACGATGAGATTTTTATTTATGGTGCCGTGAATTATTGCGGTAGATGCTTGATTTTTTTTTGTGTGCTAAGCTGATAGATAGGCCAATTCAGTATGGTAACATTTACAATCGTTAGATCTTTGAATGGCATAAAAAAAATGCCAAGAAAGATAAAATTACCCAGTATGTTCACAACTTCAAGGGCCCTTAAAAAAATAAAATCACATTAAAAATAATTACCGATTGGCTTTTAAAAACTTGCTCTATCTATCAGGTAGCTACCCTGAAAATTTCATTTTATTATTAATAAGGCTTCAATCAAAAAATTGAAATCTAAATGTGGTAAGTGCACAATTTTAATTTACATAATGATTAAAGCAAGCAAAGCAAAACTTTTCTAAATAAATTTCGTTCTAAATCACGCACTGGCCATCAATAGAAAAAGAACAAAAAACAAAAGACGGTTGACGCATGAGAAAATTTTCACGTTGTTTGGTCATCGTTGTTATTTTTCAATAATTTAAAAATTGTGTTTTAATACTGCTAATTGTTCGTTTCCCTAATCATTTTGGCTATTCATATGGACTTTGAATTGCATTACGATTTGGATTAGTGTAATTACCTGGAATTGACGAGTTGGCATCATTTAACTGGACTTGAGTTTGCGTGTAAGTGATCATGTTTACTTCACGTGATTACGCAGAAATGCATTACTATTACGGTTATGCTAGGGGGAATGCGGCGGAAGCTTCAAGGCTGTACCGGGAACATGTGGAACGAAGAGGCGGGCCTCAACCTGAAACGTTTCCTGACTATCGCATGATCTTAAGAGTACATAATGCGTATTTGGAAGGTCACATACCGGGTACCAGATCAGGCCGTATGGCCACTATGCCGGATCCTGATGTAGTAGATGCAGTTGTTGAAGAAGTAGAAAGAGACCCGTCGACTAGTGTGAGAGTTATGGAACGTCGTACCGGACTTTCTAAATCTCAGGTACACCGTACACTACAGAGCGTAGGATATCATCCGTTTCACATTAGAAAAGTGCAACAGTTGAAACCGGAAGATTACAATCGGCGAATTGAATTCTGTCAGGAAATGCTGAGGAGACAAGCTGAAAACGAAAATTTTTTTAACCAAATTTTGTGGACGGATGAATGCCACTTTAGACGAAATGGGATTTTTAATATGCACAATTCTCACTCATTGGCAATTGAAAATCCGAATTTAAAAAGGGAATCTACATTCCAAGAGCACTTTAGTGTTAACCTTTGGTCTGGCATACTTAACGGTAAGTTAATCGGGCCCTTTCAGCTGCCAGACCGCTTGGGCGGCAATCACTTTTTAAATTTTCTACGCGTCGATCTGCCCCTGCTGTTAGAAGATGTGGATTTGGAGACACGCAGAAACATAGTACTGCAGTGTGATGGTGCACCATGCCATTTTGCCTTGGACGTGAGAAACTATTTAAATCAAAGATACCCTGAAAGATGGATTGGTCGTTGCGGCCGGGGTGATACCTGCCTTATAGCCTGGCCTCCACGTTCCCCCGACCTAAACCCCATAGATTTTTTTCTATGGGGATATTACAAAGACCTCGTCTACTCGAGAGAATGCCGCAATTTGGACGAGTTAACCCGGAAATTGAGAGTAGCAGAAGAAACCATTAAAAATAATAGAAGTGCATTCAGACGTTTAAAAGACAACTTTTTCCGGTGATGTCGCACTTGCATTGAGCAACAGGGGGGCCATTTTAAAAATTTATTGTAATTAAACACCTTGTAATTGGTTTTACTTTGCTCGCATTAATCATTGCGTAAATAAAAATTTTGCATTTACCACATTTAGATTTCATTTTTTTGATTGAAGCCTTATTAATAATATAATGAAATTTTCAGGGTAGCTACCTGATAGATAGAGCAAGTTTTTATAAGCCAATCGGTAATTATCTATACTGTGATTTTATTTTTTTAAGGGCCCTTGAAGTTGTGAACATACTGGGTAATTTTATCTTTCTTGGCATTTAATTTTTTTTTATTGCATTCAAAGATCTAACGATAGTAAATGTTACCATACTGAATTGGTCTATCTATCAGCTTAGCACACAATAAAAATCAAGCATCTACCGCAATAATTCACGTCACCATAAATAAAAATCTCATCGTACGCGGCGATAGGTGAAAGATTTAAAAAAAATCATAACTCCGAAAATACTAAAAATCGCGGAACATACATGGGGGTGATTCAGATAGCCCTCTAGGTCCTTTACCTCCCAGCTTCAGTATATCACTACTTCTTGGGACACCCGGTAAGCAATAGCTGTGGCAATAGCTATAATAACCGCATTAGAAATACTAGTGTCCTAAGACGCGCAAATATCGGAGGCATTGAGGTATATCAGATGACGCGACAGCTGGGGTGGTGTGGGCACGAATTATATAGGAAGGCAGCAGTGGAGGAGATAAATTATATTCAGATGGCGAATAAATGAAGTTTTAATTAATATAAAATAATTACAATAATTATCTTAATCTAACACGAACGATGTTAGGTATCTCAAAGGCGCCCGGCGAGCGTGTGCTTCCGTTTTATTAAGGCGATCAGAGTGATTGCCCAATATTGATGATGCGCTGCGGTGCGGACAACGTAATGGAGTGACGTGGTGCTGATGACGTTGCGTGGTGACGTATGCTGACGGTATTATTATTGTTGGTTGGTTGTGGGCCATTTTATGCCGCTTCGACCAGTATTTGATCTTTTGTGGCAGCCCTTATAGTTCGTTGCTTATACCCACTGCTTCCAAGAATTTCCAGACTCTTTGGGCTGCAATTTGTTGTATCTCCTCTGGTTGCATGATGTGCCCCCCTAGGTAGATACTTCTTTTGCGCATAAGCGGTCCACACGAGCAGAGGATGTGAATGGCTGTCTCCTCTGACTCTTGGCAGAACCTGCATGCTGCGCTTTGTTTTAAACCCATTTTAGTTAGGTGTTTGTTTAGTTTGCAGTGGCCAGTGAGTATTCTTGTCACTGCGCAGGTTTTGTGTCTTTTGAGTTGTAGGAGCTCTTTGGACAGCTTGCCATTATAGCCTTCTATTAAAGCTTTCGATTGCACCAGTCCTTTTGTGAACTTCCACAAATCGATGGCTTTTGATTTGTTGTTTAGCAGAGAGCTTACCTTCCGTTTGGTTATACCGCAGAAAGGTTTTGGGCCGATCAGGGGTATGTCTGCACCCTTCCTGGCAAGTTTATCTGCTTCTTCGTTTCCGTCAATATCGGAGTGTCCCGGTACCCATCTAAGTATTACTTTATTGGATTTGGCAAGGACGTTTAAATTGTTTTTACAGTTCTGGACTAGCTTAGAGTTGGACTCTAAGGATTCTAATGCCAGCAGAGCAGCCTGGCTGTCCGAGTTGATGTAGATGTGTTTGTGTCTTAGGTTCATATCAAGGTTCATTTCCACACATTTAACAATGGCGAAAATTTCGGCTTGAAAGATTGAGGCCTCTCTGCCCATGCTGACGCTAATTTTGAGCGTAGGTCTCTCACCATAGACCCCGCAACCCACATCTTCACCTTTCTTTGAACCGTATGTATACCATATGTGGCTTCCCTCCTTGAAGTCCATTTGGCTGTTTGTCCATTTGTCTCTTGGAGGTATTTCCACGGTATACAGTTTGTTGTAGTTATGTTCGATATGCATGTTATCTGTAGGCATGCATAGGGTTTTATTCTCAAAAACTGAGGCTTCTAATTTGGCTAGTGCTTTTGAGCGCCATTTTTGCCTCGTCAATGAGCATATCCTGTATATGCACAGCTTAGCCTCCTTTTGCACTTGCAGGTGGAGTGGTGTTATGTCAAGCAGTGCGTCGAGGGCTGCCCCGGGTGTTGTACTCAAGGCTCCTGTTGTAGTTAAGCAGGCGGTGCGTTGTAGGCTGCTTAACTTTTGTATGGCTGTCTTTTGGTTGCTTTTGTTACACCAGACTGCGGAGGCGTAAGTAATTATAGGTCTTACTACCGCTGTGTATAGCCACATAGCAATTTTGGGTTTTATACCCCATCTTGCTCCTGCCATTTGACAGCTTGTCCACAAGGCCATTTTTGCTTTGTGTGTTATGTTCTTCAAATGTGAGTTCCAAGTTAACTTTTGGTCTAAAGTAACCCCCAGGTACTTGACTTCTTTTGAGAAAGGTATTACTTGTCCATTGAGTTTTACTACTGCGAGTCGGTCTAGTTTCCTATTTTTTGTGTAAGGTACTAGTACAGTTTTACTCGCGTTTATGGACAGGTCATTTTCTTTACACCATTTGTGTATAGTGTTTAGTGCTCCTTACATTAAATTTGAAATTGTGTGTAGGCATGGGCCTCTAATTATGACAACAAGGTCGTCGGCATATCCCTGTGTGTCATAATCGAGGTCCGTCATAGTTGTCAGGAGTTGGTCCACTGCCGTAATAGTGGGGATAGTACGCCTCCTTGTGGACATCCTCTTGTGGTGTAGAATTCATACATAGTTGCATTGAAGGGCAAAGTGGCAATTCTATTTGAGAGCATGTTTTGGACCCATCTGATGGTGGTTTTATCCACACCCTTTGATTCCATCCCCTTGAGGATGGTCTCCGTGGTGTGTGTTGTCAAATGCACCTTCTACGTCAAGGAATGCACATAGAGCTGTCTGCTTATCCTCTAGGGTTTTTTGCACCTTGTCGACCAGATCTAGTAGGGCAGTTTCCGTAGATTTACCCTTTTGGTAAGCATGTTGGTTCAGACTGAGTGGTCTGATTGCTAGGTACTTTGCTCTAATGTGCTGATCGATGACTCTTTCCGTAGTTTTGAGTAGAAACGACGTTAAACTGATTGGTCTGAAGGATTTTGGCTGGGAGTAGTCCTTTTTCCCTGCTTTTGGTATGAAACGTACCTTGACCTTTGTCCATTGTTCTGGTATAGTACCCCAGGCGAAGCTGGCTCGGAATATTTTTACCAGGTGCGGGAGAAGGAGATCTTGCTCATGCTGCAGTAATGCAGGGAAGATGCCGTCTTGTCCCGCCGATTTAAATGGTTTGAATTTTCCCAATGCCCATTTAATATGGTTTGGTCTGAAGATATTCGCAGCCAAATTCCAGTCGGTGTTATATACCCTGCGAGCTAGGAAGCTGCTTTGGGTACATGACTGGTTGTTACTGGTGGAGTACGACCCTGGAAAGTGGGTGGTTCTGAGCAGATCCAGGGTTTCCACTTCCGTGGTCGTAAAGGTGCCATTTGGTCTTTTGAGGAGACCAAGATAGTTAGTGGATGTCTTGGAGAGGATTTTGTGTATTCTCGCTCCTTTATGAGTTTGGGCGATTTCTTCACAGAACCTGATGCTGCTGGTATACCGATGACGTAGCCGTGCGGTGGTGCTGTGTGTGAGGTGCGTAGCTAACACACGTGTGTCGCATTTCGAAGCGTATCTTCTTTTCAGAACTCCAAAAAGGTAAGCGTAAGATAGGAGGTCAGTACCTTCGCTAATACAAGGATGTTCTGAAAAGACATATGAAAAGATGCAAGTTGGAGCCTCCTCAGTGGGAAAGGAGAGCAGCACGACGACCTGAATGGCGTCGTTTCATCCATGAGCAGCTTGTTAACGCTTTTGAAACTGAGCGCCGTATCGTTTCGAGCTCGTGCTCAAAAAAAAAACGAGACGAGCTCAAAGCACGTCCACCAGCACCGATATATTACTATTAAGTCTGTGGAGTGTTGACCTGCTCACAGTGCGCACGTACCTTTTCAAAGAAGATCGGATACTTAAGCCACTTAAGAGCGCACAAATGAGTGGAACAACAACACTCC
The DNA here is from genome assembly GCA_905163555.1 of Notocelia uddmanniana. Classification (NCBI taxonomy): domain Eukaryota; kingdom Metazoa; phylum Arthropoda; class Insecta; order Lepidoptera; family Tortricidae; genus Notocelia; species Notocelia uddmanniana. The sequence goes on from LR991052.1 coordinate 4,702,920, forward strand.
GGCAGTGCTTAAGTTTCAGTTGATAACGAATCTAGTATACACAGCCGCTGAGGCGGAAATCGGTCAGGACGTCATCATATATTTTACACATGAAAACCTATAACGTGCCTACTTACAGTGTGTAAAAGCAACTTAATAAACTACTTCTTAACTAATAAAGTAGCGAAGTATATACTAAGTGTGATGTGTTCCTGAGGTCTTTTTATACCACGTAGGTGTCAAACAAGCGTATGGCCAGCCTGATAGTGTATTTGTGAATTTGACTTAATAATAAATAATAATACTGTGAAGTATGAGCTTCTCGTAGACTGAAAGAAATCTGCCATATTATGTTTGTAAAAAGCCGAAAAATATTCTAATTCAACCCAAATTTATATAAAGTACAGTAGATTAATCATGCACCGACGTAGTGGTTTAATAATTAGGGTCACGTCAAATGAAATTGCGAAAGTAAAAATGGCGGTGCATTAGTGGACTCAAATATTTTACACTAGCTGTTGCCCGCGACTTCGTCCGCGTCTTCGCTCCTATTGGTCGCAGCGTGATATTGTATAATAGCCTAAAGCCTTCCTCTATAAATGGACTATCCAACACAAAAATATTTTTTCAATTCGAACCAGTAGTTCCTGAGATTAGAGCGTTCAAACAAACAAACAAACTCTTCAGCTTTATAATATTAGTATAGATTATGTGTTGATATAAAAAGCCAAATAATATAACAGTCTAACAATGTAACAGTCTTAATGATAGTGGCTCATTCAAAAGTAATAGAATATTGAGGACAGTACCGTGGGACTATATTAATCATTATCCTAGCGTTATCGCCAGTACAGTTGCATCCTGAAGGATTCCCGGGGTCCGCTACCTAATCCCAAGAATTGGCGTAGGCACTAGTCTTTATGGAAGCAACTGCCATCTGACCTTTCAACCCAAAGGGGAAACTAGACCTTTTTGGCCCTTCGGGGGCAACTCAGCCCACACACCGCTCAGCCCGCGGGCTCAGTTGGCCACTACTGTTTATGTTGGGGGCGACTCGGGCGACTCGGTCAACTCAGCCCGCGGGCTCAATTAACCCCTGTCTATCGCTATAGAGTCAACTCAGCCCGCGGGCTCAATCGATCACAGTCTATTGCCATAGGGTCGGCTCAGCCCATTTGAAGTTTGCAAATATTGTAGTCTTCTAGAGTAAAGTGTTAAAAATATTTGCATTAATACAATAAAAAAATTCCAATGCTCTTTACGCAGTTGAAAAAAGAACTTCGTATCATATTTATAAAACTATTCATTCGATATTTTCATTCGATGTTTGCACTTGACTGTACATGGTTTTGCATGTTATTATCACGCCCGGAGTTTTCTGCGTGGGGCAGGTATTTTGTAGTCAAAATATATTTGCCAGTTTTAAGTTTCTCAAACTATTCTAAAATGTGAAAAAAAATAGTAACTTTGATATTGACTTCCATTGAGGCAAATTAATAATCTTGTATCGAGCGCCATAGAATTGTAAAACATATCTTTAAGTAACGATAACACTTAAAAATAATCCATTTATTGTAATTTTAAAGTAGAAAATTCCAAGCCCCCTTCTCACTGCCTTCATGTATGTAAGTCGGCCAAAGCCAATCGGATTGAGTAGACTTTGTAGTGGAAAACTGTTGTCGACTGAGACCGCGGGCTGAGTAGACCATATAGCAGTAAACTTTTATCGACAGAGCCCGCGGGCTGAGTAGACCCCTTGGCAAATTAGGCCGAGTCACCCCCGAAAAAATAAAAGTGGTCAACTGAGCCCGCGGGCTGAGCGGTACGTGGACTGAGTTGCCCCCAAAGGGCTTACTGGGATTAGGCTTGTCAAGTGAGTGGGCAACTTGACTGTAAGAAGTTCTCAAGCCGCCCGGAGGACTCTAACTTGGCTTAACGACTGCTATCATAGGCAGCAGCTGTGATCGACGCCTTAACGTGCCTTCCAAAGCACGGAAGCGCTTATATAGTAACCACTCAAAGCGGTCACCCATCCAAGGACTGACCCCTCCTGACATTGCTTAATACGGCCTGCCTGGGGAAGAGCAGAGCCCGCAGCCTATGGATGGCAACTATGGAAGATTCACAAGCGCGTATCCGAACCTTTATCGACTTGAGGATACGTTGAGTTGACAGTTAGAGACATATGCAGGTCACTCTCAACACAGCACAGCTTCCGGATCTCTGGCGACCTTACTCACCACCAGAAACACCGGGAGGAAGTAGTGGAGTTAACAGTTGCAGTACGTCTTATGGTTGAGGTAGGTACTTCCGTAATTGTACTGATAAAACAAGACAATTTAATTATAAAACTAAAAAACCCGACTGCGGTTCTGTGTAATTCGGAATTTGGAGCCAAAAAACCGCCATTTTGTTTTTTTTATTATTTTGATATACCCAGTGTCACTCTCACAGTAAATACGAATCTAACGACACCTCTCAAGCTAAAATCGATCGAGCCGTTCAGGCTGCAGAGCGTGCCAAACAATTTTACAAACAGCCTTGGCCAGAAGTATTAAGTACTCCCGCGTTTGTCTTATAAAAGTAAAACTTTGAATCAAGCATTTTATATCTTTTATTATAGAAAATTCTAATATTTTTCAATTACACTAGCTATTCATCGACGTTAAAAATAATTGCACGTAAAACAAGGCATTTGGTCCTTTTATTGCAATCCCGATTGTTTTTAGCTTTCAGTTTTCTAGGAGGGAAGCGAGCCCTTAGGTCGCATGGTCCGATTGACTAGTCCGATCAATCGGAATATAGCTACTTCGAAATTATATCTGCAAAAGTTTTCTCGATGTTTATATACGTTTTTCTATTTTGCGTCAATGTGTAGTTTAGTAATTAAAAAAAAAACATAGTTTATTTATATATAAGTTACAAAGAAAAATAAGGGGTGCTTAATACTTCTGGCCAAGGCTGTACATACATACATACTCTCGAAAAACATAACCCTCCTTCTGCCGCAGTTGGGTAAATATGAGTGAGACGTCCTGCTGTGCTCTCTAAAAACTTAATAAAACAAGTTGCTTATGCAATTCCTATTTTGACGGTATAATTGTAAAGGAACTTAAATCCATGTTGATCGTAAAGTGTCGAGTAATTAGCACCGTCGTTAGGTCGCATATATTTCTTTACGTATGTAATTCACCCGCAGTAATTGTCACAGCCATTAACAGTGTTATTAATAAAAATGCGTCGTTATTTTAACCTTATAACATTGCCTAACCTTGGTCTTGAAATGGCTTGGTTCTAATATTTTTCCTGGTTTTGGTTATGATGGTGGGCAAAGCCATTATTTGCGGTGACATTAAGGGTTTGTGGCCATTGCAACGTTATCTTACGAGTAAGCATATTATAAGGTAAACGATTACATCATGGACAGGGATGTTTGGCAGTGATAGTGTCCTGCACGGCTAATCTATCGCGAAAATAGGTTTTCTACTGTAGCTTGTTATTTTTGTAGTAACTGAGACTGTAATTTTATATTTAACTATACAATGTATATTGTTTTGAAAAAATGACACCTCGCCGAGTTTCTTACGCCGGTTCTTCTCTAGGCAGAGCTTTATTTTTACGAACCGGTAGTAGTTTATTGACGTTCATTGGTGCATGTAATATGCCTGATTTGAAGAATAAACTACTTTTACTTTTAGTACCTATGAACGTAACAGGACCATGCCAGGCACAGAGAGAACTGTCCCGAGCACGGCTCTGCCCACTGCATTTCTGGACCTGATTGTCTTGGGGAAAATCCAGGGGAAACCTCTGACACGACGACCACAGGAGTACTCTAAGTTTGCGCTCCAGTGACATTATTTGAACAGTTTTCAATTGAATCTGGGGTGAGAGTGGAATCGAGCTACTGGGAGTTTTGTCGTTGGTTCACTAAACCTAGCCTGAGATGAGTCCAGCAAGAAACTCACCTGGGTCGGACTGACTCAAAAAAAAAACTCGTCAATGTCAATAAAACGTAGGTTTTCACTTCTTTTTTTTTTGAGATCCTACAGCTTCCCGCATGTCGTAATCGTATATCGTTTATTCTAAATCCAAGATATTCTCGGTTCCGATTTCACAAGCTTTCATTTAACTTGCACTATGGCCAAGATCCGGAGGTTTTATGATATTCAAAGACCTGAGTAACTACTACTATTTTAAATTATGCCATGAATTTGTGCATGACGATTATTTATCGCTTTGTTGGATCTTATTATTTTTTTATTTACTATTTGAATAAAAATTAAAATCAAAAGAATACGCGTACAATAGAGATAAAAACACTTTTGTGCTGACACATTTAAAAAAAAAGATACATAAACTAAATGGTGAAATTTTGGAAAAGCCCAAGATTAATTAAAAAGACTAACTAAAAACATATTAATGTAACATTTTAATGTTAATGCATGTCCCCCCCCACCCCTAATTAGCCACTCTAATCGTCTAGCATATGACCTACCATACACCCTGTTTCCGCCACCATATCAGCCCTAGGACGTCCACTGCTGGACATAGGCCTCACCCAATTTCATGGGTGGTAAATGCCATAATCGCCACGCTTGGCATGCGGGTTGGCGATCGCAGTATCTCCACCGCATTTAAGGAATGCTGCTGCCCATTCCCCGGTGGTCTTGGTCGTAGTTTTAGGACATACCCGGGTCCACCCTGTTTAATAAAATATAATGTCCACTTCTGGCCAAAACCTCTCTTTTAGGGTACCGTACCCAAAGGGTAATTTTTCCTCTACGTACCTTTGTGTCGTATAAGAATAATTAATAAGAAAATATTTCTAACAAAATATAATTTACCTTATTTCGCCAAACAACCCGAAATTTTCACGACGCTCAAAAACGCAACTCAAAAACCATCGCACTAAAAGTTCAAAGAACGGCAAAAATATCAAAAACCATCACTGTAATTTTGAAAAACGTTCATGATTCCAAATTTAAAACCAATCACAGAAACCGAAAACGAGAAAAAAAAACTTTTTTATATCACTTTAATATCGTAAGGTACGAGTTGCGTTGAGACGTGTATCTCTCTAAGCGTCCGACGAACAACTGAGCCGGGAACAAAATTTACCGAAGCGTCGGGACCCCTCAACTCCTATCTTCACTCGACAAAACCCTTAACCACACGCTAATAAAGTTCACTATCGCGTGCACCTTGATATGTTAAACATGTTAATTTAAACAGAAACTTCATGCGCATAACATGCAACAAGTTCAAGAGCATTCACATTGATAGGAAAACTCAATCAAAATTCACCCTTACGCCTTCACAATAAAGCCCATATATTTGCAATTATATAAGGAATTATGTCGTTCGATAATGGCATCTGTATTGTTGAAATAAGGGCGAGGAGGTTGGTTTTTGCAGGCTGCGCGGGTTTTGTCATGGAGTTCTGATTTCTTATCATGGCTGTTTATTGTTCAGCTATGTGTGCCCAATGCCTAGTAATATTATTTTGTGCTCTTCTATATGAATGTTGTATGAATGAACATACACATTTATAAGGGCATTACAATAATTAGTATTAATTTTTATTGGACGCTCATCTCTTTGTTATGTTGAGCATTGACTTTATACATCTTTAAGTTTTCGAAGTGTGTACCATACGTACAATTCGTAATACTGTTTTCATTTTATGACATTTCATATAGTCAGTCTGTAATTTTGAAATTATTATTATTATTAAAACTTTAAAATGTTAGTAAAGGTTTGATATCAACATACATTTGAAATCAAACCTTTTGACGTGTAAAAGTGCCCTTTGCGATTATTAGCAGAAAAATGTTTTGATTTGAACTCGGTAAAAGCATTTCTAATTTAATCGACTTCTGATTGTTTTTTAACTAACCGACTTCAAAAAAAGGAGGAGCTTCTCAATTCGTCGGAATATTTTTATTTTTTTTATGCATGTTCACCGTTTACTCGGAGACTACTGGACCGATTTCAAAAATTCTTTTTTGTTTGAAAGGGTGTGTTCTCTAGTTGGTCCCATTGTCACCAAGTCTGGATCTGATGACGGGATCTTGGAAAAATCGAGGGAACTCCTCAAATTATATACTTACCAAGAGGATGGGGAACTCTCCATACTATCCGTCAAAGATATTAGGGTAACCATGTTTTTTCCTGATTTCGTTTTATTGCCATCAAAATAAATTAAAAATGAAATGCGTTTGTTTCGTGTCACTATTTTTTTTAATGGCTAACTGATACCAAGTCTGAAAACTGATTGTTGATCGACGACCCCAGAATCACCCTGTATAAAGGACCATGTGTCAAAATGGTCCTGAAACCAACAAAGCTGGGAGTTAGGTCATTCAATAGGTATTTAAATCTACTATTAGCTCGTATTCACTCTGATTAAAATATGATTATTTCAGTTCTGCAATGTAATTCAACTTGTTGCCCATAGAAAGAAAAGTAGATGTAACGACCTATCCAATGACTTAGGCTGGGTTGCACCAAACCGTCTGTAATCGTAAGCTGTGTTCGTTAAAATTTTAATGTATGTAAAGTTTGAGAAGTTTCTATGGGATGACAGCTGCCGGCGCCATATTTAACGTTGATCAGTCTGTTATCGTAAGTCGGTGCAACCCAGCCTTAGTCTCAATTTTGTTGATTTTAAGACCAGCAGGCCTTAAAAAAGCGCTATTTTCGCATATCGTTATGATTCATAACGCTAATTTGTCAATAAAACGCTTTAATAAAAACGATATTTGGCGCGCATTTATAGCGGTATCCATTATATCGTTATAAATAAAAAGCAATATAGATATAGCGTTATGTAGTAAAGCGCCATAATAACGTTATAGGCTATCTCTGTTTCGCACACAGACACGTTCTTACGTGCGCTGTGACATGTACGTTAAACTCGAGCACGTCATTGACGCCACCGCCACCATCTTAAACGATATTATAACGTTATTATAACATTATCATATACGGTTATGATTTTCATTTTGTTATGATATGAAATATCGTTATGAGGAATATCGATTAAGATTATAATAAAATTTCAAACATTAACGAAATATATCGTTATAATGACGGCCTGTTTAGCCTAGTTGGTAGTGACACTGCCTCCGAAGCTAGAGGTCCCGGGTTCGAATCCCGGCCAAGGCATTATTTGTGCAATTAGCACGGATATTTGTTCTTGGGTCTTGGATGTTTCCTATGTATTTAAGTATGTATTTATCTATATAAGTATGTATATCGTCGTCTAGTACCCATAGTACAAGCTTTGCTTAATTTGCGACTAGGTCAATTTGTGTAAGATTGTCCCCCAATAATATCGCTCATTTTCATAACGTTTTAAAGGCCTGGACCAGACTCCATACAAAGTTGCCCAGGGTCCTTTAACCGACTTCTTAATTTTGATATGTCCTTATTTATTTATCATTCCAAACCAGTAAAAAAACATACCAGACATTAGACTTAAAATATCAGACGGCGGCGAAATAAGCTGGTTATTTTATGTCTTATATATATTTCAGACTACGGCGGTTAAAAGGATAAATGCCTATTATTGAGATAAAAACTATCCAACGTCCTTTCCGGGATCTCTAATTATCTCCATGGCAAATTGGATCTACGAGTAAAACCGTTCAGCGGTTTAAGCGTGAAGAGGTAACAGACAAAAAGACAGACAGAGTAACTTTCACATTTATGATACAAGTATGGATTAATACGGACTTCGAGTCAAGAAATTCCTTGTTTTTCTATTCTATACGCTCTTAGTGCAGATTTCATACGTACTATGGAAGACACAGTTAATTCACTATGACGACCACTTGGGCTTAGTTAGGTTCGAATCCCGGTCAGGGCATTATTTGTGTATATTAATAATAATAAATAAATATTGGGGGACAATCTTATCTAATTGACCATTAGTAGACCTTATATCGTTGCAATCAGGTTCACGGATAATTACACAAATAATGCCCTAGCCGGGATTCGAACCCGGGACCTCTAGCTTCGGAGGCAGTGTCACTACCAACTTGGCTAAACAGGCTGTCATGGCCGTAGCACAAATAATGCCCGGAGTCTTGGATATTTTCTATGTATTTAAGTAAAATATTTATGTTTATAAGTAGTTATATCTATAAACATCCCGACAAAATTAAGAATATTGAAAGTGACGTGACAAATGCTTACGGCTTTTTATGACATTGACGAATATAATAATATGTATTTTAATTATTTTTTTTGCATGTTATTAGAATTGTATTTTAGACATTTTAATTTTAATTTCACTAAGTTATAAAATAATTTTAATAATGTAATCCATTCAAGATAATAATATTTATTCAACATAATTAGTTCGTAATAACTATAATCTTCTGACATGTAATTTTATTATGAATAAATGAATATGAATATCGTCGTCTAGTACCCATAGTACAAGCTTTGGTTCGTTTGGGACGAGGTCGATTTGTGTAAGATCCCCAATATTTCTTTATTTTATTTATCCGTGAACCTTATTGCAACGATATAAGGTCTACTAATGGTCAATTAGCTGTGTCCTCGATAGTAGTCAGTTCGTAGATAGTAGTGAGTTCGTAGCACTGTAGCAAAATGGTCCGTAGAAGGATCATTCGTAGCATGACAGTGCTACGCGGCAAACCGTAGCGCGTATCTGGTCTAGTAGAAGGGCGTAGTATAGTTGAAATTATTTAAAATGACGGACTTTATAAAAAACTGCCATTCGAGTTTGAACCTACCTCCTTGAGAACTAAGGTCGCTTTTTGAACAGACTAATTCGATACAATTCGGTCATGTTAAATAATTATAAATATACCTTGTGGGTTCCGTTCTATTCAATTAGGTTGAATCGATATTTGAAAATCTCAACAAAAAGGTACCACCTTTGTAAATTACTCTAGCGATGAGCCGTTATGGAAATGTAATGGAAATAACGGCTCATTAATAGTACTGACACTGCCAACGAGATACCTTTTTACCCGGCTGCGGCGAAACCCAGAAAGCAGGTTATGTGTTTGACCTATATGCATGTATTTATGTACTCGTATTCTCGTATGTATATCAGTTCCTATGTCCCCTAGTAACTACTCAACGGCTCAACCGATTGTGATAAGCTATAAGTCATGAGATTCCTCTTGAAGGCGAGAGTGTCACTGTGCACATTTAACTCTTTAAATAATCAAAATTGAGGTTTTTATGCGTTTAAATGTGAAGGTAAAAGTAAAAGTAGTTTATTATTCAAATTAGTCATATTACATGCACCTATGAACGTCAATAAACTACCACCGGTTCGGAAAAATAAACCTCTGCCACGAGAAGAACCGGCGTAAGAAACTCGGCGAGGTGTCATTTTTTCAAAACAATATACATTGTATAGTTAAATATAAAATAGTGCTTTTTCTTTTTAGTACTTGTCCCTCGAGCGATGTATGAAAATAAGATACTTTCAATATTTCCATTTTTGGTACAGTCAACAGCAAATATAGATGATCATTTTAGTACTTTGTCGCACTAACGTAACAATACTGTGACAGTTGGGACGCATCAAAGTAGTGAAAGAGACACGGTACTAAAACGGTCCTCTAATTTTTTCTGTTGACTGTACAAACTTTTATTGCTGACTGACGGACTGATGACCTGGTAAGGGTCGCGGGTGTCCGCTGGATGCGGGTGGCGCAGGGCCGGTCCTTGTGGAAGTCTTTGGGGGTGGCCTATGTCCAGCAGTGGACGTCATTCGGCTGACATGATGATGATGTACATGTTTTCCACAATCATCAACTACTCGTTGAGACGGTTCGAATGAGCTCAAACACGATGGGTTTATCTTGTGTAGCTTAAAAGTTGCTATGACCACCTTCTGTCTCCATCATCAGATCAGCTCGGTGGTACCATAATAATGTATTGTCACCGAACTTAAATAAGCATGCGAAATTTCAGCTCAATCGGATACCGGCAAGTGGCTGAAAAGGGGATTGCAAATTTTGATAACTTACATACTTACATATTTATATGTATACGATACGATACGAATACTCTTTATTGCACACCTCACACAAATGAAACGTTACAAACAGAAAAAAAGAAAACACAGTAGTATGTAGGTAGAGGTAGACAACAGGCGGTCTTATCGCTAAAGAGCGATTTCTTCCAGACAACCTTTACATTACATACAAACCACATCAGCCCAAGGACGTCCTCTATCGGACACAGGCTGGGTGGCGATTTACCCCCCAATAAATTGGGGGAGGCTTATGCAAACATTGCAAGTTAATTAAAAGCTTGGAATAAAGGCCTTCAAAAGGCGAGTTCGAAAATGAATAGATTACAGACTTGTTTTAATATAGTACATTACGATACAAGTGCAGACAACTGGAAATTCGCAACGAGGGGTGATAAATTAAAACACGACCGAAGGGAGTGTTTTGAATCGACACGAGTTTCGAATTACCTGTTCGCACGTGTATCGTACAACGTTTTACAGTACATGTGGCTCTTTAAAGTTTCGACATATGCACGTAATCTTCTAATTACCGCACTCGTGCGGTAATGTAACACCATATGTACTGTAATAGTACATTTCGATGCTAGTGCGGAAAGTATGTCATTTCTTCACGAGTACCGAGGGATGCCACGAGCCGCAGGCGAGTGGCAAGACTCGGGACGAGTGAAGAATGACATTTCCGCACGTGTATTGAACGACGTTTTTTAATACAGTTGCGAAAAAATAAGAAAAACAAAAAGTAATATTTATAAAAACAATATCGAATGTTGCCTTTAGAAACTTAAAACATGCTTGCAGTAAGTAAAAACGCCTCTTCTTTGACAGGCGTTTCGGCAGCTATTCCGTTCCACTCAGACAACTTATTAAGAACGGTTTTTCAATATTCAATATTAAAAAATAAACGTGTTATAATGATACAGAGTTAAGTAATAAAATATGAAATGTGTATATTTTTCGTATTCTGATATTAACAGTAGGTTTTTATGTTGATTACGACGTTTAAAGGAAACTAATATTTAACACCCAGCAATAAGGACTCATGCATTAAAACAAGCATAAATTTAATAAAATTGGAAAAGTGAAAAGCACTAGTGCGCGAAAACCAACTTTCCGCACGCTAAACAGCTACGTAAAGTAGCACTTTTTGAGCAACTGTATTAAAAAAATATTTTGCTCTTGTGAATGACAAAGTTAGTGAAACTATTTCACAAATCGTTACGTAAGGCAAGGCCGGGCCGTGCTCCAATTTTTAATCCCCGACGCAAAAAGAGAGGAGTTATATTAGTTTACCGTGTCTGTCTGTGTATTTGTGTATCTGTCTGTGGTATCGTAGCTCCCAAACGGATGAACCTAATTTCGTTAAGTTTATTTTGTTTCGATTTTATTCCGAGTGTTCTTAGCTATATTTCTTGAAAATCTGTTCAGCCGTTTTTGAGATATTGAGCTTTGAAATGAAAATGTCAAAGGTTTTCCAACTTTTCTAAATTGTAGTTATAACAAGCTTCTTTTTAACTGGTACTGGTATTATGTATAAAAATTAGTCTTATTATTAGCTAAAATGTGGTACGGTCACAGACTTTAATTGTAGAGACATTTAGTGCACTTTAATACTGGACACTTATAGCTAGCTATAATGGCCAGTATAAAGTGAGCTCTAAATGGCTCAGCAATTAAAGTCCGTGAGTGTACCAAATGAAATGACTCTCTCAAATTATTATAATAATATATCATTAATATTCATATAGAAGTTACAAAATAACGTAAGCACATACGAGTATATATCTACTTTTTTACTATCAACAATCATATACTTAAACCAAATTTGTACGGATTTGCGCGCGATTCTACTTCGTATTCGATGTATTTTTTATCAAAGTACACATAAATAAATTTTGGTGGTTCTGAGAAGGGACAAAAACTAAAAAATGTATTTTTGATTATAAAACGCCTACTTATATTGTGTAACATCAAATTTACAAGACGAATAAAACTTAGATCCTCATACCAGAGGCCTTTCAGCTCGAAGTACGAATTTTTCTATGGTGCTGTTATTTTAACTTGTTTGTACCAGATGTCACTGGGTGCTATCTCTATTGCACTTGCATATTGGAGTGACAGAGATGCAGCAGTCATGCGGTTAGTTCTTACTAAATACCACAATGGCGCTTCGATCTATGTGGAGTATTTTACTGATAGTCATATCTCTATCTCGGTATATTGTATTGTATTGTATATTGTAATTTGTGCCTCATACCTCCAACCGGCCATTCACGGACAACTGAAAGCTGCCAGTATTGACCGGTTCAAGCTGTCCGTCTCAGTCAGCTTGCACGTAGAAGACAGCTGTCCCCACTGTATGTGTATGGCCCCACTTACCGTCCTAATATTGCTATTTTATTATCGAAGGCGCATTTTTCCTTTCTTATCATCTGTCAAAAGAGTTTCCTAGAGATAAAAGACCCGTCGCTAACCTCTGCACTAAAGATATGAAAATAGCCTTTGCATCTATTCCGTTATCTAATTACACGGTCACGCCCCGACTTGGGTATGTCTTGGACCCGGGTATGTCCTAAAATTACGACCAAAACCACCGGGGGATGGACAGCAGCATCCCTGGAGTGCGGTGGAAATACTGCGATTGCCAACCCGCATGCCGAGGGTGGCCAATATGGCATTTACCCCCTACGAAATTGGGGGAGGCCTATGTCCAGCAGTGGTCGTTCTTCGGCTGATATGGTGGTGGAAAGAGTCACGCCTGTTTCCCAGAGGGGTAGGCAGAGATCACGGATTTACATTTGCTACGATCCTGAAAAACAACTTTCGCTTCATGAACTCTCATAACAATCTTCATGCATGCGCGCCGATTTAGGATACTCTTGACGTGGCCTTTCTGCAGAATGTCTCCGATTTGGTCGGAGTACGCTCGCCCAGGTGTAATTTCTTCGTTAATTAATTAACCTCTTTTTATTGGTGTAGCTATGTGCTAGGTATGCAATACATTCTGCTGATTGCAAATGTTAAACGGATCGTGATTGTAGATATGAATATTCCTCCGTGGTTTATCCGATTATTTTATTTCAGAGTTATGCACTCAAGGCTATCCACTCTGTCATTTTGCTAAATTTGAAGCAGATGATCTAAGCTTGAGCTCCGCTGCACTCCGTTCAATTAAGCCACCATTTTAAGTAATTTTAAAAGATTTTCATATTACTACGAGCAACAACGTCACAAATTGAAAAGATGTTCATATTACTACGAGCAACAACGTCACAGTTAACTGACCATTTTACACCTTATTTATTTATATTAAGGCTCTTTTTATATATTTTTTGCATAAAGAAAACTGGTTTCATATACAAATTACGTTCAGGCTTGGATCGACGATTTGGTTCAGGGGGGCAATAACAGTGCTGTTCAGAAAAGAGTCATTATTTCCCTCGAATGTCATAGTCATGGGTGTGAAAAGCAGTATGTGCCGCTCGGTAGCAAATTTATTTATAAGACATGTTTTGTTTCAGCTGTGTGCCACATTGTCGGTGTGAAAATCAATGTATGTCACACGGTATCAAAATTATTTCCGTCGTAGGCTTAAACGCTTGAATCCCTCGATACGCTCAAGATTTTACTTTAATCTTTCACTTTGCTTGGGATTCAATATACCGCCCTCGCCGTAAATAAATCACTTTGCTCCCTTGAGACACAATCTACTATTCCGAGTCACGCTCTTGTGCAATATGATATCTTCTTTATTATCACCCATGGTGAGTAATATTGGCGTCTCGGCTGCGAGGCCAGGAGTGACCTAGAAATCAATTTCCTTCGCCACACAACTTTCATTAGGCGGTGCAATAAACAGGCTGTCAAATGTAGTAGAACCAAACCAATACGACGCTAAATACAATTTTAAAAGGTCCGTATCACGCGCTGGGATGGGGTTCCGGTGTCCTCTGACGATCTAATTTCCTGTGTGTATCTATAACACAATCTATAGGAGGCGTATAATGGTTGCCATTTTGTCACTTATCGATTATCGTCGTGGGTAAGATATTCGTCTTGTTCTGACAAGTATGCGAGTGTGAGAGTGACAGGCGTATTATCGACGAAGAAAAGTTAAATATAAAATGACAACCATTTACGCCCGCAAGCACAAAGTGACAAGGTTTGTCAATTTTAATACATATCGTATGTACCAAGACGCCTTGGTCTATCAAATACATCATCAAATCATCATCATCATCATTATCTGCTATCCCAGTACAGTTGCATTCTGAAGGATCCAGGGTTCCGCTAACTAATCTCATTATTAAAAAAACGTACCAAAATTATATAAATAACTGAAAAACATTGAAAAAATATGTAGTTATCATTATCATTCAAAGGTCAAATAAAAGGTAGTAAAATAATCCTTATGTAACAAGTACATTTTTAACATAAAACACCGACTCCAAACTTTGCCAGACCCCATCCACCTGCTGTATAATTTGAGGAGTTCTTCGATGTAGCCTTACTTACCCCATCCTCTTGGTATTTAATTTGAGGATTTCCCTTGATTTTTCCAAGATCCCGTCATCACATCCAGACTTGGTGACAATGGGACCAACTAGAAAACACACCCTTTCAAACAAAAAAAGAATTTTTGAAATCGGTCCACTAGTCTCCGAGTAATCGGTGAACATACAAAAAAATATATAGAACCGTAAGATCTTCGGGAAGGCAAGTACGCTTGCCAGTTTGTTGCACTTTTAGCACCACCCAGGATTCACGTGTAGGGTAACGGCGGGTACTCTCTACGGACGTGGTGCAACTTCGACCCTCCTTGTCAAGTGAGTGGGCAACTTGACTGTTAGAAGTCCTCAAGCCGCCCGAAGGCCTCTAACTTGGCTTAACGACTGCTGTCGTAGACAGCAGCCGGGATCAATGGCTTAACGTGCCTTCCAAAGCACGGGAGCGCTCAGTTAGTAACCACTCAAAGTGGTTACCCACCCGAGAACCGACCTGCGCCCACGTTGCTTAACCTCGCATACCGCACGCGGTACGCGGGCGCCACTGGGCCACGAACGGTCCATGTAGTATCTTAAGACTACAAGTAAATATCTAACAAAAAAAAACCGACTCCAAACATTTCCATACTCACACTCGGCCTCTCCTGCTATAAAATTTAAGGAGTTCCCTCGATTTCTCCAAGATCCTGTCATGAGATCGAGACTTGACAATGGGACCAACTAGAAAACATACCCTTTCAAACAAAAAAATATTTTTTGAAAACGGCCCAAATAGTCTCCGTAATCGGTGAACATACATAAAAAAACGAAAAATTGAGAACCTCCTTATTGTTCTGAAGGCGGTTAAAGACAGCAATGTACTTATTGTCCCATAAAACGGCTGGTTTGATAAGCAGCGCGTGACGTCATAAGCACTTGTTAATCTGTGGGAACCTTTTCAGGGTTTTCCCACGTTTGTCCCTAAGTTTTGCCCTTTATGACCGACTTCAATAGAAGGAAGGAGGTACTCAGTACGTCTGCATGTTTGCTTGTTCTTTTTTTATGTATGTATGTTCCCCGATAACTCTTGACCACGTTGGCCGATTTGATAATTCTTCTTTTGTTTTGACTGAAGGTTGACCGGTAGATAATGCCCTTTTGTACGTTTACACTTCTTATTGTGCAATAAAGATTAAATAAATAAACTCTCAGGGGGCTTAACACCTCTGTACCTTATCGCTGTAAAATCATATTTAAACTGTCACACAAAATTTCCAACGGTTGGAAGCGACAAAGTACCAAAGTTAGCTACACATGAGCTCGACAGTACAAAAACAGAAAACTGTGTGCCCCCATGGCGCTCAATATTTGAAGGACAAGTACTCCCTTTCCCGACCGTTGTAGGTCGGCGACCATGACCTGGTTTCAGCGTTGAAGGGCGTTGGAGCGACACGGTCATAACTCCGTTATACACATACTGCGGTTATGCCTTGGGTACAGTTAAACTTTATAGCTTTCGGGTTATTGATGTTTTGAACGCCGCCTGGTAACTTCTATCCGAAGTTACGTCTCTGAGGGCCTACTACGATCGTCGAAAATCGAACTTCGTGTCGTGCCGTCCCTTTCACTCTCGTATTATACACTATATGACGGAAAGGGACGGCACGATACGAAGTTTGAAGTTCGGAGTAGGCCCTCTGGTCTCTAATATTATTGCTATTCAGCTGTTTGATCTCATCGTTTTTTGACGAGTTTTGAGTTGATATTTCTCCGTCAAAACTTTAAATATTATTAATGGAACAAGCGAGTATAGATTCTTTATTTCTTTATATTTATTTGCACGAGTCGAATTTCGAAATAATCAAGTATTTTTTTATGTAACTTATTCAAACATGATAAGTTGTATTTTGGAAATCGGTATTCTTGTTTATGCATTTAAATATAGTCAGCGTGACTTTAAGGAACCGGTTGCGAGTTTAGGCCCTGTCTCTACTCTTGGTAAAAATATATCATCATTAGATTTTTAACAGTAACTTTTCGGTGAAGGGAAACATCGTGTAAAATAGGGTTAATCCACTCAAGGTTTCTTTCTAGGTTTGAAGGTCAGATGGCAATTAAAATTAAAATTAAAAATTAAAGAGCCTTTTAATAGTTATAAGTTACAGTATTGCATGCGTATGACATATCGAACAGATTATTTATATAATTTTTACCTTCCTTATATTTAACAACATTAAGAGGGCGCAGTACGATCGGTGTGGATCGGTTCTCCATACAAACGTATTTATGCTCTCATTTTAAAATGCCATGCTAGAATAACATGAAAATTTGTATACACAATGGGATCCGGCATATCTAGGTCGGATCATAGTTTCTGTTGCTAGAAATTGTAAAAGAAAAAAAATACAGCATCTTTTTGAGTTTTTTACGGCTTGTATGAAAACCTTAATAATCGCTGTATTTTTTCTCCATTATAATTTCAAGCAACAGAAACTATGATCCGACCTAGATATGCCGGATCCCATTGTGTATACAAAGTTTTATGTTATTCTAGCCTGGCGTTTTAAAATGAGAGCATAAATACGTTTGTATGGAGAACCGAACGTACTGCGCAGTCTTAAGCTTTAGATCATGCAAAAAGCTTTGAATACATTTACATACTTCTTTATATCTGATTTTATTTATTTATACATTTATATATTATATTAAATAGCTAGATGGCAATAGCTTTCGTAAAACACTAGTTTTGGAATTAGGTTTCAAAGCCGGACCCCGGGCTCCTTGAAACTGCTCTTGCGAATGCTGGAATATCATATAATTTTAAAATTGCCCCGCGAGCAGTCGAAAATATCCACCGTTTTTACAAGCTTTTATTTGGTTTCACGTGTCCCGTTGTCTGTCTGTAATCAAATCTTGCAAGTTAAATTTGATCCACTTCCCGGTTTCCGATTGAGCTGAATTTTTGCATGCATGTTTATACATCGGACAATGAAAATATTATTATGACATAGATCTGATCTGATGATGGAGACAGAAGGTGGTCATAACAATTCCTAAACTACACAAGATAAACCCATCGTGTTTGGGCTCATTCGGACCGACTCAACAAGTAGTTTATGATTGTTGAAAAAAGACAGTCTGCAATAAAAGCTTGTACCAAAAACTTTTACCCCTAAATTTGGCAAGAAATAGAGAATGTCATACTCATACTGGCTAGGAAAAAAATACAAAAAGACGGTCAAAGAGTGTGAGACATCCAGGGGACCAAAAGGGTTAACCCTCGACGCGGAACGGAAAAGAGGGGTGTTAAAAAATGGACAGGTGTATCTGTGTATGCATATGCGTATGCGTTTTGTTTTATTTAAATATGATATAAAAGCTATGATATTATAATTCCTTTTTTTGTTTGGCTCACGGAAACCACTAATTGTAGCATAGCAAGTACAAAATTGGAGTCGGTTATTTTTTGGTATAAATTATACTGTAGTCCGTTGGAGGTGGGACGGTGCCAGTGTATATATCTACACGGGTAGCGGTTCTATATATTAGATCATTTCAATATACTTACAATGCTTCCTTTACCAAATAAGTTATAGGTACAGATGTACTTCCTGGAAGGTCGCGGGATGATTGACACGTTCACGTCAGTTCATGTGTAGTTTTATTTGTCAATTTCAAATGTCAGAATGGAAACTGGTAGTACTGATAGTTTTCGGGTCTAGTCGTGTTGCGGGTTTTTACGATAGGAACGTATTATTCACTAAATACTCGTACATCTGTGTATTGTACAGAATTATAAAACTTACTCCAATTTTGCACTTGCTACGCCGCAATTTGTGGTTTCCGTGAGCCAATGCTTGGTTACCTAGAGAAAATACCGTAATCGGCATATGCGTGCCTATCAAATTCGAGGAGTTCCCTCTATTCCTCCTAGATCCCATCATCAGATCTTCGTGATATGGGACCAATGCCGGGGTACCTGATTTGAAACAAAAAAAGAATTATCAAAATCGGCCAACGTGGTCAAGAGTTATCGGGGAACATACAAACATAAAAAAAGAACAAGCAAACATGCAGACGAACTGAGTGTCTCCTTCGTTCTATTGAACTCGGTAAAAAGTAATAAATCTAGTTCGTAGCAGGAAGCTGTGCCGACGATTATGTATACCATTATTTCCCCAGAGTGTTGTGTTTACATCAAGCATACTATTTTATTATCGGAATTGCCATGTTCGCGGGTGTGTTTATCGGTATAACACACAAGTTTTATAATTTCATTGTTCATACAGACGAATTTCATAATTTCAATTCGTACAAATGAATAAGCTGCATAGGCAGGAGTAATAACAAATTGTATTAATGTCGGGACCCGGGTATATCCTAAAACTACGACCAAGATCACCGGGGGGATGCAGCATCCCTGGAGTGCTACGGAGATACTGCGATCGCCAACCCGCATAAGCGTGGCGATGGCATTTAACCCCCCATGAAGTTGGGGGAGGCCTATGTTCAGCAGTGGTCCTTCGGCTGATATGGTGGTGGTGGAATATTCTTACTAAATTTAACCGATTACAGACAGGCTTCTTTAATTCGTCCATAGGCTACGGTGACTGCTTACCATCAGGCGGGCCGTACGCTTGATTGCCACCAACGTAATATAAAAAAATATACATTTGCAAATAAAAGCTCATCCTGAAATTGACATTTATGACCGTAACATATCACTTGTTCCTTTCCTCTCCAATGTCAGTTTGCAACTTCGTAATTTCATTAACTTGACAATCTGCCGGTTTCAATAATTTAACCAATAATCGATATTCAATTCAGTTACATAACAGCTATCAGAAATGAGGCCATCCGTAGTGGAACCTAGGCAACCGATAGATATATATATATGTCCCTCCGAATCGCTATACTTACGGGGCACGTTGCACGTAGAACCGATGGCCGTTGGGGTGGAAAGGTTTTCGAGTGGAAACTACGTGAAGGTGCGCGGGAGTCCGCTTGATGCGGGTGGCGCAGGATCGGAAATTGTGGGACTCTTTGGGGGAGATCTATTTCCAGCAGTGGACGTCCTTCGGCTGATAAATTATATTATCATCATCATATCGTTACGTTTTTTCTTTGGGCCTTTCTTGCCTATAAATAAAATAGCTTTATTTCCATAAAGTATTGTTAGAATCCTTCGTTAAAGTTAAATAAACCTGGACGTTACATTACTGGCTGTCCTTAATACAAGTCGAAGGGAGCTTTAGGTTGGATTTCACCAAACCGTCTGTAATCGTAAGCGGTGTTCGTTAAAATCTGATTGTATGGAAAGTTTGACAAGTTCCTATGGGATGACAGCTGCCGGCGCCATTTTTAACGTTGACCGGTCTGTGATTGGTACAACCCACCCTTAGTAGGCAATACGGAAAAACGATATTTCTGCCCGTTAGCTGACAGGAGCGGAAATGAACGGGAATATTTTGTGACAAGGGAGCGATTTTAATAAATACTTATGGTATTTCAAGATGTAACATATTACAGTAAAACTATTTTTAAAATGAACGCTTCTAATTCTTCAGATAGAAATTGTTTCTGTGTATTGTGTGTACAAGATGTAATCGTTATGTGTGATCAGTTAATTATTTCATAAATATAAAAGATAAACTTAAAACCGATATAAAAACTACGTTACCCAATTATCACACTAGATACATTATATATCTAGACACGCGGCAGCGTGTCCAGACAAGTTTACCCCAGGAACCGTTTGGAGCTACTTTTGACCACCCAATAACTCCAAATCTATCTAACATAAAATAATGAAATTTGGTACATGTATTAAGGTTCTATAGAACAATTAGAACCCCAAATTTCATAAATATAGGTTTAATAGTTATTGAGATAATTAATTCCAAAAAACGGCATTTTTACCACTGACTGACTGACTGACTGACTAGTAATCAAAAACCTAACCGACTTCCGGGTGACCTAGAAAGCTGAAATTTGGCATGCAGCTTGATAATTGTATGTGTACACCAGAAAAATACGAAAACAGTGATTTTTTTATTAGTTTTATTATTATTATTTATGCTAGTTACCTCAGAACTCCGTCATTTATTAACCGATTTGGATAATTATTTTTTTGTTTTTTTTTGTTTGTAGTCCCATAATTATTAGGTAAGAATCTGATCATAGGGTCCTAGAGAAATCGAGGGAACTCTTCAAATATTTGAGGTGCACCTATAGCGATTTGGGTATTTCGTAAAGTAACTCGTGCATTCGCTCTTAAAACGCACCATTTGGCGAAGATTAACAAAAAGTAATGATATCCCATCAAAAACATAAATGTGAAAATGGGAGCCAAGTTCAATATTAAGAAAATGCGATGCTTGGTTGTCTTCTTCACCGACAAAAGAATTGAGATCTAAATGGGTAACAAGTTCCTTGGATTCTCTGAAATGGTGCCAAGTCCGACACTACATTGTTTACAGTAAAACTAATTTACTGCGGCTTAATGCATTTTGAGCCTTAACTTGGGAGTTTTCTATGCAGTATGTTATAATACCATAAAAGCTGTTGGAAGTGTGAGCTACCGCGCGGTGGGGAACACTGCCCTTTCCTTCGCTCCGGGGCGGCGCCGGCTTGTCCTCGCTTCAGCCCGAGCAACCTTTCCTTGCCCCTCCGGGCAGCTACTATCTCCCCACACGACCTGAGACTTTAATGTTCGTGTGTTAAGGTCTAAAATCGCGTATGTATTTGAGAAGGCATTTCGCATGGAAGGGGGGATGTGGATAGACGGGTTCCGTGTTACTCCCCCCCTCTCCCGTGTCGGAGTAAACCCGACTACAACCCGGCTAAAATCCGTATAGACATGATTCCAAAACAGCCACATACTTTGTATAACTTGTAATCTGTAACTTCAACCATTTGACACATCACAACACCCATAGAACGTAAACACGCAAGACTTATCGGAATTATAAATAAAATCTCGAAATAGTATTACTTTTTGTTTATTCGGACAGATCGTATTCAATACGTCCTTAATATTTGTAAATGTATTTTTATTTAATTGTTAATCAGTATATTTTTTTAATCATTATTATTAAGTAAGATTGTCAGTTTTTTTTAATTGTATAAATTCACGCTTTGACTTGTAAAAGTGCCTTTGTGGCCTATTTGCAGAATAAATATTTGATTTTGACTTTTTGATTTTGGCTTTTCAAGTAAATAAAAATAATATTTTGCTTTCCTTAAACATAATTTAAGTTATATTACATTTTTTTAGTTCATTGTTGTTGAGTATTTTACGATAACAATTCAACACCCGAACAGTTACGTGTCATGTAGTTTTCTTATTAAAACTAGTGATGTGACCAAGTCTGTCGTTTCGATTCAGAAGATATTTCCGTAAATTGATAGAAATCGATTAGGTAAGCATATATTTATAACGATAAATTTATAACCAAAAAATATCTGTTGACGCTGTAAACCTAAATATTAGTAAAACTCCGTAATGTTGAATAATATGCGCAATTTTATTGATTGCCATAAATGACACGGAAAAATGTGTGACAGCTGTAAAAACATATACAACATATACAACATATACAACATAGTCAACATACAACATAAGAGCCACTGATAACTTCAGCTCGAAGTAAGAATTTTTCTATGGAGCTATTAGTTTACTTGTTTGTACTAGATGTCACTCTCTATCGCACTGAAGTTCAATCAACGCCTTTCGTTGTTTGGCGTTTAGTTCCAGGCCTCCAGCACCTTCTTTCGTTGTTTGGCGTTTAGTTCCAGGCCTCCAGCACCTTCTTTCGTTGTTTGGCGTTTAGTTCCAGGCCTCCAGCACCTTCTTTCGTTGCTTGGCGTTTAGTTCCAGGCCTCCAGCACCTTCTTTCGTTGTTTGGCGTTTAGTTCCAGGCCTCCAGCACCTTCTTTCGTTGTTTGGCGTTTAGTTCCAGGCCTCCAGCACCTTCTTTCGTGCTGACATGGATGTGGATGCGGGCGGTACCTTATTATGCGGTGACAGCGGGTGCGGAACACCTTCGTCCCTCAACGACGGCGCCTTATTTGACATAACAACGTCGTGTCTGCGGCATGACATGTCAGCGATACTGGTGAAGAGCCTGGTGCCTTCGCAGCCGTCGACACTTTTGCTTCTGCCTTGCTTTGAGCGCGAGTAACACTACGGGTTTTTATTTCACTCGGCGTGCGAAACACATAACATATTTCGCGGTGTACACACAGTGGTTCGCATTTACACTAGAAAAGGTACGATGACCTCTTTGTTGAACTGTACACCCAAATATTACTAAAACCCCTTAATTTACATAAATGGTAGACAGACCGACCAGCTACGGCATCAGCATAGCGATAATGTGATTAAGAGAATATATCTGTCTTACTTATTTCTTCTTAAAATGTTTCTTATTGTATGGAATATAGAACGCCATAAATAATAAGTAACTTTTTTTTGTTTGAGGAGGCTGATACAATCATGTGATATAATATAAAGGCATCATAAAAACATTTAACAAAACGGCTGTAAAATCGATTCAATAAACCATTCGTTAATAATCGCCAATATTAATACGTTATTTTAAACACGAAAAATATATGTATATTATTTCATCATCATCCTAGCGTTATTCCCAGTACAGTTGCATCCTGAAGGATGCATGGGGTCCGCCACCTACTCCCAACAATTGGCGTAGGCACTAGTTTTTACAGAAGCGACTGCCATCTTACCTTCCAACTCAAGGGGGAAACTAGTCCTTATTGGGATTAGTCTTGTCAAGTGAGTGGGCAACTTGACTGTTCGAAGTTCTCAAGCTGCCCGAAGGCTTCTAACTTGGCTTCACGACTGCTATCATAGAGAGCAGCAGCTCAACGTGCCTTCGAAAGCACGGAAGCGCTTAGTTAGCAACCACTCAAAGTGGTCAACCATCCAAGGACTGACCCCGCCCGACATTGCTTAACCTCGCTACCGCACGCCGTACGCGGGCGCCGCTGGGCCACGAACGCTCCATATTGTTCACGTGATTCACTATATTTACGTTTCCAATAAAAAAAATCTTACGAAAATACACTGAAAATATCAAACTTCAGCTTCATAATTGCAATTCTGCGAGTCGGAAACGCGCACGAAGGGTTCCGTACCAGAAAAAAAACGCCAACAACTACTCTGTTGTATGGGATGTTGAGGAAGAGTGACGAGGAGTAAAATACCGCGATATTGAAAAGGTGATTAAAAGCTAGCTGTTTCACCAACAGTCAAATCGGCAAATTTTTACGAAACGTCAAACATGCTCGATTTTGTAAGAAGTTTGTGCCGAATGACGTCACAATATTATATGGTTCTTTACCCAGAGGGTAAAAACGGGACCCTATTACTAAGACTTCGCTGTCCGTCCGTCTGTCACCAGGCTGTATCTCAAGAACCGTAATAGCTAGACAGATGAAATTTTCACAGATTGTGTATTTCTGTTGCCGCTATAACAACAAATACTAAAAACAAAATAATAATTATAATTAAGGGGGCTCCCATACAAAAAAAGTGATATTTTACCCCTTTTTCACGGCTACCACTCGCCGAGCTAGATCTCAAGAACCGTAATAGCTAGACAGTTGAAATTTGCACAGATTAAGTATTTTTATTGTGGCTACAACAAAAAATACTAAAATAATAATTATTATTATTATTAAGGGGGGCTCCCATACAACAGAGTAGTTGTTGGCGTTTTTTTTTCTGGTACGGAATCCTTCATGCGCGAGTTCGACTCGCACTTGCTCGCTATTTTTTATTAATCTAAAAAAGTTTTATTAAATTTATAAAGCTACATAGTTAACATATTTATATAAATCTACTTAAACCTACTTTGTAATACCTACATAAATATAATTAATGAAATCTTATTAAACCATTGTAGGTACCTAGTAACTAATATGTTTGTGGTTCAGATCACTTAACTAATTGACATAAATGAACAGTTGGGTCCTAGGCACATTCGAATTATAACCTTCTGTTATTACGTTTTAAGTTGGTTTTTGAAAAAACAGTTGGGTTAAAAATGTACACAAGTAACTTCGACTATCCACCTAAAGCTACCGTCATTATTGAATAGAAACGCCGCACTAAGACCGTTTGCTGAGATACCCACAGACAGACTGTATACCCCAAGACATGGGTAATAGAATAATAGTTCGGGTTCGAATCCCGGTTGGGGCAATATTTGTGAAATGTTTTGGTTTTTTTTTTAATATTTTATTTATTAATATATACAATTTTACATTTGGTGTTTGTCCCACAAAACGGTTTACACAGTTTGGCTGTGGGATCTGAGTCTCTTCAATGACTACTAGTACTACACATACAGTGTGGTAAGATACGTCGGGCCCTGGAGGGAAACTACCTTAAAAACGTTGAGATAGCTCAATTTGCTGTAAGGAAACATTATTTTATTTCTCCTAAGCATTAAAACGGCATTCACAGATTTTTGAAAAAATGTACTGCTAGTGAAAAATTGTAATTGTTTTTACATTTTTGTCAAAAATATGTTTGATGCCAATAGATCCTACTTCTATCAAGGAACAAGAACTTATTTAGAGACCGACCTAGTCTAGGATACAAGACAGTCCAAAAATAAAAATAAATAAAGTTTGCACAATTAGTATTGAAAATAGGTATATTTTTCTAAAACCTGTGAATGCAATTTTATTGCTTAGGAGAAATAAAATAAAGTTTCCTTTCAGCAAATTGAGTTATCTCGTTTTAAGGTAGTTTCCCTCCAGGGCCCGACTTATCTTTGCACCCTGTATATTACTAGGGGCTCTGTGAGCTGTCCTCGCAAAAAACATTTTTTTTTTAATTTTCGAAATTTTTCAGAGAAGTCAGTTTCTGAATAGATTGTATATAACTATTGAACCTGCTCACAAAATTTCACGAGAATCTGTTGAGAAATGCGACCTGTCGAGGAGAACAGCCGGACAGACAGGCAGACATACGAAATCATTTTTGTCGAAAGCTGAAACGGAGACGCTTCGCTCGCTCGGTCAATAACATCTATTATTACTTAATACTATATGCATATACTGCCGATCATTGTGGAAGTCTTTAGGGGAGGCCTATGTCTAGCAGTGGACGTCTTTCGGCTAACATGATGATGATGATATGCATATAGTTTACCGAGCGAGCGAAGCGTCTCTGTTTCTGCTTTCGACAAAAAATCTTTCGTAGGTACTTATGTCTGTCTATCTGTCCGGATGTTCTCCTACGACCAAGGCCACTGGGGGGTGGGCAGCAGCATCCCTGGAGTGCGGTGGAGATACTGCGATCGCCAACCTGTATGCCAAGCGTGGCATTTACCCCCCCATGAAATTGCGGGAGGCTTATGTCCAGCAGTGGACGTCCTTCAGCTGATATGGTGGTGGTGGTGGTGGACATCTGTACACTAGTCGTTCAACCTCAAAGTCATGCTCAAACTCAAAGATTTATTTGCAAATATAGGTATATTGATGGTCTTTTTCATTAACTGAGTCGCTATAATTTAATGATAGGCGTGCAAAAACTTTTATTCATTGGTACATATTTCAGACAGAATTTTTACAGTTATTACATACTCAAACAATAAAGCCCACAGCATAACATTAATAAATATTTAACCACCACCACCACCATATCAGCCGTAGGACGTCCACTGCTGGACATAGGCCTCCCCCAATAACATGGGGGGTAAATGCCATAATCGCCACGCTTGGCATGCGAGTTGGCGATCGCAGTATCTCCACCGCACTCTAGGAATGCTGCTGCCCATTCCCCGGTGGTCTAAAACAAAAAACAAAACAAAATATTTAACAAAAGCCAAAATGTCATATGATTATATAAATAGTAACCAAATCTGTGGTGTCTAGCTAAAAATTAACCTCGTAAATATTCAGATAAAGTATAGTAGGTACTCATCAATTAATAATAACATTAATGCGCGCTTAAATTCAACTATCTCTTATCTTGACATTAAGCTGAGTGGAGACCCTTTCAGTGACAATTAATAATAATTTTATAATTTTGTTGTATTGTATTGTGTATGTATTGTGTGTAAGCGTATTCTGAATAAATTTCTTCTATTCTATTCTATTCTAACTTTGATTTTATCTTTTATTGAACCAGGTAGTTTATTATATATTTTGCATGCCAAACAAATCACAATTTTTAGCTTTAATGCGGTGTTAGCTATTTCTATGTGAAAGTTTAATTCATTTTGCAGTCTTTTACTGCGGGACTTTGTTATACTTTGTTATTCGTTGAGGTCAACGTTGGAATATTTTACATCTATATTCCTAATGGTGAAGGTGTCACCTTCATCTTTATTGTCAATTGTCATGAATTAGTTTCAGTGTCGAGCATGGCATTAGGACGTTCACCGCGTATTAGGTATATGTAACCCTGTTGAACGGGCGGCAACGCGC
The DNA here is from genome assembly GCA_905163555.1 of Notocelia uddmanniana. Lineage (NCBI taxonomy): Eukaryota > Metazoa > Arthropoda > Insecta > Lepidoptera > Tortricidae > Notocelia > Notocelia uddmanniana. Next base: position 4,729,875 of record LR991052.1, read on the forward strand.
ATGTGACACCCCTGGAGTTGCAGGCGTCTATAAGCTGCTGTGACCGGTTACCATCAGGCGGGCCGTACGCTTGTAGCCACCGACGTGGTATTTAAAAAAAGGTACTAAAATAATACCACCGATACCTACTCATTGTCAAAACAATAAAAAAATGTGTAGTGATTGCTTGTGATTCTGTGAGGCGATGGATGCTAGGTGCTCAACTGTTCCATGACGACCTGTTTAGCCTAGTTGGTAGTGACTCTGCCTCCGAAGCTAGAGGTCCCGGGTTCGAATCCCGACCAGGGCATTTATTGGTGCATTTTTTACGGATATTTGTTCTTGGGTCTTGGATGTTTTCTATGTATTTAAGTATGTATTTATCTATATAAGTATTTATATCGTCGTCTAGTACCCATAGTACAAGCTTTGCTTAGTTTGGGACTAGGTCGATTTGTGTAAGATTGTCCCCCAATATTTATTTATTTATTTAATTTAATTTATTTGTACATGTTATTGTGTAAACATATTGTTTTATCTGAGTTTCGTGACGTATTGGATACACTGTAATGCCATTAAACGTTTTATATCAATAAATAAATAAATAAATCTAAACACAGGATATCTCACTATTAAGCATTTACAAAACATAAACTTATTGCAAAAAATATCTTCCCCCACCACCACCATATCAGCCGAAGGACGTCCACTGCGACATCGGCCTCCCCCAAATTCACGGGGGGTATATTCCATAATCGCCACGCTTGGCAAGCGTGTTGGCAAAAAAAAACTTAAAGGAAGAAACAAAATTGAAACTTACTTGTTAGGTAATTATTGGCGACATGTTTCGGACTACAATTGGTGCACTCCTTCAAGGATGAGGTTTGATACGGTTGCCGACCGCACCGTACTTGCCCGCCACTTTCCAAATTGACTAATTGAGATAGCGGCTTTTTTATTAGCGGCCAGGACGGCGCGATCGGCTACTGTATCAACACTCATCCTGGTGAAGGACTCATACTGTAGTCCGAACCATGTCGTTAATAGTGACTTCACAAGTAAGTTTCAATCATGTTTCTACTTTAAGTGTTAATATGTCTCAGGTTACTAAAAATCTTGATAGCGTGTTTCAGGAATCTTCGCAGATGTTGATGCCCGCTCAAGCCAGTCAGCTCGTGACTGCGGGTGATGTGATACATTCGCAACGTCGGTGAATAATTTACAGTTGTACACGATTAAGTCTTGTTTAATAATAATAATGTGTAAAAATCGTGCAAGTTTCATATCAATAATCATCGCAGAGGGTAAAACGACATCTAGCGGCGAATCCGAGCTACTTTTTGACAAATTCGCTTACATAAAATAATGCATGGCTAATAATTCCGTCAGTTATTAACATTAAAGTCAAAATCGTAACTTCGTAATGTATAAATTGGAACAACGGCCCCAGTTTACTTGCACGAGATCAGTGAATCTTCCAATACTGAAGTGCAGAAACAGTTTTTGCTTACTACCTACTTTATGAGTCACAGTCACCGTGCCTCTTGTTATAGGTACTTATGCGTGTTTTATCGACATTAACGGGCATGACAAAAAAAAAACAAATTCTAGCCTCATCACCAATCTACTTATAGTCCTAAAAATTCTGCACTACAAAAAAATACAAAAAGATGATGTTATAGGCTAGTCTTTTTTGGGAACTGTGTACTATATAGGGTAAGCACTACTGTATCTTGTCTTAGTCTGAGCTTGGGAAGAAGCATACGGCCTTTTGATTTGGGACCACACTGCAGTTTTGTAAGTAATTATCCCATCAAAAACATAAATGTGAAAATGGGAACCAAGTTCAATAATAGGGTGGTATTCCACTCGTCCAATATCTTTGTCCTATTCTTTGTCAAATCTTTGATTAAAGTTCTTTAACGTGGGCCCATTCCACTCATCCAATATCTTTGTCCAAGTTTTATTAATTTTCATGCGTAGCCATATTGATTTAACTGTCTTCGGAATCTTTGAGCAAATGTCGGGATCCCATCCAAGTTTGATGAAATCATCCAATTTCTTTGATCAAAGATATTGGATGAGTTTAATATGGGGTGGTATTCTACTCATCCAATAATCTTTGTCCAATTTCTTTGTCAAATCTTTGATCAAAGTTCTTTGACGGAGGTCCATTCCACTCATCCAATATCTGTGTCCAAGTTTTTTGTTTTTCATGCGTAGCCATATTGATTTAACTGTCATCAGAATTTTTGATAAAATGTCTGGGTCCCATCCAAGTTTGATGAAATCATCCAATTTCTTTGTTCAAATGTATTGGACAAAGATATTGGATGAGTGAAATACCTCCCTTAAGAATATGCGATGTTTGGTTGTCGTCTTCACCGATAAAAGAATTGAGATCTAAATGGGAGCCAAGTTCCGTAGATTCTCTGAAATGGTGCAAAGTCCGGAGCTAAATTGTTTACAGTAAAACTAAATTACTGCGGCTTAATGCATTTTGAGCTTTAACTTGGCAGTTTTCTTAAATCTCGAACAGCTTTCATGGTATCATAATGCCCAGAAAACTGCCAAGTTAAGGCTCAAAATGCATTAAGCCGCAGTAAATTAGTCTTACTGTAAATGTAGTGCCGGACTTGGCACCTTTTTAGAGAATCTACGTAACTTGACACCCATTTAGATCTCAATTCTTTTGTCGGTGAAGACGACAACCATGCATCGCATATTATTAATATTGAACTTGGCTCCCATTTTCACAGTTATGTTTTTTATTGGATATAGCTTAAAACCCATATCTCAAGTAGTGTCAAGGTGGTTCGACTTTCATACAAAAAACAATCGCTATTTATTAAGGCGAAGGGGTGGGCAAGCTCTTTCCATACAAACTTTGTGCAAGTTTTTCTTCGTTTGTGTTTGCACTCCAGTTACTATTTTTGGTCCATATGCTTATTTTTTTGTTAGCTATGTCGTGATGTTTTTCGTTTTTAATTTTAATTATTTTTTGTATTTTTTTATTTTTTATTTTTTTTGAAATAATGCAAAATTTCAACATCAAGCTCTGCGTATATCCAATATGTACCAACAAAAAATTAAATTAAATGCTGTAGTGCCAAAACTAACGCAAAAAACTTGCACAACCTTTGTATGGAGAATGGCTTGCCGTACCCTGCGCCTTAAGTCACCGCACACAATTATTACATAAAAATGTGCGCATCTACGAAGGTTCTTTGATAAGTACCTGAAATGACCAGTATGTGCCTAAATTATATTAAAAGTAAAGTCATCATCATCCTCGTAGCGTTATTCCCAGTACAGTTGCATCCTGAAGGATGCCTGGGGTCCGCTACCTAATCCCAAGAATTGGCGCAGGCACTCGTTTTTACGGAAGCGACTGCCATCTGACCTTCCGACCCGAGGGGGAAACTAGACCTTATTGGGATTAGGCTTGTCAAGTGGCCCGGAGGCCTCTAACTTAGCTTAACGACTGCTATCATAGACAGCAACCGGGATCAACAGCTTGACGTGCCTTCCAAAGCACGGGAGCGCTCAGTTAGTAACCACTCAAAGCGGTCACCCATCCAAGGACTGACCTCGCCCGACGTTGCTTAACCTCGCATACCGCACGCGGTACGCGGGCGCCGCTGGGCCACGAACGTAATGCCATGTCATTTATTGACTATCTAGCGCTAATTTAAATGGACAATATGACTATGTACATTATATAATTTTACGTGAAACTAATTTTTAGTAAGACTCATTATCATTGACGTGAAAATGGTGGAAATTTCATATCATACCGCCACGAAACACTAACCCTATTCATACACCAACCCACACTATTCATAAACGTCTATCAAACCTATATTAGTTAATAAGCCGCTAAAGTTGGTTTGTCCTTATCTGTCACTTTGACATTTATGTTTGTGAGAAAGGGACAAAACAATTTTTAGTTAACAGAGGTTTGTTAAGTTTTATGAATAAGGGGGTAAATATTTGATAGTAAATTTGCAACTAAAGCTGAAACCCACTTGGATATTATTTGGGTGGACTTTTATCTTGCAATAAAGAATGGTTTCAATTGAAACTGATATTTTTTACGGTAAAGGTACGGTAACCCCTATCAAAGAATATAAAAAAAATCGTTTTTATAGAACTGGTAAAAAATTTAAATAAAAAAGTTTGACATCGCGTAGTTTTTTCCATTGCAACAGTTAGCATCATTAATAAACATATTGAAAAAAATTAAATTAGATTATTTTAGTTAAGTATTTTTTTATGGAAATGATTTTGTATTATGGTTGCCGCATTTTCATACAATTGAGTAAAGAATCGAAGAGTAAATGAATTAAGCAGCGTGTTTGAATGATTTAAAGCTAAAACATGGAAATAATTTAGTTTAAATTCATTATAATTATTAGTGACTCTTTAATCGATCAGTATACTCAGAAATACAAAAATGGTTTATAAACCAAAGATAAAATGAGGAAATGCCCATGAAGGAAGAAAATATGTAGTTTTTGGTAAATAAAGTGTCTGCTGCTATACTATGATATTATCGCAACAATATTTTAATATTTTTTGCGTATATGGAAGAATAATAAATTTCAAATATTATACATGAATATGATGTGTCCAGAACGAATGGTAAAATTTTCTGTTATAATGGAACAAAGTATTTTTTTAAATCAGACGGTATCATCTGTCCGTACGGTAAAAGCTATAGATGACTTATTTTTTTTCCCCTCAATAGCTCGGAAAGCCGTCTTTTATCCTTTGAAACAAGCGGGTAAAAACGCATTTTATCCACAAGTGGGGAAAGTAATTTGACCTTGGAGCGTGTTTGAGTAGCTTTTGACAGATAACAAAACGTAAAACGCTCATAATAATGGTTAGTTTGATATCAATTATCATTAAATAAATGGTTTGAGAATTTAATACAAAATACCAAATTTAGCTTTATTTAATGATTTAAGTCGTAAACCTTCAAATTCTATATATAACATTTGTTTTATAATGATATTGAGTTTAATTGTAAACGCACAAGTTGAGTCGATGCAATTTCAAAACGCATCGTCAGAAAGAAATGTCATCATTGTCAATGTCGACTAAAATATACACAACTTGTCACCGACTCCGACTCACGTAACTATTATACACAACATCCAGAGTTTTCTGTTATAATAGCGTAAAAAAATCGGTGATTCCAGTGATGAAAATCATGCCTGTGGAACTGTGTTTTTTGCAGGTTGCACTTTCCTCGCTATAGTGAGGAGAAAAGTTTTGTGTTACACACGGGTGCAAAGTTGTATTTTACTTCCCGTGTGTTGAAACACTCGCTACGCTCAGGATTCTATTTTAGAACCACTCGCTTCGCTCGTGGTTCAACTATAGAATCCTTTCGCTGGCTCGTGCTTCAATTCCACACTCGCGGGTAAAATACGACTTTGCACCCTTGTATAACAAATAACTATTTTTAAATAACAGCTGTATTACCAAATGCGTTAACCTTAAAGACAATAATTATGCCCGAAATTAAAAAAAGAAAGCTAAGTGGACAGTAATGGCAAGCCTTAACTAGACTAATAAAGTTTATATTTTCATGGGTTTTACAAATGGGCCCTAATTTTTTTTTTACCAATGCTATTAATAAATATTAGACTCGTTATATCCAGCTAAAATGAAATTGTGCAACATAATAATTATGTTTTATATTATATAGATTTGTTACCATTTTCGGCGTTACTTCGGATACTTATCTAACAGCCCTTGTATCTACTTTCGGATATTCGTTTGCGCTAAATTAATAGAAAACCTAACCTTTTTGAACCTGCGCTCCGTTGGGAGCAAAATAGGGTAGGGTTTGCGCGGCACACGTGAGATGCCCTTAAGTTTACCGTAATGACGTGTGTCTGTGTGGGTACGTCAAATCGGACTGCTATTACTGCTATAAGCTATATTTCTACTGTCAAGTGTCAACATCGTTTTTTTTAGACAGAGGACCCACTACTGAATATAGGCCTCTCCAAAGGCGCGCCACAAAGTCCGGTCCTCTGTTAACTTTATTATCACCACTTTATCACAAACGTCCATCGGCTGATATGAAGAAACCTACCAAAACCTTGCTGTATCAACATTGACGGTAGATGTCGCTACAAGTCTCCCTAAGGCTTAATTAATAATTTTTAAGAAAAAAGAACCGTCTTCAATGGGGGAGGCCGGTGAAAGATTATTATACTTAGACGGTGCACTCTTCGATTCCATACAATGAAATCAAAATGGCTATAGGTATATTTATAATGGTAGAAGACTAAGTACCCTCAATACCTCATGGAATCCTCCATCAGAACTAAAGCTTGGCAAAAATATGTCTTGAAAACCTAGCTTGCTTGACAAACATAACGAAGAGAACAAATCGCCAAACTATGCGTTGTTGAAGAGTTCTGTTCTGATCATCATCAGCAGTTCCACTTCATCAAATGTCACTTATTTCAATGTAAATGCTTGATTTGTTTATGAAAATACTAAAATCACTATATGTATGCCTTTTACATTTGAGGAGTTCTGGATTCCTCATGGATCCCATCATCAGAACATCAGAAGCTTGACAAATGATTGTCATGTAAATCTAACTTGCTTAACAAACACAGCAAAAATGACAATTCGCCAAACGTGAACTATGCGTCGTTGAAGAGTTTCGTTCTGATCATCATCAGCAGTTCCACTTCATCAAATGTCATTTTTTTGAAGAAAATGCTTGATTAGTTCATAAAAACACTAAAATGTGTGCCTTTCACATTTGAAGAGTTCCCTAATTCCTCATGGATCCCATCATCAGAACTCGAGCATGACAAAAGTTAATTGTGAAAATAGAACTTGCTTAACAAACACAGCTAGGAGGACAAATCGCCAAACGTGAACTTTTCGTCGTTGAAGAGTTCTGTTCTGATTATCATCAGCAGTTCCACTTAATCAAATGTATGAATATGCTTGATTTGTTGATAAAAACACAAAAATCGCTATATGTTTGCCTTTAAGATTTGAGGAGTTCCCTCGATTTCTCATTGATCCCATCATCAGAACTGCGTTTTGACAAAAACGGGACCAACATGGATATATATATTTACAGTCAAAAAAATTATTATCAAAATCGCTCCAGTAATTAAGGAGTTCTGGAGTAACAAACATTAAAAAAACATACTACCGAATTGATAACCTCCTCTTGTGAAATCTTGAAGTCGGTTAAAAAGAGTGAACTGATTGAAAGATTTATCGCCTCGGGATAACCCGCGGTAGCTCAGTTGGAAAGGGCGATGGACGGATTCCAGAGGTCGCGGGTTCAAATCCCGCCCGGGGAGATAAATTTTTGTTTCGGTTGGAAATGATATGGAGAAGATTGAAAGTGTTCGTACGCTACCTTGGATGTTATTCACAAACCGATTAGTTTCTCCTTACACCTCACCTGACAGAAGAGGACCAGACAGTTTGTGAATAAGAGGGCTTTTTTTTATTAAAATTGGGATTGCTCTTGGCCAGCATCTAGCCAGGGGGCAAAGACGAGGCCGAGGATGAAGCGAGCTCACCCAGAAGATGCCTATTCACTCGTGTCTTAAAAAGGTCCAGGTTATATGAACTCGGAATTACAGACGCCGGCAGAGAATTCCAAACCTTAGAAGTGCGCATTATAAAAGAAGATGCAAAGCGCTTGGCTTATCCATAACTAAATATGTCGGAAACATGAATAAACACGTGACTGAGTACATTCACATTTAATATCAGTATGGATTTGTTTATCTAAATAACATTTACAGAAGTTATAATTAGTTTAGTTTGGTGGTAAATTGTAATTGGATAAGTTAGATCCTATTTCGATGTTGTACTGATGTTCCTTTGGGTATATTACGCGCCAGGTGTCTTGGCAATATCATTATGTGCAATAAAGAAATGAGTATTGATTAATGCATTGATGGACAGTATATAGACGCCTATAGGCATAATTCTATTGTTATTTCTATTGTGTCTGGAATAGTATCGATCAGTGTTAACAGTCCGGCCGCTTTCGCGAATTGCGAATTCAATGACAATATTCTTTTATCAAACTTGCAATGCAATTTCGTCATTACGTGCCACCACCACCAACATATCAGCCCTAGGACGTCCGCTGCTGGACATAGGCCTCCCCCAATTTCATGGGGGGTAAATGCCATAATCGCCACGCTTGGCATGCGGGTTGGCGATCGCAGTATCTCCACCGCATTCTAGGAATGCTGCTGCCCATTCCCCGGTAGTCTTGGTCGTAGTTTAAGGACATACCCGGGTCATTACGTGCGTTATAAGTTTATAACAGGTTTCAAAGTATCTCGTTGCAGGTGTGTCTCTAATATCTATTTGCAACCCTTCATTTCCCGGCCTCTATAGTAATGTACTATTATTTTAGTGCATCAGGCACTTTTTCCACGCTTCTCCATATAATCACAGATGAAATACAAGTTACTTCGTAACAGATACTGCACTTACTTAGAAAGGGGGGTGTCGGCGCGGTGATTATGCCCGTCTCGCTCTAACGTTAAGAAGGCTGGCGTGACGTCATTTGACGCTGTGCTAGGGCTGCCTGCGCCTTCGCGGCGAAATGTAAACAATAGTGTTTCTCGCGGCTTTGCTCGTGTGTTCGTAGTTTAGCTATTGAAAAATAAACAACAGTGTATATAAGTTACGGAAGATCTCGGGCCACTTTTAGCGGGCCGCAGGACGAATTCCGGGAATGAGAGGAGAGTTATTGTTTGTTCAAATAACCATTCTAGCGTAACCGCAACAAGGTTTCGTTCTCTTCGATAAATCTCTTTGTTTTGATGTAATGTTATAACACTTGTTTACTTAGAATTGGCAATTTTAAAAACAAACAGTTGCTAGCCAAAAACGTACTAACAAAGTGCCGTGCACTTTGCAATAAGTTTCGAAACTAACGTTCAAGTAATATCTCTATACCTATGTCTACACAGAAATCAATTCAATCCTGTTCAAGACAATTCATAATTTTCTTATCAATATTTAAACTGGGAAACTACTGTTAACAATAAGTACGACTTAATTAATAAATTAAGTATTTCCCAGTAAATAGATTAGTTATTGCGACTTACGACTAAAATACCTAGATAATTGTTTATGCTCAATCATTAAATTATTGGTACGTTTCTAATCAATAACTACCTACTAATGAAATAAAGCGATAATTGTATCTGTTTATTTATATATAACCCGTATATGAGCAGAAAACTATTTTCATTTCATTTAAATACACGTCGCAATATTTCCTTTGAGCAGTAATGGCGCCGACCGCATGCCTGTATTTGCGCGGAAATAATTATTCAGCTCGCGGCCGCTCGCAGCAACGTGCGCCGTAAGGAGTATTATATTCTCTTTGCGTGCGCCAGCCCACTGACTTGTTGCGCCGACTACATACTTGTGTGGTACTTACGCTAGCTCGGCAGGCGAACGACCGCGGGTCATATGCGGGTAGCCTGATATAAATACAAAACCAACTCTTATTTTTGCCATCTTGTCATTATTTTCTTCCGATGTTTTATGTTTAACAATTACAGATAAACAAATGAATTTTATTTATTTATTTTTTTATTTTTTATTTTATATTAATTATATATAGTTTTACTCAAATTTAATGTTGATTAGTCAAATGGTTAGTGGCACATTAACAGGATAGTTCATGCCGATTATCAAAACTTATTGACAGGGCTTGAACTTTTCGTGCCGATGACGTCAATTTGCATATAGAATGATTCCAATTGATGTTACAGTATTATCAATAACTTTAATCATCAATCATTTAATCATGCATTTAAATATTTAATATACGGCCTATTGCGTTCGAAGATTATAAAGGATTTATCTTTCAACTAGAATTTAAATTTATAAGCATATGAGGAACTTAAAGTCTTTCAAGTTTTATAACAGGTTATAGGAATGTTGAATCTAAATATGAACGTAAACTCTCAGCATTTATGGTGGATTTTTTCAAATACGGCTTATTTGAAAAATACCATCATAAATGCATGATTACATGATTGATGATTAAGAAATGATAATTACTATAACACCAATAAACCTATATGCTGTGTGACGTCAATTTTACGTCATCGGCGTAAAAATTTCGAGCCCTGCTTATACTAGATCACCCCTTGAACCATAAGTATTACGAAACTAGATCATAATCCCATCGAATAATACATGGTGAACTAGCAAAGTGGTGATTAAATAAATCTCATTCAGTTATTTTAAATATAATTTTATTTAAATTTAAGAACATTATGGACTAACAAATATTTATGACTAACATGGATTTAAATGAAGTCTGATGAAGATGAGTATTTATTGTAATGGGATCAGTTAACAAATATTTATCAACTAAAATTATCTTATTTAAGAAATAGGGATATAGTCTGCCATTTTTACATTTTATACTTTAAACATCATTCTGTAAGAATTTTATTTGAAATCAACTTGGTGGCTTGGATTCATCAAAGCAATTTACTTCGTTACCTGTTATTAAAATCCAATTTAAATATTGATGCCAAATACAATAAACTAATCACACAGAAAACTAGTTAAAAAATAAATAATATTGGAAATAAACACGGCAAAAACTTACAATGACATTGACAGACCAAAACCTTCGAAATCAATACACTTAGCAACTAAAAAAACTGTGGTGGGAAAGTTTTCACTGACCAATACGAAAAGGGAAGAGGTTTTAAAAGAAGTTAGAAAGGAAATATACTAAATATCTAATAAAAATACGAAAAGACAGTAAGAATGAAATTTTACATTTACAGACAAGAAACCCTTTTAACATATTGTAGATTTTTATAAAGGATGGTTGGTAACAGGATGCAAAGACTTTCAGGGATGATAGAAAAGGTCAATTTAGATATTTTAGACACAACTTGCTTCACTACAGTCTTTTAGTTTCCAAGATATGCATCATTATATTTTGAAAATTGTATATTTTGAATATGTTTTGATTTTTCATGTTCTGTTTTTTTTTCAGGGTATATCGTAATTTTTCAGCTGTAGGAACTAAGGAAGTTTGTGAAATCAATGGAATTAAGACTAACGACTTTTATCTGCCTGTATTCACATGTTATTCAGATGCGATTTTCTCTGCATACATTTTCATAGATACGAAAAAACACAAAATCGTTTGTTTTCAAAGTTCTTCTATAAAATAACGGATTCGTCCAATATATTAAAAATGAACTCCTCTATCATTCCTGAAAGTCTTTGCATCCTGTTACCAAACACCCTGTACCTCCATGGGTACCCATAGCGGACTTATTAAAAAGGCATTTATAGTTCGTATTCGAAAATTTACAGCTTAGAACGGTTGTACGGTTAGTGCTAAGACTGCTGGAAACAGTATATGAAGACACTGACCAAAATTCAAATCTGGACACATGGTTGAAAATAACGCCATCTAGTGGTACTTCACGCTTTATTGTCTTTTCATACTTTTAGTCAGTCGAAACATATTGTTCAGTTTCTGGGCCTGGGACGTTGCTGTGCTTGTTCCTGGTATTCGTTGTTCGGCCGCTTGGATTGCTGACCCTGTGAAATATAGATATATATTTAAAAAAAACATGATTTTCCATGATGATGATGATGTAATCAGGACAACGGCAAAATAACATATGGTTTGGATGATGGTAAGAAGACACCGAAGCATATGAATGGATCAACGGCTTAACGTGTCCAAAGCACGGGAGTGCTCAGTTAGTAACCGCTCAAAGCAGTCACCCATCCAAGAGCTGCCCTCGGTCGACGTTGCTTAAACTCGCATACCACAGAGACAGAAACATATCGAATTAAATCAAAATGGAATGCTAGATTCCGAATTACCCCCAGAATTTAATTATTACAGAATTACCCCCAGATCTTTATTATTACAGTATCTGAGGTCACGGGAAGTGGCCGGTCACAAAAAGTGGCCGTGGGTGACCGGATCCTTTCTGATTTATGTGCATATAGGTATATCCAAACAGTATACAGTGTGTGTCTTCCATACGACTTATATTTAGACTTACGATAGTTTTAAGTGATGTTAGCAATTAATAGTATATAGAGATACAAGTGCAGAGAACAGGAAATTCGCAACGAGTGGTGATAAATTAAAACACGACCGAAGGGAGTGTTTTATATCGACACGAGTTGCGAATTGCCTGTTCGCACGCGTATCCTAGATCGTTTTACAGTGCATATAGCTCTTTAAAGTTTCGACATATGCACGTATTCTGCTGATTACCGCACTCGTGCGGTAAAGTAGCACCGTATGTACTGTAATAGTACATTACGATACAAGTGCAGAGAAAAGGAAATTCGCAACGAGTGGTGATAAATTGAAACACGACCGAAGGGAGTGTTTTAAATCGACTCGAGTTACGAATTACCTGTTAGCACGTGTTTCCTTAAATATAGTACTCAATTACCTTCGATTGTTTTTAAATTCAGTGATATGAATTGGGGGACCCGAGCATGTCCTAAAACTACGACCAAGACCACCGGGGGATGGGCAGCAGCATCCCTGGAGTGCGGTGGGGATACTGCGATCGTCAACCCGCATGCCAAGCGTGGCGATTATAGCATTTGCCCCCCATGGAGTTGGGGGAGGCCTATGTCCAGCAGTGGACGTCCATCGGCTGATATGGTGGTGGATATGAATTGCTAAGTTGTTACATGTTAAATCAATTTCAAAAGTTCATCATTCTAAAAGATAGTAAGCGACATGTAAGTAAGCTAAATGAGTTTAAAATAAAAGATTTATATTTTTTTTATTACATGCATACATATAATCACGCCTGTTTTCCAGAGGGGTAGGCAGAGATCACGGATTTCCACTTGCTACGATCCTGACTGAACTTTCGCTTCATGAACTTTCATAACATTCTTCATGCATGCGCGCCGATTTAGGGTACCTGGCCTTTCTGCAGAATGTCTCCGATTTGGTCGGAGTACGTTCGCCGAGGTCTTCCCCTTCCAACTTTTCCATCCACTCTTCCTTCATACACTCGTTTTGTCAATCTTCTTTCATCCATCTTCTCTACATGTCTAAACCATCTTAGCATACCTTTCTCAATTTTCGTCACCATATCTTCATTCACTCCACACCTCCGTCTTTTTTTATTAAATAAAGCTAATTATGTTAATGACATGAAGGCTCAAACTTTCAGCTCTTAAAATCAATTTCGTATGTCAGACACACTGTATAAGGCATCGTTTAATGTTTCACTTTCTACCCATAACCATCTTTAAGTTCCTTAGCTATTAACAATACAACATCACAAACTTACTAATATCGCCAGCGAATGACATAACTTGAGCAAACTCATACATAATTCTCTACAAAGTCTGAATGGTATTCACATTACGACCGCATTTGTAATATTGTTAAGTGGACATGCCATGCAGTAAAGGTCATTCTAGTCACGAAGCATTCATTAGTGGAATGAAGCTAAATTGTCTGCCCATTATTATCTATTATATATTTAGTTTCTCTTGGATGAAAAGAGACAATTGTCTGAGACTTTTTTACTGGCATGACATTCTAGATACCTTCATCTTACCGAAGACCGCAGCTGTAACAACTTCACTACCTGTTCTAAAGGTATGTTGTGTTCCTGGTGGCGAGTAAGGTCGCCAGAGCTCCCGAGTCCCGAGATATCGTTGTCATCATCATGATCATCATCATGTCAGCCGAAAGACGTCCACTGCTGGACATAGGCCTCCCCCAAAGACTTCCACAATGACCGGTCCTGCGCCACCCGCATCCAGGGGACACCGGTGACCTTTACCAGGTCATCGGTCCACCGTGTGGGGGGCCTGCCCACACTACGCCTTCCGGTACGTGGTCGCCACTCGAGCACCTTTCCGCCCCAACGGCCATCAGTTCTACGTGCAATGTGCCCCGCCCACTGCCACTTAAGTGTAGCGATTCTAGATATGGTATCGTAGTCTGGTAGTTGTCTGGAAGAGATTGCTTTTTAGCAATAAGACCGCCAATTGTCTACCGTTATTTAATTATTTAATTACTGTTTAACTGTTTTTGTTTTTGGTGGACAATAAAGAATAATTGTATTGTATTGTATGTAAGAAACCCGGGTATGTCCTAAAACTACGACCAAGACCACCGGGGAATGGGCAGCAGCATTCCTAGAGTGCGGTGGAGATACTGCGATCGCCAACCCGCATGCCAAGCGTGGCGATTATGGCATTTACCCCCCATGAAATTGGGGGAGGCCTATGTCCAGCAGTGGACGTCCTAGGGCTGATATGGTGGATGGTGGTATGTAAAAAATACTATCTACTTGCAAGTTGGCAAGAGAGTGCTGCCACTCTGGTATTTCCCGGGGTTTTTAGAACATGCTAATTAACTGTGTGGCAAGGCGGGTCAGCGCTGGAGGCACGGGTACACTCCAGCGCTGTATCGCCTTGCCTTTTCTAGATCTATCTGTTGATGAGAGGTGGGGCTTGGCGTAGGAAGACTTCCAAGCAACTGTCTAGACTCGCCCTCCTCTGGTTGCGGTGCAGTGGGCACGTCCCATTCCTCAGTGGAGGCACCTCACATCGCAGCGAGTGACGGTCGAATACCGGCTTGGGTAGTGACGGAGCCGCCCCGGCATGGTCAGTAGGTTTCTAAACTTACTTAGGGCAAAGTGCGCTGCTGACTTTCTAGAGGTAGATCTATCAGCTGACGAAGGGTGGGATTTGACACAGGTTTCACGACATGTCTAGGCTCTTCCTCCTCTGGTGGACGCGCAATGGTGGTAGGCACCTTCCACTCCTTAGTGGGGGGGCACCACGCATCGCTGCGAGTGACGGTCGAATACCAGCATCGCATGGCAGCACGGGAAGCGCCGGTAGCCTCCCAGGCATGGTCAGTAGCCTACTAGACTTGCCTAGGGCGAAGTTCGTAAATGCGCAACTGACTTTCTAGATCTATCTGCTGACGAGGGGTTTGACAGAGGTGTCACTTGCAACTACCTGTCTAGGCTCGTCCTCTTCCGGCGCCGGTGTAGTTGCGGTAGGTACGTTGCTCTCCTCAGTGGGGGACGAGAACGACGGTCAAATACCAGCATGGCGGGACAGTGATGGAGCCACCCTGGCATGGTTAGTAGGTTTCTAGACTTACCTAGGGTGAAGTACGTAATGCCTGACTTTCTAGATCTATCTGCCGACGACGGATGGGACTTGGTATAGGTTCAAGTCTTGCACGTACCTGTCTAGGCTCGTCCTCTTCCGGCGGTGGCGCAGTGGTGGTAGGCACGTCGCACTCCTCAGTGGGGGGCACCACGCATCGCAGCGAGCGACGGTCGAATACCAGCATGGCGGGGCAGCGTTGGAGGCGCGGGTAACCCCCCTGGCATTGCCAGTAACGGTTGCAGGATTTGCCTAGGGGCACGTTGCCGTTGGGATCTTCATTGCAGAGAGCTGGAAATAAAAAAAAACTTTATTTGTATCACCATCCATTCGTTCTTTGTCATGTATGAGAGGAGGCCTGTTCCAGTGCAGTTGTGAGCAGTGGGACGTATATATGCTGATATTGATGATGATGGTCACATGCGCGTTGCAGACCCTTTAATTTTTTTACACTCCTTTCTTGAAGAACCCCATACTTTAGTCCCTCGGGAATACCTCAGCAGGGAGCTCATTCCACGATCGGAGCGTCCGAGGGTGGAAATTCATATGCCTTTTTAGTTTTATTGTTCTTGACGCTTAGAGACCTTATACATCTCTAACAATATTAAGTTTACTTATTTTAATTTTAGCGCTTAGAGATCATTTACATCTCTAAGGACTTTTAAATAATTGTTATTAATCGTATTTGGACGCTAAGAGACCATATACATCTCTGAGATATTAAATTAATTTTATGTACTTTTTGTTCATTCGGACAGATCGTATTCAATACGTCCTTAATATTTGTAAATTTATTTTTATATAATTGTTAATCAGTATATTTTTTTTATCATTATTATTAAGTAAGATTGTCAGTTTTTTTTTTTTAAATTGTATAAATTCACGCTTTGACTTGTAAAAGTGCCCTTGTGGCCTATTTGCAGAATAAATATTTGATTTTGATTTTGAATATAAATAAATCTCTTAGTGAGAGCGTTTAAGGAAGTATTTACACACCTAATGTTTAAAATACTTACTTTCATTGTACCTAATATTGTACGTATTTCTGTTGCTACTCCAATAAATAAAATATAATTTTTAAGAAAAAAACCGACTTCAATGGGGTAGGCCGGTGTAAGATTATTATACTTAGATGGTGCACTCTTAGATTCCATACAATAAAATAAAAATGGCTATAAGTATGTTTATAATCGTAGAAGACTAAGTACCCTCAATTCATCATGAAATCATGGAAAAAACCTTGCTTGCTTGACAAACAAAACGAAGAGAACAAATCGCCAAACGTGAACGACGCGTCATTGAAGAGTTCCGTTCTGATCATCATCAGCAGTTCCACTTCATCAAATGTCACTTTTATGAATGAAAATGCTTGATTAGTTCATGAAAATACTAAAATCACTATTTGTGTGCCTTTCACATTTGAGGAGTTCCCTCGATTCCTAATGGATCCCATCATCAGAACTCGAGCATGACAAAAATCAATCGTGAAAATAGAACTTGCTTAACAAACACAGCTAGGAGGACAAATCACCAAACGTGAACTTTTCGTCGTTGAAGAGTTCTGTTCTGATCATCATCAGCAGTTTCACTTAATCAAATGTATGAATATGCTTGATTTGTTGATAAAAACACAAAAATCACTATATGTTTGCCTTAAAGATTTGAGGAGTTCCCTCAATTCCTCATAGATCCCATCATCAGAACTGCGTTTTGACAATAACGGGACCAACTTGGATATATATAATTACAATCAAAAAAAGAATTTTTCAAATCAGTTAAGAAATGACGGAGTTATAGAGTTACAAACATAAAAAAAAAACATACAACCGAATTGATAACCTCCTCTTTTGAAATCTTGAAGTCGGTTAAAAATAATAGTACATTTCGATGCTAGTGCGGAAAGTATGTCATTTCTTCACGAGTACCGAGGGATGCCACGAGCCGCAGGCGAGTGGCAACACTCGGGACGAGTGAAGAATGACATTTCCGCACGTGTATTGAACGACGTTTTTTAATACAGTTGCGAAAAAATAAGAAAAACAACAAGTAATATTTATAAAAACAATATCGAATGTTGCCTTTAGAAACTTAAAACATGCTTGCAGTAAGTGAACCAAAGTGAAAGTGAAGTTTAGAACCTAAATGGTCGCGTACGGTACGGTTTCAGAGGAACTTCCTCCCTCGAACGCTCCGGTTGTGGAATGAGCTCCCTGCCGAGGTTTTCCCGAGGAACTACAGTATGGGATACTTCAAGAAAAGAGTGTATAAATTTTTAAAGGGTCGGCAACGCGCATGTGACACCCCTGGAGTTGCAGGCGTCCATAGGCTGCGGTGACCGCTTACCATCAGGCGGGCCGTACGCTTGTTTGCCACCAACGTGGTATAAAAAAAAAAAAAAAAAAAAAGTAAAAACGCCTCTTCTTTGACAGGCGTTTCGGCAGCTATTCCGTTCCACTCAGACAACCTATTAAGAACGGTTTTTCAATATTCAATATTAAAAAATTAACGTGTTATAATGAAGAAGAGGTAAGTAATAAAATATGAAATGTGTATATTTTTCGTATTCTGATATTAACAGTAGGTTTTTATGTTGATTACGACGTTTAAAGGAAACTAATATTTAACACCCAGCAATAAGGAGTCATGCATTGGAACAAGCATAAATTTAAAAAAATTGGAAAAGTGAAAAGCACTAGTGCGCGAAAACCAACTTTCCGCACGCTAAACAGCTACGTAAAGTAGCACTTTTTGAGCAACTGTATTAAAAAATAATATACATATGTAGTTTTGCTAGTTCAATGAACTTTAAACTAATAAAAATCAACGAATGGACTGTGCTATCATAATCCTATCGTTATTCCAGTACAGTTGCATCCTATAGGTAAATAATGTCCGGGGACCGTTGCCTAAACCAAGAATTGGCGTAGGCACTACTTTTAATGGAAGTCACTGCCATCTATCCTCCCAACTCAAAGGGTAAACTAGATCTTACCGGGATTAGGCTTGCGAAGTGAGCCGGCAACTTGACTATTAGAAGTTCTCCAGCCGCCCGAAAGCCTCTAACTTGGCTTAACGACTGCTGTCATAGAAAACAGCCAGGATCAACGGCTTAGCGTACCTTTCAAAGCACGAGAGCGCTCATATGTAACCAATCAAAGCAATCATCCATGGAAGTGGAGGTCGAATATGCACCACGTCCGTAGGGAGTACCCACCGTTACGCTACACGTGACCCCTCGGTGGTGCTAAAAGTGCAACAAACTGGCAACCTTACTTATATTGTCTTCTCGAAGATCTCATGGTCCGAAAATAAATGACATACGATTATTATGATTAATTCAGTGTCCAGCACTGAGTCGTTTTCCTTAATTCATGATTAGCAATACAAAACCAACAATGCGAAGATTACGACTCATTTCCATTAATCGCAGGCAGAAATCGCATCAAACGACTTTCTACTTAATCGTCTGGTCAGTAATCTGTGATACGCTTGTCCCGATATAGGCTAGGAGCTTATTCTTTTTGCCTCAATTATCACGATTGTCCGACTCAGCTAGTATAAGTAAAGCGGTAAGGCACGCAGCTGTAAATCAAGTCGTGGGTTCGGCCCCGTGTACGGTACATACACATATGAATTATACGTAGGAAGATTTAAGTACTTATGCTCATGTATGTGGGTAGAGTTGTAAAAGAAGGGAGTTGGGCGTTAACCGCTACACGCAACGCATCCTTGTAAAACCGAACTAGATTAGGAAAGTGGAAATACAGTTGATTATAATTTATGCAAGGCCTTTTCCTTCTACTACACCTGCGCCTTTCATTGGTCCTTCGAGCCGGATATGAACCAGCGACCTATGGATGTTAAAAAAAAAACTTGGATGTTATATATCTATGGATGTTAAAAAAACTTATTGTGCGAAATATAGTTTGATTTTGAAGTGAAGACTTCTTTGTTGGCAGCTTGTATGAGTTAACTAGCTTACAATCATACATACATATAATCACGCCTCTTTCTCCGAGGGGTAGGCAGAGATCACGGATTTCCATTTGCTACGATTCTGTGATACAATTTCGCTTCATGAATTCTCATAAAATTATTTTTGCACGCGCGCCGATTTTGGATACTCTTGACCTGGCCTTTCTGCGAAATGGCTCCGATTTGGTCGGAGTACATTCGCCGAGGTCTTGCCCTTCCAACTTTTGCATCCTTTCTTCCTTCGTATACGGATATTAGCGGACCCTGGTCATCCTTCAGGGTGCAACTGTATAACGTTAACAGTAGGATAATGATTTGGTAGATAAGCAAAAATAAGTTGTTGCACCGCGTGACGTTTATCGATTTTAGCAAATTTTGTTTATTGGTAATGCAACAATATTTTTTTGGTGCCATCCACCGTATTGTGGTAAAAAGAAACAGAGGATGGCTAATAAAAACATGGTGCACTACTTTCAGCTCTTAGACTATAAATGAATCGATTACCATTCCACTTCGATTAATCGCTCGGATAACTTGACAGGAGAAATCGATTTAATAATCGTAAAATGAAACCGCTGTAGGCTAAACAATGAACGCAATCGATACGTCTAAGCTGTCAGTTTATTATCTAATCTAGTATATCCTATAATATTCCTTTTAGGGCCTAGGTCTGGTTTTCGGGAAAACTGGTAGGTATTCTCCGGAATAACATGTATGTACATTTTAAAGGAGTAAATTAAGTATAATTCTTTTTTATTCTTTTTGTATCAATATAAGTGACACAGTTAAATATTCAAGAAACTGCATGGCAGTTTTTTTAGCGAATATGAATCACTCTTCACTTTCATTACACCTACTGTGTAATACAGAAATATAATTAATGAAATCATATTAAACTAATATACCTAAGTAACGACATATGTAAATGTATCTGGTTCAGATATTCGAATTAAAACCTTCTAATATTTTATTTTAAGTTGACATTTGAAAAAACAGTATGGTTAAAAATGTACCTCACAAGCAAATTCAACCATCCACCTAAACTACTGCCATTTTTAGGGTTCCGTACCCAAAGGGTAAAAACGGGACTCTATTACTAAGACTTCGCTGTCCGTCCGTCCGTCCGTCCGTCTGACGCCAGGCTGTATCTCAAGAACCGTAATAGCTACAGTTGAAATTTTCACATATTGTGTATTTCTGTTGCCGCTATAACAACAAATACTAAAAACAAATTAATAATAATAATTAAGGGGGCTCCCATACAAACGTGATATTTTAGCCCTTTTCATGGCTACCACTCGCCGAGCTAGATCTCAAGAACCGTAATAGCTAGACAGTTGAAATTTGCACAGATTATGTATTTCTGTTGCCGCTATAACAACTAATATTAAAAACCTGCCAAGTGCGAGTCGGACTCTTTTTATAGATCATGCGGTACGGAACCCTTCGTGCGCGAGTCTGACTCGCACTTTGCCGGTTTTTGAATAGAAACGCCGCAATCGCGTATACGAAACAAAACACAATATTAGCTAGGAGCTAGTTTTATCCATCCATTAATAAATACATTTTTAACTTATTTTTATAAGACAGTAAGCTTGTAAAACCGTCCTCCGCTGGGATATCATTTAAGATACACGGTATCAATTATGCCCTCAATCTTTTCCCATAATAGTTATTGCTGAAATGACGAATGGTAAGAGGAATGGAAGAAGAAAAGCTATTGCGCCGATCCTGCATTTATAAGCGGGATAAGGGCAGGGTGATAATGAGTTAGGCTAGCCTTACATAGTCTGAATCCGAGCCTGAATTCGTAATCTGAACTCATAGTCTGAATTCGGGAGCCTTGCCTCACACATGTCTTAGCAGTAGTCTCACGTTTGACAGCTGTCATCCCGATGCAACAAACGTCAATGGTGACATAAATTGTACTGGGATGACAGCTGTCAAAAGATTTGACCTTGCAAATGTCATCTGAATTCTTAATCTGAATCCAGTGTATGTGTGCTCTTCCGTAACTAATTGCATAGAAACAGGTGCGTCACGAATTCTTAATCTGAATTTTCATACTCTGAATCCAAAACGCACGTCAAGATCATTCTGACAGATCAATCTAAGCAATTCATAATCTGAAATAATCAGAATGTGTGTGGGGAACAGTTAAATTGTATGCAATACCGTACGTTCTGAAATAATAATCTGAATTCAGATTGGGATTCCGACTGTGTAATGCTAGCCTTATTAGTGGAAAGAAACAAGAACTCACGGATTCATGTTTGAAGATGAACCTCATACATGTCTAGAGTAATCCCTTTAAGTTGGATAGTAAGATGCTTCTAAAACACGCCATTCTTGGGATAAAACGGCATAGTAGGCTCTCAGTACCTTGATGGAACGAAACAAGAACTCGCGACACATTTGAAGTAGACCTTTATTGGTCTAATAATATCTTTGAGTTGGCTGGTAAAATGGCAGTCACTAAAACACGGCATTCTTGAGATAGAAAAACACATTCGACTAGGTTGACTCTCAGCACCCTTATGGAAAAGAAAAATAACTCACGGTGTTTCTGGCACCCGTCAACATTCTTGGGCCAGTGCGCGTGCTCATTGTACAGTCGAGTTTTTTTAATTTGTGACCCGTTTCGTAAAATTTTGCTTTGAATGTCTATACCGTTAAGGGGTCCCAAATTAAAGTCCTCGACTGTACAATAGCCCGCCACTGCAGAGCTGAACCGTGGCTGTACCGTTCCAGTAGGTCCAGTAGCGAGTGCAGGGGGTTTCGTGTCCAACGATAGCGTACAGCCAGTGACAGGAGAAATTCCTATGAATGTACGTCGTGGTCGTGCTCTGGACTAAACCACAAGCTTATTTGCTAAAGTTCGTCGTGACCTCGAACAAACCTTATGAGTGTGATTGATCGCATATAATACTATATATATTCATATTTGAGGAAGAACTTAGGTCTAATAATCCCTACGAGTTGGCTTGTGAGATGGCAGTCACGCAGCGCTTCTAAAACACGCCATTCTTGAGATAAAAAAAGCATAGTTGAGTAGGTTGACTCTCAGCTCAATAATGGAAAAGAAAACAACTCACGGTGTTTCTGGCAGCCGTCAACGTTCTCGGGCCAGTCGCAGGAGTGCGCATGCTCATTGTACAACAGGCCACCGATGCAGAGCTGCTCCGTGGCTGTACCGTTCCAGCAGGTCCAGTAGCGAGTGCAGGAGGTCTCGTGGCCGAAGATTCCGTACAGCCAGTCACAGTGCTCCGTGCCGATGGGCGGGTCTGCGAGGAAAAATAAAAGATTGTACAAAAAACCTAATATCAAATGGGTGATTACATAAAGTTATTAGCGTGGGTAGGCCCGCCACAATGTATACTGATGACCTGGTAAAGGTCACAGGAGTCCGCTGCGGGTGGTGCAGGACCGGGCATTGTGGCACTGTTTAGGGGAGGGCTATGTCCAGCAAAGGACTCCATCGGCTGATATGATGATGATGATGATAACGTTATCAAACGTGCATAAGTTGGATGTGTCCACAGTTTAGCTGTGGAATGAACTGTAGACTGCGGTATTTGAATTAAGAGATATGTTTTTACTTTGACTTGGGAATATGAACTTAGTAAATGTGTAACCACTTGTAAATGAAAATAGACTTCAATAATTTTGTTCAATTTTGTTTTTTCATGGAAACGAGGCCTTCATTTCCTGTTTGTAACAATAAAAAGAAAAACTAAATAGTCTGCTTACTAGTATTTATCTCCACAGTGACCAACGGGAGGTAATTAATATTTAAAAAAATTAAAACCCAATACATCTCTCCAAATGGGGACACTTTTACTATGATCATTTTCCTATGTTTGGTAGATGACCCGCCCACAGATCCCCTTAAGAGGGCGCAGTACGCTCGGTTCTCCATACAAACGTATTTAGGCTCTCATTTTAAAACGCCATGCTAGAATAACATGAAACTTTGTGTACACAATGGGATCCAGCATATCTAAGTCGAAAATCAGTTTCTGTTGCTAGAAATTGTAAAGAAAAAAAATACAGCGGTTTTTTGAGTTTTTTACGGCTTGTATGAAAACCTTAATAATTGCTGTTTTTTTTCTCCATTATAATTTCAAGCAACAGAAACTAATTTCCAACCTAGATATGACAGATCCCGCGGTGTATACAAAGTTTCATGTTATTCTAGCTTGGCGTTTTAAAATGAGAGCGTAAATACGTTTGTATGGAGAACCGAACGTACTGCGCACTCTAAAGTTTGTTGTCCTACTTGCGGGACACGCGGCATGAGCTGATGATAATGATTATTATACCAATCAAATGAAAAAAACACTTTAAGTGACAATTTTTGAACGAATTGCCATGAGTGAGGTTTAAAACCACTACCTCTGCGTTCCGTGCCTAACTCTTAACTACATAACTGAGCTTTGATTTTGATTGAAAATTGTTTTCGCTAGCGGCCGAAGTCCACTTGAAAAAAAAATACAGTAAATAAATACTCACTTATCTGAGCCTTAGGATACTCGCAGTAATTCGATCTCCACGGGTAATCACAGCCCTCGGTGACACCCCTATGTTTCCCGGCGAACACCAACCCGTTCGGGCAGTCGTACTGCACCGACTGACCGTTGTCGCACTCCCAATACTTGTCGCAATACTTGTCGTCGGCAACGATGCGCGCTTTCGTCTTGCACGGATCTTCTACTTGCGCGCAACTTACTAAGGAGACGAGTGTGGCGGCCGCTGTAAAGAAAAAATATTGGTTAGGTAATGACAATTTTATGACGCGTTTGTTGATCGTTAAGAGATTTAAGGATGATTCACAGTAGGTCGTTCCGTGTCCGGGCCGGCCCGTTTTCTTCTAGAGAAATACGCCGGCCGTTGCGTTTGCTGTCATAGAAAACGGGCCGGCCCGGACACGGAACGGTCTACTGTGAATCATCCTTTAGGTGTTAACTAGTTAGGGTTTATTAAGTTCCTTTTTGTGTTTTGGTCTGAGGTGTCCTAAATAAATACCACTGTTGCTTGTTTAAATTATTTCATTGCACAGAATGTCTAACGCAATTGGGTATTTACCGAATGTTATACCACAATAAATTGTAAATTACAAAACGTTACTAAATGGGTCATAAAAAATCTAAAAATTATGTTTTATTCTTCTATATTCTGCAGTTAAATCATATTATTATTATGTCTTTCTCACTCACGGGACAATGGTGTCCCGGACCATTGGGAGGCGTGCGCAGAGGCAAAGAAGCAAACGAGTACCACAAAGCCAACACGTAGACAGAGGCCCTTTTCACAATTTAATGAAATGCACGTCCCGTGTCATGGGAACGCACACAGAGGCAGCACCTGCCACGGTGTATAGGGACTATTGCTGGTTGATAGAATCTAAATGAACCGGATTATTGGGTGAATATGATGGAATAATAGCTAGTATAATATCGAGTGAGACAACGGACCCCTGCTTCATAAAACAGCAGAGCTTCATAAATGAGCACAACCACCCACGAGCAACAGCTCTAGCGACTCCACTCTGGACAGCCGGCCAGAGGCGAGGTGCCGTCCATAACCAACCCACAGAACACCCCCAAGGGAACTCAAGTACGTAGGGCCGCTACTCCGTAATAGCTCGCCGCCCTACGTTGACTGATTGCACTGGGAAACTAGTAGGTGATTGGTTCGTCTCGTCCCTACACCTTATTATTATTATTATCATCCAAAAGTCAAACATAAGGTACCAATAGAATGCTTATGTAATATAGGAATAAATTGTATCAACTACGAGTATAATACCTTAACACTGTATGTCACGACTAAAACAGTAAAAGACTTAATTTCCCAGCATACTGTGGTTGGGTCAATAGCTTGCTTGTGACGTCATAAGCTAGTGTCGATTTGTAGGAGGCATTACGGAGGTCGCTAGCGTAGAGTTAGGTTGTCCCTAATTTTTGGCCTTTATTATGCCCTAATTGTAGTTGGTCCCGTACAGCTATTTGATTGTATCTAAACACTGGTTCGAACGGCACCATTAAATAATTGTCAAATAAACGGGGTGCCGCAGGAGCGACAAAATTAAACGAACTTTTTAGCGGACCTGCAATAATTTCTAAGTGGTCTCAGTTGAAAAAAAAGTTTTTATTTTTATATTATTTTCTTCAAAGCTTGCTTACGTGTATATTATTACTCATCTGAGGTGATATTAATGTCAATTTATTACATCTCAATAAAATTGAAAAAATATAAAATAAATAATTTTTAAGAAAAAAAAACCGACTTCAATGGGGGAGTCCGGTGAAAGATTATTAATCTTAGATGGTGCACTCTTAGATTCCATAAAATAAAATACAAAAATGGCTATAAGTATGTTTGTACCCTCAATTCCTCATGAAATCATGGAAAAACCTTGCTTGCTTGACAAACAAAACGAAGAGAACAAATCGCCAAACGTGAACTACGCGTCGTTTAAGAGTTCCGTTCTGATCATCATCAGCAGTTCCACTTCATCAAATGTCACTTTTATGAATGAAAATGCTTGATTAGTTCATGAAAATACTAAAATCACTATTTGTGTGCCTTTCACATTTGAGGAGTTTCCTCGATTCCTAATGGATCCCATCATCAGAACTCGAGCATGACAAAAATCAATCGTGAAAATAGAACTTGCTTAACAAACACAGCTAGAAGGACAAATCGCCAAACGTGAACTTTTCGTCGTTGAAGAGTTCTGTTCTGATCATCATCAGCAGACCACTTCATCAAATGTCACATTTTTGTATGATAATGCTCGATTTGTTGATAAAAACACAAAAATCACTATATGTTTGCCTTTAAGATTTGAGGAGTTCCCTCAATTCCTCATGGATCCCATCATTAGAACTCGAGTATGACAAAAATTAATCGTGAAAATAGAACTTGCTTAACAAACACAGCTAGGAGGACAAATCGCCAAACGTGAACTTTTCATCGTTGAAGAGTTCTGTTCTGATCATCATCAGCAGTTCCACTTCATCCAATGTCACATTTTTGGATGCAAATGCTTGACTTGTTGATAAAAACACAAAAATCACTATATGTTTGCCTTTAAGATTTGAGGAGTTCCCTCAATTCCTCATGGATCCCATCATCAAAACTGCCTTTTGACAAAAACGGGACCAACTTGGATATATATTCATACAATCAAAAAAAGAATTTTTCAAATCGGTTAAGAAATGACGGAGTTATGGAGTAACAAACATTAAAAAAAAACAAAACATACAACCGAATTGATAACCTCCTCTTTTGAAATCTTGAAGTCGGTTAAAAATACAAAAATAACCATAAAAACAAAAAAATGCTACAACAATTATGACTCAAAACTTGATATTATCTCAAACACTGCATTGACTGATGCGCTATAATCTCGTGGTGCCAAGATCAAGTGGAGGCATTACTCGGAGCTCATTAAGTCATTACTTAAGATAAAAATTGCTCCGAATTGAAAAAAGTTTTTTAAACACAAGGTTTACTACTGCAGATGTTCTTAGGAAGCGTCCTTTTAAATATTTCCTCCTGTTACAGGGCCCACCATGTATAGTGAGAGACATTATCAAAACCCTGTTCTTCCTGGTCGTAATCTGATGTCTGAGGGACGTGACTGCTATGGGTGATGACGCTTTCAACCACTGCCCTCCAGGCCGCGCGGTCTTGAGCATTTTAAACAGCCGCCTGTAAAGTGTACCAGGTAACTTCTTGGACCGCATCTGTCCATATCCTTGGTGCAAGTCCTCTGCACTGGCTTCCATCGACGCGCCCAGTAATTATGCGCCTTTCTAGCGTATCAGCGTCGCGCCTGACCATCATGTTCAAAGAATTTGAAAACTCATTGAGTACAAATGGTGGACAGCCTTTGTTGCTATACTGATACCATTATGTTGGTATAAATGCTGTAGAGAACTTACAACAAGTGCCACGTGGTCAGACCACGGTCAAGCAGTTTTTGGTCTTTATGTATTTATAAATCACAAAACAAAGTAAATGTTACTATACCCTATCTGACTTCCTTGTAGATAATCTAAGTTAATGTCATAATGTGTATTCTAAATATTTATATCTTTAATTTGCTGATTGTAAACATAAATGTAATGTATTGTCATTTTTATAATTTGAATTATGTGTTATTAATGTACGAAATATTAATTGAAAACGTATACTTATTTGATTTAATTTTAAAATTTAATTTGTATGCCTATTGGCTATGTGCGAAGTAGGTGGTGGGGGTAAGCTAGGCGATCGTAGCGCACACCATGGCAGAAATGTGTACTTACCGGGGACCACTGTCAAATTTACTTTCACGTTTTCCATTGGTTTCTTAACGGTTTCCTACGATTCGTTTCGTTTGTATGTATTTATTAATTCTCTTATTTATTTCAGTAAAATTTCCAATACGGGGTCTGTCTCGTTTACTAAAGTAAATAAAATATTCATGTGTCATTATTTGACATCTCTGAGTTTTGATTTGTCTCGGGACCTTTGACGTTTCAGACGTGCACATAGCCAATAGGCAAAACATAGAGTTCTTAATTTTCTCTTTGTTCCAACACTGTTTGTTACCTATGTATACTAATAAATTGCTATGACTATGGCTATGAAAAATATTTAGAACCGTGCGTAAATAATACTATTCCAAGTTTATCTGCGAGAAATAAGCTTAAAACGCTGTGCCAAAGCTCTTTCCGGAAATAAGCGACAAAGGCGCAGGATCCGGTAGTCATTTAATTATGGACAATGAGATGCCGGAAAACAGCCGCCATTTTCCTGAATCTTTGATAACGGTATATTTTTTTCTGTATTTATTCTGACTCGGGTTGGGTAGGGCACCCCGGTGGGAGAGGTTGACAGGGAGGTGTATTTAATCTATATCAATTATTGTACGAGTCATTTTCTTACTCGAAATAAATGTTATACAGGGTGTTTTTATTGATTTCCGTTCCTTCAAGCATATAGCTATAGAAACGACGAAGCGTATTTAGTTTTTCAAATTTCGTTTGTTTTTTTCATTTTCATAGAAAATAATTAATTATATCACCAAGGATGAATACAAAACGGCCTTAAGAGCTAACGTGGGGTTAAGCGAAAGTTAATGTCAAGTGTGACAATATTCGGAATTCGAATGACAAGCACGTCAACATTGATTAATTGTTGAGGATCTTTTATACTATACTAGGTGTTAATAACCGAAAGTGAATTCTTGAATATCTTCGAAATGGTACGAATTGGGATACTAGTGTCTTAGAGAAGATTACTTTACTTCATCTCAGGAATGTGCCCTCGCAATTAAAAGCATCCTGTATTATTATTACTCGAAAGATAACAACTGAGGAAATACCATTGACATCGTGTTTGCCGCAAACCGATGTACCGAGCCGTCAAATTCAATATCAGATGCCCCTGTGGTTACATATGTGCCGGGCGACGCATCCTTTGAAGCCTCTGCCTCTGCATTCGAGATCTGTTACTATGATAGATACTTACCAAACATCCCTACCATACTGCGTGATTTTAACTTTGCGTCTAATCAAACAGACGCACGGTCTCGTTTCCATTGCAGCTTTATAAAGATACGAGCTTGTTACAGTAAATGATTTCCAGAATTCCGTTCCAATTAGTCATTTGGTGTGCAATCTGGTGATCTTGATTGATTCGGTTCGCCAATGCTCCTAAAATAGAAACGGCCGGCGGAGTGCAATACTCGTCATCGATCGTGATAGAAGCATAGGCACAGCTATTAATTATTGACCGAGTGTAACGATGGCTTTTAGCTTCGGCAAAAAAGCTTTCGTGGGTCCGGCCAACGGATTTCCGGATAAAACCCGCTGTTCTCTTACATCAGAGTAATTTTAAGGTACGATAGGTACTTAGGTAGAAAATTTTACTGTGGAAAATGACAGTTGTATCTTACGCACGCTAGAAACGTTGCTCGATTTGGGCGACGTTGGTCGGTTTCTTAATTAGACAAATTCGTACAAGGTCAGAATCTTATTTTGTCGATTTTTGTCTTTGCCTGTTTCTTATACTGTCGAATTCTAAGTTGGTCAGTTTCGTATGTTGCCGGATTCGTAGTAGATCAGGTTAAATTTTTTTTCGAGAAGGTACTTATTTAGTCAGACTTTGACTAAACCATAATTTGACCTATTACGAATCCGACAAAATTAGAAACTGATCAAGTCATATTTCGATAAAATTAAAAAACAACCGAACACTACGAAAAGTCTTTTCGGAGAGGTAGGTTGGTTTCTTCTTTTGTCGTATTCGTTATATTTCGCTATTATTACTTTTTCATTTTCAGACTACGTCAACTTATCGTTTTATCGAATTCTGATTCGGTCAGTTTCTTATTCTGTCTAGAAGAAACTAACCTAGTCAGAATCCGACAAATTAAAATGTAACCTCCTACGAATCCGACAAAGTAAGAATTTGGCCAAGTCTGAATCTGACAAAGGAAGAATCTGACCTATCACTAATCTGACAAAATAAGAAACCGATTGACATCACCCAAATGATTTTTGTAAAGTTTATTTTTTTACTACTTACGTACTGTTAGAATATCACAAAAAAATATTCCACCGAATCATACTGTCCCGCTCGACCGCACAGCACGTTCACTGTTGTTGTCTAGTTAGGGTTGTCTCGTTTGCGCGTCAACGCCGTCACCTATGTATACTCTGTTCTCGCTTACTTCAAACATTTAACACAAAACAACACCCATAGACCGCAAATGCGCATGACTTCAAACCTTCAAGAAAAGAGCGTACTCCCATGTTAAAGGCCGGCAACGCACTTACAACCCCTCTGGTGTTGCGAGTGTCCATGGGCGGCGCTAATCGCTTACCATCAGGCGATTCGTCTGCTCGTTTGCCACCTATGTCATAAAAAAAATCTCATAAGAATTAGTTAAATAACGAACGAACCGTGACCGTACCTTTGCCGTATAGGAATTAGTTATTGATTTCTGAACGAAACAACAGATGATGTTGAACAAAAATCGATTGTCAAGTGTGCAATTTGTCGAAGTTTCTCGGTATTACTGAGCGCTTGTTCCGTTTCTTTCCGTATTTTTTGATCCGGCTGTAAAATCAATGCAATCAACAGAACATTGACAGAAGATACGTCTTAGCGTCATCACTACAAACGTCAATTCATAAATGTTACATATTTGAAGTAATTTTGAAGTAAGAATTTGAAGTAATATGAAGTAATCTGAAGAGTATTACAAAGTATAATATCGTGTTGACCCGTTGTGTGTAGTAGGGGTGAGTCTATAGAATGTAAGTACGAGTATAAGAAACTCATTCAAATGTTCATTCTGTTAAGTATACGCGATCGAATGGAAAGCCGCAAAATTGAAGTGCCATATTATAAATGTAAAACGCTCTCGGTTATGGTATGGCGGGCGCAATTTTATGACGGTACCGTGTCGCCGCATATTGAGATATTATAATGCGGTTCGCCGTCATCTTTATGTGCTTACTCAATTTCACTCTTATGAGGTTTACCTTTTATTTATTACTATACTTCTCTCGCCCGTATGCCAATTGGGCCTGGCCTGCTGAGAAATAATGCCAAATATCACGGTGCCTACAAACTTCTGTCGCTTCAACCACATTCAGACATCTCATACGTGCTCGTCGGTGGGGGTACTTCTGACCTAGCCGTTTTAGAGGTCCGTGAACAAGGAACACTTATAGTTTTGCCATGGCTTAGCTTAGTAACCACTACAACTATAAAGCTGTAACTTGGCATGAATATACACTACCGTCAGAAAGTTCAAGACCAAACACAAAATATGCAAATAATCAACATTGATTGATTATCCACTCAATTTTGATTCATCTGTCCGTAGTACTCTCGACCAGTTTGCAAAAGTCCAATCCTTGTGAGAAATAGCCCATTGCAATATTTTTGCCTTGTTTAGTTTGCTTAATAATTTATGAAAATTAAACTTAAAATTGTTTTTGGTCCTAAACTTTATGACGGTAGGTACATAACAATCACGCCGACAAAATACTTAGATATTGTTGTTTTTGCGTCCAATGTATAGTAACTATAAGATTGTGAACTTTTAAGTCCTTATAATGTAACGTGCGGGCAACTATACGGAACCCTAATGCATAGCGCGTGGCCCGACTCGCACTTGGTCGGTTTTTTCAATATCATAGCTATTGGCTATGTGCACGTCAGAAACGTCAAACGTCAAAGGTCCCGAGACAATGTCAAAATTTAGAGATGTCAAATAATGACACATGAATATTTTATTTACTTTAGTAAACGAGAAAGACCCCGTGTTGGAAATTTTACTGAAATAAATAAGAGAATAAATAAATACATACAAACGAAACGAATCGTAGGAAACCGTTAAGAAACCAATATAAAACGTGAAAGTAAATTTGACCACGATACACTCACCTTGGTCGCCTTTTTCCGACCATTCCATCCATCTCCTGAACGTAAGGCTGGGTTGCACCAAACCGTCCGTAATCGTAAGCTGTGTTCGTTAAAATTTGAATGTATGGTAAGTTTGTCAAGTTTCTATGGGATGACAGCTGTCGGCGCCATATTTAATGTTGACCGGTCTGTGATCGTAAGTTGGTGCAACCCAGCATAAATCTTCTTAGGGCCTGGTCTCTGATTTTCTGCTATACGGACACATAACGCCGACGTAGACGTTTGAAAGAGACCACTACAGTAATTTTCGATAGTAAGCATTGTGACGCTGAAGTCAGGCGTGGCGTATTGGCTATGTGCGAAGTAGGTGGTGGGGGTAAGCTAGGCGATCGTAGCGCACACCATGGCAGAAATGTGTACTTACCGGGGACCACTGTCAAATTTACTTTCACGTTTTCTATTGGTTTCTTAACGGTTTCCTACGATTCGTTTCGTTTGTATGTATTTATTTATTCTCTTATTTATTTCAGTAAAATTTCCAATACGGGGTCTTTCTCGTTTACTAAAGTAAATAAAATATTCATGTGTCATTATTTGACATCTCTGAGTTTTGACATTGTCTCGGGACCTTTGACGTTTGACGTTTCAGACGTGCACATAGCCAATAGTAAGAAATAGGGGACCAGGGCCTTAGTCAGTCTGCTTCAAACCACCTAAGTATATCTTTTACTACCCTAGTCACTCGTCATCTATATACCGCATGTTTCTCTTAAACCACTATTCTTTGTACGATCATATAAACGTACTCAACACATGCCTCGCTCTCATTTTGACCACATCCAGTCTACTCTCAATACTCTCATGCTTGATTCTGGCTTTGCTTGTGTATTTTTGTGTTGCGTTTTTCTGTGGTCACAGGTCATGGACCGCCTGTGAGTTCGGAAGCTGGAGTCAGCCAGTTCACTGATGCCATTGTCTTTGTGACGCAAGTTCGAGTGAAAGCGCTTCCGAATTGCATAAGAGTGAGCTAAGTGACGTTGCGGAGATTGCACCGAGATATGAAGATGCTGCTGATTTTTAACCCCTGACGCGGTACAGTCAATGGCACTAATATGTATACATTTTTTCACCTATTCCATTGAAATAAGATCCAAAATGTATACATATTTATCCCCTCGACTGTACGCAAAAGAGGAGTGTTATAAGACTTATAAGTTTAACATTTGTATCTGTATATGTGTCTGTCTGAGGCATCATAGCTCTTAAACGGTTGAGCCGATTTGATTGCGGTTTATTTTTATTTGAAAGCCGGTTTTCCAGCGATGGTTTTTAAACATGTTTAATCAAAATCAGTCCTGCCGTTTTTGTAATATTGAACTTTGAAATGATTATGTCGGGGGTGTTTCAACTTTTCTAATTGGTCAGTTATAAATTATAATATATTAAAATAACATTCACGTACAAACGTTTAATGAACATACAGTCAGCATTAAAAGTTGCTGCACATATTGTGTCATCAAAAGTCTTTATTATAAGGGAATAACAGCTTTTGACGTATTTATTGACCGACTTCAAAAAAGGAGGAGGTTCTCAATTCTTCTAAATATTTTTTTTTATATGTGTGATAGCTACTTCTGGTTGTGACTGTACAGGGTGAAAAAAATCAAAATATACCGACTTCGATTAGTATTTTACCTCAACTGAAACAAGATATGAAAATTTCCCAAATCGGCTTATACTAAAATATAACCGAATTAAGAGCCTCCTTCTTTTTTAAAGTCGCTTAAAAATGTCGATATACTTATGATGAAATCTTATTAATTATCTCATTATACACTACAGAGACTTAAATTGGATGACATACAAGCCGTGGAACATGTTGTTTGAGTAAATTATATGCCTATTTTTACACTTGACTGTATAAGTACATATTTCAACGAAGGTTGCAGCATCAATACGATTTGAATACCTTCTGCTAAGTTCAAGTTTAGTTCTAGTTAGGTTCTAACCCCCTTATTCATAAAACATAACAAACTAACTAAAATTGGTTTCGTCCCTTTCTCACCAACATAATTGTCAAAGTGACGGATAAGGACACACGAACTTTAGCGGCTTGTTAACTAATATAGGTTTGATGGACGTTTATGAATAAAATGGTAGTCCTTGGGCTAGTCCACGTGTCGGGAAGTTTGCCAGTTAGAGATTATTGCATTTCCCTATGCACGTGGCTAATCTTTCTTCAATAGACGTCACAACCTCCAAATGAGTTCCAAACGAGGGACTTATTCAATTGGGGACATATGGAAACAGTCGGGCACCCTTTAAGCCGGTCATGTGCGTGATGCAGGGTCATCGATAATTTTGCATCAACAACAATTTCGCAATTTTTATTTTCCTAGATTATAATACATACAAATGGTTTAATTGGTACCGCATTTTGGCTCGACGTCAAAAAAATTTAAAACCCACATTTTATTTTCTGGAATAGAATTTGTTGTGCTTTTTACCGACTTCAATAGAAGGAAGGAGGTACTGAGTTCGTCTGCATATTTGCTTGTTCTTTTTTTTATGTATGTATGTTCCCCGATAACTCTTGACCACGTTGGCCGATTTTGATAATTCTTTTTTTGTTGCATTGCAAGTACCCCGGTCCCCGACATTGGTCCCATATAAATTTGGTGGAGGTCTAATGAAGGGATCTAGGAGGAATCGAGGGAACTCCTCGAATTTGATAGGCACGCATATGCCGATTTCGGTATTTTCTGTAGGTAACCAAGCATTGGCTCACGGAAACCACAAATAGTGGCATAGCAAGTACAAAATTGTAGTCGGTTTTTTTGGTATAAATTATTTTCTACTTAGAAAGCGATGTCAAAGCCTTAACCTTAAACATATCGCCGGCTTTTTTGTTATTTATTTATACGGAGAACCAACAGCTTTTATAACGAAACCACACTTTGACATCATCATCATCATAGCCTTATTCCACTCCCAAGAATTGACGTAGGCACTAGTTTTTACGAAAGCGACTGCGAAGCGACAAGGGGGAAACTGGACCTTGGGATTAGGCTTGTCAAGTGAGTGGGCAACTTGGCTGTTAGAAGTTCTCAAGCCGCCCGAAGGCTTCTAGCTCGCCGTAACGACTGCTATCATAGACAGCAGCCGGGAGCAACGGCTTAACGTGCCTTCCAAAGCACGGGAGCGCTCAGTTATTAACCACTGAAAGCGATCACCCATCCAAGGACTGACCCCGCCCGACATTGCTTAACCTTGCGGTACGCGGGCGCCGCTGGCCCACGAGCGCTCCAACTTTGACATATAGAGAGCCAATTGTAGGATCTCACCGGTAGTAACATTAAACATTACACTGCAATCCCCGGTACGGCATGGAAATGAACCGATATATCTGCATTCCCGTGCCTTTCACGAGCACGCATGTTCAGCAATTATCTCAAATTGATCCCTGACCACAAGCTATTGCCTCCATCTTTCCGTTGGAATTGACGACGGATGTTGCTGGAACGACATTCCGCGCAATCTCTTTCGTATCGCCCAGTTTAATTACTTTTTTCATCTACGCAATTAATGTTTGCTCAATGCCAGTTGCTTATAGCCACTGCATTCTAGCGATAAAGCACGCGGATTTCGATCTGCAGGCCGTGGTTTCAAACCGCGGCTAGTACCACCCACCACCATATCAGCCGAAGGATGTCCACTGCTAGACATGGATCTCCCCCAGTTTCATAAGGGGTAAATGCCATAAACGCCACGCTTGGCATGCGGATTGGCGATCGCGATATCTCCACCGCACTCCAAGGATGCTGCTGCCCATCCCCTGGCGGTCTTGGGCGTAGTTTTAGGACATACCCGGGTCAGGGCGTGACTTTATATGTTTGTAATTAGATAACAGAATAGAAGAAAAGGCTATTTTCATCTCTGTAGTGCAGAAATATAGCGACGGATAACGCAAGGATGCTGCTGCCCATCCCCCGGTGGTCTTGGTCGTAGTTTTAGGTCATACCCGGGTCCCATATGAAATACATCTCGGTTAATACTACGGATCTGTTTGTGTTATTAATCAAAGCATTTTATACACTCACGCCTGCTATGCCCGGGAGGGGTACACAAGGAGTTAACACGATAGTAGGTGACGGCGTTGACGAAACATTTTAGTGTTAGGTTTAAAGAAATTACTTGCTTTTGGTAACAATTAACAATTGTACTAAGGCCTTATTTATACGTACACACGTACGCGACTCGTACGCGAGTTTCACTACATTGCGCGGTTTCACAGATCTATTGGACTCATTAAACCTCGGTAACCCGCAATGTAATGAACCTCGCGTGCGATTCTCGTATCTGTGTGTACCAGGCATCGGAAATTAGGATACTTTTATACCTACAACTAGCAAAATCCCGGAAAAATCTAAGCAAGTATGGAGTCGGCTTCTTAAAAATTATATAGTTTCCAGGCTTTTTAGGTCATGACTATTTTCAGTAGATTCTAGCAACTTTCATTTCAGGACAAGGTTTTTTAGGTCATGACTATTTTCAGTAGATTCTAGCAACTTTCAAATTTCATTTCAGGACAAGGTTTTTTTAGGTCATGACTATTTTCAGTAGATTCTAGCAACATTCACGTTGGTAGACAGTTTAAACGACATACAGGTTGTAACAAAAAAAATGTGGTGGTCCGTTTAAGGGCGTCATAGGTATTGTGTATTGACTACGGAATACGTATGTGTTTATTTTATCCTAATCTTCGACCGGGAAATGCCGGCAAATTTATTAGTAAAATTAAATATCCGCCTCCATGCTACTCGTCAACAACGCGGTGTAGGTACTGAGGCCGAAGTGTGTAGGTATAAGAGTATCGAAATTTCCGATCCCGTACAGGAGCCTCAACGCTTGACAGCGAGCGAGCCATAATTTTGGCCACAACATAGCCTTGATGATTGGCTTATAATTTTACCAGGCGAAGGCGTTAATTATGCTTAGTTTCTTTTATTCCAGTCTATTCTACAATTGACAAGGGTTGAGTCTGACCGCAACCTTTCGCAGCCGGTATTGATTGTTGGTAAATTGCTTTCGTGGATTATTTAATTATAGTGATTTCACAGGTGGAGTAAAACCTGCTCACATTTGCTCACGTTAGCTAAAAGTCACAGACCACAGTACGCAAAAAGTCATGCATTTGTGCTACAAATTTTTAGGGTTCCGTACCCGAATGTCCCAAACGGAGCGTTATTGCTGTCACTCACGTGTCCGACAGTCCGTCCGGCGTTTGTCTCTTACGCAGGTTTTAAAACCAAGCGGTTGGAGCAAAAGTCTTGAATTTTTTTCATAAAAGGTTTCAACTTTAAGGGCGTTCCCATACAGTTAAAGAAGGTCACGTACAGAGAAAATTGCTTGACCTACTTACTCCATGGAGTGCGGCATCGTTGTTTAGAGCCAACACTTTCATTAAATAAATGCTATATTTACCGTTTTAAACATTTTGGAAAACAAAGGAATGTGAAGACACCAACGTATACAATAAGCAGCAATATATTCTGGGTCTAGAACACTACGAGTATTAAAGATTCATCAATGATATAGCCTGGTTGAAAGTTTTGTCAACACAAGAGAGTCACGGTAGCTCAGTTGGAGCTAGCTAGCTACGCGGAATGCAAAGGTCGTAGGTTTAAATACTTGTCGCTAACTAATTCTATTTTTTTTACTTGAATTTAATATGATTTAGTATTGTTATTACCTGTAGTTAGTTGCCTACCTGTTTACTTTCGTCTGTTTACGTCCGTTTAGTGCAAAATAAACTTAAACATAACAGTATTAACCATTACTTTTATTTCAGCGCCATCTAGCGTTATGGCACCTAACTTACACAAGCTGCCTACAATGAATTATCCACTTCATAACTTCAGTCTGACTAGAACATGATTATGTTTCTACGTACAGTTTAATATGTGAAGGCAATATCCAGCCAGACATGCACATCTCTAGACATTATTACGTCACGAAGCCGAGATGTCAAGTGAAAGTGTCTTTTTTCCTCTTATCTTATTGTTTTCGCCATATGTCATCATTTAGAGAAAGTACGTACGTAACAGAGTAACAACGGTTGAACGTTACCTTATCTTCCGATGTTTTAAAAGTGACTGACGCAAATTTGGACTCATCAGAAACACTAGAAAGGTTACTCTCAGTATCCAGAAACACTAGTAGTTCTGAGAGTACTTATAGTAATCTCACAATATTTTTTCGAAATTCAACCATGAACTGATTATACAAAAAAACTATATATTTATTCATGTTTCCAAAAACTATTAATCAGCCATTCGAACCAGTTTTTAAAGGGGATTAAATGTCTCTACAGGGAAAATTTTTAATATACAATTATAATTTTTTAGTCCTGCAATTTTGACGCTTAAATTTCTTTTTGCGCTTCCATCTTTATATCGGTAGGTACGCATCAATTGATATCCACCAAAACATAAATTGGCAGTCTATACCACTGTCTAGTGTCTATTGGACCGAGCATTCAATTGGCAGTGTGAATGGAATTGAGCTCTCGTGCATACTGCTAACTAGTAACAAGATCACAACAAGTTAGGAGGGCGTCTTCAACTACCACACTACTAGATACAGGAGATAGCCAGAAGCAGTAAAGCAAATCCCCCTTGTTTTTCACAAAAAAAAAACAGGATGTCGCTGGAATAGGAGCAAATACTTAAACGGTACACTATTGAACTCTCCATAAATTATAGTTAGCTATAGTCAATTTTATGGTCGCGTTCACGATGCTCGTGAACTTTTTATTTGTACGTTTTATTTAGATTCTTTTTGACGTGATAACGTCTTTAAAATCGTTTTAGTCGGGTGACATGTTCAGAAACTTGTGTCACACCAAAACCTCACGAGCGCGATCGCAGGTATAAGTGAAGTGCAAGTGAAGTAAGACGTTATCATGTAAACATCTCGATCGTAAACCTACTTTACAAACAACCAATTTTTTTTTCTGTTATATGTATAATAGCTTAAAAATATTATTTGTATAACTGATTTTGTATATCTAATTTTTGTGTTTTGTCTCTCGTACTGTCACTTGGCTCCAGAGGAAGACCAGCGCTAGCCTGTGGCTAGCAAATGCTGATTTGGGGCCATTTCGTGGCTGTTTTATGTGTTATTATGTTTTTGTTTTTTGTTCTGTATTTTTGCCACAAATAAATGTATTTCTATTCTATTAGTCCTTGGTTTCAAGTTTATGCCACTTTTTGGGTAAACTTGAATAAACTTCAATTTCAACTAGAAGTGGAAAGTAAATTGATTAAGTTAAATTCTTCTTCATCGTTTCACTCTTGAATGAGTGGTCGGTCTTTACGTTAGATCCTGATAGCCTTCATTCCTCCATGACTGCAGCCACCTTTCCAGTGCTTGCGTGTAGTTAAGTAGTAATCCATCTATTGCATCTTAAATTTGGTCTGTCCATCTCATAGGTGGCCTCGTTTCCCCTAGCTGGAGTCATTCTATAGCTAATACGAGCACGTCTCCCGACGAAGTATGTTGCCGATAAAATGTAAGGATGCGAGACTGTACTGTGAAGTATAGACGCTGTGGCAGTAGCAGTAGTAAACACTATTGCACAAATCAAGTACATAAAAGTAAAACCGGCCAAGTGCGAGTTGGACTCGCGCACCGAGGGTTCCGTAAAAAATGTTTTTATTATATCATGTAACTAAAAATTCACGGTTTTCGCGATGTTTACTTTATCTGTGCTATAAGACGTTGCTTCGTACCAAATTTCAAGATTCTGAGTTCACGAGAAGTACCCTGTAGGTTTTGATTCCCTTGCGATGTCGAAACGCGTTCCAGAGAAAAGGGTCTTGACAGACACAGACGGATGGACGGACGGACAACAAAGTGATCCTATAAAGGTTCCGTTTTTTTCCTTTTGAGGTACGGGACTCTAAAATTCAACTTAATTTTAGACGTTTGTACAAAGGCCAACATAACCCTTTAAGGAATCTCTTCCAGCTAACCTTTGAGTCACTGAGAGGACATTATGATGAATATGGCAGATATACTGAACAACATGTACAAGTGGCAAGATCGTATGAGAAAAAGCAATTGAACAAGCAAATATTACATGCCACCAGAGGGCTAAATGTATATGGCTCACGTTTTAACGTGTTTACACCTGTCACCATTTTTGTACCTGCATTCATGCAAATAAATGTATCATCATCATCATGTCAGCCGAATGACGTCCACTGCTGGACATAGGCCTCCCCTAAAGACATCCACAATGACCGGTCCTGCTCCACCCGCATCCAGCGGACACCCGCGACCCTTACCAGGTCATCAGTCCACCGTGTGCCTTTCATTTCAT
Source organism: Notocelia uddmanniana (assembly GCA_905163555.1). Taxonomy (NCBI): domain Eukaryota; kingdom Metazoa; phylum Arthropoda; class Insecta; order Lepidoptera; family Tortricidae; genus Notocelia; species Notocelia uddmanniana. The sequence goes on from LR991052.1 coordinate 4,769,851, forward strand.
TTCAATATATTTAACGCTGTTTGATGCCAGCTTAAAGAGATACGGGGGCTCGAGCGCTTGAAGACGTTTTTCGTTGATTTACTGTTGCGGCTGCTTCGTATTATCTTGAGCCGGTCCATATCACTGTGGTACTGGTTTATCCAATGTTTACTGTGACGCTACCGTCGGAAATATGTTAGCCAGTTTGAATAGACACTATACAAACAAAAGTTGGATGCGACACCGAACTTGGTCGTAGTATCGCTTTCAACGAGTTTCACGCTATCGCGTTAATTGGTGAAGCATAGGGCAAGCTCGGTTCTCCATACAAACGTAAATTCGCTCTCATTTTAAAACGCCATGCTAGAATAACATGAAACTTTGTATACAGAATGGGAGCCGCCATATCTAGGTCTGAAATTAGTTTCTGTTGCTTGAAATTATAATGGAGAAAAAATACAGCGATTATTAAAGTTTTCATACAAGACGTAAAAAACTCAAAGACTCGCTGTTTTTTTTTTCTACTACAATTTCTAGCAACAGAAACAAATTTCCGACCTAGATATGGCGGCTCCCATTGTGTATACAAAGTTTCATGTTATTTCCGTAAGGCGTTTTAAAATGAGAACGGATCCACGTTTGTATGGAGAATCGAGTTCAGCCGAGCGTACTGGGGACTCTTAAGTTAGATAAGAAACTTAGCAGTCTTTATTAACACTCTCAGTGCCAGTAGGCCGTTGGGTGGCGCTTGTCTCGTGGGCGCTTTCAGCTACATACGGTGTTTCGCATGCTATCGGCTATGAGCGTAGCACTACAAAATCGTTGGCAGTGAAAGTGGAATCAGCAAGAAACAAACATCAGCGTCAAACATAATAAGTAACATCTATTATCTCGGTCGTTAAAAAAGAACAATAAATATGCTGTAAAAAAGTTACCGTAAAACGGGGTGAGTAGGTTTCGCGGGGAGAGGTGGGTTATGGATGGGGAGAGAAGGTTTGAGAGGGGGGGTTTTGATTTTAAGGCTACTGCTACACAAATAATGTATTCCAATTTAAAATAGAGCTATAGTAATACGCATAATAAAAAAAACGATCCAACAATCTTCCAAAATCACCTTTGTATGAAAACCTCTCTCACCCCAAATACGAGGCACTACGGGGTGAGGTGGGTTTTCCTCTTTATCGTCAAAGTTATGAATTGAAACTACCCAAAATAAAAACAAAAACTAAAATACAAACGTCCGGAACACTTATTATATACACCTTTATTTACACCGTTATCGAGGTTTGAATTTCAGTTTTCATCCTACTCACCCCATTTTACGGTACTGAATTTTATTTTTACGCACTACGGAAAGGAGAAGGTATGTGCGTTTAGGGTGAGAGGTTGTTTGTTTCTTTGTGTGTGCACCTCAATATCTCCATAACGGCTTGACCGATTTGGATACGGTTTTCTGCAATGGGTTCGTGGTTCATTCGGGATGAACCCCCTACTCGTAGTAATTGTTGTAGTAAATTACCGTAATGTTTTTAATGCTTGTTATTTTCAATGGATTTCGTTGAACATTGATGATCCACCTATGTAAAGAGAATGATCTCTATTTTTGTTTCACCTATTTATTTCTTCAGAATGCGATACCAATTAATGCCTTAAAAGGAACCACGTCATTTTTGTTACGTACTCTCGTAGTACACGTAGATTAATAATGGTACCATTGCCAATAAAGACTGTATTCTGTATTCGATGACGCTTCAATGGTAACCATCAAATATTATGTAGATCGGTAAGTTGAATGAGACGGTATGAGAAAAGTGAATGCTTAATGTTATAATGGAAATCGCCACGGTATTTTTTAAGAAAATAGATTTCTTTTTACACACTTATACTTACGGACACGACCTTTACAATAATAGGGATGTTGACTGATAGTCAAATCAGCAACTTTTAATGAAACGTCAAAAACGCTCTGTTAGTATGAAGTTTGCAAGGAAATAGGAACAAGTGACGTCACGCCTTTTGTATGATCAAATAGCGTCCCTTTATTGTTCTTTCAGTCAATAAACGAGAGGCCACTCTACCTCGCGTTTATTGACTTTCAAAAAGCATTTGACACTCTACATCATAAATCTATATGGGAGTCTCTACATTTCCAAAATATTGACAGAACCTATCTGAAAGTTTTACAACATCTCTTCCAAAACTGTAATAGCAGAATCAGATTAGAGTCGACCGGACCTCCTATACCTATCAGAAAAGGAGTAAGACAGGGAGACCCTATTTCACCAACGATTTTTATTGCGGTGCTACAGTCGGTCATAGGAAAACTTAAATGGGAAAAAGTCGGTCTAAATATAAACAATGAGTACCTAAGCCATTTAAGATTTGCTGACGATATTATCTTACTGTCTGAAAGTACTACAGAGCTGCAGTCAATGATAAATGCTCTCCAAATAGCAAGCCGCGAAGTCGGCCTGGAAATAAATCGTAGTAAGACTAATATAATGACGAACAACCATAAGATACCAGTTTACTTGCAGAATGAACCTCTAGAATATACCGACAGCTATATTTACCTCGGCAAGAAAGTCTCCTTTAAAAATCAGAGAAACGAGGAGGAAATAGAAAAGAGAGTGTCAAATGCTTGGAAAAGGTTTTGGAGCTTAAAAGAGGTATTGAAAAGCGATATGCCAATCCAAATTAAACAGAAAGTTATGGATACCTGCATTTTGCCATCTTTAACTTACGCTAGCCAGACTTGGAAGTTCACCTTTCGAATAAAACATAAGATAAGATCATGCCAGAGAAGTATGGAGAGGAGCATATTGAACGTTAAAAAAATTCAGAAAATAAACCACAAAACTATTAGAAACAAGACGAAAGTCACCGATGCTCTCCATCACTGCAAAAAACTAAAGTGGCGATGGGCGGGTCATATAGCTAGACTGATCGACAATAGATGGACTCACAGACTGACATCATGGAAAGGACCAACGGGTAGTAGAAAGAGAGGTAGACCCATTGCCCGGTGGATTGACGATATACTGCAAGTGGCTGGTAAACAGTGGATAGACACGGCGAGTAATCGGGATGTTTGGAAATCACTGGAGGAGGCCTTTACCTTCGAAGAACGAGGGGTTCTTACTTAAAAAATAATAATAATATTGTTTATGAATGTAATTATTAATTTAAGCTTTGTTTTAATAATGTATGTAATGAGTAATTTATAAACTTAAAGAATGTTAACTGTTATGTAATGTTTTAGTAAGAAATATAAGGCTTTTTTATTATTTATTTTTATTAGTGTTCTTTATGTATTTAAAAATCTTTAAAATAGTAAAAATAAGTAGAAGCGTGATATATTCTGAATATTTTCGTGAGATTTATTTATTGGTAATGTAAGAGTAAATAATTTTTATTGGTGTCAACATCCCAATTGGAGTAGCGCTTGGGATCAACTGAGGGTTGGCTGGGATTAATGTAGAAGCTGAACTCGGTTGGAAGGGATAACTGCTGACAGGGTTGCTTGGTCAGCCAGAAGGCATACATGGTGGAGGTTAGGGGAAAGGGATGTATTGATTTTGTACGCCCTAAAGGCAAAACATAGTTTTACTCAACCCATTATTTACCCATCAATAATATCAATATATCGCACCTATGTTTACAACTAGCTCAACTGGTCTCGGCTGGAAAGAGTTGGAAGAAGCCGCGCAAGATCGGGACAAATGGAAAGCTCTTCTCCGAGCCCTATGTCCCTAATGAAGGTCAACAGGAAAACATCGTCATCATCATGTTTACAAATAAATTACTATGACAATGATCAAGTTGGACAAAATGGCGAAAAATAATTGTATGGACTCTTAACTAATTGAGTGTTTTAATTTGACTAATCCCTGTATATTTGTAGTATAACATTTCAAACCCCTAATTTATCCCTTTCCTTTCACGAGAGTTAAGAAGGATAAAATAATAAACTCGTAATTGACAACATATGTAGCTATTAAAACGAACCCCCTGTTCCAACAAGCCCCAGGCAATAATTTTCCTTAGTGAATTAAAAAGTCTAGAAGGAAATCGTTTTAAAAGGTCCTTAAAAACTTTCTTGACCGAAAATGTATTTTACACCACACCTTGCCAAAAAGTGCGTTTTTAGCCAAGTGGTGACGTAAAATTGTGTACGAAACACGGGTCATAAAACAGAAAGCCCTCTCTCGCATATTTATGACCCTCGCCTGCGGCTCGGGCCTCAAACATCTGCGATATCGGCCTTTCTTTGTTTTACAACCCTTGTATCGTAATGTACTATTACAGTTTAAAAGAATTTTATAAGCATGTACCTAAAGCGTAAACGCGTGTATTATACCTAGGCTAATAATTTAATCATTGTATGCCCGAAAAGGGTAAAAACTGTTAGAACGCATAACATGTACCTACTAACAAGGCGAAGGGGTGGGCAAGCTGTTTCCATACAAACTTTGTGCAAGTTTTTCTTCGTTTGTGTTTGCACACCATTTACTATTTTTTGTCCATATGATTATTTTTTTGTTAGCTATGGCTTGATGTTTTTATTTTTTATATTTTTTTGTATTTTTTTTTATTAATGCAAAATTTCAGCATCAAATTCTGCGTATATCCAATATGTACCAATAAAAAATAAAATTAAATGCTGAAGTGCCAAAAGTAACGCAAAAACCTTGCACAACCTTTGTTTGGAGAATGGATTGCCCTACCCTGCGCCTTAACTACACAGTTTTATATAATAAATTTTCTGTTTGTGATCTGCTAGGGCGGGTTGTACTAACTAACAGACCGATAAGAGTCTTGTCAAACCTTCCATACTAATCTCTACCGAAAACCACTTAAAATTACAAGTTTGGTCCATTCCTCTAATTCGAACCAAGCGCTTTGCATCTTCTTTTATAATGCGCACTTCTAAGGTTTGGAATTCTCTGCCGGCGTCTGTATTTCCGAGTTGATATAACCTGGACCTTTTAAGGCACGAGTGAATAGGCATCTTCTGGGTGAGCTCGCTTCATCGTCGGCTTCATCTTTGCCTCCTGGCTAGATGCAGGCCAAGAGCAATCCCATTTTTAATTTAAAAAAAAACCCACCCTTAGCCTAAAATCCCACCCTTAGCCTAAGCTCAAGCCTTGACCCGGCGTAATAACTTTATGAATACTTAAGTATGTTTGAATTTTACCTCTCACTTGGTGCGTCCCTCGCAAGTGGCTGCATGCAAAAATGCGCCAAGCAAATTAAAGATAAATCCCAATAGGGTTACACCGTCTGTAAGTAGTGTTCGTTAAAGAAGTTTCTATGGGATGACAGCTGCCGGCGCCATGTTTAACTTTGATCGGTCTGTAATCGTAAGTTAGTGCAAACCGCGCTAAATGTCGAGGTACAATTGCCTTTGCATCAAAGCATATTAATTGTACATATTCATATATTTTTGGCAGGCCCCCCACACGGTGGACTGATGACCTGGTAAGGGTCGCGGGTGTCCGCTGGATGCGGGTGGCGCAGGACCGGTCATTGTGGAAGTCTTTGGGGGAGGCCTATGTCCAGCAGTGGACGTCATTCGGCTGAATGATGATGATGATGATATATTTTTTTAAATTAATTTAAATAAAATAAAATAAATATTGGGGGACAATCTTTCACAAATCGACCTAGTCCCAAACTAAGCAAAGCTTGCCCTATGGGTACTAGACGATGATATAAATACTTATATAGATAAATACATACTTAAATACATAGAAAACATCCAAGATCCAAGAACAAATACCCGTGAAAAATGCACAAATAAATGCCCTGGCCGGGATTCGAACCCGGGACCTCTAGCTTCGGAGGCAGAGTACAGAGCACTACCGTCACTAGTCGTCAGTTTATATGATGAGCATAATTTACTCTGTTAATTTGTATGCTGGGACTAAGGAATCTCCGATGTCCTTTATGTACTTAGATTCACAAGAACCATCACGTCCCAAATGATCCAATTTGTCTTCTTCATATTTTACTAAGGAACTTTTCTCATGGACATTTGGCCAAATAATATAGTGTAAAAAAAATGACGTAATCCATACATTTACTCTCAAGTACCTCACAGTCCACTCTTAATCAGCTCCTATTTTTTCGCAATTTCGAGCTTGGTCCCATGGGAAACTTGTTCAGTACGACCGTCTTTTTCACTTTATTTCATTCCTGACCATGACCCCAAAATTCGCGAACCCTTAAACTGTTTTGTAGCTAAGTATCTGGCTGACTACATCTCGCATGCAACCGTCCAAATTAATTATTTTAAGGCCTTTAGCTGTTTCCGCTGCATTGTTTTCTCACAATGCGGCGGTGGGAGCGTAGGCGCAACGTTGCTATTCATAACCTTCCTTTACTCGTACTCGCCTCAATCGACTCTAGAGTAACTTGACCTTGAGAGCAGGGCTGTCTCACTCGCTGCTTCGGCTAAACTTGGCTCTAATGCACCTCTGAGTGGGGCGGGGCGGTCAGCCCTGGGGGTGCCACCCGGGACCGCAGTGAGCACGTGCTGATGTGAGCAAGTTGCCAAATAGTTTTGGAGCTGACAAATAGTTTTGTTAGTGGACTGTACATTTTAGTGAGGAAGAGTTAAGAGGCTAACAAGCGGCATGAACCTTGGCTATGTCTGCCAGCGTCTAACCTGCGCCGGAGTGAAAGAGATAGGTAATCAGAAAATTAATTATTAATAAACTACGCACGATATGTAAAATCTACTCCGCATTTTTTTATTTAAATGTAATACAATTGTGTTCTCAATTATAGACATCTAATGTTCACAATACAATAAAAAAACATTGGAGGACACAAAAGTTGGTAAATTTTTAATATTTGTGGGTATATCGGCAACAGAAATACATCATCTGTGAAAATTTAAACTGTCTAACTATCGCAGTTCTTAAGATCCAGCCTGGTGACAGACAGACGGACGGACAGACCCTTTGGGTACGGGACCCAAAAAATTAAAATCAAGAAAAAACACTAGGTATACAAAGAAGAACAAAACAAAAAACGTCGATTTAAACATTATTTTACCTAATTGTAAAAAAGAATCTGAAGTTTGAATTTTTTCCGAGTACTTTCGTAAGATTGGATTATCGATAACGTCACTCGCGTCTTTAAGGTCGAATATCGCTCGACATGTTTCAGACCGGTTCGCGGTCATCATGAGCACCTATCACGGCGGCGGTTTTCTTAGCACTGCGTGCCCGTGCCCTGTCCGCTCGGCGCGGGCGGAGGTGGCGGCGAGAATCTACCCTCGTTTTCTTCACATGTCGAGCGATATTCGACCTTAAAGACGTGAGTGACCCGTTATGTTTAGAAAATACTTTATTATAAAACAAAATTATCCGCAATGTTTAATATAAACCGCTTCAGTGGTTAATATATTTACCTAACTAGTTTATTAGCTTTAATAAATTATAATAAAGGATGATGTATTTCTGTCGTAATTAAGTACACTATGTACAACTGTACTAGTACACTTTGTATATGGCATTTTAATAATCCCAACAATAAGCATTTTTTGCATAATCGCACGTACATAATAAGCCTTTGCCTTGGCGAAGCTTAGCGGTAAGTACCAGGACTGCATAAAACCGAGACATTTTCTGTCTTCGCGTCTTTATAACGTCTCATATCCTTTGAAATATCAAGACACTTACGTCCTTAATGACTTTAACGTCAATTTTATACAGCTTTTATGATAATACCTCCGCAAGCCGCTTAGCTCGAGACCGGTTATAAAAACTTAGGAGAAAGAGTTTTTCTTTCGATTCTCATACAATAGTCATCAAATATATCTGTAGTCTTCAGTGTGCTCAAATATACAGGAAGTTTTTATTGTATTCCGTTAATTCCGAGGGCACAATGAGATGAAATAAAGTAATTTTCTCCAAGACACTAGTATCCCAATTCGTACCATTTCGAAGATATTCAAGAATTTATTTTCGTTAATTAACACCCCTAGTATAGTATTAAAGATCCTTAACAATTAAACTATGTTGACGTGCGTGTCATTCGAATTTCGAATTGTCATACTTGACATTAACTCTTGCTTAACTCCACGTTAACTCTTAAGTCCGGTTTTTATTCACCCTTCGTGATATGATTAATTATTTTGTATGAAAATGTTTTTTTTTTTAATTTTGATAATCTAAATAAGCTGCGTCGATTCTATGGCTACACACGGCTCTATTCCAGAAGGAACGGAAATGAATAAAATCAGCCTGTGTATCACAAAATCCATTCTAATGCCTTGACTTGAATAGAGTCGTGCTTAGATTCAAAAGCGGGTGAATTGCAAAAAACAATCTCCGCGCGATCGCATCAGGAATGGGGCCATTCGCAGCAGAACCAAAGTGACCGATATAGCCCTCCGAATCACTAAACTTAAGTAGCAGTGGGCGAGGCACATAGCACGTAGAACCGATGGCCCTTGGGGCGGAAAGGTTCTCGAGTGGCGACCACGTACCAGAAGGCGTAGCGTGGGCAGGCCCCCCACACGATGGACTGATGACCTGGTGAAGGTCGCGGGTGTCCGCTGGATGCGGGTGGCGCAGGACCGGTCATTGTGGAAGTGTTTGTCTTCGGAAGTCTTCGGCTGACATGATGATGATGATGAAATTGAATAAATTACTTTTTTACATAGTCTTCAACCAGTCGTGAAGAGGGTTACAATGAAGCCAACACGAAGGGTATATCTTTTGTTGTTTAGTAGTTGCTATGACCACCTTCTGTCTCCATCATCAGGTCAGCTCGCTAGTACCATAATATTGCATTGTCACCGAACACTTATTTTTCAGCTGAATCGGATACCGGAAAATGGCTGAGAAAAGGATTATAAAAGCTTTTTATTATTATTATTATTATTAAAAATGGGATTGCTCTTGGCCCGCATCTAGCCAGGGGGCAAAGATGAGGCCGACGATGAAGCGAGCTCACCCAGAAGATGCCTATTCACTCGTGCCTTAAAAAGGTCCAGGTTATATGAACTCGGAAATACAGACGCCGGCAGAGAATTCCAAACCTTAGAAGTGCGCATTATAAAAGAAGATGCAAAGCGCTTGGTTTGAATTAGAGGAATTTCGACCAGGTAAGGATGGTAGCCAGCCGTACGTCTGGATGTGCGATGGAAGAAGGGGGAAGGCGGTATGAGCTCATGGAGCTCCTGAGCACACTCACCGAAGTACAGTTTGTAGAAGACGCACAGACATGCTACTTTGCGTCGATGTGCTAAGCTCTGCAGCTTATTTCCCTGCTCTGCAGATTATAAAAGCTTATAAAAACGAGTGTACACAGTGCCACAAACCAACTTATTTTTGTCAACTTAAGTTCCTATTTCCAAACAATGGATAGCGAGAAAATTGGATGGGGCCTGAGAATAAACGAGTTTAATTATGGATGAATACAATCCTGTATTCGTACATTAAATAATTACCTACACTAATTTGTTCAGTGACACCCAAAACTCACCTCGCTCACTCACTTCTCGATGTTTCAAGACTCACTTTTGTTTGAGTACCGAATACTTTTCGCCACCCGGGACCCGGGTCTCGGTCTGTTCGACATTGCGTACCACTTCATCATCCTCCTAGCGTTATTCCCAGTACAGTTGCATCCTGAAGGCTGCCTGGGGTCCGCTACCTAATCCCAAGAATTGGCGTAGGCACTAGTTTTTACGGAAGCGACTGCCATCTGACCTTCCAACGCGAGGGGGAAATTAGACCTTATTGGGATTAGGCTTGTCAAGTGAGTGGGCAACTTGACTGTTAGAAGTTCTCAAGCCGCCCGGAGGCCTCTAACTTGGCGGGATCAACGGCTTAACGTGCCTTCCAAAGCACGGGAGCGCTCAGTTAGTAACCACTCAAAGTGGTCACCCATCCAAGGACTGACCTCGCCCGACATTGCTTAACCTCACATAACGCACGCGGTACGCGGGCGCCGCTGGACCACGAGCGCTCCTTTGCGAACCACTTGTTTTAATGAATTCGCCTAAACTCGATTAAAGTTTTTTTTGCTAGGCGATGAAGTGACAATGGCTCATTAGTTACTCGTAATTGACCGAGCGAACGAGATTTTCATTCATCACTAATATTAAAATTAAACTGCGATAAGCTTGGCAGAAGATGACTTGCCAACCAAATCACAAGTGATATTTGTCAGCAAGGGGGGGATACCGCTTTGATGTCTTTGCCCTTATGATTTTGAAAAGTATGACATCGCTGTCCTGTTCAAACTTTGGGATGAAACACGAGGCCAGTATGCCACGTGAGATACTTGCATACACACCGCTCACAAATACTCGTAAATCAGTTATAAAAGAAAAAACAAAGATGCAGAAAGACAGCCGTAAAATACATAGTCGTCCAGGCAACCTTGGGTTGTGGAGAAATGAATTATTAACCTGAGTATAGAAGATACGTATTAACAAAAACTTTTCATGCTTGCCCATAATAAAGCCATTTACTAGATAAAGGCTCGCAGAATGGAAAGTTCCCGTCGCCTTTTGCAGGGAACAAAAGACAACTTTCCTCATGCGTGTAAGTAAGAGTGTGCGTCACTCGCTAGTTATTTGCGTCAGATGTACATCGTCACTAAGTAATTTCATTTACGTCCCTTGTGAGTTAATCCTGGGGGTCTACTCCGAAATTCCAAATACGAACTTCGTATGGTGCCGTCCCTTTCCCTCTCCTGTCATACACTACATGAGTGAGAGGGACGGCACCATACGAAGTTCGGATTTCGAATTTCGGAGTAGACCACCTGTATTGTTTTATGACTTTAAAAGCCGTCAACGTTAGGGGTTGCGTTATTTTCGAGTTTTTTCCATTAGTTGATTGAATTGTTACAGCTAAGGGTCTATATTGGTTAATAGTATTAACTTAAATCAGTTTGGTATTGGCTATGTGCACGTCTGAAACGTCAAACGTCAAAGGTCCCGAGACAATGTCAAAACTCAGAGATGTCAAATAATGACACATGAATATTTCATTTACTTTAGTAAACGAGAAAGACCCCGTATTGGAAATTTTACAGAAATAAATAAGAGAATATAAAATACATAGAAACGAAACGAATCGTAGGAAAACGTTAAGAAACCAATAGAAAACGTGCAAGTAAATTTGACAGTGGTCCCCGGTAAGTACACATTTCTGCCATGGTGTGCGCTACGATCGCCTAGCTTACCCCCACCACCTACTTCGCACATGGCCAATATTGTAAGCGCCAAAAGTAGCGTTAAAACGAGCTAGCGCGAAATACAAAGTGAATTGCTGTTGCAATGTGTTGACTTAAATAGGCCCTCTGTGTGACTCATAAAATATTTAAGGGTATTTGTTAAGCGCGCTACACAGTTCCCTGTCGAGGCTGTGCCGTGGGACTACTTTATAGAGTTTTCCAGGAAGGATTGGACAGGAAATCGAACTAAACATATTGAATATAATGTGTTAAAGCTTAAGGCAGCTTAATGAGATAGCCGGACATCGTGGCAACGGGCGGGACATATTTGTCGAAGAGCCGATGGCCGCTGGGGCAGCCGAGTTCTGAGGGCCTACTTCGAACTTCGAAAATCGAACTTCGTATCGTGCCGTCCCTTTCCGTCATATAGTGTATAACACGAGAGTGAAAGGGACGGCATGACACGAAGTTTGATTTTAGAAGTTTGGAGTATATAGGCCCTCTGGTGTGGAGACCGCGAACGACTCGCTCTGCTGTACAGGTGGACCGACGACATGACGAGAGTGGCGGGAAGCGGTTGGGTGCGAAAAACTGCGGGCTTAGTGGTATCGCGAATTGGGGAATACCTATGTCCAGCAGTGGACGACTTCAAGACGATGATGATGATTATTTATGGGAAAAATATAAAATTGTGTAATCTTCATATCAAAATAATGCACAATAACTTTGTTTTCTTATTTTGTTGAAATAATGATACGCATATGAATGGGTCAAAACATGGTCAAAAGCTCTAATTCCCTTGTAATAAAGACTTGGAAATTTCAAATGCGTAGCTACTTTTCATGCTGACTGTACACAAAAAACATTTTATGTTATTTTTCGTAAGTATCCGCGGGCAGGACCAGCTATCACTAGCGAGCGAGCAAGACGACACTTTGGCAACGGTCGAGCCTATTAAGTGCGCACGTACAGAAAGTTTTCTATTGAACAAAACCGTTGTTTTGCAGCTATAAAACACCGAATCATGCACTCGCTCTACCGCATAGCGCGCGCTCTGTTATCTAGTTAGGGTTGCCTCGTTTAAGCAACTCGTTCCCTAGTTAATAATAATAATAATAAGAGAAAAAGTGAATAAAGAGATAATAATATTGGGGGACAATCTTACACAAATCGACCTAGTCCCAAACTAAGCAAAGCTTGTACTATGGGTACTAGACGACGATATACATACTTATATATAAATACATACTTAAACACATAGAAAACATCCAAGACCCAAGAACAAATATCCGTGAAAAATTCGGCGGTGTCAGCTGTATGAGAGCCCCAGTGGTGTATGAGAGCTGAAGTGGCAAGACGGCCTGCCTAAACCCAAAGTCAAATTCAAAATGGTCTGTTTCTGATTATTTTTCTCACGTAACCTAATGGACAAGTCAAAAGGACATTTTTCCTCTAAGTTACGACATTACTTTTACTTTGAGTTCTAATTAAATTGTTGAAAACTGGAAGAGGGATAATTACAACTTCAATAAGTTATTCCGGGTTCAAATCTTTTAATTACTTTACAGATAGCGAGTACTGATAGCTGAAATAATATTTGGATTTTATTTCTCTGTAATTTTAATATACTTATGTAAGACTAATATAAACTAGCTATTGCTCGCGACTTCAACTGCCTAGAACTGGTTATCGTCTTTAATAAATAATAGCTTTATCCTCGTAAGCCCCCCGCCTACTTGTACAAGACATTTCAACTGCATAGCATAAATAACTGTCTCATGTACTTCAGCAAGTAAAAATTAAGGATGCGTTAAAAACCATAGACATACTGAACAAACCAATGGCAAGAATTTATACAAAGTCTAAAAAGTCACGTCTGGGTCTGAAGCACTATTCTTAGTTTGTACTTGGTGTAGTACACTGGACCCGGGTATGTCCTAAAACTACGACCAAGACCACTGGGGAATGGGCAGCAGCATTCCTAGAGTGCGGTGGAGATACTGCGATCGCCAACCCGCATGCCAAGCGTGGCGATTATGGCATTTACCCCCCATGAAATTGGGGGAGGCCTATGTCCAGCAGTGGACGTCCTAGGGCTGATATGGTGGTGGTGGTGGTGGTAGTACACTGGGCAGTTAGGACAAGTACAGTTGAAAATACAAAGGACTTACAAGGATAAAGATTTTTAGGTTTCACAGGTCGCGGGAGTACGTTGGATGCGGGTGGCGTACGGTCATTGTGGCACTGTTTGGGTGAGGACTATGTCCAGCAGTGGACGTCCTTCGACTGATATGATGATCTGGGGGCACGGTAGTGCCTCCGCCAAGACGAGTATAGTTTTTTTAGGTTTCACAGGTCGCGGGAGTACGTTCGATGCGGGTGGCGTACGGTCATTGTGGCGCTCTTTGGGGGAGGACTATGTCCAGCAGTGGACGTCCTTCAACTGATATGATGATGATGGTAGTTATTTAAAGCTCTCCTATACAACCGATGCTGTCACTGTCCGACGGTGTCAGTAGCGTAACAAGATAATAAATTTTTCATCATTCCGTATAAATATGAGTAATGAAACAACTTCGAAAAGTTGAAACTAACCCGTTATTTTCATTTTAAAGTTAAATGTTTCAAAAGCGCTGAACCGATTTTGATAAAACATATCTAACAACCATCGCCGCAAGACCTGCTTTCAAATAAAAGCAACCCCCTGATTTGAAAATCGGTTCACCCCTTTAAGAGCTACGATGCCACACATAGACACACACATGCACAGATACACATTAAACTTATTGTTAAACTTATAACACCCCTATTTTGCGTTCCGCTTCGGGGGTTAAAAATAGTTAAAATAGGTTGAGTTTTATAGAAGCTAGGTATTATGTTGAATTTGTATTTTTTATACCACGTTGGTGGCAAACAAGCTGACAGCCCTGATGGTAAGTTGTCACCGTCGCCTAAGAACGCTTGCAACACCAGAGGCGTCACTCGCGCGTTGCCGACACGTGAGAAACCTTTTCACGCCTTGTTTAGACGGGGCGACCGCTTTACGATATCAACGTCGATTCCAACCATGGGCCTTTCAGCTCGAAGTACGTATTTTTCTATGGAAATATAACTATATCTAAACTTAAAATATGTTTAAAAAATTGGGCCCCCTAGGCATGGTTCCTAAGATGCTGGCAGCATTTCCTCGCTGAATCGCAACGCTAATGCGTTGAGCGAGGAAACTGCCAGCTCTTCGGTCCCCTGTGGCGCCAGCTCTTCGGTCCCCTGTGGCGAAATGTTAGTTTAACTTGTTTGTACCAGATGTCACTGGGTGCTATCTCTATCGCAATTGCATATTGAAGTGGCAGAGATGCAGCGTTCGTGCGGTTAGTTCTTAGTACTAAATACACAACGGCGCTACGATCTATGTGGAGTATTTCACTGGTATCTCTATCTCAGTATATGTACGTATTGTAAGTACTTTGTCATTTCAAGTCTTCTAAAATCCAGCACGTGTTCCTTGTAAGCTCGATTGAAAACTAACAAATAATATGCTTATACGTATAGCTAGCTTCTCGTAGCTACTGTTGCTATTGCCGATACGATAATAGGATCAGGAGATTTGGGCTGTTTTCACAACTCCCTTCCAACCTTAGTCACACCGTTGTTAAGTTTCCTAGGCGTACCTTTTTACATTTTACGTCAACGTGTATTTTTGTAATTATAAAATAATAGTTCATTTATAAGTTACTAAATATACAAACCAAAGTAAAACTAAAGTCTTTGACCAGTGTGTGTTGCCAGTGATGACATATGGCACTGAAACGTGGTCGCTTACTATGGGCCTCATAAGAAGGCTCAAAGTCACCCAAAGGGCAATGGAGAGAGCTATGTTGGGAGTTTCTCTGCGTGATCGCATCAGGAATGAGGCCATCCGCAGCAGAACCAAAGTGACCGATATAGCCCTCCGAATCGCTAAACTTAAGTGGCAGTGGGCGGGGCACATAGCACGTAGAACCGATGGCCGTTGGGGCGGAAAGGTTCTCGAGTGGCGACCACGTACCGGAAGGCGTAGGTCCCCCCACACGGTGGACTGATGACCTGGTGAAGGTCGCGGGTGTCCGCTGGATGCGGGTGGCGCAGGACCGGTCATTGTGGAAGTCTTTGGGGGAGGCCTATGTCCAGCAGTGGACGTCTTTCGGCTGACATGATGATGATGATGATGAAATATAAAAACTAGGATGAGTTACTAAATATAAATACAATTATACAGGATGTTTTTTATTGAATTCCGTTAATTGCGAGGGCACAATCCTGAGATGAAATAAAGTAATCTTCTCTAAGACACTAGCACCCCGATTCGTACAATTTCGAAGATATTCAAGAATTAATTTTCGTTAATTAACACCCCTAGTATGGTATAAAAGATCCTTAACAATTAAACAATGTTGACGTGCGTGTCATTCGAATTCCGAATTGTCATACTTGACATAAACTTTTGCTTAACTCCACGTTAACTCTTAGGGTCGTTTTTCATATTCCCTTGGTGATATAATTAATTATTTTGTACGGAAGCGGAAAAAATATTTTTTTCTTGTGTTTCGAAGAACTAAATATGCTACGTTGTTTCTATGGCTATACACGGCTATATGCTTGAAGTAACGGAAATAAATAAAAACACTCTGTATAATAACAGTTTATTTGTAGGTTACTAAATATAATAAAAGTGCTATACTTTTGGCGATCGATTAGCCGGGCTGGCCGGGGCAGACACCCCGCCTCAGCCCCACTGGGCTGGGGCGGGTTGTAGATCAGTGGCGTTATTTACACCGATTTAAACCGATTCGTCATCACCTCTCACCTCACCCGTTTTTAGGACATGGGGACCAGTCGGTTTGTGAATAAGAGGGCAACTTGCAACAAAATGTACGTATCTTGGCAACTAAAAACGAAAGCAGTTTTTTTTTATATTGGAACTAATATATGTAATAACACTTACCAATGACGCTGACCCATATCCTTCCTTGTGACATTGTGCGGTGAACTGCAAAGAAAGAGTGGTATTTAGTTACAGTAAATAAAATAATCTCACACACACACACGTCAGCACGTCAGTTAATCCTTGAAAATGGTACTTGCAACAGCGCCGAAACATCGGAAACTCAACAATATTAACGAAGGCGCCTTCCTGACTTGTCGATGCGGGGGCGGTACGATATGAGAAAACTGTCAGCTGTCAGTGTCAACCGATACTAATGCAGTACTGCCCCACTTCTGCGCATGGTATTACTACTGCGCAAACGTATTACTGACAGTATTTCGTCGAGTGAGGATATCTCACATCGGTAAATTCACGTCAAATAGCAAAATCATGCTGTGTTTTGTACACATAGGTTCTAAGTTTTTTATGTACGCCTTCCTAAAATTTTCTTTTTAGTTTTTATTTCTTTTTGTCTGTCACTTATGTATGTTTTAGTTTCAGGTTTAGTATTATATTTGATTTCTTAAAAATGATTGTCATCCGATGTAGCTTATTCTTTATGTTTATTATTATGGTTATTAACTTTTTATTATATGGTAATCTCGCTCGTCTCTGGAACGGCCTGCCTCCTACGATCCGAAAATCCCCAAACAAGTTCGCTTTTAAGAAATCCGTGCGTAAATTCTTTACTGGCAGTTTCGTGGAGTCCTGATTGATCTGATTTGTAAATTTCGTCTATATATATATATATATATATATGATAGTTTATTTATGTATATATATATTTATAATATTTATGTATGCATTTGAATATGTGTAATATACGTGTATCTACAAATATGTATTTGTGTAATTATGTAGATTTGTTATAAAGCAACATAATTTATCTTGATTTTCCTTTTAACTGTTAGAAGCACCGCCTACAATTTTTCTGCTTTGCCTTAAGGTTGACTGGTAGAGAATGCCATATGGCATTAAGTCCGCCTTTTGTACGATAAGGTTTCTTTAGTGCAATAAAGATTAAATAAATAAATAAATAATCCTGTCGTTGGCGTCTGTGTCGCCTCTGGTCTTAGATTTAAGTAAGATCCCCACCGAACATCAGCGCCTCTGCTTGCTGAGTCTTGCTGTGGCTTCGTGCTGAGTGGGGATCCTTTTTAACTTCTTGTTATGTTATTTTATGTGTATGTGTTTTTTATTTCTTGTGCGACGTTAAATAAATGTATTTTCTTTCTTTCTTTCAAAATACCTTTGACATGTCGCTCCCGCCCTGCCAAGTCAGGAAGTCGGCATGCATGGTAAATACCCCGTTTAGAACAGTAAAAAACAGTAAAAACAGAATTTACGAAAGTACTTAGAATTCATTAAAATTTTACTTTTAATTACATAAAGTATTTATTTCTAATTACATAAAGATGAATAAAATTACACTGGCACAGAAGATTGTGACGTCATTTATCAAAAATATATTTCCATATTTCCTTACAAACCTAAGCTGTTCGAGCGTTTTTGACGTTTTGTATAAAGTTGCCGATTTGATTGTCGGTCAAAACCATACCGTTGTACACTCAGCATCAAAAGTTGCTACGCTTTTAAAAAGTACAAAAGTCTTTATTTGTAAGAAAATAAGAGGTTTTCATCTCTTCATATGCGTAGCTAATTTTGATGCTAACTGTACCTAACAACAGTATCATAGAATGTCACAGCCACGGTACCGTACTATGTAATGGCATTCTACAATAATATTGTGTTGAATGTATTAACCGTACAGCACGCGATTTTTAATCTGCAAGTCGTGGGTTTAAATCGCGGCTACCTATAGTACACTGGGTTTGTCAAAACACACGTAAAAATATGATTTTGTGCAAAAAAACATTGCGAGGAAGAGCGCTCGTGGCCCAGCGGCGCGGCGCCCGCTTACCGCGTGCGGTATGCGAGGTTAAGCAACGTGAGCTCAGGGCAGTTCTTGGATGGGTGACCGTTTTGAGTGGTATAAACACATGTAGCTTATTAATGGTTTTACACCACACCTTGCCAAAAAGCGCGTTTTTCCGCTTGCTGCGCGTCCGGAAAAACCCACTTTTTGGCCAAGTGGTGACGTAAAATTGTGTACAAAACGCGGGTCGTATAACAGAAAGCCCTCTCTCGCGTATTTATGACCCTCGCCTGCGGCTCGGGCCTCAAACTTCTGCCATATCGGCCTTTCTTTGTTTTACAACCCTTGTATCGTAATGTACTATTATTAATAAAATTAGGTAATGACGGAAACTTATTACGAGATTTTATTCAAGTTGCACTGTTTGTATGTAAATAGTAAGTTGTCCACAAAATCAAAATATCAAATCAAATACAAAAAAAATATTCTGAAAATGTGCCAAAAGGGCACTTTTACAAGTCAACATATGACTTATACAAAATTAATAAATTGACAATAATAATTATTATGATTTCAAAACATGAATTATACAACTAAAAATGTAGACAATAATACTAATTATTTCAAAACTATACTGACCAGCAAACTTACAATATTCAATTAAAATAAACTTTCAATACATTGTATAAAAAAGGTAATATTTGGGACGTATATATACGGTCTCTGTCCGAATACACAAAAGTATACAAAATAAATTTAATATCTCAGAGATGTATATGGTCTCACAAAAAATGCAATCCATTTTTCAGCCGCTTCCCGGTATTGAGCTGAAATTTGGCATACTTATTAAGGTTCGGTGACGATACAATATCATGCTGCCACCGATCTGATCTGATGATGGAGACAGATGTGGCTATAGCAACTCTTAAACTACACAAGATAAACCCATGATGTTTGGGCTCATTGGAACCATCTCAATTGCAATTCGCATCAATTACTGATGCGAATTGCAAAAATAATTACAATCGACAATAAAATCCTGTACAATTTTTTTTAAACTAAGTAAAAAAAAATTAAGATATACTGACGAAAATTGAGAAAGGTATGCTAAGATGGTTAGGACATGTAGAGAGGATGGATGAAATAAGATTGACAAAACGAGTGTATGAAGGAAGAATGGATGGAAAAGTTGGAAGGGGAAGACCTCCGGGAAGTACTCCGACCAAATCGGAGACATTCTGCAGAAAGGCCAGGTCAGGAGTACCCTAAATCGACGCACATGCATGAAGAATGTTACATGTGTGTTCATAAAGCGAAAGTTGTATGTCAGGATCATCGTAGCAAGTGGAAATCCGTGATCTCTGCCTACCCCTCTGAGAAACAGGCGTGATTATATGTATGTATGTAAAAAAAACATTACATAACAAACGCCTATATTCCCAAAAGGTGTAGGCAGAGCACACGAAATTAATTTTAGTGCCACTTTCAGCAATCGTAGGTTTATAGATGGAGAAAATGTGATATTGCAGTGACAGGTTGCTAGCCCATCGCCCACAACACTTCAACCTGGTTCCCATAGTCGACTCTTTCGACACCCAAGGGAAGAAAGGGAGGTGGTGCTATTCTAACTAAAAAATAAGTATAAGCACCTATGTTATTTGAAATATAAATGTACTGCTACATGGTACCTGTTGTATTGAGCCACATCTCAAATAGTGAACCGGTATAACCAGTAGGTATCTAGTGCATACGTGAGTGAGCTAACGATACAATACAATGATGACCTTGCATTATGCCCTCTATTTCAACTTGGACACTTCGAGCTAAAGAGTCTATTTGGATTAGAGTATCCTAAACTGGAATAGATATTCAATCGAATTAGCGCATTCACTGCCACCGACGCAAATGTGCGTTCACTTCTATGCAAGAGCGCTCGTGGCCCAGCGGCACCCGCCTACCGCGTGCGGTATGCGAGGTTAAGCAAAGTGGGCGCAGGTCAGTTCTTGGATGGGTGACCGCTTTGAGTGGTTACTAACTGAGCGCTCTCGTGCTTTGGAAGTGACGTTAAGCCGTTGATCCCGGCTGCTGTCTACGACAGCAGTCGTTAAGCCAAGTTAGAGGTCTTCGGGCGGCTTGAGAACAAACAGTCAAGTTGCCCACTCACTTGACAAAGGGGGGTCGAAGATGCACCACGTCCGTAGGGAGTACCCACCGTTACCCTACACGTGACTGTGGTGCTAAAAGTGCAACAAAAACTGGCAACCGTATTTGGAGATAAATGCCATAAGATAAAAAAAAGCGCATTCACTGCTGACCCACGAGCATGTGCGTTCACTTCTATGCAAGTTTGTTTCTGGGGGGCGTGGCTAGCAGTGAATGTGTGAATAGTACATTACTACAGAGGTCGGGACGAAAAACTCAGACCTATCCTATATGTCTTCGGCCGGCAACCCCATATTTTCCGCCGAGGTATGTATATTTAGTACTTCTAGTCTACATTTAAAACCACTATACAATACAGGAAATCAAAAAAGGTCGTATCTTCAAAGGGAAGTCACGGCACTTACGCCCTTTTGTTTGGGCAAAACAGTTTTTCAGCAATAACTCAAAAACCGTTAAACATATCTTGTTCAAACCAAAAATCGTTGAAATTATTTATAATTGTACACCATCTTGATTTTTTTCAGAATTTTAAACTTAATAGTTTGGAAATTAGAGGGCACACTTTTTACGATGTTGACAGCTAATATCTCACCAACGGTTGACTTAAATGGAAGTTTTTTTTAGAAACCTCTATTTCAATTTTGAAGGCCTATCCATTGATACCACACACGCATATGTGCATAGAAAAAAAAATTGACCACACTGTTACATGTAAGGGGTGCCCCCTGTTTAATTTTTTTTTCCTAATTTCACATAATATTTCTATAGCGGTTCATAGCATACACCTTCCTGCCAAATTTCATAATTATAGTGCTCATAGTCTCCGAGTAAATCGGCTGTGTGACATACGGACGGACGGACAGACATGACGAATCTATAAGGGTTCCGTTTTGCCATTTTGGCTACGGAACCCTAAAAAGAGGACTTTGCCGGCCTAGACCTGCAAGATTTGTATGAAATTCCATTAACGACCTGACCTCTTGTCCTAGCTGCACCTGAAACGTCATACTTCGCAGCCTATTTTAAGGAACATAACATCAATATTTCATTTCCTGTTTGAGAAAATGGCGTTTTTTGTAAAAGCTTGCATTACCGACTGTATTTTTGCATCCTAGCGCTAGCCCATTGCAGTTGCATCCTGAATACCGGGGGTCCGGTACCTAATCCCAAGGATTGGCGATCCGAGGTCCGCTACCTAAGCTCAAGGATATTTACGGAAGCGACTGCCATCTGACCTTCCAACCCAAGGGAACTAGATCTGATTAGTTAAGTTATACATTTAGTAGTTATAGTATAAGTACATTACGAAGGAGTTGCCGGCCGAAGACATATATAGACGGCCGAGCGATGCGACGTCGGATAGGTCTGAGGCGGGCAACCGCATATTTCTCGCCGAGGTATGTATAGTGCTTTCCTCAAACATGCAATGAAATAAACAACAAAAAAATCAAAGTATTATTTTTAATACGCATAGTGGTAGAATGTCATGGTGCCTGTGCCACAATTTATGTGGAATGGAAATTAAAAAAAAGGACTCTGCCGGCCTAGGCCTGCAAGATTTGTATGAAATTCCATTAACGACTTCTTGTCCTGTCCGCACCCGAAACGTCATACTTCGCAGCCTATTTTACAAGGAACATAACAACAATATTTCATTGCATATTTGAGAAAAAAAATGATCTCGATTCAAGCCGTTAAGAGGAATTGAGCCGCAGGATTTCCCAGCGGTGCCAGGAATGAGGACAAATAGCTTTATGTGGCAGACATTCATTATGGTGGAAAGGAATGACGTAGGAAGGGGGGGGGGGGGTTGATTCCTTACTTGCATGGAGTAGTGGACTGTTTGAATAGAAGTTTGTTTTGTTTGTAATAGGTAGAAATTTTAAATTTATTTTTACGTCTTTTTTTTTAAACTGTCAATATTAATAACGATATTGATTAACAAAGTTATGTCATTCAATGAAAAAAAACTTAAATTAATAAAATTTGAAGATAATTCTTGAAATGTTATATTGCATACGGTCTCTGTCCGAAAAAACAAAAAGTATATATTTCGTACAAAAGTTTTTTTTAAAAATAAAGTTGCTTTATTGACCTGAAAAAAACTAACAGCAGTTATTTTTAGTGTAAACAATTGCACCAGATCTCTATCAATATCAATTGACTAAAAACTAATGCTAACCTAAAATTATATAGTATGTATGATGTATTAATAATTTACAAGGCTTGTATAAACATTATTAATTTATTACATCTATGTACACTCGTACGGTCTACCAAGGGCAGTGCTCCGTATTCCTTCTAGATTAAAAGAGACTTTGATCTCGCCTCAATCTCGCCCCGTCAAAAAGAAAACGGCAGGTGTTTATATTAATAAACCGCTCCTTTGTGGGCCGTTTTGCAGTCCGCAGTCATATAGTACAGGGGATGGCTGTGGTTGCACGTTAAACATGTTCCTTGACGATGAAGCGAAATCCGGGAATACGGCTTTAATACGAATAATAATTTATTCCTTCGCATTGCAATTGTTTTATTGACTTTTGGTATAATACGAGTACGTACTTAAATAAAAAATGCTAAATCTCTTTGAACGCGCTCTTTAGGAACTTTATCATAGCGGCACTCCGCACTTTAGAAAACTTACCGCTTTTTACTAAAAAATTTAAAAAAAAAACAGTACTTCATTGTCACGATGGAAAATCGTATGTACATATTCTTTGTGTAAATTTGCTCGTTCGGATTAATTCAATTAAACCAAGCAACGCACTTGCTTCCTTGTGTACTTACTGGCTTTATTTGTAGTATACCAGATCAAAACACGGTCGTCTCCCAGACTAGGTAGGAAAAACTGTTCATATTGTAAGCATTTTGTTGGTTTTAGTACATGTTCTTTTGTAAACTTTAAATTAATAAAATCTACCGCTTATGCTTTTAAGCATTTCCTCCATAAAATGGTTTTACAAGACTATAGCGTACTTTCTTCGCAGACTAATATTCTGAATAAATTACTAAAGTCTTCATTCACGAATAATACTAGGCTATCTCCGTGTAAAGCTCATTTTCTCAAACATGCAATGAAATATTGATGTTATGTTCCTTATAATAGGCTGCGAAGTATGACGTTTCAGGTGCGGTTAGGACAAGAGGTCGTTAATGCAATTTCATACAAATGTTGCAGGCCTAGGCCGGCAAGGTCCTCTTTTTTAATTTCCATTCCACATAAATTTGTGGCACAGGCATCATGACATTCTGCCACTATGCGTATTAAAAATAAAACTTAGATTTTTTTGTTGTTATTTCATTTCATGTTTGAGAAAAGCACTATACATACCTCGGCGGGAAATATGAGGTTGCCCGCCTGAGACCTATCCGTCTATATGTCTTCGGCCGGCAACCCCTTTCGTCCCGGCCTCTGGAGTAATGTACTATTAAACGGCTTCGTAGTGAACAACGACCACTTAATAGTTTTGCCATGCCTGACTGTCTGTCTGTCTGTCCGTCCATGCGTGGCGTAGTTCAGTGACCGACTCTTGAAAGGGTGTAATTGGGCCTGCGTATACAAATCCATCTAGCTGACAAAGTGATAAAATAAAATCTTGTAATAGTTTTTAGTCTGTCTGTGACATTTTAAGCTCCAAAACACGCGAACCGATTTGAGTGCGGTTTCTTGTAATTGAATGTTGTATCTATCGAGATGGTTCTTAGTTAGCAGTCATCTCCTAGATATTCAGCTATCATTAGAACACACACAGGAGAGATCTTCTATCTAGTCACTGAATGATGGCCGTATGATCTGTTGCTTGGGTTTGGGCGTATTTTAATTTCTATATTTTGTTTAATCGGGATAGAAAATTTCTAAACATTGTATTTAACACATAGATCAAGTTCCGACAGCATCTCTATCTCTATCCTTAGTAGTAGTAATTACGGTGTGAGCGAGACCATCTCGCATCCAACAGATCCGCTAATTACATTTTAAGTGCAACGCGTTTGCGCCACACTTGCAACTTTCACGTGGGTTTGCGAAATGTTTTTTTTTTCGTGGACGACATGCAATAGCACTCCACTTGCTATGTAGGTATGTGGTGTTGTGTTCCTGGTGCTTCCGAGGGTGAGATGTGTTGAGAGGGACCTGCATATACTAGCTGTCAATATAGAATCCTCATGTCAAAAATCGCCAGCACGCTTGTAATTGCTCAGCTTCGTGGCCAAGCGGCGCCCGCGTACCGCGTGCGGTGTGCGAGGTTAAGCAACGTGGGGGCAGGGCAGTTCTTGGATGGGTGACCGCTTTGAGTGGTTACTAACTGAGCGCTCCCATGCTTAGGAAGGCACGTTGAGCCTTTGATACCGGCTGTTGGCTATGACAGCTGTCGTAGCCATGTTAGAGGCATTCGGGCGGCTTGAGATGTCTAACAGTCAAGTTGCCCACTCACTTGACAAGGGAGGTCGCAGTTGCACCACGTCCGTAGGGAGTACCCGCCGTTACAAACGTGTACACACGTGACCCCTGGGTGGTGCTAAAAGTGCAACAAAAACTGGCAACCGTATTGTCTTCTCGAAGATTTCTCGGTTCGAAATTATTGCGATACGATAAATAAACATGCAGTGTCACGGCCATTATGCCTGTAACACCCCTGCCATACACGTTTCTTATTCTGATATTTACAATTAATATAATAATGAGAGTGAGAGGCTGAATAATGAGTGAAGGATAAATAATGAGAGATGAGGTGTGAGAGGCGATATAATATTTAGGAAGGAACACTCGTTGGGTAGCTTGGGAAGTAGCGAGGAAACGAGGCAAAGACGCAATTTGGTAAAGGTAAAACACTTAAGAAAAATACCTGTTGTATGTACTTAGTTGTGACATGTTTGAAAGTGTGTAATGTCTATTCGAATATCCTATTCTTAAGTTTTTACCTATATCATTATTGTCATGCCGCACGTTTCGTTTGCACGCACAAAGAGGTTATTTACAGTAAGCCACCAGCCTGCCGTTTAACCCTTTGAACGCCAAGAGCCTATAAAGCGGTCGTGTGTCGTCGTGCCCACCACGCCAACAACCACTAAAAAGGTCGGAGTGAAGGTGTACATTGATATGAAAAAAATCAATCATGAATTGTTTTTATTGGTGTGTTTTGTCGGCCTGTTTAGCCTAGTTGGTAGTGTCTTTGCCTCCGAAGCTAGAGGTCCCGGGTTCGATTCCCGGTAAGGGCATTTGTTTCTGTGGTGAGCAGAGACATTTGTTCCTGAGACTTGGATGTTTTCTATGTATTTAAGTATATATCTATTAAATATATAGTCGTCTAGTACCCATAAAACAAGCCTTATTGAGCTTACAGTGGGGCTAGTTCGATTTGTGTAAAAAAATGTCCCCTAATATTTATATTTTATTTATATTTATATTATTGGTTTAAACGTTATATCAATTTTGGATAACTTGGCGTCTGATTGATCACCTCATTCAAATATGATGGCGTTCAAAGAGTTAAGACAAGTTTAGCTGCGCAAGAGCTTTTCTGTTGCGCTTGGTTCAACGCGTACACAATCTCTATAGAAATCCTTACCTACTCTGAGTCCGGTTTACGAGTTGATGATGTAAAGAATCATCAAGTCATATACCCGCAATCCAATATAACCGCAAATGGTTTGCGTAAAAATCACTTAAGAGGGCGCAGTACGCTCGGTCTGGCTCGGTTCTCCATACAGACGTATTTACCGTCTCATTTTAAAACGCCATGCTAGAATAACATGAAAATTTGTATACACAATGGGATCCGGCATATTTAGGTCGGACCATAGTTTCTGTTGCTAGAAATTGTAAAAGAAAAAAAATACAGCGGCTTTTTGAGTTTTTTACGGCTTGTATGAAATCCTTAATAAGCGCTGTATTTTTTCTCCATTATAATTTCAAGCAACAGAGACTATGGTCCGACCTAGATATGCCGGATCCCATTGTGTATACAAAGTTTCATGTTATTCTAGCCTGGCGTTTTAAAATGAGAGCATAAATACGTTTGTATGGAGAACCGAACGTACTGCGCAGTCTTAATGCGCCACTAATACGAGTAAGTGTCAAACGATGGTTAAAACCAGATAAAAAGAATGAAGTCTTTTCATTACATTTCATTCCATTAATATCATTTCATTTTCTTCTAAAATTGGTCGCTGTTAAATAGTACATTACTATAGAGGCCGGGAAACGGAGGGCTGCAGGCCAAGTAGGATAGGAATACGCGGCCTTCAGCCCAACGTTCCTCTCCGAGATTTGTATAATGCTTTTCTCACACATATGCAATGAAATAAAAAACACACCACATCAAATTAACAAACGCCATGTTTCACAATAAAATTAAAAGAAAATTACTTCCCGGCGTTCAATTTTGTATGAAATTCCTTTACAGTTCTCCCGTGGTGTTGTCTGCAACGTGATACTTTGGAGCCTTTTATAACGCACTTAATGACAACATTTCATTGCATCTTTAAGAAAGTATATATAAGTACATATAACTAACTGTAGTACTAGTATTATAAAATCTGTACTAGTAATAACGGTTATATATTGAACTCAGCCGCGGTCCGACAGACCGGAACAGACGGACGTATAGCTGAACTATAAGAGTTCCTTGTTTATTACGGAACCCTTAAAATTGGTCATACGTATGCACCGCGACGTCGTCATTAATAAAACATCAACAAATACGCGTGTAATAATTTCACGTCAGTTGCGTAACACTGAATATTGATTATTGATTGCGCATAAATTATGTTATTGCATGTTCGCGCGTCGTAAAATTTGTTAACGATTCCAGTTTTCGTATTGCAATTAGTGAAGAAGCATAATTGAGGTAACTGTTTGGTAATAAAATAAAGATTAAACAGGCGGCAAAACTATGCGCATAATCTTTTTCGGTATGGTATGCTTCATCAACATCATCATTAGCCGAAAGACCTCCATTACTGGGAAATGGTCTCCTCAAAAGATCTCACTATGACCGGTCCGCCGCCCTAAAAAAAACTGTATTCATTATTATAATCTAATAATTATAGGTCTGTCTTTATTTAGTCCAATTAACTAACATGCAAGCAAAGCTTGAACAACAACAAGAAATAGCTATTTACGATAAAAGAGTTGTAAAAGAAAGAAAGGCCAATACCGCAGATGTTTGAGGCCCGAGCCGCAGGCGAGGGTCATAAATATGCGAGAGAGGGCTTTATGTTTTACGACCCGTGTTTTGTACACAATTTTAGGTCACCAATTGGCCAAAAAGCGGGTTTCTTGCCAACTAGGTAGGTATAACATTTGTTTAACTATACTAATCAGCCTCAGATATTTATATCGCAATAGTGGCTTGTAATTATGCGAATTGCTTTGACAAAAAAGTACACACATGTTCTATTACATTTCACGATATGAGAAGAAAAACACATTGAAGTCGCACATATATTATCTTGGTAGAAATGTTTACAGCGCATTGTTAAGGAAAACTTACAAGAAAAATAAATGGAAAAACGTGGAATGCATATACCTCTGCATATGTAGTTTTAAAGTAAGAAACCGGGGGCAATTTGTAACATGATTTCATTTCAGTTTCATTTGTACCCCGTCTCAATAGGGTATTTTACGACACTAAAAAAATATTCTTTTACGTTACCAATAAACAAATCATATGAAAATACTCAAAAAAAATCAAACTTATGCTTATTAATGCAATGTTAAAGATTTTTAAATGCATAAATATGAAAAACAGGGGTGCAGTTTTGACGTCATGTGGCATATTGGCCTACTAATTTCATACTAAGGCGCCTTCTTGATTTGTCGATGCGGAGGCGGTACGATATGAGAAAACTTTCAGCTATCAATGTCAACCGATACGAATAATGCAGAACTCCCCTGCTTCTGCGCATGATATTACTAATGCGCAAACGTACTGACAGTATTTTATCAAATAAGGAAATCTCACATCAGTAAACTCACGTCAAAAAACAAAATTCGCCCAACTGAGCGTTTTTTTACGTATCGTAAAAGTTGCTGATTTGACTATCAGTAAAATACTGTACTTGTCATCGTTAATTCAATAATAATCATCATTTATTTAACAGCTAGGCTCTTCTCAATAAAACAATCTCCATGTATTTCTTTTTTTGAGCCTTTTCTTTGACAGCCTGATATGACACGACATATTTACTTTTTCCTTAATTTAGTCCATATTATTTTTTCAATCTGCTACTTAAATATTTTTATGGCAATTTTTTGGAACCAGTTTTTTAGGGTTCCGTACCCAAAGGGTAAAAACGGGACCCTATTACTAAGACTTCGCTGTCCGTCTGTCACCAGGCTGTATCTCAAGAACCGTAATAGTTAGACAGTTAAAATTTTCACAGATTGTGTATTTCTGTTGCCGCTATAACAACAAATACTAAAAACAAAATAATAATAATAATTAAGGGGGGCTCCCATACAAAAAACGTGATATTTTAGCCCTTTTTCATGGCTACCACTCGCCGAGCTAGACTTCAAGAACCGTAATAGCTAGACAGTTGAAATTAGCACAGGTTATGTATTTTTATTGTGGCTACAATAACAAATACTAAAATCAAAATAATAATAACAATTAAGGGGGGCTCCTATACAACATAGTAGTTGTTGGCGTTTTTTGCTGTATCTCATTAACCGTAATAGCAAGGAGGTTAAAATTTTCACAGATGTTGTATTTTTATTGCCACAATAATAACAAATACTAAAAATAATGGCACTAGCTTTTAGCCTTTTTTTCTGGTACGGAACCCTTCGTGCGCGAGTCCGACTCGCACTTGGCCGGTTTTTGTACTTGTATTAACGTAACAATACTGCGACAATTGGGATCCTTCAAAGTAGTGAAAGTGAAAAGTTACTAAAATGCTTTTGCTGTTGACAGTACCTACTTTTGCCACTTCGGCTAAACTCGGCGTTCACGCATCGCCGGAGTGTTAATTCACCCGAACGCGGCTGACACCGCCGGACAGTGACAGCATCGTTTAACTAGATTTTGTAAACACGTTGCTAGGTGACGGCGTTGACGCGCGAACGTGACAACCCTAACTAGACGACAGAGCGCGCGCTATGCGGTAGAACGAGCGCATGGTTCGGTGTTTTCTAGCTGTCAATCATCGGTTTTATTCTATAAGAAACCTTCTATACTTAAGCACTAATAATTATTTTACAGTACATATGGTGCTACTTTACCGCACGAGTGCGGTAATCAGCAGATTACGTGCATATGTCGAAACTTTAAAGAGCCATACGTACTGTAAAACGTTGTACGATACTCGTGCGAACAGGTAATTCGCAACTCGTGTCGATTTAAAACACTCCCTTCGGTCATGTTTTAATTTATCACCCCTCGTTGCGAATTTCCGGTTCTCTGCACATGTATCGTAATGTACTATTACAGTACATAAGGTGCTACTTTACCGCAGTGCGGTAATCAGCAGATTACGTGCATGTGTCAAAACTTTAAAGAGCCATATGTACTGTAAAACGTTGTACGATACACGTGCGAACAGGTAATTCGCAACTCCCTTCGGTCGTGTTTTAATTTATCTCCACTCGTTGCGAATTTCCTGTTCTCTGCACTTGTATCGTAATGTACTGTTGTAATATAGGCTGATTTAGTACGTGGAAGTATCGTGGAGAACTGAAGACGGCTGTAAGGACCGGCCCTCGACTCTCTTAACTTGTCCAATTATGTTATGATTGTATATTTTATCATAAGCTTACTTTAACCTTTCTTAACCGCAGATTACTTTAAAATATTGACCAAAATAGACTTTTGGTAATGGATTAAGGATTCGAAGTTTGTCTTTTGATTAGCGGGAAGGCCGGGAAACTAAATTACGGGCAAACTTAGAGAAGTTTAAAATCAAATGTAAATATTTGATTACTCTTCAAATAGGCTAAATTTACAAGCGATTTGGGAAACAAAGCCATTATGCTATGAATAATTTCTTTTACAACAGCATTTAGCCCTTTATTTCTAAACTTGTACTTTATTGATTTAAACTTTCACGATATTTAACGGGACTTTTCTTTATTAAAAATAGAATTGCGCTTGGCCAGCATCTAGCCAGGGGGCAAAGATGAGGCCGACGATAAAGCGAGCTCACCTAGAAGATGCATATTCACTCATGCCTTAAAAAGGTCTAGGTTATAATGAATTCGGAAATACAAACGCCGGCAGAGAATTCCAAACCTTAGAAGTGCGCATTATGGAAGGTGATGCAAAGCGCTTGGTTCGAATTAGAGGAATTTCAACCGGGAAAGGATGGTAGCCAGCCGTACGTCTGGACTTACCGCGTTACGACTGAGTTAAGGACCATGCATTACAATGGTCCTAAAACTAACAAACCTGAGAGTGAGGTAATGAAATAGGTATTTAAGTCTACTATTAGCTCGTAGTCACTCTGACATAGAATGATATAAAGAAGATATACAGGCTGGAAAGAAAATACGGGCCCTGGAGGGAAACTACCTTAAAACGTTGATATAACTCAATTTACTGAAAGGAAACATTATTTTATTTCACCTAAGCAATAAAACTGCATTCACAGATTTTTGAAATAGATACCTTTTTTTCAATACTAATTGTGCAAAATGTCTTTATTTTTTTTTGGGCTCTCTTGTATCCTAGACTAGGTCTGTCTCAAATAAGTTTTTGTTCCTTGATAAAAATAGGATCTATTGGCAACAAATATTTTTTTTTACAAAAATTACAAAAAAATAATCTTTTTTTTTGCTATCTGTAATTTTTTTTAAAATCTGTGAATGCAGTTTTAAATGCTTAGGAGAAATAAAATAATGTTTCATTCAGCAAATTGAGCTATCTCAACGTTTTACGGTAGTTTCCCTCCAGGGCCCGACTTATCTTTCCACACTGTATGTAAGTTAAAAACGCACAGAGCATTGGCGGCGCGGTATGGGGCGGAGGCGGTTTTAATAAAAATAATAATCATCATCATTTATTTTGAGCGTTAAGCCATATCACAAATATAAAAAATACAAATTAAAAATTCCAAATCGTTAGTAAATAAAAAAATATGAATTAAATTAGAATAGTATTTTCCAAAAAATATCACAAACTTTAATTTAACAAATAAAATAAAACATATAACATTAAATTTAAAATACAACGATGGCATTACTGGGATCGATATGCATGGCGTTCCATTTTCTTACCATCGGACATTTGTTCCACATTATTCATTGCCATCTTACTATCTTTCCCACCACGGGGTTTTTAGGGAGTCCAGCTCCACTACAAAGCTTCGGGTGGTATTTGATGCGTCAGCTGTCACTGGCTCAGGAAAATCATTTAATGATATCCAGTTGGTAGGGCCCAGGGTACAGGACGACTTATTTTCCATCCTGCTTCGGTTTCGTCAAGATAGGTTTGTCGTGTCGGCATTTTCCTAGCCTCTCAATAATGGTGTTTAGAAGGCCGTTGGTACTACCCCGCACGCGTCGCATCAGGGAGCCAACTCGTTTGCGCATTATTGCCTGAAAGCCATCAACGCACGCCTTTGCAAACATACCTGATGCGCTGCAAAAGCGGGGCAGCCCCAACAACATCCTGAAACCATTATTGTACTGGACGCATATGGCATTGAGAGATCGCTGCGTACACTTGACCCACAGGCTACACGTGTAAAAGTCTGGCAAAATGCCTTAAATAGGGTTATTTTGACATCCTTCGTACAAGGTGGTTTTGCATTTCCGATCTTTCCGAAACTGTCGATTACTGCTTCATATGTCACACACGCCGCTTCCGCTCTACCGCGTTACCGATTACCGCGCGGTTTTCGTTTTACCGCGAAACCGCATCTGGCCCGTAATGACGCTGCGGAGCGCTCTGTGCGTTTCAAGCTCAACTATCAGCTTTATTGGTTTTAGGACCAAACTCCATACAAAGTTGCCCACATTCTTTTATTCACCTTTTTTGAGGTTGCCCGACGTTATGAATGTATGTAACCATAATATACAAATACGGTGGGTTGCACCAGACCGTCTGTAATCGTAACCGGTGTTCGTTAGAATCTGATTGTATGGAAAGATCCATAGGCTACTGTGACCTTAAGAGTATCTGGCGGGCCGTTTTTGTACCACCGACGTGATATAAAAATAAGCCAACAACTATTCAAATTTATGTAAACATACGTCGAAAATACAGCCGGAGTGACACCACTGGTGAGGATTTCTTTTGTTCTTTTTTGGTACGGAACCCAAAAAGCATGCCGCCATATTAAAGTTACTTCGGCAGCAGACATACGAGTATGTAGTAGTAGTATACATTCCGGTTAAAAGTTGGCCACGCATGTTATGTCACATGTTACGCAATCGGAACATATAAGGTCGATCGGCATGCTAAACGAGTCAGCCGACTTTAAGGACTTTCGCAACTTGAAGTCAGCGTACTATTGGTTAGGAATGTCATAATTAAGCATCCAAGTTTCCATAGACATAGCTCAGGCCAAGAAAAAAAGATACATACATATATTCACGTCCGTATCCCATTGGGGTAGGCCTCTGCCTACCAGATAATGGGGAATGTCTGAAAATTTTAAAAGTCCTTGGTTATTTTTCTAATGGTAGGAATAACCCTCGCCATGAACAGAAAAAAGTTTCAGATTTTTCGGTTGCGCCATATATTTTTTAAAAATATAAACATTTTATTTCACCTCGCGTCTGCCCCGTATCAGACTACTACGACATTTCTAAGTCCGTCAAATATTAAAAAAAAAACGCCTGCTTGGATCTGTGGTACGCAATGTCATTGACAGTTCAAGTCATACGGCCAACCTATGATGAACTGTCAATGTCATTGCGTACCACAGATACAAGCAGGTGTTTTTTTTTTTAAATATTCTACGGACTTAGAAATGTCTTAGTAGTCCGATACGGGGCAGACGCGAGGTGATATAAAATGTTTGTATTTTTATAAAATATATGGCGCAACCGAAAAATCTGAAACTTTTTTCTGTTAATGGCGACGGTTATTCCTCCCATTAGAAAAATAATCAAGGACTTTTAAAAATTTCAGACATTCCCCATTCCGAATACTTTACATGTTTCTTTCGCTTCCATCACATCCATCCATACGAGTACACCTCCTCATTGGTACATGCTATTTACTTGGCCTTCTTCAATATCGTAGAAACATGATCAATACCCTCGCCTTGGTAACCTTCTGACCATTCCATCCATCTCCTGAACGTAAATCCTCTTTCTCTTGCTTATACATCCTCTCAACATGCCCTAACCACCGAACCATATTTTTCAATCCTACAGTCACTACGTCGCCATCTATTCCACATCTTAAAGAAGATATACACAGCCTTACGAACGACGAGCTTTTTTTGCCAACTTTACTTTTTTCCACAATCATCAACTACTTGGTGAGACGTTTCGAATGAGCCCAAACATCTCAATCATCATTTATCTTGTGTAGTTTGGGAGTTGCTATGACCACCTTCTGTCTCCATCATCAGGTCAGCTCGGTGGTACCATAATAATGTATTGTTACCGAACATACATTTTTGACGGCCTGTTTAGCCTAGTTGGTAGTGACTCTGCCTCCGAAGCTAGAGGTCCCGGGTTCGAATCCCGGCCAGGGCATTTATTTGTGCAATTTTTACAGATATTTGTTCTTGGGTCTTGGATGTTTTCTATGTATTTAAGTATGTATTTATCTATATTAGTGTGTATATATCGTCGTTTAGTACCCATAGTACAAGCTTTGCTTAGTTTGGGACTAAGTCGATTTGTGTAAGATTGTCCCCTAATATTATTATTATTATTATTATACATAAGTATGACAAATTTCAGCTCAATTAGATACCGGCACGTGGCTGAAATCTGGGTTTGAAAATTTTGATGGCAACTTGCGTATGACCTACACTCTTTTTTATTCTTACTTACATATGAACAGTGCAAGTTAAATAAAAACGTGTAAAAACTTACTTTGTTCGAGCGCTCCGTCTATCTTTTCTACTTAGTATGTTGATCCCGGCTGCTGTCTACGACAGCAGTCATTAAGCCAAGTTAGAGGCCTTCGCGCGCCTTGAGAACTTCTAACAGTCAAGTTGCCCACTCACTTGACAAAGGGGGGTCGAAGTTGCATCACGTCCGTAGGGAGTACCCACCGTTACCCTACACGTGACCCCTGGGTGGTGCTAAAAGTGCAACAAAAACTGGCAACCGTACTTGTCTTCTCGAAGATCTCACGGTTCGTAAATAAATGCCATACGATTAATTAAATTAACTTAGTATGTGCATAGAGAAATAAGTATGAATAGAGTGCTCACTCCATACATCAGTTTTTACTAGTTATTTCGTAGTCTTCTTCTTCAAATAGCGGAATTACCAGTACTGCAGGTACTGCTACTCGACAATAGACGCCGTGACGAACGAACAATCGAATGCTCAACCATTTTTAGCTAATATTATAACCGGATTTACCGGAACTCTGTTGTGTGTCTTAAATATTAGTATAGTATAGTAGCGACATACGTGACATCTAGTATCTTTATAGCAGTAGGTACTGAATATTCCGCTATTTGACACTAGATGTCGACTACGAAATAACCAGTAAAAACTGATGTATGGAGTTGGCACTCTATGCTTACTTATTTCCCTATGGTCTGTGTGAGAACCGTCTGCCTTCATATCTGTACCCGTTAAGAATGAGTCGCACACAAGTATCTGTAAGGATAAACGGTGTTCATATGGGAACCAGAGCTGCCGAGTTTCTTATGCTGCTTCTTCTCGTGGCAGAGGTGTTTTTTTACGAACCGGTGGTAGTTTATTGACGGTCATAGGTGCATGTAATTATGCCTAATTTGAACAATAAATTACTTTTTCTCAAGCATGCAATGAAATATTGATGTTATGTTCCTTATAATAGGCTGCGAAGTATGACGTTTCAGGTGCGGCTAGGACAAGAGGTAGTTAATGGAAACTCGTACAAATCTTGCAGGCCTGCAAAGTCCTCTTTTTTAATTTCCATTCCACTTAAATTTGTGGCACAGGCATCATGACATTCTGCCACTATGCGTATTAAAAATAAAACTTTGTTTTTTTTTGTTGTTTATTTCATTGCATGTTTGAGAAAAGCACTATACATACCTCGGCGGGAAATATGGGGTTGCCGGCCTTAGACCTATCCGGCCTCGCTTCGCTCAGCCGTCTATATGTCTTCGGCCGGCAACCCCTTTTGTCCCGGCCTCTGTAGTAATGTACTATTACTTTTAACGTAGACAAGATTCTATGGTATAACAGGAGGCGGAGTCATATAACATCGACCGGTCTGTATTATAAAGATTCAGCAAACAGTTCACTAGTACGAGGGTTTTAAGTTGTGTCGTTTGGAAAAACTAAAGACAATTTAAGTGTTAAATGGTATTTATTGTTTTTCAAAGTAATCACCGTGATATGTAATACGCTTTTTCACAACTGACTTGTCAACTTTGAACGAACGCTGTACTAAAACGGTTGGGCCGATTTCGAGTCATTCTTTTGTTTTCGAATTCTAAATTTAAATATTAGATGACACTAGTTCTTTTTTATGCAATCATGGGAGGTTTGCAAGAGACAGAACTTAAAAGGCAGCCCTCGTATTCACCATCTTCGTAACTACATAGTTAGTAAAATAACCGCATCATTTAACGGTTACATACAACCATCCAAATTGGCCGGTTGGCCAACATAATGGTAAAAATCATTAGCAAAGGTCGGCGTGCAAAGTTGATTACAAATTACAACCCATTTGTTTTCGGAACGATTACCGTTGAACTGTTACTTTCTAAACCTCGTAACTTGGACGCGCAAATCGAAAATCGACCTTACCTGGATGTAAACAAGGTGTGTATTAGTGAGAATGAAATATTGTTATGACGTTTGAGAAAGTGAAGATGGAAAAGTTATGAAATTGGCGATTACGTTAGAACAATGGATTGGTAAACATGATGTTTGTTTTATAACGGTTTGAACGGTTTTATCAGAGGTCAGCTTTTTCCTTGAAATAATGATACTACGCCGAGTCTTTAACGCCGGTTCTTCTCGTGGCAGAGGTTTATTTTTCCGAACCGGT
The DNA here is from genome assembly GCA_905163555.1 of Notocelia uddmanniana. Taxonomy (NCBI): domain Eukaryota; kingdom Metazoa; phylum Arthropoda; class Insecta; order Lepidoptera; family Tortricidae; genus Notocelia; species Notocelia uddmanniana. The sequence continues at coordinate 4,806,161 of LR991052.1, forward strand.
GGTAGTTTATTGACATCCTTTTTATTTTTATAATATACCTGAATTGAAAAGTAAATAACATATTCTTTACTTTTTGTTTTATTTTCTTTATTATTGATTAATTGAAGCCACTGTACCTATTCGATCGGTAAGGCAAATGCTTGAGATAAAACTTATGAAAATACAAGAGCACTTGATTTCAAAACCGGCAGCAATAAAATATTCTAAATAAGTAAAATGATATACCTACATATTAATAACACACTTAGAGACAAATAATAACCTCCTTTTACGGGACTTGGCTAACAACTGGTTCAATTTACATCACAGAAAAATACCAGCGTGACAATTTTTCGGACAAAATGCACCATTTTACGCTGACGAGAAGTATACGCACTATCAATCTGGTTGCGCTAAAGTTGGACGTGTTTACATGCTCCCTCAATGATTTCACAAAGGCCACTATGTCTGTATTGTGTTTTACTTAGTTTGTTAGTTAATATTATTTTTTATGATGGAACTTTAGTTATTTAGAAGTTTTATGTGTTATGGCTTTTTTTTACTATTATAATACCAATTACGTTCTTGTCTGTCGCATTAGGTACCCTGTAATGTTAGACTTAAATTATTAAATAAATAAATAAATATTTCTGAGTTACACAGGCTTCCTGAATTAAAAGTCAGTTGAAAACCAACACCAGTCATAACAGTCCTACAGACAACAAAGAAACAGGAGTGTAATCCAACAGCTTTGTTACCTTGGGAGAAAAGTCTAGACAGGGAGCCGTCGAGAAATATTAATGTTCAGTATTAATACAGTTAAACTGGCCAAACGTGATCCTTATTGCAACGGAATAGAGTCTACTAGTGGACTTTGCTTGTCATTGTAGAAAATGTTTAATGACTAACATTTAATAAGCTGACAAACGGTTTTGAATCTTCCGGCTTGGACATTAAAGTCGTTTTTTGTACGGATGACTTTAATACACTTTGGTCTTTGATAGTCTAGGATAGTCATATTTTCAGTTGCAGTTTCAATCCATTCTTTAATTTCCCTTCTAAGTTTAAGGTATGCAGTATACGTCAGTTTACCGGACCAGGTTTTGTGCAATGGATTTTGGACATCACATATTCGAGCGCTGTCATTGGTTTAAATTAATATGGTATTAATTATTTCCACTAGACTATAAATTAATACGTTGGATATGCAGCAAGAACTGTGTCAACTAGTTCCCTAGGCGTGATTCCTTAATTCTGGAATAAGCATTTGTTATCAATGTTTTTTTTTCAAGTGATTTTTAAGACCTGGAAATGGTGACATCGAAAATATATAAAAAAAAACAGATACATTGATGTAAAGAGACTAGAGTACTTTACGAACACGAAATTATTTAGCGAAAACATGATTGTAATGTTTTTATTTCTGATATTAACGCTATGGATATCAGAATTTACACAAAATGAATCTAGGTTGGAAACACAAACCGATGGCCGTTGGGGCGGAAAGGTTCTCGAGTGGCGACCACGTACCGGAAGGCGTAGCGTGGGCAGGCCCCCCACACGGTGGACCGATGACCTGGTAAAGGTCGCCGGTGTCCGCTGGATGCGGGTGGCGCAGGAACGGTCATTATGGAAGTCTTTGGGGGAGGCCTATGTCCAGCAGTGGATGTTTTTCGGCTGACATGATGATGATAATGGTGATGAATCTAGGTTCTTAATGATATGGGACGCTACATTTTAAAATGTTAATATCTTTAAAGAGTTCTTTTACAGATTCACCTGAGCCTAGCTTGTATGGAGCAAATGGTTCTTTTTGTAATAAAAAGATCTTCAGCATGTCAGCTGTGTATGGAATTATAATGTGGGGCAGCAGTACAAAATGTCAATGATCTCTAAAGCTCGAAACGCAGAGAGAGGGTGCGGTGCGGTGCGGGTCGGAGGCGGTATTAAATTTTTGATCTTTCCGAAATGTCGACTGTCGATAAAGTGTCGATTACTGCTTCATATGTCACACACACAGCCTCCGCTCCGCTATGCCGCGCGGTTTTTTGGTGCGACGTCCCCCGGACGGCGTTCGCTTTTCTGAAAAACCGCTTCCGCCACGCAACGACGCTGCACCGCGCTCTGTGTGTTTCAAGCTTAAGAAATGTATAAGGCTCTTCCTTCCAAACCTTCCAACCGATAGTTTCAGATCACATTTTCCTAAACTCATCATGTCATCATCTAACTCTGACCTCTTTAGGTAATGCACATTTTTAATAAAGTATAACCTATTCTTCTCAGCACCACAGAATCTCAGGCAACCTCTAACCTACATCCTAAAGAGATAAAAATCCAATTCCAGCGTCTAAGTTAAAAATGCATGCCTCTAGTCCTCACGTAATGTGTATAAAGGTGTACAATAAACTTCCAAAGACCATAAGGGACAATGAGAAAAACACTTCAGTAAATATTATAATTACCAAATATTTAGTAGATACCTTTATTTATTTTTTACTCATTGCAAGAATTTTAAGAAAGATAATTTATAATATACAGGGCGTTTTTATTGAATTCCGTAAATTGCGAGGGCACATTTCTGAGATGAAAAAAGTAATCTTCTCTAAGACACTAGTTTCCTAATTCGTACCATTTCGAAGATATTCAAGAATTCATTTTCGTTAATTAACACCCCTTGCATAGTATAAAAGATCCTTAACAATCAAATATTGTTGAAGCGCCTGTCATTCGAATTCCGAATATCGTCATATTTGACATTAACTTTTGCTTAACTCCATTTTAACACTTAAGGCCGTTTTGCATTCACCCGTGGTGATATAATTAATTATTTTGTATGAAAATGGAAAAAATATATTTTTCTTGAATTTTGGAAAATGAAATATGCTATGTCGTTTCTATGGCTATACATGGCTATATGCTTGGAGGAACGGAAATCAATAAAAACCCGTAGTGTAGTTTAGATATATCATAGTTAAAAAAATTTTTGTTAAAGATTATATGTGACGTTTCACGGACTAAGGTCCCATTTTTTTATTTTGATTTAATTTATAGTACAGTGCCCTATATCGCTTCATAGCTGAACGAATAAAATGTACATACCATCTTGTATTTACCTATAGAAGCCAGAAAGCCCTTATTACTGAACCTACAATAAAAACAGTAAACACTGATTACTGTTTTTTTTTTTGCGAAATATTTAACGAGAAAGTTTTTATGCTATTTCCTTGAAAAGAAATGAGTAAGTATTATTTATTTTGAAGAATTAAAATTAAATTTAAGGTCTCTCCCACGGCTTAATTCAACATACTGCATTTAAAAAATACTTTGTGTTTTCGTTAATTTCATTTTATTTATTAAGATTTTGAACCGTATTTCGGTTTTAATGTCTACTTATTGACAATCATGGTAAGAATTCTTATAATTTTTTCGCTAATTTATATTTGATTTTTTTAAAGTGAAACAAATTATACTATAATAATACACTGTGGGCCCAAATAATCCGACAGATTTTAACAATGCATTTCTGAGCTTATAAGAAGTAATAAATATTACAATTTCAAATCCGTGACAGCGTGACAGCGGTACATTTGAAGTGTAGTCCGAACGAAAACTGTATGAAAATCGTACGAAACGTTCCACCTTAAACGATTATGACTATGAACGTTATCGGTATGTTATATCCACATAGCCCCAATTAAGTAGTAAGTAAGTAAGGATCTTGATGTTTATGTTTCCAAAATATCTCAAAGTGTTAATTGTTTAGTGTTAGTTATATGTTTCTTTTTTGTATTGTTTCCTCCATTGTTGTTAAATAAATATACTCCTACCGAATAAACAATATTTACAAAAATCTCAATTCAATAAATCTGTATATTTAGCAACAAACAATTAATTTGGATTATTTCAATAACTGTTAACTGTTAAGTGTGCTGATATTCGTTTTCCTTCTTTTATCACTCTCTTTGTAATTCCAATTGATTTGAAATTTAATAGCTATGTAAAAAACTTCTTTTCTCATAAATACATACATACTTATATCTTTATCTCTAAATTGTAACTCAAAGCCATGATGTGTACATATGTTATCGACTGTAATCTAGTTATAAGTGTCTTCGTATATGTATTTCTTTGTTAATTTTGATTACTGTCTGTTTTATGTACCTTTTGAAATAAAAAATAAAAATTTAAGCAAAATACATTTTTTTTAAGTTTAAACCACATCATGTTCTAAACACAACAATACCAGAACATGATACTGTGTAGTAAATAACACATCACCTAAAATTAACTATCAGAGTTATTTCTCGAGTAATAACAATTAGGTTCTGAAGTGATATCTGTCACTTTGATGGTGTCAAAAACTATGTTATTGTTATTAACTGTGTGATTACATTTGTAGCAATGTCACAATCGAAATGACCTTTTTACCGAGTTAAGTACGACATAAAATCGTTTACATAAAAATATATTTATTCTCTAAAATCACACCGAATCGAGCAAACTTTGTATGGAACTTTAGTAAAGCTTATCGGTATTTAAAACGCCAGCCTAGAATAACATGAAACTTTGTATACACAATGGGATCCGGCATATCCAGGTCGGAAATTAGTTTCTGTTGCTTGAAATTATAATGGAGAAAAAATACAGCGATTATTAAGGTTTTCATACAAGCCGTAAAAAACTCAAAAACTTGCTGTATTTTCTATTACAATTTCTAGCAACAAAAACTAATTTCCAACCCAGATATGGCGGCTCCCATTGTGCATACAAAGTTTCATGTTATTTCAGCAAGGCGTTTTAAAATGAGAACGAAACTACGTTTTTATGGAGAATCGAGTTAAGCCGAGCGTCCTGGGGGCTCTTAATAGATATGCTAGTATCTTATTAGCTGTATTTTCTTAGCAGACTTTAGCTTTAGTTTGTATAATACCGGACGCTTGGGGACAGGAGTAAAGACCCTAGAATTTAGATATACTATAAACCCGTAATCCCTCTTTAAGAACATTCTTACGCTTAAGAATGTCTCAAAATGTTTGGGGCCAAAGTTAAATCATTTGTAGAAAGTTCTTGACAGGGTAAAATACGGGTAGGCAATACAAATATATCTTCGGTTAAAGTCTTTATCTTGTTTAAGTACGCGGTTAAATTTAATATTGAGTTGCGAACATAAAACGGGGCACTTTCAATCTAGGTACCCAATCATGAAGTTGGTTCATGACTGTGGTACCTGAGCGGTATAAAAGGTATGTGTTACTGTATATATAAGGTGTACCTAAGGGAGGTATTCCACTCATCCAATATACATTTATATTATCTTTGTCCAATATACATTTGATCAAAGAAATTGGATGATTTCATCCAACTTGGATGGGACCCCGACATTTGATCAAAGATTCTGATGACAGTTAAATCAATATGGCTACGCATGAAAAAGAATAAAACTTGGACAAAGATATTGGACGAGTGGAATGGGCCTCCGTCAAAGAACTTTGATCAAAGATTTGACAAAGAAATCAGACAAAGATATTGGATGAGTAGAATACCACCCCGTATTAAACTCATCCAATATCTTTGTCCAATATCTTTGATCAAAGAAATTCGATGATTTCATCAAACTTGGATGGAACGCCGACATTTGATCAAAGATTCCGATGACAGACAAATCAATATGGCTGCGCATGAATAAAAATAAAACTTGGACAAAGATATTTGATGAGTGGAATACCACCCTAACAAAATGGTGCGGATCCGTTCAAGGTGATATCGCATTCTGACTAGAGATTCGCATTCTGGTTATAAATTCGCATTTTGACTAGAAATCGGCATTTTGACTAGAAAAATGACATTCTTTTATTTACCTAAAAATTATTTCTATTTCAAATGCGATACCAAATTTTTCCGATTTACGGCTTTTCTGTAACATTCTGTATAATAAATTAGTCTAGTGCCCGTTTCGCTAGCTCTAAGACCTTTGTAGCACCACGCGAGTACCGCACAAAGCGATTCAGCTACACAGTAGGCCTAACATATATTATGTACATAACATATCATGAATATGATCAAACTTCAGCCCTCTTGATCTCATACTCACGCAGCGCAATGGCGTAGCATGAGTGGCACGGGTGTGACGGGTGTCAGCTAATATGGCTTCGCCATTAATAGTTGAGGCTCGGCCCGGGTGTCACCCTCAAAAGAGTCCCAAGTACGCCCCGGACACAGTGGAAGTTATGGGACTAAAATACGTCACACGGTGTAGCTATACGCTTCTGCCTTTGGAGTTATGAAGAAGTGCTCAAATTAAAATTTAAAGATATCAGATTTTACACAAAGGGAGCTTTAACGTGGTGTTACGTGTTGAAGTAAAATGAGTTCAAAACATTTCAATAATCTTGCTTGGAATTTGCTAAGTACACATATAGTAGTCAACATAATGTGAACACGACTTTATTGTCAGATATTATTAAACTAGATATTTTACTCGTATTCGTGAACTCTGCCGTAAACTTGGTCGATAAAAATACCTGTGAATAAACTTCTCATAAATTATAGAACAGTTTCGCCCTGCGCTTCGGAATTGCAAAGTACACAACAAAGACATGAACTATAAACGATTATGTATTAAAACCAGTCCGTGAACAAACAAAATATTCACAACAAAATCTTGGAGCAAGTAAATAAGAGCCTTAAACTTGGAACTTTTCCGCTTTGTTATTTAAGGAACGAAGAAAATATTATTTGAGTTTTTAAATATATCGTTATTTGGGTTATGAGGTGTACTTTCTTGCGTCAATATTCAATGTTTGATTGGCCGTCCAGAGAGGAGTCGTCAGAGCTATATGCTCGCAGGGTGGAAGTGAAACTTGCATAAGTCGCGAGTGGGAGTACGCCACTGGGTAGAAAGCGGTGCACACCTCTCCACACCCTGAGCCGCTCACACCGATGTTGCTCCTGGCCGTCTTTACGACGGCAGTTTCAGGGGCCCATCTAGGCAGCGGCGAGTCACCTGCCTCGATAACGGTGTAAGCATTGTTATGGCAGGTGTCCGGAACCTTAGTAATAGCTCAATCTCTTGACCAGCCAAACTTCAACACCATAGCCCAGTTATCTTTTCATTTTATTTACAATTGTCCCAACGCCTGCTGGGACCGGTTCACGGGTATCTATTGATGTACCCGTGAATGGGTTGTAGCAGGTGTATTACATAGTAAAACTCTCCAAAGGGCCTCTACGTGTTGGATTTGTGTCCCCACGCAAGCCTATCAAAAGACCGGGATGTAATGGCCCGTGAATCTCGAAGGAGAAACAAATACTAATAATATTGGGGGACAATCTTACACAAATCGACCTAGTCCCAAACTAAGCAAAGCTTGTACTACGGGCAAATTATATCAGTTTCAGACGAAATCTATTTGGTAACAACATTAATTAACTACAGAAATGTTTTTACTCCATTAATGAATATTTTGATTATTTTAAATATATGTGAAGACTCTTTGTCATTAGATATGGATAGACTTGACTTTGCAATTTTATATTTCTTTGTAATTATTCTGTACTTATATATATATGTGACATCGTTTATAATTAGATATAAATTAGTGGTTTGTGGAAGTAAATATGACTTTCACATTGTTATTTTAATGATCATACCTCTTTGTTTATTGCTATTATTATTATTGTTTTATTATTTGAATTCCATTTCTCTTTTTCTCTTTTGCATGCCAGTTGCTGGTAAAATGTGCGGTTTTATATTTAAATAATGTTGCCATCTAATGTACCACATTGTATGCAGAATAAAGATATTTGTATTATAAAGTTACTGATTTATAATGAATATTGGAAGAAGCCGATTTTGTTGAGGCATTAGTAAATAAAATATTAATATTTCCGTCCATAAAAAACGTGATGAAACGTCCTTGGAATAATAAAAAACACGTTCTTGTAAACTTAAATCGGAGTTTATTGTTATAGACAGTCGGGTTCTTTCTTTTATTTTTAATGTCATTAACTGATACTGTGCCATCTCTATCACTTAAGGAAGCTATTCATAAACACAGCTTTATATAATTAAGGCAATTGATTCATTTGTAAATGGTTTCGTTTGTATAAACCAGCGGATTTACGAGACCGTTTTTTGTACAAAAATCCCTCGAGTTTCTTGTGATTAAATAAGATATTATGGAATCATCTTCGTTAGAGTTAGCGGTTAAAAATAGATTTCTTCGAAGGCAGTAAAAGATCCACTAAGCTGATTCCCAGTCAGATATTTATATGATAGGGTAAATCCTTTTATATCTGGTCCGCAAGACGAGTTAAATGATGACTTTAGACATGGCGCTACGAGGCTTGCACTGAAAGTGGCGGGAATCGAATACTTATTAATTTATTTTTAACATGTATTATACCTTTTTATAATCTCTGAAGTTTCCTTATCTCAACACACTGGCCACTTAGAAAAAAAAAGTATGGTTCGGTTTCAATTGTTTATTGAAGTCGTCGAGTCACTGCTTAAAATGGAATTGTGCCGTGAAAATTTCAGAGCTATGATTTATTATGACTTTAAAAGTGGACTAACACAAAAACAATGTGAAGAGCGGATGGTTGCTGCTTTTAATATTGAAGCTCCTTCAAAGACTACAATATACAGGTGGTATTCAGAATTTCAACGTGGCCGTGTATCCCTCACCGACGAAGTGCGTGAAGGTCGACCAAAATCGGCAGTCACGCAAGAAAACGTCGATGTTGTGCGTCGTCTGATAAATGAAGACCGACATGTGACATATCGGGAAATTCAAGAGCACCTGGGTATTGGAATGAGTCAAATACAAATTATTTTAAAAGAAGAATTAGGTGTGAAAAAGTTATTTTCCCGTTGGATACCTCACCTATTGTCTGACGAGCAGAAAATAGTCCGTGTCAATTGGTGCCGCAAAACTTTGAAAAGATTTAACAAGGGACGCTCAAATGCTGTTTTTAGCATAGTATCAGGTGACGAGTCGTGGATATACGCTTATGAGCCTGAAACTAAAAAACCAATCCCGAGTATGGGTCTTCGAAGACGAGCTCAAACCCACAAAAGTTGTTCGTTCTCGCAGTACGGCTAAGAAGATGGTGGCTACGTTTATCTCTAAATCTGGTCACGTAGCTACTGTGGCTCTTGAGGATCGTAGAACAGTCAATGCTGATTGGTACACCACTATTTGTTTGCCGAACGTCTTTGCTGAACTCCGAAAAACAAACCCTAGTCGTCGCATCATCCTTCACCACGACAACGCCAGCCCACACACCGCTCGGACAACAACTGAGTACCTGAACGGTGAAAAAGTCGAAATATTGGACCACCCTCCATATAGCCCTGACTTAAGTCCCAACGACTTTTTTACATTCCCCAGAATCAAGGACAAACTGCGTGGTCAGCGGTTTCAGACGCCAGAAGAAGCAGTGGAGGCCTATAAAATAGCCATTTTGTCGACCCCTACTTCAGTACGTCTTTCCTTAGCTAACTGTCCTTTGTTTTTTTAAACCTTGACGGTGGCAAAACAAACTTAAGTCTTTTCTGATGGTAAGAAGACATCGCGGACTCTTATGACTTCAGAGAAATCACGATCAATTTACTGTAACAGCTGTTAGTACCTACTATGTATGGCCACGCTCTTTAAATTAGGACCCGTATCTTTTTTTTCTGTAAATTTTTACCGGCCGGGATTTAAGGGGATCCCAAATTAAAGTTTTTGACTGTACCGTGGTATTATAAAACAAAGAAATAAAAGCATTTGCTTCAGTTTACGTTGACCGCATCCCACTACTTCTCGTTGTTCTACTAGTTTGGTTTTTTACCTAGGAGTAGGTCAATATGGTGCGATATTACGTATTTTAAATGATTTAATATACAAAGAAGCCACATTTAGGTGGTCATATCACAAAATTTGAGATGGCATTCATTAAAACTACACAGTCATTTGAAGTTAAAAGTGCTGCCTATTTGCATTACTAAGGCATTACTACTTTTTTAAAAGAGTTCAATATCCTTCGATTTTGTGCATGTAGAATAAAGGGCCGTGGGAGAGGCAGTGTTTCTAGATCGTGAGATTAAGGTATAGCTAGATGACACGGGTGACCTGACATTATTCCCGTATATGGCGGGAATAAGTTGGCAAGTCGGGATTTTTCGTCGAAATAGGAACTAAGAATAAATTGCCTAACAATCAAATTTCTTTTCTTTTTCTCGTTTGAGTATCAACTTATAAATAAATAAATATTGGGGGACAATCTTACACAAATCGACCTAGTCCCAAACTAAGCAAAGCTTGTACTATGGGTACTAGACGACGATATATATACTTATATAGATAAATACATACTTAAATACATAGTAAACATCCAAGACCCAAGAACAAATATCCGTGAAAAATGCACAAATAAATGCCCTGGCCGGGATTCGAACCCGGGACCTCTAGCTTCGGAGGCAGGATCACTACCAACTAGGCTAAACAGGTCGTCAAATGTTATGTTCGCCATGGACTTACTAAAGTAATACGCGCTTGTGTGACACACCAAACCTCTGGTTATGTTATGACTAAAACTTTAGTTTAGTTAGAACATGCTGGTCTGCTAGTTTGTCCGTTAATAATAGCACATGAAATGTTGTCAGCAGCTCACTTTTTTACCTCAGATATACAGTGTATGTTGCAGAAGAACAACTCATGACAAATTTTATCTAATTTCTTTTTGCAGTTTTGCACGATTTAGTATCTAACAGCCAAACATTCACAGTGTATGCAGGATTAGTATGAGAATAGCTAAAAGTAGAGGAACGTCCCTGTAAAATACCCTCTGTCAAGGAATTCGTTGCTTATTAAATGATGTTTCCAGGTCACAAGATTCTCACCTGGGAAACTAGGTCGTCCCAAATTTGAACGCAACAATGTCTACTGACGGTCCTTTTCCCTTTATCTGTCAACAGAGAATCTTGAATCTTAAACATGTTTACACATGGAATTTTCACGGCAGATGAGAGTGAGGGTTCGTTGCTAAGGCACGGTCGCCATTAAACGTATATATACTGTACATGCTGCTAAAAACACATAAGAACATGCACTTTAACCCCATGATAATAAAGTCGTATTTACATGTGTCTATATCACTCACGTATAAACTGCCACTCCGGGCGACATGACACACACAGTGCACGGTCCGGTGGCAGTGTGCTACGTGTGGGAGTGTACAGTGCGCCGTTAACGCCGATGCACTCATCTTGAGAAAGAACTCCCGTAGAGTTCGAAACATGTCGCCCCTAGTGACAGTATGTTTTAGTAATACAGAGCCTGTAATAGGAGCAATAAATTTAAAGGACGCTTCCTTAGAGCATCTGCAGTAACGTCTTGTGTCCAAAAATAAATATATTTTCGATTGGGAGAAATTTTGATCTAAAGTTATGACCTCCAAGAGGTAGTAGCAGTTCGTGAAGTAGTTATGATGAAGGAAGAATTTGGCCAATTTTCCAACGAACGCTGATAAACCAATAGCCACGAGAAATACTGGGAAACTGAAAGTGACCTTCTATAGACTAGTAAAGGCGAAAAAGTCGTTCTTGGGAAATTGTATCAAATTCTACAATAAAATTCCACCACATTACTGAACTTAGCAATTCTAAATTCAAATCTGTAGTAAAACAAACACTTATTTCAAGAGCATATTATAAGATAAACGATTACATCATGGATAGGGATGTTTGGCAGTGATAGCGTCCTGCACGGGTAATCTATCGCGAAAATATGTTTTCTACTGTAGCATTGTTATTTAAGTTATTTTGTAGTAGCTGACACTGTAATTTATATTTAACTATACAATGTATATTGTTTTGAAAAAATGACACCTCGCCGAGTTTCTTACGCCGGTTCTTCTCGTGGCAGAGGTATATTTTTCCGAACCGGTGGTAGTTTATTGACGTTCATAGGTGCATGTAATATGCCTAATTTGAAGAATAAACTACTTTTACTTTTTTTTTTTTACTGATGTTAGTGCATAAAATTAGCAAAACCTGGACATAATTCGATAACCGTAATTTTCTTTTCTATGATTTAATGTATTGTTAGTTATACTTAAAATTAAAAGAATTAAACATTTTAAGGCACCGCGTCAATGTTAACACTTTTGACGTAGTTATTGTGCATAGAGAAGCCGTTTAATTTTTATTAATTTATCACCATAGTTGCAGATCTCTAAAGTCACAAATATCGGTAATTATTGGAAAACCAAATACATAACTACGTCAAAAGTGTTTAATTGATGCCGTCAACATTTTATTAGTACTATAAGAAACGTATTAAACAAAAAATATATACGATAATTGATTAAATGATATTTTTTCTTATCATAATACAGGTACTTTCACAATAGTACATTACTACAGAGGCCGGGACGAAAGGGGTTGCCGGCCGAAGACATATATACGGCGGGTAACCCCAAATTTCCCGCAGAGGTATGTATAGTGTTTTTCTCAAACATGCAATGAAATAAACAACAAAAAAAAAATTAATACGCATAGTGGCAGAATGTCATGATGCCTGTGCCACAAATTTATGTGGAATGGAATTAAAAAAGAGGACATTGCCGGCCTAGGCCTGCAAGATTTGTATGAAATTCCATTAACGACCTCTTGTGCTAGCCGCACCTGAAACGTCATACTTCGCAGCCTATTATAAGGAACATAACATCAATATTTCATTGCACGTTTGAGAAAAGTTATTTATTATGGCTTACTTACAAAATCAAAATGTGTTTAAAATTAAGTTTTATGTGTTTTTTTTAACATTGACGCGGAGCTTTAAAATGTTTAATTCTTTTTATTTTAACCATAACTAAAACTACTTTAAATCATAGAAAAAGAAAATTACAGTTATCGAATTATGTCCAGGTTTTGCTAATTTTATACGTCTATGTTGGCGCCTCAAGATCACAGCGCGGCAGTCACCGTTGATTTTGAGGTAGCATCAAGTGATGACTCGTAATCGTTGTTGTTGTCAGTATATTTTTGGGATATAAAAAAAAATACAAGTTTCAGTGTTTTTGCGACTTCAAAAACAATAGGAAGTTCTCAATTCGTCGGATATATTTTTTTTTATGTATGTTCACCAATTACTCGGAGACTATTCGACCGATCTCGAAAATTATTTTTTTGTTTGAAAGGGTATGTTTTCTAGTTGATCCCATTGTCATCAAGTCTGGATCTGATGTAGGGATCTTAGAGAAATCGAGGGAAGTCCTCAATGTATGTAAGTAGGAGAGGCTGAGTAGAAAATTATGGAGTCGGTATTTTTTGTTAAAAAATCAATTGTTTAAAATAAATAGTTATTAATATCACTCCAGTAGAGTAAAAAAGTACACGTAAGATATATATGCATAAAAAATGCAAAAAAACTTTCTTTTCCAATTGAAACCATTTGGTGGTGAGTTCAATAGTGTACCATTTAATTATTGCTCCTAGTACAGGCCAAAACCTATATAGTTTTAAACATGACTCACGAAAACTTAAGTTCTAGTCTTGTTTAGATATTTAAGAACACGTTATTTACTCTGATTTATCTGGTGGATGGTCGGCCTAACAAGGGGCTGAACACTTTTGTACCGTGTCGCTTTAACGTCTTGTTTAAAATGTCATACTCTAACGGGTAGTAATAATAATAATCGTATGGCATTTATTTTCGAACCGTGAGATCTTCGAAAAGACAAGTACGATTGCCAGTTTTGTTGCACTTTTAGCACCACCCAGGGGTCACGTGTAGGGTAACGGTCGGTACTCCGTACGGACGTGGTGCAACTTCGATCCCCCTTTGTCAAGTGAGTGGGCAACTTGACTGTTAGAAGTTCTCAAGCCGCCCGAATGCCTCTAACTTGGCTTAACGACTGCTGTCGTAGACAACAGCCGGGATCAACGGCTTAACGTGCCTTCCAAAGCACGGGAGCGCTCAGTTAGTAACCACTCAAAGCGGCCACCCATCCAAGAACTGACCTGCGCCCACATTGCTTAACCTTGCATACCGCACGCGGTTCGCGGGCGCCGCTGGGCCGGGAGCGCTCCCTTCTAACGGGTGAGAGCGACAAAGTCCCAAAGTGTCCAGCTACTTATGAGGCCGACAGTACTGACGATACGGACACAATGCCTTAGTAGCCCTTAATAAATCGTTTCTTATTCAACCTTAACCTATATTTTACAAAGGGGCATGATAAGACGTTCCCTTAATAATGGGTTTTCATGATAATGGTCTTCTGATATTCATGATCGAGTATTATTCCCGATTTTAGGAGGATATTTAAGCTACGCACGATACAATGATATTTATGGATACATGTAATTAATATACCATTGATAGTGTTTCAGGTGGAATTCAAACAGAATCAGGTAAGTTCAGATTGTAAAATACTCAAAACTATTAGTTACTTGGGTTTAAGGTTTACGTAGAGAAATGGTTTTTCTATTTTCGATATTTTCTTGGATGAATGTGTGGATTTTATTTAAATATTTGTTTCTATGTATATTGTATATCACTAGCTGGAATAGATAAAATTTTACTTTATTTGACAGTTATTTACACTTGACCCACTTGTAGGCTAACCCTGTTTGAACAAGTTGTTATCGAATCGAATACACTTGACTAGCCTTAAATATCCACCCCATAAGCGCGACAAACTTAATTCTTCCGGCCCCAAACCCACAGTCGACGCAATAATATATTGGTTGCCCGGCTACTCGGCTGCTAAAATAACTTGGCTGAATCAGCCTTCGCAGAAAATTGTGGGTAAATGTCTTGAGTGCTCCGTAGCGCGAGCCGTGAGAGAGATAGATGTATGGAGAAAATGGCAGCGTCTCTTTCTGCAGCTTTTGTATGAATTGGGGCTGATTGTTTCAGATTATCGTGGTAGTTTAGGTATTGATGTATTCAATTCCTTTGGTGAATGGAATAGGTTATGTGCAAATGGTACTAAATACTCGTATATTACTCCATCATCATCATCATCATGTCAGCCGAAAGACGTCCACTGCTGGACATAGGCCTCCCCCAAAGACTTCCACAATGACCGGTCCATGGTGTGGGTCGCCTGCCCACGCTACGCCTTCCGGTACGTGGTCGCCACTCGAGAACCTTTCCGCCCCAACGGCCATCGGTTCTTCGTGCTATGTGCCCCGCCCACTGCCACTTAAGTTTAGCGATTCGGAGGGCTATATCGGTCACTTTGGTTCTGCTGCGGATGGCCTCATTCCTGATGCGATCACGCAGAGAAACTCCCAACATAGCTCTCTCCATTGCCCTTTGGGTGACTTTGAGCCTTCTTATGAGGCCCTTAGTAAGCGACCACGTTTCAGTGCCATATGTCATCACTGGCAACACACACTGGTCAAAGACTTTTGTCTTGAGGCACTGTTACTCCATTACAGTAGAATTTTTTTAGAACACCTATTTGACAATTATATTTTGATGTTTGTAGTGATTAGGCTAAGAGCGCTCGTGGCCCAGTGGCACCCGCGTACTGCGTGCGGTATGCGAGGTTAAGCAGTGTCGGGCGAGGTCAGTCCTTGGATGGGTGACCGCTTTGAGTGGTTACAAACTGAGCGCCCCCGTGCTTTGGAAGGCACGTTAAGCCGTTGATCCCGGTTGCTGTCTTTGATAGCAGTCGTTAAGCCAAGTTAGAGGCCTCCAGGCGGCTTGAGAACTTCTAACAGTCAAGTTGCCCACTCACTTGACAAGCCTATTCCCAATAAGGTCGGTTTTCCCCTCGGGTTGGAAGGTCAGATGGCAGTCGCTTCCGTAAAAACTAGTGCCTACGCCAATTCTTGGGATTAGGTAGCGGACCCCGGGCATTCTTCAGGATGCAACTGTACTGGGAATAACGCTCGGATGATGATGATGTAGTGATTAGGCTAAGACATAACTGTTTGTCAAATCTAGCGATTATGAATTGTATAAACGATTCGATCAACCGATTTTACTGGCTATTTTTAATCGTACGTATTAATTTCATTACTGGGGAACCTGCAAGCCTACTATACATCTAAATTAATAAATAATGGATATGATAGTCAATAGAAAAAAAATATTAATATCAGAGAACTGCTACTTATTCTCAGAAGTCCCCATGACACATCGATAGATCGGTAGCTTACAGCAATAATTTAAACCGATCTGTCGTCAGTATTGGAAAAGGAAGGAAATTTCAGATCTCAGGAAATATGTAAATAATAAATTAAGTAAATATTACAGCACGGTTAGAACAAGACTGCGCGCGCGCTCGCTCACGCGCGAGATAGACTCTCCGTTCTCTTCTATTTGGTACACACAGAAAAAGACGGATAGTCAATGGCGCACGTGAGATAGATCGCGCGCCGTCTTGTACTAGCCATGCTAGACGACTTAAATAATTAAATATTGAGGGACAATCTTACACAAATCGACCTAGTCCCAAACTAAGTAAAGCTTGTACTATGGGTACTAGACGACGATATACATACTTATATAGATAAATACATACTTAAATACATAGAAAACATCCATAAGGCCCAACAACAAATATCCGTGAAAATTGCACAAATAAATGCCCTGGCCGGGATTCGAACCCGGGACCTCTAGCTTCGGAGGCAGAGTCACTACCAAATAAGCTAAACTTATCACGCGCAATTCATTTTCGATGGTGTTTGTGGAAATTAATTTAAGATTAATTCCTTACTTCTTTCTTGTAAACTTAATTGATCATCATCCTCCTAGCGTTATTCCCAGTACAGTTGCATCCTGAAGGATGCCTGGGGTCCGCTACCTAATCCCAGGAATTGGCGTAGGCACTAGTTTTTACGGAAGCGACTGCCATCTGACCTTCCAACCCGAGGGGGAAACTAGACCTTATTGGGATTAGGCTTGTCAAGTGAGTGGGCAACTTGACTGTTAGAGGTTCTCAAGCCGCCCGGAGGCCTCTAACTTGGCTTAACGACTGCTATCATAGACAGCAACCGGGATCAACGGCTTAACGTGCCTTCCAAAGCACGGGAGCGCTCAGTTAGTAACCACTCAAAGCGGTCACCCATCCAAGGACTGACCTCGGCCGACATTGCTTAACCTCGCATACCGCACGCGGTACGCGGGCGCCGCTGGGCCACGAACGCTCCTGTAAACTTAATTGATGAACCTACTCTAAATAAGGGAGTTAACGGAATTCTATTGAAAATAAGAAACATTGTTATATTATATTCTTACCATCCATGGTCTACGGAAACAAGGTACAAATACAATACAAATACAAATAGAATATTCCCAAAAAATTACAAAAACAGTGACATTTTATGCTGACCCCCACACTAGGCATGGCCTGTTCCGTGGGGGAGATGATACAGTTGACATAAAAATATTACATTAGCGGCTAGTGGCAACCATGTTAGTGACGACAGAAAGAATAAAAATACTAAATCTTAGTCATTAATAAAGCAAACCTAAATTATGAAATCTTACTTTATAATTCATAGTAGTAAACAAATGGAATATAATTCTAAATGTAAGTTGTGTGTGCGTGTGCGTGCGTGTGTGTGTTTTATTGTGTACGTGTGCGTGTGCGTGAGCGTTTGTGTGTGTGTGTGTGTGATAGGGTTAATATGTTATCCTTATAATATTTTCTGTGTCTAAATAGGATAAGTTCATCATATTAACTGTTAAGAGCTTTTTTGCTTCGACGACAGAGTATTCTTTAAAATTATATAACTTAACTAGACGATTGTAAATTAGGGGGTGCAGAAAGACGGAGAAATGATGTGCAAATGTAGTTTTGACAGCTGTAGTAGGAATTTTAAATATTCGATTTTTAATCAAGCTATTGTAGTTTGGTGAGTTGAGAACCATTTTGTGTACCGACAAAGCCACCCTTAAAAAGTAGAGCTTCCGCACACTAAGTACTTGAGCGTCCCTGTATAAGTCCTTTGTAGGATACCTAACTGATCTCTTCAAAGCTACCTTTAACACCGCTCTTTTGCGCTCTCTCTAATTTAAGAAGGATAGACGAAGTTGAACCTCCCCAGGCAAGAATGCAGTAATTAATTATTGATTGTCCAAGAGCAATATAAATAGTTTTTAAAAGAGCGTAATCAGCTGACTCTCTTAGCATCTTCATGGTGTGAATCAGTTTTCGGACCCTACCCGATACCGCCGCCACATGCTGTCTGAAGTTTAGTTTGTCATCTATCACAATTCCTAGGTACTTTATTGAATTAGTTCTTGACATGTGATCACACGTACAATTTTGAGCTGAGGAATTAGTACAGTTCCGGTTGTGAACTTTCAGCTCCCGCTGTAGTGTTGGTGAAGAAGCCGCCGTCTTGTGAAAGCATAGGAATTTCGTTTTTGTTGTGTTTAGAGTCAGGAGATTCTGCTTAAGCCAGCTTGACCTCAGTGACATACCATGGTCAACATGACTATAAACATTTTCCCAAGAGCAGCCGTGGAAAACGATAGTTCAGCATTCTGTAATGGAGTAAGTGTAATGTCGTTAATATATAAAAGAAAAAGAGTAGGACCTAGAATGCTGCCCTGTGGTACGCCAAATGAAACCGCTCTCTGGTCACTAAGATGCTCCCCGATTTTGACACACTGCCTTCTTTCAGTCAAGTAACTAGTAAACCACATTAGTGTGTTCCCTCGGAACCCGTATGCCTCTAGTTTTCTCAAAAGGATGGGGACAGACACCGTGTCGAAGGCTTTGGCTAAGTCGAGAAAGACTCCGACACAGGCCCGACCCTCATCGAGATGTGAAGAGACCATTTTTGTGAGAAGAGTAACGGCATTTTCGGTCCGTTGTTAAAATAGTCCAGCTCATACCTAAGTACGAAAGTCTAGAAACATAAGTAGCAGATCTAGGACTCGCGGCAGCGTGTCCAGCCAAGTTCACCCCAAGAAAAGGCGAACAGCAGCCGTGAGTTTATATTACACGAACCGTTTGGAGCCACTTTTGACCCCCCAATAACTCCAAATCTCAGTCAAAGTCAAGTCAAAATATTATTTATTCAAATAGGCCTAGCAACAAGCACTTTCGAATCGTCAGTTATAACATGTATTAACATATATATTAATTAATTATTTAGAGCAATTTATTGATGCTATTATTATTCTTCAAAATAAATATTGTATTGTTGTAGACATGTCAAAGTAAGAAATTATTTTGTAGTAAAATTCACAATAGGATCGTCAAAACATAAATAATAATAATAATAATAATAATAAAAAATATATAAAAAAATAGAACTATCTAACATAAAAAATTAAATTTGGTACATGTAGATCCTTTAGAACAACTAGAACCCCAAATTTCATAAATATAGGTTTAATCATTATTGAGATATAAAACAAAAAAAAAACGGCATTTTTACCACTGACTGACTGACTAGTAATCAAAAACCAAACCCACTTCCAGGTAACCTAGAAAACTGAAATTTGGCATGCAGCTTAGTAATCGTATGTGTACACCAGAAAAAATCATAAAACAGTGTTTTTTTTATTTGTTTTATTATTATTATTTATGCTAGTTACCTCAGAACTCCGTCATTTATTAACCGATTTGGAAAAATCTTTTTTTGTTTAAACGGTATACTTCAGGGGTAGTCCCATAGTTATCAGGTAAGAATCTGATCATAGAGTTCTGAAAAGAGAAATCGAGGGAGCTCTTCAAATATTTGAGGTGCACCTATAGCGATTTGGGTATTTTGTATAGTAACTCGTGCATTCGCTCTTAAAAAATCACCATTTGGCGAAGATTGACAAAAAGTAATGATATCCCATCAAAAACATAAATGTGAACAGAAATGGGAGCCAAGTTCAATAATAAGAATATGCAATGCTTGGTTGTCGTTTTTACCGACAAAAGAATTGAGATCTAAATGGGTTCCAAGTTCCGTAGATTCTCTGAAATGGTGCCAAGTCCGGCACTACATTGTTTACATTAAAACTAATTTACTGCGGCTTAATGCATTTTGAGCCATAACTTGGCAGTTTTCTATGCAGTATGTTATAATAACGTAAAAGCTGTTGGAAGTGTTGGATATTTAAGAAAACTGCCAAGTATAAAATGTTAATGAAATCTACAATAAATAAATACCAAACAGAAATAGGTATAAGGTTTCAGACATTGGTTAATGTAGCCCTTTTCATGCTTGTTTTTTTCTGAATTCATGTTTATATCGGTTATTTATGATCTGTGTATGTAATAGTGTTGAAGCACAGAGCGCGGAATTCATTTTAAAATCGTCCGTTCACGCCGGAACTTTTGCCCTTAAGGAATTAAAGGCGTGATGGTTACATGATCGCGTCACGCGTGTACCTGTCTTCCCTTTGAACATAGTTGAAATTGTTTCTAATCAATGTTTGGAACAACACAATCGGTTCGAATACCAACATTATGGCTTTGTCGTAAGGTGGACATTGTAAAGACATTATTTGCAGATTAGGCTCATTTCAAAATTATGTTATTTTGATTAATCTCTGAAAATAGACAAACTGATATCAAAGCAGTTGTAATCATACGTGGGCTGTGGGTACAGAGATTAGTTAAGATGTTCTGTTATATGATTGCTTTTTCCGATAATTGTTGTAATGTGATTCCTTATCCGGATGAAAGGATTGGATACATCATTTTTAGAGTTCCGTACCTTAAAGGGAACAATGAACCCGTATAGAATCACTTCAAAATCAGAATCAGAAATCATTTATTGACAAATTGTGCAAATACGAGAAGTTGTTACAAAGTCCGATTCCTAACATTGTCCGTATGTCCCTTTTTCTCAGAAGCGCGTGAAGATACCAAGTTAAAATTAATAATAAGTAGTTAGGTCTGCAATTCTTTGTAGTTTTGAAACATGAACTAAACTTCTAAGTTAACGTAATCAAAAGATACGGCTGTTTATGCTACATAATGCCGCATTTTTAAAATTCTTTATTTCGCAACGGATTAAAAATCTATAGGGCAGTTTACTTTGACTTACAATTATGAAAATTATTATGAAAATTGGAATCAGGGTCTTACATTAAAGTAAGTGAATACGGCGACTTCCTGACTTGGCGGGGTGGGATCGATATGTCATAGGTATTTTGCTTTTTGACGTGAGCTTACTAATGTGAGATTTCCTCACTTGACGAAATACTGTCCGTATTACGTTTGCGCAGTAGAAATACCATGCGCAGAAGTGTGGCAGTACTGTATTGGTATTGGTTGACACTGACAGCTGTCAGTTTTCTCATATCGTACCACCTCCGCATCTACAAGTCAGGAAGGCGCCTAAGTATGAAAATTTTGCATTAGTTACAATAAAGCATCAAAACAACCAGCGTAAAGGACACCTAGTTGCCAGTAAACACTTAATAACTGGAGCTCAAGTTATACTAGAAACGCTATAATATTAGTAATTGCAAGAAAGGTACGGGCCCTTTATGCGCTAGTCCGACTCGCACTTAGCCGTTTTTAGGATTCCGTACCCAAAGGGAAAAACGGGACCCTATTACTAAGACTGTCTGTCACCAGGCTGTATCTCAAGAACCGCGATAATTAGACACTTGAAATTTTCACAGATCATGTATTTCTGTTGCCGCTTAACAACAAATATTAAAAACCGGCGAAGTGCGAGTCAAACTCTTTGCCGTTTTTATAGATAATGGTACGGAACCCTACGTGCACGAGTCCGACTCGCACTTGGCCGGTTTTTTTTATAGTAAGGTCAGTAAATATGACGAGGGCTGTGACTAACAGAATTAGGGAAACGTCGTCGGATAAGAGTGAAAGTATAGCTGAGGAACAACGCCGGCGTGACATTTGTCGACTAATTGCGGAGAACTTCCCTATATACCTATATAATTAAATAATTACATTATACACGGTGAATTTCAGTAAGCCAACAGATTTTAACCATCGCTTCTTAAGCCTAAACGGAGTAAAAAAACAGCCAAGTGCGAGTTGGACTCGCGCACGAAGGGTTCCGTACAAATATTTTTCTTTTTAATTTTTATCAGTAATAAGAACGTTAAATAATATCAAGTAGAATTTTGGTCAAGTGCGAGTTGGTTTTCAGTTTTCCCATTCATTTTGATACCCAGCGCCTGATGAACACAATGAGCAACATTCTAAATTTATTTTTGTGTTGGAGCGTCTTTAAATATTTATTTTATTTGGTTTTTAGTATTTGTTGTTATAGCGGCAACAGAAATGCATCATCTGTGAACATTTCAACTGTCTAACTATCACGGTTCATGAGATATAGCCTGGTGACAGACGGACAGACAAACATACAGACAGACAGACAGACGCACGGACAGCGGAGCCTTAGTAATAGGGTCCCGTTTTACCCTTTGGGTACAGAACTCTAAAAAGTTATATATTAATAGTTTTCGGCTTAATTTTCGAGATACCTATTCATTATTTTAAGAAATTTGCAAGTAAAAAAGTCTCAAGTATAACACACACTAAGGACGCGACTAGGGTATGTAAATTTCCCGGAAATTCCCGGGAAATTTCTTACAACTCGGGACCGGGACTGCAATCCCTAGACGCGACGTAGCTAGATCCACCTGACATTTTCATGCGCAAAACCACTAACCGCTTGACCATTAGAGGGCGCAGTACGCTCGGTCTGGCTCGGTTCTCCATACAAACGTATTTACCCTCTCATTTTAAAACACCATGCTAGAATAACATGAAAATTTGTATACACAATGGGATCCGGCATATCTAGGTCGGAAATTAGTTTCTGTTGCTAGAAAATGTAAAAGAAAAAAATACAGCGGTTTTTTGAGTTTTTTCCGGCTTGTATGAAAACCTTAATAATCGCTGTATTTGTACTGCGCACTCTTACCTAACTTCACTCGTCGTTTGTCGTTTCTTGTCGGAGTCTTTCGTGAAGTGTGAAGTTTTTTCTTTCACTCCTTTCACTAAGGATCTGTTCACAAGAACTTCACTTTTTTTGTTTCAGAAATTAAACTATTAAATAACAAACTTTACGTAATTATTAGAAAAGTTGCCGTAAAAATAAACGGGCAAATAGGCATATAAACTTCATTATTTCTTAAAGATTCTAAAAGTTTAAGACACCACTTAAAATCTTTTATAATAACACTTGAACTTTAGGATTCTCCGAATTAATACAACAATCAGACAAGCTCAGCTTCAGTTTTCTTTTGCAAAAAAGTAATAAAAAAAACATGAGAGAGAGAAACTCAAAAGAAGAGAACCCACATCCACGTAATGTGGCGCAGGATTATTAGGAGGGCTGACCCCAAATGAACTGGGACAATAACCAGGATAAAGAAGAAGATTAATAATAATATTACGGGACAATCTGACAAATTACTAATCGACCTAGAACCAAACGAAGCAAAGCTTGTACACTATGATTACTAGACGACAATATACATATTTATACATATAGATAAATAAATTAGCCTAGTTGGTAGTGGCACTGCCTCCGAAGCTAGAGGTCCCGGGTTCGAATCCCGGCCAGAGCATTATTTGTGCATTTAGCGCAGATGTTTGTTCCTGGGTCTTGGATGTTTTCTATGTATTTATCTATATAAGTATGTACATCGTCGTCTAGTACCCATAGTACAAGCTTTGCTTAGTTTGGGACATCGACTAGTATTTGTGTAAGATTGTCCCCCAACATTTATTTATTTATTTTATTTAAATACGTATTCAAGTATGTACAAACATAGAAAACATCCAAGAATCAGGAACAAATATACCACACAAATGCCCTGACTAGGATTCGAACCAAGGACCTCTGGCTTCGTAGGCACGGTCACTGCCAACTAACCCAAAGTGCTATGACTATTGGCCACAGGAGAGACTTGTTTTCACAACTTTGTATGACCCACCCGCGCTAGCGTTAAACACTACTCGTAGTCTTTCACACGCGGTTATGTCACGGTTCACATAATGATGGGAGAAAGTGGCCCGGTGGGTACGGTATCGCTAATCGGTTAAATTAAACGCTCAATACAGTTGTTCACGCTGGATTCACTCTATTGTCTATGATAGTTATTTAACATCCGCCCATATTATTACCATGTCAGCGAGCAAACGAGCGTACGGCCTATAAGCCCAGACACTATCAGTAATAATTTTATGACAGTATTTTGTACGAGTACATTCTTATCCCCTTATTCATAAAGCTTAACAAACCTCAGTTAGCTAAAGTTTGTTTTGTCCCTTTCTCACAAACATAAATTTCAAATTGACAGATAAAGACAAACCAACTGTAGCGGCTTGTTAACTAATATTGGCTTGATAGACGTTTATGAATAAGGGGGTTACTCTCATTTCGTATAATAGAAAGAGATGGGTAGTGATACACTGTCATTATTACTGATAGTGTCGTGCGGGTTTTATGATGGCACAGTCGCCATCAGATAACGGAAAAAACAGGGTGCTCAAAATCATCTGGACACGACTCTATTATCAAGACGTTAGAGTACATGTTCATATATTTTTGAGTATCCTGAAGAGTCACATATTTGATGTAACCAGACGTAGGTTTTAGTACTCTGATGCGATTTTGCAATAAGTTTTAAGTTAAGTGTATAACTACGAGAGCATAATTAGTTTTAATTTACTTTTCGAGCAGCAATGTTGTAAATAAATTTGACATATGACAGAAGCGGAACACTTTTGTTTAGTTAAATAGCTGTCCTTAAAGTATGCGGTTATAAGTATCAAACATACACGATGTAGATAAAAACATAATTCATACCAAAAAAAATCCGACTCCAATTTTGTACTTGCTATGCCACAATTTGTGGTTTCCGTGAGCCAATGCTTGGTTACCTATAGAAAATACCGATATCGGCATATGCGTGCCTATCAAATTCGAGGAATTCGCTCGATTCCTCCTAGTTCCCATCATCAGACCTTCACCAAATTTATATGGGACCAACGTCCTACCTGCTTTCAAACGAAAAAAGAATTATCAAAAACGGCTAACGTGGTCAAGAGTTATCGGGGAACATACATACATACATAAAAAAGCAAACATGCGGACGTACTGAGTACCGTCACATGAAAAACCGCTGGAATCGCCGCGCCAGCATTCCGATCTGGAATATTCTCAAGTCATCAGACCGGAAATGAATCGAGACCGTTTTTTGTATGCCGTATTGCACATTGCACATATATACATCCCGGCGTGTATTAGGCCTTTAGACGCGCCGTGCAAGCGACGAGTCACGAGGAGCGGAAAACGTGTGCAAAAATATGTGTACAGTCTGTCTATTTTACCAATAGACCTCGGCTTTCTATCGCTATCGCACTCATTCTTGCAGCTGACAGAATACTTGTCATCAAAACCGAAGATTGCAGAAGTCTATTTAATCGAGCGAACGAAGCGAGCGAAGCATCTCCGTTTCAGCTTTCTCGTATATATGGCGGCTCAAATTGTGTATACAAAGTTTCATGTTATTTCAGCAAGGCGTTTTAAAATGAGAACGAAACTACGTTTGTATGGAGCAATCGAGTTCAGCCGAGCGTACTGGGGACTCTTAACCGCCCAAGTAGGGTATGTAAATTTCCCGGAAATTCCCGGGAAATTTCATACAACTCGGGACCGGGACTGCAAACCCTACGCCCAAGTTAAAGAGGCTGTTTATGGTAAGCCGGTAGCCATTTTAAAACGAGTTCTCAATAATTAAGATTAAATTATTTAGCTGCATAAGTTCTTTGTTCCGGAGACTTGGATGTTTTCTATTTATTTTTATCTATTGAATATATCGTCGTCAAGTACCCATAACACAAGCCTTACAGAGCTTACTTTGGGTTTAGTTCGATTTGTGTAAAAAATTGTCACTTAATATGTATTTTAAAAAAAGTATTTTTTTTTTGGTTTGGTACTTAGCTGTCGTTCGACCAGCAGACTGGACGCTTATTTTGATGATCATTAGTACTAAAAAAAACAAATGAAGAAATACTCATGTTTCTTCTTTTTTTTATATTTGCGTGCATACATATGTCCTGTACCACAATACTATATTTAAAAGACAACTCTACGAATATCCAAATTGTGTAATCACGAATAAGGTATCGGAGTAGTTACATGCTCTAAGTACTCGTATTTTTTTTTACCTGAACGGCAAAGACGCGTTTCCAGGTATTTCAATAGTTACATCGCAAAATCAAAATCCAGATTAAAATCCCGACAAAATAATTTAAAGTTTTCTGATACTTTCTCGTACGAGTCCCAAAAGAAGAAAATAGATGCTTAATACCTAAGTCTGCATTTGTATTAACCAACAAAATTTAAAGATCCGTTTATAATAATCAGGAGAACGCTTTTCAAATACGGAGAAATATATCATGGATTTACGCAAAGCAAACAATAGAATGAATCACTTTTTGGAAAATAAAATGGATACATAAGTAAATTAATTCCTAACTAATATCGAGGTATCTAGTTACGTATTTTAATTAGTTCTGTCGAGGGATCAAATTCGCTTAGCTTTTAATTTTCTGTCACGGGAAAATGGCACATTAAAAATCTATGTTACTCTCAATCTCGGCACCCTTCAAGAATGTCTTTGAATAAGTTAACGAACGTTGTAATTGCAGGCGTCTAATATCTCCCTCACAAATGGTAAAGTTAAATAAGGAATCCCAAGTTGAAAATAAGTTATATCTCGGAACAGGCCGTCACTCGGCTCAGCCGACATCAAAGTAAAAGTTTGTTGCTATTATTACAAATACAACCACGAATTAAATAAAAAGCTTGAGTCAAATACTAGCATAAAACACTCGCAGAAAGCCGTTAAAAATTAAAAAAAAACTCACGGTGATTGTCGCTCACAAAAATACTGTTCGATTTTTAAACGCGACTGTTAGGTATCGTCTGGGGCTGATACTGACTCGAGCGCAGGTGAAGTGAACGCCAGTCACCACTCTTGTTTCGCTAGTGTTAACCGACTAAACAACTAAAGTCGCTGACACCAAGATGTAGTACTAATTACCCACCTCCTTAATTTAACAGGTATATATTTGTCGTGTGCATTGAACTTTGCGTTCATTTGAATGAATTGTCATGCCCATCGGCTGTACGCGTCTTACATTTTTAATTCAACGGCTTTTTCATTTCGGTTTCGAAGTGCAGTAAGGGGGAAAGCTGCTGTTCTATTTCCTACCATTTTACGTGCCCCTTAAATTTAAATTTTGGTAATTCACTTGTTTAGTTTTTCCGACATTTTAGAGGGAAATAAAGTAGGTCCTACGTAGTGTTTTCTATTGTTAGCTTGGAAAAATAAAATCCATTCTAAAGTCACCTGCGGAACTTTTAGTCGGTATTCGTAAGTACATCAGTATATAAGTAACTGTACTTAAAGTACAAAAGGATCACTGTCTCTAGCATGACATCAAACCTGATGCATGACACGGAAATATACCATTTTTATGATCCGTAGCCAAAATGGCAAAAACTCTTATAGTGTCGTCATATCTGTCATGTCCGTCCGTCCCTATGTCACGGCCTATTTACTGGGGAGATTATAAGCACTACAATTATGAAATTTGGTTATTTTGGTTTTGTCTATTCTATGAACCGCTACAGAAAAGTGATGTGTTTTTTTTTTTTAAATTAGGTGGTCTCGCTGGAATTGTTTGCTGATATGATGATGATACCTAATATCACCATCATCATCATATCAGCCGAAAGACGTCCAATACTTGGGCAAAGGCCTTCCCCAAGGATTTCCACAATGACAGGTCCCGCGCCGCCCTCGTCCAAGGGCTTCCCTCGATCTCGATCAGATCGTCAGTCCACCTTGTTGGGGCCTTGCCACGCTGCGTCTTCCGGCGCGTGGTCGCCACTCAAGAACCTTTCTGCCCCAGCGGCCGTCGGTTCTACGAGCAACTTGAGTTTTGCAACTGAGCTATGTTGGTTCTGCTACGAATCTCCTTATTCCAGATTCGCTCTCGTAGGGAAACTACGAGCATAGCTAGATCCATAGCCCTCTGGGTGACCTAAAGCCTTCTTATTAGGCCCATCGGGAGCGACCACGTTTCGTTTCAGTACCGTATGTCATTACTGGCATCACATACCGGATAAAAACCTTCGTCTTACGACACTGCAGTGATTTGAACGAAATGAGACCTCGTCTTTTAGGTTATGCTTTAACTAAATTACAAACCCCTTTTACCATCTCTTTCCCGGTTACCCTTTGTTTGTCGTACGATAAATTAAAGGTTTTTCGTTGTCCAGAATTCCATTTCACTTTGTAGGATTCGATTACACGGTTCCATTAGTTTCATTTATTGTAAAAGTCGAGACGAGGGCTGTTTTAGTTTGCAGAGCCTTCTTTTTTAACTCTTTTTCGGCGCAACACAAAAGAGGGTTATTATAAGTTTAACATGTGTACCTGTGTAAATGTGTGTCCGTCTGTGGCATTTGAGTCCCTAACATTTGAAAGCGGCTTTGTTAACCGAAAGTCTTTTTATAGATGAAAGGTCACGCGTTACCCGTCATGCAATTTCAAGGAACTTATGTATGTCGCAACGGGATATTACACAATTACATTTTTATTATTGACAGTTTAATACGTGTTTTATACAAGGAAACTAGTCCACTATTATCTTTTGATATTCTAGGATATCAAAGGAACGTGAGTTGAAATTACCGCTATTTCCCCTATCCCCTATATTTATTGTTTAAAGCACTAGATAAGATACTTACAAAGTGTTAAGAGTAAGAGTGAGATAGGAAAATGTCGCTTTATTGTGTTATTTGTGGATTTTCAATGTAGCCATAAAGTTTAAATGATATGAGTAGTTTCCGATATACAAACTTTACCTCTTTATGGACCCAGTGAAACGAGGTCTACATTTCAGCTTCGGAAAAATGTATTTTCGTATATCCGGCCGGCGGATTTCCCGCTGTTCTATACAGGTCACATTTCTCAACCGATTCTCGTGACAAGTTTATGAGCAGGTTTGATTATCTGGGGGCACTAAGACGAGCCAAGCGAAGCGCAAGGGCACTACCTACCTTTTCTCGATGTGTTTCGTCGTTTTTTTGAACCCTCATAAAGTTGGTTTCCGATGTACCTGCTAGTTCATATTCTCAGGATATGATGTCAATAATAGAGTAATTAAACATACAAAGTCTCAATTGAATAGCTCTAATTTTTTTTTATTGATATCTATAATACACCGATTTCGTCACTGACACACTCACTGTGACACACTGATGATCATCAAAATGTTTGGCTACTTCCTGAAGTGCTAGAAAGCTGAAATTTGGTATGTAATCTAAGTTTAGTATACAACCCACAAAATAATTCATAAACTTATAACTTTCACCCCCCATCCCCTAAAATGGGGGGGTGGAAGTTTATATGAGACTTTCACCAATTTTATGAATTAGGACATGGAAGTTTACACGGGACTGTAGACAGTAACTAAAAAACCTATTAATAAGTCTGCCTAGCAACTTACAAAAAGAACTGAAATCCCACCAAAGAACATTTCATGTAAAATTTTGCCAAGACGACCACATAAGGTTTGCCCTGTGAAAAAGATATCAGATGTAGAGCCAAGCTTCTGAATCTACACGGCATAACTCTACCGACCCTAACTTCAACAAATTCTACATATCAGTAAATATGTATGGCTTGGCTGTTTCGTTACTTACTTCAGATCAGAAACTAAATATTTGCATCACCTCCACGACGGTAGCGAAACGGCGAAGCCATACATATTTACTGATATGTAGAATTTGTTGAAGTTAGGGTCTGTAGAGTTAGGTCGTGTAGATTCGGAAGCTTGTGAGCGTCAGGATGACAGGACCATGATAGATTTTTATATCGAGAGTAATTCCAAGTTTTAGTACCTTTTTAGTACTATTTGGTACCTGACATCGTAAAATTTGTACCTCGCTAAAAATCCAGAAATATTGAAAATATAGTGGTCAGCCATTCTGACATCAGGTTGACAGGACCAAGTCTAATTCCTCTAGTTGCAGGCGTTATACCGAATCCATCTTTTCGTAATTATTTAGTACCTGATTTGTACCTTGATGATGATATTCAGTATTTTATAAAGACTTACAAAAAAAAAGTTACACTAAGAATAAGCTTTGATGGTCATAGCGCTGCAGTCCGTCGATTTGAACCGGACCTTAAATTTTGTTGAAACGTTATGATGTATTGCTATTAAAGTATTATATGCATAATAAGGGATCCTAAAAGCCGAGTCGCCGTAACAAAACGAGCATAGCGAGTTTTGTTATTTTACATGAAACATTTTACATGAAATGTTTTTGGTGGGATCATTATTTGTTTGTTGATACTGTTTCTGATAAAACTTTTTTGTTACGTGTACAGCCACTTTTATAGTATAAATCTAACGTCCTTATTATTGAATCCTTAAATAATAGTTATCACCTATTGCTCAACTTTATTATTATTAATACGACATAAAGAAAATGTCGAGTATTGGTAGCGTCAAACTTTGCGACATCTACTTAAGCAAAAAATAAGAAGATGACGCTAGATTTTCTAAAAACTGAATAGCTGATGGCCGGAGGGTATTGAAAAACCTTCTCTCTACTTAATGAATAAGCCTAGAGTGAACTAAAAGCCCGACAAAGATGGCACTCAGTCAAGCGCGAATTGTATTCGCGTATAAAAGTTCCCGATATTGGCTACGTGCGAAGTAGGTGGTGGGGGTAAGCTAGGCGATCGTAGCGCACACCATGGCAGAAATGTGTACTTCCCGGGGACCATTGTCAAATTTACTTTCACGTTTCCTATTGGTTTCTTAACGGTTTCCTACGATTCGTTTCGTTTGTATGTATTTATTTATTCTCTTATTTATTTCATTAACAATTCGAATACGGGGTCTTTCTCATTTACAAAAGGAAATAAAATATTCATGTGTCATTATTTGACATCTCTGAGTTTTGATATTGTCTCGGGACCTTTGACGTTTGACGTTTCAGACGTGCACATAGCCAATAGCCCTCTGAATCGCTAAACTTAAGTGGCAGGGGGCGTGGCACATTGCACGTAGAACCGTTGGTTATTGAGGCGGAAAGGTTCTGGAATGGCGACTGTGTCCGTGCGGCTCAACGTGGGTGAACTGATGACCTGGTAAAGGTCGGGGAAGTGCGCTGAATGCGGGTGGCGCAAGGCATTGTGGCAATCTTTGGGGTTTGGATGCCTCCAACAGTGGACGTCCTTCGGCTGATATGACTTCAAGCTTAGACATAACCACAGTAGATATATAGCCTAGAGCAGTAAAACAAATCCATACAAATGTCCGATTTGACGCACCCGCACAGACACACGTCATTACAATAAACTTAAGGAGATCTCGGGGTGTTTCGATAACGTGTGCCACGCACATATCGCGTAGTTGAAGAAGTTTTTAATAAACTAGCGCGTGCTGGTCATTTATAATGTGAAGAAATGATTTGATGAAAATGTGATTAAATATTAGAAATACAATTGAGGCATACTTATGTAATATTGTGTGATTTATATTTTATGAATTACTAGTTTCTCCCGCGACTTCGCCCGCGTGGAACTCGTTTAATCGCGATATCGCTCTCCCGTACAAACTTCCACCCTTCTTTTCACTTCCTTTAAGCATCATTTCCGGGATCGCCTCAAACTATCTCCATGCGAAATATTTCCTCAATCGGTTGATTGTGGCCTTAGAAGTATTTTCGTCTGATAATACAAAATGTATTGAAGGTAATGCATAAATTTTAATATAAATATAAAATAGAGAACGTAAGCAAAGCCGCGGCATATAAACAACTTAGAAAAGTTGATAAACCCCCGACATTTTCATTTCAAAGTTCAATATATCAAAAACGGCTTAACCGATTTTGACGAAATATATTTAAAAACCGGTTTCGTTTTCGGTTTAACCGTTAGGGAGCTACAATGCAACATACAAATACACAGATACCCAGGTTAAACTTCTAACACCCCTCTTTTTCGTTGCATCGGGGATTAAAAATATAGCCTATTTTAAGTAGTTTCGGAGATTGCGTCCCCTACACACAAACACTATTAGTATACCTAGATTACCCGCTAAATATCATTTGAGTGTCTACGGAGTAGAATACAAATCAATGTTTTAGTAAATATATTTACATAAATTGAGAGGTGCAACCCTATCGCTCTAACAAAGCCCAGGCCCAAAAAGGTCTTAAGTGACTTATTTGAGTTGCTGCCTTAAGAGGGCGCAGTACGCTCGGTCTGGCTGGGTTCTCCATACAAACGTATTTACCCTCTCATTTTAAATCGCCATGCTAGAATAACATGAAAATTTGTATACACAATGGGATCCGGCATATGATCCGGTAAATGAAAAAAAATACAGCGGCTTTTTGAGTTTTTTACGGCTTGTATGAAAACCTTAATAATCGCTGTATTTTTTCTCCATTATAATTTCAAGCAAAATAAACTATGGTCCGACCTAGATATGCCGGATCCCATTGTGTATACAAAGTTTCATGTTATTCTACCCTGGCGTTTTAAAATGAGAGCATAAATACGTTTGTATGGAGAACCGAACGTACTGCGCAGTCTTAAACTATATATATACTGTGACATAACCATCTTAATGACAGAGGTGATCAATAGATGTCATCTCATCATCCTCCTAGCGTTATTCCCAGTACAGTTGCATCCTGAAGAATGCCTGGGGTCCGCTACCTAATCCCAAGAATTTGCGTAGGCACTAGTTTTTACGAAAGCGACTGCCATCTGACCTTCCAACCCGAGGGGGAAACCGACCTTATTGGGAATAGGCTTGTCAAGTGAGTGGGCAACTTGACTGTTAGAAGTTCTCAAGCCGCCCGGAGGCCTCTAACTTGGCTTAACGACTGCTATCAAAGACAGCAACCGGGATCAACGGCTTAACGTGCCTTCCAAAGCACGGGAGCGCTCAGTTAGTAACCACTCAAAGCGGTCACCCATCCAAGGACTGTCCTCGCCCGACATTGCTTTACCTCGCATACCGCACGCAGTACGCGGGTGGGTGCCACTGGGCCACGAGCGCTCCTCCTCCCATCAATAGATGTCATCTAATAGGCATTAAGATGCATTGGGGCGTTTTACTTTCATAAACTCACGCCTGTATTACCAAAAGGAGTGGGCAGTGCTAAAGTAATTTAATCACAGTGCGTGTTTAATTATTTGGTGGTTAAAAGTTCCTCACACCATAGAATGGTCGCGTGCTTTCAGCATCACAATTAACTGACCATTGGTAAGCCTTATTGTAACGAGATAAGGTCTTTTAAAGTTAACTCTGATGCTAACCTTTCCGCTGTGGAGTGAACTCCCTGCCAAGGTTTACAGTAGGGCTATTTAGAGGATTGTATATTTTTAAAAAGACGCACAGGGCATAATTAATCTCTTCCCTGCCATTGACTTGATCAGCGCACATTTGTTGAGTCAGTATATTAAGCGCCTCACACGTCATAACTTTATATCAAAGTAAGTAAAGACCTCTAGCTTCGGAGGCAGTGTCACTAGCAACTAGGCTAAACAGACCGACAAAGCCAACACCATATATCTAAAGAGCAAGTAGTAGTTGTATTATGTCTGTAAAATACAGACTTTGACGTCCAGCGGGAAGAGGGTTCCATAATTATTGACTACGGAACCCTAATTAAGCTGCTTCTGCACGGCCACTTACCCTGCTTAAGCCCATCTTGGCGCATCTGCTCCCAAGGCCACCGACAGGTTTATTTTCAACAAGTTCATCGAGCCCAACAAAAGTAAAAGTAATATATACCTCGCCACGAATATCGCCTTTATTTTTAGTCGTGCTAATGTCAGAGTCGCTTGGGGTTCTTGACGGAATTCACAAAGTTTTGGGGGCATAAAAGGACTTATGAATATATAATAGCCATGAATTTTATCTACCTGTTTACTGGCGAAGTATAAAGGAATTTTAATCAGGGACTATATACTCCCTGATTAAAATCCGATCGATACCTATGGTTGTTTACAATGTCAATGAAATGAATCGTCTTAAGGATGATTCACAGTAGGCTTTCCGTGTCCGGGCCGGCTCGTTTTCTTCTAAAGAAATACGCAGGCCGTTGAGTTTGCTGTCATAGAAAACGGGCCGGCCCGGACACGGAACGGTCTACTGTGAATAATCCTTTAGTCGTATTTTATGTTCCAATCTCGAGCAAATAGGTTAGGTTAATAGGTATAGCAATTGGTTTTACCATACTTAATCGCAAAATGAGGAAAACTTCTGCGACTTCATTATATGTATTTTGTTTGGCTTTCGTTTAAAAGTTTCCTGTGAACTCAAAGTCATCTATTTCAGCATGGAACTTTTGGCGTTTTCATTTCGCTCGAGCGCCAAAATATCTCGCGTTTAGGGATTCCCTTTAAATATGAATTATAAATGTACTGCGTATTGTTTATTATGTACTAGTTTTTAGCTGTCGTGGAATGGTGCATCGAGACAAACCAAACTTGTTCAACGGTGCAATTTTAGCGAGAATTTATGTATTTAATATATAAAATATTTATATTTAAGGGCTCTTTCTAATTTTTGGTGGAGAGGAGGCGGTGCAGGATCAGTTATTTATATATCCAATCCAATATAACAATGCGTAGGGGCTCCCGAGTCATTGTAGCGCGTCAGGAATTTTCGCAGAGGCGCACACGGCTGGCTTTCACGCAATAATACGAAAACGCGTCGCGTCTCTGCAGGGGCGTCGCTGCCGTAGCCCCAACAGCCTCCTGGAGACAGTAGCAGAAACGAATGATGGCCCATTTCTGCATTACTGGAACAAGCTGCATGTGTTGTCCATGTAAGTAAGCAGACATTAGTTTTATTTTTTATTATTGTAATTTTATCATTTTATTTGTGTAATTGTAATTAAATATGGATTTTATCCGAAATAAATGACCATTATATATCGACATGATGCCCACGGCCATTTTCTACCATTGCACCGCTCGCCGTCGGCAGGGCATTCATCCTCACACCTTGGAACCTAAATGGTCGCGTACGATACGGTTTCAGAGGAATTTTCTCCCTCGGACGTTCCGGTTGTGGAATGAGCTACCTGCCGAGGTTTTCCTGAGGGACTACAGTATCGGGTTCTTCTAGAAAAGACTACATTTACCAGATTACCGACATTTCATTTCTGAAGAGCGCGGAGTCATAAGTTTGTGCACTTAAAACTTTAAGATATCTTATATAGAAAACTCCCGTGAGTTATGATGATGTGATATTTAATATGTCTTTAAGATATCTTATGAAATTCCAGTTGTTGGGAACCGTACCCAAAGGGTAGAAACGGGACCCTATTACTAAGACTTCACTGTCTGTCCGTTCGTGTGTCTGTCACCAGGCTGTATCTCAAGAACCGCTGAAATTGAAATTTGAAATTTTGACAAATTATGTATTTCTGTTGCCGCTATAACAACAAAGATCCGACTCGCACTTGGCCGGTTTTCTATATTTATTCACAACTGCTATATTATCCCTTAATGCACTGTGGCCTTAGATTTTAGTTAAGTATATTGGTGGTATTTGTTTTTGTAAATCACTGTTATTTAAAGAACCTTATTCTACAAAATTTACAAAACCTTATTGAAAACTCGAGAAATTATGCATTTTTGTTGAAATATTTAAATTGTACATGTGCATTAAAGTTCAAAATAAAACGAACCTTTCTCTACTCGTCGTCTTTAATGTTTGAACTGAGACTTCGTAGACCAAACTACGAAGCAACACATACCTTTTCTCTATGTAACTCATAAGACAACACTTTAGTGAACTATAATAAAATTGACCAATCACGTGTGGCCGTGGAACGGGCGCCTGCACGAAAAGACATCTTACTATGGGACTAGTTCGATTTGTGTAAAAAAATTGTCTCCCAAATATTTATGTTTTTTACATAATTACTTATTAGCTTTGTAAGTCTCGTACTTTAATTTAGACCATTCGGCAAGCCTCATGGTTTAAAGTCGGTACTAGACTAAAACCATACATTCATTATAATTATTTATATATTATTTATAGGTATAACTACTAAAAGCATATAAAATACTATATATTACCTATAGATATACCTTTTCAATCATTAAAAAGTTTGATATTTTCTACTTCCTGCGGGAGAATTCTGAAGCTCTATGAAAATCCAGTGTTTCGTTATTAACAACCCGCATACGACGTGGGGTATTACAGACCCCAGGCGGAATAAATCGGGAATAATTTTTAAAATAACAGCGCCCGTAGGTTATAACCTTGAGTAGCTGCGTAAATGACGATGCCAGATCTACGGTATGATTGAGTCAATTGGGTACACGCGCGTTTGGAAGTTAGACGTGTTTCGGCGTCTCAGACCCCACCTTTTACGGGACGTTGTCAAAAACTCAAGTAGCTT
Source organism: Notocelia uddmanniana (assembly GCA_905163555.1). Lineage (NCBI taxonomy): Eukaryota > Metazoa > Arthropoda > Insecta > Lepidoptera > Tortricidae > Notocelia > Notocelia uddmanniana. The sequence goes on from LR991052.1 coordinate 4,842,561, forward strand.
TTGTGAGGTTTTTAATAATGTTTATGATTTTTATTTAATAATTGCCATTAATTTATCATTTGATTTAAGTGAAAATGCCGCACCAACTCCGGGATCAAAAAATTAAGCATTATATGATTGATAATAATTCACATTTGGAAGACTAGGCGATTGAAGCGGAGAATTATTCGGAATCAGATTATTGCAGTATCGTGTAAGAATATTCCTTTAAATTAGACACTGGAGAAGATAAATCGTATAGGTCAAAAACAAGAGGCACTAGAGGTCGTTCTAAAAAAGTAAAAAACCAAATTCACGCTAAAAATGCTTCCAATGCCTGAGAGCCAAACACCTCAGAAAGCCAAAGATCAGCGCTTTGTAATGTGTTTGGAACATACTCTGTATGTTTGCGAAAATTGCTCAATTGTACTTAAAAATGATAAAATTAGCTTTGCTATGCCATTTTTATATTTTATGTTTTTAATCAATGTGACATTTATGAAACTCACTAATACACGTTGATTACTACGAGTAAGATAAGATTATTTTATTCAGTCAGATGGGGACTTGTTTTGGTTAATCATTAAACAATAAATATTAGGGATAGGTGCGATAGGTGCTCATGATTAAGGACCGCGAACCGGTCTGAAACATGTCGAGCGATATTCGACCTTAAAGACGTGAGTGACCCGTTTCATTATATGCCTTGTATGGCACGTCTATATTTTTGCGGAGGGTTAAAGAGATTTTAATTTAGGAAGCGAATATAATACTTAGTCGAAAGCTAGAATTTCTCGTCAGTGGATACAGCCCCAATGAGTTTTTAATTACTTCATTAATTTATTATGAGCCGTCGAGAGTATATTCCATTAAGTTCTTGTTTGGTTACCATGGGATTTCTCCCCTTTACTTCACTCAAGTAACAACTATTCCTTCCTACGTGACATACATTGCTGTTCCCGTTGAAAGCCATATCGCATTGCTAGTGGCAAAGCTGCAATGGACGCTTGCAAAAGGCTTATCTGCTTAGATTCGTGGCAAACACGAGTAAATACAATAAAAGGAATATTCATCCTAGAATGTTCGACCGGACTATGGAGCGCTCGTGGCCCAGTGGCACCCGCGTACTGCGTGCGGTATGCGAGGTTAAGCAATGTCGGGCGAGGTCAGTCCTTGGATGGGTGACCGCTTTGAGTGGTTACTAACTGAGCGCTCCCGTACTTTGGAAGGCACGTTAAGCCGTTGATCCCGATTGCTGTCTATGATAGCAATCGTTAAGCCAAGTTAGAGGCCTCAGGGCGGCTTGAGAACTTCTAACAGTCAAGTTGCCCACTCACTTGACAAGCCTATTCCCAATAAGGTCGGTTTCCCCCTCGGGTTGGAAGGTCAGATGGCAGTCGCTTCCGTAAATACTAGTGCCTACGCCAATTCTTGGGATCAGGTAGCGGACCCCAGGCATTCTTCGGGATGCAACTGTACTGGGAATAACGCTAGGAGGATGATGAATGTTCGACCGGGCTCACAACGGGCTTAACGTTCATACTAACTAACTAGTTTAGGTCTTAATAACTATAATATTCTCTAGTTTAGCCAACCTTGATGGAGCTCTTGAAAACCATTATGTTCGTCAATATTATCAACACAAAGCGAACATATTATTAGGTACGCCTGACCTTTATTTTCGTTGCTTCAGCCTTTAACAAACATTTACGTTTTAAATTCTCTTTTTAATGGAACATAAGAAGATTACGTGTGGACATGTGTTATAGTCCGGGAGTCGGCGATGACATATGTATAGTCACCACTCACAGTAACTTGTGAACACCCATCCGGCTTGCAATTTTACGGTGATTGATAGACAGGGTATGGCCTTTAAATTAAAGGGCGCTTCCTTAGAGCATTTGTAGTAGCCTCTTGTGTCCAAAAAAAATATAAAGACCTCGGCACACCAGACGCGTAAACGTAGACGCTCGTGTAGACGTCATCAAATATTAACCGCATCTACTGTATAGATGATTTAAATTCCTTGGTATCTAGTAGAATACGTTTGTCTATGATCCTTGTGCAATAAAGTGTATTGTATACTCGTACTTAAAGAAGTCATCATCATTATCATATCAGCTGAAGGACGTCCACTGCTGGACATAGGCCTCCCCCAAGAGTGTCACAATGACCGATCCTGCACCACCTAGCGGACTCGCGCGACCTTTACCAGGTCATCCGTCACCCTGTCGGGGCTTACCGCCGCTGCGCCTTCGTGGTTGCCACTCGAGAACCTTTCTGCCCCAACGGCCGTCGGTTTTACGTACAATGGGCCCCGCCCACAGACAGTTAAGTTTAGCGATTCGGAGGGCTAACTTAAATAAAGCCTTTCTTGCTTAAAGTTGTAGAATGTTAGAATAGGCTTTTGTTTTGATTGTGTTATAAAGGGCCATGGGCAACTTGTATGGAGTCTGGTCCTAAAACTAACAAAGCTGAGAGTAAGCTCATTAGATAGGTCTTTCATCTAAATCATTTCGTTCTAATTTTTTAATGCCTTTAAATTATGTGATACAAAGAAAATGTACTTAAGATTTTTACTTTAACAGGAGTCCCTCGCACTATTATTTCATATAGGTCTACAACAATAGTCTTGAAAACAAAGGGTTACCAATTTAATAAACACTTGTTTTAATACAAGTATAACATATTTATACTTATTCTACTAGGTGACGTGGAAGATGCTACCGATGATTTTAAGATTTATCTTAATTTATACGGTTCCGTACATCGAAAGGAAAAAACGGCACCCTTATAGGATCACTTTGTTGTCCGTCCGTCCCTCCGTCTGGCTGTCTGTCAAGACCCTTTTTCTCAGGAACACGTGAAGGTATCAAGCTGGAATTGATATCAAATACTTAGGTCTACTGTCCCTTGGTTCTGTGAAAAAATCAAAACTCTAAGCCTACGCAATCAAAAGATACAGCCGTTTATGCCGCAAATTTCCGCAAATTTTCGACACTCGCAAGGGAATCAAAACCTACAGGGTACTTCCCGTGAACTCAGGATCTTGAAATTTGGTACGAAGCAAAGTCTTATAGCACCAGATAAAGGAAAAATTGCGATAACCGTTAATTTTTAGGTACATTATATAATAAAAATATATGGGGTATTTGGTAGGTCACCTCCCCGTGTGCGGCGGGATGGTCAGTCCATGCGGATCCGTCCAACTGGAACGACGATCCCCTACCGCCGGTATACCCTGGGCAACGGCGAGTTACTCCCCTTAGGGGGTCTCACTCGTCGTTGGCTAAGAACCTTCCCAACCACCGGAGTTTTTGTCCGAAGAGGCTACACCAGCGACCTTGCGGCAGCTACAAAGCAGCAGCAAAAAGGACTGGTAGGTCATGACCTGTGGGTGTGTCAGACCGGCCCTCTGTCATAGAGTGGTCTTGAGCCCACCTGCGTGTTTTTGCCGTGCGCAGTTGAGCGTCGTGCGGTGGGATAATGGAGGCCTGGAAGGTTGAGTCTACCATCGGGTCGGGTTGTAGTTACCCGTGGAGACAACACGCCTTCTTCGGTCCGGCATTCCACCAAAACGGCAGCCTCGGGAAATAGCCAGCCTGGGGCAAGTGGCTAGGGCACCCCTTAAGGGTCGCTGGCGAGGGTTGCGGGGTCATGAGGTGCGCAGTCGGCGGAGCGCGGAGTCTACGACGAGTACGGGTCAAAACCTCGACCCGACAATTGTAGTCTTCCTCGCACCGTGCGGACTCGCTGCATCGCGGACCCCGGACCCTATGTTCTCTGTGGTAGGTCCTGGTGCTCGAATGAGCATCCCCATCTGCGGGCTCCCAGGAGGGTGGGACGCCTCGGAGAATGAAATTAAATAATAAACAAACCATGGCTAATAAGAGTTTGAAAAACAAAAAAACCCGGAAACAGGCCGCTGCTTCTAAGGAAGCGCCCTGCTCCAACACTCAAATAAACAGGCAGGCCGCTGCTTCTCAGGAAGCGCCCAGTCACCCAACAACCTCCTCTCCTCCCAACCCGCCAAGGGTTGGTGAGCAAGACTGGCAGGTTTTCAAACACAAGCGCACTCCCTCGGACGTGCGTAAAAGGAACAAACGCACGGCTAAACGTGCAGCTGAACGTGTCCAGACAGGTGAGGGAAGGAGGCAACCACCCGCCGCAAGGCAGGAGGTCGCCGAAGGGTCGGCAACGATCCCCGATGTCCCAGTAGGTGCGAAGCAGACGAACCGCCCCGGCGAAAGCCAGGGCGGATCGAAGCAGCGCGCTGAAAAGACAGCTCACACCGGCCAGGAACATAAACGCCAACGCGGCGGTAGAAGCAGGAAGGGGAAACCGGCACCTGGTAGCCGACATAAACCCCCCAAACGCTCCCGCCCGGATGATACGCTGACGCCTCCCACCAAGGAGGCGAAACGCATCAAGGCCTCCACTTCGGCTTGTACGGTAAAGGATGCCGTCACTTACGCTGACTCAGTAGTCCTTAACGACCTCTTTGTCGCAGTGATGGCGGAACCCTTTACCGACCTCACACCTGAACAAGTGGAAGACATTAAAGGCAACCTGGAGAGTAGCATCGTGGACATCGCAGATGCTCCTTGTGCCTCCAACGCAGTCCCGTACTGGCCCTCCTTCCGTGGGAAACCTTTCCACAGTGAAGGAGTTCTAAAACTGCAGTGCGAGGACACAAAGGACGTTGAGTGGCTTAAAGACACAATAGCCACTTTTGTGTCACCAATTCCCAACACCAGACTGGTCGTGAAGCGGCATAAAGACATCCCCAGAAGGGTGAAGTCCGCTGTCCTGCTACCAAACTGTTCGGACGACATCAAGACGATCCAGACCGTCTTGACAGATCAGAACAAGTGGTATCAGGTCAGTCGATGGTCGCTTTACAATGTTGAGCGCCATGAAGGGGAAACGCCTGGAACCTTCTTGGTGCTTGGCATCCCAGTCGACCAAGTGCCCGGGATCCTAACGAGGGGGCGTAGGCTTTGCTATAAGCTTGGCAACGCCTATATCCGTTTCTTCGGCAGCACGGGTAAGCTGCAAGACTTGCCGCCAGACCCTGCTGAGACTGCGACAGCACCCCCGATCCCCGGCGCTTCCTCCGCTGAAAAGCAGAGTGAGAGCGCTGGACCGGATCGTGAAGCTGGCGTGTCTATGTCCGTGGCTGGCCGGCCAAGCTCCGCCGCAATGCAGAGCGTGACCGGCGAGCCCATGATCACCCAACACTCCTCCGCCGAAATGCAGAGGCAGGATGGGATGCCAGCTTGCCCGCTGACTACTCCTCTCATGGAAGCCGGTGACGGAGACCTGGAGGAGGATGTCGCGCAGCTGTCGGATCAGGACATCCTGTTAGAGACGGATGAGGAAGTGAGCAGTCCTCTTCGCTCCTCCTCACCTCACTAACTTTACCCAAACCAACCTCCAGCATAAACAAGCCGCAACGGCTACCTTGCGCAGAATGCTGGAGGTAAACAACAAGACCGTCACCCTTATCCAGGAGCCGTGGATAAGGAAGGGCAGGATCTGCGGTCTCAACAACATCGGAGGTAAGATATTCCTCGACACCACCGTTACTAATCCACGCACTTGCATCTACGTACCCAAACTAATCAATGCAGTTTTAATGAATGAGTTCTGTTCCAGAGACTTGACTACGGTCAGGCTTCAGACCAACTGCCCTAGCATCCCAGAGGTCATCATTGCGTCTGCCTATCTGCCGGGCGACGCGGAAGTGCCAACGGTTGAGCTGGCAAATCTCATCAGACACTGCGAAAACAAGAAGCTTGAGCTGATCGTCTCGGCGGATGTAAACGCGCACCACCCTCTGTGGGGCGGCGGATCTCCCAATAGACGAGGTGAGGACTTTGTTGATTTTCTATTCTCCACCAATCTCAGGCTTATAAACAGGGGGTCTGAACCAACTTTTGTCACCTCCAGATTCCAAACTATAATAGACATCACACTCGCTACGGAAAGAGTATCGGACAAAATCTCCGACTGGCATGTGTCAAGCGACCTGTCATGCTCCGACCATAGATGGGTAAGATATAAACTAAACGTTGACTCCCTAAAACCAGAACTATGGCGCAACCCCAGACGGACAGACCGCGCTAAATATAGCAATTTGATATCTGTTAGTCCGGCTCTCACCAATATGCCCATGAGCTATGAGGAGCCAGCCGACATAGAGAGGCACGTGAATAACCTGACGGAAACGTTAATAAAGGCATTTAATGAAAGCTGTCCACTAACATCGCCCTCGACAAAAGCCACCAACCGCAACGGCTGGTGGGGACATGAACTCGAGAAGCTGCGACGCAAACTACGCAAACTGTTTAACAGAGCGAAAAACACAAGGAGGGCAACAGGCTGGGACATTTACAAAACAACCCAACCTCTGTACAAAAAACGTATCCGTGAAAGGAAACGAGAATGCTGGAGAACCTTCTGTACCAACATCGAAACCAACAGTCAGGCAGCCAGGGTAAAAAGCATTCTGTCCAGCGAACCGAACAGAAATCTAGGCTCCTTAAAAAAACCAGATAACAGCTACACAACCTCCTCCAGCGAAATGTGCGAGCTATTACTAAATACACATTTCCCAGAATGCTCCGTCACGGAAAGCACTACGTGGGATGAGGAAGATCAACAGGGTTTTAACAATCCAACCGTTGAAGCCACCAACACTGCCCATAGAATAGTAACTTTGGAAAAGGTGCTATGGGCAATCAACAGCTTCTCTTCATTTAAAGCGGCAGGCTTAGATGGCATCTTTCCAGGTATTCTACAATGGTGCAAATACACGATCGCTCCGCATCTAGTTAGAATCTACCGAGCATGCCTTGAGCACCGCTATGTTCCCTTAAAATGGAGAGAAGTCAAAGTGGTATTCATACCCAAACCAGGTAAGAGCGATTACACGCAGCCCAAAGCATACAGGCCAATAAGCCTTACTTCTTTCCTCCTGAAGACCCTAGAGAGACTGTGCGATCGGGATCTCAGAGACAGGGCACTGAGATCCCGATCGCACAGTCACAACAACATGCCTATTGTGCAGGCAAATCAACGGAATCAGCGCTCCACAGTGTTATCTCGCCGATAGAAGACGCACTATCAACACAATAATCTGCTCTTGCAGCCTTCATAGATATCGAAGGGGCTTTTGACAAGACGCAATTTAACAGCATTAGCCACGCGCTGCTCAACCACGGCGCGGATCGGACCACAGCTGGGTGGATCGACTGCATGCTGAGGAACAGGGCAGTGCAAGTGACAGTGAATGGGACCACACGAGCCATTGTCTCCAGAGGCTGCCCACAGGGAGGCGTCATTTCACCGCTCCTATGGAACCTCGTAGTGGATGACCTTATCAGATCCCTAAACGAGGCTGGTTTCTACACTGTTGGCTATGCAGACGATGTAACAATCCTCGTAAGAGGAAAGTTTGAGAAGGTCCTATGCGAGCTTATGCAAGGGGCACTCAAAATCGTCGAACGATGGTGTTCTGAACATGGATTGTCAGTGAACCCATCAAAAACCGAATTAGTACTGTTCACAAAGAAGCGCACTCCAGACAACCTTAGCTTACCAAAACTTCAAGGCACTACACTAGCTCTTACAAAAGAGGTAAAATACCTAGGTGTAACCTTGGACGACAAACTGCTATGGAACAAACATCTAAGCAACAAACTGGAAAAGGCCTGTGTCATATTTTGGCAGTGTAAAATGCTACTTGGGAGAACCTGGGGCCTACACCCCAAAATCACCATGTGGCTTTACACCGCAGTGATACGACCCATAATCACCTACGGCGCAGTAGTCTGGTGGCAGAGAACTAGACTAACCACGGCCAAAAATAAACTGCAGCAGTTCCAAAGACTAGCTTGTACAGCGGTGACTGGCTGCATGAAAACTACACCCACAGCAGCACTGGAGGTACTGCTGGGACTGCCGCCTCTTGATCTGTTTATCCAGCAGGAGGCAGCCTCGGCGGCCATCAGGCTAAAGTCACTTAACCTCTGGGGTGTAACAAACGGGACCCATACCGAAGTTCTTAAGGAAGCTGTCACCTACCAACCAATGATAGCCGCTCCTAATGACAAGGTACCCAAACAACATATCTTCAACAAAAGCTATGCAATACAGCTAGTTGAAGAAAAATACGATCGGTCTGGAGCACAGGAACTGCGCATTTACACCGATGGCTCTAAAACAAAGACAGGATCGGGCGCAGGAGTGTACTCACCTGAGATAAACATTAACATATCAATAGCCTTAGGCGAATATAGTTCAATCTACCAATGTGAGTGCATCGCCATAACACAGGCTGCCAAGGCAGTAGCAAATCGGAGTATCAAAGATCAGAAGGTACGCATAGTGTCCGACAGCGCTGCAGTATTACAAGCCCTAGATAGCAACCTCATCCAGTCTGGGCTCATCCTAGAGTGCCACCAAACCTTGGAGGTGATAGGGAAAACAAACACTGTCACCTTGCAATGGATAAAAGGGCACAGTGGCTCTCTAGGTAACGACGTAGCTGACGAGCTGGCCAGGAGAGGTTCTAGCCGGCCGGCGTTTGGCCCTAGCCCAATACTGCCGCTACCCTTTAACCAGCTAAGATCATGGCTACGTCGCAGAACATCTGAACAACACGCTGATCGATGGACAAATACCAGTACATGCAGACAATCCCGGGAAATAGTGCCACACCTGGAGGCACGATTTACCAGGCGTCTGCTCTCTCTTAACAGAGCGTCACTACGTATAATCGTAGGCACCATCACTGGACATTGCTCACTCAACAAACATTTACTCGTATATGTTCTAGGTACGACCGACAGCCCCCTATGCAGGGGATGCCTGTCGGCCGATGAAACAGCTCCCCACGTCATCCTGGAATGCGAAGGTGTAGCTACACAACGGACTCAAATCCTCAACGCACCGAGGTCACTCCGCGAAGCCTGTGGTGACGCCAGGAGGATCCTGCGCTTCTGGGCGGAGTTAGGCTGGCTAGATCCCTAGCCGGCGATCACGTCACGCACAATGGTCCGACTCTCACGGACTAAGTGCGGAAAAAGGAGTCCATAACCATAACCATAACCATATAATAAAAATATATTTTACGGAACCCTCGGTGCGCGAGTCCGACTCGCACTTGGCCGGTTTTTTACCTATACCTATATTTACGAGACGTCTAAAAAGCACGGTTTGTAGGGAAATATTCCTCATGAAATGACGTCACAATTTTCTATGGTCAAACTGCGTCCTAATATTCAAGTTTATCTATTAAGAAGTTTTTAAATAAGCTGGTATATGATTTCGAACTAGTATTTACGTAAGAATTGTTCATTGGTAAAGTAATTTATTTTTTATTTAGTTAAATAGTGTACTCTAAACAATATACAAAACCGATTTGTAAATAATAAACAAGTTCCTTTATGAAAATTTGAATTAAATTTTCATTGGAACTAATCCGACGGGAATTTTTAATAGGCAGGCAATAAAAACAACTCATAATACATGTATCCAGGTGAGTTTTAAACATGTTACCCGCGTTTGTAAAAAAAATAGTTCAGTGAAGCTTTCGTGCAGAAAATTTCGCCACTTTGGATACCTATACTTCTCCGCAGTACATTGCTATGAAGAAAACATATTTGCTACTTCAGTTCCACGGAAAACTACTTATCCAATAAACGTGCCTAAGGGTAAACATAATTTCGCATGTTCGTGCGAATATTTTCCGTTTCCAAATGCTCAGTCAATATAATGTAAATTGATTCAGAGGGTCAGTTTGGAACAAGCATTATGCTTTCAAATTTGAATTTGTTTCGCGCGCTTTACTGCGCGTGTGGTGTCTGGTTAGAATAGCACCACCCCCTTTTTTCCCTTGGGTGTCGTAAGAGTCGACTATGGGAACCAGGTTGAAGTGTGTTGTGGGCAATGGGCTAGCAACCTGTCACACAAATATCACATTTTCTCCATCTATAAACCTTCAATTGTTACCCAATAAGTTGATCATCATCTATATCATCATCCTAGCTTTATTCTCAGTACAGTTGCATCCTGAAGGATGCCTAGGGTCTGCTACTAATCCGAAGAATTGGCGTAGGCACTTCCTTCGACTCCAAGGGGAAAACTAATAGACCTTAAGAATAGAATAGAATAGAAAACATTTATTCGTGACAATACAATACAACAAAAAAGAAATAGAAAACAAAAACAAGTCACAATGGGTATTGCACGAAATGGTTCCATCTCAGCGTGTTGCTGGCGCGATTACCAGCGCTGATCTTCCGATGGACCCATCAAGTGATTTCCCAGCAGGTAACACATAAAACCAATGGGGTCCTTTACTCGGTCATCACTATCACGCGGATCACTCATATCACGATCCGTATCACGTGAATATTGAAGAAAAATCCATACAATTCTGAAAACTGCGATAATATTGACACCCCCGTATTGTGATAACATTAATCGTGCAAAGGGCCCCATTAAAAGAAATATTAGTAAAGCGAGTCACAAACCGGACTTAATAGGATTAGACTTGTCAAGTGAGTGGTCAACTTGACTGTTAGAAGGTCACAAGCCGCCCGAAGACCTCTAACTCGGCTTAACGACTGCTATCATAGACTGCAGCCGGGATTAACGGCTTAACGTGCCTTCCAAAGCACGGGAGCGCTCAGTTAGTAATCACTCAAAAGACTGACCCCGCCCGACATTGCTTAACCTCGCATACCGCACGCGGTAGGTACTCGGGCGCCGCTGGGCCACGAGCGCTCCTTAAATACCTTTCCTGAAAAAGTTACTACAGGAAAATGATCAATAAACGAAACCCGATATCCACCTTGATCTATTCTTTCGGAAGACTTCTGGTTTTAGGGTTCCGTACTAAATAGATAAACGCACAGGCAGGGCGGGTGCGGCGCTGTGCGGGGCGGAGGCGGTTATGTATTTTCGATCGTGATTTTTTGGCGCGAAGTGCCCCCCTACCGCGTTCGCTTTGCCGCAAAACGGCCTCCGCCCCACAACGACGCTGTGCTTTTCAAGCTTTAAACCACTTAAACCCACTCGTACAATTGACAACCTTTTTTTTTAAGCCGGCTTTTTTCCGATAAAATCGGGTAGAGCGTATAAAAATAAATATAATCACATTTTTAGATACACGAAAATATCCCAATTTCATATACAAAAATCAATATCGAAAGTTCCTCATTCTAAAAGACAAAATCATAACAGCAAGCACTATTAAGGATGATTCACAGTAGGCCGTTCCGTGTCCGGGCCGGCCCGTTTGCTTCTAGAGAAATACGCTGACCGTTGCGTTTGCTGTCATAGAAAACGGGCCGGCCCGGACACGGTACGGTCTACTGTGAATCATCCCTTACTAAGGCGGATATACTACAGAAAGTGTACAGCTGTTCTTTTTGTGCGATGTGACTGTCACAATTCAGTCTTGTGACGTCAAATAGATGATGGCAGGCTTTCTTTACATTTTTATGAATACCTTGAAAACTAGTAGCTATAAAAATATCAAAAAAATAAACCTTTTTTAGTTTCTTGTCAACAAATTAACGAAATGAGTAAATTTTTCTTACTACTTGGAAATTTAAAATGTTGTCAGTATAACATAATCAAACTCCACCTTACGACTGTTATCGATACAACAACCAGGATCAATAGCTTAACGTGTGCCGTCCTTAATACGACAACACTCAGTACATAACCACTCTAAGAAGCAAACGTTGCTTAATCCGTACGATCGCTGCGATCGAAGCTCGCCTTGGAGTCTTGATTGGTTTGGATTATAGTCTTAATGATATTCCGTGCATATATATTGATATGTCTTCTCAGCTGTAACAGTGTTCCCTTTTAAATTTATTATACACCGTGGGCACAGTATATAGACAGTAGGTAAACATCGAACAAAGGTACATCGCGCGGTTTGTTTGTGTGCGTGCCGTGCACTTACGCGCCCGGCCCGCATCACATGGAAACGGACCGGCCTGAAATTGCGTGAATCAGTCCGGGCTGCGCCGTCGCCGTATTCGGAGCGTTGTCGCTCGAAACCACAAAAATGTCATCTGTGTGAATGAGATCGAGCTTACATTACCCTGCCCTTGTTATCCTAAACGATATATTTTTTTAATTATATATGAGGATGCGGATCTTTCATTTTACGCTAAAGATTAATAACCAGCAGTTCCGTACATCAAGAAATAAACGGAAATATTTTAGTGTAAATAGCTAATTTGTAAGTGTTGTGTAAAATGTTTTGTCCAGAAATATATTATTTTCAATAACATACATATCAACTTTATCATACAACTATTACCCGTATACAAGTTTATCCTGCCGCGCGCCGCACTATCAAAGGATGCCGCATGTGGTAAGAGATACCTAACACTCCAATTTACGTAACACGTATAATTCCGTATAGCAAAAATTTAAATAATCGTATTCAAGTGTATAGAGTATCATTTCAATGAAGTAGGTACGTTAAGTATAATAGTTCGTTTATGTACTGACTGATGTGGTACCTATCGACTATTACTAGCATGTTACTTAATTTCAACTACATATTGTTTAATAACAATAATAACACCTGACATTCAAAATTAGTATAAGTAATTGTTACCACATTGTTACCCAACTAATTTGTGCGACAACCCTGTGCGCTCAGGGAAAGTAGGCAACGCGCGCTCCTATGTGCCGGAGATTGCTTACTGCTAATATTATACTGTGCCGTGGGCCGTGATAACCTGAAAGATTTAAACCAACAATTCTAAAGCCTAATTAGAGTATATAGTGTGATTTATAGTCCGAAAACCCATAATTTAAGAGACAGGTATTAATTATTTAAAACAAATCATAAGCAGAAAAATCTCGAGTCTAACACACCGTAAAGGCGTGACGTAGCCACCTATAGGAAATGACCTGTTGTATGTAGTTGTGACGTGTTCGAATAGGCGTTTGTTTTGTTTGTGTTGCACATTTTAAATATGTAATGTCTATTCTAACACGCTACGACTACATACAAAAGGTCATTTTCTTAAGTTTTTACTACTTTTTTTCTTTACTTCTTACAACTTACTACTCTACTTTTATTCACTTGACACCATCTTGACACTTCTGATCTTGAACACGTTTGCAAGTCACGTAAAGATTTGTTCACAAAGAAGCGGTGAATTAATTTGAGTTATTTTGTACTGAAATGGTAATTTAATTAAAACAAATAGTTGGACCCATGTTGATTTAACATTTTACTCGTAGTGTCGTCAAAAATACGTAGTTAAAATGGTTCGGGTTATTCAGGCCCACGGTGTATATACTACTGCCATGATTTTGTTCACGTTCTCAGTTGCTTTCGTTTAGCTGTCAGAGGGGGGAACTTAGTCTCCAATAGAAATGAGCACTTTAAAAAATAATATCACGTAAATGGATACCCTAAAAACATTTTTTCAAATCTTGTATTCTACCACTTTGTCGGCGTTATCCATATGTATGCTTATTCCAAAATACGGCTTTATAATGCAATATGACTAGGAACGCATAAAATGCCGCCGCTTCGAGTAAGTATGTGAGATTTCTAGATGCCAAATACTTTTAAGGCAGCACAATATCTGCAGTAAACTCGAGCATGTAAACGATGCGACGCTATTGCATTTCATCTCTCGCCTTTCGTTTAAAAGGGTGTATTTCCAATAAAATCCTACCTACTCATATAGAGCTGACAATGAAATGTGAACCCTGTTAGAAGGGCTGAGTGCTGATATTCAATTCGCTATCGAGTTCACCTAAAATTTTATTGGTATTCTGCCTTTTAACGGGTGGTTGGCTTTTTAAAGGTTTCAAACGTAATTGCTATCGTGTAACTCGATCATTTACGACGCACTTCCGAAAAAAGGGTGTTTTAATTCAATGTGCTATACGATATGATACCTATGACGATACCTCTGAACTTCATCGTTTATGAACCGATTTAGAGCGTGATTCTTGTGTTTGAAAGCTTAATGTATCACAGAAACTTTTACCTGTTGGGATAAAACATGATACAATTATATAATGAGCCAGGTATCTTTTTAGGGTTCCGTAGTCAACTAGGAACCTTTATAGTTTCGCCATGTCCGTCTGTCTGTCCGAGGCTTTGCTCTGTGATTGTTAGTGCTAGAAAGCTGCAATTCGGTATCGATAAATAAATCAATAAAACAGACAAGTCTTCAAATAAATCTAAAAAAAAATCTTTGTACCTCACCTACACGTAAAGTGGGGATGAATTTGTTTTGTACTGCAACCCTAAGGTGTCGGATGTTGTTGGATAGGTCTCTCAAAATAAATAGAGGTCTTCATCAGACATTTTTTGATAAAGTGAATATGTTCGGGAAACATTCACTCCAAAAGAAAAACAAAAGTGTCGTCGTCGTCGTCGTCCGTCCCCGTCCACGTCCACCCCCCCCCCGCCCTTAAAAAAATTCTAGAGCTTCATTATTCCCGGACAGCTACATGCGGTCGCGGCGTGAGCGTGACATTCAAATTTCAATTTCAGTTGACCTTTCCTCGGCGCAAATATTGAATTGGTTGCATGCGAGTTCAATGCAGCCATCAAACGTTTTCCTGACGTGCAATTTTGGAGTTATGATCTACTATTTCTTATTCAGGGTGACCCTTGAACACGGTATTTAACTACGGTAAAAAATAATTTTGTTATAGTACAAGGTCAGTAAGACCAAAAAACAGAACTTACAAAAATATACGGTAAACATGAAACTTCGACAGGTGCATAAATGATTATGCTATTTTAAATACAAAGATGAAAAATTGGCCAAACACATGTCGTAGTGTAGGGGTTCCGTAGTAGCCCAAGGAACTTAATTTAAAATATCAAATAATAACAAGCAAAAGGGAATCCTATTCGCAGCATTTCATGTCTTTTTTTATTTATTATATTATAAAACAGCTTAACTGATCTTTTCCTCTGTAGTTTTCATTGAAATTATTTAGTAAGCTTTACTTTCATGTTTTTTTTCATATTTTTTGGACCCGTCGTTCAAAAGTTAGAGGGGGGGACACATTCTTTTAGGGTGATTTGTTCCGAAAATATTCATCTTATCAAAATGGTTTGAAGAAGACCTCTATTCATTTTGAAATTCCTATAAAACAAAACCCCACACCATAGGGTTGAAGAATAAAACATGCCCACTTTACGTGGGAGGGACATTTTTTTTTATATGACCACTTTTTCTTATTTATTGAATTATATATCCATGCCAAAAGCTTTATAACAATCACAGAACAAAGCCTTGGACAGACAGACGGACATGGCGAAACTATAATGGTTCTTCAGCACGGAAAATAGTGACGTTCGTTCGTCATATTTTCCTACAAACTTCATAATAACTGAGCGTTTTTCACGTTTCTTAATAGCCACTAACATAGTTTTATAAATCTTTTGTAGGACTACTAACAACATATGGATCAAAAGTTGTCCGAAATAAATGCATTCTATTATTTACTTTATTTTTAACAGACTTTATTTATCAATTCGGTTGTATGTTGGTTACTCCAGAACTCCGTCATTTCTGAACCAATTTTGAAAATTCTTTTTTTGATTGTAAGTATATATATTCAAATTGGTCCCGCTTTTGTCAAAACGCAGTTCTTATGATGGGATCTATGAGGAATCTCTAAGAGGAATATAGTGATTTTTGTGTTTTTGTCAAAAAATCAATCATTTTCATATAAAAATGTGACATTTGATGAAGTGGAACTGCTGATGATGATCAGGACAGAACTCTTCAACGACGAAAAGTTCACGTTTGGCAATTTGTCCTTCTAGCTGTGTTTGTTAAGCAAGTTCTGATGATGGGATCCATGAGGAATCGAGGGAACTTCTCAAATGTGAAATGCACACATATAGTGATTTTAGTATTTTCATGAAATAATCAAGCATTTTCATTCAAAAAAGTGGCATTTGATAAAGTGGAACTGCTGATGATGATCAGAACGGAACTCTTCAACGACGCATAGTTCACGCTAGGCGAATTGTTCTCTTCGTTATGTTTGTCAAGCAAGCTAAGTTTTCAAAGACACATTTTTGCCATATGCCCGCGTATGCCAGATGTCGCACGTTCGAGTCCTGCTCGAAGCATTAAATTCTTCAATGTATTCCCTTTACTTTGTAATTTGGAATTATCGTAAGCAGCGTTACTGCTCAGTACAAAATTAATTTAGTACAGTTATATCCTGTACGATGCCCGGGGTCCGCTTTCTAATCCGCCACATCTTTTGTATTATTTCTTGGAAGGACGCCTTATTTCAACATCTAAAACGAAATTGATGTGTTGAGCATTTGTCCCTGCAGAAACTACTCGTAGTGTTATTAGCATTACACGTACGAAGGTCTTTTGTAAGTCCTCTAATTAGCTAATCCGGAATAATCCGGTTCTGTTAAACTCAGCCGTTAATGTGCCCTCGGAGGAGCGTGAGATCACCGACGATGCGTCGGTGTGAACAACTTTCAAATTGCCCTCTCTACGAGGTCTTCCTTTCTAACCGACTGTGCAACGTACTACCGTACAGCAGTGCCGTGCAAAAATATGTACCTATAGAATTAGGGCGGGTTACATTAACTTATGATTACACGATCACTGTCCCGATACGAAACGATCTGACGATGTCACAAGTCCAGCTTTGCATTCAGTATGGGGATGTGACCCCACAGTAGAAGCATGACTCCTTAAAAATAGGTTCATGACCCCACATTGGGGGCACCCGGACAGGGAAAGTGTTAAATATGGCGTCCGTTAAATATCCCGTACAAACTGGTCAATTCTTCCATACGATTTTATCGGAATTATATTTATTATTAATAAGATAACCAGTAACAAAATCTTTAATATGACTGTTTGTTTAATAAACTACATCGATTTGCGTTTTTTCGTTGGAATTCGGCTCGTACGCCATCCACTATTCGGGTTCGCGCTTAGATGTTGCCGACTTGCGAAATCGTCAAAAACTATGTCAATTGTAGGGCCAGAAGTATACAATAAAGTACCCGATGACATAAAAAATATTAATAGTGATCCATCCTTTTATAACAAATTGAAAATATGGCTTACCGCCCAGGCGTTTTATAATATGTCAGAATTTTATAAGTCCAATGACAATTTAATGTAAAACATTCTATTTCTATGTTATTTATAATGATTTTCGTAATGTAAGCTATGACAGACTTTAATATTATCTAATAATTGTGACATGTAAATTTTTATATTTTATCAATAAAATGAGTATGAGTATGAGTATGATTCGCGCAGTCATAGGAATATATTTGCACTTGGTTGGACATGCATACTATAATAGAACCAAAGATCCGTATGCGTAGTTTACCCGATTCAACAAAAGAGTGTACCTATATTAGTCGGATGGTTGGCAGAGCGCATTTAAGTTCTTGCCATTGCAGGCGTCCTTAATATCATCCTAGCGTTATTTCCAGTACCCAATCCCTTATGGGATTAGGCTCGTCAAGGGAGTGGGCAACTTGACTGTTAGAAGTTCTCAAGCCACCCGAAGGCCTCTAACTATCATAGACAGCAGCCAGGATTAACGGCTTAACGTGCCTTCCAAAGCACTAACCCCGCCCGACATTGCTTAACCTCGCATATAGCGCAAGCGGTAGGCGGGCGCCGCTGGGCCACGAGCGCTCCCTTATAATACCGGTACGTGGTGTGGTTCAAAATCATAAATTAGTGAATGAAAATGTTATTTTGAACGACTGTTCCCAAATACACTGTAGTGACGGTAGCTTGGCAAGGTCGCTTCGGAGTGGACACTCTCCTGTGTGGTGTATGGCTTAAGCTGTAGCGATCAAAAGTTGAAGCGAGCGGAAGGCGAAGCGAAGCTGCACAACTCACAATTCGCGTCTTTCGTTGTGATAACTCCTCCTGAGTAATAGAGTAACCAAATCCACCACCGTGATAGAACAATTCCACTACCGCCGCGTAGGTTTTAAAAAAAATCGACAGTCAGACATACTGGTAGTTTATTGACGTTCATAGGTGCATGTAATATGCCTAATTTCAAGAATAAACTACTTTTACTTTTACTTTTACGTAGGAATAATATGAATAATAGGTAGGGTTGGTAGCTTCGCTCCATTACGTCGGGAGTACCCTGCTTACGACTACCTAGTAGTACAACTTGGGTGATTGCGCGGGCCTGTTCCACCATCAGGCAGGAAGGTTGTTTTGCTATCATTTATTGGGGGAACTCGGTAGTTGAGTCGACATTTATTATCCAAAAGAAATGGATACGCACCATATAATCGTACCATCTAGACACCAAACATTCTCTGCGCAATGTATTCAGTGAAAAGCGTCTTCTAACTGGGTAATTTTCAAATTTTTTGTACCAAATTACTACTTAATTTGTACTTAATTATGTCTACATTCTAATTGAGTCATGTGAGTAAAGAAAGTTACCCATGAAAAGTGTATTATTAATTTTCGTTACTCACATGACTCAATTAAAATGTAGTGATAATTAAGTCCTTAATTAGGTACAAAAAATTTGAAAATTACCCAACTTTAAACTCTTCTATCTTATTAATGTAATGTATTGGTATCTTTATAAAGGAATTGCGCCTATTTGTTAAAAGTCATCAAGATTATTTTGAAAATAAGGATACACCAATTTAAGAATACAGTATACATAAAATCTGCTGCGACCGAACGCAAATAATACGATGTACCACAAAAGTACGTTTATCACGGCAGCGATAGAATTGGCTAATTCAAAGGGTCTTCTATGACATTAAAGATTTTTTGATAGTGCATGTGCTAAAAATAATTAAATTTAATTTGCAGTGGACGTCCTTCGGCAGTTACGGATTTAAGGGTGATTCACAGTAGACCGTTCCGTGTCCGTTTTTCTATGAGAGCAAACGCCCCGGCCCGGACACGGAACGACCTACTGTGAATCATCCTTAGTAGTAATATAATTGAAAGGTGTATTTTAGGTTAAATATTAATATTGTATGCCCGCACAGGGTTGCTGTTGATTCCTTTTACCTGTTTACCATCTACATTGTACACAATTAACAATAAATCATTCATTCATTCATATCGTCATCGTATAATAATTTATACCAAAAAAACCAGACTCCAATTTTGTACTTCGCTATGCCACAATTTGTAGTTTCCGTGGGCCAATGCTCGGTTACCTACAAAAACACCGAAATCGGCATATGCGTGCCTATCTAATTCGAGGAATTCCGTCGATTCCTCCTAGATCTCATCATCAGACCTTCAACAAATTAATATGAGACCAATGTCGGGGTACCTGCTTTGAAACAAAAAAAGAATTATCAATATCGGCCGACGTGGTCAAGAGTTATCGGGGAACATACATACATAAAAAAGCAAACATGCAGACGAACTGAGAACCTCCTTCCTTCTATAGAAGTCGGTTAAAAAGAACGCTGTAGTCCTGTTACTTACGCCCACATCTCGAAAATAGCCAAACGTGTGTGAGTTTCCCACCATTGTGCGCTGGGCCATTGTAAGCGCGCCTTGGCCGAAATTGTTGCCCAATGGGCATCTGCGAATACATCGACTTCTAGATGCATCGATAGGGATCTATTGTGGATACGAGACATTATGGACTCGCCTAAATTACGTGGTAGACCGCGTCACAATCATAGAGAGTCGACTACATTAAAAAACCCGCACAGAGCGGGCACGGCGCGGCCCTCACGCCTACGTCCCCCAATTTATAACTTTTTCGTGATTTCATTTTTCTGTAGCTGTTCATTAAATACACCTTACTACCAAATTTCATAAATGTAGTGCTTATAGTTTCCGAGTAAATCGACTGTGAGCTGTGACATACGGACGGGCGGACAGACATGACGAAACTATTTAAGGGTTCCGCTTTCGCCATTTTCGCTACGGAACCCTAAAACTACAGATAATTTAAATACCGATAAGTACCGAAATCCCGGGATTTACCGGTTCTGACTAAGTACCGGAAATCACAGTCCCGATTCTGTACCACATGCCCTGGTTCTGTCGAACACGTCACGTCAGGATATGAATCCATTTTTATATTTAGTTACAGATGAACATACTACGGTTAACGGCCAAACGGCTCGGTAATCGGTTACTTCGGTTCTATGCCTAGAACCAAAGTAACCGATATAGCCCTTAGGGCATGCAATTTCCCGGGAAACCCCGGGAATTCCCGGGATTTGAATAGAAATCGGTACCGGGACTGCAAACCCTAAGCCCTCCGAATCGCTAAACTTAAGTGGCAGTGGGCGGGGCACATAGCACGTAGAACTGTTAGCCATTGGGGCGGAAAGGTTCTCGAGTGGTGACCACGTACCGGATGGCGTAGCGCGGATGCGGGTAGCGCAGGACCGGTCATTGTGGAAGTCTTTGGGGGAGGCCTATGTCCAGCAGTGGACGTCCTTCGGCTGATATGATGATGATGATGATGATACTACCTATATACGAGATATATCAATTAAAGGAGTCTGTGTTTTAACCGGCGCCTTTGCGATGTTTACGACCACTTAAAATTACCTACTCTTTAATCAAAGAACACTCCTCGCTCGCTGCCCATTACTTTTCCAAGCTTCAGATACCTAACACAAGCAGAAATCCGATATTTCCACGTAATTACAACCAGTGCCAACCCTTATTTAGTGCCAGTGGAATTTAAACTTTATGCCTTCGGTTTCAGAAGTGTTTTTGTTTTGGCTTCAGTAACTTACCGCAACATTTTGACGTGGCTTTACTTTAAGGTGCTAGATATACAGCACACGGTGAGATGACGTGTCAAGGACGCACGCGTAAAACTATTGAAAAAACAAATATAATAAAAAAAAACATAATTATCCTGGCGTTTTCCCACACAAGCGGTCATATACCGGGTGGAACAGAACGATGGACTTTCCTGTAAACAGGGAATAGGTTAGCCTTGGTACTATACTTTTGCCAAGTAAACTCTCTCTTGATTCTCTCTTGATTTTCTCTCTCTTCTCTCTTTTGATTCGTAACCGTTTTCAAGTTATAGCTTGTTTAACATCAATTAAAACACCATGTTTCAACCCTATCTTTATGAGAAAGCTAGTGACATGTGGACTTAGAGCATTAAACTAATGCTCTAAGCATGTGGCACTTCAAAATACAAATACTTAAATGGTTATGTCAAAACATTAGGGATGTTACTAATATTAAAAGAAATTATTTTTCACCTCAGCGGCTCGAAAATGGCAAAACCGCCTGCTTGAAAACAGGTGAGCAAAATGCGATTTTGCTGCGAGCGTGAAAACGACTTTTCTAGCTTGAAACCAGTGAGCAAAATGCAATTTTGCTGCGAGCGTGAAAAAAAAATACTTTTTAATTTTTCATATCGTACATACTTTAAGTAACTTCATTCGCTCTGTCATTATTCCATTTTGTATTTTCGTAGCGTTTTTCGTGTTTTAGTTATATGTGCTCACCGCTGAGGTGAAAACTTGTATGCATCACAGGAGAGCAAAGATATTTGCATCTCGTGTCTTTGAGTCCCACGCTACGCTCAAGATTCTAATTTTAATAGAATCTTTCGCTAGCTCGGGACTCAACATCAACACTCGCAGCAAAAATCTACTTTGCTCTCTTGTTGAACAAATAACTATTAGTGTTTTTTTTTTCTTTCTAACACAAGTTTCTAATGATTGTAATCGATTGTATATCATTTAAACGACAATATACTTTCAGGAAAGTCCGTGGTATTGTTCCTCCCTGTATATGCTACGGTATCTCGTTTACTTGTCCAGGCTTATAAAATCTGTGGCTAGGCTTAGGTAGGTACATTACTCGTAGACGGCGAGCAAGAGTGCCAACGCTTTGATACCGCAAGGGCGAAAAGGCAGGCCTTCCCGAAGCTCCGGACCAGCTGTAAAACCCAATTTTAGTAGCAGAAAAATCGGCCAAGAGCTATTCGGGCCATGCTCAGTGTAGGTTTCCGTAGTTGCCCAATGAACCGAATTAAAAAAAAACCGGCTAAGTGCGTCGGACCACGCACAAAGAAGGGTTCCGTGCCGACATCTAATCTACATTTAAAACCACTGTACAATACATTGAATCAAAAAAGGTTGTAGGTTGTATAGGAAACTCACTCCACTTACGCCCTTTTGTTTAGGCAAGACAGTTTTTCAGCAATAACTCGAAAACCGTTAGACCTTTCTTGTTCAAAACAAAAATCGTTGAAAGGATTTAAGATTGTACAACATCTTGATTTTTTCAAAATGTCTTTCTTCATAGTTTGAAAATTAGAGGGATTTAATTTTAATTAGAGGTGTGGGGAGGGGGGACACACTTTTTACGACTTTGACAGCTAATATCTCACCAACGGTTGACTTAAATGGAAAAGTTTTTGACAAACTTCAAAATCATTTTTGAAGGCCTACCCATTGACACCCCACACGCCTATGTGCACTGAAAAAATATTTTCGTAATTTCATATAATATATCTATAGCGGTTTATAGCATACACCTTCCTACCAAATTTCATAATTTTAGTGCTCATAGTTTTCGCGTAAAACGGCTGTGACTTCGGACGGACGGACAGAAATGACGAATCTATAGGGGTTCTGCTTTCGCCATTTTGGCTACGGAACCCTAAAAACAATTACAAGCAAAAGGGAATACAGTCGCAGCGTTTCATACGTAATTCGCTAAGAAGGGAAGACGTATTAGGATCACTGAAAAACAGCTTAACTGATAATTTCCGCTATAGTTTTCGTTGAAAGTCTTTACTAAGCTTTACTTTTATAATTTTTTCATATTTTTAAACCCCTACGTGTATAGTTTAAAAGTTAGAGGGGGGCATTTTTTTTGAGTGATTAAGTCCGAAAATATTCACTTTATCACCTGAATTCATTTTGAAAGACCTATCAAACAACATCGCACACCATAGGTTTGAAGCTATGCTAATAAGCTGCAGAGCTTAGCACATCGACGCAAAGTAGCATGTCTGTGCGTCTTCTACAAACAGTACTTCAGTGAGTGTGCTCAGGAGCTCCATGAGCTCATACCGCCTTCCCCCTTCTTCCATCGGACATCCAGACGTACGGCTGGCTACCATCCTTACCTGCCTGGTCGAAATTCCTCTAATTCGAACCAAGCGCTTTGCATCATCTTTTATAATGCGCACTTCTAAGGTTTGGAATTCTCTGCCGGCGTCTGTATTTCCGAGTTCATATAACCTGGACCTTTTTAAGGCACGAGTGAATAGGCATCTTCTGGGTGAGCTCGCTTCATCGTCGGCCTCATCTTTGCCCCCTGGCTAGATGCTGGCCAAGAGAAATCCCATTTTTAATAAAAAAAAAAAGCAAAAAAAATCATAACCACTTTACGTGTAGGGGAGGTAACCTTAATTTATTAATTAATAAACGTATTTCAGTCTATAATAACGAATATAACTTCAATTGATTTTCCTATTTTTCATTGATTGTTTTTGTTCCTTTTAGATTTTTTGTTTATATTTAGGTTTTTCATGGCTTTTTTGTATTTTTGTTTCTTTTAGCTTATTTGTTTTGTTTTTCGTTTATGCCTCTACAGTAATAGCGGGATCTGCGGGACGTATTACTAGGATTTCATATCATAATGAACGATTTTCATTGAGCGTGTCCAGGGTCTCTTCTGTGTGACTTGCGCCTTAATACCGCAATGTTACCAAGAATTCTCGTATACGTAAGTATAAAATACCTCATACGCGACAAGAGTGCCCACTGCGTTGTGACATGGTTCCGCACTCACCAACATTACGGGATAGCTTAAACTACTTTCAGCAATAATAGGTCGTTTTGGTACTTTGTCGAAGTAACGTGTCGTTTGAATTCATTCGTAATGTTATGTTTTATATAAAGCATGTAACAATTGATATGGGGTTGTTGGGCCGGTTAGCGACCAGTTTGGGACTACCTGTGTGATTGATGAACTGAAAAGATATTATTACATTTTTTTATGGATTCCCATTCAATGACATCCGAAAAAATGCATACAACGCAAGGTTTTTTTAGGGTGGGTATGTAAAAATATTAATATCTTTAACTGAAAAAACCTTGTCCTTCTGGTGGTCGCAAACTAAAGCTTGCCCCGTAACCGGCTTAGCGACCCTATGTACATAAGTACCTATATATATTTGTTTATTTGGTTTACTAACAATTGTTTACACTAGTATAAATACATAGAGTTACATGCAAGAATGGTTATAAGCTTATAAGTTAAGTGTAACAATTACTTATAGGCAAACACATCATGCATAAAACATTTTAAAAGTAAAATCCTGCAAATACAATTTTAAAAAATCAGTTATTAAGCTAAAAATATTTTGATGCACTTTTTTTTAACTATATGTACTTATATTTAAAGAGTCAAAGTATACTTATATATCCGTTTCGTTACTGCAGGTATTCAATATTTTACATAGCATAGGAATAGGCGAGTTGCTACCTAAGCCGATTCGTCTAAGTGGGGGGCAGAGAGGGGTGTTTGGCTTTTTTTCTGTGAAAGTAGGTAGATATAGAGTAATCCCCATATTCATAAACGTCCATCAAACCTGTATTAGTTAAAATGCCGCTAAAGTTTTTTTTTTATACCACGTCGGTGGCAAACAAGCGTACGGCCCGCCTGATGGTAAGCGGTCACCGCAGCGTATGGACGCCTGCAACTCCAGGGGTGTCACATGCGAGTTGACGACCCTTTAAAAAATTATACATTCTTTTCTTGAAGAATCCCATACTGTAGTTCCTCGGGAAAACTTCGGCAGGTAGCCCATTCCACAACCGGAGCGTCCGAGGGCGGAAGTTCCTCTGAAACCGTACCATACGCGACCATTTAGGTTCTAAGGTGTAAGGATGAATGCCCTGCCGACGGCGAGCAGTGCGATGATAGAAAGCGGCCTTATCTAGGGTTATTGTTTGCCCTTATCTGTCACTTTTCCATTAATGTTTTTGTTTATGAGAAAGACACAATAACAAATTTTTGGGTAACATAATTATGTTCAGTTTTATGAATAAGGGGGTGTGTGAAGTGTACCAGTGCTTGACATTGAAATAGGTCATACTTTATCAGCAAAAGAATATCAATAGGAAAACGACCACGCGATGTATCAAATTTTTAGGTATCCGACACAATTGTTAATAAGTTAAGAGGGCGCAGTACGCTCGGTGTGGCTCGGTTCTCCATACAAACGTATTTACGCTCTGATTTTAAAACGCCATGCTAGAATAACATGAAACTTTGTATACACAATGGGATCCGCGATATCTAGGTCGGAAATTAGTTATTGTTGCTAGAAATAGTCAAAGAAAAAAAATACAACGGTTATTTGAGTTTTTTACGGCTTGTATGAAAACCTTAATAATCGCTGTATTTTATCTCCATTATAATTTCAAGCAACAGAAACTAATTTCCGACCTAGATATGCCGAATCCCATTGTGTATACAAAGTTTCATCTTATTCTAGCATGGCATTTTAAAATGAGAGCCTAAATACGTTTGTATGGAGAACCGAGCGTACTGCGCACTCTTAAAGCTCTTCCCTGTCCAGAGTATCATTTCCCGATGCGTTGAACTTTTAACTATCCTGATACTCGTACCACCGTTAATCGCGCGATAGTGGAAAAATGACATTGAGCCAAAGAAACCCTGCAAACCGCGCGTTTCAAGTATGTGCGCACGGTTTTTAATTGTTATTTGTTATACAAGGGTGCAAAGTTGTATTTTAACCGCGAGTGTGGGGTTGAAACACGAGCTATCGAATGGATTCTAGGGTTGAACTACGAGCTAGCTAACGGATTCTATGATTGAAAATAGAATCCTGAGTGAAGTGAGTAGTTCCAAAATAGAATCCTGAGCGTAGGACAAATCTTTTCGCCTCACTAAAGCGAGGAAAATATTACACAAGAAAAGCAACTGAAATATTTAAAAACAGCCTTTATTTTAACTAGCACACAAATAACACAAATTGGCAGGAAATCTTAAGTACAATAAAATTATTTGCACTACATGTTTTTTGTGTTACACACGGCTGCAAAGTTATTTTGCGTCTCGTGTGTTGCAACACTCGCTACGCTCAGGATTCTATTTTCGAACCAGAGCGAAATTTCTCTTGTCTGGAATGTAATAATACGTTCGGATGTCGAATATTCTTCGCACGCAGTTCCACGAGGGATGCAGTAGACTGTAGTAGGTACGTAGGTATAGTTGTCTCATCCCTAACATTCTATTTAAAACAAATTACAGTCAGCGGTAGTGTTTGGTTACTCACTCGTGAGGCACCTCTTTTGTCATACTCATTTCATTAAATTGTCGCATCACTTCGCGTATCAAAAATGTCACACTTCATAACTCACGAGGTACCAACTCACTCGCTCGTCCATCAACTCGCGCTTCATTTATCCTTCAAACCTCAATCACACCTCAATATGCCTCGCGCCTCCTGCCTAACTTCACATGTCCCACTACAACACTCCTACTCACGCCTTACTTCATTTGTCCCACTGCCTATCACACCGAAAATGAGCGCGTGAATGAGGATGTTTACTCTAATATGACAACGAGTGCGATCCCCAAAATGTACGGTGTGATGTGAGGTGGGACATGAAACACCTCAACCAATGCTCAATGCGTTGACAAAAACGTCGTAAGCGCCGCAGGATTTCATACATTTTACGCGTTTACGTCAAACGGTCAAATTTTTGAAACTGACGGAACGTTTAGAAATCTTTTTACTTATTGTATTTGTGGATATGGATATGGAATGTGGTTCTTATACATACTTAATAAAATAGAATAGGATTAACATCTCAACCATTATAAGAGTGAAATTCTAGGTAGTTGGATTGTTAAAAATAGAGTTTATTTTAATGTTGGTGTTGGTGCAGAGTTAATGGTGAAATGGCGGGACAAATTCTATCTTCAAAACTCGAATCATTTCTTATTAGGTACTTAATGAATATCTTTAAGATGTTATTTGAAAATTGTTTTTATTTATTTATGATAGGTAATTACTAAGGAATGAAACAGTTTTCAAAATTGTAACGAAAGGGCGAGAAATTAAACGCAACTCAATTTTGACAGAAGTCAAACAAGATACCTATGACATTGACAATTAACCGACAAAGTTGATCACGTTGAGAATGGTGATGAGATGTTTGTTTGTTTATTTACTTTGTATCCGGATTAGGTTAAAAACATCTTGCCGACACATGAATGTGCCTGGCTGCCTTGTGGTTGTGGTGTGGTTATTGTTTGCGTGTTAAACTGAAAAGCCAATACGCGGGAATAATTTTTAATGTTACTTTTATTCTATACATATCTCATTGTTGTTAATATCATTGGTAAGTTAATTATATTTGTGCCAGTCCAAATCTTTTTTAAGGAATCTTATTATGAGTTTAATTTATATACGTGAATTGCTTCTAAATACCCAAACAAACTATCAAGTTGGAATAATAAATAACTAAACTACACTGGTGTACATGCTTACGAGTATTATGTTTATACACGTGACATTATACTCTGGTTCAGTTGTAAGCGTCAATATTAGATTGTCATATTAAATGAAGTTTCTGGATGACAAAATTCTGCTATGCTGTGGTCTAATTTATTGTTTTAATTCATCTGACTGTAACTGAGCATGCAAAATTGAAAACAGCCCGGTAATTCATTTTTTATATGAAGAGGAGGAAGGTGAATATAAATAAGTAAGAATATAGAGCATGAAAGTACTCAGTGCTCGGTTACAACACTACACTTAATTACAACCATGTTTTTGCTGCCAAAAGATACTAATTATATACTGTTACCTCACCTCATTTGAAGTAGGACATTGTAGCACCTCATTTTTGGAAATGAGGTACTCCCTCAAACTCATTTTAATTTCATGTCCTACCCAACACTAGTCAGCGGACCTACCAAAATCAGGAAAAATCAGCGCATTCTGGGATTTCGATTTGCGATAGGACTGCGAGAGCGACATCTCGTGGCTAATTTGGCAACTACTAGATTAGATATAACCGCTCAACGCCAGATTGCGCGACTATCGTCGTTGAGACAAGCTTCCTAGTTTCCCTGTGGTTTAAATATTGGCCACGACATAATCAATTATTACTTTAGATTCTGTATACTTTTCCTATTTGGTAACATCAAGAATTAATATTTACGGATCCTTTGCTTATTTTCGGTGTAACTAGCGCCATCTATTTCACTGGGTGGTACTATAAGTTTCCGCTACTCGACTATAGGTGCCTCTAGTGCTCGACGTTTCAGCTAATAACTTTCTTATCCTGCGTACTCCAACAGCTATGTTGTTATATTAGCGGCGGTGTATTAACGTTTCAGTCTTTCATATTTCTTAGACTTTAGGCTCCATTGGCCATTTATTGACCGTACACAGATAGTGCTTCTAAATTTGTGACGCCCGATTTGCCTCTTCGATTGAAGGGTAAAATCTTTAAGACCGTAATAAGACCTGTCGTCATGTATGGATGAGAATGTTGCCCTCAAAGGTGATAGATGAAACGAGACTGCATGTTACAGAGATGCGAATGCTGAGATGGATGTGTGGTGTGACGAGAATGGACCGGATTCGGAATGAGTATATAAGGGGAAGCCTGAAAGTAGCGCCCATTGGCAAAAAACTATGAGCCAATCGCCTGGCGTGGTACGGGCATGTAATGAGGAGGGATGAAAGCCATGCAACCAGAAAAGTATTGGATATGAATGTGGATAGATGCAAGAAACGAGGTAGGCCAAAGAAAAGGTGGATGGATTGTGTGAGAGATGATATGAATAGGAAAGATGTGAATGAAGAGATGACGCGTGACAGAGATATATGGAAGAAAAATACATGCTGCGCCGACCCCAAATAAATGGGAAAAGGGCATGAGAATGATGACACAGATAGTGCTTCTACTCCTCAATAGATGTCTATAGCGCAAGCTGACTAACTTTAAGAGTCCCCCGTACGCTCGACCGAACTCGATTCTCAATACAAACGTAGTTTCGTTCTAATTTTAAAACGCTATGCTGAAATAACAAGAAACTCATATACGCAATGGGAAACTGTTTATTCAGAAAAACATGCGAAATAACAAAATAGAAATTACTCTAACTTAAAAATAATTAAAACTAACCTATAAAAAATCTAAATTTGGCCCCTTAGGCAGGGTGCCCATCATGCAGGCAGCATTCCCGCGCTGAATTGCAATAGCGATTCTTTGTGCGAGAAAGCTGCCCGCACGAGGATCGCCTGTTGCCTCTTGCAAACGTTTGCTGAGCATCCTGTGAAGTCCACGCGCGCCTTTGCCCCACGAGCCGAGAGTCTCGACACCGAATGCAGCGAACTCGTATTGGGTACCGAGACACTCGTATTTGGTGGCCTTAAGCCGTTCTCGAACGTCTGCCGCGGCCCCGGCACGCCTGCTGGTCGATGGGAGGTAGGACGCAGACTGGGAAATGGGAAACTAGTTTTTGTTGCTAGAAATTGGAATAGAAAAATATACAGCGAGAATTTGAATTTTTTAGGTCTTGTATGTAAACCTTAATAATCGAGCTTACTGCGGACTCTTAACACTGTTACAGTTGTAAATTATAAATAGACAATGGGGATTGTACTTCCTAGAAGAGATTGGTGCAACCTCAATAGGCTACGAACCGGGCACGGCCGCTGCGGCCAATACAAACATCGGTGTGGCTGGGTGGACTCTCCTGCCTGCGCCTGTGGTGCCGAGGAGCAAACCATCCAACACATCATCCAGTATTGCCCCTTAACGCGCTATGCTGGTGGCCCCCCTGATGACCTGATCACCCTGAGCGACGAAGCTTTGTTGTGGCTGACAACACTTAGACTAAATCTTTAAAAAATGGGTATTCTGTTATTGTGCCATACGATAAAAAAAAAGTTAAAAATTTAGTATTTCATTTATTAGGCCACTAAATTAAGTGAATTATACATGTTATATTTATTTCGAAAACCAAGTTCGACTATAGACGACAGACTGTCGTCGACAGGATGAAAGTTAATGTCATGTCCGAAAACAGCACCATCCCCTTTTTCCCTTGGGTGTCGTAAGAGTCGACTATGGGAACCAGATTGGAGTGTGTTGTGGGCGATGGTCTAGCAATCTGCCACTGTAATATAACATTTTCTCCATCTATAAACTTACAATTGCTAAAAGCGGCACTGAATTTAATGTATCGTGTGCTCTGCCTACCCCTTTTGGGAATGTAGGCGTTATGTTACTTAAGAATAGTACTTGGAAAAACAACCATTTGTACAATTTCGATTGATTACTTAGACAATGTTGTTAGTTTTGTCGAACCATAGTAAATATAAGCTTGTGAACTTAGTCCGCATTGGCATAGAGATAATAA
The DNA here is from genome assembly GCA_905163555.1 of Notocelia uddmanniana. Classification (NCBI taxonomy): domain Eukaryota; kingdom Metazoa; phylum Arthropoda; class Insecta; order Lepidoptera; family Tortricidae; genus Notocelia; species Notocelia uddmanniana. Next base: position 4,872,986 of record LR991052.1, read on the forward strand.
GTAAGAATAGACAGCTCACTCCATACATCATTTTTTACTTATTATTTCGTAGTCGACATCTAGCGTCAAATAGCGGAATTATCAGTACTGCTATAAAGATACTAGATGTTACGTATGTCGCTACTGACAAAAAGCGTATTTCTTAAAGTTCGGAGTAGGCCCTCAGTTCCACGCTTTCACCCGAACATACATATAAAAGTACTAGCTTTTGCCCGCGACTTCGTCTGCGTAGAACTCATTCTCGCTTTAGAATTATTGGTTTTCCCATACATCTTTCACCCTTCTTTACACCCCTTGAGAAATGATTACATTCAATATGACATGCTCTTTACCGCGCACGGACAAAATTTTAATAGAAATCCTATTTTCAAAACGACTCATCATCATCGTCATATCAGCCGAAAGACGTCCACTGCTGGACATAGGCCTCCCCCAAAGAGTAACACAATGACCGATCCTTCGCCATCCGCATCCAGCGGACTCCTGCGACCTTTACCAGGTTATCAGGCCACCTTGTGGCGTGTTCTACCCACGCCGCGCCTTCCGGTACCTGGTTGCCACTCAAGAACCTTTCCTCTCCAACGGCCAACGGTTCTACGTGCAATGTGCCCCGCCCACTGCCACTTAAGTTTAGCGATTCGGAGGGCTATGTCGGTTACTTTGCTTCTACTGCAGATGGCCTCATTTCTGTTGCGATCACGCAGAGATACTCCCAGCATAGCCCTCTTATGAGGCCCATTGTAAGCGACTACATTTCAATGCCCATTATATCATCACTGGCAACACACACACTTTCGTCTTAAGACACTGCAACAAAATTATTTTGAGAATATGAAAAATACCTACTAAGTACGTTCATCGCGATAGTAAAAATAAAAACCCTATTAATTTGGAGAACAGGTTAACCTAACCCTAAAACAGTAAATGTATTGGATTTACAGCTCAAAAGTCACGAAAGATTAATAAAAAACAATAATATTACATACCTTTGCGATGTTATACTTCTTCGTGTACACCAATAACACGAAACACAGTTATCTTTTGAGAGAACACACATCTAAGAGATCAAAATTCTTACGAAAATGGCGGGTATATTGGAGTTAGCCGATAAATTTTAAACTCGTGGAGGGAACTCATCGTGTGATTTAAGCAATTTGTTAAAATAACTGGCAGTAGTGGTAGCTGTCTTTCTCAGGCGATGCATTTTTTTTTGCTACACAATGGTGGGTAAAACGAAAAAATGTTAAGAAATGGATTTAGCGGGTTTACACTTATAACAAACGATATTATAGAAATAATTGCTATTTAATTACTAGTAGGCGCCCGTACAAACTTTTACCCCCCTTTTCACCCCCTAAATTATGATTTTCGGAAGAAAACTATCCTACATCCTTTCCCGGGACTCTAACTATCTCTATACCAAATTTCATCTAAATCGGTTAAGCGGTTTAAGCGTGAAGAGGTAACAGACAGACAGACAGACGGGCGACTTTCGCATTTATAATATTAGTATGGATATCTACTAACCCAGAAATATCAGCCAAAAGCGGAATTTAAATCTAACTTTCAAACGATATCCTACAACGAGGATGTTCCAAGTTTTCAAAGTTTGGAGACTCAGGAGCGCTTAGATAGGGATGGCTATATCTATAACTATGGCTATAACCTGTATAAATTCATCTCTTTCACTCCCGCACTGCCCGAGTTTGGAGACGGGAGTGCTTCGTAAACTTTGGGAAGAGAAAAGTTTTCGATCCATTCATTAAGCTTTCATCCGTGTCGTCATTAGTATGAGATAAGGTAAATGTGCCAGTTCGCGTCACTAACCCAATACTTGCTACTCTCAACATTATGGCATTGGCCGAGTGAAACGACGTCTTCGTTTCAGATACGGCAAAAATCCTTTCATATGTCCGGCCGCGCGGATTTCGCTCTATTCCCATACTCGTAGGTACTGGTCGCATTTCACAACCGTCTCGTGAAATTTTGTGAGCAGGCAGTGAGCAGGTATGTTTATAATATTTTTTTTGTAGTCTCAGACGCTTGAAATTTTTAAATAAAAAAAAAAGTTTTCTGCTAGCTTACAGAAGCACTTGTACCTAATAATAGGCGCGAACAATGGAGAGCTCGTTGCCCAGCGGCGCCAGAGGTTAAGCAATGTATGCCTAGGTCAACTCTTGAATGGGCGAGCGGTTTGAGTGGTTACTAACTGAGCGCTCCCGTGCGTTGGAGGGCACGTTAGAGGCCTTCGGGCGGCTTGAGAACTTCTATCAGTCATGTTGCCCACTCACTTGACAAGCCTTATTTCAGTCGCTTCCGTGAAAAATAGTTCCTACGCCAATTTTTCGGGATAGGTAGCGGTATCGGGCATCCTTCAGGATGCAACTGTACTTGGATAACAATAGATGTTAGCTTTTAGACAACAGGATGTCTACCATCGGTGCGTTTACCTTATATACAGAATGTTTTTATTGAATTCCGTTAATTGCGAGGGTACAATCCTGAGATGAAATAAAGTAATATAATCTTCTCTAAGACACTAGTACCCCGATTGTCCCATTTCGAAGATATCCAAGAATTCATTTTCGTTAATTAACACCCAGTACAGTTTGAAAGATCCTTTAACAATTAAACAATGTTGACGTGCGTGTCATTCGAATTTCGAATTGTCATACTTGACATTAACTCTTGCTTAACTCCGCGTTAACTCTTAAGGCCGGTTTTCATTTACCCTTGGTAATATAATATAATGAATTATTTCGTATAAAAATGACATAAATGTATTGCTTAAATTGTTAAAAACTAAATATGCTACGTCGTTTTTATGCCTATACAGGGTTATACGCTTGAAGGAACGGAAAGTATCCTGTATACATGTTTAACTATTTTAAACAATTAGTCTAAGACATTCACAAGAAACCGCTTCTTTAAAGGTGTCTCACAGATATCAGAGTAAAGCAGATCCGCTCATTTAAATTGAACGATTTTTGTACGTCTGATCTATTCTCACTAATGCACAAATCATAAAGTTTGAGAGAGACAGACAAGTGACATCTGACACGTCTTCACCTGTCAGTGTCTCCGTCTTCATAACTGAAAATTGTACTGAACTGACGTTATGGTGTGTTAAGTTTATATGGGATTTAACATCCTGGTGTGCTCACAAATCGAGACAACTAGTTAACAGCCGAAAATGATTGTATTATCTGTCGCATTCTAACTCATTTTGGTGCACCATAAGGATTAAAGAGACAACTATATGGAAAATCATTTGGATTAATACTGCGAGTCTGCTTTTCTCTGATGTCTGTGAGGTGTCTAAAAAGTATTTTTGACAAACGCATCTAGACACGCGGAAGTGTGTCAGCCAAGTTCGCAAATCGAAAAAGGCGAAAACCGGCCGAGGAGGCTCCCTGATATCTATGTACTTGACGAAAGTATTGTAATTATTGGCTATGTGCACGTCTGAAACGTCAAACGTCAAAGGTCCCGAGACAATGTCAAAACTCAGAGATGTCAAATAATGACACATGAATATTTTATTTACTTTAGTAAACGAGAAAGACCGCGTATTGGAAATTTTACTGAAATAAATAAGAGGATAAATAAATACATACAAACGAAACGAATCGTAGGAAACCGTTAAGAAACCAATAGAAAACGTGAAAGTAAATTTGACAGTGGTCCCCGGTAAGTGCACATTTTTGCCATGGTGTGCGCTACGATCGCCTACCTTACCCCCACCACCTACTTCGCACATAGCCAATAGTTGTAGAAGAGTGATCATGCATGTCGTAATTTTTACAGACTTCAATAGAAGGAAGGAGTCTGCATATTTGCTTGTTCTTTATTTTATGTATGCATTATGCATCGAAATATAATAAGTATGGAAGCATAATCGTCGCTCAAAACCGGTGCCACAAAATCTAGTGCCAAAGGCGGAGCTTACGTTTCCAGTGACGTTTCGTGCCCGATCGCAACTCACAGGGGCCTTTCAGCTCGAAGTACGAATTTTTCTATGGAAATTTTAGTTTAACTTGTTTGCACCAGATGTCACTGGGTGCTATTTCTATCGCACTTGCATATTGAAGTGACAGAGATGCAGCTTTCGTGCGGTTAGTTCTTACTTAATACACAGCGGCGCTACAATCTATGTGGAGTATTTCACTGGTATCTCTATCTCAGTATATATATTGTACTTTGTGGCAACTCAGTCAACTATCCGACATGGAGTTGAACGGTTGGCATTGTGTCAAACGAAAATAATTAAATTTTAATGGTTACCGGTAGTAGGTCTTATTGTATAAGTGTCGAACGGCACTATTAATTGGTGCATGAGAGACACTAATGGCAAGCTGGAAGATATTTCTTTTCATTATTTAAATATTAAATTTACCACAATCCCATACATTTGTGTGATGGATGAGATTATGCAATATATGTTTCGGAAAGAGTATATTAGAATGTAAATAAAAGCGTACAGATAAGTACGCCTTCGATGTTAGTTAATAATAATCTAAAAATATGCTCAACGAAAAGTTCGTGTACAAAAAACGCATTTAGTGAAGGTTGATTTATCTCGGGCCAAGAAAAAGAAGTGACGCGATGCAAGGAATAGAATACTGTCGACATTTACATAGTACTTAATTTGTTATAAAACCACAGTTTGCCCGCCTTTTTTTATACAACGACGGTGGCATAACTGGCAACCAAACTTACGGCCTACCTGATGGTAAGCAGACACCGTCGCCCACGGACGCATGCGACTCCAGAAGAATCACAGGCGCTTTATTAACTTATTTATTCATTTAACTTGAGGATTCAGTGTATTGACAGCTAGAGACACAATGCAGGTCTCTCACTCTCAACACCGCGTATGCTCGGGAGCTTTGGCGACCTTACTCACCCCCGCCTTTTCTCACTGATGGACAAGCAATAACATTGATCAAATCGTTTCGAAGAAATCTAAACTTACCCGGAGGGCACTTCCTCCGTTCTATCATGGATAAAAATTAAAATGAAAATAAATTCACATTTATCTTATTACTGATGTGTTTTGATTAAGTTTTGGTCGATCATGATTTACCAAAATTTATCGGGCCTAAATCAAGTTTAAGATTTCATGTGCACAACTGCTTGATATTTCTCGGTGAGGTTTAGTATAGGAACTTTGTTGATAGTACGAGAAGCCTATTGTTCCGAGAACTACCAGCAGATTAAGCAGGTGAGACCTAAAGTGAAAGTATACCGCGAGACAATATACTCATACTCAGACTAGATTGGAACAACCTGCATTGATAGCACGATCGTGTTTGCGTCCTCTCATCATCCACTTGCTAGATTCATTAACAAGCTTTTCTTTCTTGCTTTTGTTCATGAACGCGATCGTGCTAGCTATACTATTTCGCGTTAGTCGCCTGTGTTCGAGGCGATAGAGGTTCCATCTTGGCGGTATACTTTAGGAGAGAGTAAGGTCTATTAGTGGTTTTACTGGTTAATTTAATCAAACTAACTATTAATACATAAATTGAATTTTAGAATAGGTGCATTGATAAATATGAATTAAAGATATAAGATTGAAAGAAGATACAAGATTGTGTCATTTTGTATTACATCATCCATGTCAAAAGTAGGCGTATTTATATCAAGTTCAAGAAGACGGAATTCGACTAATTAATGTCAAATAAAAATCACGTGACAAATGTATTCTAACCAGTCACGGCACATCTAACTTTTTTTATTGGTGCAATGGTATAAATCCTTTGTGAAAAAGTAGTCTACTTAAACTATTCTGGATAGTTGATTGGCCAATGAATAAGACGTTTTAGTTTCAAAATCGTGAGAATTGGACCATATTTCTACGTCAGTTTTGTATGACGTTACTCTTCTATACTTATTATATTTCGATGTATGTTCCCCGCTAACTCTTGACCACGTTGGCCGATTTTGATAATTCTTTTTTGTTTCAAAACAGGTACCCCGACATTGGTTCCATATAAATTTGGTGAAGGTCTGACGATGGTATCTAGAAGGAATCGAGGGAACTCCTTGAATTTGATAGGCACGCATATGCCGATTTCGGTATTTTCTGTAGGTAACTGAGCATTGGCTCACGGAAACCACAAATTGTGGCATAGCAAGTACAAAATTGGATACGGTTTTATTTTTTTGTATAAGTAAATTATTTGTTTCTTTTTTAACTCTAGAAAAAACTTTAACACTGATTGTGGTACGAACATAGTTATAAATTATAACCTACTGAATCCGTCATAGGGTTCCTACTAACATCACCCGAATAACTCTGTATGTGAAATAAATATTGTTCCACGGCATCCCTGGAGTGCAGTGGAAATACTGCGATCACCAACCCACATGCCAAGCGGGAATTGGGGGAAGCCTATGTCCAGCAGTGGACGTCCTCGGGCTGATATGGTGGTGGTGCTGGTGGTGGATAAAATAAAATGACGAACAAGTAACTAACGTACGAGTACATCAATACAGGTTATAGATTTTTTGAAATCCAACGGATATTTTTTTATATTTTTGCTGTAAATGAGGGCGTTGTCCCGGTACTGTGTATAGGTCGTCCTTCCATCGCCTCATACCTCTCATGGATTTGCATCTGCATGTAAAACAGGCGTACGAAATCGTGATGAGCCATAACTACCTTATGGTGGATGTTCAGAATCGAAGTACTTTCCGTTGCCCACTTCCCCTTGTTCTGTTTCTCTACCATGGATATATAGTATCTCCTCGCTCTGAATAATAAGTCTTCTAGCTTTCTAACAATAAAACCGACACGGTACGATGATGATTGCACATCAACATGGCCTTCCGTGGCGAAGTTCCTTATCTTCGACCGGGCCATATAAATTATCTGTAACATACAATCGGCCATCTTTGTTCTGAACTGCACTTGATAAGCTTCGAAATATTGTTTGTCGGGCCTATCCTTAAAATAAGGTATACGTCTGGTGTTGTTTTTTAATGGTAGAAGTGCATCGCCGTCTAAGCCTCCCATCAGCTGGTTACGGAATGCGGTGTCATCCTTTTTCAGTCTGTGAAAATCTAATTTTTCAATATCTATGGTCATTTCGCTCTCTTGGTCTACTTTATCGTTGTGAGGTGGTGTTGGCTGCTTGAAAGAGATTACATCGTGGATTGTCGGATACGAGGTTTTATCTTTGAAGGCGGTTCCATGTGAACATATCGTTAAGCCTGGAAAAAGTCAATTTATTATTGACATACAGATATACAGGTACATCACAGTTAGGCTGGGTTGCACCGACTTATGATCGCAGACTGATCAACGTTAAATATGGCGCCGGAAGCTGTCATCCCATAGAAACTTGTCAAACTTTCCATACATTGAAATTTTAACGAACACAGCTTACGATTACAGACGGTTTGGTGCAACCCAGCCTTAATTGACAATTCGTAAACATAATTGACAAAATTTCATTTTTAAGCGGGCTTATTTCCGGTGAAATCAAATAGATGATTAAAAATTAAGGCTAAAAACCGTTTTAAATTCTCGAAAATGTCCCAATTCCATGTAAAAATATATTCTTAAAACAGAGTAAATGACAAGTAAGGCATCACAGCGTACAAAATCATACAAAAGTACAGTCACCGGCCATAGTATCTTCCTACACGAAGGCCGCAAAAATATGTGACACGCTCTTATGACGCTACAAATAAGAGCGTGTCACATATTTTTCCTTCGTGTAGGAAGATACTATTGCCGGTGATTGTACCTTAGGAAGGCGGATTTACTAAAGAACGTTTTGTGCGCTGTGACTGTCACAATTCGGCCTTGTGACGTCATATAGACGGCGCCATTCTTCACATATTCATGAATATCTTGAAAACTAATAGCTATAAAATACATTTAGAAAAATCTAGGTTTCTCGTTAACAAATTAACGGAATGAGTTAAGAATTCATCCTAACTGTAAATTTGAACAAAAAGCAAATTAATTATAATCGGGAATGGCGCCTTGTAGCTACACCTAACTTTAAATAATGAGTATGAAAAAACACTAACGAATAAATCATTCAATCATTAAGTATTTTTTCCATTAAAAACGGCGATTATTCACACTTTTCTATGTTCATTCTGTCACCAACTACCCTGCCCCTATTTATAAAGTACGTGTGACCTAATTGGTTTCCCTCGATTTTTTTTTTGCATTTTATTGCCACTAACTTATCGGCTGGCTAACCATCTCCGCTTATTCTTAATTTAATTAAAAAAAATACTTACATAACAAGAACACTTTATTCGCTACTTTCAGCATGTCCTTACTGTAATTGTATAGTTAATGGAAATCTATGAAACTCGTTTATGCATTTAAGTGATTAATTATTGTAACTGATTATTGCACGTTTACCATAGGTACTATTTGCTTGGAATACACGTACCGGTAGTAAAATATGTTATTATTGCACATGTCTACATTAATATGGTGCATTATTGCCGAAACCGGGAAAAATCAATTTCTAGACAACTTGGCTATGACGGACCTTTTTTACCCTTTGGACCCGGGTATGTCCTAAAACTACGACCGAGACCACCGGGGGATGGACAGCAGCATCCCTGGAGTGCGATGGAGATACTGCGATCGCCAACCCGCATGCCAAGCGTGGTGATTATGGCATATACCCTCCGTGAATTTGGGGGAGGTCCATGTCCAGCAGTGGACGTCTTTTGGCTGATATGGTGGCTATGACGGACGACGTGGAGTCTGTCAATATCTACGCATCCACGAATTGTCATTCCTGCCGAAGCATTATGTGTGCTGCATGTATTTTGCTGCTTTTCTCAAAAATGCAATAAAATTTGAAAACCGTAACAAAAGTCCAAATTACTAAAATCTAAGGATTTCGACGGCCTGTTTAGGCTAGTTGGTAGTGGCACTGCCTCCGAAGCTAGAGGTACCGGGTTTGAATCTCAGCCAGGGTATTATTTGTGCATTTAGCACGGATATTTGTTCTTGGGTCTTGGATGTTTTCTATTTATTTAAGTATGTATTTATCTATATAAGTATGTATATCGGCGTAACCATAGTACAAGCTTTGCTTAATTTGGCACTAGGTCGATTTGTGAAAGATTGTCCCCCAATATTTATTTATTATTTATAAGGATTCAGTATTAAGTTCGTGGCCTAACAACGCCCGCGTACCGCGTGCGGTATGCGAGGTTAAGGAACGTGGGCGCAGGTCGGTTGGGTGATCGCTTTGTGTGATTACTAACGCTCCCGTGCTTTGGAAGGCACGTTAAGCCGTTGATTCCGGCTGCTGTCTACGACAGCAGTCGTTAAGCCAAGTTAGAGGCGTTAGGGCGACCTGATAAAATATATATTGGGGGACAACCTTACACAAATCGACCTAGTCCCAAACTAAGCAAAGCTTGTACTATGGGTACTAGGCGACGATATACATACTTATATAGATAAATACATACTTAAATACATAGAGAACATCCAAGACCCAAGAACAAAATCCGTGCTAAATGCACAAATAAGTAGAGTGTATACATTTTTAAAGAGTCGGTAACGCGCATGTGACACCCCTGGAGTTGCAGGCGTCCATAGGCCGCGGTGACCGCTCACCATCAGGCGGGCCGTACGCTTGTTTGCCACCGACGTGGTATAAAAAAATAATAATGCATTGGCCGGGATTCGAACCCGGGACCTCTAGCTCCAGAGGCAGTGTCACTACCAACTAGGCTAAACAGGTCGTCAATTCAGGTAGAATTTCTAACAGTCAAGTTACCCACTCACTTGACAAGGGAGGTGGGGGGTTTTCGAAGTTGCACCACGTCCGTAGGGAGAGTTCCCGCTGTTACCCTACACGTGACCCCCGGGTGGTGCTAAAATTGCAACAAACTGGCAACCGTACTTGCCTTCTCGAAGATCTCATGGTTCGAAAATAAATGCCATACGATTATTATTATTATTTTAGTATTAAAAACAGGCGCTGCAGCAACCGGGCGGTCTGACAAATCTATTTACGGTAGAAAATTGTCATATGATACGATAACTTTTTTACGGCGAAAGCATCATGAGCGTGTGAGTCTTGGCCGCCAGTTTTAGGTACATGAAATGTTTTTAGTGGGATATCATACCGCATGTTAAGCACTGTCGGACGGGGTCAGTCCTTGGATGGGTGACCGCTTTGAGTGATTACTAACTGAGCGCTCCCGTGCTTTGGAAGGCACGTTAGCCGTTGATCCCGGCTGCTGTATATGATAGCAGTAGTTAAGCCAAGTTAGAGGTCTTCAGGCGACTTGAGAACTTCTAACAGTCAAGTTGCCCACACACTCATAAGTCATATGGTCACACAAGAGTGAAAGGGACGGCACGACACGACGTTCGATTTACGAAGTTCGGAGAAGGCCCTCTGGTGCATTCTGAGACGAAGCTATGAGGGTTTCAAAATGATAAGGTAGGTAGCCCGTCTTCCACTTTGTTCGTCTTGGCGGGAGTACTACCGTGCCCCCTTTTGTATGCACTTGCCAGGATTAAAAATATAGCTGTCAACTAAAGACCGTTTAGATATATTTTAAAGATGATAAATGTTCTGCAGTTATATGGAGTTAAAACTAAAGAAGTCAATAATTCTTAATTCACAATTCATAAACAAAAAAATATGTAAACTATTACACGAATTTGATAATATTGCAGTCTGTCAATAACGTTTCGATTTTGATCTGGATTTGTTTGATTGAGCAGCGTGGCATAATATCTGAACGGTCGTCTAGTGACATGAAATGTCAATGCCTTATTATTATCAAGGTTTCCGTTTTCCTTATCTTGTAGGACGGCAAAATAGTGATTAATGCTATGGTAAAACAAATAGCTGTTGTGATAGTGCACTAAATTATGTTCCGCGGTTGCCACATACTATCCGAAGGCGCAAGGGTGCAATCTGTTCTCAGACACGAACTTAATAACATTGCGAGAAGGCAGACGAGCGCTGCAACTATAGCTACAAACAGAACGATGGAAAACAAGTTCAAATTACCAGCACGCTATGGCGCCGGCGAGAAAAGCGTATGGTAAGAAAAAAAAACATTTAAAAAGTTACGTAATGGCGGGATTCTGTAAATTGCATACAACTAAGTTTTAACCAATGTATAATCTTTAGTTGCTAGTTCAATAGAGTCGAATAACATGATATCTTCCGATGTCATGAAACGGTAATTAAGGGTGATCGTGTTAATTGGTCCTGAGTATAGGAAGTCAAGCTGTGGAGCATATAATAATTTATTACACTTTCATCATTACATTTATTTCTTAGAGTAAATTATTAATAATATAGCTACTACTTGCTCTGGTTTACTTGGTTTATTTTACCTCTTAGGTTAAATTCGCGTCTCATGCACCACTGGTGTATTAATTATACTGTGAATAATCTCTAATATGAAAAAAATTACCTTTTGAAATGCTCACAAATATTCCCATATTCTTTTCGCATTCACTTATAATGGACTTTCAGTGTTACTATGAGTAATCATGTGAATTTAAGTAATTGTCCAGTTACTGTTCTTTTTGTTAATAAAATTGGATTTAGTGTCAACTAACTCTTTGTTTTTATGTTTTTACTTTTATTACTCTACCACATCAGCCGAAGAACATACACTGCTGGACATAGGCCTCCCCCTTTTTCATGGTTGGTAAATGCCATAATTGGCATGCAGATTTGACGATCTCTGTATCTTTTTTTTTTATTAAAAATGGGATTGCTCTTGGCCAGCATCTAGCCAGGGGGCAAAGATGAGGCTGACGGTGAAGCGAGCTCATCTCCACTGCACTCCAGGGATGATCTTCCAGTCCCATACAGTAGACCGTCATTCCAGTCATGAATGTATAGTCATCATCACTCCTAGCCATATTCAGCCACAGCGGCACCTTTTTACTGCTGAGAATGTTGCTGGTGCACTCACAGGTGACTTACATAGCCCATAGCAGCACCCCTCCAACATGGTTGTATTGCATGGCTGCAGGTGGTCTGGCCTTAAGGGCTTAAGCTATGTTATGGTAACCTAACATATGGTACTGGAATGCTAATTGAAATAGGTGAGAATAGGGTATTAGGATTACCCAATCTATAAGTTTCAATAGCCTATAGATTCCTATTGCATTACTATTTAAAAATAGCTTACAGCTCACTCTTTCTTTTGGGTTAGATATGTCATTATCATTACATCGAAGGACATCTACATGGGATCTGATATCTTTATCACAGGGCAAACCTTATGTGGTCGTCTTGGCAACATTTTACATGAAATGTTTTTGGTGGGATATTTATTTACTTATTTAAGTTATAAGGATTCAGTATTAAGTTCGTGACCCAGCAGCGCCCGCGTACCGCGTGCGGTATGTGAGGTTAAGCAACGTGGGCACAGCCCGCAGGTCGGTTGGGTTACCGCTTTGTGTGGTTACTAACTGCGCGCTCCCGTGATTTGGAAGGCACGTTAAGCCGTTGATTCCGGCTGTTCATTCAAGTGGTTGCTAACTGTTGGTCGCGCAATTGGCATGGCCTTGTATACCTAACTAAATGTGAGAACTTTATCTTGTATGTTTATGTATTTGAAGTAATTCTTATCATTTCGAATGTTTGAATGACTTGAGAAATAATGTTATGGTCCCTAATATGATAACAGCAGAAACAACTGAGTACACAATGAAACACGTCACTTTTGGTATAGGTAAGTACTTACTATTATGTGAATTGACTTTTAAAAGCGACGTTACCATTCAAGCAAGAATGTTCAAAATCGAATGCCAGTTTTTTTAAGTCGGGCCATGCGATGTGAAATATATTCGACTATACTTATTTTAACTTTTTGACAAGTGTGTAATCCAGTGTGCAGAAACCATTTAATAGTGTGCAGTACGTTCGGTTCTCCATACAAACTTATTTACGCTCTTATTTTAAAACGCCACGCTAGAATAACGTGAAACTTTGTATACACAAAGGAATTCGGCATATCTAGGTCGGTAATTAGTTTCTGTTGCTTGAAATTATAATGGAGAAAAAATACAGGGAATATTAAGGCTTTCATACAAGCCGTAAAAAACTCAAAAAACCGCTGTATTTTTTTCTTTTACAATTGCTAGCAACAGATACTAATTTTCGACCTAGATATGCCGGATTCCATTGTGTATACAAAGTTTCATGTTATTCTAGCACGGCGTTTTAAAATGAGAGCGTAAATACGTTTCTATGGAGAACCGAGCGTACTGCGCCCTCTTAAATATTGTAGGAAATTAAATAAAAATAGGTAATAATCAGTCGTTTTGTTACTAATACCTAATGCATGTGCACAATAAACACATTCTATGATAATGAGTAATGAGTATTACCTCATTATTCATAAAAGTAAACCTTTGTTAAATAAAGTGTGTGTGTGTGTGTGTGTGTTACATTCATACATATTAGCCTATTACCTATATGTTAGTGCACGCAAGATTTTAATTAACTTTATATAATTTTACAAGGTAAACTAAAAAACAAATTAAACTAATATGTTACTTGTATTTATAGGAAAATTGCTGTCAGAAATTTGCATTGTGTGGTTCGGTTAGCGACCAGCTAAATTGGTATGCCGATTTGCGGCCATGTCATAAAGTAAAAGTAGTTTATTCTTCAAATTAGGCATATTACATGCACCTATGAACGTCAATAAACTACCATATACAATGAGTTGATTTTTTGTAATCGATTTCAATTCACTGCCAAATAAAATTCATACGACTTGCTTTTTTTGGGTCTGTAGATATGTTAATATCTTTAATTGAAAAGACCTTTGTCCTTTCCAAACTGAAGCTGGTTTCATTACTATGATGACAATCGAAGAAATAACATCAACAAGCATTTTTTTTTTATTAAAAATGGGATTGCTCTGGGCCAGCATCTAGCCAGGGGGCAAAGATGAAGCCGACGATGAAGCGAGCTCACCCGGTTTTTTAGAGCCTATTCACTCGTACCTTAAAAAGGTCCAGGTTATATGAACTCGGAAATACAGACGCCGGCAGAGAATTCCAAACCTTAGAAGTGCGCATTATAAATGATAACTTAAATATATCACTGCCTATTTTAGATATTCCAGATGCTATAGCTATAGATAGATAGCCATTTAGCTATAGATGGAGAAAATATGATATTGCAGTGACAGGTTGCTAGCCCATCGCCCACAACACACTTCAACCTAGGGTTCCCATAGTCGACCCTTACGACACCCAAGGGAAGAAAGGGGGTGGTGCTACTCTAACATGGCACCACACAAGTTTTGATATGAGGTGGAGTAAAATCTTTCAAATTACAGAAGAAATGTCTAATGAAAGCAGTGCTTTTCTTCGTCTATTGTGGCAAGTATAGGTATTTTAGGTACCTTTTCATTCACCTATTAACATTTTCATGATGTAAGGTGGCATAACACCATCCCTATACAAAATCGGTTCCGACTAAAAAATTAAACAAATATGTTTACCGTTTTACTTACATATGAAAAGTGATTCATCTTTTATTTATGTTTTCTAGAGTGATTAACGCACCACTTCACTGCACGAAAAGGCATATTTTTATTTTTGAGATTTCAGTTAATACTACTGTTACGTTGCGCCGCCATATTCAAACTAGACAGCCGTTGGACACAACTTTGACGCCCCGCCTTAGTGGACACAAGTTTGATGGTGTCATTTTGCGACGCTAGTTGTGCTTCTATGTTTTTTTCATTCGCTGTTTGTGTAAGATTGTCCCCCAATATTTATTTATTTACATCGAAGTAAATAAAGAGGAAAGTGTCGAAAAGATATTCTATATTTCCATATTTTTTGTAGAGCTATGTAATGCTCAGAATAAGTACATTCTAATTAACTAGACTAAACAATTTGTGTTAAGTATGGAATATAATTTTGTATGGCTTGGCGAAAGAAAACGTTACGATGCGTATTGTATACAACTGCGAATTCATTCTTAGAATTTAGTTCAGCCTGGCGATTGCTCCCAAAAAACTGAAACACTGTATATAAATTCCGTACAAATTAAACCCCCCTTTAAGGCATGTCATACAAAGTATACCCGATTATTTGTTTCCTAGGTTTACAACTGGTTCCATCTTGTGAATAGGTAGCCTGTCTTCGCTTAGAAATATTTTTATATTGTGTATTTATGACACCTCATTACACATATAAATCAGTTTTACCCTTTAACCACATAATGTCAAAAAAGCTAATCGCAATTTTCAACTCTTGTCATAAAGTAAGATGTCATTACACTGTCACTTTGTCTGATATATCAGGCGATGGCGGTTAAAGGGTTAAAAAATGTTGCATTTATTCAAAAGAAATCAATTCGATTGGGAAGGAAAAAATGTTTGGAGAGTCAATAATAAACCTGCTCTTTTACCTCTGCCAGCCTAGTATTTTGTTTTCCTTTTGTACTCCATTTGTTTGCAATGAATAATATTTGTATTTGATTCCTATTACTAATGAGTAACTGGCCGACCTTTATCATACCCATAGCTGCATTATTTACTCATCTGTGATGTGACGAGTCGTCTCTCATTAGAACTGAATAATTAATGCAGTTGATATTAATGTGGTTGTCTCGAACTGTGGGTAGTCGTAAGCTGTGTTCGTTAGAATCGGATTTCATGGCAAGTTTGTATGGAATGACAGCTGCCGGCGCCATATTTAACGTTAATCGGTCTATAATCGTACGTTGATACAACCCGCCGTACCTATGTGTTTCACGGTCAAATGTAAGACATACAATACAACACAAATACTTTTTATTGCACACATCAATAAAAATACAAAACAATTCAGAAACATCATAGTGAGATATAAGCAGAGGTGAACAACAGACGGTCTTATCGCTACAGAGCGATCTCTTCCGGACAATTTTGGTAGCGGAGAACAAATAAACAAACAACCAGTCGGTATTGCAAAAACTACTAGAATAAAAAAAAAACGTAAAAGACACATAGTTAGATTTATGGGGTGAAGAAGAATAACAATCGGAGGGGGGGCTCTAATGAAAAAGCGCTAATGACGCCATGTTGGATATAAATTCGTGTTGGTGACTATATCTGCCTTGTGGAAACGAGACCCCTGTAAACGTTTGGACTAACCTTGAGATTCTTGTTTGGGCAAATTAGTCCTTATAGCCCGAGAGCTATACGGTTTCATTGTATGAAAAAACAACAATATATCGGTATCAGCAAATTTTGTGCATCAAAAATTAGGTTAAGTAATTATACTAAGTATTCTTTAATAATACACCTACTTATACATTTATTAACGCGACGGTAGAAAATATTAATAACAAATCTATAAAAAATCCGTAAATATCTAGCGAAAACACTATAAGAATTATTTTCTTTATGATATACTATTTCTATTTATGTTTTTTGTAATATATGAAAATTAACTTATTTTTGTTACGGTAACTTGATAATACAATCAATTATTAATATCGTAAAACATAAAAATGCATTACGCTCATGGCATATAAGGTATCATTACAGTTAGGGTTTTATATGCCTTTATTATATTTCTTGACACTTTTTTATACTGAATCAACCCAAAATACCTGAAGCTGTAATAACTTTTGGAATTAATGTGGCAGCCAAATGCACTCTGTAGTCTATTCATGAAGGTCAAATTTACTACTACTACTACTACCTATTAGATATTTTTTGTCTCATTTCCCGTTGCATATATCGTTCGGTTCTGGTCGTAAGTATTAAAATAGACATAAACATAAAAATACTGTACTCATCATAAAAATACTGATACCCTGTTTGCTGCAAAAATTCACCAGTTTTCGGGCACATAATTTTTTTTCCAACTTCCGGTCTTCAGATTCGGAAATTTTAAAAATATAGGTTCTTAAAATCACATAATAGGACCGTATAACAAAAATTGGCCAGTTATTGAATTATTTCCGAAAAAACCGTATCTTTCTCGGGCTATTAGTTATGTAAGGAGCTTATGCTTGAAGCGCTCAGAGCGGTCGCGGCTCGCGGCGCGGTGCGGAGGCAGTTCTGCATTTTTTATCTTTACGAAACAGTCGATTACTGCTTCATATGTCACACGCCGCCTCCGCTTTACTGGGCTACCGCATACTGCGCGGTTGTCCCGGACCGCGTTCGCTTTACCGCAAAGACGCCTCTTCTACAACGAAATATTTCTCTACAATATTCCAGGGTGGAGTACATCGAGCTTGTGGCAAAATACAAGCCAGCCGTCAACCTGGGGCAGGGCTTTCCTGACTACCACGCGCCCAAGCATGTCACCCAAGCCCTGGCAGAGATCACGACCGGAGACAATCCGCTCCTCAATCAATATACCAGGGGATTTGTAAGTATTTTCTTAATTCATGTCGTACCGAGCTAGCCGTAAACTTGGGCCAGGGCTTTCCTGACTACTGAGCCCAAACATGTCACCCAAGCCCTGGCAGAGATCACGACCGGTGACAACCTGCTCCTCAATCACTATTCCAGGGGATTTGTAAGTATTTTCTTAGTTCATGTCGTACCGAGCTAGGCGTAAACCTGAGCCAGGGCTTTCCTGACTACTGAGCCCAAACATGTCACCCAATCCGTGGCAGACATCACGACCGGGGACAATCCGCTCCTCAATCAATATACCAGGGGATTTGTGAGTATTTTCTTAGTTTATATCGTTTAATGAACATCGCAATTAATTGATTAACTTCTAAAAGAAAATAGATTAGATTTATTGCATACTTCGTTTTAAATTTCATGTACATTTTTGGGACGAAGTAAAATCTTAGAAAAATTTATTAAAAAAAAAATCAGATTTAACTAAGAAATATGGGATTTAAACTCTTCCTAATATTACAGTGTATCACCTCCTAAAGTTCCTTCATCGTTATTCCGAACAACCCGTATATGGTTATGAAGATGGTCGTTAAGTCATTATTCTCTGCTCACATCTTCGAACTAAAGCTGAAATCATATTTGCCTGATGTTACATGTTATGTTGCAAAAGATAGATATCGTCGTCATACATCAAGAACGGTTAGATTCACATTGATCTGATCCGATCTGACGTAACGGCCCATAATATGGCAGGCGTCAGACACAGATAAGTATGCATCCGGCTTTCGTAATATCCTATAGCATTGATAGTGCAGCCGAGAAAACTGCAACTATATCATTTATGTACTCTAAACGTTTTGAAGTAGAGTGTAAAATAGACAAACAGTTAAGTATCCTTAACTGACACAGTATAACGACAACTATCTTGCAAGTGAAGCGGTAGGTCAATGGGGTCAACAGCATGGTTTATTGACTTGAATGACACTAGTTATCGTGGCGCGTGGCACGCCATGAACCATGATAAAATAATAACATCATGACATAAACCGATTTTGCATTTTTGATCTTTCTGAAACTGTCGACTGTCGATTACTGCCTCATACAGGACCGGTCAAAAGTTTAAGTTCACTCTGTTATTTTAGTTCATTTACGCCCTTTACTCAGTACAAGATCACCAATTTTAGCACCTGTAAAGCATTCCCTGGTTATAGGTAACAAACAGATCCTCCATCCTTCGGTGTAGGCATCATGCATAGTTTTATCATTTATATAAAAATACAGACGTCGGTGCACTTCCGAAACTGCTATTCGCTGATCTTTGCGTTGATCTCTTCATACATTTCTGGAGCTGTTCGAGTCCACGCATTGACGGCAGATTTGAACGCAAAAAACATGTCCTCACTTTTGTATTGCAAATTTTAGCCTACCTGAACTTTTTCCTTCTTTTTCGTTTCATAGCGTTTTCGACTGCAGTTTGAGAAACCCCATTCTTTCTGTAATTGGTCCAGTAACCTTCGTTGGAGAGAACCCAAGGGTTTAGCGCGAGTTTCTATGCTAATTTGGCTTTCCGACACATTTTTAATGGTTTCCACTTAAACGGGTCTTTACTTTACCCAGGAACAAGGTTTACACATGAAATGCAAGTACAGTTTCGTGTGTATCTGATAAAATTCGCGTACAACAACTTAAAATTTCCACCAAGATATATTTATTTAACTATTTTCTAGTAATTTAAATAGCTAAACGTCTAAAAAACCAAAAAAAATATATGTGAAAATATGTAATAGAAGATCATAGTCGCATAAGGTGAATTTAAACTTTTGGCCGGTACTGTATGATATGATATCACACACGCCGCCTCCGCTCTTCTACCGAATACCGCGCGGTTTTTTTGTGCGACGTGCCCCGGACGTTCGCTTTACCGCAAAACCGCTCTCGCCCCGCACCTTCACGGCGCCGCGGTCTGTGCGTTTCCAAGCTTTAAACCAACAAAGCTCAGGGTTAGGTCCTTTGATAGGTCTTTAAATCTACTTCAGTTCGGTCTACGGGCACCAAGTTGAATTCCATTGCAGAACTGAGATATTCATGTTTTAGTCAGAGTTAATATTAGATTTTTAAGACCTATTTATGCCCTAGTTCTATTTTTACGGTGGATAGTTTTCGATTTGTATAGGTAAATGTAAAAATAGCATTCCCATCCCCTCTCATCTCCGAAGTTTACCAAGGAAAAAATATGAAATTATAACAATGTTAAATAATTATTACATAAAAATTACTACCTATACAATACACACTTTCTTGCACACCTCGAAAATTACAGCACAGAAACAGCATAATGAGATACAAGCAGAGGTAAACAACAGGCGGTCTTATCGCTTAACAGCGATCTCTTCCAGACAACCGTTGTGTACCGGAGAAAAGAACAATCAAAGCTGATCAGCAACAGAAGTTCAATAACACTTACACTATTTTGATTATATTTTTTATAACCGAAAAACATTTCTAAACTATGTTTGTCATTCAGTCACCTAATCTCATATAGGAGTTTACAAAACAATTAGGCACATATCCCTACAAACTACATACTTACTAACATAATCGAGCGTTTTTAGCGTTTTGTAAAAAGTTGCTGATTTGACTAACAGTGGAATAACGTATTTTTTTTATTTTGTAAACTCCTATGAGATTAAACATAAAGTACCTTCATTCAAATGAAACAAAAAAGAAAAATCCTATTTCGTAATAAGGATACGATACGTGATACGGCAAAACGATGCTTACTAATGAAGGAGTGCGTCTTTATAATAAAATAACTCATTTTAAGTAACTCATTTAAAAACAGTTAGCATAACATTATCGCTGATAAGATAATTGATCAATGATCATCTCCAACCGCTACAAATGCGTGAAGTGTGTACGTATGTTTGTGATTATTTGTAAGATTTGAAACGCTGCCACTTACTTTTATTTAATACGACGACGAACACTCATCAAATTGTTATTTAAGAGCCCGCAGTAAGCTCGATTCTCCATACAAACGTAGTTACGCTCTCATTTTAAAACGACATGCTAGAATAACATGAAACATTGTATACACTATGGGATCCTGTTGCTTGAAATTATAATGAAGAAAACAACAGCGATTATTAAGGTTTTCATACAAGACACAAAAAACTCAAAAACTCGCCGTTTTTTTTTCTATTACAATTATATTTTTGTTTCTAGCAATAAAAACTAATTTCCGACCTTGATATGGCGGCTCCCATTGTGTATACAAAGTTTCATGTTATTTCAGCAAGGCGTTTTAAAATGAGAACGAAACTACGTTTGTATGGAAAATCGAGTTCAGCCAAGCGTACTGGGGACTCTTAAGTTAAAATTATTTTATCTCGTAAGCAATGATCGTAGCTTTAGTGATAACACAATTCTTTAAACCTAACCTAAGAATTATCCATGAAAAACCGACATACATACTATGTTGTTCAGTCGTGCAAACAAAACAACAAAATGCGCCAATAGATGGCGCATGTAGCCGTGACCTTCATTTCTGCATCGCGCTGTTAAGATTCTTCCTGAATTAATGGGGCCTGGACGGGTACACGACTTGGGTACTTCTCTTTATTCTTTCCTGCTCCCTTTCGTCTTCTTTCCTGTATTCCTTTCCCTTTTTCTTCTTGACCTCGACTCGGCCGTGAAGGGTCGAGTCGAGAGCTTCAAACAATAACTGGCCTAATTAGTAGGCCAAATCTAAACATCTTTAAAAAAAGATTATGGAAAAACTTGACCGGTTTTTTATACCACGTCGGTGGCAAACAAGCGTACGGCCCGCCTGATGGTAAGCGGTCACCGCAGCCTATGGACGCCTGCAACTTCAGGGATGTCGCATGCGCGTTGCCGACCCTTTAAATATTTATACATTCCTTTCTCGAAGAACCCCATACTGTAGTCCCTCGGGAAAACCACGGCAGGGAAGCTCATTTCACAACCGGGGCGTCCGGGGGAGGAAATTGCTCCGAAACTGTACCGTACGCTACCATTTAATGACGCATTGCAGTACCCAAGAGGCAGTCGGATGGCTCGCGGTATTTTTGCATACCCCCATATGAAAAAAAAGACTGAAGTTCACACTTCGGGAGCTCAAATGCTGCTAGCCATGCTGCTTCTTGGATTACTTGTACTGCAACTACGGCATCGCTTTAACCCTTTTCCAAACACATGGTAAATATAAGTTTATGACTTTTATGAGACTTTAAGCTCTCATAATGTAACATGTGGGCAACTACGGAATCCTACATTGCGTGGCCCGACATATGGCCGATTTTTTTCTTGTAAGGTTGGCAGTTAAAGAATATGGATATGAAATGAAAATAAATAATTATAATTTCCAGGGACACCCCCGTCTGGTGCAGGCCGTTTCCAAATTATACTCTCCCTTGATTGGGAGGGAAATTGACCCTCAGAATGAGGTTCTGATCAGCAGTGGAGCTTACGAGGCCCTATACTCTGCTATCTTAGGTAAGTCATTTGCGCCTTAAATAAAAAAAGTACGTAAGAAAATCTATATATATGTAAATTTTGTCCGCCTGTTTAGCCTAGTTGGTAGTGTCATGCCTCCGAAGCTAGAGGTCCCGGGTTCGAATCCCGGTAAGGCCATTTGTTTTTGTGTTGTGCAGTTTGTTCCTAGGACTTGGAGGTTTTTTTATGTATTTAAGCATATATCTATATATTAGATTATACTTATATAGTCGTCTAGTATCCATTACAAGCCTTATTGAGCTTACTATGGGACTAGTTCGATTGGTGTGAAAAATTGATCACTAATATTTATTTATTTATTTGTTTATATTTATAAAAGAAGTCGTGACTGGCTGACTCATCAACACACGAACAGCCGAAACGCCAGAGAATTGTATTTTGCACATTCGGAAACATTCATAACGTAGGCATATGATAAGAAAGGTTTTATCGAAATTCATCCTCTAAGGGGGTAAAACAAGGGATCTGAGTTTGTATGGGAAGCGTAAAATGTTTGGACTTAGAAACTGGGAGTTTGTTATAAAGATTCTATGTAAAAAATCATGATCACGGATTTTGAGACTAAAAAAAATTGGTCTCTAAACAGCTGAAATAAGGGTTCATTATATTTAGGCTATTCGCCAATGTGGCGTTAGTTAATTTTACGTATTATTTGATAAATGACCAAGACATCATATGTTCAATGCATCATTTGATGTACATCTGCGTAACAAAACATAAGAATTTAATTTCAATGTCCTGAAAATATTACTAGAATAATAAGATTATTCGACAACAGGTGGCGCTGGTGTACCAATATCTTAAATCTTTCAAGTCAATAAGTAGCTACCCACGCGGTCCACGTACTACGAGGAACGCAAGCGAAGCCACGGGATAGAATATAGCCTATTTGGAATGTTGTAGTAGTAGTAGTAAACACTTTATTACACAAAGTACGTAAAAGAAAAATCAACTTATTTTTAGACGTTTGTACAAAGGCGAACTTATCTCTTCCAGCTAACCGCCATCGCATACATATTGTTTTAATGTAATGGCGCGTAGTAATAGGTGAAAGAGTTGTGTATGTAGTTTTTTTTTATGTGCTTGTTACTTCACCGCGACACAGCCTTGCCTTGGGGCTATTCATCAATAGGTGGCGTCAGTAATAGGAGGGTAATACTTTTTCGATTCATTTTCTTAGTCTTACTTACATGTTTTAAAATAATTTGGTTTACACTTGATAAATGACAAAACATACTATTCTTACGTTATCATTTGATGTACAGTCGAGTTCATAACCTTCAAAAATAAATGTACATAGTAACGTACAAATACATCTGAACACATTTCATCATCATTATTGGCCACAGCATCTTGACAGATGATTGTTGCAGCGACCGTTCCTTAAGAAGAAGAGGTCTGCGCGCCGTCGGAGATCAGGGGTGCGGCGCATTTCTTCCTGTGGCTGTAAAGACCTATCGCAGCACAACAGCAAGCTGCAAGCATAAGCTATGTGAACAGATTTATCATTTGAAAATATATACACGTCTCGTCCGTCATATTTATCTGAGCAAGCCTCTCAATAACATTTAATCAACTGAAAAATACTAAATATCTGTACGATGGTTTTTACTAAATTATTTAAACGTGTGGAAGCATATAACTATCGACGCAAGGGTTATTTTCAAATATTTCTTTAACAGGTAGTGGCACATAAATATATGTACACACGTTTTCCAATTTGTTGTGAACAAGTAGGAGCTCATAAAAATCTGTACAGATAAAACATTTTGAATTTTCAAAAATGACAATCACCCGAGAAGAGTACCATACTGTCATATGATACATTTGTCTCTTTCAGTTTGAGTGGCACGTCATAGAACTGTCATTAATCTGCGTGCTGCTTCTTTTACTATTTTGTGATTTATACTCGGTTTAAAAGAGGTTTGATATAAACATTTATTACTGGCTTCTGAATATTTTCTTTTTTCTGTCAGTTTTGTTCAGTTGTTTATGAGTTTCTATTTCTACTTGTTCACATAATTTTGGCAAACTTTATTGCAGAATTTGATATTTAAGTGAAATGTTTTATCTGTGCAGATATTTATGAGCTCCTACTTGTTCACAACAAATTGGAAAACGTTACTACATATATTTATGTACCACTGCCTGTTTATAAATACTTGAAAATAACCCTTGTCTCAATAGTCATGTGCTTCCACTCGTTTAAATAATTTCGTAAAAATCGTAGTACAGATATTTATTATGTTTCAGTTGCTTAAATATTATTGAGAGGCTTGTTCAGATGAATATGACGGACGACACGTGTATCTATTTTCGAATGATAAATCTGTTTAGATGTATTTGTACGTTACTATGTACATTTATTTTTGAAGCCTTGGATTTGCTCATATATTTATGAACTCGACTGTACATCGGCTAAATAACAAAACAAGAATAAAATGACAAATATTGAAGGAGAGTAGTAAGACTTCGCCAACAGGTGGCGTTAGCGATGCAAGTAAAATTATTTCTTATTAGTTTTCTTTGTAATATCATATAAAATTATTTAATGAACATTTGATAAACGACAAAACATTCCACTGTAGTATACATAAATTTGCCGATAGATGATGAACGTTGAAATTCTACTTGGCGCTGTAAAGATTTATAATTTGGACCATAGTTGGGATTTACTTAGGACCTATGTGACGGTCGGGAACTACGGAACCCTACACTGAGCATGGTCTTGGTCGGTTTTTCGATATGTTGATTCCTTGTGCTAGGTAGCACAGCTTGAGACAAATGTACACCAAGGCACATTTGTATCCCAAATGCGTATCATTCTCGTAATTCATAGTAAGTACCATTATCTTTTTTTTTTCAGGACATGTTGACCAAGGCGACGAGGTGATAGTCATCGAACCTTTCTTCGATTGTTACGATTTCATGATCAAGATGGCCGGAGGCATCCCTAAGTTCATACCTTTGAAGCCTGTGAGTATACATTTTACAAGCTTTTATTCAACTTGCAATGTTCGTATGTAAGTATACATATACGACGTTATGACCACCTGTTTAGCCTAGTTGGTAGTGAACCCGGGACGGGTTCGAATCCGGGCCAGGGCATTTATTTGTGCATTTCCCACGGATAATTTCTTGGGTCTTGGATGTTTTCTATGTATTTAAGTATGTATTTAACTATATAAGTATTTATATCGTCGTCTAGTACCCATAGTACAAGCTTTGCTTAGTTTGAGACTAGGTCGATTTGTGTAAGATTGTCCCCCAATATTTATTTATTTATTTATATACGTGTTTTTATTGAATTCCGTTAATTGCGAGGGTACAATCCTGAGATGAAATAAAGCAATCTTCTCTAAGACCCTATTATCCCAATTCATTCCATTTCGAAGATATTGAAGAATTCATTTTCGCTAATTAACACCCCTAGTATAGGATAAGACATCCTTAACAATTATTAATTAAACAATGTTGACATGCGGGTCATTCGAATTCAGAATCAGGCCTTAAAATAGCGCTATTTTCGCTTATCTTTATGATTCATAACGTTACTTTGTCAATAAAACGCTTTACTAAATACGATATTTGGCGCGCATTTATAGCGGTATACATTATATCGTTATAAATTTAAAGCAACATATATATATAGTGATATTTTGTGAAGCGCTATAATAGCGTTATAGGCTATCTCTGTCTCGCACACAGTCTCGCTCTTGAGTGCGCTGTGTACGTCAAACTCGAGCACGTCATTGTCGCCACCGCCGCCATCTTAAACGATATTATAACATTATCATATAATATAAGGTTATGATTTTCATTTTGTTATGATATGAAACATCGATTATGATTATAACGAGATTTTAAACATTTACGAAATATATCATTATAATATCGCTTATTTTCATAACGTTTTAAAGGTCTGTTCCGAATTGTTATACTTGACATTCATTTTTGCCTAACTCCATGTTAACCTTTTTTTTATCCACTTGCTGATATCTGATTGACTTGAAATTTGACATACTCATGTAAGTTCAGTAACAATACATTATTTTGGTATCACGGAGCTGATCTGATGATGGAGACAGAAGGTGGTCATAGCAACTCCTAAACTACACAAGATAAAGCCATCGTGTTGGGCTCATTCGAAAAGTCTCAACGAGTAGTTGATGATTGTGGAAAAGTACAGTCGGCAATAAAAAAAAAGTTAGAAACTTCTTTAGCCATACAAGCTCACGGCCTGCCTGATAGTAAACAAACACCGTCGCCTATGGACGCCTCGGGAGCTCTGGCGACCTTACTCACCACCAGGAACACAGCACCACATACCTAAGCAGCATGTAGTGTTGCTATTATGGCTGCGGTCTTCTGTAAGGTGGAGGTACTTCCCCAGTTGGGCTGCTCCAAATACGAGCGAGTTGAAGGTCCGCGGTCTCGCGGTGGACCTGTGTATGTCCTAAAACTGCGATCAAGACCACCGGGGGATGGGCAGAGCATTCCTGGAGTGCGGTGGAGATACTGCGATCGCCAGCAGGCCAAACGTGGCGATTATGGCATATACCCCACGTGAAATTGGGGGAGGTAGGATGTCTAGCAGTGGACGTCCTACGGCTGATATAGTGGTGGTAGTACGTTACCTCCCTCACTACTCTATCGTCACTCCGGACCGCGAATTCACGGTCAAAAAGGCGCCCCCGTCGGCTCCCAATCCCCATTATTTTAGCATACTCTGTTTCCTCCCGTGACCGCGATTTCGATCGATAGCAGCGCGTGCGCGAAAATTCGCCGCGAATTCGCGGGAGGTAAAGTTTCGCGACAAACGGGTAAGGACAAGCTATCACGAGCACGGATTAAAATTGTGCTGTAAGCTTGCTTAGTTTAGTAGTGGACTTTTCACATTAACTTTAATATGGGTGTTGTAAGAGTAAACTCACGGACTTTAATTGCTGAGCCATTTAGAGCTCACTTTATACTGGGCATCACAGTTAGCTATAAACTGTCCAGTATAAAGTGTGTTCACGCAGACAACGTGTGAAGCCTATTGACGACAGGGGTGCGGCGCGGGACGAGCGGCGAGGCAGCGGCGGGGAGGAGGTGGCGGCTACCACAAAGTAGTTCCCACGTCACGAGCAATATTCCGCGTGACCTTTGACCGATGACTTATTCGCCCTGCCCGGCGAGACGCTGTGATGATAGTGCAGGCACTGGATGGCTTCTTTCTTCCTTCTTTCTAGACTGCACCGGCCATTGTTTGCAGACCGTCGTCCTGTCACGGTCGCCAACTTGTTCAGGGAAGGGGCTGGTGGTAGTGGCAGCAATCGAAACAACCCTGAACATGTAAATTTGTATTAAAAATATGTAAATATAACGCAAGGACGCGGCATCGCGCCGTGTCGTTCGGATTGGTAGTAGTGGCGGCCGCCGCAGCCGCGCCGCGCTGGCGCCGCTGCCTCGCCGCTCGTCCCGCTCCGCACCCCTCTGTCGTCAATAGGCTTCACGCGTTGTCTGCGTGAACAAAGTGAGCTCTAAATAGTTCAACAATTAAAGTCCGTGACCGTGACCTCTGGTGATTCAAGTTAGCGCCTGACGCGACTATATATATGTCTAATTCTCCAGAAGAAAACCGGTGCAGCGTCCTCATCAGACTGGGTATTAGACGAGGCAGAGCTCTCAGCCCTCTTCGGGCCTCGCACTAAGATGCTGATCCTCAACACTCCTCACAACCCCCTCGGCAAAGTGTTCTCGAGGCGAGAGCTGGAACTGATAGCAGACTTGTGCAAGAAGCACAATGTGCTGTGTCTCTCCGATGAGGTCTATGAGTGGATCGTGTATGAGCCCCATGAACACATCAGAATCGGTGAGTTATCTTAGCAGAACCAAAGTAACCGATATAGCCCTCCGAATCGCTAAACTTAAGTGGCAGTGGGCGGGGAACATAGCACGTAGACCCGAAGGCTGTTGGGTCGGAAAGGTTCTCGAGTGGCGACCACGTACCGGAAGGCGTAGCTTGGGTAGCCCCCCACGGTTTACTGATGACCTGGTAAGGGTCGCGGGTGTCCTCTGGATGCGGGTGGCGGATTGTGGAAGTCTGGGGGAGGCCAGTGGACGTCCTTCGACTGACATGATGATGATGATGACTTCCGCTGAGCTTTATCATCAGGTTTGTGTAAATGGTGGCGAGGAGAGGGGCTCGGAATAGGTACAAGGTGGCAATAAGGTATTATCATCATTGTAAGTCGATCGACGTCCACTGCTGGACATAGGCCTTCCCCAGAGACCGCTACAACGGCCGGTCATGGGCCGCCCGCATCCAGCGGACTGCCGCGACCTTAACCTGGTGATCAGCCCACCTAGTGGGGGGCCTTCCAAAGCTGCGTCGTCCGGTACGTGGTCGCCACTCGAGAACTCTGGCCCCACCGGCCATCGGTTCGCCGGACAATGTGGCCCGCCCTCTGCAACTTTAGTTTAACAATTCTTCGGGCTATGTCGGTGTACACTCGCGGGCAAAGATTACGTGTCGGTTAAATTGCGTCATATATTCCTAAAATAGTACGGTCGTGGGCTATAATTGCTAAGCCATTTAGAGCTCACTTTATACTGGACACTTTATATGTAACTATGATTCCCAGTATAAAGTGAGCTCTAAATGGCTCAACAATTAAAGCCTGTGAGACAAGGTTGTACAGTTTTTTAATCCAGTCATAATCTTTATTTAATTTTGCATTTAACCTGCAAAAATAACAGTTAAAAAAATATCGTTATCAGGTTTTAAATCAGGCTCTTAAAAATCCATGACAAAAAACAACGTTAACGGAGCGAGATATCACAAAAAACGTAATTTTTGGATATTGATATTTTTAAATGACTTCAGAAAATGAGGAGGATCTCAATTTGTCGGAATATTATTTTTTTTTTGTATGTTCACCGATTACTCGGAGACTCGCGACCGATTTCAAAAAATCTTGTTTTGTTTGAAAGGGTGTGTTTTCTAGTTGGTCTCATTGTCACCAAGTCTGGGTCTGATAACGGGATCTTGGAAAATCGAAGGAACTCCTCAAATTATATACCAAGAGGATGGGGTAAGGCAAAATAAGGAACTCCTCAAATTATATACCAAGAGCATGGGGTTTGGCAAAGTTTGGAGTCGGTGTTTTTTTGTTAAACATTTACTTGTCTAAGGTCAAACTGCGTCCCTATTTTCACGTTTATGCATTATAATTGCATAAATAACCAGAAGTTTGCTTTTATCCTAGTATTTTTGTAAGTTAGTTTTATTAGTAACATAAAAAAATATAGTTTTGTGAAATACCATATTGCCACTTTATACCTACTTTACCCTTCCACCATTTCCACAAACCTGATGATGGAGTTCAGCGGAAATGCTTTGAATTTCTTTGATTCTGGATACCTTTGCAAAATTTATTCATTATTTATCTTTGCATGTATTTTTGTTGTGTAAACTCGTATGAGAATATGCTGAAAATACATTGTTTCAAATAAAAAAGAAATTATTGTAATCTGTTCACGTGATATAGAATTATCCTTGAAAAACCAACAACTTATTCCTATTCAGTCAGTCGCGCAAATTAGTAACTAAATGCGCCCATAGATGGCGTTGTACGCATGGCGTTAAATTTTCACAAGATTTTTTCCTAAATTAATGAGCTCGTGACACTCGGGATGTGAACACAGTCATTGTACAGCACCCTCGGTAAGCGAGTCAGTCTCGTGCTTGGCCGGTTTTTTTATATGGTGGGCGGCTGGAGCCTATAAATATAATTAATTTCCGGAAATCAGGTGGTGTGATGAAGCTATTAGATAAAAATGTCTGGTAATTATGTAGTCAGAAATCTCCGAATATAACGTTTGTTTGGAAAGTTCACGGAATCGTTGCAACTTAAAGGCTTGTACTTTTTACCCGACTGCTCCAGAAGGAGGGTTATGTATTTTGAGAGTATGCATGTACAATTCTTTGGCACGCTCTGCGGCCTGAAGGGCTCGATGGTATTTAGCTTGAGAGCTGTTGTTACATTCGTATGTACTGTGAGAGTGACACTTGGTATATCAAAATAATAATAGAAAAAAAAACAAATTTCGTATTTTTGGCGCCAAATTTAAATGTTTAGCACGCTCTGCAGCAATGGCGGCTGCTGACTACGAGAACCGGTGGTGCGCTAATTTATGGATTTATGAAATACTATAATATATAACTCAAAAATTGCAATACAACTACATTTTCCTACTAACAATCTAATTTTTCATGTATTAAGTACCTCAATCCGTCGATTTTGATTCCTGGAAAATGGTTTTAAATTAAAACATGACCTTGGCGGCCCACCACAAAAAAAACGTATTTCTAATTTATCAATCACTAAAAGTATTATTATTGTTTTTAATATTCTTGATTCAAGTTCACACTTATTTTTTCCATTAAACACACAGTTCGTCACTTCATAAAAGATAGTCACACTCACTTTACAAAACAAACAATAAACACGAATTACGAATAATGGCGCGATACGAGAAAAATGTAGGCCATGTTATTAATCAACTAAGCCAACTTGACAATTGAAGCGCAAGAAAAGCTTTATAATTTGAGCGTTAACTTCACTTGGTCGGGTAATATCGCCGCCGGCCGCCTCGTGTGGGCTCCGTGCGCCGCACGATATTTATCTTTTTCTTCATTCAGTTCGTATGGAGTATCTTCCGTCTCACGCGCCCGGCGTTCTAACGCGATTCTCTTGGAAATTGTACTGGCTAGTGAGTGCGCTCCACGAAGCGCGCGGAGAGTTTTTTTGAGACTGAGCGAAATAGTACATTTCGATGCTAGTGCGGAAAGTATGTCATTTCTTCACGAGTACCGAGGGATGCCACGAGCCGCAGGCGAGTGGCAACACTCGGGACGAGTGAAGAATGACATTTCCGCACGTGTATTGAACGACGTTTTTTAATACAGTTGCGAAAAAATAAGAAAAACAACAAGTAATATTTATAAAAACAATATCGAATGTTGCCTTTAGAAACTTAAAACATGCTTGCAGTAAGTAAAAACGCCTCTTCTTTGACAGGCGTTTCGGCAGCTATTCCGTTCCACTCAGACAACTTATTAAGAACGGTTTTTCAATATTCAATATTAAAAAATAAACGTGTTATAATGATGAAGAGGTAATAATAAAATATGAAATGTGTATATTTTTCGTATTCTGATATTAACAGTAGGTTTTTATGTTGATTACGACGTTTAAAGGAAACTAATATTTAACACCCAGCAATAAGGAGTCATGCATTGGAACAAGCATAAATTTAAAAAAATTGGAAAAGAGAAAAGCACTAGTGCGCGAAAACCAACTTTCCGCACGCTAAACAGCTACGTAAAGTAGCACTTTTTGAGCAACTGTATTAAAAAATAATTTTATAGACTACGACATTGCGTAGTGGATTCTTTGCTTTTATTTTAATGTAATTTATGTATGTATATTACAGATTATTGAGATTGTTTTATTGATGACGATGGTATTGATGGTGTTAAATTTTTGGTAGTGCAACGCACGAGCGCACTCAAGGTACATCCGCCATTGCTCTGCAGCCTGAACTGCTCGATCGATTTTAGCCTCAAAGGTGTTCAGAAACTCAGTCAGGTTTTTTATTTTTTTTTTCATTATTGACTTGTTTAATAAAAAGTTATGCTGAAACTCTTATTATTTATATTCAAACAGCAACACTGCCCGATATGTGGGACCGCACTATCACCGTCGGCTCCGCGGGCAAGACTTTCTCTGTGACGGGGTGGAAGATCGGCTGGGCGTACGGACCTGCCCCACTCATGAAGAACCTGCAAGTGGTGCACCAGAACTGCGTGTACACGTGCTGTACTCCCACGCAGGTTTGTTTTTATATCTATTAATAATGTACATTACCAGGTGTAAGATCGGATAGGCGTACGGACCTGCCCCACTCATGAAGAACCTGCAAGTGGTGCACCAGAACTGCGTGTACACGTGCTGTACTCCCACGCAGGTTTGTTTTTATATCTATTAATAATGTACATTACCAGGTGTAAGATCGGATAGGCGTACGGACCTGTCCCACTCATGAAGAACCTGCAAGGGTGCACCAGAACTGCGTGTACACGTGCTGTACTCCCACGCAGGTTTGTTTTTATATCTATTAATAATGTACATTACCAGGTGTAAGATCGGATAGGCGTATGGACCTGTCCCACTCATGAAGAACCTGCAAGTGGTGCACCAGAACTGCGTGTACACGTGCTGTACTCCCGCCGTACTACAGTTGTGTGGAAAAACGAGTAATTTGCTGATTTGGTCCTGATATTGTATCACGTTTAGGTGGAAGGGTGGTATTACACTCGTCCAATATTTTTGTCCAATTTCTTTGTCCAATCTTTGATCAAATTTCTTTGACAGAGGCCTATTCCACTCATCCAATATCTTTGACCAAGTTTTATTTTTCATGCGTAGCCATATTGATTTAACTGTCATCGGAATCTTTGATCAATAGTCGGGGTTCCATCCAAGATTGATAAAATCATCCAATTTCTTTGATCAAATGTATATTGGACAAAGATATTGGATGAGTGGAATACCTCCCTTAGTTAGGGACTAGATCGGTTTGTGTAAGATTGTCCCCCAATTTTTTTTTTCAGGAAGCGGTAGCGCGCTCCCTCGAATTCGAGATGGATCGCTACAAGTCGCCGGAGTGCTACTTCTTCTCGCTCGCACGAGAGCTGAGATCCAAGAGGGACGCTCTGGTGTCAACTCTCAAGAGCAACGGCTTCAGGCCGACGGTGCCCGATGGCGGGTACTTCGTCGTAGCAGACTGGACTGGACTAGGTACCGTTATGTTCAGTACACGTATTACGTTTATTCACGCCTGTGTTTCTAAAAGGGATAGGCAGAGCACATGTTTTTTTTTTAATAGCATATACATACACGGTGTTCCACATGCCACATGAAGGGGAAAGTACTTTAAATATTGAAGTTAAGAACATTTTACTAAAAGTGCATTTCAGTTTAAAAAATAATTAGAATTGCTATTGCAGATTTTGAAAATTTGACTGCCTGAATCGGGAATCGCACCCGCTAAAATGTGTAAAAAATCATAATGTATTTTTATTATTATAAATGGTTAATCACTAAAAATAAACATGTTTATTTGTTTTTTGAAAATTTTGTAACAAATATGGCGGGAGTTTTGTTAAGTATTGATGTAAGTACTTGTGTTGTGCCATAGTGACCGCTCTTTCACGGGTAGGTAGTCTGTGGTTTTTTTATTATTATTTTAAAATTAATATCAAATCTTAATATACTTTTCCCTAATTAACTTAGCATATGAAACAAAAGGAAGACGATGAAATTACACAACAATTATATCAAAAGCATATTATAAAATTAACGATTACATCATGGACAGGGATGTTTGGCAGTGATAGTGTCCTGCACGGCTAATCTTTCGCGAATATAGGTTTTCTACTGTAGCTTGTTATTTTATTTGTTTATTTTAAGGATAAAAAACAACCATACAGTATAAGTTACAATTTCACTTACAATTACAATTACTTTATGTATAGCCAACGACATTATCCACAAATTACTGGTAAAACAGGTTAAGGTTGGCACAAATATGACAGTATTACTATATTTATATAGGTAAATATACAATGTAATTGGGCATTGCTATTTTGTAGTTATGCTGAAACTCTTAGTTTTTAGTTTACAATGTATATTGTTTTAAATAGTCCAACTAATCTTGTTTCCCCATACAAACTTCGGATCCCCAATTTACCCTTTTAGGGGTTAAATTTTGAAAAATCCTTTCCTAATGCAACTTAAGGCCTTATATGGAACCTACATGCCAAATTTGGAATCCCTAGAACCAGCAGTTTGCGCTGTGCGTTGATATGACACTCACGCAGTCAGTCAGTTTCTTCTTGCAATTTGGCTCAATTTTCTAAAGATTTCATGTCCACAATATTAAATTTCAAAAACGATGCCATTTTCGTAATTAACGTCCCAAAAAACCATAAAAACGACACCCATATTAATATTTAGACATTTCATCCCCCTCGCACCCCAACAGGGGGGATGGTATATCACGTCTTCCACGTGAGATTTTAAAATCATTGTTGTTTTCGTTATCAGCGACCCGGTATATCATAAAAACAATACCCATGTCGATTTTCAGAATTTGTTATCAAATTTACCCCTTTTAGGGGTTGATTAAAAAAAACCTGTAACACATATTTACTAATTTATCGTTAGAAATACTCCTGTGAAGTTTCGAATAAAATCCTGTGAAGTTTCGAAAAAAAGTCAAATTAATCTTGTTTCCCCATACAAACTTCGGACCCCCATTTCACCCCCTTAGGGGTTGAATTTTGAAAAATCCTTTCCTAGTGCACCCCTAGACCTTATAAGGAAACTACGTGCCAAATTTGGAATCTCTACGACCAGCGGTTTGGGCTGTGCGTTGATATGTCAGTCAGTCAGTCAGTCAGTCAGTTTCTTCTTTTATATATTTAGACTAAAAACACAGTGAACGTAAACCAATCTTAACATAAAACCATAAATTTAGCCTATTCGTGGTACAGGCAGGTCATTTTTCTAAAACCTGTGAATGCATTTCTAATTATTTAAAAAAAACGGAAATGAGGCTTTTTTGATGAGAGCTGTCCCGGCGAACTTTGATGTGCGGATCTTCTTTACTCTGATATCTGTGTGAGAAGCAGACCTTGTTTTCTTAGACCATGATCGCCCATATTATGTTTAAATGATAAGGGAAGCCAGTAGTGCTTTTCTAACCCGCCAGTATGTACACTACATGGTATAATCGATATATAGATAATTATAATGACGCTTAACTCATTTATTTTCCTCAGCGGACAAAATCGACCTCTCCTCCGAAGAGGACAAATACAAGGACTACAGATTCACTAAGAAGTTCACCAAAGAGGCGGGAGTGCTCACAATACCTCCTAGCGCCTTTTACTCGGAAGGACACAAGCATTTGGGCGAGGACTATGCGAGGTTCTGCTTTATCAAGGTGACTTACCTCAATTACTTTCCACTGTCGGTTAGACAAGTACTAGGGCTGCCGATGTACGAGAAGGTCCACGAAAGCGGCGGGAGTGTTCATTATTACTCTTGGCGCCTTCTACAAGCATTTGGACAAGAACTATGCGAGGCTCTGCTTTATCAAGGTGACTTACCTCAATTACACTCCACTGTCGATTAGACAAGTACTATGGGCTGCCGATTTATGAGAACTCACGAAAGCGGGAGTGTATCATACCTCCTAGCGCCTTCCACAAATATTTGGCCGAGGACTATGCGAGATTCTGCTTTATCAAGGTAACTTAACTCAATTACACTCCACTGTCGATTAGACAAGCATTTGGACATCTACAAGCATTTGGACGAGGACTATACGAGGTTCTGCTTTATCAAGGTAACTTACCTCAATTACACTCCACTGTCGATTAGACAAGCATTTGGACATCTACAAGCATTTGGACGAGGACTATGCGAGGTTCTGCTTTATCAAGGTAACTGACCTCAATTACACTCCACTGTCGATTAGACAAGCATTTGGACATCTACAAGCATTTGGACGAGGACTATGCGAGATTCTGCTTTATCAAGGTAACTTACCTCAATTACACTCCACTGTCGATTAGACAAGCATTTGGACATCTACAAGCATTTGGACGAGGACTATGCGAGGTTCTGCTTTATCAAGGTTACTTACCTCAATTACTTTCCGCTATCGGTTATACAAGTACTAGGGCTTCCGATTTACGAGAAGGTGCACGAAAGCGGCGGGAGTGTTCATTATTACTCTTAGCGCCTTCTACAAGCATTTGGGCGAGGACTATGCGAGGCTCTGCTTTATCAAGGTTACTTACCTCAATTACTTTCCACTGTCGATTAGACAAGTACTAGGCCTGCCGATTTACGAGAACTCACGAAAGCGACGGGAGTTTTCATTCAAGATTGCGAGTAAATTAAACAAATAATTAATATATTTAGTTATGTTATCAAATTTATAGTTATTTGCTCGTCGACCTGGGGTGCCGGCGCCGGAGACGGCTTTTACTTTATGTCACCTAAGCACAGCGTAAAGACGTACTTTTAGCCACCACCACTATATCAGCCCAAGGACGTCCACTGCTGGACATAGGCCAATTTAATGGGGGGTAAACGCCATAATCGCCACGCTTGGCATTGCGAGTTGGCGATCGCAGTATCTTCACCGCACTCCAGGGATGCTGCTGCACATCCCACGGTGGTCTTGGTGGTCCTAATTTTAGTACCTACCCGGGCCCTATCAGCACAGCCCACCACCACCACCGCCACCACCACCATATCAGCCAAAGAACGTCCACTGCTGGACATAGGCCTGCCCTATATTTACGGGGGGTATATGCCATAATCGCCACGTTCGGCATGCGGGTTGGCGATCGCAGTATCTCCACCGCACTCCAGGGATGATGCTGCCCATCCCCCGGTGGTCTTCATTATTCACCACCTTTACAGCATTAAAAGTGAAAACCTAATTAATTCCTATCGTATTATTAACCTTTTCGCCGCCAGACGTCAAAGTAATTCGCCGTGCCCCTGACGCCACAACGGTAAAAAAATGATGTGTAAAGAAATAATGCCAATATAAAATTGGGTAGCTTCTCAGTAGTTTTTCATAAAAAAAAATTGTCGGCCAGTGCCGTCGTTGGCGTCGGGGTGACGATTTTACGTTGACGTCTATGGCCGACCGTGGCGTTCAAAAGGTTAAACAGGGATACGATTTTTTTGTTCACAGAAAGACGAGAACCTCACCCTGACCGAGAAACTTCTCAAGGAGTGGAACGCTAAGAAAAAATGATTCGTTTAAGTTGTGATTGTCAAACATGATATGTAATATACTTACAATATTTTTATACAATTGTAGCTAAAGACGCCTCTAAGAAGTACGTATTATTATTTTATTATTATTATACGCATTTTAAACAAAACCGCGAGCTTTTTATTTTACGTCTATAACACCGGCCTGTATGGCTTAGGGTGGTATTCCACTCATCCAATATATTTGTCCAATATACATTTGATCAAAGATTCCGATGACAGTTAAATCAATATGGCTACACATGTAAAAAAATAAAACTTGGACAAAGATACTGGATGAGTGGAATAGGCCTCTGTCAAAGAAATTTGATCAAAGATTGGACAAAGATATTGGATGAGTGGAATACCTCCCTTAGTTGGTAGTGACACTGCCTCCGAAGCTAGAGGTCGCGGGTTTGAATCCCGGTAAGAGCATTTGTTCCTGAGGCTTGGATGTTTTCTATGTATTTAAGTAAATATTAAATATATCGTCGTCTAGTACTCATAAACGCAAGCCTTATTGAGCTTACTATGGGACTAGTTCGCTGTGTAAAAAAATTGTACCCTAATGGGTATATTATAAAATATCTATTTTCCTATGTCCATTCCTATCTGAAATGAACTATAGTTTTGCATTGTTATAAAAACATTACACTCCTTCTTTTGGGCAATCGTGTAAAAAAAACGATTTATAACTTGTAATATTTGAATCGCTTTCTCATTGTCTGTCTATAAACTCGAAGTATAATCCATAAAATAATCGATAGAAATCAATCGTAAAAATATCGATTTATTATTACGGAACATTTTTTATGCTTAAAACAGACGTATTAACGTACCCCAAAATGAAAAAAAAAACATACTATTTTCGATTATTATTTAGATTATAGATATATATATTATATATAATGAATAAACCTAATCTCATTTTATAATATGTTGAAGTGCATTTTTTTTTCTCATATCAGCCTGAATTTATCCCTATTATTTGTCGTTCATCTTCTTACGAGGCTTGCACTGAAAGTGGCGGGAATCGAATACTTATTAATTTATTTTTAACATGTATTATACCTTTTTATAATCTCTGAAGTTTCCTTATCTCAACACACTGGCCACTTAGAAAAAAAAAAGTATGGTTCGGTTTCAATTGTTTATTGAAGTCGTCGAGTCACTGCTTAAAATGGAATTGTGCCGTGAAAATTTCAGAGCTATGATTTATTATGACTTTAAAAGTGGACTAACACAAAAACAATGTGAAGAGCGGATGGTTGCTGCTTTTAATATTGAAGCTCCTTCAAAGACTACAATATACAGGTGGTATTCAGAATTTCAACGTGGCCGTGTATCCCTCACCGACGAAGTGCGTGAAGGTCGACCAAAACCGGCAGTCACGCAAGAAAACGTCGATGTTGTGCGTCGTCTGATAAATGAAGACCGACATGTGACATATCGGGAAATTCAAGAGCACCTGGGTATTGGAATGAGTCAAATACAAATTATTTTAAAAGAAGAATTAGGCGTGAAAATGTTATTTTCCCGTTGGATACCTCACCTATTGTCTGACGAGCAGAAAATAGTCCGTGTCAATTGGTGCCGCAAAACTTTGAAAAGATTTAACAAGGGACGCTCAAATGCTGTTTTTAGCATAGTATCAGGTGACGAGTCGTGGATATACGCTTATGAGCCTGAAACTAAAAACCAATCCCGAGTATGGGTCTTCGAAGACGAGCTCAAACCCACAAAAGTTGTTCGTTCTCGCAGTACGGCTAAGAAGATGGTGGCTACGTTTATCTCTAAATCTGGTCACGTAGCTACTGTGGCTCTTGAGGATCGTAGAACAGTCAATGCTGATTGGTACACCACTATTTGTTTGCCGAACGTCTTTGCTGAACTCCGAAAAACAAACCCTAGTCGTGGCATCATCCTTCACCACGACAACGCCAGCCCACACACCGCTCGGACAACAACTGAGTACCTGGACGGTGAAAAAGTCGAAATATTGGACCACCCTCCATATAGCCCTGACTTAAGTCCCAACGACTTTTTTACATTCCCCAGAATCAAGGACAAACTGCGTGGTCAGCGGTTTCAGACGCCAGAAGAAGCAGTGGAGGCCTATAAAATAGCCATTTTGTCGACCCCTACTTCAGAGTTCAAAAAGTGCTTTATGGACTGGTTTGAACGCATGCATAAGTGCATGAAATACAAAGGAGAATATTTTGAAAAACAATAAAAATAAATAAACTCACTTATACTGCATATTTTCTTCTATTCCCGAAACTTTCAGTTTTACCCTCGTACGCAGCCATCGCTAACATATTCCACAATAAATAATGCCTTGCCAATATTATTTAGATAAATAATTATTACAATAATTTATGAAACAAGATCTAATAAGCTTTCACGCTCCAATTTGCTGGTGAAATAGTTTACTATACTGTTTTTCACGTAAGAAGAGTCCGGTGACAGCTGTCAACCCAGTACAAATTATGTCATTATACGTCAAAAATGATGAAAATCATTTTCATCATTTTTGACGTGAAAAACAGTATACAGTCGATACGGTATTTTTCGATAGCGACTGTCAAATTGGTGACTCATGGTACCGATCTACGGCAACCGCTACAAAACGTTAGTCGCTAGCGAATATTACGTTAGCGTCTGGCGGGCGCAGTGAACGCGCGGTTGACTCATGGTACGAGCACAATCGAAATCTACTCGAAACGCGTTTATTCGGTAGCGACTGTAGTAACGTAATGTATGTTTTCGATAGCATCTCATGGTAGCGGTATTGTGGTATATAAAAAAAATGCATATATGTAAGTGGGCATTTTATTCAATTATTTAAAACAACAAAAAACTATACATTTAACAATTTTCACTCAATTCATAAGAAGGCTTTAACGTGCCCACTATAGTATTTGCATTCTGACACAGCTGTCATCCACCGTACGTTTATTGTGCCGAGATGACGGCTGTGTCAGAATGCAAATACTATAGCGCCACTCGTTAATAATAGATTATATAACGATATTTTAAAAACGGCTCATATACAGCTAAAGTAAAACCTGCCGTTTTATTTTTGAGCTCATAGATCGACGAAACAACCAACGTAATGATTTAGATGTATTCAAAAGGTAATTAACCCGTTAACCGCCGAAATTACCATTTTTTTCATGACAACACAGTCATTATCATCATGTCAGCCGAAAGACGTCCACTGCTGGACATAGGCCTCCCCCAAAGACTTCCACAATGGCCGGTCCTGCGCCACCCGCATCCAGCGGACACCCGCGACCTTGTTAATACAGTGTTAAATAGTAAAATAATTAGGGATCCAAATAAGAATAATTACCATTACCATTTTTATTAAGTATATACAATTAATTAAGAATTAAATTAAGCTAACAGGTGGACGATTGCTTCTTCTTTCCTCCTATATGTTTTTTTTTTATCAATGCAGCAGGTCTAAGCAATTATTCCTCCACTTGTTTCGCCCGTTGAGTTTTGCATTGAAGGCACTTGATAAACCAATCTGTAACAATTTTCAAAGCGTTTAGCAATATAGTTCAAAAACGTCCTTCGTCCTCTAAGTATATCATAAATAAAAAAGATTTATTGTCGCTATAAGACAAGTTTTCACAAAATCTAAAACCGGCCAAGTGCGAGTCGGACTCGCGCATGAAGGGTTCCGTACCATTATCTGTAAAAAAGGCAAAAAAATAATATTTTATTTTGTTTTTAGTATTAATTGTTATAGCGGCAACAGAAATACATCATCTGTGTCTAACTATCACGGTTCATGAGACACAGCCTGGTGACAGACGGACTAACAGATGGACAGACAGCAGAGTCTTGGTAATAGGGTCCCGTTTTATACTTTGGATACAGAACCCTAAAAATGAAAAAAAATAGATGTACAAAAAACTAAACAAAAACTAGTGCGACAATAGGCTCTATAATATATAAATAAATAACAATAAATATTAGAGGACAATTTTTTACACAAATCTATCTTGTCCCATAGTACACTTAATATAATAAGCTTTGTGTAATGGGTACTAAACGACGATATACATATTTAATAGATATATACTTAAATACAAATTAGTAATTGCTCTAAATAATTAATTAATATATGTTACAATAACTGACGATTCGAAAGTGCTTGTTGCTAGGCCTCTTTGCATAAATAATATTTTGACTTTGACTTAAAGAAAACATCCAAGTCTCAGGAACAAATGTTTCAGCTCACCACAGAAACAAATACCCTAACCGGGATTTGAAGCCTCACTCTCACTCATCTACCCATTTACTTTTTATTCAATCAGGTACTAAAAATCGTTTAGGTATAACCATAAATATTATACCTCTTTGGTATAACCCAGCTGCAACCGATATTATTGGATGCACTAGCATTATTTCCAAATTCACTAAGCCTTTTTTTTAACCTAACCCTTTTACCACCATTGCCTTATATCAAAGTGACAGTATAAATGACACCTCTCTTATTTATGACAGAGTTGAAAATTGCGAGTAACTTTTATGACATTCGGCGATTAAACGGTTACTAACTATAACAACTGCCCGGCTAGTATGATAGCTTATACCGTCACGTTACATGGCCAAAATGTACTGAAACGTCACATATAACGTGACGGTATAAGCTATCATACTAGCCGGGCTGATCAGTGTAAGTACAGACACGAACTTTAATTTGGGACAGGTTGACAGCCCTGTCAAACCGTACAGAAAATTAAAGAATGTTGCGAAATGGGTCACAAATTAACGAAATTGACTGTACCTATCACTTAACTATACATACATATAAGTGATCAGTGTAAGCACACATCAATTATTAACTCTAGGCATCTCAAATGGCAATATTTAAATATCCCAAGCTGGTAACATGTTACTAGCTTGGGATATTTAAATATTGCCACATTTTTGTTGAGATGCAACACTATAACGAGTAATTGTAATGATTTAGATATGAACTGGGCAGTTCTACTTACCTACCGCAGTTTTGTAGCAGTCTTATAAACTGCAGAAGGGAGATTTACATTTTATTGTTACTCGGCATGATGGGAGTACTCCTCACCGGCTTTGGTATGGATGAGGTAGTTTTCTTCGTATTATTATCAGCCCTGTTGCTAGCTATATTGTAAATATAGCTAGCAACAGGGCTGATAACGTGCTTAAATGCATTTCTTTTTCCTGGAGATTTCCTCAATGAAGATGTAGATGGCTGGTTCACATTTAGTGATAGCAGTGATGACGGTTTAACTACCAACTCTTTTTGCACCTGATTTTGCTTCAAATAACTTTCTTTTCGTGGTATTTTATCGGCCTTACCTCGAATCGTCGTATCATCGGTAGGTGGGTTTTGCATTATGAAATCCGCCAACGAAAGAGTTTTATCAAAGTACTTGGTGGAGGTCACAAATGAATTTTCTACCAATTTTTCTATGTCGAAACTGTCTGAAGATTCATCACCCCTGGTGGCAGACAGGATCGTATCATCAGGACACAAAGTTGTGTCTGACGTTATTGAAAGTTTTGCTACATTTAAGGTCTCATCGCTATCATTGGCGATGGGAGACTGGATCATATCACCAGGACTCAAACTCGTGTCGGACAACGTTATTGTAATTATCTCAGGGGAAGTGATCGAGATAAAATCAGAATCTTCTTCGATATCACTGGTAGTGAAAGACAGGATGGTTGAACCAGGACTCGAAGCTGTGTCTGAAATTATTGAAATGATCTCGGGGGAAGTCACACAGTATTGCTCCGACGTATCAGGTGCCGAATGAGTTGTACTCAGCGTAGAATTTTCTTCTTCATCGTCCCTGCAAAAATAGAAAGTATTGTTAGCGCTTATGACCAGAGCTGGGCACCATTAATCAAATAGTTAATTTCGTTAATCGCCAAACGTAGGTACGTTAAATAAAAAGTTAACTTCGTTAAACGTTGAAATGTTACATTTTGAAAGATTTACTGGAGTTAACGTTAATCGTTAATCCGTCAACTATTTATTTAAATTGTATTTTATATATGCGTCAAGCTAGAGCGCTCTCGACTGATGAAGTCTACGCTCCGTCCAGCAGCGGTCCAAATCCAAAACCCCGAGAGCTTTCAGCTGGAACTCCAAAACCGTTTTGATTGTCTAGGTGGCGACGTGGACGATTTCAATGACGGGTTTGTGGAAGCTGTCCATAGCATTGGGTCTAAGTTCTTTAAGGCCCAACGGACTCACAGAGCCAAAAGGCTTTCTATCTCCACTCAGAGGCTCATCGAGGAAAGGAATGAAATGATTCTGCAGTCTTCAGCCGATGCGACATTATACAGGCAGCTCAATAAACGAATCTCCAAGTCCCTTACCCGCGATCTGCGCCAATTCAATACAAATCGTATTGAAGAGGCCATCGAGCAGAATAAGGGCTCTAAAGTGTTCTCAAGAGATCTGTCTATTGGGCAGAGCCAGCTCGCCAAATTAAAAACTGAAGACGGTAGAATCGTTTCATCCAAACCCGAGCTTCTGAAAGAGATAGAATGCTTTTATGGACAGCTATACACGTCAACTAGCAGACCCGAAGTTGGTCTGGCGGAAGACCCTAGAACCAGATTAACCCGGCACTATACCGAAGATATCCCGGACATCAGCCTGTACGAGATTAGAATGGCTCTTAAACAGCTAAAGAACAACAAGGCACCCGGTGAAGACGGAATAACAGCTGAACTCCTGAAGGCGGGTGGAAAACCGGTCCTTAGGGCCCTTCAGAAGTTGTTCGACTCCGTCTTACTGGAAGAGAAAACTCCAAAGGCATGGAACAGAGGTGTGGTGGTGCTGTTCTTCAAAAAGGGTGACAACGCCTTACTGAAGAACTACCGCCCCATCTCACTTCTGAGCCATGTATATAAGCTGTTTTCAAGAGTCCTTACGAACCGTCTCGCACGCAGGCTAGATGACTTCCAGCCTCCCGAACAAGCCGGTTTCCGAAGAGGTTTTAGCACCGTAGACCACATCCATACGCTTCGTCAGGTTATACAGAAGACTGAGGAGTATAACCTGCCCCTCTGTCTAGCGTTCGTGGACTACGAGAAAGCCTTCGATTCGATTGAAACCTGGGCTGTACTACAATCTCTCCAACGGTGCCAAGTGGACTACCGCTATATCGAAGTGATGAAGTGTTTGTACGAGAACGCCACTATGTCAGTCCGACTCCAGGACCAGAAATCGAAACCTATTCCGCTGCAGCGGGGAGTCAGGCAAGGAGATGTTATTTCTCCTAAACTGTTTTCCGCTGCACTGGAGGACGTGTTCAAGACTCTGGACTGGAGAAGGCTAGGCATCAACATAAACGGCGAGTACATCACTCACCTTCGGTTTGCTGACGATATAGTAGTCTTGGCTGAGACCATGGAGGATTTAAGTACAATGCTCAATGACCTCAGTAAAGCCTCCGAGCGAGTTGGTCTAAGGATGAACATGGACAAGACGAAGATCATGTCAAATGCCCATGTCGCACCAAGTCCCGTAACAATCGGACACTTTACGCTCGAAGTTGTAGACGATTACATATACCTAAGACAGACTGTCCAGTTAGGTAAGTCCAACTTCGAGAAAGAGGTTAATCGTCGAATCCGACTCGGCTGGGCAGCGTTCGGGAAGCTACGTCACATCTTTTCGTCCAATATCCCGCAGTGTCTCAAGACGAAAGTCTTTGACCAGTGTGTGTTGCCAGTGATGACATATGGTACTGAAACGTGGTCGCTTACTATGGGCCTCATAAGAAAGCTCAAAGTCACCCAAAGAGCAATGGAGAGGGCTATGTTGGGAGTTTCTCTGCGTGATCGCATCAGAAATGAGGCCATCCGCAGCAGAACCAAAGTGACCGATATAGCCCTTCGAATCGCTAAACTTAAGTGGCAGTGGGCGGGG
Source organism: Notocelia uddmanniana (assembly GCA_905163555.1). Classification (NCBI taxonomy): domain Eukaryota; kingdom Metazoa; phylum Arthropoda; class Insecta; order Lepidoptera; family Tortricidae; genus Notocelia; species Notocelia uddmanniana. The sequence goes on from LR991052.1 coordinate 4,917,719, forward strand.
CACATAGCACGCAGAACCGATGGCCGTTGGGGCGGGAAGGTTCTCGAGTGGCGACCACGTACGTGGTAAGGCGTAGCGTGGGCAGGCCCCCCACACGGTGGACTGATGACCTGGTAAGGGTCGCGGGTGTCCGCTGGATGCGGGTGGCGCAGGACCGGTCATTGTGGAAGTCTTTGGGGGAGGCATAGGACAATAGGTCCAGCAGTGGACGTCATTCGGCTGAAATGATGTTGATGATGATGATGATGTATTTTATACGCCGCTGGGTTACTAATTTACTTGTAATAAATATTGATATGGGTTACAACGCAGTGGAGAGACGACAAGTCCAAGACACAGACATACTAATACTCTCAGACAGTAAATCAGTACTGCAGTGACATACATACAGATACAGGGTGTTCGGCAGATGGATGGACATACGTATATTGGGGATAGGTGAGCTCATCTGCTACGTGGTCAAGCACAAAAACAAAATAGGGACCAAAGTTTTTTTTAACAATATTTAATTTTTAATTTTGAAAGTACCTTTTTTTCTAATAAAGTAAAATAAATCGGTACGCTAAACAACTGCATCAATTGTACTGGGAAGAGACAGACAGACATGTAGACAGACTAAAGAGATAGTGTTGAAACAAGGTCACAAACTCGCAACTACACACTACACTAAGGTAAACGCCTGTGAAATTCGACACGCTACCTTCACCCCATTAGTAACGTCAGTGGATGGCGTCTTTGCACCCCAAATGTCATCTTTCATCAAACACATGGGAGAAGACATATCAGACCGTTGGAATCGATCCTTGAGTACCGTACTGGGGTGGCTCAGAACTCGAATACTCGTAAGCGTTGCCATCATACGTGCCACCAGTATGTGGCGCATAAAATTAGCAAAACCTGGACATAATTCGATAGCTGTAATATTCTTCATCTAAGATTTAAAGTATTGTTAGTTATAGTTAAAATAAAAAGAATTAAACATTTTAAGGCTCCGCGTCAATGTTAAAAAATCAAAAAACAAATTTATTAACACATTTTGATTTCGTATGTAAGCCATAATAAATAACTTTTTAAAAGTACATGTATTATGATAAGAAAAATTATCATTTAATCAATTATCGCGAATATTTTTTGATTAATATGTTTCTAATAGTACTAATAAAATGTTGACGGCATCAATTAAACACTTTGAACGTAGTAATGTATTTGGTTTTTAAAAATTACCCAAAGTCAAAGTCAAAATATTCTTTATTCAAATAGGCCTAGCAACAAGCACTTTCGAATCGTCAGTTATAACATGTATTAACATATATATTAATTAATTATTTAGAGCAATTTATTGATGCTATTATTATTATTTAAAATAAATATTGTACTGTTGTAGACATGTCAAAGTAAGAAATTATTTTGTAGTAAAATTCACAATAGGATCGTCAAAACATAAATAATAATAATAATAATAAAAATATAAAAAATAGAAATCTAGACAGTCTCTAGAATAAAATCAAAATATCAAAAAAAAAGATCATATTAATATCTAACGCCATAATGATTAATTCATTAATATTTCAGTCACAATTAATCCCACGGTGTTTTATCATTCATGTAGTCATTACATAAATTAACATGTAACTATCCTGTATGCAATAAACATACACATAAATAAATATATAAAATAGATCGAATTTACGTTAAATAAAATCGGCCAAGAGCATGTCGGGCCGTGCCCAATGTAGGGTTCCGTAGTTGCCCAATAAACTTACTTTAAAAAAAATCAATAACTAGCAAACGAGAAATACTTACCTTCGCAGCGTTTCATACGTCTTTTACTAAGAAAAAAAGACTTTTTACGATCAAACTCAAAAACTGCTTCTATAATCATGTCCGCTTCGTTAAAAGTCTTTAATAAAATTTACTTTCATGACTTTTTTTTCATATTTTTAGGACCCATACTTCAAAAATTAGAGGGGCGGGGACACATTTTTTTTCTTTTCATGTGAATATCTCCGAATATATTCGCTGTATCAAAAAATGTTACCTCTATTAATTTTGAAAGACCTATCCAACAACACCCCACATCATAGGGTTGAAGGAAAAAAAAATATCCCCACAGTATAGGGGAGGTAGGTACCCCTAAAAAAAATTTTTAGTTTTATTTCTGGAATTTTTCAGTATTATTGATTTCTATATCCATACCTGCAATATAAATTGCAGCTTTCTAGCATTAACAATCACAAATCAAAGCCTCGGACAGACAGACGGACAGATAGACAGACGGACATGGCGAAACTATAAGGGTTCCTAGTTGACTACGGAACCCGAAAAATCGGTCAAGAGCCAGTCGGGCCATGCTCAGTGTAGGGTACCGTAGTTGCCCAATGAATTTACTCTTAAAAAATCAAAAACAATCAAAAGGGAATACTTTCGCAGAATTTTAATATGTCTTTTAAAAAAGGGAAGACTTTTTACGAGAACTCAAAAACAGCTCAACTGATCATGTCGCCTATAGATTTCGTTGAAAGTCTTTACTAAGCTTTACTTTCATGTTTTTTTTTTCATATTTTTTGGACCCATAGTTCAAAAGTTACACACATTTTTTCGTTCGAAGTGAACATTTCCGAAAATATTCACTTTATCAAATAATGTTTGATGAAGACCTTTATTCATTTTAAAGGACCTATGCAACAACACCCCACACTATAGGGTTGAAGCAAAAAAAAACATCCCCACTTTACGTGTAGGGGAGGAAACGTAATACATTTTTTTTAAGATTTTATTTTACGACTGTCAGTTTCATTGATTTTTATATCCATACCAAATTTCAGCTTTCTAGAATTAACAATCACAGAGCAAAACCTCGGACAGACAGATGGACAGGCAGACAGACAGACAGACGGACAATACGGACATGGCGAAACAATAAGGGTTCCTAGTTGACTACGGAACCCTTAAAATTAAATGCCGGTCACATTCAAAATCGTTTTAAGAGAATTGTAGTGAACGAAACATATACCAAATTTAGCACATTAGTAACTTTATTGAGTACATTAATTGTTTTTTTTTACCAGGAACCTTTATAGTTTTGCCATGTCCGTCTGTCTGTCCGAGGCTTTGCTCTGTGATTGTTAGTGCTAGAAAGCTGCAATTTGGTATGGATATATAAAACAATAAATCTGACAGTATTAATATAATGTTACGCATGTTACGCAAGTATCTCTCTGATAAGCTCGCAGAATAATTGTTGTCATGGTAGTTTTCATTAGGTACATATAGTAGGTTGTGTATATGTAAATATATAGTATATTATATATATATATTATATATATTTGTGTATGTATATGTCTATATGTATTTTATAAATGTATTTGTAATAAGTTCTCTTGTAAAGTTAAATGCCTGCACCTGATGTTTCTGTTTAGCCCAATGGTTGACTGGTAGAGAATGCCTTATGGCATTAAGTCCGCCATTTGTACATATTTCTTGTATTGTGCAATAAAGTTTAAATAAAAATAATAAATATAAAATGTATAAAAAGATGGGTCTTCATTAAACATTTTTTGATATAATGAATATTTTGGAAACATTCACTCCAAAATAAAATAGCTTCCCTCCCCCCACCCCTCTAACTTTTGAACAATGCGCCCAAAAATATAAATAATAACATGAAAGTAAAGCGAGACTTTCAATGAAAACTATAGCGGAAATGATCAGTTAAGCCGTTTTCGAATTTTCGTAAAGTCTTCCCTTCTTAGTAAAAGATGTACGAAAACTATTCCCTTTTGCTAGTTATTGTTTCTTTTTTAAGAGTAAGTTCATTGGGTAACTACGGAACCCCTACACTGAGCATGGCCCGACATGCTCTTAGCCGATATTTTTGTAAATTGCATTGAAGTTTCTTAATTATTAAGATTATAGCGCAGTGGCGCGAAGATAGGCGTACCCACATTATTGTATGTGATTTTTGTTGACTCACCCTACATTAAGTTAGGACAATAATAAGTTAGTCTGCTAGTTTACCGAGACAGTTACTCTCTGTTTCATTGTTAAAAGGTTTCTCAAGTGAAGCTGACAAGTATTTTGACTTATAAGCATCAATATGATAAAATGCAACTAGTGAAGTATTCGTGAACGTTTTAAATGTGATTTTTGTTTCTTCAATAAATGTGTGCGTGCTTTATTTGCGTCAAACATATTACAGGGACCTAATTATTCAAAATTAAGATAATATTCATCAAAATACCGCATTTTTTATTATTTTGTCAACACTCGATCTCGTCGAGTTCAATCTTGATCTCGTCGGTTTGACTGCCGAGATCTCGACATTGGATATCTCGCACGAGATCTCGAATTGCCAATCCCGGTTCGAGATTACATTCCCTAGTAAGTATCGTATAAATGCACAAATTTAATCTCATGGTTCGGATACATAATTAACATACATAGGTAGTCACACAAATCGGCCACGGATTTTCAACATCCGATAGACGTGCTACTCAAAAACACATACAAATTGCATTCAAAAAATTGTTTGGCGGCACGGTACAATAGCTAATCTTTTGGCGAATAGTAGGTACTTTATTAACGATTAACGGGCTTATGGAAAGTTAACGGAGGTTAATGAGTCCGTTAAACAATCCCTTTATGGAGTTAAGTTAACTCGTTACTCAATTTGTTAACTGCGTTAATAAACGATTAACGGATTAACGGTCTGGTGCCCAGCTTTGATTATGACATTAATACATTAACAACAAAAACTAATAAATAAAAAGTTTAATAAATTGGACCCGGGTATGTCCTAAAACTACGACCAAGACCACCGGGGGATGGGCGGCAGCATCCCTGGCGTGCGGTGGAGCATGCCAAGCGTGACGATTATGGCATATACCCCCCGTGAATTTGGGGGAGGCCTATATCCAGCAGTGGACGTCCTTTGGCTGATATGGTGGTGGTGGTGGTGGTAATAAATTGGAGTAACTAAGTGTCATACTCACGATATAGTTATTGGTTTATCCAGGAGAGCAAAATTCATGCGTCTTAATTCAGTGTGACTTAAGCATCCAGGGGAGAATTGTTTATCTACACCGGCTTGACCTTTGCCATGTAAACTCATGGTGATCACTTCGATTAGGCACTTGATTAGCAATAAAATTAATAACTGAAGTTATTATAGAGAATCGGGTAATTTTTAACAGAATCTGATATCTCTCAGCGCGCACCACCAACACAGTAGTAAAAATATCCTTACTCTGTAAATCCGATATTATTCAAATTCAAAACTAAACCGCTGCTACCACAGATGTACAAAGTGGAGAGTGCAGTTGTAGCATCTTGGCTTTTGAGATATATAACATGGATACCCACAGTACCACAAACTATAACGAGATACTACAGTACGATTACAATGGCTGTGAGCGTGTGTTACTTACACGAACCATTGTGGAGCCACTTTTGACCCCTCAATAACTTAAAATCTATATTAGGGGACATTAGGGGACATTTACTTATTACACAAATCGAACTACTCCCACAGTAAGCTCAATAAGGCTTGTGTTATGGGTATATTTCATCTCTCCTGTTCTGAAAGTTTAATTTTCATAGGTAGATAGCCGTGTGGAACATTGCTTTTTTATCCCTACAGGTGGATTTTTTTTTATTGTTACTTTTAGCCACGGAGTCGACGATAATAGGGTCTATCACGCATTTCAGAAAAGTAGCTAATATTAATCCAATAAATGAGTGGAATTAATATTTCTATTTTATGATAACGAGAAATATGGTGACACCACTCTTCGGATATTTGTGCAAGTATTCGCGTTGCATCACTTTCTTTAATATTACAAAAGAAATTGAGGCGAACACACAACCCGAAGTGTCGTTCCATCATCGGCTATTTGTGCACATTGCAATGGTTAATTCCAAACTTGCGGAACAGATGTCACTACGGGTCTCTTGAAGCGCATAAAACGTTCGTGCGTTGGCACATTGATATTTTCGTAGAATGAGGGTGGTTTCTGAAATCCATTCGGTCAGGTACATCTAAGCTGTGTCCAAGGATTATAATCGTATGAGATATAAATTTAATGTAAACTTGGTGTTTGTGCCCAAGTTATACCGAATTATCATTAACTTTTGTTGATAATAGTGCACTACAAGTGTTATCGAGACACGAGGTAAGTGTTTTGTTTACATTAGCTATAAGTACGAGTACTACATTTGACGTATGGTCGAACTGTTTTCATTGTGTGTTCAGTTCATGTAATCTAAGGTATCTAGACTATGACTAAGTACTAAAAAATATATAATACTATTCATGAGTATTCACGTCATAGCCTGATAACACCATATTGTTGTGTAAACTTTAGTAAATTACCTAGTTAAGTGTAGTGTGTAGTATTACAACTCTTTCATATGTTTTAGTGAGAGCTGGTAAGGGAATAAGTTAATATTTAATAATTTTCAGAAAAAAATTTTCCTTCGCACTTATTCCTAATTGCTATCTATAAAAAAAAACACGGGAATAACTAACTCCCTTGAAGTACAAACTCGAGTGAATACTCCAAGGATGTGAATGAAGTGAAACAATATTTAAGAGATAAGAAAAGAATCTTAGTTCTCAGAGTTATTCAAGCTCTTATACAATTACATGTACAGCAATTTACCCAATACAGTACGGTTGGTTTTTATTGAAATAGGGTAACATCCATTACAATATCTACGCTGCAATCAAAATAGTAGTCTTCGCTATCTCAGACCATCCAAACTCGACATCGAACGAGATGGTTGCATAAAAATTGGAGTTAGAGCGATAGTGAGGGAGACTGGATATTATATTATTACATACCACTAACCGAGCGTCATATAGGTAAAAATTTGAATAAAAGCGACAGAGGGACATATCATGTCTGTCTTTGTAATACACTCAGGAGAAATAAAAACGGGCCAGTGTTCTATGGAAATCCGATACCTACAAAGTTTGTTGCTTCGAAGAACTGTTCGACATGATGCCCACGGCCGCTTTCTACCATCGCACTGCTCGACAGCAGGGCATTCATCCTCCACCACCACCACCATATCAGCCAAAGGACGTCCACTGCTGGACATAGGCCTCCCCCAAATTCACGGGGGCATATGCCATAATCGCCACGCTTGGCATGCGGGTTGGCGATCGCAGTATCTCCACCGCACTCCAGGGATGCTGCTGCCCATCCCCTGGTGGTCTTGGTCGTAGTTTTACCCGGACATACCCGGGTCCATTCATCCTCACACCTAATATATTTCTAAAAAACTTGCTAAAGCTTGTTACTCATTGAAAACACTGGCAAAAATTGTAGACACCAACACCCTTAAAATAATTTATTTTGCGTATGTAGAAAGCCTGATTAGGTATGGCATAGAAGTATGGGGCAACAGCACTAGTGTAAATAAGATTCTTTTAATACAAAAAAAGTGTCTTAGATTAATAGAGAAGTGCTTTCCTGTAACAAATAGACCTCTTTTTACTAAATATTGTATTCGCACGGTGATTGGAATGTACATCTATCACATAGCCATTTTATGTCTATAAAAACAAAAGCTCGTATAATGGATGATTCACAGTAGACCGTTCCGTGTCCGGGCCGGCCCGTTTTCTATGACAGCAAACGCAACGGCCGGCGTATTTCTTTAGAAGAAAACGGGCCGGCCCGGACACGGAACGGTCTACTGTGAATCATCCTTAAGGTTGCTAACCTAGCCCAAAATTATGCGCTAAGGCGAAACCACGATCTGGCACTATGAGTACCTAAGTCTAATTTTGTCCAGTTTAAAAAAAGTATTAACTACGTAGGTATTAAAATATACAACCATCTCCCAAATTATATAAAGGAATCGGATCGACTTAATGTTTTTTATGAGAAATCTTAAGAATTATCTAAATCAAAGGCATTTATTTTTATTTATTCGTATGGCTTATTATTACAGTCGTCTTCAATATTTATAGAACTACTCTATTCTTTAAATTCTGAATCCAGTGGATCCGCTTCAAGGGTAAACAGATCCGCCGGGTTTCCATGGTATTTTGTAATAGGACATGTCCTAGCAATATGCGCGACGTCTTGGACGGCGGCTCCACACTCGCACGCCGGCGACTGTCGCCACCCACACTTTGCCATGAAGTCGTTGCTCCTTCCGCATCCAGTTCTTATTCTATTTAGTTGGCACCATTCCCTCCTAGGTAACGAGTAGCCCGTTGGTTTTGCGGTGGGATTGATGATAACTCCCATGCTCTCGGGTGGATTAGCGTTCCACTCTGTCCTCCACATATTGTCCATGTTAAAGTTCGTGTTCAGAAGATCACGTGCGGTCTGGTACGATGGGTGTCGTGACCTCAGACGGTGTTTGTGTGTACTGGAAGCCCGGGGTTGCTGCAGATTTTTTGGGCCTCTCGGAGTAATATCTGCTGTCTTCTAATATGGGGTGGGGTGATATGACTAAGCACGGGGAGCCACTGAAGAGGGGTACTTTTTAAAGTTCCAGATATGCAGCGCATAGCCTGGTTTAGCTGTACGTCTACTTGCGGGGTATGTGCACTGTTAGACCATATTGGTGCACAGTACTCTGCTGTGGAGTAGACCAGGCTGAGGCCAGTTGTACGGAGTACATCGGCGTTCGCTCCCCATGAGGTTCCGGTCAGCCTGTATAGGATGTTGTTTCGGGTCTGGAGCTTTTTGCAAAGTTTGTTTATATGTGGGGCGTAAGTAAGGCTGCGGTCGAGAGTTACCCCCAGGTATGTTGGTGTAGGGTTGTATTTAAGTGTCGAGCCAGCAAACTCAACCTTAGGTTCGTATTTAGCCATATGGTTAGACAAATGAAAAGCGGCAACTTCCGTTTTGCAGGCATTTGGGACTAGCCTCCACCTTTTGAAATAATCGTTTAGCACTCCAAGGTCCCGATTCAGGCTATCCTCAGAAGGTTGGAAGGTTTTGTGCTGAGAGGCAATCGCAATGTCATCTGCATAGATAAATTTTCTGCTCTGTGTGTTGGGGATGTCGTGCATATACATATTAAACAGTAAGGGGGCAAGAACCGAGCCCTGAGGCAACCCGTTGCTTAGTTTTCTAGTGCTGCTTACAGAGCTGCCAAGGTAGACAGTAAATTCGCGGTTGCTTAGCATGTTATTTATGAGCCCTACAATCTTTCCACATGGGACTGCCTTCATAAGCTTGTAGGTCATTCCATGCCGCCAGACCGTGTCATACGCCGCTGAGAGGTCGATCAAGACAGCAACCGTTTTGAGTTTTCGTTGAAAGCCCGCCTCTATGTGGGTTGTTAGCGACATTACCTGGTCTGTACAGTTTCGACCACGGCGGAAACCGGCTTGTTCAACTGGGACCATGCTGTCGACGAGAGGTGCGATACGGTTGTAGATGAGCCTTTCCAGAAGTTTGTAGACACAGCTTAACAGAGCTATAGGACGATAGCTTTTGGGATCGTCTGTGGGTTTATGAGGTTTTAACACTGCAATGATCTTGGAGCTATTAAACTTTGGAGGCAATGTACCACTTCGAATGATGTCTGTGAAAAAAACCTTTAGCCACGCCCTGGCTCTCGGGCCTAGATGTTTAAGGAATTCGTTATAAATTCCATCGAATCCAGCTGCTTTTCCAAGTGGCAGTGAATTAAGTACGTGGTCCGTTTCGTCTTGAGAAAATTCTCGTGACAGGTACTCGTTGGTTTTTAGTGATGCTCTTTCATCAAAGGCATTTTTACAGCCTCAATGAATTTATTGGTAAATTATTTGATTGAAATTAAGACATTTATAAATTATATTTTAATTAAGATGATATTATTTCCAATTACACATACATTGACATTGTTAACCAGTATTATTAATGTTTTTACTATATTTAGAAGCTGTATTATATTTACATTTTGTACTGTATTATATTTACTATATTTAGAAGCTGTATTATATTTACATACATGTCATATTGATAAAAGAATATTAGGGTTGGATGTAGAAGGATGAAGAGCGATTGGAAGGCCCAAAAAGCGATGGATGGATTGTGTGAGAGAGGATTTGAGAAAGAAAGGAGTAAGCGCTGACGTAACGAATAATAGAGAGGAATGGAAGAAGAAAACATGTTGCGCCGACCCTGCATAAGCGGGATAAGGGCAGGGAGATGATGATGATTATATTTACATTTTAAGTGATTTTGACATTTGTTTAAATTATGTAACTATACAATTTTTGCATGGAATCTTCTGTGAGCAAAATAAATCATTGATTGATTGATACTTGGGGCGACTGAGTGGGCGCCGCCCAGTTGGTCTACCCAGGTATCGCTGGGAAGACAGTGTGGAGGCGGATCTGCGGCAACTTCAGGTCGAAGACTGGCAGGAGGCTGCGCAGGATCGGGAAAGGTGGCGTGCTCTCGTTTCGGAGGCCAAGATCCTCTTTGGGTCGTTGCGCCATTAAAGTAAGTACCTATAAGTAAAACAGTTTTTTTACGGTGGACAAATATCAATTTATGAAGGAAAATACCGTTCCCATTCTCTTATCTCTGAAGTTTACCAAGAAAAAAAGAGAAATTATTATACAACGTTAATATAGATAAATACATAGAGAACATCCAAGACCCATGAACAAAATCCGTAATAAATGCACAAATAATGCCCTGGCCGGAAGTCGAACCCGGGACCTCTAGCTTCGGAGGCAGTGTCACTGCCAACTAAGCTAAACAAATCGAACTAGTCCCATAGTAAGCTCAATAACGCTTGTGTTATGGGTACTAGACGACGATATATTTAATAGATATATACTTAAATACATAGAAAACATCCAAGTATCAGGAACCAATGTTACTGCTCAACACAGAAACAATGCCCTTACCGGGATTCGAACTGTGAAAAACTTAAGTACCTGTTGTATGTAGTTGTGACGTTTTCGAATAGGCGTTTGTTTTGTTTGTGTTGCACATTTTAATTATGTAATGTCTATTCCGAACACGCTACAACTACATACAACAGATGACTGTCTTGAGTTTTTCACACCTCTAGCTTCGGAGGCAGTGTCACTACCAAATAGGCTAAACATGCCGACATTTGCACCAGATTTCCATCGAAACTGACCCGTTTTGATTCTCCTGTGTCTACTCTTTATCCCGTAGTGCCCCAGTTTTCAAAATATCTCGAATTATTTGACTATGGCCCGCGTAACACTCGTAAGATGGCGCTTCATTATGTAATCCGTTCTCGATTTCGAGCAAATTACCGTTAAGAAACATGGTTAATTCCACGGAACCTTGCGCGGTTGTAATAGAGCCGGTTTTCGCACGGCAAGTTTCGTGAGAAACAGGTAATCGGGTAAAATGGGGTCCATTGTTAAACGTAATCGTGAATGTTGTACGTGTTTCAATAGAATTAGAACTGAGCTTGATCACCGATTAAACAATGGTATGGTAACCTCTCCCTAATAGGCTGGTTTCCAAAAAAATATTAACGATGCCAAACGAACTAGTTTTTAAAGGGGTCTAAATGTTTGTATGGTACCAACTAAAGCCGCAAATGAGGGTCATAGGGGGATGTTGTTCACCAAAAACGCTCCATACTAATTGATAGAAAATTATGACGTCACAACGCACGAGCCCCGTACTAACGTTTTAAGGAAAAACAAAAGAAATGTTATTTTAATCGTGACATACTGCGTTTAGGTACATAGTTGTGTTGTAGTACAATTGATTTTGGGGAATTTTTAAATCTATTGGTAGCCTTTATATAACCTTTATATGACAATAAAAAATACTTATTTTTTTAGTTACCTAGGTACTTTCAAGTCTCGTATTTTATTATGTTTCTGATTTTATTTTGTAATTTTCATTTTATTGTGTTACTATGATATTAGGCTTGTCTAATAAGATCCCAGAAAGGACATGGGATGCTTTTTATAGTTCTATTCGGACGAAGTCGCGGGCAAAAGTAATACCGAATAAATAATTAAATTGGCTTGAATGTAAGTACTCGTACAGTCAACCAATTAGATTTCTGTGCCACTTCGTACCTTATCATAGTAACAATAATATAAGACATTTTATTGTGACAAGGTACGAAGTGGCCAGGAAATCAAACTAGTGGACTACATTATAAAATCTTTTAACGACTATATTCATTTTGACCGCAATTGTTCTTCACAATGCAATGTAGATAATTTTTAAGAAAAAAAACCGACTTCAATGGGGGAGGCCCGTGAAAGAATATTATACTTAGATGGTGCACTCTTAGATTCCATACAATAAAATAAAAATGGCTATAAATATGTTTATAGTGGTAGAAGACTAAGTACCCTCAATTCCTCATGGAATCATGGAAAAACCTTGCTTGCTTGACAAACAAAACGAAGAGAACAAATCGCCAAACGTGAACTACGCGTCGTTGAAATGTTCCGTTCTGATCATCATCAGCAGTTCCACTTCATCAAATGTCACTTTTATGAATGAAAATGGTTGATTAGTTCATGAAAATACTAAAATCACTATTTGTGTGCCTTTCACATTTGAGGAGTTCCCTCGATTCCTAATGGATCCCATCATCAGAACTCGAGCATGACAAAATCAATCGTGAAAATAGAACTTGCTTAACAAACACAGCTAGGAGGACAAATCACCAAACGTGAACTTTTCGTCGTTGAAGAGTTTTGTTCTGATCATCATCAGCGGTTCCACTTCATCCAATGTCACATTTTTGGATGCAAATGCTTGACTTGTTGATAAAAACACAAAAATCACTATATATTTGCCTTAAAGATTTGAGGAGTTTCCTCAATTCCTCATAGATCCCTTCATCATAACTGCGTTTTGGCAAAAATGGGCCCAACTTGGATATATATACTTACAATCAAAAAAATAATTATCCAAGTCGGTTAAGAAATGACGGAGTTATGGAGTAACAAACATTAAAAAAAAAAAAAAAACATACAACCGAATTGATAACCTCCTCTTTTGAAATCATGAAGTCGGTAAATACAGAGTACTTTTTGTTTCTTTATTAGAAATAATAATAGAATAGAATATGTGGAATAGGTGATTCGTGATATAAGCAACAAACATTTGACAGATCACCGAGTTCAGCATATAATAACCTAAATTTGAACAAATTTGGCACACGCTGGTGATACATTTATGGGTCGCCTGCAGTCGCTGAATGTGTTCCTTTTGCCGTTTTTATTACAATTTGTTACTTTTGTTCGGTATTTGGATTGTTCAGTTAATCTGGCTCAAAATCATGTCATAGAAACAAAAACATGACCCGTCTTTTTCATATTACTTAGGTACTTATAGTTTCCACTATGTGAATGTCTATACAAAATGGGAAGAGGTTAAACTGTCACACTTAACTTCTAACTGGTGAAGGCGACAAAGTCCCAAAGTGTCCAGCTACTAGATTAAATTTCGATAAAAAATAATACTTTATCAATTAAGCTCGAAACGCACAGAGCGGGCGCGGCGCGGTGCGGGGCGGAGGCGTTTTTTCATTTTTGATCTTTCCGAATCTGTCGACTGTCGATTACTGCTTCATATGTCACACACGCCGCCTCCGCTCCGGCATCCCGCGCGGTTTTATAGTGCGACGTCCCCTGATTTTTTCCCATTTTGCTCAGAAATGGTGCGGGAGAAGAGAGTCCCCACATAACCCCCTATCAAGTTTCCCAGCCTCCGGGGTGTATGCGTAACGCATTTCCACACCGTTAACAAAATAAAAATAAAAGATTTAGGCTTTTCATAATAACATAGCGGTATTTACTGACTCATTATGTGACGGAATGCACTATTAACAATGACCCAGTAGTTTTCACAACGCTTACCGACCGTGGCCCATTGTTAAAAGCGGACGAGGAAGAGCGAATTTGGTAATGTGGTAGTGTATGAAGTTTAGCTAATACGTTACCGTAAAATTGAGCTTCACCTTATACTTGAAATTCGGCCCTCTTATTGCGAATTTCCTCACATAAGCTAACTCATGGTGACTCAGCGGTTTTCTAACAGATTAGCTCACACACCTCGCATGACTCGACTAGACTTTGCTCTTTGGACGCTGATGAAACCTCTTGTTGTGAAAGACAGAGCAACCAACTAGCCATACAATAATAGGTACAAGATGCAACTTAAGAGTCCGCAGTAAGCTCGATTCTCCATACAAACGTAGTTACGCTCTCATTTTAAAACGCAATGCTAGAATAACATGAAACTTTGTATACACAATGGGAGTCTAATTATATATATCTATGTCGGAAATTAGTTTGTGTTGCTGGAAATTATAATGGAGAAAAAATACAGCAATTATTAAGGTTTTCATACAAGACGTAAAAAACTAAAAATATCGCTGTTTTTATTTCTATTACAATTTTTAACAACAGAAACTAATTTCCGACCTAGATATGGCGGCTCCCATTGTGTATACAAAGTTTCATGTTATTCTAGCATGGCATTTTAAGGCGAAGGAGTAGGCAAGCTCTTTCCATACAAACTTTGTGTACGTTTTTCTTCGTTTGTATTTGCGCTACAGTTATTATTTTTTGTCAATATGCTTATTTTTCTGTTACCTATTTCTTTTAATATTTTTTTTTCATGTTTCTATTTTTTTTCGTATTTTTTTATTTTTGTTTTTGTTGAAATAAAGCAAAGTTTCAACTTAAGGTTCTGAGTATATCTCATATCTACAAGCAAAAATTAAAATTAAATGCTGTAGTGCCAAAACTAACGAATAAAACTTGCACAACCTTTGTATGGAGAATGCCTTGCCGTACCCTTCGCCTTAAAATGAGAGTGTAACTTAGCAATGTACAAATTGCAGAAATATTCTCGGAAATTTCCGAGAAATTATATGAAAGAAACTTTGAAAGTTCTCTGTGAGAATGATCCCATGAAAACTTTAACATTTTGTGTAATATAAAATATTACACGCCACATATTAGTATACCAGGCAGGCATAATATTTAAAATGGCGTGTGTCTACGTCGGTCCTGACACGATAAGATTGTTTATTAAAAAGTTCCAGAGAATATTCTCCATAGAAGTTTCGCAACTTATAAAACTTCTCCTCGGTGCATTGCTAGTGTAACTGCGTATGTATGGAGAATCGAGTTCAGCCGAGCGTACTGGTACTATTTAAAAACCGGCCCAGTGCGTGTCGGGCCATGCGCCATGAAAGGTTTCATACCTACTGCTACTAATCCACATTTGAAACCACTATCCTGTACTTTGAATTGAAAAAAAGTTCGTATATTATTAGGAAAGTGACGGCACTTACATCTTTTTTTTATTTTGGGACACAATCTTACACAAATCGACCAAGTCCCATACTAATACAATACAATACAATACAATAATTTATTGGTAACACCATAGTTACAAGTCAAGTGCAAGTTATGCAGTATATCAAATCAATATAGTACACTTATTGCTGGTTGTGTGCACGGTAATTTAAAAAAAAATCCTCGACGTTGTACAGTGTTAGATCGGGTCTAGGTAAGAGCAATATGAGGTTGTTAACGGGTATAATCACGGGGCACAACACTCTAAACAGACACCTTAATATTTTAGGGATAAGTAGAGACTCCTCCTGCCCGCACTGTGGGGAGGAGGAGACAAGTAAACATGTATTAGCAGAATGTGTAATGTACGCGGCAGCGAGATATAACACATTCGGCAGAGATGAGTTAGAGGAGAATGAACTGAGGGATATCAACCTCAAAGATGTCCTTCTGTTTTGCAGGAGCATAGGAAGATTTGAAGAAGAATGCGGTGCGGGAGCGCTGCCGGAACAGTAACCCTTAGCTCCAACGAAGGGGAATTGCCCCCCCACCCCCCCCCCCAACAACAACAACAACAACAGTGTTAGATCTATTAGCCACTTTCGTAGCTTATTCTTAAACGCAGCGGTGGAAGTTGCATTTCCAACCGTTGCGGGTAGTCTGTTATAGATCGATGGACCCATTATGTAGACAGATCTCGCGGACTTTGCCAGTTTATAAATGCTTAGGTGTGAGAAGTCGGTAGCGATGTTTATAACTACGAAGGGCATGAGTTGTATTTGTTCCCTGCCGTCTGAATATATCTATGTTTGTGTGTGTGAACAACGCTACTTGATACACGAGTTCACTATGTACTGTGGGTACTAGACGACGATATACATACTTATATAGATAAACACATACTTAGATACTTATATATTCGTGCTAAATATACACAAATATTGCCCTGACCGGGATCGAACTCGGGACTACCGGCTTCGTAGGCAGGGTCACTGCGAACTAAGCCAAAGTGGTCCTTTTTGTTGGGACAAGGCAGGTTTTCAGCGATAAACCAAAAACCATTGGACTTATAGACTTCTTTTAGGTTTTCTTGTAATCTGTAGATAAAGGACTACTTTCTGTATTTATTTCAGAATTTAAGGCCCAGTAGCTCCGGAGATAAAGGGGGGAACAGCCAATTTTCTCCAATTGCATAAATAATTACAAAATTATTTATCTAAAAATTATAAAAAATGTATATTTTAGCTTCTTACAACGAGCCCTTCATATATGTGTGTGTGTGTGTGTCACACATGTCTGACAAACATTGTAACACTATATACGTATACATGTAAAATTTTAAAACTTTTATTTTTAATTTTCTAATTGATGAATGCCGTCGGGCCCCTTGCCGTCGTCCCGAGTAAAGGATGATTCACAGTAGGCCGTTCCGTGTCCGGGTCGGCCCATTTTCTTCTAGAGAAATACGGCGGCCGTTGCGTTTGCTGTCATAGAAAACGGGCCGGCCCGGACACGGAGCGGTCTACTGTGAATCATCCTTAAGACCAGTCGGCTCGCGTCGGCTAGCGCCCGACGGATGATCTCTGTGTAGTTTGCCCTTCTACATCTGAAAATACCTAACAATCTTAACCTACCTAGACCCTGAGGCCGTTGTTCATCACCTATAGTATATATTTTTTAGAATTACAAGTCTGTTTTATACTTTGTCAATTTTCGAGTTTTTATTTTTATTTTTGCATAATGAGTATTTTGTAATTTTTAGGGTTCCGTAGCCAAAATGGCGAACGGAACCCTTATAGATTCGTCATGTCTGTCCATCCGTCCGTATGTCACAGCCGATTTACTCGGAGACTATGACCACTACAATTATGAAATTTGGTATGAAGGTGTATGTTGTGAACCGCTATAGAAATATGATGTAACATTACGAAAAAAATTTAAACTGGGATGCACCCCATACATGAAACAGGGAGTTCAATTTTTTTTTCAATGCACTTAGACGTGTGGGATATCTATGAATAGGCCTTCTAATATGACACTTTCTAGAAAACTTTTCCATTAAGGTCAACCGTTGGTGAGCTGTCAAAGTCGTAAAAAGTGTCCCCCCCCCCCTACCCTCTAATTTCCAAACTATGAAATTAAACATTTTGAAAAAAATCTAAATGATGTACATTAATAAATCCTTTCAACGATTTTTGGTTTGAACAAGATAGGTCTAACGGTTTTTGAGTTACTGCTGAAAAACTGTCTTGCCAAAACAAAAGGGTGTAAAAGTTTCCTATGCACATACGAGCTTTTTTGATTCAATATATCTGTATAGTGGTTTTAAATGAAGATTAGATGTCGGTACGGAACCCTTCTTTGTACGTGGTCCGACACGCACTTGGCCGGTTTTATATCTCTTCATTTTTCCGTATAGACAATAGTCGCCTATTTGGTACCTACGCCAATTCTTGAGATTTGGTAGCGGCCCCGGGCATCCCTTAGGATATTTTTTTTTTAATTTATTTCTTGGCCATGGATACAAAGTGCTTCAGCCGTTCCCTTAGGATTCAACTACGAGTATACCCTCCTAAGGCCCCGCGTACATTTTTTTGTACAAATTCCAAAAGTGATTTGAACTTAAAATGAATAACAAAAGAATTCCTAATTCAAAAACACGATTTTTTTTGGGCCTCAGGAGGATACCGGGATAACGCTAGGGCGATGATTCCGTTCTATCATATTGCTCTGGAGCTTACTATGACTAATTGTAGGAAAGTATACCAGGAAATTAAAATAATACCATTCTAAGGTTTGGAATTCTCCGCCGGCGTTTGTATTTCCGAGTTCATATAACCAGGGTCTAGGCACGAGTGAATAGGCATCTTCTGGGTGAGCTCGCTTCATCGTCGGCCTCATCTTTGCCCCCTGGCTAGATGCTGGCCAAGAGCAATACCATTAAAAAATTGTAACTATTCAATAAATGTTTTTCTATTATATTCTATGTGCAATGCGTATTGCAATGTGTGAGGTCCAAACGGGACCTAATACGCAACACAAAAGCACTGCAAAAAACTACGAGTATCAAGGTTACTTAATAACATTTTTATAAAACTCGCAATCCATATCCATATGGCTCGGTAAAACGCAACCCTCTGTTCTAGGTATAATGGTATAATTTCCTCTGCAAAATGGGAACAGATAAGAGTTTGCTGAAGTTAGAAATTACGAGTGTGGACGTGAGTTCTAGATTTGAAATTAGAAAAGACGCGCTAGAATTTTAAGCAAGCTGGAAGGTCAATGACAGATTGTTTATTACGTACCTATGATGGAACAGAAATGTGTGACAGATACTTTTTTATACAATCACGGTGGCAAAACAAGCTTACGGCCTGCCCGGTGTCTACCGTAGTCTATGGACGCTTGTGACACCAGAAGAATCAAAAGTGTTATATTACCAACTGGCCGTTGCCCGCGACTTCGTCCGCGTCTTCGCTTCTATTGGTCGCAGCGTGATGTTATATAGCCTAAAGCCTTCCTCGTTTAATGGACTATTGTCGTTAATTTGACATTTAAACTAAATCTCATAAATTTGACATTGTACATTTAGTATTATTATTGAAATTGTTGTTTTTTAATGTATTTCCTTTTATTTTTATATAAAGAAAGAAGAAGAAAGAATAAACATTTATTAATGACAAACACAGGTAATAATAGAAGTTTATATCTGTTTTGTATTCAATTTTGTTTATTAATTTAATATTCGTATATGACGATCTTTTTGTGAATTCATGCTATTTTATTGACATTTTATTAAATAACATATACATTTTCAAAAAGAAATAATTAAATCTATCTATCCATCTATCCAACACAAAAAGAATTTTTCAATTCGAACCAGTAGTTCCTGAGATTAGCGCGTTCAAACAAACAAACAAACAAACAAACTCTTCAGCTTTATAATATTAGTATACTAGATTAACGCCTTAGACTGATCCACGCAATTTTTATTACAGCCTGTATATAGGTACTATTGAGCATGGATTTAGAAAATTTACTACAGAAAATCGTCACAAAGTGAAAGATTACACGGTTACCGACCTATTAGCGGTTAAACATTGTTTTGTATTTATACCATTTCAATTTCATTCAGGTATAAAGTTTAACTGTACAAGTAAATGAAAGTTTACCTATGTTTTGCTGCATAATGTTTCGTTACAGTGCTCTATAGGTACCGATTATGACCAGATATTAAGATTTCAATGCCTTTCTATTCGTCTACATAGTTAGTTCTTTGTTGGCATCTTGTATGAGTAAACTGCCCTACACAAGAACGTTTTCAATTTTACTTATAGTTCCGTTACTAACGCCATGTACCCGGGTATTGGACCCCCCGGGTATGTCCTAAAACTACGACAAAGACCACCGGGGGATGGACAGCATCCCTGGAGTGCGGTGGAGATACTGCGATCGCCAAACCGCATACCAAGCGTGGCGATTATGGCACATACCCTCCGTGAATTTGGGGGAGGCCTATGTGGCAGTGGACGTTCTTTGGCTGATATGGTGGTGGTGGTACTAACGCCAGATAGCGCTTAGCTAAAAGTTGGGGCGGTTTGTCGGTAAAGCAAACACGGTCCGAAAGACGACGCAACAAGAAACCGCGAGGGATAGTGGAGCGGGGGCGGCATGAAAGCAACTTAGAAAGTTCTCTGTGAGAATATTCCCATGAGAACTTTAACATTTTGTGTAATATATAATATTACACGCCACATATTAGTAAACCAGGCAGGCATAATATTTAAAATGGCGTGTGTCTACGTCGGTCCTGACACGATAAGATTGTTTATTAAATTTAAGTTCCAGAGAATATTCTCCATAGAAGTTTCGCAACTTATGAAACTTCTCCTCGGTGCATTGCTAGGCGTGCGTGACATGTGAAGCAGTAATCGACAGTCAACTGTTTCGGAAAGATCTCAGCTCTGTGTTTCTAGCTTGGTCTAGCCACACCAAAGGGCCTACTCTGAACTTCGAAAATCGAACTTCGTGTCGTGCCGTCCCTTTCACTCTCGTGTTACACAGTATATGACGGAAAGGGACGGCACGATACGAAGTTCGGAGTAGGCGCTCTGTGCTCAAAATACGGCGACAGTACGGAATCACAGTGACGAAAGGATAAACTTATGAGTTAAAAATGTTACGCACGGCACGTCACTGCGTTTACGGTGCGTCACTGCGTTTTAAGCAGCGGTGTGGCCAAACCTTTAAGCTATAAATATACTACTGTGGTGGAAGTAACATTGATTAGGTAACTAGCGTAGCAAATCGTCCGAGCAAGAAAGGTGGTAGTGGGATGGAATTTGTAGGCGGTTGGGGCCTTTAATTCTTAGGAGTATAATGCCAGGGTCCGGCGGTGCTCAGGCGAGACAGTTTCCTAGATAAATTTCATACTGGACGTACTTATACTTAATACTAGTGGAACTCACATGATAGTCGAAAGCAGTGTTGATGGGGTCCGGTCTGTTCATGTTTGCAAGGACTTAGTAACTTCACACCTACTAGATCGTCTCGATCGTAGACGTCTCCTCAATAATTGCATACGCTTCATTTTCGGTCTCCGTAAGTATGACCATGTTTCCTTCTACCGTCGTCAGCTTAACTGGCTGTCCATTCGTCGCCGTAGGTCCCTTAGAATCCTTTGCACCCTTTTTTCAATCCTGTTTGAGCCTTCTGCTCCAGGATATCTCAAAAGTAAATTTGTTGTTGATACCTCTCGCCCTGACTGTCAGCTGCGTACCTCCCGTGTTCTCAAATTATCAATACCTTTCCATCGCACTAGATTCATGACCCATTCTTTCGCCATACAGGCAAGCCGTCTCTGGAATTCACTCCCTCTCGAGATTAGACAAGCCCCAAGCAAGTTTACTTTCAAGCGAATGCTGCGTAAGCATATGCTTAAACAAGAATTTAACTAGAATCCATCCCTATAATTATAGTATGTATTTAATATGAAATAGTATATCTATTCTTGTATGTATGTAACTTATATGAATATATTGTATTTATGTATGTTTATTTACGGTGTTTATATTGATTTTGTCTTCGCATTTTCTTAGTAGAATTATCAAACTTTTTTCTTTGCACTTTTCATAAATCTCTGTTTAGCCCAATGGTTGGCTGGTAGAGAATGCCATTTGGCCTTAAGCCCGCCATTTGTACGATTATATTTTGTGCAATAAAGTTTAAATAAATAAATAAATGCCTACTAGTGTTCAGCAGAATTGACAAGAGAGATTTCACTCTGTTCTCATTTGATTATTTAGACT
Source organism: Notocelia uddmanniana (assembly GCA_905163555.1). Lineage (NCBI taxonomy): Eukaryota > Metazoa > Arthropoda > Insecta > Lepidoptera > Tortricidae > Notocelia > Notocelia uddmanniana. The sequence continues at coordinate 4,939,313 of LR991052.1, forward strand.
TTGACGCTCAGAGACCTTCTACATCTCTGAAGATATCACTTTTATTTTAAGATCAGATTTTATTATTCTAAATGTTGACGCTTAAAACCCTTTACATCTCACAGGATATTACGATTTGTGTATTTATTACTTTGACGCTTAGAGATCTTATACATACATCTGTATCAAATCTAGATTGTTTTATTCTCTCTTATTGTCTGTTTTCATTATTTATGACATGTAAGACTGTATAATTATTTGTGTGGTAAAGTCATTCTTTTAATGAATACGGATAGATTTTAACTTGTAAATGTCCTTGTGGCCTATTTGCAAATAGATAAATTACCTAAAACACGACCGAAGGGAGTTAGGAGGAGTTAAATCGACACGAGTTGCGAATTACCTATTCTCACGTGTATCGTACAACGTGTTACAGTACATATGGCTCTTTAAAGTTTCCACATATGCACGCAATCTGCTGATTACCGCACTCGTGCGGTAAAGTACATATGTACTGTAAATAAATGTTATGATATTGAACTTTATGCAATTGCCTGCGAAGGTTCTCGAGTATTCGAATGCCGGAAAGAAAGAAAATACTTGTGTGATGGTGAGGAACACCGTGTGTGATTGTTCCGGAGTCTTGAAAGTTTTCTATGTTTTGTACGTAATTGAGTATAGTTATTCGGTTCTGATTGTGTTCAATCCATTGTCCTATTGTGCGGTTTTGGTACCTGGTTTAGCAGGGTTTTCAATGAAAATTATAACTAAAGTCTATATAGGTACTTCTCGGTGTACGATCCCCCGCACTGAACCCGATTTTCCATACAAACGTAGTTTCGTTCTCATTTTAAAACGTCAAGCTGAAATAACGTGAAACTTTGTATACACAATGGGATCCGCCATATACAAATTAGTCTATGTTGCTAGAAATTGTAATAGAAAAGAATAGAGTGAGTATTTGAGTTTTACAGGTCAAAAAGTTTCATGTTATTCCAGCATGCCGTTTGAAAATGAGAGCAAAACTACGTTTGTATGGAGATCCGAGCGTCCTGCGGACTCTTAATAATGTAATATTAAATTCTCGCACAAAGAATCGCTATTGCAATTCACCGCGGGAATGCTGCCTGCATGATGGGCACCCTGCCTAAGGGGCCAAATTTAGATTTTTTATAATTTATTTTTAATTATTTTTAAGTTAGAGTAATTTCTTTTTTATTTCACATGTTTTTCTAAATGTTATATGTAAGTTCTATCCATTAAATAATTTGTAGTAATCTAGGTTTACTGCGTCAATACTGTGAATGAGATATCGTGGTAGAGGCCATGTAAACAATGGTAAAAATTACACGTCTCGCGTCATTTGCGACACTCTCATTGCGGCTCGTTTACACGATACGGCACCATACCAATGTGTTTATATATTTATTGTAATAATTTGCACTAACAGATAAACCATACGAATGTACTGACTGACCGAGCGAGCGAAGCGTCTCCGTTTCAGCTTTCTACATAAATTCTTTCGTATGTCTGTCTGCCTGTCTGTCCGGATGTTCTCCTCTACAGGCCGCATTTCTCAACCAATTCTCGTGAAATTTTGTGGGCAGGTTCGATAATAACATAGATATTTTTGTCGAATAATTTTTTGGAAATTTTATAATTTGAATTTTTTTTTTGCTGGGTTTTCAGCTCACAGAGCCGCTTGTTCTATGTGGGTTTAAAAGACAATAGTTAATAATCAATATTCAATAGGTACATGCACGTGGGTGGATATTCATAATTAGATAGAGCTAGATGTGACAATAGATTCTAGGTAGTGACTAGATGCGGTCAGGAAACGATTTTCTGGTGTCCAAAATACGTCTAGATGGTTGTCACTGTTTGAAATGTAATTCAATAGTATCAGTGCTTGGCGTATGACAGATAATTTGAGAGAAGCCACTGTGAACAACTCTTTCTGTTCCTGTACCTACTTTTATCCATCATTTAAATAGTATGTACGTATACATTCACGAACTTGGGATTTATTGGGTGATCTCGGAACCGGCGCTAACGATTTCGATGCAATTTCCAATCCAGGGTGGAAAATCGATCTAGAATAGGCGTGAACGGGGTATAACTGCGAAAGTTATGTACCTAATGCTAACTGTTGTGTTCAGTCATGAATGTGGGACTGGAATGCTAACTGGAATAGGTATGAATGGGGTAGGTTTTTTGTGCATTCGTTTCGATTAAATTTAATAATATAATATTCGGATATGTATATCGACGCGTTAATTTGCATTGCAATCATATATTAAGAAATAAAAAATCTAAATCTATTGGTTATTGCAAACAATCGTGCCGGAGTCGTGTCGTATCCGTGTTGTGTTAAGTCTTCATTTTATTAACCATAGTAAAACACACCTTAAGTAAGCGGTTACATAAATATGATTCAACCGGCATAATATGCGTTGCTAAACGTTTGGAACTGTCTGCCTGTTTCAAACACACATACAAAAAGATACATACAGCGCGTGCAACTTCGACATGCGCAATTGAGGAATTTGCCTGATTTAAAATGTATCATCATAATCATGTCTGCGGAAAGACGTCCACTGCTGGGCATAGGCCTCCCCCAAAGACTTCCACAATGACCGGTCCTGCGCATACAGCGGACACCCGAGACCCTGTGCAGCTATACGGCTATTAAAACATCTAAATATCACTATCCTTTTTTGGGGTTCCGCAGTAAACAAGGAAGTCATATAGTTTCGCAATGTCCGTTGTTTGTGGGTCCGTTTGTCGACTACGTAACCGTTACTGCTGGAAAGCTATAATTTTAGTTGAATATACATATCAATCACGTCGATAAAACGGTGGAAGCTATGCCAAATCTTGATATTACGAGTAGGTACTATCAAAACGTACCTACCCGTAAAAATTAGTATATAACTACAACTTGGAAAACTTGAAATACCCCCGACATTTTCATTTCAAAGCTCAATATCTCAAAAACAGCTGAACAGATTTTCATGAAACATGGCTAAGAACACTCGGGATAAAATTATCTAGGACACAAAAAAAACTAAACGTGAATCGGTTCATCCGATTGAGAGCTACGGTACCACAGGCAGATACTGCAGACACGTTAAACTTATATTATAACACCCCTCTCCTTTTGCATCGGGAGTTAAAAAACTGAAAACAGACTAGAAGGACCATGATGACCCTCCCGCCAAATACACCGTACCCAAGAAACTATTTTGTTCAATCAGTTTGTCTGCACGCACAACAAAACAAACAAACAAGGACACGGCCTTACCGTCTTTCACTCAAAGCCATTCAGTTCGTTTTACAGTCCTTTATAACTGTACAATACAGCTTTAAGCAGGTTTAAGCATAGGAGCCATATTTTCAGAGACCATTCAAAATTCAAAAAATTCAAAATGCTTTATTTCATTTACAACCAATACAAATCTTGTAGCGACCGGCGTCTCCTTGTAGGTTATTTGCAAAATAACCTGTGCCAGGAGGCACTCATCATGTCAGCCGAAAGACGTCCACTGCTGGACATAGGCCTCCCCCAAAGACTTCCACAATGACCGGTCCTGCGCCACCCGCATCCAGCGGACACCCGCGACCTTCACCAGGTCATCAGTCCACCGTGTGGGGGGCCTGCCCACGCTACGCCTTCCGGTACGTGGTCGCCACTCGAGAACCTTTCCGCCCCAACGGCCATCGGTTCTACGTGCTATGTGCCCCGCCCACTGCCACTTAAGTTTAGCGATTCGGAGGGCTATATCGGTCACTTTGGTTCTGCTGCGGATGGCCTTATTCCTGATGCGATCACGCAGAGAAACTCCCAACATAGCTCTCTCCATTGCCCTTTGGGTGACTTTGAGCCTTCTTATGAGGCCCATAGTAAGCGACCACGTTTCAGTGCCATATGTCATCACTGGCAACACACACTGGTCAAAGACTTTTGTCTTGAGACACTGCGGAATATTGGACGAAAAGATGTGCCGTAGCTTCCCGAACGCTGCCCAGCCGAGTCGGATTCGACGATTAACCTCTTTCTCGAAGTTGGACCTACCTAACTGGACAGTCTGTCCTAGGTGTACGTAATCGTCTACAACTTCGAGCGTAAAGTGTCCGATTGTTAAGGGAGTTGGTGCGACATGGACATTTGACATGATCTTCGTCTTGTCCATGTTCATCCTTAGACCAACTCACTCGGAGGCTTTACTGAGGTCATTGAGCATTGTACTTAAATCCTCAATGGTCTCAGCCAAGACTACTATATCGTCAGCAAACCGAAGGTGAGTGAGGTAGTCGCCGTTTATGTTGATGCCTAGCCTTCTCCAGTCCAGAGTCTTGAAAACATCCTCCAGTGCAGCGGAGAACAGTTTAGGAGAAATAACATCTCCTTGCCTGACTCCCCGCTGCAACGGAATAGGCTTTGAGTTCTGGTCCTGGAGTCGGACTGACATAGTGGCGTTCTTGTACAAACTTTTCAGCACTTCGATATACCGGTAGTCCACTTGGCACCGCTGGAGAGATTGTAGTACAGCCCAGGTTTCGATCGAATCGAAGGCTTTCTCGTAGTCCACGAACGCTAAACAGAGGGGCAGGTTATACTCCTCAGTCTTCTGTATAACCTGACGGAGCGTATGGATGTGGTCTACGGTGCTAAAGCCTCTTCGGAAACCGGCTTGTTCGGGAGGCTGGAAGTCATCTAGCCTGCGTGCGAGACGGTTCGTAATGACTCAAACTCAAACTCAAACTCAAACTCAAAATCATTTTATTTCACATAAACTCAAAAGAGTGCTTGAGAAACGTCACAGAAAAATTTACGATGATCAATAATTATACAGAAATGTCAATAATATAAAATAAAAATAAAATATAGAAATATCATATTGAAATAGTAACATTGTATGTCAACACGTTAACAGCTGAATGTTCACACAAAATTATAAACCATATAACAATATAAAAACACAAAAAACACACATCGAAATGAATTAGGCTCAATAAAATAACATGTCACATAAAATATTAAAATAATATAGTAGAATAAATAATATAGTAAACTCACACTGAACAATGACTGATTGGCTTAAAAGAAGTTATTGTCTTCTACAAATTCCTTAACGCTATAGTAGGCCTTACATACTAAGCGGTCTTTTACAATTTTTTTAAATTTTGTTAGCGACAAAGTCAAAACATCCTTAGGGATTTTATTGTAGAAGCGCACACAATTTCCCATAAAAGATGTGCTCACTTTATGGAGACGGAACCAAGGCACAGCAAGTTTATCCTTACTTCTTGTGTTAAAAGAATGCACTTCATGATTCAATTTAAACAGATGCTGATTTCTTTTGACATACATTATATTTTCAAGGATATACTGGGACGCGACTGTAAGAATATTAATGTGTTTAAACTTTTCTCTTAGGGAAACACGAGATCCTAACTGATAAATCGATCTTATTGCCCTCTTTTGTAGGATAAATATGGTTTCAATGTCAGCGGATTTTCCCCAGAGCAGTATGCCATATGACATTACACTATGGAAGTAGGAAAAGTAAACAAGCCTGGCCGTCTCAACATCAGTGAGTTGCCTCATTCGTTTTACCGCGTATGCTGCCGAACTAAGCCTATTTGCTAACTTGACTATATGAGGACCCCATTGCAGTTTATGATCTATTGTGACACCTAGAAAAACCGTACTATGGGCGAATTCTAGAGTCTCGTCCTTCAGCTTTACCTGGTCACTGCAGCAGACCTTTACATTAGGAAGCGTGAATTTTATACATTTAGTTTTTCTGCTGTTCAAGAGTAGATTGTTGGCGGTGAACCAGTTTGCAACTGAGCTTAATACAGCATTTACCTCATCAAAATTGATTTGTTTTCGGCTCACTTTAAAAATTAATGATGTGTCATCAGCAAATAGGATTATGTCATGTTTTTTACTTATATGATAGGGCAAATCATTAATATAAATTAGGAATAGAAACGGACCAAGAATCGAACCTTGAGGGACTCCTATCGTGACGTTGGACCCAGATGATTGTACTCTGTTTACCTCTACTTGTTGCTTTCTATTAGATAAATAAGATGAGATAAGAGATAGCGCATTGTTCTGTACCCCGTAAAAACTAAGCTTTCGGATTAATATACCATGGTGTACACAATCAAACGCCTTAGACAGATCACAGAAAATGCCAATGGCGTCCATTGACATTTCCCATGCATTAAAGATGGCTCGTAATAGTGTTACTCCAGCATCTGTTGTCGATCGACCTTTAATGAATCCAAATTGCTTTTCATGGAGGAGTTTATTACTGTTGAAATGGTACAAGAGTTGATTCAATAATATTTTTTCAAAAATTTTACTTAGTGCGGGAAGTATAGAGATCGGTCTGAAATTAGTGGGGTCTGTTCTTGACCCCGATTTGAATACTGGTATAATTTTGCTAAGTTTCATACAGTCTGGGAATATTCCATCATCAACGCAAGCGTTGAATATCAGAGCTAGATATGGGGCAATTGTGACAATCACTGATTTTAGAATCATGACGGAAAGGCCCCAGAGATCTTCAGTTTTTTTAACGTTAAGTGAATTAAATGTCTTAATTATTTGACTTGGAGTAACATGAGTAAATTTAAATATATCGTCACTTTCATTTAAACAACTTCTTAAAAGTGATTCGGATAAGTCAGGGGAAGAATTTAAGGATCTCGTTGTTTCTAAGGGAATATTTGTGAAGAATGTTTCAAACTCCTGTGCTATTTTTAAATCAGTGTTTATGGTGTTATCCCCAATTTGAAGGGTTTCATAAGGCTCTCTCTTTTTTATTCTTCCACATTCAGCATTTATAATTCTCCATACTGCTTTTATTTTGTCTACAGAGCCTTTAATTTTTTTAGAAATAAATAAAGACTTTGCAACTTTACAAACTTGTTTAAATGTTTTTGAGTAGTTGCGAACATAATCTAAGAATTGAGGATCCTTATTTACACTTCTCATACCATATAGTTCGTACATATGGTTCCTACTTTTATAAATACCGGGTGTGGCCCAATCGCTAAAAATTGTCCTTTCTTTTCCCCTGATTACTTTTATTTTAAAATTAGAAGCAAACTCTTTCTCTATACAATTAAAAAGAGAAGAATACATTTTATTTGGTTCATCCTGCGAGAAAGCTAATGAATTAAGACAACTGCTTAGTCCGTTATTAAAATGAGCTAGACGGTCTGCAGTGATTGGTCTACAAATTATCTCTTTTTCTTTATTAACGACTTTCCCATAGAAGGACGCTTGTTGACCACAGTGATCAGAGCTCAACTTATTTAAAATACATCTGTGAACAGGATCTTCGACTCTTGAGAACAGCTTATAGACATGGCTCAGAAGTGAAATGGGTCGGTAGTTCTTCAGTAAGGAGTTGTCACCCTTTTTGAAGAACAGCACTACCACACCTCTGTTCCATGCCTTTGGAGTTTTCCCTTCCAGTAAGACGGAGTCGAACAACTTCTGAAGGGCCCTAAGGACCGGTTTTCCACCCGCCTTCAGGAGTTCAGCTGTAATTCCGTCTTCACCGGGTGCCCTGTTGTTCTTCAGCTGCTTAAGAGCCATTCTAATCTCGTCAGGCTGATGTCCGGGATATCTTCGGTATAGTGCCGGGTTAATCTAGCTCTAGGGTCTTCCGCCAGACCAACTTCGGGTCTGCTAGTTGACGTGTATAGCTGTCCATAAAAGCACTCTATCTCACTCAGAAGCTCAGGTTTGGACGAAACGATTCTACCATCCTCAGTTTTTAATCTGGCGAGCTGGCTCTGCCCAATAGACAGATCTCTTGAGAAAACTTTAGAGCCCTTATTCTGCTCGATGGCCTCTTCAATCCGATTTGTATTGAATTGGCGCAGATCGCGGGTAAGGGACATAGAGATCTGTTTATTGAGCTGCCTGTATAATTTCGCATCGGCTGAAGACTGCAGAATCATCTCATTCCTTTCCTCGATGAGCCTCTGAGTGGAGATAGAGAGCCTTTTGGCTCTTTGAGTTCGTTGGGCCTTAAAGAACTTAGACCTAATGCTATGGACAGCTTCCACAAACCCGTCGTTGAATTCGTCCACATCGCCGCCTAGACAATCGAAACGGTTTTGGAGTTCCAGCTGAAAGCTCTCGGGGTTTTGGATTTGGACTGCTGCTGGACGGAGCGTGGACTTCATCAGTCGAGAGCGCTCTAGCTTGACGCATATATTCAATGTGCCTCTTACCAAACGATGATCACTTCCGGTTTTAACCGCATTGACCACAGAGACATCATTGAATATATGCCTCTTCGTCGACATGATGAAGTCAATCTCGTTTTTTGTTGCACCGTCGGGACTCATCCAGGTCCACTTCCTGTGCTCGCGTTTCTTGAAGAAGGAGTTCATCATGTAGAGTCCCTCCTTCTCCAAGAAACCAGCCAGTAGTTGGCCCCGGTGGTTCCGACTTCCAACTCCAAATTGCCCCACTCTCGGCTCTTCGCCGTCTCTCTTGCCCAGTTTTGCGTTGAAATCCCCCATAACAACGGTGAAGTAGGTTTTGGAACTATGCATGACCTTTGATATATCCTCATACATAGCCTCCACCTCGTCGTCGGAGTGTGCCGAGGTCGGCGCGTACACCTGTATGACCGTCAACGAGTACCTCTCGGATACTCTGAGTATAAGGTACGCCACCCTAGCCGACACACTCTCGATCTTCACCACGTTGTTCACGAGGGATTTGTGGACGATAAACCCGACACCTCCCTGGGACTGTTGGTCGCCCTCCCGGAAATAGAGCAAGTTGCCGGACTTCAGGGTTATCGTGTCCTCCCCCTCTCTTCGGACTTCAGATAACCCTACGATATCCCAACGCAACTTGCTCAATCCTTCCTCCAGTTCCGCTACCTTTTCGTCGGTCCGCAGTGTTCGTGTGTTGTATGTTGCCAGGGCCAGAAGTCGTCGGTGGTGGTAGCCGGATCTTAACCGGAGATTAGCTAGCTAGCCAGCTAGTACCCTGGCCGCTACCAGAACCAGGGTACCGGGGGTCGCCGGAACCTCGGGGCCGTGGCCTGTTTGTGTATGTCATGAGGGGTAATTGCCATAATCGCCACGCTTGGCATGCGGGTTGGCGATCGCAGTATCTCCACCGCACTCCAGGGATGCTGCTGCCCATCCTCCGGTGGTCTTGGTCGTAGTTTTAGGACATACCCGGGTCATACCAGGAGGCACTGCTGTTATTTATTTATTTTTATACTTAGTGTTGTACTATTCTTAAAACTTTCTCCTTAGTTATTAACCGACTTCAAAATTTCAAAAGAGGAGGTTATCAATTCGGTTGTATGACTTGTATGTTTTTTTTTTAATGTTTGTTAGTCCATAACACCGTCATTTCTTAACCGATTTGGAAAATTCTTTTTTTGATTGTTAGTATATATATCCAAGTTGGTCCCGTTTTCGTAAAAACGCAGTTCTGATGATGGAATTCATGAGGAATTGAGGGAACTCCTCAAATCTTAAAGGCAAACATATAGGAATTTTTGTGTTTTTATCAACAAGTCAAGCATTTTCATCCAAAAATGTAACATTGGATGAAGTGGAACTGCTGATGATGATCAGAACAGAACTCTTCAACGACAAAAAGTTCACGTTTGGCTATTTGTCCTCCTAGCTGTGTTTGTTAAGCAAGTTCTATTTTCACGATTAATTTTTGTCATGCTTGATTTCTGATGATGGGATCCATGAGGAATTGAGGGAAATCCTCAAATCTTAAAGGCAAACATATAGTGATTTTTGTGTTTTTATCAACAAATCGAGCATTTTCATACAAAAATGTGACATTTGATGAAGTGGAACTCCTGATGATGATCAGAACAGAACTCTTCAACGACGAAAAGTTCACGTTTGGCGATTTGTCGTCCTAGCTGCGTTTGTTAAGCAAGTTCTATTTTCACGATTAATTTTTGTCATGCTCGATTTTTGATGATGGGATCCATGAGGAATTGAGGGAACTCCTCAAATCTTAAAGGCAAACATATAGTGATTTTTGTGTTTTTATCAACAAATCGAGCATTATCATACAAAAATGTGACATTTGATGAAGTGGAACTCCTGGTGATGATCAGAACAGAACTCTTCAACGACGAAAAGTTCACGTTTGGCGATTTGTCCTTCTAGCTGTGTTTGTTAAGCAAGTTCTATTTTCACGATTGATTTTTGTCATGCTCGAGTTCTGATGATGGGATCCATTAGGAATCGAGGGAACTCCTCAAATGTGAAAGGCACACAAATAGTGATTTTAGTATTGTCATGAACTAATCAAGCATTTTCATTCATAAAAGTGACATTTGATGAAGTGGAACTGCTGATGATGATCAGAACGGAACTCTACAACGACGCGTAGTTCAAGTTTGGCGATATGTTCTCTTCGTTTTGTTTGTCAAGCAAGCAAGGTTTTTCCATGATTCCATGAGGAATTGAGGGTACTTAGTCTTCTACCATTATAAACATACATTATAGCCATTTTTATTTTATTGTACATCTATCTAAGAGTGCACCATCTAAGTATAATAATCTTTTACGGGTCTCCCCCATTGAAGTCGGTTTTTTTTTCTTAAAAATTATGTTATTATAATAGTGTCTTTATGTTAGCGAGTGAATGTGTATGTGGGTGTGTGTGTGTGGGTCTGCGTGTGTGTGTGTGTGACCATGAGAGCATAGTATAACTAAGTGTGTTCTCTCTACTTTTTATTACCACGTCGGTGGCATACAACTGTTGGTACGGCCCGGCCCGCCTTATGATAAGCGGTCTATGGACGCCTACAACGCCAGGGGTGTCACATGCGCGTTGCCGATCATTAACTTCATCATCGATCGATCATTTATTATATAAATGAATAAAACTAACATAAGATAAGTACCTAATTACTAACGACTCGATGGACCTCCGTTGTCTGAGTAAATAAATTATTATTATTATTATTTTCAACCCTTTATTTGGCAATGTATATCAGGATATACAAACTATCTGACTATCTTTTTGTTTTTTTTTTCTGACTGAAATTGTTTGGACTATACTAGTGCCACCGAATTTGAATTAGGGGCATTTTTTTGTTAAATAAAGGGTTAAAATATTTAAACACTGCTTTCTTGACGAAACCCATACCGTAGTCCCTCGGGAAAACCTCGGCAGAGAGCTCATACCACAACCGGAGCGTCTTAGGGAGGAAATTCCTCTCAAACTGTACCGTACGCGACCATTTTTAAATTATGTACATTGTATAAATAATTTATTTGATCTTACAAGATGTTATACATCATCATCATCATGTCAGCCGAAAGACGTCCACTGCTGGACATAGGCCTCCCCCAAAGACTTCCACAATGACCGGTCCTGCGCCACCCGCATCCAGCGGACACCCGCGACCTTCACCAGGTCATCAGTCCACCGTGTGGGGGGCCTGACCACGCTACGCCTTCCGGTACGTGGTCGCCACTCGAGAACCTTTCCGCCCCAACGGCCATCGGTTCTACGTGCTATGTGCCCCGCCCACTGTCACTTAAGTTTAGCGATTCGGAGGGCTATATCGGTCACTTTGGTTCTGCTGCGGATGGCCTCATTTCTGACGCATAGAAACTCCCAACATAGCTCTCTCCATTGCCCTTTGGGTGACTTTGAGCCTTCTTATGAGGCCCATAGTAAGCGACCACGTTTCAGTGCCATATGTCATCACTGGCAACACACACTGGTCAAAGACTTTCGTCTTGAGACACTGCGGAATATTGTACGAAAAGATGTGCCGTAGCTTCCCGAACGCTGCCCAGCCGAGTCGGATTCAACAATTAACCTCTTTCTCGAAGTTGGACTTACCTAACTGGACAGTCTGTCCTAGGTATATGTAATCGTCTACAACTTCGAGCGTAAAGTGTCCGATTGTTAAGGGAGTTGGTGCGACATGGACATTTGTGTTGTACATATATAGATAAAAATATAGTTCCAGCATAACCCTGTTACGGCACAGCAGCATTAGAATAAATATAACATACTTATTTTAAATTAACGCATGCAACACACTCACATGCATAGGAATTCAAACTTTTAATTAATATTACAGTACATATGGTGCTACTTTACCGCACGAGTGCAGTAATCAGCAGATTACGTGCATATCGAAAGTTTAAAGAGCCATATATACTGTAAAACGTTGTACGGTACGATACACGTGCGAATAGGTAATTCGCAACTCGTGTCGATTTAAAACACTCCCTTCAGTTGTTTAATTTATCACCACTCGTTGCGGATTTCCTATTTTCTGCACTTGTATCGTAATGTACTATTACAATACAAGTTACCACAAATATTCGTTAGAATTTAAATTCATCATGAATTCTGTATATCCAGCCCCTTTGCCGCCTTATATCCCGTTTAATCCCGTGTAAACGATTTTCGGAATGAAAAGTATAATATCCAATGTTTTAATTCAACCAATTGAACCTTAGCTATTTTGATTGTTAGACATTTTTTAGTTAGGACAACTAAACATAGGCACACATGGACGATTCACATGAAACGGCCGGAGACGGCGCGCACCCGACTAGAGTCAAAGGAATTCGAACCATCCATACAGAAGTTAGATTTCATAATTGAATGGGTTTCCGGCAGCAAGTCGGCTGCCTCCGGCTCTGCCGCTGCCGTTTGGATACGAAGTCTAGCTTCTGTATGGAAGGTTCGAATTCCTTTGACTCTCGTGGGGTGCGCGCCGACTCCGGCCGTTTGATGTGAATCATCCAATAGGCTGCGGTGACCGCTTACCATCAGGCGGGCCGTACGTTTGTTTGCCACCGACGTGGTATTAAAAAGAAACTTAGAACGTACACTTGTAAGAAATTCGTTCGTATGATTGTAAATTTAGAATGTAAGTACGCTGCTTACTCGTCCTCACATCACATGTACGGTCAAGACTCAAGTACAAAACAAGTCGGTTAACATGTAGATTCCACGACCTTATTACACTGACTTAAGAGCGTTGGGACATTTCTTTATTTTTTATGCGACGATATGGTGGCAAACAACCATACGCCCAGCCTGGTGGTAAACAGCTGCGCTGCCGATCCCATTTTCTTTATTTATTTAGACTTTGCACAAAAGAGATGTACAAATGGCGGACTTAATGCCTGAAGGTTTTTTCTGCCAGTCAACTTCAACCATAGCGCCAGACAGAAAATTGCAAAGGTACATAGGTGCAAACTTGGTTAGAAAAGACAAAAATCCTTAGCCTCATTCATAATCATCATGCATGATCACACATGATCACGGGATTATTTTATCTTTGTGATGTGAGGGTCCGTTGTATTGACAGCCTGAGACAAAACCAGGTGCCCCCACTTTAAACACAGGGAGCATCCTCGAGAGCTCCTTACTCACCACCAGGTTGATAGTGACACTGCCTCCAAAGCTGGAGGTTCTGGGTCTGAATCCCGGTAAGGGCATTTGTCTCTGTGGTGAGCAGAAACATTTGTTCCTGAGACTTAGTTTTTTTTTATATTTATGTATAGACGACCTGTTTAGCTTACTTGGTAGTGACTCTGCCTCCGAAGCTAGAGGTCCCGGGTTCGAATCCCGGCCAGGGCATTTATTTGTGCATTTTTCACGGATATTTGTTCTTGGGTCTTGGAAGTTTTCTATGTATTTAAGTATGTATTTATTTATATAAGTATGTATATCGTCGTCTAGTACCCATAGTACAAGCTTTGCTTAGTTTGGGACTAGATCGATTTGTGTCAGATTGTCCCCCAATATATTATATTATATGTATATCTATTAAATATACATATATAATAAATGGAACTACAGGTTTATTAGTATATCACATAAGTACTATTTTGGATGAAATGGCAACAGATCTCAGGAGCAGCTTGCGATCCACGAATGCCCCCTGAAACTTAAGTGGAAAATTTATAGAACGATCATAATAACCTGTCGTTGCACGAAGAGTGCACGCAGCTGAGATGAGAATGCTGAGATGGATGGGTGGAGTAACGAGGAAAGATCGGAGTAGAAATGAGTATATAAGGAGAAGTTTGAAAGTGGCATCCGTGACAGAGAAAATGAGGAGCAGTAGGTTAGCATGGTATGGGCATGTAACGAGGAGGGATGAATGTCATATTGATAAAATAATGTTAGGGTTGAATGTCCAAGGACGAAGAGCGATTGGAAGGCCCAAAAAGCGATGGATGGATTGTGTGAGAGAGGATATGAGAAAAAAAGAGTAAGCGCTGAAGTGACGAACAATAGAAAGGGATTGTAAAAAGAAAACATGTTGCGCCGACCCTGCATAAGCGGGATAAGGGTAGAGAGATATGTCGTATGTTGATGACATAAGTACTATTTTCCTCTGTATGTAACCATTTGTTTCCTAGATAATGAGAATGTATCGTCGTCTAGTACCCATAACACAAGCCTTATTGAGCTTACTATGGGACTAGTACGATTTGTGTAAAAAAAATTTAAGGTAAAAAAGTCGCTCCTAAAAATACCTACAGCGAGTAGTGATAGTGATGTTATTATCGCTGCGATATTGTAAGGTGACAGCACTTTTCCATTTACGTTGCTCCAACTATGACCGAGATGGCATTCCGATGTGCCCTCTATTTATTTGAATTAATATCACATCATTCATACATGAACACAATATACAATACACTATAGCTGATAATCAAAGAATGTCCCATTCGAGCCGAGTGTTACACCGATTACGCAATCGTCCGGATATCCTTGCTTGAGAGATTGGAAACAAATGGAACAGGTCAACGGTTAGCCTTCGATGTAGTTCTAGTAATAACACAGGTTTGTCGCATTTTACATTATCTGTTTGTATGTTTAAAGCTCGAAATGCACAGAGCGTGTGCGGTGCGGTTCGAGGCGCAGGCGGTTTCGAATTTTTGATTCACGCTGCCCAGCCTTAGAGCATACATAACTGGAGCAGCCATTAGTACTATACTTACCCCACTGCCAAATAGGCACAATGTGCAAAAAAATATTAAAAACTACCTCATTAATCGATTATAAGTCAGTCTCGAACATAAATAAGAATGTAATGTCTCGAAATCGTTTTCGGCGTGTGAAGAGCTCAGTGAAAATACCTTGAACTGCTGTTTAGGGTAATAAAACGTTGTAAGTACTTTATCAAATTTACAAAAAGATCGATGTTAATTTCACATACTGTAAGCATATTTTTGCTTTATTTATAATTTTATGCGCACTTCAAGTTTTATTTCAAATCGTAAATCGAGCATTGATATAAAAACATTCGTGCTTAACTATCAAGATGGAGTCCAAACGTCACTTTGACGTCCCCGTATTTAAAAAAATAAGGACTACTATTTATGAGAATTTCTTTGAAACATGGTCCTTATCGACTTTGGTCAATTTGGCCATCCGATAGTAACCCAATAATGGATCTAACGTCCATGAGAATAAGGTCGACTTTTATTGTTCAACCTTAGTATTTTGTATGTGCGTAAGTTGATTGTTTAGTGTGGGTGCGTAGTAATGGAACATTATATTGTAAATGTGCGTAGTTTTTTTATATGTGTGTTACCTCACCCCCCGCAAAAATGTTATAATATTTTGTTGGGTTTGATGCGCTGATGGCTACTCCAGTAATGTATGCTCTAAGTGCCGTATATCGGTCTGTTCAGCCACAAGAAAAGATGTGGCTCCTGAAACAGCAGCTGTAACAAACATCTGAAAAGATGAAAAGGCCAATGATGATGATGAAGTGCCGACGCTGCCACCGCTCCGTTATCCCGCGCGGCTTTTTAAATATGTGTATTTTCTTTCTTTCTTTTCTTGTCTATACGTTTGTAACAAATGCGAGTAGACAACAGCAACAAGAAACATTTTTGACAAGAAAAAACCGACTTCCATCCCTAGTGGATCTTGTCGTCCCATCTTTACCAAAATTATGTGCGACCAATTTGGAGGTACCTCCTATCAAACAAAAAAAAAATTCTGACGGAGTTCTGAGATAACAAACAATCAAAAATAAAATACTTTTTTGAAGTCGGTTCATTTTTATTATTCTTATAGATATGAGCAATAAACATACACGAAAAATATCGCGTGACATTACTTGTTTCAATTTCCCTACAAAAATCAAAATTCCCTACAAACAGAGTGTTATTATACAAACCTCGGCCTGTTTAGCCTAGTCGACACTGCCTCCGAAGCAAGAGGTCCCAGGTTCGAATCCTGGTAAGGGCATTTGTTTCTGTGGTGAGCAGAAACATGTGTTCCTGACACTTGGATGTTTTCTATGTATTTAACTATATATATATTAAATATATCGTCTGCTAGCCTTAATGATCTTATTATGTAGTTCGATTTTTGTAAAAAATGTCCCCTATTCATTTATTCATAAACGTTTCGTAAAAGGTTGCTGATTACCTCCCGTGTTTTACACATACATATGGGGTGTTTAACATATCTATTGAGTTCATAATACCTCAGCACCCGGCAGTGTAATGTAATTTGCATACAACGTATGTAAAACGGTCTTAACACGATGATTATGGGGCGGTAATAATAATTCTAGAATGTGTTTCTTTAAAAGTGACAAGGTAGGTACTGGCCAAAAACATAAACTAGTATAAAGCAGTTCATTGCATTGCTAACCTTGCCTTCGTCTAAGGTTTCTCCAAAAATTTCGTAACAATTTCACTATAATAAATTTACACTTGAATCAAGCCAAAATACAGTCTATACTCAACGATATAAAAGCTTATATATACGCCTTATTTATCATGGTTGTGCTGTGAACTTGTTTTATTTTATAATTAAATAAAAACGTGCTTATAATTAAAGGGATAGAGTAGAAATTTGAACGCTGTAGGCTGACCTAGTAAATGTAATGAAAATGTTATGTTTATCAACTTAATACGAGTTTTGGGGTATTAAGTAAATGCAGGTTATAATACTATATCATAATACGTTAACACTCGTAATATAACAGTTATACTATGTCCAAACCTCAAAATAAGGTTGCTGTGCTGGGTATGTATGTAAAATTCTTTATTGTACATGAGTAAAACATAACAATAAAACAGTAATTACAAGAACAGTTGACATATGTACAAACGCGAGCTTCATTACAATTATCAGGCGAATTTCGATTAGGTAAGTAAAATTACAGGGCTCTTCTCGAATCTTCACTCGTATTTAGAGCAGCAGGACAAAGTGGCAGTACCTCCCTCGTATAGAAGACTATAAGGAGCAAGTTGTGTCTGCACAATAACACACTACTTGCACCTTAGGTATGTGGAATGGTGGTGATCAGGCCCCTCTTTTCCACTGGGCACTATGGGCACGTTCCAGGGGCCCGCGATCAACAGGGGCCCAGTGTTGCGATTTGGTTCCGTTTGTTCCGTTTTTCGGAACTTTTGACACCCCCGCGGAACTTGGAAGGAACTAGATTTTAGGACAAATTGCGAAACTGTTCGCGCACCTATTAAAAATTTCTAGAAAAGGCATAGTAAAGTAACAGTTAATCTTAATTGACTAAATAAACAAATATATTTATATATTTTTTTTTAGGTTACATTCAAATCTATATTTTATGAGTTAAAATAAAACAAAAACTATTTTTTCATAAAAATCTTCAATAAACGGTATGTACTATATCTAATTAAATTGCATTATTTATAAGTGTAGGCAGTGTCTCAAGACGAAAGTCTTTGACCAGTGTGTGTTGCCAGTGATGACATATGGTACTAACACGTGGTCGCTTACTATGGGCCTCATAAGAAGGCTCAAAGTCACCCAAAGAGCAATGGAGAGAGCTATGTTAGGAGTTTCTCTGCGTGATCGCATCAGGAATGAGGCCATCCGCAGCAGAACCAAAGTGACCGATATAGCCCTCCGAATTGCTAAACTTAAGTGGCAGTGGGCGGGGCACATAGCACGTAGAACCGATGGCCGTTGGGGCGGAAAGGTTCTCGAGTGGCGGCCACGTACCGGAAGGCGTAGCGTGGGCAGGCCCCCCACACGGTGGACCGATGACCTGGTGAAGGTCGCGGGTGTCCGCTGGATGCGGGTGGCGCAGGACCGGTCATTGTGGAAGTCTTTGGGGGAGGCCTATGTCCAGCAGTGGACGTCTTTCGGCTGACATGATGATGATGATGATGATAAGTGTAGGAAAGAAATTCGTCAAGAGATTGCGCTGGCGTCGAGATAGAACGCGCTAACGACATGTCGACGTAGAATCATGACTACCGAGCTGTAAAATATCATTTGTTGTCTTGTGGCCTTGTGTTGGGCGCTCCTACGTACTTAGTTGGCTGCATTCAAGTCATTGAACACCTTCCAATACGTATGTGCATCGGGAACTACTTTGGGTCGCAGTACGGTGTCTCTTTCGAAACGCCTTCTGTTTCCTGAACAGTATAGTGCTAATCAGTCTACCTGTCTTTAATAAACTTCGCCGCTTAACCATATACGCTGTTTTCGTCTACGAAAGTGTAACCCCTCTCACATAAGTATTTTTGTTTTTTTTTTAACTGAACTTTTCTACCTAAAATGGAAGTTTTCAGGAATAGCGACGAAACTTTTAAGTGAAGTAACTGGCAACACTACAGGGGCCTCCTGGTTCCTGCCTGCTTTCTATGTCTACTCTAACAAAATAGTGCTAACAAAGGTTTTAGGGGCCCCATTACCCTAACGTGCCCAGGGCTTCCGATAGGTTTAAGACCTGGTGGTGCAGTGTAAGGGCGTTAGAGCTTCCGAAGATGAGTGACGGACCTGCATATGTCTCTAGCTGTCAAAACAACGAATCCACAAATCAATAAAGGGTTGGCAACGAAACGATCTCTTTTAGACTCGAGGGTGTGCATATGCTACTAGACAGACCGTATGGTTGTTTACCAGCGCTTTGTTTAAAAAAGAAACAGAGTATGCTGCTCTTTAAAAAAGAACTAGTCCTAAGTAGGTATAGGTAAAACGCTTAAGAAAATGACCTATTGTATGGAGTTGCAAGCGTTCATAGGCTGCGGTGACCGCTTACCATCAGGAGGGCCGTACGCTTGTTTGCCACCGATTTGGTATGAAAAGTTGTAACGTGTTTGAATAGACATTTGTTTTAATAATAATAATCGTATGGCATTTATTTTCGAACCGTGAGATCTTCGAGAAGACAAGTATGGTTGCCAGTTTTGTTGCACTTTTAGCACCACCCAGGGGTCACGTGTAGGGTAACGGTGGGTACTCCCTACGGACGTGGTGCAACTTCGACCCCCCTTTGTCAAGTGAGTGGGCAACTTGACTGTTAGAAGTTCTCAAGCCGCCCGAAGGCCTCTAACTTAGCTTAACGACTGCAGTCATGGACAACAGCCGGCATCAACGACTTAACGTGCCTTCCAAATCACGGGAGCGCTCAGTTAGTAACCACTCAAAGCGGTCACCCATCCAAGAACTGACCTGGGCCACGAGCGCTCCTCCCATTTGTTTTGTTTGTGTTACACTTTTTAAATATGTAATGTCTATTCGAAGACGTCACACGTGCCGCCCCTTTCACTCTCGTGTTATACACTATATGACGAAAAGGGACGGCACGATACGAAGTTCGATTTTCGAAGTTCGGAGTAGGCCCTCGGGTCATTTTCTAAAGTTTTTAACCTATATACAGGTATACCTACTTTATTAAACCGTCTGCAACGGACATGTGGCCACCCTGGAGATGCATGCGTTTGTAGGCTGCTACAGTGACCGTTTACCACCTCCCACCAGATCGGTATCTCGTTTGCCACCGACGTGATATTAAAAAACGCGTAAAATTAAATACAACTTTACAAATATCGACATCATTATAGTCTTCAGTAACCAGAAGCGTGAATCGTACTTAAGTCTTACGTCACTACTATGAACCGTTTATGACTCTATCATTATGTCTGTGTGTTCAGCCGTAGAGCCTAAACGTAACGTGCTTTCCCTTTGACCACGGTTCCGCGCGACACTTCTTTCCGCACCGCAGAATAAAACAGTAAAGCCATTAACAAAAACAGCGTAATACACAACGAAACCTGATGAGCTTTCTAAGAAATATAATATCTTAAATCAAGCGGCAATACAACATAAAAATGAAAAAGACAGACCTTCTGTTTCTTATCTTCTAACGGAAAATGACACATTGATGTTGTGTAGGATTACTTACTAGACTTTAAATTTAAAAAGATTGTTGAAGAACTCAGTCTAAATAAAAAAATATAAATAAAATAGATTAATTAGGTGATATAAACAAATAACGCGCACAAACTTAATGCCTACATTAGTAAATACGTTCTTAGCGATGAATTTAGTTCATCATTTATAAACAACAACGCACACCTAGAAAGAAAAAAGTTGGAGAGTTTACGTATAAAAAAATGATTTAGCTTATTTATAAAATATGATATATCATATGTTATCCCAGTACAGTAAAACGTATACAAAAATTACATATGTTATAAAAAATAATTTATTATACAGACAAGTTTTTCAAAATATTAGGGATTAATCACGTGAGCCTCGAGGGCTAGTAAGGGGTCTAGAAATAATCACAATATGTGACAAGGGTAATCTAGTGAGATAGCACGTGTATTATTTTTCATTAAACACGCGATTTCTATAACGTACATATCACTGAAAAAAATCGTCCTAATCAGAAAAACCCCTTAGCCAAAAGTGATGCATGACCTAAACTCGCCGTTGCAACGCAATCATGTTCTTCGAATAGGTATTTTTTATTTTGCATACCAAAATTTCCAATTAAATACACGTGATGTTCGATAGTCATTAATGTAAATACGAGATTTTAGTTTAGTAGCAACTAGCAAGAAAAAAAAATACAAATCCTTTCTTAAAGAAAAAATTTTTCGTGTTACCTACAGTTAGAGCGGGTGCATTGTTTGGTGTTTTCAACCAGTCAAACAGCTGTTTTGTTCAATTGAAAACAGTACTGTTAAAATATTCTGTGACAATACTGTGAATTTCACAAGTGCACGATCTGCCGTCGCGACCGCTGTACTCGTATACATTGCCGTTACGTGTGGTGGCATGGGTACTGTGCCGACGAATACCATTATGTTATTAAAAACTTCTGGAGCTTACTGGAAAGAGGGCCTAACCGTAACCTTTCCACTCTGTGACATTTTTATACCAACTACTGGCTCTGAGAGCTGTATAACTTAAATATACAGTGTGTTCGGAAGATGGATGGACATACGTATATTGGAGATAGATGAGGTCATCTGCTACGTGGTCAAGCACAAAAAAAATTAACTAGACCCAAAAAACAAATTTAAGAATTTTTTTATGTTTATTTTTAAAATTCTTGGTTTTCAAATAACTGAATTCGTAAGATTTTGGATTTAGTCTAGATTAAAATGGAATAAAAATGTTGTCCGTTAAACCATTTTATAATAATCTGCTATCAAGATTATAACCTAGAAAAAATTATAAATGAAACAAAAAAATATTTTATTCTACTCTACACTTATGCGAGAATCTTACAAGTTCAGTTATTTGAAAACAGAGAATTTCAAAAATAAAAATTCTTAAAAAGACTATGAGCCCTACTATTATTTTTTGTGGTTGATCACGTAGCAGATGACCTCGCCTATCCCCAATATACGTATGTCCATCTATCTGCCGAACACCCTGTATATTTTCATTCGCGTGCCCTTTTCCCATTTACTTGGGGTCGGCGCAGCATGTTTTTTTCTTCCATAACTCTCTATCGCCCGTCATCTCGTCACTCACATCCTTCCTTTTCATATCGTCTCTCACGCAATCCATCCACCTTTTCCTTGGTCTACCCCTCCTCTTACATCCCTCCACATTCATGCCTAATACCTTTCTTGTCAGATGACTTTCATCCCTCCGCATAACATGCCCATACCACCGTAGACGATTAGCTCTCAACTTATCATCTATGGGTGCCACTTTCAGGCTTCCTCTTATATACTCATTTCTTATGTGATCCATTCTTGTTACGCCACTCATCCATCTCAACATTCTCATCTCCGTAACATGCAATCTCTTGTCATCCGTCACCTTTGCGGCCCAACATTCCGATCCATACATGACGACAGGTCTTACAATGGTCTTGTAGATTTTGCCCTTCAATCGGAAGGGCATTCTGGCGTCGCATATGGTTCCTGAGACCTGTCGCCATTTCATCCATCCTGCGCTGATTCGGTTTTTGATGTCACGGTCAATATCACCATTACACTGTATGAGGGACCCGAGGTATCGGAAATCAGAGCAGACCGGTAGCGTTACGCCATCGAGCTCTATGGGCATAAAATTGGAGAGACCGCCGAAATCGCAGAACAGGTGTTCAGTTTTAGAACGACTGATTTTTAATTTAAAATTTTCAAAAGCTGACTATACAAGGTAGGCCCTGTAACTGGAGCAAATATTTAAAAGGACGCTTCCTTAGAGCATTGGAATTAACACCATGACAGCACATCAGTCAATGCAGTGTTTGAGGTAGTATCAAGTTATGAGTCATAATTGATTTTGCATTTTTTGTTTTCAAGGATATTTTTGGTATTTTTAATTTTCTTTTTTTCAATTTTACCAATTTTATTAATGTCACCTCAGAATAGTAATAAAAATACACGTAAGCCATATTTGAAGAAAAAATTTAAATATAAAAACATTTTTTTTTCAACTGAGACCACTTGGAAATAATTGATGACCCGCTAAATAGTCCACCGTTAAATTTTTGACCCCTGTTACAGTTCCCACTCTGTATAATTAACAAAAAAGCAATTATCGAACCTAACAGAATTTCACGAGAATCTGTTGAGAAATGCGACCTGTAGAGGAGAACAGTCAGAAGGACATCTAGAAAACCGCAACATATATGAAATCATCATGATCATGAAATTGGAGGAGGCCTATGTCCAGCAGTGGGCGTCCTTCGACTGAATTCTGGTGGTAGTTGTCGGAGACATAGTTTATATATATTATACTTGCTATGGTTGTCTATGGTGTGAGCATGCGCTCTTCCTTTTTCTACTTCTGCCACAATGTATCGCTCTGATATATATTTAATTTATAAATTCATACACAGTCGTTTCCTTGACAGTAGTGGTATGAAATCATTATTGCCGAAGTTGAAACGGAGATCGTTCGCTTCGCTCGCTCGGTCAATAATTGTCGCTTTTATTGCGATGCTATGACTATGACTATGACTTAAGAGAAAAACTCATTGTAACGAGTTGGGATTGAACCCACGAGCGCCGCTTGAGAGCCGCACGCTTAAACCACTAGACTAGACCATAGCATTCGTGACAGAGTTGAAAAAAGAAGCAAGTTGAACTCTTGTGCGTTCGATCTCACGACGGTTTAACACCTTGTGGCATTAACGTCATGTAAAACTATCATACCCATATACTAAGTTCCCAATGCGTGAGAGCGATAAAGTTAAGGAGCAGATTTGCCCTAAAGCGCAGTAGAGGATCGGCAACGCACTTGTGATTCCTCTGGAGTTGAGTGTCCATAGGATACGGTGTCTGTTTACCATCAGACAGGCCGTAAGCTTGTTTGCCACCGACGTTGTATAAAAAAAGTAAGATCGGGCCTAATGCGGCCAAGCGGCCAATTGGTAGTGGGGAAATGGCGACTGTTACATGAAAATGGCGGCCGTTACTATAATATGGCGGCTGTTACAAGAAAATGGCGACTGTTACAAGAAAATGGTGGCTGTTTTTTTGTGACATAGGAGGCAAACGAGAACACGAATCGCCTGATGGTAAGTGATTAGCGCCGCCCATGAACACCCGCAACACCAGAGGGGTTGGCCTTTAAGATGGGAGTACGCTCTTGGTTGAACACGCCAAAACTTGGGCATGTAAAAGTATTTACTGCTACGTTAAAATTAAAGATATGTATACATTTTGATGCCATTTTAATTGTAAAAAAGTAAACTATATAACAATGACAGTTGTTTTTATGACAGGTGTATATCTATCAAGATGTCGAACCGGCAACTCCAACTACGCGAACTAATTTTGCTCGAACACACACAAAATCCAACGCTCAGCTACAGGAATGTGGCAAAAAGGTTAAAATGTCCACAATCCACTGTTTGTTCCGTATTGAAGAGGTTTCGGGAACGCTTAACAATAGAAAGAAAGCCAGGAAGTGGTGGGCTGCAGGGCGTAAAGTATAAAAAAAGGAGGAACGCATCTTAAAGATATTTGCCTCAAATTGTAAGTTATCATCTCGCGATGTGGCAAAAAAAGTGAACATGTCCCAATCATATGTACAAAAAGTGAAACGTAGAGCAGGTTTAAGAAGTTTTAAAGCACAGGCGGCACCAGATCGGAATGCGAGACAGAATTTATCAGCAAAAACACGATCAAGAACACTCTATGAAAAGTATTTAACGAAATTTGACTGCGTTGTGATGGACGACGAAACTTACATTAAAGCGGATTTTAAACAAATTCCTGGACAAGAGTTTTACACCAGCAAAAACCGCACAGACGCTCCTGAGGATTGTAAAACAAAAAAACGATCAAAGTTTCCAAATAAATACCTTCTTTGGCAGGCAATTTGTAGTTGCGGGAAAAGAAGCAGTTCGTTTATAACTACGGGAACAATAAATGGCACTATCTATCAAAAAGAGTGCTTACAAAAGCGACTACTGCCATTTATAAAGAAGCACGACTCTCAACCGTTGTTTTGGCCAGATCTGGCTAGTTGCCATTACGCTGGACCCGTGAAGGAGTGGTACAAAGCAAACGGGGTGGCAGTGGGACCGAAAGTCAGCGATCCGCCAAACTGTCCAGAACTCCGGCCCATCGAGGAGTATTGGAGCATAATGAAAGGAATTCTTAAAAAGAGAGGCGGAGAGGTGAAATCCGTGGCTGAGCTAAAAAAAATGTGGACTTGGGCGACCAAGAGGTATCCCGACGTGAAGGTGCAGTCTCTTATGAGAGGTTTTCGAGGAAAAGTACGATCGATGGCTTACTCGTCAAGAAATCTTGACTAAACGTTATTGTCATTTAAAATACATTAAATTTACTTATATTTAAAGTAAACGTCTTATGATTATTTATTAAATCTTTTCTATGATATTAACTTTAGTGTGCCCAAGTTTTGGCGTGTTCAACCTTTACTCTACGTGGCTTGGGGCCTAGGGAGGCCAAAACTACAAATCCGCCTCTGTAGAGTACGCTCACGCTCCTTAAATTAAGAACCATTTCGTAAAAAAAATTTTGGATTTCTGCCCCATCATAAATATAAATGTGAAAATAAACAGCTCGACAGTTCCTTTTGGCGCGAACTTGGCGACAGTATGACAGGACTGCAAACCTTAAGTGGGCATCAAATTAAATATCTTGACTGTACCTAAGTGTCGAGCTACTTATCAGTTCGAATATATAATACCATAGCCGTGGGAATGATTCTTGTTTATATACCGCACCGCCGTCCCAACGTGTGATTTTACCGGCGTATAGCTTATAATTGCGTTTATACATACAGGGTGTGGCCTGTAATTGGAGCAATAAATTTAAAGGACGCTTCCTTAGAGCATCTGCAGTAATAACCTCTTGTGTCCAAAAAAAAATATCTTTTTTCAATTGGGAGAAATTTTGATCCAAATTTATGACCTCCAAGTAATAGATCTTAGCACCCGGAATAGCGCGGCAGTCAATGCTGATTTTGAGGTGGCTTCAAGTTATGACTCATACTCATTGTCGCATTTTTGGTTTAAAAGGATAATTCTTAATTTTTTTTTTTTTTTATAAATTTTTAGTCCTTTTTTAATAAATAGTTATTAATATCACTCCAGTAGAGTAAAAAAGTACATATAAGCAACTTTAGCGGAAAAAAATATCCAAAAATTAAAACCATTTGGAAATAATTGCCGGAGAGCTCAATAGTGTATCGTTTAATGTTTTGCTCCTATTACAGGCCACACCCTGTATAACAGACCACGCACCGGTAGTACGGTGGACTGATGACCTGGTAAAGGTAGTCCGCTGGATGCGGGTCGTGCAGGACCGGTCACTGTGGCACTCTTCGGGGGAGGCAGCTAATCCACCGCCACATCAGCCCTAGGACGTCCACTGCTGGACATAGGCCTCCCCCAATTTCATGGGGGGGTAAATGCCATAATCGCCACGCTTGGCATGCGGGTTGGCGATCGCAGTATCTCCACCGCACTCAAGGAATGCTGCTGCCCATTCCCCGGTGGTCTTGGTCGTAGTTTTAGGACATACCCGGGTTCGGGTCCGGGTCCAGGCAGCTAATATGAAGATAATATTTATAGGATTCCTCTCTCTCGGACTTACGAGTATACAAAGAGAGGAGAGCTATAATGTTCGACATTATAAGCAGCTTTTATTTAGCCGAGATTAAAATCTGTGCTGATGATAAGCACAGCTCACCTTGTATTTAGGCTGGGTTGCACCGACTTACGATCACAGACCGATCAACGTTAAATATGGCCCCGACAGCTGTCATGTCATAGAAACTTGTCAAAATTTCCATACATTCAAATTTTAACGAACACGGCTTACGATTACAGACGGTTTGGTGCAACCCAGCCTTAGTCTCGCAAATGTGATGAAAAACATTGTGATTAACTCAGGCGTGACAAAATTGCAAACTCTCGTTCACACTTTTCCACTAACGCCCCTCGTTAAACAATGTACTATTATGCTATGTTAAATCAAGTGGATACATGGGCAGGAAATGTATTAATTTTCATTCGGCGCTGAAACAATAACACTCCGAAACGAAACCATTCTCCGTTTCTTTCACGTCGATTTCCACGAGGAATTTGTAAATATTGCCGAAATTCGATTCAGTAATAGTCCCATAGCATCCGCCATTTTGGTTGTTTTGGACATCGCAATGCGAGATCGAGCCAGGCTGCGGGCACGAAGCCACAGAATAATTAATTGACCAAGCGAGCGAAGCGAGTGAAGGGTCTCCGTTTCAGTTAAAACAATTTTTTTTTATTAAAACCTTTTGACATCTATGAATTGACGTTTGTAGTGATGATGCTATGACGTATTGTTTGTCAAATAAATAATAATAATTTATTTGCCAAAAAAAAGTTTCTACAATTTTTGAATAGGTATCTATCAGCAAACTAGGCTGAGCCTGTGTCTTGGTAGTCTGCGAGTGCGATTTACAGATTAACAAGATATACTACAAGATTAATTTTAAGACGAGATTGACATTCTACTTCTAAACTAAAACTAAACAAACTTATAGATCTTAAAACGATGTCAGTCCAAATCCACGAAGAAGCTTTTTCAATGAAGTCCGTAATGCTCTCTCCTGATTGGTCGATGTCTGACGCCCGTGTTGTGCCGGGTTAGAATAGCACCACCCCCTTTCTTCCCTTGGGTGTTGTAAGAGTCGACTATGGGAACCAGGTTGAAGCGTGTTGTGAACGATGGGCTAGCAACCTGTCACTGCAATATCACATTTTCTCCATCTATATAAACCTACGATTGCTAAAAGTGGCAATGAAATTAAATTTCGTGTGCTCTGCCTACTCCTTTTGTTAAATTAAATAATTCTAAAAAAAAAATTAAAAATTAGGCGAATATTAACCATTCCCACTTTAAGTATTTTTATATTTTATTGTTTAGCTTAAGGTTGCTTAGATAATATTGAACCTTTGGGTTTCCAAACATACATACACTTTTTTTTTATACCACGTCGGTGGCAAACAAGCTTACGCCTGATGGTAAGCGGTCACCGCAGCCTATGGACGCCTGCAACTCCTAGGGGTGTCACATGCGAGCAATTTAGTACCTATTATATCATCGACCTATATTTAATCCGACGATCTCGGAAATGGCTCCAAATTTCGATTTTGCTATGTAGGGGCTTCGGGACGGAAAAATCGATCTATCCAAGTCTCATTCCTGGAAAGCCTCTTTTACTGGAAAGCCTATTTATCAACTCGACTGTTCCTACCTCCGATTGGATAGACGTGACTATGACTGTGACAAGGGACCGCCATTGAAAGTTATTGAAAGTTCTTGCATAATATTACGAGCGTTGTATGCAAATGGGGCGGGGCATAACAGCGTTAATTACTGCGCAAGCGTGGTCAACTAGGATGCGGCCGTAGTGCGGGGACGGTCGGCCTTCGGCCTGGGCTTTCGGCTTTCGGCCTCGGCTTTTGGCCTTATACCGATCAACTTGTTTATTGGCTATGTGCGAAGTAGGTGGTGGGGGTAAGCTAGGCGATCGTAGCGCACACCATGGCAGAAATGTGTACTTACCGGGGACCACTGTCAAATTTACTTTCACGTTTTCTATTGGTTTCTTAACGGTTTCCTACGATTCGACGTCGTTTGTATGTAAGTATTTATTTATTCTCTTATTTATTTCAGTAAAATTTCCAATACGGGGTCTTCCTCGTTTACTAAAGTAAATAAAATATTCATGTGTCATTATTTGACATCTCTGAGTTTTGACATTGCCTCGGGACCTTTGACGTTTGACGTTTCAGACGTGCACTTAGCCAGTACTTCGCAAGCGTGGTAAACTAAGATGCGGCCGTAGTGTGGGGACGGTCGGCCTCCGACTTCGGCCTTCGGCCTAGGCTTTTGAACTTAAACCGATCGACTTTTTAATTCGCAAACGCGGTCAACTAGGATGCGGCCGTATTAAGAGGGCGCAGTACGATCGGTGTGGATCGGTTCTCCATACAAACGTATTTAGGCTCTCATTTTAAAACGAAATGCTAGAATAACATGAAACTTTGTATACACAATGGGATCCGGCATAACTAGGTCGGAAATTAGTTTCTGTTCCTAGAAATTGAAAACGAAAAAAAATACAGCGGTTTTTTGAGTTTTTTGCGGCTTGTAAGAAAACCTTAATAATCGCTGTATTTTTTCGCCATTAAAATTTCAAGCAACATAAACTAATTTCCGCCCTAGACAAGCTGGATCCCATTGTGTATACAAAGTATCATGTTATTCTAGCATGGCGTTTTAAAATGAGAGCATAAATACGTTTGTATGGAGAACCGAGCGTACTGCGCACTCTTAAGTGAAAGGTTCACTCTTCCGGCCTTTATCCATCTAACTATTTAAAACGCTGATGTCATGTAGGGAATAAGCTTTAGTTTATGGCCATGGGACGGTCAGATTTCGAGAATTCGAGATTAGGCTTTCGGCTGCCATTGAACTTCACGCGGCCTTAAATATCTTGTCGGCCTGTTTAGCCTAGTTGGTAGTGCCATTGCCTCCAAAGCTAGAGGTTCCGGGTTCGATTCCCGGTAAGGGCATTTGTTTTAGTGGTGAGCAGAGACATTTTTGTTCCTGAGACTTGGATGTTTTCTATGTATTTAAGTATATATCTATTAAATAGATCGTCGTCTAGTACCCATAACACAAGCCTTGTTGAGCTTACTGTGGGACTAGTTCGATTTGTGTAAAAAAATGTCCCCTAATATTTATTTATTATTATTTATTTTTGTTAAGTTTTGTATTTTTTACATTATATTGCTGTTGATGCCCCAAATAAAGTAAATATTTTTTTTTTCCTTTGCAATAGATAAAACACCAACCAGGCGGTTATGAGAGGACTACCTATCCATTTAAATAGAAGCTTAAATTTAATATCTAATGATTTCCTACACAGAAATAACGTCTTGGCTTAAATATATTCCCAACATATTTTTAATCATACTACTTACAGGGTTGTTTTTTCCTCAATTTGAGTGAAATTCTCAATTTTATAAGAGTCCATTAGACGTCAGGAAATAATACCATACATTTAATACTGATATAATATCGATCTGAACGTACCCAGCTCCAGTATGACCCTCAAACCCTACCTGTTTCGGCCCAACACCCCATCACTAGCTAGTGAAAGTGTGTTATGTCACTATGCTCTTACGCACCCGCAGTCGCGCGACGACTGCCATGCCGCGCGCACGCTGACAACTCTACAACAATGTCACCCGCGACCATGTTCTATGTGACTCTGACAGTGCTCCTGTGTTATACATTCGCCGCCGACCCCAAAGAAAACCCTAGAGAGGAACGACTCAGAAGCGCTTTAATCGATGCCTTCCAAAACATCAAAGGAGCGAAGCTCCCTGAAGGAAATTCAGACTTGATAGGTTCCGTGCTAACGAAATCTTCGACCACTGAAGACTCGTTCGATTTATTCGCGGACGACGACGGCTTGACGTTCGCTGAAGCGTTCGAACAACCGAAGTCCTCTAGCACCGAAAAGTCTCATTACGTGCAACATTTAGTAAAGAGTGCGAAAGACAAAACGACTTCGAAACCGAAGGATGTGCTTACGAAATTGACCGATTCTATTCGAAACACGGTGAATGAGAGCAGAGCTCTCCGTTCGAACTCCTCGATGCTAGGTATCGAGGAGATGCTGAAGGTATTCGATGCTGATATTCTGGTGAATCAGTGGGATGACATTCAGAAAGAGGTGAACGGGACGTGTTTGGAAGATATGCAGGAATATGTTGACGGACTGAAAGAGAAGAGCCTGTGGGCGCTGAAAAGTAAGTGGATAGCTATGCGAAATTTGATTCATTGTTCTGGATTTTCACGCTATAACTTGATTTTGTTATGTTGTGTTTTTTTACAGCTTATTATATGTATATGAGCGAAGCGAATTTGTGACATTAACGCATAATATGTATGAGCTTATTCAGGTCATCTAAAACATCGAAACGGGCACCAGTTTTCAAAAATATCTGACATGTTGGACAACAAATTAGTGTTCATGAGCAATTAATTATTATTCATTACTCAGATTTATTTAACAGCAACTCAACACTGACTCTTAAATAGTTAACGATAAAAAAACCTACCCATAGTGCGCACCAAAAAAAAAAGTAAAAAAAGTATGCTGTATTAGTTATTAGATTCGCTGCCAATGAAATGTAGGAGAGGTGTAGGGAACATTTGCGAGCTTGTTTTCTTCTGCTGTAATATGTGCAGAAAATATGTACAGAAAATTGAATTTTATAATTTTCTTTTCAATTATTTATTGATAACGTTAGTTACAAGTCATTCAACTTTTAATTATTCTAATAAATTATTATCTTATTTTATGATATTTATAAGTTATATTACTCGTAGTTGGTAGTAACACTGCCTCCTAAGCTAGAGGTCCCAGGTTCGAATCTCGGTAAGGACATTTGTTTTTGAGGTGAGCTTAAACATTTGTTCCTGAGACTTGGATGTTTTCTTATTAAATATATCGCCGTCTAGTACCCATCACACAAGTCTTATTGAACTTACTATGGGACTAGCTAGTACGATTTTTTTTGAAATGGGATTGCTCTTGGCCAGCATCTAGCCAGGGGGCAAAGATGAGGCTGACGATGAAGCGAGCTCACCCAGAAGATGCCTTATCACTCGTGCCTTAAAACGTATTTATTATTATTATAATATTTATAATTATTTATTTTATTTGATATCTGAGAATCAACAGAGTATAAGGTATCGGCAGATATTCTGTTAGCTGACTAAACATGTTTTCCCATATTTCTATTTTTTTTACGTAGGTTAGGAGATGATACCTATACTTAGGCCACAAGCGTCTGTTACGTTGAGTTCGAAAACATACCCGTACAATGATCAAACCTTATGTAAAACGAAAACGAATTTATTACTAGTGACTATGTGAGCTATAGACCACATTTTTTTACATATTTCAGAATTTCCGAAAAATGACTTTAAAAAAATCTATATAACTACCTGCTCATAAAATTTCACGAGAATCGATTGAGAAATGCGACCTGACCGGCTAGTATGATAGCTTATACCGTCACGTTATATGGCCAAAATGTACTGAAACGTCACATAAAACGTGACGGTATAAGCTATCATACTAGCCGGGCTGTAGAGGAGAACATCCGGACAGACAGACATACGAAAGAATTTTTGTCGAAATCTGAAACGGAGGCGCTTCGCTCGCCTGGTCAATTAGGGTTGCCTAGTCATTTTTGAATCTTAACAACGTAGATAATTGTATGATGTCCTCCGTATATATTTAACGTCTTCCTTTTTAGGCTTTTTATAACAAGATGTCCATACGCATGTAACATGAGTATGAAAAGTAGTCTAATCGACACGTTATACAATAAGGTGCTAATATTCTTCATTTGACGTATGGTAAATATCCCATTGCACGACAGAGACCAATAACATGGCACTTTCAATCTTATGACATAATGACAGAGGTGATCCATGAGTGTCATCTATTGGGGATTAAATGGTCGAGTTTTTTTTTTTTTATTATAGAATTGGAACGTTAACATTACTCGGCACGATCCTGTGAGTGTTGCAATGCCGTCATCAGTTGTATCTGAGTGTACATGGTGGCCAAAATATCATGGCTCTATTGTCAAGGCGGCAGATCGCATGTTTAGATATTTTGAGTACCCTGAAAGGTGCAGATATATTTGAAGGCGCTTGTTGCACAGGCATTGCAAAGTGTCATGTTATTATAAAGCGCTTTACAGCCAGGCCATGACTTTGCACAAATACGCTATTCGATTATTTTTTATGGTGCCATTCGAACCAGTTTTAGAGACGGCCGTGTCTAATATGGGACCTACTAGAATTATACAATAAATTAGGGACAATTCGAACTCGACGCTAGCGGGCCCCAAAACGGCTCCTACAAATTGACACTTGTTCATGACGCCACACGCAAATTATCAAAGCATATAGCGTTTTAAAGCTAATAAATATACATAATTTTCAAAAGACCAAGTTTAGGCTCTTTCTGACAGGAAACGGCTGAATATTTTTTTAAGGTAAATGGTCCTATCAACTTTTCGGCAGTCACTTTTACATATTTTACCGGTTTTCAACAAATGTATATTTTTTAAATAAAATATCAGTGCTTATTTTTAATTTTGATGATGTAGTCAAGTTACTAGGTTATCAAACGATCTTTGCCAGGTATTGTGAACAATATTTTAATTTCCGAAACGTGTGAAAATTGGCTAAAAGTGTCTACTCATACTGAGTCCGCGGATTTGTATGATAAATAGTGAATTTTCTAATAGATTCAATTTTTACCAAAAGTTAAGTCTACCCGGGTATGTCCTAAAACTACGGCCAAGACCACCGGGGGATGCGCAGCAGCATCCCTGAAATGCGGTGGAGATACTGCGATCGCCAACCCGCATGCCAAGCGTAGTGATTATGGCATTTACCCTCTATGAAATTGGGGGAGGCCTATGTCCAGCAGTGGACGTCTTTCGGCTGATATGGTGGTGGAGGTGGTGGTAATAACATTATTACAATGTAAAAAAAAAACACAAAGACCAGTCGCCAGTTTTTTTTAATATAAAATCCGAAAGTGGGCTACGTACAAAAATGTGTCGGTAAAAAAGTCGATTGGCCCAAATACACTACTGACTCGTTATATCCTCATATCTTGAATCGTTTACCTACCACACTATTCCATCTTGCAACGTGTAGCGTGGTAGCTAGACTAGGTTACTTTCCAAGCACAATGTAAAGTAAGTGTATCCATATTATTCCAAAGCAAGTTGTATCTTGCTCCATCTAGACATATGTTTGTAGTTAGACCTGACTACAAAATAAAATAAGCAACACCCTGGATTACCTACACTACTTCTCGATTTTCAGAGTTTCTTGTCTCATCACATCACGATCCACATTGGAACGGAAAATTTCAATGTCCCACTTAACATTTCCTATATATTTATGTAATGTATTTAAGTAGTTATTTAATTCAAAGATCGAGGCCGTTTTAACTGTGTCATTGCAATGATATCCACAGTATCGCGGTTTTTTAACTGACTTCAATAGAAGTTTTTCGAAATGTGTTTTGAAATTGAAAGTCGCGATAAATCAGGAACCGTCCTGATTTATCGTGCGATCAATATTATATACTAACTTTAGACCTACTATAGTGAGAGATCTTAGAGCCCGTTTTATGAGGGGACCTTTTTTTATGACATAGGAGGCAAACGAAGCCTGATGGTAAGCGATTAGGAGGGGGGAAAAGTGCGTCCTACGCGCCTCACTCTAAGCTTTATATCTACATACATCTAAAAACTATATCAAGTTTGGTGTCTTTTTCGTATAATTCGAGGACAATGACGTCAATAAATAGGAACAAAAAAACGTTTATCATCAACGGCATGAAATTCCTAAGTGTTCATTCCATTAGTGCCGAATTGCGTGTATTTACAAAATTTCCATAAACATCCTATTTTTCGGAAACACAATTAACAAAAAATATTGTTTGTTGGCGATTTATGGACAGATTGGAAAATAAACACAGTTGTATTGTACACTAATGGAAGATTTCAAGACCCGATTCTACGTAAATATTGAAAGAATGTCAAATTTTATCACGATTCAACGAAGAGAAGTTACGTATAGGTTTTACAACCTAACAGTTGATGCAATGGCGCCGTAATATTTATCAAACTTCCTTCGTTGTCCCTAGTTACAAACCAACAATGCTTGTGCTACAATACAATGGGTACTAGACGACGATATATGTGTATTGATTAGATAAATATAAATATAATTACTTACCTACTTAAATATGTCAATCATCTAAGACTGATGATGTACGACATTTTAAGTAAAACATCTACAATTTGAATTCCAGTAAATATATATAATGTAATAATCTGCAGGACATAGTAATCTCGTTTTCCTCAAAGCCTATATATATTACATACATAATAATCACGCCTACTTCCCAGAGGGGTACGCAGAGATCACGGATTTCCATTTGATTTGCTACGATCCTGACATCCAACTTCCGCTCTATGAACTCTCATAACATAACTTCATGTATGCGCGCCGTTTTAAAAATAAATTATTGAAGTAGGTAATTCACCAAGTTTTACTAATGAGTAGTATAACTGGTACTTACCTAAGTGCGGAATGTCATTTAACCGTTAGCTTTTTGGTGAAATAAAACAAAGGAGAAGGAATTCAACGGTGTATGTGGAATCCTAAACTCGCGCTGGGTTAGTGTGGAGACTGCCCCAGTGCCCCCCCCCCCTTACTCATACATGAAAGGAGACCTGTGGGACGTAGGTATACAGAGTGAACCCTGTAACAGGAGCAAAAAATTAAACGGTGGACTACATAGCGGCCCTGCAATTATTTCCAATTTCCAAAAACTTAATTTGTTTTATTTGCATTTTTATTACTTTTCTGAAGTGTCAATTTTTTTTAAAAGTCAATAGTTTTTTATTTTCGTACCAAAAATATCTTTGAAAACAAAAAATGCAAAAACAATTATGACTCATAACTTGACACTACCTCAAACGCTGCATTGACTGATGCGCTATAATCTCTTGGTGTCAAGATCGATTACTCGGAGGTCATAATTTTAAATAAACTCCGAATCGATATCTTTAAAAAAAAATGTACACCAGGTGTTACTGCAGATGCTCTAAGGCCGATGCTACACGCTCGATATTTATCGTGATATATCCAGAGTCCCGATGTTTATACCTAGACCTGACCGACGACCTGTTTAGCCTAGTTGGTAGTGACTCTGCCTCCGAAGCTAGAGGTCCCGGGTTCGAATCGCGGCCAGGGCATTTATTTGTGCATTTTTCACGGATATTTGTTCTTGGGTCACGGATGTTTTCTATGTATTTAAGTATGTATTTATCTATACAGGGTGTCCCAGAAATCGACGTCAAGCCGTAAATGGGTGATAGACCAAGTTATAACAGTTCTCAGAAAAATACGAAAAAAATCTATCTCATGTTTTAAAAAAATTATGGTCACTTTAAAAATTTACTAAAAAATCAATCCCTGTAATGGTTCTTTAACTCCAATTGCCACAAATCCCATAATTTACTCGTATCTAATTTTTTTATTATTATGTAATCTTGAATAATGCTTGTGTAGATTTTTGCCTAAAATTCAAAGCCAACTCCTCCTACTTGGAAGAAAATTAAACTTTTTCAAAACCAAATTATTCAAATTTACTATTTCGCCCAACTTTAACTGACTGTACTGAAAAAAAAATGTACTACGCTAGTTTGGCAAGTAACATGAAAAATTGGCGCATTTAATAAGGATTCAAAAATGGTGTAACACTTGCTAGATTACGTTTTCAATAATTGGTCAATTTTTTTTTGTAAATAGCCTCGGTTTTTACACAAAATGTCCATACTTCCTTAAAATGACTTTAGCTTACCTAAAGCTTTGCTAAACTCCGTTTTAGTTCGATAGAGACGGAGAGAGTCATTTTACGAAGTGTGAGCGAGATAAGAAATCGAAATTTCACGTAATTTAAGAGCAAGATTATGATAGTGACTCAACCTTTTTACTTTAAGTCAGGACCAGTTTTCTCATCTTAGAAAAAAAACAAATTCTAAAAAAAATACAAACAAATTCAAAAAAAGCGCAGACACACACAATTACAAATCAGTACGTTACGCTGCTTCGTTTACTGCGCATCTCCGTATTTTATTTTATTATATATTTATCTCGCTCACACTTCGTAAAATGACTCTCTCCGTCTCTATCGAACTAAAACGGAGTTTAGCAAAGCTTTAGGTAAGCTAAAGTCATTTTAAGGAAGTATGGACATTTTGTGTAAAATCCGAGCCTATTTACAAAAAAAAATTGACCAATTATTGAAAACGTAATCTAGCAAGTGTTACACCATTTTTGAATCCTTATTAAATGCGCCTATTTTTCATGTTACTTGCCAAACTAGCGTAGTACATTTTTTTTTCAGTACAGTCAGTTAAAGTTGGGCGAAATAGTAAATTTGAATAATTTAGTTTTGAAAAATTTAATTTTCTTCCAAGTAGGAGGAGTTGTCTTTGAATTTTAGGCAAAAATCTACACAAGCATTATTCAAGATTACATAATAATAAAAAAATTACATAAATTATGGGATTTGTAGCAATTGGAGTTAAAGAACCATTACAGGGATTGATTTTTTTAGTAAATTTTTAATGTGACCATAATTTTTTAAAAACATGAGATAGATTTTTTTCGTATTTTTCTGAGAACTGTTATAACTTGGTCTATCACCCATTTAAGGCTTGACGTCGATTTCTGGGACATCCTGTATAAGTATGTATATCGTCGTCTAGTACCCATAGTACAAGCTTTGCTTAGTTTGGGACTAGGTCGATTTGCGTAAGATTGTCCCCCAATATTATTATTATCGAGTGTGTAGTATAGGCGTATAACGTATCGCGATACGGATCGCTGGATTTCTAGTAATCTAAAAATCCACGATCTGTATCAACGATTCAAATATCACGATAAATATCGAGCGTGTAGCATCCGCCTGAGGAAGCGTTCTTTTAATTATTTACTCCAGTTACATGGCCCACCTTGTATTGGCTTAGTTGGTAGTGACCCAGCCTTTTTTTTTAACGTTGCGGAAATGCGTTGACGCTTCCCGTCCTGTCGGGGAGGACGGGTATGACGGACTAACCGCGGCTAGATAGCCTTGGACTACCGTCTAAAACCACCAACGAAGTCCAGCTCCGCCTTGTATTGGGGCGCCGCAGGATCGCTCTTGGCATTCAACCGCGTACCCGCAGGATCGCTCTTGGCATTCAACCGCGTACCCGCAGGATCGCTCTTGGCATTCAACCGCGTACCCGCAGGATCGCTCTTGGCATTCAACCGCGTACCCGCAGGATCGCTCTTGGCATTTAACCGCGTACCCGCAGGATCGCTCTTGGCATTCAACCGCGTACCCGCAGGATCGCTCTTGGCATTCAACCGCGTACCCGCAGGATCGCTCTTGGCATTCAACCACGTACGTACTGATCCTGCCTACGAAGCTGATGGTAACGGGATCCAATCCCGCCCAGGGCATTATTTATGTAATTAGCACGAATAATTGTTCCTAGGTCTTGGATGTTTTCTATGTATTTAAGTATGTCATCATCATCCTAGCGTTATTCCCGGTACAGTTGCATCCTGAAGGATGCCCGGGGTCCGCTACCTAATCCCAAGAATTAGCGTAGGCACTAGTTTTTACGGAAGCGACTGCCATCTGACCTTCCAACCCAAGGGGGAGTATGTATTTAAGTATTCATTTACTTATATATATATGTATATCGTCATAGTTTGGGACTACGGAAGATTGTCCCCAAATATTTATTATTATTATTTACTTATATATAGTATGATGATGATGATGAGTACGACATTCATCCATTCGCAATTAAACCTCAATCTTGAAAGATAAATATTCATACGAAGTTTACATATACGTAAATATTATGTGAGTGAGCGGATTTTAGCCTTTACATAATACTTGCCTGTGCGATTTCTAAATCTAATTTGCTTAGTGATAGTGTACACCAACTGTACTGAATTTGGTCAAGTTACATAAATATCTAGTCTCAGCGCGCATCTTCAAGTGTCCCAAGTTGTTGTGTTTAGGGTTTCGTACCCAAAGGGACCCTATAACTAAAACTCCGCTCTCCGTCCGTCTGTCTGTCTGTCCGTCTGTCACCAGGCTGTATCTCAAGAACCGTGATAATTAGACAGTTGTAATTTTCATAGATGATGTCAATTCTGTTGCCGCTATAACAACAAATGCTAAAAAACAGAATAAAATAAATATTTAAGCTCCCCCAGTACAACAAACGTGATTTTTTTGCCATTTATATAGATAATGGTACGGAACCCTTCGTGCACGAGTCTGACTCGTATTTGGTCGGTTTTTCTCTGTTCTGTGGAGTTAACCAAGCGAGCGCAAAGCGCGAGCGAAGCGTTTCCACTTCATCTTGAACAAAAATGTTTTAGTACCTATATCGGTCAGGTCGCATTTTTAAACCGATTTTCATGAATTTTTGTGAGGGGGTTCAATATTCAATTCACCTCATTTGCTATCGGAAAGCAGTACAGATGGTGAAGTGGGCAGAATATGTAAAAAAAACATGTGTGTGGCATGGCGAAGTATAAAATTGGAGTCGATTTTTTGTATAAATAAATAAATAAATAATATTGGGGGACAATCTTACACAAATCGACCTAGTCCCAAACTAAGCAAAGCTTGTACTATGGGTACTAGACGACGATATACATACTTATATAGATAAATACATACTTAAATACATAGAAAACATTCAAGACCCAAGAACAAATATCCGTGAAAAATGCACAAATAAATGCCCTGGCCGGGATTCGAACCCGGAACCTCTAGCTTCGGAATATGAATAGGGTAGGGTAGGGTAGGGTGGGGGGGGTTTCGGGGTATGAATTAGTAGATCATTTATATAAACATAATCTATGCATACGTAAAAATATAGCTTATAATATATCAACGTTTAGTAGCCACAGCACAAACCTTATAGAGCTTACTACGAGAATGCGGCTAGTTTGGTTTGTGCAGATTCCCTAATATTTATTTATCATTATTATTTCTTTATATATTTATTCGCATGGTCAAACCACAGACTAAACGACTTGTTGACAGTCACCTTAATAAAATTCTGCTTGTGAATTATAATACGTGCTTTAAACTATGTACTTACGAGTCAACAAACAAGTTAAAGTTAAGGCTACTTCCCCATATGTCGACGCGGAGAGCTCAGTTGTCATTGTCAACTGTCAATTAACTCAATACCAAAAATACGTGCTTTAAACTATGTACTTAGGAGTCAATAAACAACTTAAAGTTAAGGCTACTTCCCCATATGTCGACGCGGAGAGCTCAGTTGTCATTTTCAACTGTCAATTAACTCGATACCAAATCTTTACTGCGACTTTCATCTACAGATAATGGTTGTGCATGACATGTCTATCAATGTGAAACTGGTAGTATTTTGACATTTGACATGACAGATGTTAAAATTATACGGGAATTTGTCGGCCTGTTTATCCTAGTTGGTAGTGACACTGCCTCCGAAGCTAGAGGTCCCGGGTTCGAATCCCGGTAAGGGCATTTGGTTCTGTGGAGAGCAGAAACATTTGTTCCTGAGACTTGAACGTTTTCTATGTATTTAAGTATATATCTATTAAATATATCGTCGTCTAGTACCCATAACACAAGCCTTATTGAGCTCACTATGGACCTAGTTCGATTTGTGTAAAAAATTGTCCCCTAATATTTATTACATATTTATTTATTTATAATAGTTTTCACGATTAGAACGGATTATTCTGCACTAGACGTCCGATTCAAGATGGCAGCTTCTAAACAGTAAACTGATAAATGATAAAATCTGGACGACATCAGTACCTCTAGTATGGTTTTTCGAAAAATAAACACAAACAAACGAACCTGGTAACGTTTTTTTTAAATTTTTATTTTTGCAGTTAAAATGTAAAATTAAATAAAGATAATGAAAGGATTAAAAAAATCTGTACAAACTTGTACTATTTTAGGATGTGGATTTGAACGACCCGTATTATTTGTCCACGACTGTACTTCGAAAAAAAATTACTAGACGTGGACGTACAGTAAATGTCGGTAGAGTAGAAAATACCGCGTTAAGATTCCGCGTAGCTCAATCAGGAAGTAGCCTAACGTGAGCCTAACACTTCAATTTTTTCCAAAGTTGACATTACCAATATACATCTTCGTCTCTCTCATCCACGAAAGGAAATAGATACCTACGGCTTTATTCGCCAGAGATGTGAGCATTATGCGCCTTATTACATATGTATAAGGCGCAAATTTGTAATTTTTTTATCATAGACCGTTAATTATCGTGTCGTGTCTTCTCCAAACTGTGTGTACTTGTCAAATTATCATACATTTGACATTATATACGTCACATTATTTTTTATACTACGACCGTGTTTGATGAGATTTCTTTTCACACCTAAGGCAGTATTCGTGACGCTTTAATGATCACTCGTGATATTACAATAAGGGCACAATCGTGTCCAAATTGTTCTATCTAGTCTCAATTGATGGAGTATTACCAATGCGATGTTACCAATATTCCAATTACTTCCATCTGTGGAACTTTTTTATACCACGCTTTTTTAACAAGCGTACGGCCCGCCTAATGGTAATAAGCGGTCACCGCAGCCTATGGGCGCCTGCAACTCCAGGGGTGTCACATACGCATTTCCAACCCTTTAAAATGTATGTAAGCAAGTACCACCCCTTTCTTGGTTTTTCAATATCTTTATTTGAATGTGATATTTAATATAACGTAACATAAAAGCATACAATCACGCCTCTTTTTCGAGAAGAGTTAGACAGAGCACGTGAAATTTAATTCACAGTGCAAGTTTTATCAATTTTATGTTTAAAGATGGAGGACAGGTAATATTATAGTTATAGGATGCCTGTTGTTTGCCGGCCTTCGCCCACAGCCACCGTAGCAGAAAGATAGACATACAGACACAGTTACTTTCGCATTTATTAGTATGGATTTGACCATTAATAATTGCATTACCCGCCGACCTTGGGTAACTGGAACTCGAGTTGTTCCAAATTTTCGTTCATTACATTATAATGTCAATGTTTTTACCGCACTGCGCTGTAAAGGTCTTAACGACATAGGTGCCCGTTGCGTTATGAGCTGTTTTTCCGTCTAGAGAGAACAGTAACGGTTACAAATCATTGCGACAGCGTTATTATTGGCTAATATTTTGTTTGGGGCGTTAGTACAACTCTGTTCATGCAGGTAATTTCTTATTATAAGTGACATTAATCCCGTGTACCTACATAGATTCCTAGTTTTTTTTAAAAAAACCTCATTCACTTATTCACAGATGATGTGTGATACTGGACTTATCATAAGGCAGACATTACTTATTGAAAACTGAACACACGTCGCGCATAGTTATACAATTAAATAATATTTGTGGTCATTACACCAAACGACCTAATCCTAAACTAAGCTACCTATAAGACATACCTACTTATACATAGAGGTAGTGAGATACAGATCTTAGATTTATAATAACAGCAGTGCCGGGTTAGCCCATAAGCAAATTAAGGTATACTTAAGCATTTCGATAATTGTTAGTTTATACATTTATTTAACTGTGATGATTTAATCGAGCTTTGATTATTTAATCGATTTAATAATATTTGTTAATGATATTTACTAATGCAATTAATGATATGATGTGTGTGATATTTCCTGTTCTTTTGACGATGCACTTAATCGTAGCTGAATAATTTACCATGTCACTTATAAGAAGCTTTAATTTTAAAATATAATCACATGTAAACATGCTCGTATATTTATATTAGTATTATACTTAATGTCATTTTGATAGATTTAAATTTTACAGACCTTAATGTACCTATTTGAGATTGTTGTGGTTGATGACGATGCAAAAGTGGTTCAATGAGTCCTATTTGAATAAATGAGTTCTTATCTTATCTTAAGCAATTGCTTAGGGCATCACGTCTTGGTCGGTACCATAAACAGCATCAAAAAAGACAAAAGACCGATACTAGGTTACTTATGGATGGGGAAAGCGGGGGTCACAGGCTTCTTAGCATCAAGTAGTCTTACGAGTAGTCCGGCACTAAATACCAACCGATCCTTAGTGTTAAGCAAGATGATTTTTTCATATAGTTGTCTCGGTTGTTTATTATGGTTAACCAAAATGAGTTAGAACGAGACAAATGAATGAATGAATTTGTGCATTTTTCACGGATATTTGTTCTTGGGTCTTGGATGTTTTCTATGTATTTAAGTATGTATTTATCTATATAAGTATGTATATCGTCGTCTAGTACCCATAGTACAAGCTATGCTTAGTTTGGGACTAGGTCGATTTGTGTAAGATTGTCCCCCAATATTATTATTATTATTATTATTAAATATTAGAGATTTATTCAATTTTTGCGAACTGTCTCCGTTAAAAGGTGCACCGGGTCAGTTCGGTACAATTTGGAATTATGAAAACGGAGACACTGAGAGATTCAAGACCTGTCATCACTTACGTCTCTTAAACTTAGTGATTTGTGCATTAGTGAAAATAGATCAGATGTACAGAAATCGTTCAACTTAAATTAGCGGGTCTGCTTTACTCTGATCTCTATACTAATATTATAAAGCTGACGAGTTTGTTTGTTTGAACGCGCTAATCTCAAGAACTACTGGTTAGAAATGAAAAAATCTTTTTGTGTTGGATAGTCCATGTATCGAGGAAGGCTTTAGGCTATATAACATCACGCTGCGACCAATAGGAGCGAAGACGCCGACGAAGTCGCGGGCAACAGCTAGTCTGTCATACAGATGGAGTGAATAATGCTTTGCCATCGGCAAAACTCGGAATACGACAACACCCGAAGAAGTCTGTCATGTCAAATGGCAAAATACTACCAGTTTTCATTCTGACATTTGTATTTGACTAATGACATTTGACTTTGGCTGATCAAAGTTAAATACTGCGCCGGCAGCTGTCATCCCATAGAAACTTGTCAAACTTTCCATACATTCCAATTTTAACGAACACAGCTTACGATTACAGACGGTTTGGTGCAACCCAGCCTAAGAGCGGGTTGCACCAACTTACGACTACAGACCGATGAACGTTAAATATGGCGCCGGTAGCTGTCATCCCATAGAAACTTGTCAAACTTTCCATACAATCGGATTTTAACGAACACCGCTTACGATAACAGG
This sequence comes from Notocelia uddmanniana, assembly GCA_905163555.1. Lineage (NCBI taxonomy): Eukaryota > Metazoa > Arthropoda > Insecta > Lepidoptera > Tortricidae > Notocelia > Notocelia uddmanniana. The sequence continues at coordinate 4,982,929 of LR991052.1, forward strand.
CGGTTTGGTGCAACCCAGCCTAAGAGCGGGTTGCACCAACTTACGACTACAGACCGATGAACGTTAAATATGGCGCCGGTAGCTGTCATCCCATAGAAACTTGTCAAACTTTCCATACAATCGGATTTTAACGAACACCGCTTACGATAACAGGTGGTTTGGTGCAACCCAGCCTAAGAGCGGGTTGCACCAACTTACGACTACAGACCGATGAACGTTAAATATGACGCCGGTAGCTGTCATCCCATAGAAACTTGTCAAACTTTCCATACAATCGGATTTTAACGAACACCGCTTACGATAACAGGCGGTTTGGTGCAACCCAGCCTAAGAGCGGGTTGCACCAACTTACGACTACAGACCGATGAACGTTAAATATGGCGCCGGTAGCTGGTATCCCATAGAAACTTGTCAAACTTTCCATAAAATCGGATTTTAACGAACACCGCTTACGATAACAGGCGGTTTGGTGCAGCCCAGCCTAAGAAGGGGCATAACGCCAGGAAAAAAATAGAAATCACCCGCGCGTCCCGCGCCTGGGGGCCAATTCTCGGGTTCGATCGAGATGATCTCTATTAGAGATTCCATACAAGTGACTCTACCATTCTATACAATGTCACGATAGACATGCATCTCGATCGGACCGAGAATTGGCCCCCTGTCACGCTGTGCGGGAAGGCGATGCCTCTGTTGATGCCTCGCTCAATTCTCGCATAGTATATGCTCATCCAGACAGATGAAACATGATTATTTTATAACCGATAGTTATGTTAATTTCTTAATTACAATTGGAAATTAAGAACGTCCATAGGCTACAATGTCAATTAGAAATTAAAAACGTCCATGGACTACGGCGTCAATTGAGAAGTCTCCCTCACATTTGACATTGACTAGTAAAGTTTCACATTAACAGACATGAACTTGTAAATCAATTAATACGATAATTGATAGCGACTTCGGATCTATACATAGAAAACATCAGACTCAGAAACACAATTTCTAATAATCAGACATAATAAAATAACCTAAAAAATAAAATAAGCAAACTTAAAGATAAAAAAATTGTCCCAAGTCGCCATCAGCGGGTAGAGTGCTCAAAAGGCTGGCCGCATTGCCACGCTGGATGGCAAATAATAATGATTTCGAATAATAAAATTACATTTAACAATATTTTCCAAAGAACCTCCCCGCGATCCTTCCCTTTGATCGCACAACCGATACTTTCATCATTAACTCAGTTCGATCATCACGCCTCCGCGAACTCACCCACGCCGTTCCTTTAGTATAAACTAGACGAAGTGGGAGGGGTGGGGGAGTGGGTGGGGGGTGGGGGGGGGTGGGTGTAGTTACCGATAACTTTTAGAATCCGGTAACGCGGGGAAAGCGATCCCAGTGCTGACGGAAAAGCGGTAAGGTTATATGTACCTTACACTCAGTTACAGCATTTATAAACAGCCACTTGCGCGAATTGAGTATTTACCACATGTTAAACTTTACAATATGGTGCCTTCAAAAATACGATAAATTATGTTTTTTTCTCTAAGGTCCAATAGTTAAATAAAAGGTACCAATAGAATCCGTATGCAAAAATAAATAATTTTGTATGAAAACTATGTACCCTCCTAATGCAGTATTTTATGGCTAAAACAGCAATATACTTATTTTACCATAGAACGGTTAGTTCGATAAGTCAAGTCAAGATATTCTTTATTCAAATAGGCCTAGCCTAGCAACAAGCACTTTCGAATAGTCAGTTATAACATGTATTTATATATATATTAATTAATTATTTAGAGCAATTTATTAATGGTATTATTATTCTTTAAAATAAATATTGTATTGTTTTATACAATACATGTCTCTAATCTAGATAGTAGATGAATCTAGAGACCAGATGTATAAATCCAGACGGTTTCTAGAATAAAACCAAAATGTCAAAAGAAAATAATAAGAACTAATGCCATAATGATTAATTCATTAATATTTCAGTCATAATTAATTCCACGGTGTTTTATCATTCATGTAGTCGTGTATGCTATAATATGCTTTAGATATGAGTTTACGCTTTACATAATTTTCGAATTTATTAATAGATAATGGTGTAATCATTTATTTATGTACAACGAAAATATATACAAGAATACTTAACCAAAATAATATAAAGAAAATTAAAACTAACTTAAATCTAAAACGGGCCCTTGAGGCATTGTACCGAGGATGCTGGCGGCATTTCCTCGCTGTATAGATAATTCATTTAGGTATCTTGGATGATAAGTTGCGCGTGACGTCATAAACTACCGTCAACCACTATCATGAGGAGCCTTTTCGGGTCGGTCGTCGGCAGGGGTCGGAATTCTCGTAGCACTTTTGAGCTGGCATAGGGACTTCTCATTTATCGACTTCCGATATATAAATATATGTCGATAAATACAGAATATTAAAAGTGTAAAGTAAACAACAGACAGTCATATCGCGAATGAGCGATCTCTTCGAGATAACCTTTGGATGCCCACTTTTTGGAAATTTTAAATTGGAATTATTATAATAATATTTTATTGTTCCTTATAAATAATTTGTCCATTAAAAGTAAAAGTAAAAGTAAAGTAAAAGTAGTTTATTCTTCAAATTAGGCATATTACATGCACCTATGAACGTCAATAAACTACCACCGGTTCGGAAAAATAAACCTCTGCCACGAGAAGAACCGGCGTAAGAAACTCGGCGAGGTGTCATTTTTTCAAAACAATATACATTGTATAGTTAAATATAAATTACAGTGTCAGCTACTACAAAATAACTGAAATAACAATGCTACAGTAGAAAACATATTTTCGCGATAGATTACCCGTGCAGGACGCTATCACTGCCAAACATCCCTATCCATGATGTAATCGTTTATCTTATAATATGCTTTTGAAATAAGTGTTTGTTTTACTACAGATTTGAATTTAGAATTACTAAGTTCAGTAATGTGTTTAGGAATTTTTTATTACGAGGCTTAAATTTTAGATGTTTTTCAAAACAAAAATTGCGATCGTACTTAATGATATCATTTTAAGTAGGTACTGGCCATCAATCTGATGACCTTTGATTAGTAGTTTTATAGACATATGCAAACAAACAAACACAAACACTGAACTGAACTAATAAAATGTGAAATTGTTAACTATTAAAGGATGATTCACAGTAGGCCGTTCCGTGTCCGGGCCGGCCCGTTTTCTTCTAGAGAAATACGCCGGCCGTTGCGTTAGCTGTCATAGAAAACGGGCCGGCCCGGACACGGAACGGTCTACTGTGAATCATCCCTAACTTGTCATTGTTTTCATTGCGTATCTCTATTTCACATTTTCAACTACTCAAGTTATCTAAAAGACATCGCTCTTTAGCGATAAGACCGCCTGTTGTTTACCTCTACCGTTAATCTTCATCAACATGTTGTGTTCTATATTTATATATATTTATCTATATTTATAAATATTGGGGGACTATCTTACACAAATCGATCTAGTCCCAAACTAAGCAAAGCTTGTACTATGGGTACTAGGCGACGAGGGTATACATACTTATATAGATAAATACATACTTAAATACTTGGAGAACACCCAAGACCCAAGAACAAAATCCGTGCTAAATGCACAAACAATGCCCTGGCCGGGATTCGAACCCGGGACCTCTAGCTCCAGAGGCAGTGTCACTACCAACTAGGCTAAACAGGTCGTCAATGTATCGATATAATATGTAAATCGTAAGTCGATAAATGAGCAGTCCCTATGACAGCGCAAAACTGCTACGAAAATTCCGACCCCTGGTCATCGGTCGTCGGTCCGGTCGAAACGTTTATCTCCAATTTTAGTAGGTGCCATGTAGACATTTGATCGTCCTAAAAACTGGTTCGAATGGCACCATAAAAAAAACTAGTCTAATACCATATTGCGGCGCGGCAAGCGTTTAACCTGTTCATTGCACGGAGCTTCCGGGCGAGCAACGCATTGCGGTTACTCGTAGTCAGGATCGTACGCAATGTATTGGGAGAACCGCTGCTGCCGCCGGCACGAAAGTCGTGGCCGTGCCTTAACGGAGGTATTCCACTCATCCAATATCTCTGTCCAATATACATTTGAGCAAAGAAATTGGATGATTTCATCCAACTTGGATGGGACCCCGACATTTGATCACCGATTCTAATGACAATTAAATCCATATGGCTACGCATGAAAAAAAAAACTTGGACAAAGATATTGGATGAGTGGAATGGGCCTCCGTCAAAGAACTTTGATCAAAGACTTGACAAAGAAATTGGACAAAGATATTGGATGAGTAGAATGCCACCACGTATTAAACTCATCCAATACCTTTGTCCAATATCTTTGATCAAACAAATTGGATGATTTCATCAAACTTGGATGGGACCCCGACATTTGATCAAAGATTCCGATGACAGTTAAATCAATATGGCTACGCATAAAAAAACTTGGACAAAGATATTGAATGAGTGGAATGGGCATCTGTCAAAGAAATTTGATCAAAGATTGGACAAAGATATTGGACGAGTGGAATACCACCGTAAGCTGGAAACGCTCAGAGCACGGCGCAGAGTCGTACAGCGAACGTGGTCGGGGGCCATCGCACCAAAAACCCGCGCGGGATATCGGAGCGGAGGCGGCGTGTGTGACATATGAAGCAGTAATCGACACAATCGACGGTCCACAGAGTCGGAAAGATCTAACATCCAAAACCGCCTCCGCCCCGCACCGCACCGCGACCGCTCTGTGTGTTTCGAGCCTTCGATGCAATCGCTGAACAGGAAGACTCGCGCTCACCGAGCCATAGGAAGTTGTAACAATGGCGAGAATTGGATCGTGTCTGAGCCATTTACATTATTGCTCATCTTCTTCTGTAAGTTCGCAGTAAACTAGCTTTTGCCCGCGACTTGTACGCGTTAGAATTCAGTTGCTGCCAAATTGTTGAAAATTGTATGAAAATCAGTTGAGTATTACTTAATAGTGTTTGAGATTATCGCGTATTAGACAGACGATAACTTTTTGTCGTCTTTACTTATATAAATTTTATAATTTATCAAGTATAATAATATCATTAAATGAGCAATTATTGTACTTATATTCACTGGTTTTTATTTGTTTCGGGTATCTCGGCAATGGCCATACAATTCAGGGGTTTGTACGGGGGTGAAATATCGATCGAGTTAGGTCACATCTTAGAGAAAACTCGTATTCTCAGTGAAATAACGAAAGATGCCGAACAAATTTCGGTTCCAGGTACAGAATATATTAATATGGAGTGTGTCTTGTGTCTATGGTTGTGAATTCGGTCACCAAAACTCCCGATGAAGCACAATGTTTAGAGTATGGGCCGCATATGCCTTTTGCTGTCGACGCAACTAATCTTCCGACTTATATTAAGTTGCAAGCGTCCGTAGGCTACGTCGTCTGCTTAAGGATGATTCACAGTAGGCCGTTCCGTGTCCGGGCCGGTCCGTTTTCTTCTAGAGAAAAACGGCGGCCGTTGCGTTTGCTGTCACAAAAAACGGGCCGGCCCGGACACGGAACGGTCTACTGTGAATCATCATTTACCCGTTACGCCGTATTTGACCGAGTGAAACGAAGGTCTCCGTTTCAAAAATGCTTTCGAATGTTCGGCCGGCGGATTTTGATATTTGAAAAATAATTTCGCGAGGTCTATAGCTCTCAGAGCTACCAGAACCAGATACATAAGTTTTTTAATCTCGGTTACACAGCATCTCAGCGAAGCACGAACACAAAAGTGGCATATCAACCTTTCTCGGTCGCTTGCGTAATCCACAAGTGGGTCACTCGCGATGAAACTGAGAGTGCTACGTGCTGTCCGGTGAAAAGACAGGGCCGTTGCATTCGTGAATTAATTGACAGAACTATCCTCTAAGACCCTGCAATGAAATATATTATATCGCGTTTTGTTAAAGCGTCATTTGAACAGATTAGGAAACAAGAAGTACAAGGACTGCTTTTACCATTCTAGACTATGTTGATTGATGTTGGGGGTCCAGAATAACCACCAAACAACACAAGCCCTTTCGTTCCGGCAAAGTCATACACAAAATCTATAAAGTTTGCTATAGATCCAGTGAAATGATATCTGCTCCTCAGTCCTTTAGGCGAGTTAACTCGTTAACAGAAATGATGCTTTTACGTCCGAAAGGCGACTTAACTCGGCTAGGTAAAACGCTTTTCAGAGCCGGTAGACGAGATAACTCGATAATGTGTTTAGCTAATGTTGTTTGTGTAAAACGAAACTAATAAGAGTAATAAGATACAAATACGTAACGAATGTTCTTGGGGTAGCAAGTTAATTAACTTTTCACTCTTAACCTAGCTGGCAACACCATAATAACTGCAGCAAATAGATATGACTCAAGACGGGTAGAGTACGGGACGCAATGCGTTCGATTGCGGAAGTGATTGCCCCTTGCCCTAATCCAGGATGTAGCGACAAAATATTAACAACGAGCATAATCGCCTACTGGATCTGAGAGCTCATCGCACAAAACGAGTTAAGTCGTCAGCCGGAACGAAAGGTTTAAAGGGGAGGTAGGAACTAGTGAGATATTACTTGTATTTATTTTCCGTTTAATACGCGCAAATCTATAAAGCGATTCATCAATTTCTCGCCCCGGATACCACCCAAATTAATCAGTGAGCTGTAAACTTCTCGAGTAATAATTTTACGCTTACACCCCTATGGCTCCGCCATTGAAAATCCAAATCAAAACCCCCAGCTCCGCCATTTTTGAAAAAAAAATATCCAGAAACTGAATCGACAAAACAAATCCGTATAATTTTCGAACCAGCTCACAAATTTTTACGAGTTTCGGTTGTGAAATGCGACCTGTAGAGATGAACAGCCGGACTTCCTGCGGACACTATACTATGTAATACTATTATACTATTCTGTGACTATACTAAACAATTTTTGTCAAAGCTGAAAAGAATGCTCGCTTTATGGCATAGGATTTAGGTTCCCTAGAAACTCGCTTCGTCTACAAGCGCCATGGCCAAAAGGATAGTAAATAAATAGGTCACTCACTTCGTTCACTTTAAAAGCCGAGCGAGCCACACCGAATGCGTACGCAGCACGTGCGAGTGCGTGTGAGCGTGGCGTGCGCGTTGTATCGTATGAAATATCATAGTAGATGTCACACCGTTCGGGAAAAACACCATCTCGTGGTAATATTGCTTTTAGATCAAAGACACTATACTTTTCACTTTGATTAAAAAATATATATATTAGGGGACATTTTTTACACAAATCGAACTAGTCCCACGGTACGCTCAATAAGGCTTGTGTTATGGGTACTAGACGACGATATATTTAATAGATATATACTTAAATACATAGAAAATATCCAAGTCTCAGGAACAAATCTCTCTGCTCACCACAGAAACAAATGCCCTTACCGGGATTCGAACCCGGAACCTCTAGCTTCGGAGGCAATGGCACTACCAAGTACCAACCAGGCTAAACAGGCCGACAAAAAAAGAGAAAATAAATAAACAAAGATTATCCTTCCACAAAAACAATAATTCCACAGCGAACATATGTATAAATTGGCGGCAATGGCCGCATCTTTTTTTTTAAACTGCTTTGACACGCCAAAATATAGACACCGGTTTGATTAGATAAAGACACCGCGAATAAATGCCTCTGACCTACTTCCTGATTGGTCGATTCTTTCTAATGTAGCTGTGTTGCAAAGTATTTATTAAATAGTTAAATTAGTGTATTGTGATAGGTGGATTTAATATGGCAAAGTGTTTTGATTGAACCAATGAAAATGTTTTGTGAATCATAAATATGTGTACATATTTTCCCTAGGGGTTAAATCTACAAGTCTAATATGACACACTTTTCGAGCATGACAAGTTACAAATTATTGAAGTTTAGTTTTAGTGTTTCATTTTTGACAACTTTTTGTCGTCTTCATATTCATGTTGAAATCATTTATGTTGTGGAAATTAATAAAGTATTCATCTATCTATCTAAAATATGTAATTAGCACCTTTTGATTTGTTTTTTAATTTAAAAAAGGGCTTGTCGCCAGGCGATCATACCGCCCCAAACACCTTTTGATGAAAATGAAAATAGGACAGGCGCCATAGGCGAAACGAGTTTCAACGATAATGATAATGAAATTGAGATTTTGTGAGGTAATATAATTGACGTTATGTGTCTAATCAGCGGTTGTTTATACTTTTGGCCACTCCTATTGAACATTAGTGCGGTAAAAGCTAGATGTAAAGCCAATCGAATAGGAAATATGTCGTAAGATATTACGTTGTCGCGTATGTTTGCATGTTTGAGTAAATAGTCGGCATGTCAGTTTGTTTGCTCTGACTTCTTTGTATAGCACAGGTATTGAGTTACAAGGCCAGGGGCATTATAAAATTATTTTCGTAAGCTACGACTTCTCGGTCAGTGGGGTGGCCTCTACCAAAGTACCGAGAAGTTTCTAATGTTGTGAAATTTTCTCTCGGAAAGTTCTCAGAACTTGAATAAAACTCGGAATAAACTTCCTAAACTTACTGGAGACATCACGGAGACATACATGCCATTTGGTTCGTTGCCCGTCTAAATTGACAACATTTCAGATTTCCAAGTGTAAGAAATCTTAACTCATTTCGTTAATTTGTTAACAAGAAATCGAACAAATAGTTTTTATATTTTTATACCTATTAGTTTCCGAGATATTCATGAAAATCGAAGAAAACCTATTATCGTCTACTATATGACGTCACAAGGCTGAATTGTGACAGTCACAGCGCAGAAAAAGAACAGCAATACACTTTCTTTATTTCTTTAGGTCGACTTGTGTAAGATTGTCCCCCAATATTATTATTATTATTTTAATAAATCCGCCTTATTATGTATGATTTTCTGCGCTTCACTTATCACTTACTCTCTTTTAGAGTGAGGAACTTTTGAAATTGTTTTTTTTTCTGTGAATTTGGGATTTTTTCGAGAATTATTATTTTTATCTTCCTTTTGATTTATTCGGAAAAAGCGCGCTGTGGTGAATGAAATATTCCTGTCAGAATTATTCTAACGGAAACTTATTGATGTTTTCGTGAGTTCCCCAAAAAATATTTTGCTGTTTTAGTCGTAAAATGCTGCGTTACGGTACCTATATAGTTGTTTTACAATTTATTCTTATTTTATACATAAATATACTACTTATTAGATCTTTAATTTGACTTTTGGGTGATACAGAACTTTGACAAACAGTAAATAATTATACTTATTCCTAAAACATGTACTTAATACCCATTTATTTATGCCGTAGGTATTGTTTATAAACTAAAATTTAATAATGTTTTAAATGTTTTAAATTTTTTTAATAATTTGCATGCTAAAAATTGCTAATTGTGTGATCATGTATATGAATTTATTTTATAAGACCTATTGTTAACCACATTTAATGCGAATAAAGAACTATAACTATAAAATAAAACATAATTTTTCACGCCTGATCGCCACCTACGTGGTATAAAAAAAACCGGCCAAGTGCGAGTCGGAGTCACGCAAATTTACGGTTTTCGCAGTTTTTCATTTATCTGTGCTATAAGACGTTGCTACCAAATTTCATTTCAGCTTGATTCCTCCACGCGTTCCTGAGAAAAAGGATCTTGACAGACAGACAGACGGACGAACAGACAACAAAGTGATCCTATAGGGGTTCCGTTTTTTCCTCTCCAGGTATGGAACCCTAAAAAACACTGGCAAATTTCCCCATCCGCTAATACCCACCATATCAGCCAAAAGACGTTCACTGCTGGACATGGGCCTCCCCCAAATTCACGGAGGGTATATGCCATAATCGGCACGATCGCAGTACCTCCACCGCACTCCAGGGATGCTGCTGCCCATCCCCCGGTGGTCTTGGTCGTAGTTTTAGGACATACCCGGGTCCAATCCGATACCCGGGTCCAATCCGCTAATACTCGTACCATTTGACGTTAAATATTTTCACGTCTTTTTCGGGGCGCCTTACTAGTTACGACGTAGGTTAAATATGCTAAAAGTTAGTGGTCCAAATATAGGCAGATGCTTCGCCAAAGATAGTTTATTTAGCATGGCTTCGTTGATAAATTAATGTTAACTAATAGGTTCCTACCTACAGGCAAGGAAATGTCCGCCTCGCGCACAGAATGGGTCCACATATCACTATACATCTTTATGACGCTCAAGCGCAGCCACATATTTGATGAAAGTGAAGTAAACTAGCGCTCATTTCTAAAAGGGATTAAGTGTGCGCGTGATCAGCGCAGTTATGACGTTTTTGGTCACCACGCGCAGGAGTTCCGCGATATAGGTTTTATGTAACAGTAATATGCGGTTTCTCCGCTCTGTAGATTCGTCATGAAGTGTAGGTAATAATTACGCAAATACTGTTTATGGAGATATTGTCTTACAATCATCATCATAATTCTTAAACATGTTTACATTCTAGGACTCTATTGCGTATAGATAAAGTTGACAAGTGTATATATGTTTATGATGCTATATGTGCACGAAATAGGAGTAAAATGCAAAAAAATATCTCAGTTACGAAACTGAGAAAATTAAAGCGTAGATTAAATTAAGGCCTTAACTACATATGTACATTTTTTGTGCATTTTACCCATAGTGAACTTGCCTAGCTTTATAGTCGTGTTTATGGCCCAAATCGTTCATTAACGTTACACACACCCAGGGATGTTATTCACGAACCTCACCGGTCACCTCACACCTCACCTGTTTTTTTTTATACGACTTCAAAAAAAGGAGGAGGTTGTCAATTCGACGGACATTTTTTTTTGTATGTTCACCGATTACTCGGAGACTAGTGAACCGATTTCAAAAATTCTTTTTTTGTTTGAAAGTGTGTGTTTTCTAGTTGGTCTCATTGTCACCAAGTCTGGATCTGATGACGGGATCTTTGAAAAATCGAAGGAAGTCTTCAAATTATATACCAAGAGGAAAAGGTAAGGCAAAAAATAAGGAACTCCTCAAATTATATACCAAGAGGATGGGGTCTGGCAAAGTTTGGAGTCGGTGTTTTTTTGTTAAAAATTTACTTGTATACAGAAACTGTCAAATGTCGTTTGTCAAATTTTGACAGTTTCTGTACGACGGGCGACAGACGAGTCGGTTTGTGAATAAGAAAACAAACTTAACGGGTGGGTAACATAGGTGTAAAGGAGGGAGGGCTTTTCCATTCCGCCACTCGTCTCGGTCCTGTGTTTATTTCCCTCCAATCTGTATAAAATGCATCAAATTCGTCCCGCCAAATCCTTCTCGGTCTGCCTCTGCCTCGGTAGCCATCCTGTGGGGTCTATTCGGCGGCTAATTTGGCCCATCGCGCCGGTTGCATTCGACAGACTTGTCCAGCCCAATTCCACTTCAGCTTTGCGGTCTCAGCAGTTAGCACCCAAATCTTCAATACCAGTTTTGAAACGCAGCGCCGTATGCCTGATCCGATCAATTCTACAATACGTAATATTTAAGGAAAATACCCCAAACCAATGTTTTACCCAAAATTCGACCGTATTCTATATCCTCTTAAGTGGCTTATCAAACAGCAAGTTGCCTTCACATTTCTATAATTTCCTTACAGTATTTCTTCACCTTATGATGTAAGGAATTAGTCACTGTGGCAAAAGATATGTTACCGAGCAGTTTGGTTTTAGTACAACATATGAATCGTTCAGTCCACGACGGCACACCCCACTCATTCACGTAGTGTACAGACATACAACTTACTCAAGAATATTTAATTTTTTATTTTATTGGAGAACAGAAACAAGTATACAGGTTGTGGCCTGTAATAGGAGCAATAAATTTAAAGGACGCTTCCTTAGAGTATCTGCAGTAACCTAAAATACCTTTTTTTCAATTGGGAGAGACTTTGATCTAAAGTTGTGACATGCAGGTAATGTGGATCTTGGCACCCAGAGATTATAGCGCGGCAGTCAATGCTGATTTTGAGGTTGCTTCAAGTTATGACTCATAATCGTTGTCGCATTTTTGGTTTAAATTTTTAGTATTTTTTAAAAATAAATAGTTATTAATATCACTCCAGCAGAGTAAAAAAGTACACGTAAGCTATTTTTGTATTAAAAAAATCCAAAAATAAACTTTTTTTTTTCAATTGAAACCATTTGGAAATAATGCTAGAGAGCTGAATAGTGTACCATTTAATTTATTGCTCCTATTACAGGCCACATCCTGTATAGGTAACTTAATAAGTAAAATACATGGACAACAAGCATACACTTATTTCCTAAATAGCTCTCACCAAGACATATTGTAATAGACATATAATTAATATGTGCCTCTATGTTGTTGATATCACTTCGGGTTGCGTGTCTGCCTCTCTTTCCTGTTCGATATTAAAGACAGAGATGCAACACGAATATTCGCACAAATATTTTCACAAATACAAGTGCGTGGCATTATGTTGGTGAAGTACGGTTTTGGTACATATTTCTGAGATTCTGAGAGCCCTGGGTGGTGCTAAAAGTACAACAAACTAGCAACCGTACTTGTCTTCTGGAAGATCCCGCGGTTCGAAAATAAATGCCATACGATTAAATAAATAACAGCACATGTAGATGATCATTCTAGTACTTTGTCGCATTAACGTAACAATACTGTGACAGTTAGGATGCGTCAAAGTACTGAAAGTGACAAGGTACTCAAACGATCATCTACTTTTGCTGTTGACTATACGATTATTATTATTTTTAAGAAAGCTATTTGACTACGCACCTAAAAGATAAATAAATTGATCAAACTATAAGTAAAGTATAAGAAAAAATACGGAAAATGTCTTCCCACGTCTTAAGGTCACGGGAAGAATAAATGTTAGTACGTAAACTCAAGTTTTATTATAAGCAAATGCCAAACCGGACGTCAAATAACATGCAATACTTACTTTAATATAACAAATACACTGAGACAACATTGCGTACTGTTGAAAAAACATAATTACCATTTTCAATTACATAGCTATGCCGCCTGCACGATCTACGGCGACTGCAACTCTTGAGTCAGTACCGCATCTTTACTGCCACAAAGTACAATATATATTGGCTATGTGCACGTCTGAAACGTCAAACGTCAAAGGTCCCGAGACAATGTCAAAACTCAGAGATGTCAAACACAGACATCAGAGAAAAGCAGACTCGCAGTATTAAGCCAGATGATTTTCCATATAGTTGTCTCTTTAATCCTTATGGTGCACGAAAATGAGTTAGAATGCGACAGATAATACAATCATTTTCGGCTGTTAACTAGTTGTCTCGATTTGTGACCACACCAGGATGTTAAATCCCATATAAACTTAACACACCATAACGTCAGTTCAGTACAATTTTCAGTTATGAAGACGGAGACACTGACAGGTGAAGACGTGTCAGATGTCACTTGTCTGTCTCTCTCAAACTTTCTGATTTGTACATAAGTGAGAATAGATCAGACGTACAAAAATCGTTCAACTTAAATGAGCGGATCTGCTTTACTCTGATATCTGTGATGTCAAATAATGACACATGAATATTTTATTTACTTCAGTTAACGAGAAAGACCCCATATTGGAAATTTAACTGAAATAAATAAGAGAATAAATAAATATATACAAACGAAACGAATCGTAGGAAACCGTTAAGAAACCAATAGAAAACGTGAAAGTAAATTTGACAGTGGTCCCCGGTAAGTGCACATTTCTGCCATGGTGTGCGCTACGATCGCCTAGCTTACCCCCACCACCTACTTCGCAAATAGCCAATACTTAGATAGAGATACCAGTGAAATACTCCACATAGATCGTAGCGCCGTTGTGTATTTAGTAAAAACTAACCGCACGACCGCTGCATCCCTGTCACTTCAATATGCAAGTGCGATAGAGATAGCACCCAGTGACATCTGGTACAAACAAGTTAAACTAACATTTCCATAGAAAAATTCGTACTTCGAGCTCGAGCTGAAAGGGCCCTGTTTACTGCGCGTCTACATTACACTTAGGCGACTTCCTGACTTGGCGGGGTGGGATCGATATGTCATAGGTATTTTGTTGTTTGACGTAAGCTTACTGATGTGAAATTTCCTCACTTGACGAATTACTGTCAGTATTACGTTTGCGCAGTACTAATATCATGCGCAGAAGCGGGGCAGTACTGCATTGACATCGGTTGACACTGACAGCTGACAGTTTTCTCATATCGTACCGCCCCCGCATCGACAAGTCAGGAAGGCGCCTGACAGCACCAGTAATGGACAAGGACCAATGATGCACCTTGATTCTTATTTAAACGAAAATAAGAGTTAAACATTTTTTATACAACAATCAATTTAAAACCGTATGGCGGATGCTACACGCTCGATATTTATCGTGATATATCCAGAATCACGTTGTTTATCGAGTGTGTTGTATAGGCGTATCACGTATCGCGATACGGATCGTTGGATTTCTCGTAATCTAAAAATCCACGATCTGTATCAACGATCCAAATATCGCGCGTGTAGCATCCGCCTATGATCGTTGAATTAGGAATGAAGTGTCCATTACTGGTGCTTGTCAGCTTAGTGTCCAACACTCGTGGCGTCACCCAAATAAAAATTCATAAATAAAAATCAAATCTATGTCAATTGAGATTCTGTTACTCAGTTTGACCACCGTGGGATGGGCAGCAGCATCCCTGGAGTGCGGTGGAGATACTGCGATCGCTAATCCAAGCCCAACGCCATGCCAAGCGTGGCGATTATGGCATATACCCCCCGTGAATTTAGGGGAGGCCTATGTCCAGCAGTGGTCGTCCTTTGGCTGATATGGTGGTGGTGGTGGAATCATCATCATCCTAGCGCTATCCTATTACAGTTGCATCCTGAGGGATGCCCGGGGTCCGCTAACTAATCCCAAGGATTGGCGTAGGCACAAGTTTTACGGAAGCGACTGCCATCTGACCTTCCAACCCAGGGGTCGGCAAACCGCGGCTCGCGAGCCGCATGCGGCTCTTCGAGGTCTCCTCAAAAATATAGTGAAAAACTGAAAAGGGTATTTTAGACTCTCAGAGGTTTCCAAAAAAATATATTTTTATTGAATTTGGCTCTTTGGTTAAAAAGTTTGCCGATCTCTGTTCCAACCCAAGGGGGAAACTAAACTAAACTCTTATTGGGATTAGGCTTGTCAAGTGAGTGCCCAACTTGACTGTTAGAAGTTCTCGAGCCACCCGAACCCTTGGCTTAATAACGGCTGCTATCATAGACAGCAGCCGGAATCAACGGCTTAACGTGTCTTCTAAAGCATGGGAGCGCTCAGTTAATAACCACTCATAGCGGTCACCCATCCGAGGACTGACACCGGCTGACAATGCTTAACCTCGCATATTTACCGCACGCGGTATATACGCGGGCGCCGCTAGGCCACGAACGCCCCATTTTTCATGCCTATGAACAATAAGCATAAAATTTGCGATTGATGTCACTAGCCTATTATAGCTAGCACGTTAGCTTATACCGTCACGTTTTATGTGACGTTTTAGTACGTACATACATTTCGGCCATATAACGTGACGGCATAAGCTATCGTGCTAGCTAGGCTGCAAGCATAAGTTTTATGGTGTTATATAAAAGCTGGCTAGCTGGAGGGACGCCGAACAATGCCGAATCGCTCGGCCAACGTGTCTAGCGATACATAGCGATACTGAAGGCGACGCACGCCCATCCTCATGTTAGCTTTACGTAACTTTGCGTCCACATTGCACATGCATTGTATAAGAGGCTTAGCCGGATTTAGAAAGATTTCTTTTTGCAAGGCCACGTGACGTATGCGTCATCGGCCGTTTTTTTTATACAACGGCACACAAGCTTACGGGCTGTCTGTTGGTCAGACACCGTAGCCTATGGATGCTTGCGACTGGAAGACTCACAAGCGCGTTGCAGACTCTTTATTGACTTGAGGATTCGTTGTGTTGACAGCTAAAGACCTGCCATGGCACTCTGAATGCAATACAAGGCTATATCCTTGAAGGAACGGAAATCAATACAAACATCCTGTATAAGAGAAGAATTGACGACCTGTTTAGCCTAGTTGGTAGTGACTCTGCCTCCGAAGCTAGAGGTCCCGGGTTCGAATCCCGGCCAGGGCATTTATTTGTGCATTTATCACGGATATTTGTTCTCGGGTCTTGGATGTTCTCTATGTATTTAAGTATGTATTTATCTATATAAGTATGTATATCGTCGTCTAGTACCCATAGTACAAGCTGTGCTTAGTTTGGGACTAAGTCGATTAGTGTAAGATTGTCCCCGAATATTTAAAAAAAAAAGAAAAAAGAGAAGAAACTAACAGAACCTTAAACATTTAAGATAAATATAATGCTTTCCACACTTAAATATATGGCAGATATCGCCTCTGGTTGAATGTACCCAGTATTAATTGATTTAATGTGAAGGTAGTGAAAACTTACTTCGATCAGGTTTTTCTTCCGGCAAGCTCAGGTATTCACCTAGCCTTATATATGGGGACCCTTATAAGTTAGAACCCTTACATACCTACATACGGTTAGGTATAAATCTTTACAGTACATATGGTGCTATATTGCCGCACTAGTGCGGTAATCAGCAGATTACGTGCATATGTCGAAACTTTAAAGAGCCATATGTGCTGTAAAACGTTGTACGATACACGTGCGAACAGGTAATTCGCAACTCGTGTCGGTTTAAAACACTCCCTTCGGTCGTGTATCAATTTATCACCACTCGTTGCGAATTTCCTGTTTTCTGCACTTGTATCGTAATGTACTATTACGAAAACTGTGAAATGTTTTTCTTTGGAGTATTAGATTTGATAGGAGAGAAAAGATTATTGCAGAAGACGATAGAAAATAAAAGAGGGTTATGTTGGGCACCTTCACCTGATACGACATGACAATATTTATTGGTAATTTTGAAGTATAAGATAGTATCTAAAGCTATGACAACACTAAACTAAAACAATGACAATTACATTCAAACTATAATAGAGGTCAGGGAGGAAGGGGAAGACCCAGACGTGCGTTAAAGATCAAGCTCAAAGATGAACGGAATGCCGGTTGCTCCACCGATAAGAGCAAGTCTCTTAAATTAATGATGATGAGTCTTTACGGCATTGATATCAAGATTGAATTTCACCAGGCCTGTTTACTGACCGGTTAACGATAAGGGCGGGTTGCACCAACTTAGATTACGGACCACCACATCAGCCCTAGGACGTCCACTGCTGGACATAGGCCTCCCCCAATTTCATGGGGGGGTAAATGCCATAATCGCCACGCTTGGCATGCGGGTTGGCGATCGCAGTACCTCCACCGCACTCTAGGAATGCTGCTGCCCATTCCCCGGTGGTCTTGGTCGTAGTTTAAG
This sequence comes from Notocelia uddmanniana, assembly GCA_905163555.1. Lineage (NCBI taxonomy): Eukaryota > Metazoa > Arthropoda > Insecta > Lepidoptera > Tortricidae > Notocelia > Notocelia uddmanniana. The sequence goes on from LR991052.1 coordinate 5,000,362, forward strand.
GACATACCCGGGTCCACTACTTACGGACCGATTCACGTTAAATATGGCGCCGGCATCTACATAAAACCATATATATAGAAACTAGTCTAACATTCCATACAATATGATTTTAACGAACACCGCTTAAGATCACAGACGGTTTGGTGCAAACCCGCCTAAGTAGCGATTCGCTAAATAATCATGCAATTCCATTGTAAAATTTGTAATTCTATACCTACACTGAGAGCCGTGATGCCTAATTAGTGCTGACGCGAAACTAATACATTATGATTCGCAAGATGGCCGAACAATGGATCCCACGGGTATTCAGGCAAGCAGGCTTTCGGGGCAAGGTTGTAGCTGGCATTTTGACGACTTTCTCGCTTTAGCATACTGGGTCGAGTAGGATCAGGTCAGAGATGACAATAGTAACAGTTGTAAAGATGAGCAAAATGTTAATATTTTGGGGACATCTTAAGCCTGACACAAACAGGCGCGGCCTGCGGTGGCGGCTGGCCGCAGGCCGCTTGACAGTCCGCAACAACAACATACTGGCGCGGCCTGCGGTGGCGGCCTACGTCAATTTTCGCGCCAAACCAAATATCAAACCGTTACATTAATAACAAATAATACTTTTTTGCTTACATTTGGCCACTCAAAAGTAAACCTCTGTCTTGCTGATAAATGTATGATCAATAGTTTTTATAAATTGGATATAATATAATCTAACTATGCATTTTTATCTATGGTTAATGGCGGTCAGTTGTGAATTTTTGCAACAGGCCGCGCGGCCGTTCACACATGCGCAGTGGTGGAGGGGGCGTGGCTTGCGGCCGCGGTCAACCGCGCAACCACCGCGTCAAGGCCGCCTGTGTCTGAATCATTGTTAGGATCGTCATACTTTACAACTGGCCGCGGCCGCCACCGCAGGCCGCGCCTGTTTGTGACAGGCTTTATACCTACATAGAAATCGACCTAGTCAAGGCAAGTTCGCGCCGCGTTTTGAGCAAAGGCTAATAAGTAGTCAGTTAGTTGAAAATTCTTTTAATAAAAATAAATGGGGCGCAGTTCTAAGAAGGTCTAGAAGGTAGGTTCTAGAAGTCTAGTGGATATACGGCATTAAGAGTCCCCAGTACGCTAGGCTGAACTCGATTCTCCATACAAACGTAGTTACGCTCCCATTTTAAAACGCCATGCTAGAATAACATGAAACTTTGTATACACAATGGGAGCCGCCATATCTAGGTCGGAAATTAGTTTCTGTTGCTAGAAATTGTACTAGAAAAAAAAATACAGCGACTTTTCGAGTTTTTTACGTCTTGTATGAAAACCTTAATAATAGCTGTATTTTTTCTCCATTATAATTTCAAGCAACAGAAACTAATTTCCGACATAGATATGTGTATACAAAGTTTCATGTTATTCTAGCATGGCGTTTTAAAATGAGAGCGTAACTGCGTTTGTATGGAGAACCGAGCTTACTGCGGACTCTTAAGTACTTAATATATGTATTTACAGTGCTACGAGTAGTGCAGCGAGTTCTCGCTGGCAGTGTGACCAGCCTACCTAGCACGTTTACACCGTCACGTTTTATGTTACATTTACTACATTTTGGCCATATCACATAATAAGATGTCGGAATCCGTATCAAAATAATACTTGCTAAAACGTACATTGGCTTTCAAGATTTCAAGGTTTAATAGGTATACTTACAATAACATCTTTACTAAAGAATTCGACATTTTAAAATAAATCTTTTTCATATTGTATTTAGCATATTTACAAATTAAGGAAACTTATGTTAATAACAACCATTTCTGTACACATTTTTGTATATGACCGTTTGTTTCTCATAATAAATAAATAAAAAATAAAATTAATATATATCACGTGACGGTTTGAGCTACCGTGCTAGCTAGGCAAGTAGGCAGTCAACGAACTATTAATATATGTAACTCTATTATTTACACGGAATCTACATCTGTTTGTGGGTTTCTTGTGCGAGATAATTGTGGATCGCTTACTACCATAACGACCAGTTTACACTGCGCGTTATGTAAGCGCGCACGAGCTGCTTTACGTAAACCAGACCGAATCAGTATTGTATAATGACGGGTCATTCTTAACTGTTATCGAGAGACAGTCAGTCTGTCAGGACATTCAGCAAAAGCCAGGCTGCAGGAGCTCGGATCCGGATCCTAAAAAAATCTACCGCTTTCAGAAAGTTTCTTGAGACGTCTTCTTAGGGGACGGGGAGCGCGCGGCAGGTGAACCGCCAATTTTTCTTTCTGCTTTGTATCAGTTGTACAATAAATTGTGGTTTTATATTATCAAAAAATGTTATTATTATCTTTCCAAAAGACTGGTCGTCTTCACTGGTGACCGAAGAGCTTTCTCGCACAACGTATTAGCATCGCAATTCAGAGGGGAAATGCTGCCAGCATCCTTGGCACCATGCCAAAGGGGCCAAATTTCTTAGATTTATTTTAATTTTATTTAGTGTTAGTTTCTCACCAATAACTTTTTCTTTTTTCAATTAAACATTGAAGATGCAGCCCGTTAATATTACGGGTGACGTCACGCCGTGTTACACTATTTTTAGCACAGCGTGACGTCACGAGCCACTGCTCCCGAACTTTGACCCGCTTTCATTGTCATTTTTGTTTGATTGACAAATGAAAAAATACGTGTCCAATATTGTTTGATTATCTAAGGGGCGGAGCGGAGAAAATTAAATTACCAGCCCAATTATATTTTTTTACCCATAACACTATATATACCCTATTGCAATTACATCAACCGAGTGAAACGAAGGTCTCCGCGGTCTCGATGTTCTGATGTCCGGATGTTCTCCTCTACAAATCGCAATCGCATTTCTCAACCGATTCTCGTGAAATGTTGTGAGCAGGTTCGACTATAATATTATAATTTTATTGTTGTGTAAAAAAAATGGAAAAACAATCGCGAGTTCTACAGCTCACAGCTCACAGAGCCAATAGTTAATAAATTGTTACGTTCAAAAACAATTGCACAATAACAATAAAATTCACATATTTTTCCGTGTTCATATATTCGAACTCAACTGTACATTAAAAAGACCACTTCAATACCACAACAATTAGAGCCGTCCTTTTTCAATTTAGAATTCGAAAAAGGAGGGCAAAAAGGAGGGTAGTTAATAAATTGTTACGTTCAAAAACAATTGCACAATAACAATAAAATTCACATATTTTTCCGTGTACATATATTCGAACTCAACTGTACATTAAAAAGACCACTTCAATACCACAACAATTAGAGCCGTCCTTTTTCAATTTAGAATTCGAAAAAGGAGGGCAAGGAATGCGGTGGAGGCTTTCGAGGGGTCAATGACCGACCCTTGGCTATCAGTGGCCCAGATACTTTCCTTTTATCTTCATTATGTGGTCTCTGCGATCCAATTGCCACCGGTTTAACTACAAGACGAATTCAAAAAATCAATGATTGAGCTGTCTTGAGTTATAAATGATGTAACTAACAAGACTTTGTTTTATATACAGGGTGATCAGAAATCTGATCTTAGAAACCATAGCGTCGATTTTAGTAACAAGAAAAACTACATTCAAAGATTTAAAAAAAACTTGAACTCGGTTCGGTAATCAAATCCGCTAGTTTTAAAGAAAAAACAATAACTTATTTCGTTTGCGATATCGATTGTGTAGATCATAAGCAGTAAATGTTACTATGAAACATGACATCTATAATGAATAAAATGCATAATTAAATAGAATTACTGTAAGTTTTATTTCTTCAATAAGACGGGTTCGATTCCTGAACTGTACTGTACTAAAATAGTACATTACGATACAAGTGCAGAGAACAGGAAATTCGCAATGAGTGGTGATAAATTGAAACACGACCGAAGGGAGTGTTTTAAATCGACACGAGTTGTGAATTACCTGTTCGCACGTGTATCGTACAACGTTTTACAGTATATATGGCTCTATAAAGTTTCGAAATATGTACGTAATCTGCTGATTACCGCACTCATGCGGTAAAGTAGCACCATATGTACTGTAAAATAAACAGGGTGATTCGGAAGACGTGAGCAAGATCAACACTACAGATTCAGTAGATCATAAGCTACTGCTTCGTGCCACTATTAGTGAAATTAACGTACATTTATCTTTGGTGTTGAAAACAAAATGTTTCAAATTATTTACGAAATTCATGGTCACTCTACAATCACAATACTTCAGTCAAGTGATACGTGTCAAATTGAATGTCATCCGAGTCCGATTACTTTTGAAATATCGTATCTCACTCAATGTGAAAATTTACTTTCTTCGTAATCATAGTGCTGCATGCTGTCATAACAGTTAGAGGTTTAATCTTTATAAACCAGTTGTTGTAGGGTGACCATGATTGTAGAGAATTAAACTTTAACTTAACTAAAATTTAAATACAGGAAAAAGGTATGGGTCTTTCACTTAAATACAATGGTTCATTGCCATTTACTATGTATTGTTGGTCCTGCTCATGTCTCCTGAATCACCCTGTATAATGACCCTATGTCTGAATACTCTGAATTCACTAGCATTGCCAGAACCCACCCGGACCTCATATTGACCGTATGTATGTGATTTCGTGAATTAAATTATTTTCCTACAACATTATGGCCAGTTTACAGATATTCGCAAGTTTAAGGGCTATTTTCGTATAAAATCACACCTTTAGATCGAGAATGCGTAAAGTACTATCATTAATGTCATTATGTATTTCGCAATCCTGGGGTTCGGACCTTCGTCATCTTGACGGAAACTTATGTGGGTCGAGGTGCCATGTCTATTAATATGTAGCCATTTTGTCAGTGGAATAAGGTTCAAAGTGGTAAAGTTGTTTTGACTGTACTGGACGGATTGCTTACTAATAATGTATTGGTAATATTGCGGAAGGCAGTAATGTTAAAATGTAGATGTGGCTACTGTGGTACTGAAATAATGGAACAATTTTATACAAATGTATGGCCTACGCACAGAGCGAGCGCGGCGCGGGGCGGGGCGAGGGGAGGTTTTTCATTTTTTACTTCCGATACTGTCGATTACTGCTTCATATTTATTTACAAAATCTATATACAGTATGGAAAGATAAGTCGGGCCCTGGAGGGAAACTACCTTAAAACGTTGAGATAGCTCAATTTGCTGAAACGAAACATTATTTTATTTCTCCTAAGCATTAAAACTACATTTACAGTTTTTTTTTTTAATGTACAGATAGCAAAAATAGCAATTTTTTTGACATTAATGTAAAAAAAATATTTGATGCCAATTGATGCCAATAGATCCTATTTATATCAAGGAACAAAAACTTATTAGAGACAGACCTAGTCTAGGATACAAGAGAGCCCAAAAAAAAATAAAGACATTGTGCACAATTAGTATTGAAAAAAAAGGAACCTTTTTCAAAAATCTGTGATTGCAGTTTTATTGCTTAGGAGAAATAAAATAATGTTTCCTTTCAGTAAATTGAGCTATTTCAACGTTTTAAGGTAGTTTCCCTCCAGGGCCCGTTTATCTTTCCATACTGTATATAGATTTTGTAAATAAATAAATGAATAAATATGAAGCAGTAATCGACACTATCGGTAGTCGACAGTTTCTGAATTAAAAAATGAAAAACCTCAACGTATTAAGGTAGTTTCCCTCTAGGGCCCGTATTTTCTTTTCACCCTGTATATCACTTACAGATATACAAAAACGTGATATATATTACAAAAAACAATAATATTTACAAAAATAACACAAACAAACACAACAATAAGCAAACAACATACATACAAACTAAAATAATAATAATAATAATTACGAAACACTTAAATGCTTACCTGCGACATCTGTGAATTCAGTCAGAGTGAAGTTAAATAGGTCAGTTTTGGTAGAAATTTCATTGAGCATGTTTATGACCCTAACAATGGGTGCATTGGCGAGTGAGTTGGTGCGCGCGGTCGGGCGCCAGCCCGAGCGACTCCAGGGGTGCTACCGCGAACTTCGAAAATCGAACTTCGTATCGTGCCGTCCCTTTCCGTCATATAGAGTATAACACGTGAGTGAAAGGGACGGCACGACACGAAGTTCGATTTTCGAAGTTCGCGGTAGCACAGCAGCACTCTATGCAGAGTATACAGCACGTATGTCACACACGCCGCCTCCGGTCCGCTATCCCGCGCGGGTTTTAGGTGTAACGTCCCCCGGACCGCGTTTGCTTTACCGCAACATCAAAACTCATAAAAAAATCATTGCAAGGAAATTTCCTCGGGTTTAATTCAGCTTGGCGTAAAATAACGCATTTTCCTCTTTCCCGCCAAATGAGAACAAATAACAGAGGAACAAAATATACTGAAGAATGTTGGCAAAGAGTTCCATTTTCAAATCTCATTTTAGTATTATATTGTATTTATTATTTATTGTATTCGAGTGGACCCGGGTATGTCCTAAAACTACGACCAAGACCACCGGTGGATGGGGCAGCAGCATCCCTGGAGTGCGGTGGAGATACTGCGATCGCCAACCCGCATGCCAAGCGTGGCGATTATGGCATATACCCCCCATGAATTTGGGGGAGGCCTATGTCCAGCAGTGGATGTCCTTTGGCTGATATTCTTAAAACTTTCAGTGTTATCGTAAATATAAACAATAGATTATACTTACTTACTTGATTGTGTAGAGATTTAAACCTAAGCTACAAGTGATTGAGCATGTGAATCACACTAAAACATTTTAAATTAACGTTCATAAAGCTACAAAAAGAAAGTGACATGGCGTAATGAACGCTAAGGAGGTAAAATAACTATCTAACAGTAATGCCAGGGCATTTTCAACTCTTTTAGAATGCTTTAGAGGCTAGTTAGGCCTGATAAATAGCGCCTAACCAAGTATTGTTGCAATTACGCAGCTAAAGAGGTTTATGGTTAGGTAGCAATGATCGTAAAAAGTCGATTGCTCAATCAATGTCCTCCTGTGTCCGACTATTGACACCATGATTACTGCCAGGCGCTTTTCAGCTCGAAGTACGAATTTTTCTATGGAAATGTTAGTTTAACTGGTTTGTACCAAATGTCACTGGGTGCTATCTCTATCGCACTTGCATATTGAAGTGACAGAGATGCAGCGGTCGTGCGGTTAGTTCTTACTAAATACACAACGGCGCTACGATCTATGTGGAGTGTTTCACTGGTATCTCTTCTCAGTATACACATATATTGTACTTTGTAGATTAGTGCTTATAAACATAATTAGATTTAGTAAAGACTAGCTTTTACCATAACAGCCCGGCTAGTATGATAACTTATACCGTCACGTTATATGGCCAAAATGTACTGAAACGTCACATAAAACGTGACGATATAAGCTATCATACTAGCCGGGCAGATGTCGATAGTAAAAGCCTGTTTGAGAGAGTTCACGCCCGTATAAAATCTTTTGTTTTCATTCCATCGCCGATTTCATCTCTTTGAAGTATGATGTGTTACATATTATATTTCAGGTCCATCCGGCCGATATCATCATGGCATTGTTATTAATAGGTCTTGTTTAATAATACAAGATTTAGTCTTATGTACATATTAACTGCGATACAATATCTTTCTTCACACCAATCTTCTACTAGTGGTTCTGTGAGACGCAGACCATGATTTTTTTTTTCGATTTAAAAAATTCCGCGAACTGTCTAGACAAAACAATCCTATATCATTATCCAACCTACTCACAAAATTTTACGAGAATCGGCTGAGAAATGCGGCCGGTAGAGAACAACGGGAAAATCCGCCGGACGGACATACGAAAGCATTTTTGCCGAAGCTGAAATGGGGACCTTCGTTTCACTCGGTCAATAAGGCTCTTTGTTTCTCAGTAAATAAATAACAGTATAAAACTAACAGTACAGAGGCAAAACAGCATCTTTAAAAACTATCAGCGAATTCTCAAACCAGCTTATATAATGGTTGGGCAATGAAAACCAATTATGAGCCAACCACCGAAGAAACTGGTCTACTTTACCGATTACCACAGGAATGTGTGACTGGTATATTTTATAAAATGTGATGCATACTATGGTCCTGGACTGGGTATGTCCTAAAACTACGACCGAGACCACCGTGGGATGGGCAGCAGCATCCCTGGGGTGCGGTGGAGACACTGCGATGAAATTGGGGGAGGCCTATGTCCAGCAGTGAACGTCTTTGGGCTGATATGGTGGTGGTTGTGGTGCACAGTGAAATGTCATCTCGCTCTTACTTGGAATTGGAACCGCGCGACTGAGAAAAGTACAATTTTGAAATGAACTTCGTTTCAGCTTGGGCGAAAATGCTTTCCTATGTCCGGCGGATGTCCGGCTGTTCTCCTCTACTCGTACAGCAGGATAATTACGCGTAAGGCGCGCATTGTATATCATTGAATGTCATTTTCAATTTATTGTAGTCAATAATATTTCGATGCCTTAGGTTACAATCGCATACAGGGTGTGGCCTGTAATAGGAGCAAAAAATTAAACGTTACACTATTGAGCACTCAGGCACTTATTTCCAAATAATTTACAATTTCTAGCAACAGAAACTAATTTCCGACCTAGATATGCCGGATCCCATTGTGTATACGAAGTTTCATGTTATTCTAGCATGGCGTTTTAAAATGAGAGCGTAAATACGTTTGTATGGAGAACCGAGCGTATTGCCACGTACTGCGCCCTCTTAAGGATGTGCTCCTATAGTAATCTGATCTAATCGGGTATGCATTTATATATTCAATACACATGTTATAAACATTTCTATTGTAAATATATTTTCATAAACGTGCAATGAAATTTAGTCATTGCGTGCGTTATAACAGCCCCAGGGAGAACTGTAAAACAATTAGGGTATGTAAATTTCCCGGGAATTTTCATACAAATCGGGACCGGAACTGCAAACCCTAAAAACAATTTCATACAATATTGAAGGTAAACGCCGGAAAGTATTCTTTTTTATTTTAATGTAAACATGGCGTCTGTCAAATTTGTTTTTTGCGTGGTGTTTTTTTTTATTTCATTGCATATGTTTGAGAAAAGCACTATATAAGTACAAATCTTGGCGTGAAACGTTGGGCTGCAGGCCGCGTATCCCTATCCTTCTATTATATCTCCTTGACCTGCAAACCTTCGTTTCCCGACCTCTATAGTAATGTACTTATTCTTACATTGTAGTGGTCTAGATAATTTGTTGCATTATTTTAGCGCGATTTTAAAAACATCGTGCAAGTATTGGATTCCACAAATATACACACTTCACACTTCTCTTGATTATAGCAAAGTAAGGGTAAAACGTGTAATTTTCTAAAAAGTGGTATACAGCTGTCATACAGGAGGACGGAGCAGTTTATTCACGTCGCGCTGCTGACGCCTATTATGAGTGGGATTGAGCTATTGAACTGCTGATATTTTGTACTAAATAAACATAATATTACCGCCTTTATTTTTTGTATATGCATAGCGAACTAAAACGTGCCAGGCGAATTTTAAGGATTTTTAACTTGTACCAGGATCTATCTCTATGGCAAGGCAACGTTATACATGATTTACCTAGTTTTTAATTATAGTTCTAGATTTTTTGGCGAAAGCGAATGTGTATTTTTATAATGCAATAGGGTATTTCACAACACAACATATCAACATGCATATAATTACGATACCAATATATAATTACGATACCAATTTGTTTTTATACCACGTCGCTGGCAAACAAGCGTACGGCCCGCCTGATGGTAAGCGGTCACCGCAGCCTATGGACGGCTGCAACTCCAGGGGTGACACATGCTCGTTGCCGACCCTTTCAAAAAAACAAATCGCCAATAAACAAATCATACGAAAATACTCGGAAAAAAATAAACTTCAGCTAATTTATACAATTTTAAAGATTTTTAAATATAAGTACATAAACATATAAAAGGACGCAGGTGGACCATAGAAAATTGTGACGTCATTAGGAATATTTTCCGATAAACTTGATAGTAACCAAACCGTTCTTGACTTTTCGTAAATATTTGCTGATTTGACTGTCATTGAAATACCGTATTTAACCGTAATACTAAGATTCAATGGATAAAAACGACACAATTTATTAATGACACAAACTCTAATGACCTTTTTTTAAATTTTCTCTCCTAGCGTATACGACGTTTTAAAAGAAAATCTTTAAAACAAAACTAATACCATGGATGAAATTAACACAAAAAAGTTAGAATAACCTATACCAGTGTTATGAAAGGAATGCCGCTTGTTGATTGTACTCTGATATAATTTCCGAGCTATTAAGGCGACTCGTTATATTTATTTCTTATCAGTATCCCCATGGATAGATATGACACAAAATGCACATATATATCAGTTACCACTTCGTCATTACCGTAAGGGTAAAATTTTCATGTGTATGTGTATGTGTATAAGTGTTGAGCTGTAGACCTTGCGAGTTCCAATGATGCCGCCATTTTGAAAAAAGATAACATATTAAAGTCCCAAAAACAAAATCGACAAAAAAAAATTATTATCGAACCTGCACACAAAATTTCATGAGAAAAAAATAAATAAGGTTAGTAAAGTTTCAAAATTATCTGAGCAACCCCTGTGCCCCTGACAAAAAATTCGTGTTCACGAATTTTTGCTCACTCTGTCCGTCCACACATTTTCAAAGTCGACTTTACGCTAATTACCTAATAGAGAAGAAGGTTACCTAGATCTGCGTAGAATATTAACGCGGAACCCTGAACGGTCCTGTCCCAGTTGAGACAATACTTTCCCGCGCTTACGGTGCGCAGGCGCAGAGAAAGCGTGTTGCGCAATCGACCTGCGTGGCGCCCGCCACCAGCGACAGCGGATCTGGCGCCCTTGTACTTTGATACATGATAAAAGCGTATGGCCCGCCTAATTAAAAAAACACGTAGAAGCTTTTAATTAGTGAAATTTTATTCATCTTACTACGTCACGAAAATTTGCTATGGTATTAATTAATAATGGGTAATAATTGTGACGGTATTGCGAAGTATACTGTGTATTTTTTTAAATGCTCATGGATAAAGCCAGTTCCAAAGTCGCCCTTTAAAAAAGTACACTATTGCTTAAAGAACATTTTGACTAGTTCGCCTCGCGAAAACCTCGGCATGCGCAACCGAAATGTTCGAGGAGGGAAATTCTTCCAAAACCGTACCGTACGCGACCATTTATTGAGGTCATATCATTTACATAGTCACTGCCTCATGTACAAAGACACCGATAATAAGTTGGTGAAAACTATAGTCCATAAAAGCACTGTTGAGCGTGCTTTTGTAGTTCATACATCTTTCATAAAAGCACTATGTACCACGATAAACAGCACTAACTCTCTTTTTTAAGTTAGGCTTCGGTTCCTAATTAATTATATACTGTATAATACCTACAGCGGTGCCAACAACATACAAAAAAATACTTAACGTTTTCAAACTAAGTATTTGTACATTATATTATTTATTTATAAATAAATACATTCATTTATCTTTATTGTGTTTAGAAAGCAAGTTTTATCTATTTATGGCAATACTAGTAAAAATAAGCAGTTTGGATTCGTATAGTTAGGTTTGCATGCCAATTAAGGAAATTAACAACAAGTACAAAAGCTAATCGATGTCTATGTCTTTAATATTATGATCTGAGCCGCAACATCTCATGGCTTGAGCCACCGCAATGTCAACATTGTACGCTCAGGCCCCCATTGAGCAACGAGCTCGTAATCACTGCCCAAACGCAGACACTCATAAAATTATTGTTAACAGCTACCGTAGGACAGATATGTCCCTTTTAGCCGCATCCACAATGGACTGCAAATCCATATTATCCATCCAAGTTGAGCGAGATAAGTTGAATTCCAGGGTCATGTACATATTTTTTCACCCTCTCCCGGCGTGGACATCCTTTGGTCGGCAAGTGTGTGGTGTCGCCCTGCATGGGCGCAAGCCTCAAACGAGAGGGGACAGCTTATTTGTTTTGTCCTTTTCTCACAAACCTAAATGTCAAAGTGACAGATAAGGACAAACCAACTTAGCGGCTTGTTAGCTAATATAGGCTTGATGGGCGTTTATGAATAAGGGGGTTAGTCTCCATCCTATTTCGAATGGTTTGGGTAAACCCACCAGAGCTATCGCCCCGCGTATCACAAAGAATGCAGGCGGATCCGCCAGATAAAATATGTCCTCTATCCATCCTGAAAATAAACCTTGTATACTGGTAAAAGAATATTTGATATCGGGTCATTAGTTCCGGAGTTTATATCCCTATTTCTTATTTCCAATAGGTATTAGTTATTTTCAGAACACAGAAATCTTTCACATTTGTTATTAGATCAAATCTAACCTTAACTTACCCAGTAACCTAACCTAACAAGCTCTATTTCTACAGCTACGAGAAACATGCCAATTTATAATTTTTTTATTATTAACTTTTTATATAAATATTATAAAAGCCTAAACTAAGAACAGAGATATATCTCTTCAGTAGCAATAGATGTCCAAATATAGAATTTACAAAGAAATGTGCAGGAAGGCACATTTTTCCTGTCCAACCAGTAACACCATCACCATTTCGATCACGCATGCGCGGCAACGTAACAGGTGACCTTGCGGACCGCTGATCTGAATTCGAGTGCGTTTGCGTCACTTTATCGTATTCGTAACGTAACCAGGGGTGTCCGCCTGTCCGGCTTGGTGACGAAACTGGGGGTCAATAAGTATAATTTAATATTAATGTATGTGCTCGTTTTAAATGTTACCTCGATCATGCTTGATGTTGATGTTTATTAGGATTCCGTACAAAAAAAGGTTTGAAGCGCTCAATGGAAGGTCAGTAGTGTTTATTTGCGATGTCTATATTTTGTGTGTCAAAAAAGTTTAATAAGAATAAGCATGCCGCCATTTATTTAATCGTATGGCATTTATTTACGAACCGTGAGATCTTCGAGAAGACAAGTACGGTTGCCACTTTTGCCGCCATTGCCGTCAAATTATACATAATCCATATGTTCGTCGTGAAATTTATTATTCATTAGGGGTCATTATGTTTTTTTTCGCAATCAAAGTGAAAAGTAGAGTAATATTAACTCTGGTCTAAAAGCCCTATCGCCCGCACTAAGTATCTCACTTCGTTCGGGAAAATAACCATATCGTGGTAATACGTACGTATGGCTTATTTTGACCCTCTAGCTATAAAATCTAATCTACTATAAAAAATGGCCTACAGACCAAGGCCATTACGATGGAGCTCAAAATGTACATTCTGAAAAAAACTTTTATTACTGTGCTTCGATTTCCATTTATAGAGGAAAACGTCTCAAAATACATATAAGTCATTTGTATTCGCTGCAGTCAGATCGTATTTGGAATAACAAGTTTCTATGGAATGAATGACAGCGATCAGCGCCATATTTAACGTTAATCCGTCTGTATTCGTAAGTTGATGCAACCCACCCCAAGCCTCATACAGATGCCGGAAGAAAGTTCCAAAACTACTAAATAGTGGCAGAGCGAACCAATAACAATCTTCTAAATCTTGAGGTGTGACACCCCTAAACATTCTAAGAAACATGAAGCCTTAAAGCAGTGCCAGCCCTACGCAAATCTGAATAAAATGGCTATTGATTGGGCAAGACTATTTACTATGCATTTGCTACAAGTGGGGAAGTGGGTTGCCTCCACAATCATTCATGTTATGTTCTTCAAATGTCACTTGCGGCGAAAGACAGGTGCTTCGACGGATGACTAACGTCATAGAGTATTAAGGCACGTTATCTGTTAAAACACACATCTATTTTAGGCTATTTTCTGTGTGATGTGAAATTTTTTAGCGTGTTTTCATCGTTACGATCTATGGAACAGGATGATTACGGCGCAATGTGAAAGATTTGACATGTATTTTAAATCGACGAATTTTTAAGCTTCCATACCAATAAAAGTGAAAAAGAAATTGGCGCATTTCATTTTAATGTCAGGGTATGAGAAAAGTGTCTCCAAGTACATTAAAGTTACTTTGTATACACGTATGTGTTATGTATATAACTGACCATTATATTATATAACTGGTTATAAAACTGACATCAAAATATACTGTAAACACAATAATTTAAATTTAGCGACAATATTTCTTCTTCTAGAATCGATAGCGTTTAAAATTCTGTGTTGAATAAGCCCAAAAATTCTACAAACTAAAAAAGCACTGGAATGTGCATTTTTTAAATTCCCCGTTTACTCAGTGTAGGTACGTTTTTGCAAAGTTTTATTTAGTTTCACATGTCCCGTTGTCTGTCTGTCGGTCTGTAATCAATCATCTTTCCGGCATGTATAAATCGGATGACAATGCAATATTATTATGACATAGAGCTGATCTGATGATGGAGACGGAAGGTGGTCATAGCAATTCCTAAACTACACAAGATAAACCCATCGTGTTTGGGCTCATTCGAACCGACTCAACAAGTAGTTTATGATTGTGGAAAAAAGTACAGTCGGCAACTAACCAAAACCACCAAAAATACCAAAAATATTTTTTTTGACCAAAAACTTTTTCTACGATTTTTCACTCCAAACTGTTTTCAGCCATATCCTGTAGGTATATGGCTGAAAATGGACACCGACGTTCTTTGAGGGGTGAGTCGTCGTACTAAATGTATGGGAGCGTTTAAACTTGATATTTTTAATATTACTACTTTTATAAAAAAAAAAGTTATTAATGTAATTTTACTCATTGGGTAACGAACTTTCCATATCAATTTCAAGTTTTCTAATATCATATATTTACGGAATAATCGCCTGGCTACTTAGACTTAACGATGACACCCTGTATAGTATATTGTATATATTTTCGTACTCGCATCTTAAAGCCAAAGAGTCACCTGATTGTAAGCGATATTGTGTTCTAGGATGGAAGTAAAAACCAGTTCGCTTTCGTAGGTAAAGGATACAATTTTGACGAAAAGTAATAATCGGCCCAAAAAGGTCATGCCACACAACCCGACACTCGATATTTTCCGGGGCATTGCTCCACATTGACCCACTTGTCTGAGGTCAACTCAATTCGTTAATTGCGGCCCTAGAGCGTAATGATCGATTTCCTTAAATTAACTTATTGCATTATAATGCAAGGTTTGTTTATCCCTTAAGGTCAATTTTAGGGTTCAGCTGTCCATCCGTCCATCTGTCAGTGGACTGTATTTTATGAACCGTAACGTAATAGGGACACAGTTGATATTTTTTAAAGAATATACCTAGAGGTTGGAAAAAAGTCATAGGCTGCCAACGATTTTGTAGCGTTACGCTCGTAGCAAATAACATGCGAAAAACCGTATGTAGCGAAAAGCGCCTATGAAACAAGCGCCCACCTAGCGGATTCCTGGCACTGAAAGTGAACGAAGGGATAGCTCAATTTGCTGAAAGGAAACATTATATTGTTTCTCCTAAGCAATAAAACTGCATTCACCGATGCAGTTTTACAAAAAAAAAACGATAGTAAGCTAAATTTAAGTTTAGATTGTTACTCTTTCGCTATTATTAGTTTGTCTCTGAGAGCGAAACAGGGAAATAAATTATAAATTTAGTTTATACCTATAACTAATTACATATAAGAAACACCATGTCGAAGAGCGGTGTTCCCTTAACACAAATATCTAGTACTTATACTTAAAAAGAGACACCAGCACAGTTATTGTAAATAAACCTAAGAAGATACTGAATAAATTTTAAAAAAAATCTCTAATTCATTGTAATAGACTTTTTTCCCGATCGTAATGTTAATTATTATTATTTAATAATACACTGTAGATACTCAAATATTATTAGTCCGAACCAAGCGCTTTGCATCTTCTTTTATAATGCGCACTTCTAAGGTTTGGAATTCTCTGCCGGCGTCTGTATTTCCGAGTTTATATAACCTAGACCTTTTTAAGGCACGAGTGAATAGGCATCTTCTGGGTGAGCTCGCTTCATCGTCGGCCTCATCTTTGCCCTCTGGCTAGATGCTGGCCAAGAGCAATCCCATTTTTATTAAAAAAACTCTTGGCGATCATATGTATATTCACAAATGACTGACTAGTCTCACTTCGTTCGTTTTGTTACAGCGACTCTCGAACTTTAAGAACCCTTATTGTGTAACTGTGGCATAATAGTACATTACGATACAAGGGTTGTAAAACAAAGAAAGGCCGATTTCGCACATTTTTGAGGGCCGAGCCGCAGGCGAGGGTCATAAATATGCGAGAGAGGGCTTTCTGTTTTACGACCCGTGTTTTGTACACAATTTTTTACACCACACCTTGCCAAAAAGCGCGTTTTTCCGCACGCTGCGCGTCCCAAGTGGAGACGTTGCCCAAGTGGAGACGTAAAATTGTGTGTCGTTATGTACTAATATCATGCAGATGTTTACAAGTTTCCGGGAGCGACAAGCAGGATCATTATGTGGGCGTTAGTTTCAAATCACCTTCGTCATATCGTCGTTTCAAATCGTCTTCGTGTTCACTATTTTGTCGAAGTGCATAAATTTTGAGGATGTTTTCAGTAATTGATGAATGACGGCCTGTTTAGCCTAGTTGGTAGTGACTCTGCCTCCGAAGCTGGAGGTCCCGGGTTCGAATCCCGGCCAGGGCATTTATTTGTGCATTTATCACGGATATTTGTTCTTGGGTCTTGGATGTTTTCTATGTATTTAAGTATGTATTTATCTATATAAGTATGTATATCGTCTTCTAGTACCCATAGTACAAGCTTTACTTAGTTTGGGACTAGGTCGATTTGTGTAAGATTGTCCCCCAATATTTATTTTATTTATTTATTTAATTAAGTATATGTATGGGACCGCTACCAACTAACTAAGTTACGCAGACACAAGCTGAGCCACCTACCATTTCAATTGTTGTTTTTGTACCTATACTACTGTTGTGCCTTTGTATTTTAGTTCTGGAAATGTAATAGGTATACAAACTGACTCTGAATAAAGGTCTTATTATTATTATTAACTCAGAAATGCCACAAAAAAGTCGATAATAGACGCGTCTTTATGCTTGAAACGCTCGAATAATAAATACTTCACAATCTGGGGTGTTATTCAAACACCGACTCGTTGTCACCTGTCACTTCACAAGTTCACACGTTACCCGCTGTGCTACCGCGAATTTCGAAAATCGAACTTCGTATCGTGCCGTCCCTTTCACTCTCGTGTTATACTCTATATGACGGAAAGGGACAGTACGATACGTAGTTCGATTTTCGAAGTTCGCGGTAGAACCCCCGTTTTTATACGGAAACTGTCAAAATTTGACACATGATATTTGACAGTTTCCATATAAAAACCACAGATATCAGAGTAAAGCAGATCCGCTCATTTAAGTTGAACAATTTTTGTACGTCTGATCTATTCTCACTAATGTACAAATCATAAAGTTTGAGAGAGTCAGACAAGTGACATCTGACACGTCTTCACCTGTCAGTGTCTCCGTCTTCATAACTGAAAATTGTACTGAACTGACGTTATGGTGTGTTAAGTTTATATGGGATTTAACATCCTGGTGTGCTCACAAATCGAGACGACTAGTTAACAGCCGAAAATGATTGTATTATCTGTCGCATTCTAACTCATTTTGGTGCACCATAAGGATTAAAGAGACAACTATATGGAAAATCATTTGGCTTAATACTGCGAGTTTGCTTTTCTCTGATGTCTGTGATAAAAACGGATGAGGTGTGAGATGACAGGTGAGGACGACTTGGTCTGTGAATAAGAGAACTGCTAAATTGGCGTGCGAGAGAAACAGAATTTTGACTTCTACATGGCCTTAAATGATCTGCAATGATATTTTAATGTGTATCAAATAAATCAGCTGTGTAACTAAATGACCAACTTTTGACACTGACTTACTATAAACATTATTATGAAACGTCGATGGGGCAATTTGTTTGTGTGGCCTTGGGCACGTAATGTAATAAGTGTATTAAGTTACTCAAACGACATATCATACCATGCCTCCAGACGTGTGTAATAGCCATGCAATATATAATAGTCCTATTACTGTACACTTTATTGGAATAAGTGAGAGATTATATGTCTTTCACTTATTCTTCATTGAACTTGACGTCTTTGTAAGTCGGCATTAGTTTAATTATTTTAAGTATACAATGGAATGTTGCAATTCAATCATCCACTACTGCGTCTCTTTGAGGGGTGCGTGTGAGCATTGTGGTATATAATATAGAGCAGACGTTTACCATATGTTTGCGCATGCCACTTGGGAAAAGTGAAATCAGTCTGTTTAGTCTGTGGCGGGTACCAATGGCGGTCAAATCAGTTAAAAAAAACCTTGTGCAATTTGTTATTGCAACAACCACTCCAGAAATAGTACATTACGATACAAGTGCAGAGAACAGGAAATTCGCAAAGAGTGGTGATAAACCGAAGGGAGTGTTTTAAATCGACACGAGTTGCGAATTACGTATCCGCACGTGTATCGTACAACGTTTTACAGTACATATGACTCTTTAAAGTTTCGACATATGCACGTAATCTGCTGATTACCGCACTCGTGCGGTAATGTAGCACCGTATGTACTGTAAAGATAATAAGAGCACAGGAATCACTTTGCACCGGTAAGGTTCCGGATATTTTAGCATAATTCAAATTATTCAATGTTATCTACTAAAATGTTTATGATACCATACGCGCCATAATGGCGGCAATTGAGAACATTTCAAATTTTTAAGTAGTATGAAATCTAAACTCATTTCGTTAATTTGGGAACAAGAAACCCCAAAATATATATATTTTTTATATTTTTATAGCCATTAGTTTTCTAAATATTCACGAAAATGTGAACAAAGCCCGTATCGTAGTAATGACGTCATTACTATGAAATTGTGACAGTCACAGCGGACAAAAAGAACAGCAGCTCACTTTCTTTAGTAAATTTGTCTTAGTAACAGTGCTTCTGTATGATTTGTTACGCTGTGACGCATTACTTGTCACTTACTCTCTTTTAGAATGAGGAACTTTTGAAATTGATTTATTTATATGAAATGGGGATATTTTCGAGAATTTAAAAATGTGGTTTTGCTTAACATTTTATCCTCTACTGGATTTCATCCGAAAAAAGCCTGCTTAAAAAAATTAAATGTTGCCAATTATTTCAAAGATGAATATAAGTGTAAGCAGTTTCTATCTAATTAGCAGCAAAAATTAGAAACAGCTGTTTTTTAAATTACGAGTAATCCTTAATCATTCAATCCTTTTTAAGTTCGTTCCATAGTAGACAAGAAATCCTTATAGTTTCGGCATATCCGTCCGAATGTCTGTCCATCCGCGGCCGAGCTCAGTAATCGGTACTATTAGAAAGCTGTAATTGAGCATAGGGAGGATATACATATATATATTACATATCAAAAACGATAGAATAAATTTTTTATTAGTACATTACTACAGAGGCCGGGACGGAAGAATTGCCGGCCGAAGACATATATAGACGGCCGATCAGAGCGAGGTCGGATAGGTCTGAGGCGGGCAACCCCATATTTCCCGCCGAGATATGTATAGTGCTTTTCTCAAACATGCAATTAAATAAACAACAAAAACTCTGACCTATCCGACCTCGCTTCGCTCGGCCGTCTATATATGTCTTCGGCCGGCAACCCCATATTTCTCGCCGTGGTATGTATAGTGCTTTTCTAAAACATGCAATGAAATAAACAACAAAAAAATCAAAGTTTTATTTTTAATACGCATAGTGGCAGAATGTCATGGTGCCTGTGCCACAATTTATGTGGAATTGAAATTAAAAAAGAGAACATTGCCTGCCTTGGCCTGCAAGATTTGTATGAAATTCCATTAAAGACCTCTTGTCCTAGCCGCACTTGAAACGTCATACTTCGCAAAAGAACATAACATCAATATTTCATTGCATGTTTGAGAAAAAATATTTTTTACGTCAGAACATTGTAGGTAGGCGCATTGGTCATTAAATACATAATATAAGTACTTGTACTATTATAACAATCTTAGTATCCTGAAGCCCGAAATAAAAGCATTTTTGAATTAAATGATTTAATAAGTATAGGTATTTCGGAATCTGAATTCAGAAAACTGTTGCATCTACCGCACGTTCGTATTCATTGACAAAACGAAAGACGGTGGTCTGATAGAAACCATCCGAAGTAGTTCCTTTTACTTAGTCCTTTAGTAGTTACTTTTCTCCAGACGGCTGGCTTATACCTTTTTTTTGTAACCAGGAAAAATCTTCGAAAGATTATGATATGTGAGATTCTTACTCACTAAAAAAACCTGGGGTGTTCGTCGCTCTACCTTTCGGCGGGGCCACGGGAACGCTTTAGCACACTTCCGCGACCCCGCCAGCAGCTGCCTACGAGTAGCCCAACGTATTAGCATTGCTATACAACGTGGCAACGCGGCCAGCCTCCTGGGCACCTTACGCCCTGGCGCCGACCTGGCTCAAGTTTTTTATTTGTAGTATTACTGTTTTTTTTAATTTATCTAGCCTTAGTTTTTTTTAATATTTCTTTCGTTATTACTATTCTTGTAAATACTGTAAATAAAAGGTTTTAACCGAATATACATAATACATTTGTTATGATGACATACTCCAAAAGTTATATCGTTTATCGACACACATACCATAAACCCGCTAAAATACGTTCATAAGCTGGCAGCATTATATCAATAAGATTTATAAAAATAATTTACTAATCTCTGGCTGTAGGTTATTTCGTGCGTATTTTCATCAGGATATATATTTTGATGAAGTATTGACTTTTAAATTATCATTCATTTTAGTTTGTCTAAGTAAAAATAATTTTAAAGAAACTAGAACCGACTTCAATCGGGGAGGTCGGTGAAAGATTATACTTAGATGGTGCACTCTTAGATTCCATACAATGAAATAAGTATGTTTATAATGGTAGAAGACTAAGTACCCTCAATTCCTCATGGAATCCTCCATCAGAACTCAAGCTTGACAAAAATGTGTCTTGTGAAAACCTAGCTTGCTTGACAAATATAACGAAGAGAACAAATCGCCAAACGGGAACTATGCGTCGTTCCGAGTTCCATTCTGATCATCATCAGCAGTTCCACTTTATCAAATGTCACTTTTTGAATGAAAATGCTTGATTAGTTCATGAAAATACTAAAATCACCATATGTGTGCCTTTCACATTTGAGGAGTTCCCTCGATTCCTCATGGATCCCAACATCAGAACTCGAGCATGACAAAAATTAATCGTGAAAATAGAACTTGCTTAACAAACACAGCTAGGAGGACAAATCGCCAAACGTGAACTTTTCGTCGTTGGAGAGTTCTGTCCTGATCATCATCAGCAGTTCCATTTCATCAAATGTCACATTTTTGTATGAAAATGCTTGATTTGTTGATAAAAACACAAAAATCACTATATGTTTGCCTTAAAGCTCGATTCCTCATGGATCCCATCATCAGAACTGCGTTTTGATAAAAACGGGACCAACTTGGATATATATACTTACAATCAAAAAAAGAATTTTCAAAATCGGTTCAGAAATGACGGTAGGCGACTGAGTTCTGGAGTAACAAATATAAAAAAAAAACAGCAACAACATACAACCGAATTGATCACCCCCTCCTTTGAAATCTTGAATTCGGTTAAAAATATGCGCCTGCGTGGTGCGTAGAATGTACGCCAGTGAAATGCGCGCGCATATATCGTTGCCTGTATCTTTACGCGTAGTTTAAAAACAGACTGAAATAATAACGGGTGCGAAACCCATGCACATTATCCGCTCCCCTATCACGCATGAGCATTTTTTTTTTGTATCCTTGACAAGAGTTCAAATTTGCCGCCATTGCAAGATTTGCAAGTGTGCCGTGAAAAATAATGTACTTTTATATTTTGGTGAATAAGATTTTTTATTTATGAAAAAGTGGCCAAGTGTTTATTGGGCCACGCGGCACGCGCAATCTGGGGTTCCGTAGCTGTCCACCACATTATATGCGGATTTGAAATGTCACATATAAGTTGTTATTATTATTATAAATAAATATTGTTTCTGTCTCATCACCATTATTAGCGACAGTTTTTTTTTTTTATACTACACAGCCCGGCTAGTATGATAACTTATACCGTCACGTTCTATGGCCAAAATGTACTGAAACGTCACATAAAACGTGACGGTATAAGCTATCATACTAGCCGGGCAGGTATCGGTCTCAATGCAGGTCACTATGTACAGTATCTGAACAAAAGACGGTATATCTACACATGACCCTACCCTACAGAGGGTATAGACGTATAGACATATTATAAAATAAAGTCCCCCGCCGTTTTGTTTTAGGTGCGACAGCTATTTTTCCATCGCTATGTGTATTTAAAAATCTTTATCGTACAAAGCAAAAATAAATTGAAGTTATGTTTTCCGAACGCAATATTGCTTTCATTTTTTTTGTATTTAATCATGCTATAATTACATATAAATGTTTATATAAAGTACATCACGAAACCGAGTAGGTTTGTTTTGATGTACGTAGATTCCAGCGCAACATATCGTAATGTTCATAACAAATTAAGATTAAGAGTAGTTACATGCAAAATACATAATACTAGTACCTACACAATAAAAAGGTGTTAGGTAAGCTATCGATTACTTATTACTTATAATTTTATTTTTCATTGATGCCGCATAGCCTTATTTTTTTTTTAATTAACTACTATTACCTTAACCTTAATGCTTATAACGACCACCGTATATTTTAACCTCATCCATTGTCAAAAAACTGCTTTTAATGACCTGTAAAGACAGTGCCGGCCGACCTTTACTTCTTTTGGGCAACTTTCGAGCTATACTTGATTTTAATCGATTGTCGATTTACCACGATAAAAGGGCATAAGTACTTAAAGCTATTTATTTTAATTATATTTAAGATCCTTTTAAACTGGCAAGGTTGGCGGTCTCGCTTCAAAATTATAGGAAGTTAAAACAATTATGTTTACGGATTTATCGAGATATACATTTTGGTAAAAATAGCTTTTCGCTGAGTGACATGGCCTTTATGGTAAAGGCAGACTTTATTGATGAATTCATTTTGCCTGCACTTAAAAGAACTCACGAATGCGAAATGAAATCAATTTTGTGTGCGAAATTAGTTTGCCTTTGAGTGACAAATATTTTAATATCATCATCATCCTGGGGTGTTATTCACAAACTGACTTGTCCTCACCTCACACCTCACCCGTTTTTATATGGAAACGGTCAAAATTTGACAAATGACATGTTTCCATATAAAAACGGCTGAGGTGAGAAGGAAATAATCGTATGGCATTTTATTTTTCAAACCGTCAGATCTTCGAGAAAACGGTCGCCAGTTTTGTTGCACTTTTAGCACCACCCAGGCGTCACGTGTAGTATAGGTAACGGTCGGTACTCCCTACCCTACGGATATGGTGCAACTTTGACCCCCCTTGTCAAGTGAGCGGGCAACTTGACTGTTAGAAGTTCTCAAGCCTCCAAAAGGCCTCTAACTTGGCTTAACGACTGCTATCATAAACCGCCGGGATCGACGGCTTAACCTCGCTCGGCTTCGGCTTACATTTCCGACGAACACTATCATGATAGTAGCTAGGCAGGTGCAATCACATTTTTATTGGCATGATGTCATATGTAACTTTTTTTATTGAGGAATCAGTTACGTCCTTGCTTTGAGAATGAGTCCAGACCTCCATTGTCTGGTGTCGCAACAATTGCTTACTTGTATTGCATTGTATGTTGCACGTTATATTACATATTGCCGATATTGTGTTGGGCAAAGGGCTGTTTACCTAACAAGTGTGGTAATAGAAAAAACTACGCGTATTGAAAAGAAAATTAACTTGTTCATGTCGCGTTCACGAGATTGAGAGTGCTAAAAACGGTGAGGTTCCAGTACTGGACGCTGACCAAAATTTTGACTCCTTTAATCGTAATTTAATACATGGCAATACCTAAAGGTGGACTGCAATGGGTGGTCAATTATTAGAATGAAGTTATCAATCGTTGAGTACCTTAACTATTTTGTATTTGGTAACGAAATATGTATTTTAGTGGGCTATACCAAAATTGTACCAACGGAACACTTATGCGATGTCTTTCAGTCTGCTTAACATAGTTACAGTCGCGGAATGAAAACTTTCGTCTCTTTTCAACTCTATTTTAATGCCATTAAAGTCGAAAAGAACAAACTTTTTCATTCCGTGACTATACCATTTATTAATTTTGATAATTATTTACGATAGGATACGATATTTGACAGTTTTCCAAACCCCAATAACAACACAATGCTTTACAGCGCCACTGTACTTCTGTTATTCACAATTCATTTTGTGTGAATAAGTGACGATCTAACATTCACATTTGTCCGCAGTGGAAGACGCGAGCGGCCGCTACACCGCCATGTTCTACTGGGGGAACAACTATTGGACCGGCTCTGCGGAGCTCTGCCACGTGCTGAACGAGCGACACGCCGTCTCCAAGCACAGGAACAGTAAGTGAACAAGCTCGTCCACAGTTGAAGACGCGAGCGGCCGCTACACCGCCATGTTATACTGGGGGAACAACTATTGGACCGACTTTGCGGAGCTCTGCCACGTGCTGAACGAGCGACACGCCGTCTCCAAGCACAGGAACAGTAAGTGAACAAGCTCGTCCACAGTTGAAGACGCGAGCGGCCGCTACAGCGCCATGGTTCCAAGCACAGGAACAGTAAGTGAACGTGAAGTGAACAGTCCGTTTACAGTTGAAGACGCGAGTGGCCTTTACACCACCATGTTCTACTAGGAGAACAACTTATGGACCGACTCTGCCACGTGCTGAATGAGTGACACGCCGCCTCCAAGCACAGGAACAGTAAGTGAACAGTCCTTTTACAGTTGAAGACGCGAGCGGCCGCTACACCACCATGTTCTACTGGGGGAACAACTTTTGGATCGGCTCTACCACGTGCTGAACGAGCGACACGCCGTCTCCAAGCACAGAAACAGTAAGTGAACAAGTCCTCCACACACAGACCATCCACATTAGAAGACGCGAGCGGCCGGTACACCGCCATGTCCTACTAGGCCTCCTGGGGGAACAACTATGGTACTGGTTCTGGTGAGCTCTGCCGCGTGCTGAACGAACGACCCGCCGTGGTTCCAAGCACAGGAACAGTAAGTGAACAAGTTCGTCCATAGTGGATGCAAGAGGAACAATTATCAAACCAACTCTGTGGAGATTTGCCATACACGCCACGTGGTTGACAGTGCAACACAGTAAGTGACAAATTGTTCAAACACTATCTGTATTAAAAATGCATAAAAATTGATATAAGTAGGTTAATATTTAGGCATAATCTAACCTGACCTCAAATTTGTTTATTTTTTGTTTCTACGGGAGTGAAGGCATATAACTTAAAATAGTACATTACGATACAAGTGCAGAGAACAGGAAATTCGCAACGAGTGGTGATAAATTGAAACACGACCGAAGGGAGTGTTTTAAATCGACACGTGTTGCGAATTACCTGTTCGCACGTATATCGTACAACGTTTTACAGTACATATGGCTCTTTAAAGTTTCGATATATGCACGTAATCTGCTGATTACCGCACTCGTGCGGTAATGTAGCACCATATGTACTGTAAAGGATATTATCCATTTGAAATCGCAACAAGTAAGACGCGTTACTGTGTCGATATGGTTACTCTATGTGGTCTATGTGACAAACAAGGAAGGCATAACTCGAGTTATTTTGCCATCAAACAATAAATAGTATAGACTTTAGTACTAACCTAGGTATTCTGCGGTCATAGTCATTCAGTCGTAACGTCGTTGAGTAACAAACTGACAGACTTTCACATTATTAATGATTTATTTATCTGTTTGGCACTGCTTAATGTTATGGCTATAGCCCCATCAAATTACACGAAACTCCCGCGCAGAGAATCGTCGTATTGTGCTTGAGCCCTTCCGTGTGATGACAAGGCTTGGGACGTTTGTGTGCATACCGTGGTTCAAGAGTCATAGACAGCTGGAGACGTGTACGGGTCCTTCACTCTCAACACAGCGCATCCCCAAGGCAATAAAGGGTCGGTAACGCATTTGTGTCGCAGTCTCAAGTGTCCATAGGCGACGGTGTCTGCTTGCCATCAGACAGGCCGTAACCTTGTATGCCACCGTCGTTGTATCATCATCATCCTCCTAGCGTTATTCCCAGTACAGTTGCATCCTGAAGGATGCCTGGGGTCCGCTACCTAATCCCAAGAATTGGCGTAGGCACTAGTTTTTACGGAAGCGACTGCGATCTGACCTTCCAACCCGAGGGGGAAATCAGATTGGGATTAGGCTTGTCAAGTGAGTGGGCAACTTGACTGTTAGAAGTTCTCAAGCCGCCCGGAGGCCTCTAACTTGGCTTAACGACTGCTATCATAGACAGCAACCGGGATCAACGGCTTAAAGTGCCTTCCAAAAGCACGGGAGCGCTCAGTTACTAACCACTCAAAGGGGTCACACATCCAAGACATTGCTTAACCTCACATACCGCGCCGCTGGGCCACGAGCGCTCCTCACCGTCGTTGTATAAAAAAGAGTTTTATTAGAAATCTTTATATCAATTTTAAAGGCCTACCTATTCTAGATACCCCGTCACACTGTGGATTGAAAATTTAGTTTTCACCCCCCGGTTACATATGAATATGGAGTGCCCCCTATAATTTAATATTTTTCGTAATTTTACATCACTGTTATGTAGCGATTCATAGAATGCACCTTCCTACCAAATTTCATAATTGTAATACCTATTGTCTCCTAGTTAATCGGCTGTGACATACGGACGGACGGACAGACATGACGAAACTTTAAGGGTTCCATTTTCGCCATTTGGTTACGGATTCTACGGAACCCTAACAATAAGAAACTTTTCCATACATTTGCTTGAAAACTTGTTAGTGTCGTTTAGTCCCGAGATTCTCCGCTAGATGTCTCTGGCTGTACATTAGATGGCGCTATCGTTTGGTTTACGTAGTTTCTTTAGGTTCCAGGCGAGGCGTCCAGCCGGGAATATACATATTTACCTATTAATTAATAATTTTTGCAAGTCCACTCTCCTGTAACGGCAGGAAAAGTGCGACCTAAAATCATCATCATTACACGGTTTTCTTACCGATAGCACATCCATTGAAAAAGGATGGGTGTTACGGTAATACAGTTAGGTATCTAATTTTTTTATATACATTATTGATAAAGATAAAAACCAGCTAAGTGCGAGTCGGACTCGCGCACGAAGGGTTCCGTACAAAATTAGACACTTTGTTATAACCTTTTTTAATTTTATTTAAATAATAATGTTTTTTTTAACAGTAATAATAATAAATAATAAAACCATTTATTTCAGACTCAAAGCATCCATATTTGTTAGTACATTACAGACTTACAGAGAAACAATTAAGTAGTACGTGTTAGTATTATAAAATTATTAAAAAATGTTCAACATTTAAAAAACTGCCATTAGAATTTGAACCCTCTTGCTTAAACATTGTAATAACATTAAAAAATATTAAGTAGAAATTTGGTCAAGTGCGAGTCGGATTTTAGTTTGCCCATACATTTTGAGACCCAGCGCCTGATGAAGGCAACGACCAACTTCTTAATTTTTTTTATGGGAGCTCCTTTAAATATTTATTTTATATTGTTTTCAGTATTTGTTATTATAGCGGCAACAGAAATTCATCATCTATGAAAATTTCAACTGTCTAGCTATCACGGTTCATGAGATACAGCCTGGTGACAGACGGACAGGCGGACGGACGGACGGACAGCGGAGTCTTAGTAATAGGGTCCCGTTTTACTCTTTGGGTACGGAACCCGAAAAAGCGCTTCTCGCCAGGCGAACATTCCACCCCGTAAGGGCAACAAAACTAGGTAGTCGTAAGCAGAGCTGCTGCCGCGAAACGAAAACGAACGAAGTTCGAATATCTCCATATGTATCGTTCGAATATCCAAATGCGACAGAGAGGGAGATATTCGAACTTCGTTCGTTTTCGTTTCGCGGTAGCAGCTTAGGGCGCGACCGACGTAAAGAAGCAAAGCTATTGTCTATTGGCTATGTGCACGTCTGAAACGTCAAACGTCAAAGGTCCCGAGACCATGTCAAAACTCAGAGATGTCAAATAATGACACATGAATATTTTATTTACTTTAACAAACGAGAAAGACCCCGTATTGGAAATTATACTGAAATAAATAAGAGAATAAATAAATAGATACAAAAGAAACGAATCGTAGGAAACCGTTAAGAAACCAATAGAAAACGTGAAAGTAAATTTGACAGTGGTCCCCGGTAAGTGCACATTTCTGCCATGGTGTGCGCTACGATCGCCTTGCTTACCCCCGCCACCTACTTCGCACATAGCCAATACCGTCAGTCTACACCGCCACGTGGAATGGCTTAGTCGAGGTGGCATAAAAATATCTTTTCATTATATTTTTTTTTGTTTTTTAGATTTCCGTACCCAAAGGGTAAAATGGGACCCTATTACTAAGACTCCGCTGTCCGTCCGTCTGTCTGATGTCTGTCTTTCTGTCTGTCCGTCTGTCACCAGGCTGTATCTCATGAACCGTGTGATGCATGCATATAGTTAGACACTTGAAATTTTCACAGATGATGTTTCTGTTGCCGCTATAGAACAACAAGTACTAAAAACCAAATAAAATAAATATTTAAGGGAGCTCTACACAAAAAAAATTAAAAAATTGCTCGTTGTGTGGTCATCGGGCGTTGGGTCTCAAAATGTATGGGAAAACTAAAATCCGACTCGCACTTGACCAAAATTCTACTTGATATTATTTAACTTTCTTATTACTGATAAAAAAATTAAAAAGAGTTTTATTATTTATATTTAATTAAAAAAAGATTATAATAAATCGCTAATGCTGTATTGATAATTGTACGAAACCCTTCGTGCGGGAGTCCGACTCACACTTGGCTGGTTTTTTAGGGTTCCGTGGTCAACTAGGAACCTTAACCTTATAGTTTCGCCATGTCCGTCTGTCTGTCTGTCTGTACGAGGCTTTGCTCTGAGATTGTTACTCATAGTGCTAGTTAGTAGCAACTTGGTATGGATACGAGTAGGTATATAAATCAATAAAACTGACAAAGTCGTAAAATAAAATCTGAAACATTTTTAAGGGGACCCCACTTTACGTGATGAATTTTGTTTTTGCTTCAACCCTATGGCCACACCATAGGGTTCATCAACATGTTATTGATAAAGTGAATATTTTCGGAAATAATCTTACTGCGGACTCTTAAGGCGCAGGGTAGGGCAAGCCATTCTCCATACAAAGGTTGTGCAAGTTTTTTGCGTTAGTTTTGGCACTACAGCATTAAATTTTATTTTTTGTTGGTACTAATTGGATATACACAGAACTTGATGTTGAAATTTTACATTATTAAAAAAAAAAAGAAAAAAATACAAAAAATAATTAAAATTAAAAAAGAAAAACATCAAGACATAGCTAACAAAAAATAAGCATATGGACCAAAAATAGTAACTGGAGTGCAAACACAAACGAAGAAAAACCTGCACAAAGTTTGTATGGAAAGAGCTTGCCCACCCCTTCGCCTTAAGTTACGGTACAGTCAACAGCAGAAGTAACTACTTTTCAAATTAAACGGTTTTTTTTTTTAAAGTAGTGCTCCGAGCAGGAATCGAACTTGCGAAATCTGGCATATGCGGAAAATCGCTCTAGCCACTGAGCTATCGGAACCAATCAAGATCAGGCACCAAAACCTTCACTAGTTCTAGTTCCCTCTTACAACGCCTTAGGGGGGCGTGGCTAGTGCGATTGGCCGCGTATGCCAGATGTCGCAGGTTCGAATCCTGCTCGGAACCCCAATTTTTTTTCTTTTTTTTCCCTTTAATTAGTAGTTTAGAATTTTCGTTAGCCGCGTTACTGCTTAATCCAAAAAAATATTCTAGCAGAAGTAGATGATCATTTTAGTATAGTACGGCTCTTCCGAGGTGAATTTTTCGCTTCGAGCCTTAATCTTTCAAACAAAGGCCATTGTCTCTATTATCGCAAAGCCGCTAGCTAATAGTTAGCACGTGCCAGTACAACATTCATATTGAAAAACAACTGATATTCTAGATATTACGTTTTGGTAGTGCAGGACGATAGACCGCACTACCAAAACAGTGACATTAAATTTGAACCTTAATACTATGACGATACCGGTTGTTTTTCAATATGAATGTTGTACTGGCACGTGCTAACTAGGTAGCTAGCGGCTTTGCGATAATAGAGACAATGGCCTTTGTTTGAAAGATTAAGGCTCGAAGCGAAAAATTCACCTCGGAAGAGCCGTACTACCTTGTCACTATCACTGCATTGACGCATCCCAACTGCCAGAGTATTGTTACATTAATGCGACAAAGTACTAAAATTATCATCTACATTTGCTGCATAGTACGGTTGAGTGGATGTGACCGCACGTGGCTAGGGGCGCCTAAATGCCGAATGAGAAAACAGTCAAGGGAATAGGTAACATTTTGAAGGCTCCTTTTGAGCGGCGCGGAATGTACCGCTCCACCCTAATCTAGGTCACAGTAGCTTGAGGCAGTATCTCAACTAGAGTCTCTTAAGACCTTTAGGGACCTGCGGCTGCGTTCCGTTGGAGCAATAGTGGGGCAGGGTTTGTGACCGAAAAAATACCGAGATGCCCTTAATGCATTGATGGACAGTAGACGCCTATAGGCGTTATTCTATTGTGTCTGGAATAGTGTCCATCAAAGTGTTACGAGGGCGCAGTACGCTCGGTGTGGCTCGGTTCTCCAAACAAACGTATTTACGCTCTCATTTTAAAACGCCATTCTAGAATAACATGAAACTTTGTATACACAATAGGATCCGGGATATCTAGGTCGTAAATTAGATTTTGTTGCCAGAAATTGTCAAAGAA
Organism: Notocelia uddmanniana; assembly: GCA_905163555.1. Taxonomy (NCBI): domain Eukaryota; kingdom Metazoa; phylum Arthropoda; class Insecta; order Lepidoptera; family Tortricidae; genus Notocelia; species Notocelia uddmanniana. Next base: position 5,031,359 of record LR991052.1, read on the forward strand.
AAAAAATTCAACGGTTTTTTGAACTTTTTACGGCTTGTATGAAAACCTTAATATAATCGCTGTATTTTTTCTCCATTATAATTTCAAGCAACAGAAACTAATTTCCGACCTAGATATGCCGAATCCCATCGTGTATACAAAGTTTCATCTTATTCTAGCATGGCGTTTTAAAATGAGAGCCTAAATACGTTTGTATGGAGAACCGAGCGTACTGCGCACTCTTAAGTTTACTGTAATGACGTGTGTCCGTGTGGTTGCGCCAAATCGGACGTTTGTATGGATTTGTTAACCTGCTATATGGTATATTTTTACTGTGTCTAGGGGCCCGGTTTCTGAGTATAAAGTACTATAAAATACAAAATGCCAAACTATTTTGACGGGATGGTGACCCGTGATCGTCCTAAAGCTCCATTGAAAATCGGAGCGCTCGTGGCCCAGCGGCGCTCGCGTACCGGGTGCGGTATGCGAGGTTAAGCAACGTGGGGTCAGGTCAGTTCTTGGATGGGTGACCGCTTTGAGTTGTACCAACTGGGCGCTCCCGTGCTTTGGAAGGCACGTTAAGCCTTTAATCCCGGTTGCTGTCTACGACAGCAGTAGTTAGGCCAGGTTCGAGGCCTTCGGGCGGCTTGAGAACTTCTAACAGTCAAGTCGCCCACTCACTTGACAAAGGAGGTCGAAGTTGCACTACGTCTTACGTATAATTTGAGGAGTTCCTTCGATTTAGCCTTACTTACCCTATCCTCTTGGTATATAATTTGAGGAGTTCCCTAGATCTTTTCCAAGATCCTGTCATCAGATCCAGACTTGGTGACAATGGGACCAACAAGAAAAAATACCCTTTCAAACAAAAAAAGAATTTTTGAAATCGGTCCACTAGTCTCCGAGTAATCGGTGAACATACATAAAAAATATATTCCGACGAATTGAGAAGAAGACCTTCCTTTTTTAGAAGTCGGTTAAAAATACTCATGATCTTAAATCCGTATATGACCCATTTAATCTAAGAATGCATTTCGAAGTACCGTCGCGCTCTTTCATTTAGAGACCGATTTCGCAATTATTTTTCTTTGAATCTCACTATACAGTTTGACAGGATTGTCAACCTTAAGGGGCTCCCAAATTAAAGTCATTGATGGCACCTACCTTACAAATGTTGCATGTTTTAAAACTTGGTAGTTTTGTGTGAGATGAAACCTTAGGACCCCACACACAAGGTACTTTGTCCTCATTCCAAAATACAGCTTTCTAGTTGACTTCTGGAGAGCTATATCAATAAATCTTTATTTTAAGTAGACTTTGCCTCCTTGTGCGTGTTCTATCGCTTGTATTGGTTGTGCTCCGAAGAACTATTCGATATGCCCACGGCCGCTTTCTATCATCGCACTGTTCGCCGTCGCCAGGGTATTCATCCTCACACCTTAGAATCTAAATGGTTACGTACGGTACAGTTTCAGAGGAATTTCCTCCCTCGGACGCTCCAGTTGTGGAATGAGCTATGCCGAGGTTTTCCCGAGGAACTACGGAACTACAGTATTGGCATTCATCAAGAAACGAGTGTATAGTTTTTTAAAGGGTCGGCAACGCGCATTTGGCACCCCTGGAGTTGTGCCTACAACTCCATAAGCTGCGGTGACCGTTTACAATCAGGCTGACCGTACGCTTGTTTGCCACCGACGTGGTATAAAGAAACATGAAACACAATAAAACTTGAAAAAATTGTAATCTAGTATGACAGAACAGTGCAAACACCGGCCAAGGTCCCTGTATAATTGTCAAATTTTCATTTTGTTATCAGCGGGTTTCTGTCTGATGGAATCAAATAGAGTATAAAGAAACATTGAAACCACATTTTAAATTCTCGAAAATATATAATTTTTATAATAAAATCAATAGTACCTAATTCTAAAAGAGAGTAAGTAAGTGACAATGTTACGAAGGGCAGGAAGGCGTCACAGCTTAAAAAATCTCACAAAAACAGTTTTATTAAGGCAAATTTTCTGAAGTACTACTACTTCTATTTGTACACTGTGACTGTCACAATTCAGCCTGGCGTCGTCCTATTAACGATGGCAGGCTTTCTTCACATCTCCGTTAATATCTTGATATGTAGAATATTTATAAAATATATAACTAGTGGCTCTGTCAGCTGTAGACATCGCAATTTTTTTTAATTACAAAATTTCCAAAAACTGACTACAAAAATATCTCTATATTTATCGAACCCGCTCACAAAATTTCACGAGAATCGGTTGAGAAATGCGACCTGTAGAGGAGAACATCCGGACAGACAGACAGACATACGATAGAATTTTTGTCGAAAGCTGAATCGGAGAAGCTTCGCTTGCTTCGCTCGCTCAGTCTAAAAATTGTTTTAGTAATTGTTAACAAATTAACCAAATGAGTTAAGATTTCATGCTACTTCGAAATTTGAAAAATGAAATATCAATTCTAGCCGCATATCCGTGAGGCAAAGTACGTGCGCGCGTTGAATTCTTTTATATTGCATGCGCACGCGCAGTGTTGCGCTACGATTACCTATTATTGTATTAAGCCGGAATAATATTTTTCAGAAATTCAGTACGGTTAGATTCATATTTTTTTAATGCACTCTGACGTGACAGCTCATACCGCGTCAGGCGTCAGAGAGCGTCACGTCAGATTAGTGTGACTCCGCCTTTACTCCTAAACTACCTTAACTCGGATGTTTCTGTGGTGAGCATAAACGTTTATTCCTGAGACTTGGCTGTTTTCTATGTATTTAAGTATACATATATCTATTAAATATATCGTCGTCTAGTACCCAAAACGACTAGTTCAATATGTGAACAAAATGCCCTATCAGTTTTATTATTATTGATTTATTAGTTATTACTCGTATACTTGAAAACATGGAATCAACGAATGAATTTGTTTCAGAGAGCGGATCCCAGATCTTCGCAGACTGGCGAGAGGACGTCTCTATGACGGGCCTCGGGCCGCCATTCGACGCTGCCTTCTATAACGTGCGTCTATCCGCCTCCGCCGACGACCCCGACATCATCAAGACTGTGAGTGTTTCGTCATCATTATATCAACCGAGGGACGTCCACTGCTGGACATTGGTCTACCCTAAAGGTCTGCCACAATAAGCGGTCCTCGCTACCAGCGACTTTTGAATATAATTTTAAAAATAAAAAATAGTCAGACAATTGATGAATCGCGTGTCAAAAGCCTCAGTATCGCCAGTTTCATCATCACGTTATATAGAGAGAGGGAACGGGCCGTATGAGTTGGGGATTTTACACCTTTAAATTGACAACATTTCAAATTTCCAAATAGCATGAAATGTTGACTCATGTCGTTGATTTTTAACAAGAAACCCAAAAATATATTTTTTATATTTATATTAGTTTTCAAAATATTCACAAAAATGTGAAGAATCATCATATCATCGTCTATATGACGTCACAAGGCTGAATTGTGACAGTCACAACGCACAAAAAGAACAGCTGTACACTTTCTTTAGTTACCCCTCCTTAGTAATAGTGCTTCTGTATCTTATTTTCCATTTATTCGAGTAACTTGGTAAATCGCATAGATAGATAGATAGATTCATTTATTTCTCTTAGAAAATAACATTATTATTTTACATCAAAAATAAAATGGATTCACTAAAAGATCGTCTATAGGTATAATAATTTGAGAATTTAAAAACAATATAATTGAAAAATAAGAAATGTCACATGTGAATGGAATAAAATAAAAAATGTCTTAAAAGTAGGTATACATGACTAGGATATCCTAGGTAATGTCTAATCAAAATAATAAAAGGATAATAAAACTAAATAATGTCAAAAAGGTACAATGTCAGAATATCAACAGAATAATAAAAATGGTAAATGTCAAAATAATATAAAAACACAATAATAATAGTTAAATAATAATCAATCATTAAATTCATTAAATAGTTCTTTGTTATATTCCTTTACGGAATATAACGGTTTAGAGGATAAAAATTTCTTAAGTCGGTGCCCAAATTTATCGTCAGTGGTTTCATTTCTGAGACTGGTGGGTAGGCATTTTGATTGATTGATTGATTGATAAAACGCCGGGCATACACATAACAATCAAGTAAAAACTAAACTAACTTACTTTACCCAGTCATAAAAAGAAGACCCTCATCCAGTAGTTCCGTCTGCGGCATGGAACCCATAACGCTGGCGGCGTTACCTCTCTGTATTGCTAAATAAATACGTTGTGAGAGTTAAGTGCCAGCCCTATCGCCCCCTGAAGCGACGACGAGACATTTACCCATTGCCTTCATAAAAGTTTCCATGTCAGCTGACCAGGGACCCAATGTTTCCACCGCAAGCGCCGCGAAAGAGTATTTGCGGCGCTTCAACACCTGGGCCTGGTCAGCTGCAGCGCCGGCTTCTGTATGATTTTGTTCGCTGTCACTTACTCTCTTTTAGAATGGGAACTTTTGTTATTGATTTTCGTATATGAAATTGGGATATTTTCGTAAATTTAAATATGTAGTTAAATTTTATCCTTTATTTGATTACATCGGAAAATAAAGCTGTTTAAAAAATTTAAATGTTGTCAATTGCTTCGCAGGTATATTGTATATCCCTTCGAAACCGGCTAACACAATCGTGCGGGTTGATTACAATTGTCAAATCAAATTTTTTGTCTATATATTTTATTTTACATCAGTACAGTGGTGTTTACCGGTGGATTTCCCGGTCTGAAAGGAGTAGGTGGAAACTGCTACTTTAGTCCCAAAATCCTTCACTCTCCCGTTCCAGCGGCGCACGCTCCACCTCGGCCTCTGCCTGCCGGCCTCGTGCTCCCGCGAGGCCGTCGGGGCCCTCGTGCAGGCCTCGAAGGCCCCGCTGCTGCGGCTCAAGGTCACCGCCGTCCGATCCCCCGACCACGGCGGCTACAATTTTGTGGAGGACAAGACTTTCCAAGTGTTATTGTAAGTGTGTTTGCCTTATTTATTTAGATTGGGTCTTATAAATATGGCCGTAAGCGTACACACTGCAGCGGCCTGCGGTGGCACCCGCGGCGCCGGCTAGTTGTACACTTAATCAACGAGACAAGGGAGGTGGGGGAGGTGGACAAGGCCGAGTATGTCTTGTACCTATAAGATTGCCGTAGTGTACAACTAGGCCGTGGTGCCACCGAAGGCCGCTCCAGTGTGTGACACGCTTTAAACGTTAACTTATACCTTTTTTTCTCTGGGGACCGCAGGGACAGTGCAGAGGTTATGTCGGACTTGCACTGGCTAAAAACCCCCGCAATGGTCCTCTTCAGCTCGTTTTGAATAGCTATGGAATCGCCTCCGGAACGCACCAGTGCCGCCCTCTGTGGTTCCCACCATCTGTTTTTATGGACGATCCCAGCCCCCAACTGCGACCGTCTTAGACTCCAGGGACTTTTAATCGCCTTGTACGACAGGCAGTCGATACCGTAGCCGTATTCTATGCCCGGGCTACAGGGCGGTATAGTTTGTGGTTTGACCATAGAGTAAGTAGAATGAAGCGCATCTCAATTAACGATCCTCAACGGTACCCCAAGTTCAATAAAACAGGCATATATCTACCTAATTGCAATAAATTCGCGAAGGTTACTTGTTACTTGTTGTGTAGGGGACGCCCGGCCGGAAACAGGCGGGCTATCGATCGCTTGTCGGGATCATTCGCGAAGGTTACAATTTTCCTATTACAAAATAATACAACATTATAAGCGTCCGTACAGTACATATGTTTCGCAATGTTGCGTATAATTTACAAAACTGAGATCATTACCACATCTCGTAATGTTGTTTCGACATCCAATTATACCTTGGCTCTTGTCCCAGGAAATTAAAGTCCAAGTTTGCGTGGCATTTTCGTTTATAGCGTTTGTAAACAAGTTTTAATGTGTTACTCCGGTCTGAATTACGACAGTTGGTCTAGAATAGGTTATTTGAACCGGGAAATAGAATTTCTAAAATAATTGTTGTCGAATAAACTATTATGTATCTAAATTATAATAGAAATAATATTAAGTTCATGCAAAACAAGTTTATACCCGATACCCGTGATTCTCTGAACTCAGTGAACTCAAGTTCCAAGTCCGATACAAATTCCTACGCCCCAATTTAATTCCCTTGGAGGATAAATTACCGGATAAGAAGTACGAGTACATGTACCCATCCTATATTTTATTGCTGGTTATAAACTATATACATATGTGTATCATACAAACATTTATAGAATACTGAACTCATGGACTTTTGGCTTCGCCATAGCCAAACCCACGCCAATTTTGCGTTTTTTTCTAGTAAAAATACGGTATATCTATACCTCTTTATACACCTTACTGTACCGCCAGTGTTTTGCAAAGAACACGGCCAAATATAATACGTACATATTTGGATAAGATAATACTATCCAGACCCTTTTATTTTATGGGAAGCCTGCGCTTAAAATACGGAAGCCACGGGTAGAACATAGTAAAAAAATTAATATACTTATGTCCTCACTCCTCGATAAGTAAGTGCAGAGCAAAGACTACTTGGTGCAGAGGAAACGATCCGTCAATGTCAAAAACATAAATTTCAAGCGAAAACTTGACAGTTTGTCAAGAGGTGACCGACCCATGAAAGGACACGTCGAAGGTGCATTTTAATTATCTTCTGTCATCTTTTTAGGGTTCCGAACCAAAAAGTTAATAAAGGAACCCTGATATTGCGACTCAGCCTGTTCGTATCTCACAAATAAAAACAAAATCAAATTTTTTATTGCACATATAATGTGAAATGCTATAGATTTAAATTTTTTGAATAGTTGTACGTAATGTACCCAAGGCCAAACCAAGTATAAAAAGAAAATTAAATATTTTATATAAAAAATGGCCGATATGAGGGGGGATAAAAATTCAAGTTTTGTTACAAGGTCAAGTGGGATTATTATATGAAAGGGCTAGAGCAAGCGTGGTGGGTCGCCCTCCAACCAGGTGGTGAGACGACGTACTATGTCGGAGGGTGGGAAGTGACTGGATGTGTAAAGCAGAGGACCACACTTTGTGGTACTTGGGAGAGGCCTATGTGCAGCGGTGGACTGCAGTGGGCGTGGGCTGATGATGATGATGTTTTACAGAGGAGTCAGCTGCGTAATGGCCGTCCTGCTGATAGCGGCGACGGCATACGACATGAAGTTGGCCCGCGACGTGCGCCGACGCCGACGTCGTGCCGCCAACATGGCCGCCGAGGGAGCGAGAGACGTCAGGCTCGACCTTAACGGTCTGCACGATGCCACCGACAAAGGTAAAGGAAGACGGGAAAGCGGTCACCGGAGTTCTTTCGCGTTCTATTGCACTATATGGCACTCGAAGTTAAAACTCCGGTAACCGCTTTCCGTCTGCGCGGGCTATTGTACTAAAAAATATTATTTCAGTAAATGCCAGGCATGCCAGTAAAGGTTAGTTAGTACCAACAAAGTTTGGTCATGGTCATGCAAAGTGCATATGCCTAATTTCAGTCAAAATAAATTGGAATCTGAGTTACTTCAAATCGGCCACTAAGTCGGATTGCATCAACTTAAAGGTTGAAACGCAGAGCGGGCACGGCGCGGTGTGGGGCGGAGGTTTTGCGTTTTTGGTCTTTGCGAAACTGTAGACTGTCTTTTTACTTCATCCTCCGCTCTGCCGCGCTACGGAATACCGCGCGGTTTTTTTGTGCGACATCACGACGCTGTGCGTCTCAAGCATAAGATTTAAGAACCGTGATTTCTTAAAGAACTTACCATTTGGCTATACAACCCGATTTTAATTTTAACACAGCTTGCGATTACCGAGAGTTTGAAATGACCGACTTTATGAGTCAATTGGAACACCAACATTTGATTCCCATATTAGTATGGATTTCCAAACTGGAAGTACTGGGACCAATATCATTAGGTATTCTTTTTTCTTCCTTATTACTAACGATCATTTAACGTGTCATCAACAGGCAAATCGATGTACAACGTCAACAATAATATCGCGATAAACACGAACAATTCCGAGGAACATCTTACCGCTGAGACGTCGTCCACCAATGAGGAGCTCAAACTGAGTACGTAACTTGTCCATATTTTATCATAGTGTACTTGAAGCACACCCACTAGTGCCCACTATTTTTTAGGGATCCTTATCTCTTGATTGTTGTGTCTAATATACATTGGGTTGTAGCGGAGCGGGGTGCAAAGGCAGTGAAACAAATATTATAGTCACATTATGTTCTGTATTACTTATGATATAACTCACATAGTTGCATGTAGCTTGGTCGAAGTACGGGATTAGAGAGGGCGTAGACAAGGAGTGTCAACCGGTCATTACATGATTTTCAACATTATCATCACATCATCAGTTAAAACACTCATCTACTCACAAAGGCTATTTTCACAGTGAATTGACAAGCATTAAGACCTTTCTTCATTGTTACTAATCTAGAACACGATTATTGCTGCTTAATAGGATAGTGTTTACATGTATTTTATGGATTATTCATTAAAAAATTTCGTTTCAAACATTTCTCCCAATCGAAAAATCGCTCCACTCTAAAGACCGTTGCATCGGGGATTAAAAAAGGCACCTGTACTATATAAAACTATAAAACAGCGTTTCCAATAATTTTATTGCAATTATCAATTTTTCTCATAATTTGAGTTCCACCATATCAGCCCCCAAGGACATCCACTGCTGGACATAGGCCTCCTCCAATTTCATGGGGGGGTACATGCCATAATCGCCACATTTGGCATGCGGGTTGACCATCGCAGAATTTCCACGGCTCCAGGGATGCTGCCCATCCCACGGTGGTCTTGGTCGTAGTTTTAGGACATACCCGGGTCCCTTTCCTAATTTGAGTTCAAAACTTATTAAAAATTGTAATAGGGCTTGGGCGGGTAGATGTTAGGTCAACCTTAAGCTCATTTAAAAACACAACTTCACTACATGTAACATATATGTAACGTTACATATACACCAAACGTTACATATACGTTACATGTACTCTATGTTAACCTGTTCGTACTTTCCAGGCGTCTGGTCCGACCTGCTGCTCTCGTTCTCCATGAAGGCGAACATCCTCCAGATCTTCGACCAGTCCGTAGGCTCGGACACCGTCCCCGTGGTCCACGGGCTGCGTTCGCTGTCCATGGTCTGGGTTATCTTTGGGCATACGTGCATCGTCGTGTTCAAGGTACGTTGAAGATATCTTCCCAACAACAACGTTTTATAGACTCGTAAATGCGAAAAAGTCGTTCTTGGGTAATTGTATAAACTTCTACAATAGAGTTTCTAAACACATTACTGAACTTACCAATTCTAAATTCAAATTTGTAATAAAACAAACACTTCCACCACCACCACATCAGCCCTAGGACGTCCACTGCTGGACATAGGCCTCCCCCAATTCCATGGGGGGTAAATGCCATAATCGCCACGCTTGGCATGCGGGTTGGCGATCGCAGTATCTCCACCGCACTCTAGGAATGCTGCTGCCCATTCCCCGGTGGTCCTGGTCGTAGTTTAAGGACATACCCGGGTCCACACACACAAACAAACACTTATTTTAATAGTATATTATTAGGTAATAGTACATTACGATACAAGTGCAGAGAACAGGAAAATCGCAACGAGTAGTGATAAATTGAAACACGACCGAAGGGAGTGTTTTAAATCGACACGAGTTGCAAATTACCTGTTCGCACGTGTATCGTACAATGTTTTACAGTACATATGGCTCTTTAAAGTTTCGACATACGCACGTAATCTTCTGATTACCGCACTCGTGCGGTAAAATAGCGCCATATGTACTGTAAAATTAATTATGTATCGCGAAAACAATCAAATTGTATATTAAACTATACGATGTACGAGGGTAAATCAAAAAATTCTTAGAATAAGGGTGAAAAGCAAAAAAATAATGTTTTCTTACTTTTTATTTTTCTACTTAGCTCCTTGTAGTTCTATACACTTTAAGTATGGTTTCTCAATTTTTTTATTCCATCATAAAAAAACGATTTTCCTTGGGACTCGAAAAACTCCTCTACAGCACCCACTACGGCGTTATCATCTCGAAAATTCCACGGATGTGCTCCTTTAATTTCGGGTATAGGTGAAAATCGCTAGGAGCCAAGTCCGGAGAATATGGCGGGTGGTCAAGCAGCGTGAAGCCAGCTTGGCGGATAGCAGTGAGTGCCAATTCTGAGCGATGAGCTGGGGCGTTGTCGTGGTGAAACAGTACGCCCGCAGACCACTTTCCCCGGCGTTTTTCTATGATCGTCTGCCGCACTTTCGGGATAAATTCTTTATAATAGGGACCTGTAATGGTTTTTCCTTTCGGCAGGTAGTCAATGAATAGGATTCCTTCCGCATCCCAGAATACAGAGGCCATAACTTTGCCCGCCGTCGGAAAAACGCGTTTTTTTTAAAGGGGGTGAAGATGGTCGTTTCCAGGTCATGCTTTGTTTTTTTGTTTCGGGATCAAAATGGTGGAGCCATGTTTCGTCTATGGTCACAAATCGGCGATAAAATGCATCAGGGTCACGTTCGATGATTTCCAGATTCCGCTTCGAAACCTCCACACGCTGTTCTTTGTTTACCTCATTTAACATTCGCGGAACCCATCTTGCGGAAACTTTTTTAAACCCCAAAACGTCCGTCAATATTGATTGCACGCTGCCAAAAGAGATGTGTAGGATCTCTGCTAACTGTTTGATGCTAATTCTTCTGTCTTCCAATACCAATTTTTCAATTCTCGCCACATTGTCATCAGTGACCGAGGTGGAAGGCCGGCCGGAGCGAGGGTCATCTTCACAGTTGGGCCTACCTCTCTTAAATTCAACAACCCAGTAAGCAACCGTGGAATATGGTATAGCATTAGTATCTATAGTCTGCTGAATATCCAAATGAATTACCTTAGTGGACATTTTTTTCAGACAGAGATACTTAATCACGGCACGTAACTCATTTTTGTCCATAATGACAGATTTTGAGCGATTTGCTTCACAAAATAACTAATTGTGTGCAATTGGTACGCGTAAGCAAATAAAATTTGCCGCCATATTATGTCATAATGACGGCTAAAAAAAACCAAAAACAAACTACATTTAAAAAGGTTTTATCACCATGCAGTTCTAAGAACTTTTTGATTCACCCTCGTATATTGTATTGAATAAGTGACACCTCGCCGAGTTTCTTACGCAGGTTCTTGTGGCAGACGTTTATTGTTTCGAACTGGAGGGAATTCGAGATTCATAGGTGCATATAATATGCCTAAATTGAAGAATAAATTATTTAAAACAAGTGATTTTTTAACAAAAAAAAACACACTCCGAACTTTTCCAGATCACATCCTCCTGCTATATAATTTGAGGAGTGCCCTCAATTTTTCCAAGATCCCGTCATCAGACCCAGACTTGGTGACAATGGGACAAACTAGAAAACATACCCTTTCAAATAAATAAAAATATTCCGAACAATTGAAAACCTCCTCCATTTTTTAAGTCGGTTAAAGAACGTACATGCGGTGCGATTTCTATATGAAACCGCATATTTGCACAACGCACTATGATATTGCCCGCACGCCGCATCAGGCCAGCCGCATAGTGCGTTGGCGGACTGAACGTTACATCTTCATCCTGGACTCCACTACCAGGCTACTTATCCCAAGAACAAAAAGACAGCACATTAACCCTTTAACCGCATCTTATATATCAGACAAAATGACAGTGTAAATGACACCGTCCTTGTTTATGACAGAGTTGATAATTGCGAGTAACCTTTTTGACATTCATCGGTTAAGACGCTGAATAAAGCTAAATTGCGATTTTTAAATGGTGATTTAACAAAAGACTATTTTATTTGTATTGGGAAAAAATAAAAATACACGTTAATATTCATTATATTTCATAGGATGTGGACGATTCCAAAACACTACGAGTAAGAAAATCGGCTCAATAGAAAAAAATCGCAAAGCTTCGTCTTAAAATCATCTTAATATAATCAGGTCTTTTTTTTTACTGAAACACGTATGATTAAAAACACAGTTCCAATATACTCAAACTAGTTAAAAAGTTGGAGGGGTCTAACTTTTAAACTGTGGGTCCAAACAATATGAAAAAAAAACATGGAAGTAAAGCTGAATAAAGACTTCCAACAAAAACTATAGACATGATAAGTTAAGCTACTTTTGAGTTATCGTAAAAATTCTTTCCCTCTTGGTAAAATACATATGAAACGCTGCGAAGTTATTCCTGCGTGCCCGATGTGCTCTTGGCCGATTTTTTTTTATATAGCGGGTGTTACTAGATTATTTCTCTAAGTAACTCATTTAGGGAAGTGTCCGACGGTAAAAATCGGATGAGGCTATTCAAAACATGTGTTATTCCACAGTACGCTGACAACACGGCGCTGCGAGCGATCCTGGAGAAGAGCTTCTGGTTCCAGCTCATCATCAGCGCCGTCTACAGCGTTGACACCTTCTTCTGTCTCGGGTGAGGAGCAAAACGAACTTCCTTAGTGTCACCACTGAATAAGGGATAGTATACTTGTCGTCCTGCTTAGCATACGTCGGCCTGTTTAGCCTAGTTGATAGTGTCACTGCCTCTGAAGCTAGCGGTCCCGGGTTCGAATCCCGGTAAGGGCACTTCTTTCTGTGGTTAGCAGAGACATTGTTCCTGAGACTTGGATGTTTTTTCCGACTTCAATAGAAGGAAGGAGGTACCCAGTTCTCGAAATTGATAGGCACGCATATGCCGATTTCGGTATTTTCTGTTCAGTTCTCACTCTTCTCACAAATTGTGGCATAGCAAATACGAAATTAGAGTCGTTTTTTTTGGTATAAACTATCTATGTATTTAAGTATATATCTATAAAATATATCTTAAGTCTTATTTGAGCTTACTATGGGACTAGTTCGATTCGTGTAAAAATTGACCACTTATATTTATTTATTTATTATTATTCATACTTAGGTAACAGAGGGTTTTCTATTGAACAACACAAACACAAACACCGAATCCTGCTACCCCGCTCTACTGCATAGCGCACGCTCTGTTGTCTAGTTAGGGCTGTCTCGTTTGCGCGTCAACGCCGACACCCAGTAACGTGTTCACACAACCAAGTTAGACGATGCTGACACTGTCCGGTAGTGTCAGCCGTGTGCGAGTGAATTAACACCCCGGGGGTGTGTGAGTGCGAAGGGTCCCCCCGCACGCTCGACTAAACTAGATTATCCATACAAACGTATTTCCGTTCTCATTTAAAACGCCATGCTGAAATATCATGAAACTTTGTATAAACATTGGGATCCGCAATATCTAGCAGAATAAAGTTCATTAATAATATTTTATTATATTTCTAGGCCGGAAATTAGTTTCTATTGCTAGAAATTGTAACAGGAAAAAAATACAGCGAGTTTTTGAGTTTTTTAGGTCTTGTATGAAAACCCTTAATAATCGCTGTAGTATTTCTCCATTTCAATTTCAAGCAACGAAACTTATTTCCGGCCTAAATATGCCAGTCCATTGTGCATACAAAGTTTCATGTTATTCCAGCATGCCGTTATAAAATAAATGAGAGCGAAACTACGTTTGTAAGGAGAACCGAGCTGCCTGCGGACTCTTAAGCGTGGTACAACTATGTATAGAATAGAAATGTTTATTTGCAAGAATAAGTAGGTACAAAGTGGTATAATATAATATAATTATACATATTTTAAGCATAGTCCCAGTATTCAGCTGGAACAGCATACAAATGTTTAGGAGTTTGTTTTTATTTACAAAAGAAACTTTATACGTTGGTTTGACAGAAAAGTGTCGTTAAACCCTATCGGGTTTGTATCGACACCGGAATCGTGGACTTAACAATAAAGTTAATAAACTTACTTACGATGTATGACACATTGGAATTTAGGTAGGTATGTATTCGGATTTGATCCGATCGAGATGCTTCTATAGATCTTGCCTACCGTTTCAGTGGTATGCTGGTATCCTTCCTGTACTTCCGGACGAACGCGAAGGGGAAACTGGACCTTCTGACCAAGGGTCGGAGGAAGATCACCTCTGGTCTGCTGCAGTTCTTCGGACTTATGGGCTACAGATTCGCAAGGTAACGGCTTCATGATAACTTGAGACTTGATCATCATCCTCCTAGCGTTATTCCCAGTACAGTTGCATCCTGAAGGATGCCTGGGGTCCGCTACCTAATCCCGAGAATCGGCGTAGGTACTAGTTTTTACGGAAGCGACTGCCATCTGACCTTCCAACCCGAAGGGGAAACTAGACCTTATTGGTATTAGGCTTGTCAAGTGAGCGGGCAACTTGACTGTTAGAAGTTCTCAAGCCGCCCGGAGGCCTCTAACTTGGCTTAACGACTGCTGTCATAGACAGCAACCGGAATCAACGGCTTAACGTGCCTTCCAAAGCACGGGAGCGCTCAGTTAGTAACCACTCAAAGCGGTCACCCATCAATGGACTGACCTACCAAAGATCGATTTTCGCCACCGAATATACCCTTACCACTATCTCTAACCCCACAGCCAATATTATTTAATATGCTCTGCCTTAACCACGTGCGATTAGCATTTAGGCACCGTAGAAATATATTATAGCCTGTAGCAGTAAAACAAATCCGTACAAACGACCGATTTCACGCACCCACACCGATACGCGTCATTGCAGTAACCTTGAGGGCATCTCGGTAGTGATAGCCATGGAAAAGGGCTAAAATATCACGTTTTTTGAATGGGAGCCCCCCTTAATTATTATTATTAATTTTGTTTTTAGTATTTGTCGTTATAGCGGCAACAGAAATACACAATCTGTGAAAATTTCAACTGTCTAGCTATTACGGTTCTTGAGATACAGCCTGGTGACAGACGGACGGACGGACTGGCAGCGAAGTCTTAGTAATAGGGTACCGTATTTACCCTTTGGGTACGGAACCCTAAAAAAACAACCTACGACCGCCTTAACCAGTTGTATTGTTATTTTGACAGATTAACAGCCCCATACCTCTTCATGCTGGGCGTGGTTGAGGTGACGATGAAATGGTTCGCCCACAACGCAGTGTTCGAGCCTCCGGCCATGGACCACGAGACCTGCCCTAAGTACTGGTGGAGGAATCTACTCTATATCAACACCCTGTTCCCGGTTGATCAGATGGTGATTATACTTCTTTTCTTAATTTGCACTAAGCAGTAACAATGCTAACAAAAAATTACAAAATTTAAAAATTACCGAAATCTGGCATACGCAGCCAATCGCTCTAGCCACTGAGCTATCGGAACAATAGGCTCAGGCAAGAAATCTTTCACTAGTTCCCTCTTACAACGCCTTGATATTTTAATTTTTCCCCTTTGATTTGAAAATTATACTTCTTTTAACTATATCTAATTGATAGGCCGAGCAAAGTTAACATTAAACATTTATTTCATATTTTTTACAAATTCTAGATAGGTTCACATTCGAAATATGACATACAGAATCTGCAAGATTTGCTTTGCGCCATTTCCAATGTTTCACATGGTTCCTACACTAGGCAAAGCCTGTCCCGTAGGAAACCAGATTATATCCAGTTAAACAATTTTTACGCGAATAGTCCAGATGCTAAGCAAGTATTAAATTACAACTAGATATCAAATTAGAGTGGTTACTTACAAAGCGGCCGGTCAGTGTTCTTGGCCGAACTTTTTCATCCACGATGAAGTGCCACACTCCAATTTACATAACTACACTATGATCTCTAAGATCTTTGCCATACAACTTAGAAATGTTGGAAAGACCCCGACATTTTCATTTCATAGTTCAATATCTCAAAAATGGCTGAACCGATTTTGATAAAACATATCTAAGAATGATTACTGGAAAACCTGCGTTCAAATAAAAAGAAACTGCATTCAAATCTGTTCACATGTTAAAGTTAAACTTATAATGTTTTGCGTTCCGCGTCGGGGGTTACAAACACAGCCTACTACGTTATTAAAAGGAGTGAGGATATATGTACTTATATATTGTTCAATCTATGAGAACGTGTTCTCACTACAACTATATATAGTTGTATGATCATTGATGAGTTTGATGACAAAGAGCCCGTCCTGAAAGGTGAAAACCTCAGCGAGACAAGTCCAATCCACTGTCAGCGTTAAACCTAATCGGAATAAATAAACTCGGTCGCTTATGAAAAGCTATACTTTATAAAAGTGACTTGATTCGTTGTATCTACGTACAATCTCTGTAATTCTTGTTTCACCTTCCAGTGCATGCTGTGGAGTTGGTACCTCTCCGATGACACTCAGTTCTATGCCGTCAGCGCTATACTGCTCATTCTAGCGACCAGGTAACACATTTCTGAGACTATCAACTTAGAAACTTTTGTTTCGAACAGCAAATGTGGCACAAAAAGCGATACTGATATCTATACCTACTGGAAAACCTAATAGTATAATGAAGATGATCGGTCTTGCGAGGGCATAGGCATGTCAGATCTATCTCCTTCTCATCTTGGAATCATCCCGATTGCATCTTGAAGAAGCCCAAGATCCATTCGGCAACCTTAACCAGAGAATAAACTGGCAACCGTACTTGTCTTCTCGAAGATCTCACGGTTCGTAAATTAATGCCATACGATTAAAATAAAAAAAAACAGAGAATGAAAATAGAAGTAGGGGCTTTGCGGAAGCGACTGCCACCTGACCTTCCAACCCAAAAGAGAGACTAGACTTGTCAAGTCAATGGGTATTTTTTTTCTGTGGAACTTCTCAAGCCATCCAAAATCCTTAAGACATGACCACCTCATTCCTGCCTATATGTATATGTCCCACTGGTGGCCACATGGGCATATGACCCCTCATAGATGAGAGGGAATGAGCAGTATGCCCCACTCTGGCCTAGTGCGAATTTAGCACTTCACACACCTTTTAATTCCTTCGCATATCCTACCACCACCGCGTATAATTAGTAATATTTGACATTTGTTCCAGCCACTTCAAGCTCTCCGCAGCCCTGACCTTCGTGTTCTTCATCTCCTCCCTCCTCACCACCGGCTACGTGTCCTGGAGCAACGACCACATCCCCTCCAACGAGGATCCCTTCACCCAGTTCGATAAGATCTACGACAAGCCCTGGACTAGGCTGGGACCGTATCTGGTCGGCATGGCTGTCGGCTGGATCCTGTTCAAGACAAATCTGAAGATCAGGATGGGCAGGGTAAGTTAGCTTTCAAAACAGCAGGCTACGAGAAATTTCAAAGTCATGAGCACTTTGGCAGGGCACGAGACTGGAGTCTAGACTTCGTGACAAAGGAAAAACAGAAAGAATGGAATCAATCAAAGAAGAATATTTTTAATAAGAAACTTGACATTAGAAGTTATTCAAATCTCATTTCATCATTTTCTATCCCTGCAGAGCGCGACTCTCTAAGGCGAACTTCTTCCGAAGTTTTATGTGACTATTTTCGAAATTACAATCCTTACAGAAATAAAGTATCATCTCATAAAGTTCATATTTAAAATGCATACGTGTGTTATGGCTTGTGAAAGACAGAAAGAAGGCAGCTTCATCGATATGGTTGAAATATGCATATTATCTTTCACCTTCAGGACCATGTTATAATTTTGTCATTTCATCTCAATGTTTGGCGCCATAATACCTAATTGTGACACCTTTTGTTTGACGTAAGTTTGAAAGTGTCAGTATTAAGTCAATGGCCAAGATTAGGACGTTTACTTTATTCTATCCTCGTATGTCCCAGATTGATTTTAAATGTGGAACCTTAATTATTTCCCGCAAAGTTCAAAACTCGATTTGAATCTGTACTTTGTCTAGTAACCGGGGACTTACGAGGCTAACCTCTGTCATTCCAGGTATGGGCGTGGATCGGCTGGATCATCTGCACAGCCACATTCCTGTTCCTGATCTTCGGGCTGTACAAGACCGAGCTTAGTGTGGCCTCGGCGGCAGTATACAGCGCAGTGTCCCACTCCCTCTGGGCGGCTTGCGTTGGCTGGGTGATCGTGGCCTGCTCTTCTGGACACGGAGGTACGTCTAACTGTATTTTATCTTCAACTGCATAAGCATATTCAACGTTGTCCATGAATTCGTGGCACTTTGCTAAAAGTAATGAGTTCTTGAGCAAACTCTAATCCCTTCGAATCAATGGAAACTGAACGATGAAAAAATGCAAAGAAAAAAGTAACATCTCCATTTGATACATCACGGCCGTTTTGCATTATGTTTGTGAGCATCGTCTGCCCTTAGGCGTGTATAAATGTTCTGCTGCTTGCTGTCGAACATTATAGGTCGTCCAATACGTGAAGAAGGGCCTCCTCAGCACTCTATGAGGAAGAGTGGAGCGCTTCCTCGCCAATTGAATAATCATTTAAGAAATTATGTTTATGGTGGTTTTGTCCAGGCTGGGTGGAGCCACTGCTGTCAGCGCCCGTGCTGTACCCGTTCTCGAGGGTAACATACTGCGCCTACCTGGTGCATCCTGTGGTCCTCCGCTACGTGGCCATGCACCTCACACATCCCATACATCTCGGGGAGTTGCTGGTGGTAAGTCAAATTTATATTATTTAAACTGTCGCGCTTTTATTTAAACGCTTATAAACTAATGTTGGCACGGGTCTAACGCGATATTGATTTATTTTTGTGGCGGGTGTCTTGACACAAGAGACACCCAAATAAATATCGCGACATTTATTTGAGTTTTACCACGACCAAGACCGGTGCCATCTTTGTCAAAGTATCGGTAAATAAACGTACCTAAATAAATATCGCGCTAACAGCGAGACCCGTGTTAACAAATCTTTTAATTTATCGGATTATCATTAAAAAATATAACCTCTCAGCCCAGCCCAGCCCGGCAGTGGGCCTTGATAATGAGTGGAATGAGAGTGTCGATTATGATACTTGCCTGAGCCTTGCGACTTTTTCACGCAAACTTTCATTTCGAATCATATTTCCAAGCAAATCTCACCTTCGTGTCGGTTGATTTTGTTTACTTACGTCTGTAAAGAGCGTTTTACTCGAGCAGTCTATACGGCAGTTGACAGCACTAAAAATATATTATTCCCTACATTACCAATAAATTAGACTTTTCAATTTTGATATTTTCAAGATTTTTATTACATATAAAACAAAAAAGTCAACATCCCAATTATAATTATTTTGTCTGGAACGATGCTAATAAAAATGTGTGTTATTTCCAGTTCGTATTGTTCCTGGGGCTGACTGTGATATCCTACTTCATGGCGTTTGTAATATCCGTGGTGTTCGAGGCACCCATTGTCACCATGCTCAAGATAGTGTCTCCACAACGCAAACCGCATCGTGTATGAAGAGTTGCAGATAAAAATGGGTTATGAAATCTCTGAACTAAAGTACGTATGTACTTGTACGTATCGTCAAACTGTCCTACTTTACCCTTTACTTTAGGTTAAACGGTCCCTGGGGCCCAAGGCCCGTTAAGGACAAAAAAAAATTAAATAAAAACCATTACCAAACGATTTAAGTCAAATTTACGAATTAGCTCCGAGAAACGAAAAAAAATAATTTTACCCAAAATCTTTCAATGGACAGTTTTAAACTCTATGGCAATATGGGGAGAACAAAAACTGTGCCTGTAAGTAGTTTTTGGCTCTCAATTGAATATTTTGCTTCAATTATAATCAACTTTTATAAAAGTAGACATTGATTGACTGCGTAATCGTGCAAACTGAGTGATTTCACTCGCCACACGAAATAGTAATGCATTTTTAAAATGTTATCAGACTGCTAGCCACATCGCGCCTCCTTTACACAAGAGAGCAAATACTTATAAGCCTTTCTTGGCAGCGTGTCGATTACTTTGACTGTCTGCGACGTCTATAGATCTTCTTAGTGCTCTGGCCATGTGGGGGCACTGGACGTCTAAAGACGTAACACGTACATACTTCCAGTGTCAAATGCGTCGTAAGGTTTTACGATGTACGTACACTAAAGATGCTTTTCGTTTTATTATTGTTATTCCAATAAGCAATTGTATATTTTAGACTTTTAAGCTTGTACTCTCGCTGAATTATAAGCAGTTGTCGTTGTATGCGATTCGCTCAAAAGTTACCTGGTACTGTGTATTGGATCAGTCGTCAACATAAAGGGTGAGGCCTGTAATAGGAGCAATAAATTAAACGGTACACGGTTGAGCTCTCCAGCAATTATTTCCAAGTGGCTTCAAATGAAAAAAGCTTTTTTGGATGTTTTTTATGCAAATATAGCTTACGTGTACTTTTTTACTTATTACTATTTATTTAAAAAACACTAAAAACATAAAAAATAATCCTTTTTAACCAAAGATGCGACAACGATTATGAGTTATAACTAGATACAACCTAAAATCAGCATTGACTGCCGCGCTTTAAACTCTGGGCGCCAAAATCCGTTACTTGGAGGTCATAACTTTAGATCAAAGTTTCTCCCAATTGAAAAAATATATATATATTTGCACACAAGAGGTTACTGCAGATGCTCTAAGGAAGCGTCCTTTAAATTTATTCCTCCTATTACATCTGAGCGGACAAGATACTCAAAATTATCAGTACCTCCAGTATATTTTTTTCGAAACATTAACGCAAACGTATGCAACAAATAGTTACCACCAAAGGCCGCTAGAGGCGCTGTTCGCGTTGCCATACAAATTGAGACTAAATACACTATGTTAGAAAAAAAATATACTGGTCTCTACTGTCAAGGCTTGTCTAATACGGTGTATTGGATGGCGACTGTACTTACACATAAGTATAGAGTATGTATAAGAAGTATTTATTATTATTCATCAAACTTACAACTGTTCAATCCAAAACGAACCTAATTGTAATAGGAATAGGAGTTCTGGATTCGCAATTTGCAATTTAATATTGTAGAAACACCAACCATGTTTAACAACAGTACATCTTTTTGGATTATTGAAGCGAAAAAGTGGTCTAAGTATTACTTTTCAACCCTATTATTTATGTATTTAAGTTTAAAAGTGGTAAATCACTTTATTGTGCGACTGTACAATACCATTGATCCACAAAATCGATGGTTCAAGAATCCCATTTAGAACTGAGTCAATTTATTATTAAGAGTACCTAATCGTATTTTATTATTTTGAATCAGTTTTAGTCTAATCAATGAAAATATCGTCTTCCCCGTCTATGTATGAATTTAAAAATTAATAGTAAAATGCCAAATAATTCTGAAGTCAAAACCTGGGGTTGATTGGGTTATTGTGTGGTGAAATTAGAAAAAACCTTGGAGATACATTCCCTGACATAGCTTTAGTTATTATTTGTTAAAATTATTTAAATTATTAGGTAAGGGTCTAAATGAGAATCATTGTTGAAAAAAGTGCAATTTTACAATATTGTTATATTTATAATTACAAAAGTGAACGTACAAATTTTCATATTATTGCTAGGGGCCGATATCGGTATTTACATAGTTAACAATTTAAATATCTTCGTTTCTAAATTTATAAAAATCCTAAAGTCCGTTATGACTTCGATGGTTTATTATTGATCGAAGCTTCGATGGAATAAGGGTTGAATCTGAGATTAAATGTGATAATAGTATGGATTTATCTTGAAAGGAATCTTAGATATCAGGCGTTCATTTAAACATCTCATTTTAAAGATATTATAACAAAATAAATGTGCTGATTGGTCCCTGTTTATTACCAGTAAATAGATCTCAAAAATATTTTTTTTAAGATATCCCGAATATATTTTTTCTTACAAATAACACTAAGTGCGGTCGAATGGATAGAACAGGCGGTCTAGCGCCAGATGCTAAAAGTGGCGCCTAAATACCGAATGAGGATAAAATCAAGGGAAAGATAAAATTTTGTTAGGCCCCTTTTGAATGGCACGGAAACTAAACTCGCTCTACCCTGCGGGCGTTTGATGGTTACCATTTTATCACTTATCGTCGTGGATAAGGCATTCGACACGTTCTGACAAGTATGCGAGTTCGAGAGAGACGGGCATCTTATCCACGACGATAAGTGATAAAATGGCAACCATCTTACGTCCACTGGTCAGGCGCTAGGGTCAGCGCCGGCGCTGTCACTTCAAAATATTAATAGCATTTCATTGTTGCTGTTATGCAACTGTATAATTTAAAAATTAAATAACCCTCAGGTATATATCGCTTTCGCGGAATCATTAAATGTCTTTCAAAGAGTGTACTTAATGTCATGACAATTATTGCGTGTAAAATGTAGAGATAATGTACCTGTGTACATTTAGTTTATCCAAAAGACATGTGTAAATAAAATGACTGGTAACTTTCGTGCTCGCGTGCTGTACTGTGACCATTTTGTTTCTTGGCCTACTGATCAGCTGAGCTGGTTCCTACGGTACATGCACTGTGCGGTAGGCGTGTGTGTTGTAGAGATACACTACGATCATGGCCCGCCTCTAAAATTCAAAACGCTTCCAAACATGAAACACCACCAAGACTCCCAAAGCATGAGTACGTGCTGAGACAGCCGTCAAACAAACAGACACACTGCCTGCCTATGCCAGATAAAAAAAACGGTACTATCATTTCGGTACATTTTATAAGTTTTATAACCTACAAATCACTTTTAGGTTATGTTGAAATAAACTATGTCTGAAGTGGCTTATCTAGCAAGCGATAATGTTGACTGTTATATTGTGTATTTTGAATAAAAGGCTATGTTACTTTCGTGCCTACTAATTATTTCAGTAACATGCCTTAAGGCGAATTAAAAAGTGATAGCAAACATACAAATCACGCATTTATAAATATAGGTAATACTAGTACGAAATTCATATAAAGATTTGGCGCGGTATGGTACGACACGCTAGGTATTATGGTCATGTTTTATGTTACGTTTAGTGTGACCATATAATGATCCGGTTTGGGCAATATGGCGCACAGTGCGCATATCTTCATATTCGATAGCGGTCCACGGTTTTGACAATAAGCGCTTGATTTTCATCACATCAAACAGTCTCAAAGAACCTAATCCGGTAAAGTAAACAGCAGAAGTACCATATAAAACATATTCACAATTATCTACACAGAGCCTTATTCTCTTGACATTAGAGTCTTTGTAGCTCATTTGGAGCACTAGGCCTGCGTAGCGACTTCTGCGGCTGACTGTACCTACCTGACATGACGTGCTTATAGACTATAAGTAAAATGTATTTCAGATCATCGTCAATATTTCATGCGAGCCGAAAGTTTCATAAATACTTACAGGATTACAAATAAAACTCGTAATTGTAAATAGGTTGTAAATATTATTCTATTTTTAAGTTTTTTTATTGTATTTTCTAATTAAAAACATAAATAAATTATTTGCATTTTTATTTCAATTTAAACTACGTCGCTATGCTTATTATAATAAACTAATTCCGAGAGGTGCGTGGTCAAACCCGAGTTATCAAAATAGTTGCTTTTTGAAATATGAATTACGCGACTTATCGGGTTTGACGACGCACCCCTCGATTTCATGAACATAACTTAATTAGACAGTAATTAAAGCTTTATTTAATTCGGAATTTTTGTTATTTCCGATATCAGATACCTATTAAAAACCCACACAACTATCAATTTGAAGAACTCTTTCTGAAATTTTCAAAAGAAAGTCCAAATTTGTAATTTTTTGTGATTATAATGTCAACTATTTGTTGCTATTGAAAGAAGCAATCACGCAATCCGTATTTATCAAGGCTGACCTTATTTACCAGAGACACATGAAGATTCATACAAATCCCTTAATAGAATGATGTGAAGTTCTAACTATTGGCGCAATCCGAGAGTCTCCTCAACAGACTGCAGCACGGCATTTCCACCAGTAGGGACAGCAGGAGCGAAGCGACCAGCGTCAGCAACGTTGTGCCCGCGAAGTACGACCACTGGGTACAAAACAGTGTTGATTATAAAGAGTTCAAGGTGCACAATCGGGTCACTGAACAAAAAGTCCAAAATGGCGGCCATTTTATTGGGGGACAATCTTACACGAAATCGACCTAGTCCCAAACTAAGCAAAGCTTGTACTATGGATACTAAACGGCGATATACATACTTATATAGATAAATGCATACTTAAATACATAGAAACATCCAAGACACAAATATCCATGCTAAATGCACAAATAATGCCCTGGCCGGGATTCGAACCCGGGACCTCTAGCTTCGGAGGCAGTGTCACTACCAACTAGGCTAAACAGGTCGTCAAAAAATTTGTTTGTCAGTGTCACTACCAACTGAGCTAAACAGGGCGTCAAAATTTTGTTTGTTACGTACCTATTAAGCTAACGAGATTAGTATCTACGCTCTAAAAATACATAACATAACCAACTTACAATTATGGCGAGTTCGAATACACATTACTTATTAAAATTCATAACACAAACAAAACAAATGCCTATTCGAACACGCCACAACTACATACAAGACGGGACTTACAATACAATACAAATAGTACTACTACCTCAAAAAAATACCTTACTTGAGTTTTTAACTATACAGACTGAACAACGTTAAATGTGGCGCCGGCATATGTCATTCCATAGAAATTTGTCTAATAATCCTATTGTAACGACCACCGCTTACGGGTCAACCCACCCTTATTTTTACATCAGCGCAGACACTTAGTTGAGAGAACTAAACTATCGGGGCACCAATTAATCTTACAATCACGAAGTTTTAAAGATAAAATGTCGATGTGGCCGATCTATGTTCCTCTAGTAATTTCCAGCCGTTACTTACAATACACATCGTGTCGGAACACAGTACTCCATCCAGGCTGAGCAGGACAGTCCTGGTGATGGGCCCGTGAAGGAGGAGCACGCTGTAGCAGAGCCGGCTGAGAGCCGCCACCACGCCGGAGTCGAGGAGCTGACGGCTTAGACCTGAAGATGAGCACAGATATTTGAATAGTGGACTTAGAAACGCACATGCATCCTCCGCCACTGGAACATGGGCCATCCTCAATCTCATGGTGGGTAAATGCTATAGTCGCCACGCTTGGCATGCATTATCTCCACCGCACTCCAGGGATGCTGCTGCCTATCCTCCGGTGATCTTGGTCGTTGTTTTAGGACATGCCCGGCTCCACGCGCATGACTACACTGACCAAATGCAAGTTTCTAACGGCAGGACTCACTTCCCATGATTGAGAGTGACGCCAGAAAAGACAGCGTAAGGTGGCACACGCTAGAGGGGGTCAGAGTAGCAGTAGCACAACGGGCCACCAGCACCAGCAAGAATTACAGAGACAATACCGGAGAACACGTTTTGGTCACTAGGTTCTTCCGAGCCTATCCCAGGACTGACAGAGACGCCAGCTAGAGGAAGACTGACACCACTTCTCTTGAGTCACTACTGTAACTCACCTGCGTAGTTGGTGGCTCATACTAGAGCGGGCCAGAGTAGCGCCATCACCTTATCAGGTACAGGAACCAGTCCTCAACTGAGATGTTCCAATACTGGTCTTCTAGCGTCACTAGTGTAACTCACCAGCGTAGTTGGTGGCGCACACTAGAGCCGGCCAGAGTAGCACCACGGGCCACACCAGGTGCAGGAAGCAGGAGACCCACGCCGGGCCGGCCCATGGCACGGCTGACGCCACGCCCAGCGCCGAGAGAGACGACAGCCAGAGGAATGCAGACGTCCACTAGAGCAAAAATTTGTTTATCTCAAACATACTCGGAGGGTAGAATTTACGTTAGGAATTAGACTGCGAAACCCATCCACCGAGCGACGCGAATTCACCAGTCATAATGAGATTTGAAGGTAGATATTGCCAGCGCAGACGGGAGCCGGCGGCATCGGCAGCTGCAGCACTTGATTTTTTACTGATTTTTTTGGAATTTAGTTTGGTTTCGTCTTACACTTTTCAAAGGGCACGCCGTGATAAATCGAAAAAGCAAAAACCACGGATAATTATATGCATTTGTATGTAATTGCTAGGCCAAATTTTATCGTGATCCTCTTAGGCATATCAAGTATTTTAATCAGAAGGGGATGGACGTAGCGGACGCGGCGGACGTAACTCCTCTGAGCAAGGAAGAAACTCTTCAGTTAATGAGCACTTCTACGCTAGGCAGGACACCTCTACTTCTCTTCATATTGGTTACATACACGTTATGTATACCGTAGCATTAGTTCAAAGACTGCTAGCTTAACAGTCTCCTAACACGGAATTGTTATTTCTGATATCCACTTTTTTATTTTGACCTTTAGAGACCTTTTGCATCTCTAAAACCTGTTTTGACTATGGGGACTCTTTACACCTCCGCTTTTATCTATAATATTTTTGACCATAGAGACTCTTTACATCTCTGTATTATAATCCTACTAGCTTTTGCCCGCGACTTCGTCTGCGTAGAACTCATTCTTGCTTTAGAATTATTTGTTTTCCCATACATCTTTCACCCTTCTTTACATCCCTTAAGAAATGATTACATTCAATATGAAATGCTCTTTACCGCGCACGGAAATTTTTAATAGTAATCCTTTTTTCAAAACGAATCATCATCATATCAGCCGAAAGACGTCCACTGCAGGATATAAGCCTCCCCCAAAGAGTGACACAATGACCGTTCCTTTGCCATCCCCATCCAGCGGACACCTGCGACCTTCACCAGGTCATTAGTCTACCTTGTGGGGGGGCCTACCCACGCTGCGCCTTCTAGTACCTAGTCGCCACTCGAAAACCTTTCCTCCCCAACGGCCAACGGTTCTATGTGCTATATACCCCGCCCACTGCCACTTAAGTTTAGCGGTTCGGTGGGCTATGTTGGTTACCTTGGTTCTACTGCGGATGGCCTCACTTCTGATGCGATCACGCAGAGATACTCCCAGCATAGCCTTCTCCATTGTTCTTTGGGTGACTTTGAACCTTCTTATGAGGCCCATAGTAAGCGACCACGTTTCAGTGCCATATGTCGTCACTGGCAACACACACTGATCAAAGAGCCTTGTCTTGAGACACTGCGGAATATTGGACGAAAAGATGTGCCGTAGCTTCTCGAACGCTGCCCAGCCGAGTCGGATTCGACGATTTACCCCTTTCTCGAAGTTGGCCCTTCACTAACTGGGTACCTTGGACCTAACTGTACAGTCTGTCCTAGGTATATATAATCGTCTGACAACGTCAAGTAAAAGTGTCCGATTGTAACGGGAGTTGGTGCTACGTGCTCGTGCTTTCAAAACGAATGATTAAGCTTATTTATATCAAATGTACCGATTCTAGACGAATGAAGCCCGTAAAATATTGCATGTACAATGATAAAAGTCTCGCTACGCAGTTCTTCCGTAAAACGTCCCAACAGAGCGGGTTCTTCATATAAGTATGATGGCCGAAGGCCGTAAGTATGATGGCCGAAGGCCGTAAGCAGAGTGGCAAAACATGCAAGGCGAAAGTAAAGTTGATGACTAACGGGCCGAAACAGAGTAGCAATGCATGCGAGGCCGAAGGCCGAGCATTCAAATAGAGCGGGCTCCTTATATAAGGATGAGGGCTGAAGGCTTGGAGCCGTGTGGCACGCATGTAGGGCCGAAGGCCTGAAGCAGAGTGGCAATTCACGCAAGGCCGAAGGCCGAGAATCCCAACAGAGCGGGCTCCTTATGTAGGGCCGAAGGACTGATGCAGAGGGGCAAGGCATGCGAGTCCAAAGGCAGATCATTCACACAGAGCGGGCTCCTCATGCCGATCATTCACACAGAGTAAAGTGTAAGGCTGACGGCCGAAGGCCCGAAGCAGAGCGGCAATGCACGTGAGGCTGAAGGCCGAGAGTCACAATGCCTAGACATATAAACCGATAGACAAAAAGACACGAATTATTAAAACTGTTGAAATGCTGTATTGTTTCGATGCCAAGGGCCTTCCAATCGCTCCATTGATTTAGCCAATATCTTCAATGTACAGATTTTCGACCTTCTACAGCTGTATTATATGTATACGGATAAGCAAAAAATAAGAATTGGGGGAGGCCTATGTCCAGCAGTGGACGTCTTTCGGCTGATATGGTGGTGGTGGTGGTGGATAAGCATAAATCCAGGGGCCTTTCAACTCGAAGTACGAATTTTTCTATGGAAATTTTAGTTTAACTTGTTTGTACCAGATGTCACTGGGTGCTATCTCTATCGCACTTGCATATTGAAGTGACAGGGATGCAGCGGTCGTGCGGTTAGTTCTTACTAAATACACAACGGCGCTACGATCTATGTGGAGTATTTCACTGGTATCTCTATCTCAGTATATAGATTGTAATTTGTGCATAGATCTAAGGTGCTTCAACCGTCAATGTTGACGATTGGGCTGCCCAGCCCTTGATCACCCTTGAAGATCACTTGTGATCTCTTATATCAAACAGTTATTATAGTGTGAAGGGTCACCAATTACGTACACAATAATACACCACAAAATTAAATTGTACACTGACGATACAAAGACTGCATTGAAGCAGCTGTTTTTGTATTTAAGCATATGAAGACAAACAATTCCAAAGTATCGCAAATTTATTTTGATTTACACGCAATAATAGACCTAATTGCTAAAATGTTATGCTCAAAAATAACGTCATCAATCAGAAGGAATTATGATATTTCGGCTTTGACATATCGAAAAGTCAGCTTGTTTACAATACGTCAAATTCTGCTAAAAATTATTGACACGCCGTTATACTCCCAATTGGCTGAAACTTAAAGCTTATAATGGCTTATGAGGATTTAAATCACCCCGTTTCATAGACCATATTTGCACCCCCGATTTCATCCCTTTGAGGGTGATTATCGGGACAAAAAGTATACTATAAGTCAATCCAGATTACATACTGTTAGTATACAAAAAATCATTTTGATCTGTTCAGCCGTCTTTGCGTGATTGAGCAACAAACATCCAAACATCCAAACATCTAAACTATAATATTAGTGGGATATCCAAGTTTATCGAAAGTGTGTCCAGGTATTTATTTGTTGGTTTATACTGCTTTGTATTTATGTCACTAAATGATTTGAATTTAAATTGAACTGTAATTTTATATTTAACTATACGATGTATATTGTTTTGAAAAAATGACACCTCGCCGAGTTTCTTACGCCGGTTCTTCTCGTGGCAGAGGTTTATTTTTCCGAACCGGTGGTAGTTTATTGACGTTCATAGGTGCATGTAATATGCCTAATTTGAAGAATAAACTACTTTTACTTTTTACTTTTACTTTCTGCCTACACCTGGTTACATCCATGGACCCTGACAATGTTCTAAACTCACCCTGGACACCTTGAGTTGCCCGCCCATCTGTCTCACCAGCCAGCCAGCGAAGACGCCCGTGAGATACGGTGCTACTCGAGCCCAAGGCCGCTCTATCATCAGACGATAAGCCGCGAACATGTCAGCCAACCTGAACACAAATAAAATCATTAGAGCTACGATGAAATGACGAAGAAAGATCATCATGAAAGGATGAAGGAGTATAAGAGTAGGTACGGTCATGGAAAGCAATAAGGTAGGTATGGTCCATACTTATTTCATAGTCTTCAGTGTGGCAGACTCAGACAAATAAAACTCATCATCATCATCATCATCCTAGCGTTATTCCCAGTACAGTTGCATCCTGTTTGGCATCCTGAACGATGTCCGGGGTCCGCTACCTAATCCCAAGAATAGGGATGTTGACTGA
Organism: Notocelia uddmanniana; assembly: GCA_905163555.1. Lineage (NCBI taxonomy): Eukaryota > Metazoa > Arthropoda > Insecta > Lepidoptera > Tortricidae > Notocelia > Notocelia uddmanniana. The sequence continues at coordinate 5,061,054 of LR991052.1, forward strand.
TAGTCAAATCAGCAACTTTTAATGAAACGTCAAAAACGCTCTGTTTGAAATGAAGTTTGTAGGGAAATGTTAGAATATATTAAAATAGGCTAACTAAGTAGTTTTGTCTATGCTTATTGTCTATTGATATATTTAACAGTTTAATTTGAATTTGAATATAGTTGTCACTCATGCGAATGTTGAATGTTGTTTTTTCAATAGGTTATGGTCGCTTCCATAATTGTAATAAAATAGTGATTTTATTAGTTAAAAACGACTGGATATCGCAGGAAACATGACAAACTGTATTGCCAATGTGCCAAAATTGAAAGGTAGGGAAAACTACGAAGAATGGTGTTTTGCGGCCGAAAATCTTTTACATCAAACCAACGGCTGGAACTACGGTAAAACCAATAGATGACGCAAAAACCAAGGCAAAGCTAATCATGACGATTGACCCCGCATTGTACGTGCATATCAAGGATGCCAAGAGCTCGGCAGCATTATGGTCTAAGCTTAAGAACATGTTCGTTGACTCTGGATTCTCGAGAAAAATAACCTTGCTTCGCCATTTGATCTCTATAAGACTGGAAAACTGTGACTTAATGACCTCGTACGTCACGCAAATGGTTGAAGCGGCACAAAGGTTGAACGGCACAGGATTTACAATAACGGATGAATGGGTCGGATCATTGCTATTAGCAGGTTGGTCTGAACGTTATTTTCAAATGATCATGGCAATAGAACACTCGGGTATTACAATAACGGCCGATGCCATCAAGTCGGAATTACTTGATATGGAAGTATCGAACGAGGCCGAAAACAGTGGCACTGCCTTCGTGGCGAGAAAATTTTCTTCTGGCTCCAATAAACTTAAAAAACAAGTCGTGCCGTCAACGTCAAAATCAAAACTGGTGACAGTAGCAGCAAAGAAAACTAAAGTTTGCTACAAATGTAAAGCCGAAGATCATTTTCGTAAAAATTGCCCATTGTTGAAGAAAAATACCAACTATTGTGTTTTCAACGTTGTATTCTTGAACGGAAAGTTTAATAAACACGAGTTTTACGTGGATTCGGGAGCAAGTAAACACATGACCGTGAATAAAGACTGGTTGAAGAACACTAACCCTACACCGTGTTTACCAGAGATTATTGTTGCAAACGAGTCGAAAGTTTCTGTATTGTGGTGCTCCGGAGATTTGGGAATTGTATCAGATACAGGGCGCTGTATAACAGTGAAAGATGTACTTTGTGTGCAAAGCTTAACAACAAACTTGTTATCGGTGAGTGAGCTTGTCAAGAACGGAAATCATGTCACATTTGATGATAATCATTGCTATATTCATGACAAGAACAATGTTTTGGCTGCAACAGCTGACTTGACCGACGGCGTTTACAAGTTGAGACTGCAAACAAATATTTTGATGGCTGCACCAGCAGTAGCCAGCGGTGAGTTGTGGCACAGACGATTGGCGCACATCAATAGCCAGGATCTGAACAAAATGAGAGACATAGTGAAAGGTTTAGATTATCCTACTGCCTTGGACAGGACAAAGGCTGATTGCAAGACATGCTGTGAGGGTAAACAAACCAGATTACCATTCTCTAATGTGGCCGAGCGTAGTACTGAAACACTACAGATATTACACGCTGACGTGTGTGGTCCCATGGAAGTCAGTTCACTCGGAGGTGCTCGATATTTCCGCTTGATTGTTGATGACTATAGCAGGATGACATTTATAAGTTTTTTGAAGCATAAGAGTGAAGTCTTCAGCAAATTTAAAGATTTTTAGGCGATTTTTGAGAACCAACAGAATAAATGCATCAAGGTACTTCGCTCCGACAATGGATCAGAATTTTGTAGCAACGAATTTGAGAAATTTCTAAGAGAAGCTGGAATATTGCATCAGAAAACGAACCCTTATACACCGGAGCAGAACGGTTTCTGCGAAAGAAATAATCGATAAGTCGTAGAAAAGGCTAGATGCATGCTATACGATGCTAGATTGGATAAAAAGTTTTGGGCAGAAGCGTGTCATACGGCTGTATATGTCAAAAATCGATCTATTGCATCTGGGCTTAGCAAGACACCTTACGAGCTATGGTATGGCGTGAAACCAGATCTAAGCCATATTCGTTTGTTTGGAAACACAGTGATGGTACATGTGCCAAAGGAAAAACGCTTAAAATGGGATATGAAAGCACAGAAGCACATTCTAGTTGGATACGGAGATAACGTCAAAGGCTATAGACTATACAACCCCAGCAAGAACACGATTACCACCAGCAGGGATGTCATTGTGATGGAGGAAGAGCAAGTCATAGAAAAGATAGATAAAGAAGAAACATCAGTTTGGTTACTGAATGATGTCAAATCTGAGAACAAAGAGAGCATCGATCCAGTGGGGGAATTATACCAGAACATTCCAGATACCACGATGGACTCTGATGACTCTTCAAGCTCTTCAGTATACATAGATGGTGACGATTTACCAACTGACAGTCCATCCAATGAAGCTCCAGTAGAGTGCGCAGTAGAAGAACAACCAGTTCCAGTAAAAGATATTGCTGTTGAAGGCAAGAGAGTGAGGAAGCCACCGCAGCGATATGGTTACAGTAACATGTGTGTTTCCGGTACTGAACCTGAGGAGATTACTTTCTCTAAGGCTGTTGAAGGGCCTGAGAAGGAACAGTGGAAGCAGGCGATCAAGGAGGAGCTTCAGTCATTCGAGGATAACGGCGCATGGGAACTGATTGATAACCCAGGTGACGTCAACATTGTGAAATGCAGGTGGGTCTTTAAAAAAAAGGTAGAAGTACACAATAGCGTGCGTTACCGTGCTAGACTTGTGGCGAAGGGCTTTACGCAAAAGCCCGGAATTGACTTAACAGATACATTCAGTCCTGTAATAAGGCATTCTACCTTAAGACTATTATTTGCTCTTAGTGTAAAGTTGAAAATGGACATTACTCATTTAGACGTCACAACCGCTTTTTTTAAATGTTTATCTAAATGAAGACATTTATATGAGTATTCCTGAAGGTTTTGTAAACAAAAGTGGGGGAAAGATATTGAAATTAAAACGCGCAATTTACGGGTTAAAACAATCATCATTGGCATGGTACGAAAGAGTTCGAGATTGCTTATGTAAAAATGGTTTTAAAAACTGTCAATATGAGCCGTGTTTATTTACAAAAATGGATGGTAACTCAATAATAATCATAGGATTATATGTTGATGATTTTTTGATTTTTTCAGACAGTGAATCTGAAACAAAGAAACTGAAAGATGTACTAGGTTTAGTATTTAAGTTGAAGGACTTAGGACCAGTGAGACAGTATCTAGGAATGAGAATTAATGTCAACAAAAACAAAACTGTCATCACGGTGGATCAGCAGCAGTATATTGAAAAAATATTGCAGAAATTTCAGATGTCAGACTGTAAACCTAAAGGTACTCCAATTGAGGCTAAGTTGAATATTCAGAAGTCTGAGAAATGTGTTGCTGGTATTCCTTATCAAAAACTTATTGGTAGCCTGATGTATTTAGGTGTATTGACGAGACCCGATATCGCCTACGCAGTAAGTTATCTTAGTCAATTTAATAATTGCTACAGCGAATTACATTGGAATTATGCCAAGCGAGTGTTACGATATTTGCAATGTACTAAACATTATTGCTTGAAATATAAAAACGATAATTCTGAACTGTCAGGTTTTGTCGATAGCGACTGGGCTAGTGACGCATTAGACCGTAAGTCTTATACTGGCTTTTGCATTGTCATGTCAGGGTCAGCTATTTCCCGGGAAAGCCGGAAGCAGAAGACAGTATCCATGTCCAGTACAGAAAGCGAGTACACAGCACTCTCTGAGGCTTCCAGAGAAGCTGTTCACTTACGAAACTTGTTGATTGAAATCAATGGAAACGTTGATTCTATAACTTTGCATTGTGACAATCAAAGTGCAATTAAGTTGGCGTCAAGTCATCAGTGTCATAGCCGGTCAAAACATATTGACGTTCGTTATCACTACATCCGAGACGTTGTGAGAAATCAGATAGTCAAAATTGAGTACATTCCGACGGACTGTATGCCTGCAGACTTGATGACAAAAGGATTAAATTCCGTTAAGCACTACAAGTTTATGAATCTTTTAGGTATTATTTCTATATGAAATGTATTGTTTAGTTTAATAAGTGAGGGTGTTAGAATATATTAAAATAGTCTAACTAAGTAGTTTTGTCTATGCTTATTGTCTATTGATATATTTAACAGTTTAATTTGAATTTGAATATAGTTGTCACTCATGCGAATGTTGTTTTTTCAATAGGAAATAGCAACAAAACAAGTGACGTCACGCCTTTTCTATGATCAAACAGCGTCCATTTATCGTTCTTCATGTATTTAAAAATCTTTAAAATAGCAAAAATAAGTAACAGATTGATATTTTCCGAGTATTTTCGTGAGATTTATTTATTGGTAATGTAAGAGTAATATTTTTATTATTGTCAACATCCCAATTGACGTATGCACTGCTTTTTATTGGAGCGACTGCCATCTGACCTTCCAACCCAAGAGGGGAACTAGACCTTATTGGGATTAGGCTTGTCAAGTGAGTGGGCAACTTGACTGTTAGAAGTTCTCAAGCCGCCCGGAGGCCTCTAACTTGGCTTAACGACTGCTATCGTAGACAGCAACCGGGCTCAACGGCTTAACGTGCCTTCCAAAGCACGGGAGCGCTCAGTTAATAACCACTCAAAGCGGTCACCCATCCAAGGATTGACCTGGCCCGATATTGCTTAACCTCCGTACTCAGACAAAAAATAAAAAAATAAAAAGTGCAGTAATAATAATAATATACGCAGAATATTCCATTCACCAAAACGTGACGGTATTGGTTGTGACGCGTCATAGTTCAGGATAACGATGGAATTCGTTCGGAAGATAACTAAACAGAGTGAGATGAGGTGATATGAGGTCACTCACGGCTTGCTATAGTCTCCAAAGGCTGAGGCCACATCTGTAGCCGTGGCGGCCAGCACGCAGAGCGAGGCCAGCGTGAGAGCGGTACGCCGGCGGGCGGCGAGCGCGCACAAAAACGCACCTGCGGCGTGGAGCTGCGTTTCCATGGTGAGATACCAGGACACTTGCATACACTGGGTGAGAAATTATACTAATTTCATCAAACACGTCCGCAGGAAAAGGTTTTGTGTAAATTCAGACACCAATAATGGATTTACATCGCGCCTTCTTTCGCGAAGAAGGGTAGAACTGTGCGTTTATTCCCAGTAGTTCCGTGGAAGTAGTTCCGTGGCGGAACTAGTGAGACTTTTTTTCCCAATAGTTCCATTCCCAATGTTCAGTTGTGGCGCTTCGCCGGCCGCTGCCGCGGCACGCTCGCTTCGCTCGCTCGGCTCGCGCGTTGTAGGGTCACAGTTCTACTAACACTCCTCCTCGCTTCGCTCGTCGTCGTACCTAACTACCACTCTGTACCGTTGACGGAACTATTGGGAAAAAAAGTCTCACTAGTTCCGCCACGTAACTACTTCCACGGGACTACTGGGAATGAACTGAACTGTGTTTCAAATTAAGCAGGGCCATTCGGGAGAAGTGCGCTTTTCGTAGATTGAAAGATTTGCATTTAGACTTACCCTTTGATCGACAGGGTAAACATTAGTGATGTAGAGTATGTTCCGCCACCAGGTTTCGTCGCATTTATAGTCTTGATCCGGTAGCTCGAGCACCGAAGTTCTGTGCGTGGCCCGCGCCAATACTGATGCTAGGAAGATGGCGTAAGCGTACGATGGGAGGAGCCTGGAAAGTATAATGTCTCTTTCTTTATATCAAGATGGTGGAAAGTGAGCATACGCACTTGCAAATAAATGGACACCGTAGCTTATGCAAGCAGTGACAACTTAACTCAATACTAGGAGTCCAATATCTTGCGTTGGGACATTTGTCATCTGACCACAACGAATACTCATGTCCCTGCATGGTCAGTCTTTTCATGGTTAAATCAAGTTGATCAAGTCCAATCTGTTACCTACAAATCCATTCAATTCATCTCTTCTGCGTAAAGTCTGTATATGCACGCTCCTACGCTCCTGTCATTAAAACCATGTTCGCATATTATGTAACTTAGTACGTATAGAGATTTTTGATCTTGACTACAGTCATATGCTCGACGTTACGTACACGTAATATCGAGCATATGACGCTCAGTTTCAGTAAAACAGCATACCTGACAGCTCTGTTGGTGATGAAGCAGAACAGCTGCAACACCTGGCCGCAAGCGCCTCCGAAGCTGACCAGCTCCTCGACGCTGTACTGGCTCTTCAGGTAGAAGAAGTGGTATGAGCTGAACAGACCGCTGAAAATATCACGATGATTGTAATTGATGAAAGAAGAACCGTCTTCTAAATGGGATAGAATGGGACACGCATTGGTTGCTTGAGACACCCGCTTTTAACATGAGCTGGTAACAGTCTAGTTATCACCTACTTATTCTATTTGGGCTCATTTTATTTTTCCACAAAGATTCAAAAAAGCATTGACTAATAAAAAATTAAATTTAGTTAATTCCTTTAGAAAATACGGCTGACCAATAGCGCTGGTCACTTCCTCGGTCAACATATAGGTATCGATATCCAGCGGGGAAATGTGGCCAGCCTTATGGGAACCTCCCTAGAGGCAGCGACCTAGAGGAATGTATATAGTAGTTATAATTCGTATTTAGTTTTATTTTAGTTTTTATTAAAATATAATAGTATTCTATGTGAATTGCAAATATCCACCTGAATAAACCAAACATTGTGAACTACTTACCTTACGAAGAACAGCGTATCGAAAGCCAATGAGCCCGTCGCTAGGATCATGAACACATTGTTCCGATCGTCCATGTCCGTCCCGTTGTCTGCAACAAAATTTCAATTATAAATCGTTCAACTCACGAAGATGCGCCCCACTTCCATCTTAGCTATGGAAAGAAAAAACTACCTAGTATAAGCTGCGCGATGTTCCCTCGTTAATCGAATCTGTAATTATGTGATCCTAGACTATACATCCTGGTACCTGTGCCTAGGTATTTATTAATAAAGGAGTATAATATATTATTACAGAAACGTGTCAACAATTTACACATTCCAAGTGTACGATTGGTTGCATCAGGGTGTCTACATATAATACAATAAATAAACTCTGTCACTTCAGGGGTTGAACTCATACGAAAGCGAAAAACTGCTTTTCAAACTGTTGCACTCACAGAATTATACCAAGACACGAGACCTTTTAGATAAAATGATTTAGTTGCAGGCTTTTTGAGTATTAACCTCAGTTCGTAGTTTCTTACCAAATGTTAGACTTGAATTTTTAACTAGTTCTGATATTTAAATTGTAACAGGCTCCCCGTGATACAGGTGTAACCTGGTGCGTACCCCTGGTATGTTCTGTTAATGTAATTTGGATATAAATGATCTTTCTTCTTCTCCTTACTTACATAATGACGTGTTCACACAACCTATTTGAATCATGCTGTTACTTTCTGGCGGAGTCAGCCGCACTCGGGGGTATGTGAAAGCCATTAGATTAGTCACGGATATGTTAAATTTATAACAACCAACCTGACAAATAGCTGACCATTGTCGCCACGTGAATGAACACTACCCAGAACGTCGTCACAATTCTTATCGCGTGCATTATCGACAGATCCTTATTCGCCATGTTGGTATTGAAGATCCTCTTCCATCCGTAATTAAGAGAAAAACAGAGAAGCAGATACTGATAGGCACTCCTCTTAATTTTCAAGCTAGCTAGGGAGTTATCGTATCTGACTCTCGGGCAAGGTTGGTAACTGTCACTCTTCACAGGATTGGCGCATTGTTTCTTGTATTTACCACATCGCTTGCAGCTGTTTGCAGCATTCTCCAATGATACTACGTCCAGCGTAATAGATGGAGGCATGGCATTCTGTTTAATCACCTTTTTAACTGTCACCAGATTGATGTTTGAGTTCTCTATATTGTTAATAGTCAAAGACTCGTCGACTAGGTTAGATTTTCGAATGCTCTCATTCAAATCGTTGTTGTACTTTTGGACGTTGAAGCTTTTCGAAGCGACATTCCTTCTACATTTGAGCATGTTGTAGTCCACTAGGGTTGCTATAACAGACAGAATGATCAGGACTAAAGTGATGGATAGTAGACTTATAGTCTCATAGTCTCTGGTGATGTCGTAGGATACTTCTACACGTCGGGAGGAGGTGACTTTGGCGGTTCTGGGGGTAGTTTTGTTGGTTTTTAGGGTGTCTGTTATCATGATGGAGAAGTTTATAAGGCTGGTGATATCTTCCGGCGAGCAGGAGTGAGGGAGGCACAGGCCTTCGATGATTTCGAGATTCTGGAGAATGGAAACATCAACGTGAGTTTTTTTGAAAGCACAGGGCGGATTAGGCTCTTATTCTAGACGCGGACGCAGGGAGTCCCACAAACATATCACCTATATGGCTTAGAATTCAAGTGCTTACGTGCAGGCTTGAGCGTTATCCCACTCACTTGACGGAAGACGTTCCGCGCCGCTTCACTCGTCTCCTGTCCATAAACAAGGCCTTAGGGTCTGTTTCCACAGAGGCAAAGTCAAGTGCATATGTGCGGAATTTGCTAATCGAATTAATCCATTAAATCGAAGTGGAGCGGTGGAACTAAATTGATTCTCCGTCTCAGTGGAAATGCTGCCTTATTTAGTAGAGAAGTGTTATCCGGTCCTTAATTAATTATAGATAAGTCTCGCTTAGGTACCGTAAAATGGGGTGACTAGGGTCAAAACTGAAATTCAAACCTCGATAACATTTTATTTATACATATGAAAACTGAATGGTGTATATAATAAGTGTCCCGGACGTTTGTATTTTAGTTTTTATTTTATTTTGGGTAGTTCCATCTCATAACTTTGACGATAAAGAGGAAAACCCACCTCACCCGTAGTGCCTCGTGTTTGGGGTGAGAGGGGTTTTCATACAAAGGTGATTATGGAAGATTGTTGGATCGTTTTTTTTTATTATGTGTATTACTATAGCTCCATTTTAAATTGGAATACATTATTTTTGTAGCAGTAGCCTTAAAATCCCTTCTCCCCCCTCTCAAACCTTCTCTCCCCAATCATAACCCACCTCTCCCCGCGAAACCTACTCACCCCGTTTTACGGTCACGAAGTCTTCCCTAGCAAAAAACACCGCTCAGCCGGTTATCAATAAGGATGAGTTTTAATAGCATTGTTATGACAAAAGCGCCTTTTTGACTACCGACGAAGCTGTACCCTTTGCCGGGCCACACATACGAGTAAGTAAATGTGTTATACATCAATAAGCGTCTTACCATATTTCTTTCTCGCCCCGTTCGATGGAATCGGGGCACATCCGTTACGGAGCCTTGGGTATTCGGCGTAGTTGTAGTGTATAGGAATCAATATGCACTATGACTGTTGGGGCCGGCGACGCAAGGATACTGGAGAGCCTTGACAGCACTCTAGCACCAGCGGCCATAACAGGCGGAGTGTGGTTGCGGATAATTTGTTGTTTTATGTATGTATGTATGTATAACACTTTATTGCACAAAAAAAAACAATAACAATCGAAACAAAATAACAAAATGTAAAAGTACAAATTTATTGGTACAGATACGAACCCCTATAATAGTGGTTGCTCGTGTAACCCTATTGAAAGAGTAAAACAAGTTACATACCTCGGAATGAAAGAAACAATAGATGCTTATTTGCACAATAGTATAGAAAATCTCACCTTCGCCATAGAGAGCTTGGTAATGTTGAGTTGTACCCTCACTACGGAGTAGCCCAAGCGCACCGGGGCTTCTCTGGCGCGATGTAGCTTCTCCATCTCTGACATCGGCCTCTCATGGCCTGCTGTAAAAAGAGATAGATATACATTACACATGATAGTTTACAGAAGAGGAGTTATTGTATTCCCTATCTATGTCTCTGTTACACAGGTTTTGGGGGTGGCAGGACCGGAGCTAACATGGTGCTATGCCAGGAGGTGTACAGAAGCTATAAGATATAGAAGCGTGCCTGATACATGTCTTGCCCCAAGGCGGCTGGATGGTTAAGGGGATCATTTTAATCTGATAAACGACGCCCCCTGTGTAAGAGACAAAGATACATCTTCCGCGCGTGAGATTTTTTAAAATTTCCAAAAACAGACTCGACGAAAAAATTCTATATATGTCATTATCGAACCTGCTCATAAAGACGAGAATCGGTTGAGATATTTTCTCCCTATTCCCGGTTTCGAAAACGTTTTATCCACAAGAACCTCAGTACCAGTAGGTACTCGTAGGTACTTAAATTGATGTTTTCCTCCAAATATAATTGAAAACTGTTCATAAACAACGCTACAACAAACTTTTCCCCCTAATTTCCCCCCAACCGAAAAAAACTCTGGCCAAAAAATTCCATTCGAGAAATACGTATAGCCCCCATATACGCCAAGCTTAGTGAGGATCAGTCCAAAAACGCGGCCAGCTCTAGCCCGGAACAAACATCAGGTGGTCTACTCCGAAATTCGAAATCCGAACTTCGTATGGTGTATGGCAGGAGAGTGAAAGGGACGGCGTCATACGAAGTTCGTATTTCGAAGTAGACGCCTTGGTCAAAAGCAAAATCGGCCAGTCGTAAAACGCAGACTTCGTTCGCTCGGTCGCAAATCAAAGACTTACCCCCTTATTCATAAAACTTAACAAACCTCTGTTAAATAAAAGTTGTTTTGTCCTTTTCTCACAAACATAAATGTCAAAGTGACAGATAAGGACAAACCAACTTTAGCAGCTTGTTAACTAATAGAGGCTTGATGGACGTTTATGAATAAGGGGGTTATTCATTATCTATACAACATACTGACATTACCATGCCTATATATTTATGAAATAGCAGTATACGTTAAGGCCAATATGGAACAATTTTCCGTTTTTAAAAGTGCTCGCCGACGTGACAAACTGTATGTAACATCAATAAAAACAGCTTTTCTTGCTAAAAGTATTTTATGGATGGCACCAGCAATTTATTGTATATTTTATATACTTTACAATAAATTGCCTAGTAGTATAACTAAGTTAGAAGGATTGATAGATTTCAAAAAAAGCTTGTTTGCATTCTTAGTTAAAAAAGCCTACTATTCATTAAAGGAATACTTGACAGATGAAAAATTGAAATTGTTTATGCATGTTCCATCTTGACTCAAAATATTTGTATGCCTTATGGCAAAACATGGAGATACTACTAAATAATTGTAAAACCTATGAACCTATGTTTACAAATAAATATTTTGTCTTTGTCTATAGATTTTAAATTGCGTGATTTTAGAGTCAAAGTTATAAACTATCAAGGTTTTTGTTTTTGTTAAGATCAGCTCTGTTAATAATCGCGCATGGAATATCGGTCCCTAGTTTAAAGTGCATGTAAGTTTTTACCTTGGCTGAATTCTTTCCGCAGTACAGCGTTTAGATAAGCTTCATTCCGGAACCTTCCCAGAGCTTCTTTCTGCTCTCTAACCCTCTTGTTGTTATCCTATAACACACAGATATACCTTAATCTTAAAGTAATACGTCTACCGTTTAAATTTAATCCTTTAAGTGCTACAATTGAGAGAGAAGAGAAGCCTAACTAAATAGTTAAAGAACCTTAGGGTTCATTTTACAATAGATTTTGATTTCATTGTTAACAAAATATTCATGGCCACTTCATCGTATTGTTTTTAAAAAATATTATAATGTCATAAAATGTAGCTTTAACGAAGGGTACTAACAACATTTTATGGATTCTTAATAATCAGAATTAAAGATATTTTATTTTATTTATTTAAACCATTAAAACCCTGGAATTTCCCGATTGGCTCATGGGACACTTTGCTAAAAGTCAGGTTTCAAGTTACCGAACGAACCGAACCGAAAGCATTAAATATAGTGATCAACTGATCATTGATGTTGCAGTAGTACTTATAGAAAAATCTTTAGGTATAGAAAGTGAAAGTAACAAAAATAATTCATGGGAAATAATGCGTCAAAGCCATAAACGTAGCTGGGGAATTATTAAGTATTTAAATTATGTGCAATTACCATGTAAAACTAATTTAGCACGATTTAGGCGAGGAAAATAATCCGTCAATTCGGATTAAGTACCTAACACTTGGACCGCGAGCTGCCTAAGAACACCGCGGAGCCAGATGAGAAGATGAAGAAAGCCATGTCTTACGTGTCTACTGTAGTAACCTCTTACCAAATCCATGCATTGTTGTTTAGAGCCGAGCCAGTGCCGGCGCCCACTGTAGGCGCCAGAGTTGTAGCGACCAGAGGCGTCCACCGCTGCACGAATAAAATAAGAGAAATAATAAACAAGTACACAGAAAAACTGAAAGTGCGACTAAAATACTAACCCTCCGAATTATTCGCTCATGAGTTAGTATTTCAGTCAGTACGCTTAGTTTTGTGTAGGTTAGGTTAGTTTAGGTTCAGAGCTTTTATTACTACCCATAAAATATGACTCGTAAACCGACATTTGACATATGTGACTAATAGGGCATGCAAATATCCCTGGGATTCCCGGAAATTTTCATACAAATCGGGACCGGGACTGCAAACCCTATATGTGAGTGAAGCGAACAGTTTATGACCAAATTGTCCCGATAGTTATGTTTCCCGGTAAACAAGTATGTTTACGAGTAAACGAAACTTTGAAGCATTCACAATCCATTACATAGTTAACATTTTAGGTAACACGCATAAATTACTCCCGGATCCCGGAACGTTATGTGTGGCATGCTATAGTACCTACCGATATGGTCGCCCTCTCACGGGAGAGTCCATCGTCCCATACCATACCACCGTGTATAAAAACTTTATCGTCGTCTTGACATCGGGAAGGAATTTGATGTTTTTCAGACCAATTAAGTACCTATTATCTTTTGTCGCCTTATAGGATTTCCTTAAATAGGGTAGCCGTCAATAGAGTTGAGAGAAAGTATGCAAGCTACATAGTCGTGTAGGTTGGAATATATTTTGACAGGTGACGGTACGGCATATATGTATTAATAATTTATACCAAAAAAAACTCGACTCCAGTTTTGTACTTCGCTATGCCAAAATTTGTGGTTTCTACAGAAAATACCGAAATCAGCATATACATACGTGCCTATCAAATTCGAAGAGTTCCATCGATTCCTCCTAGATCCCATCATCAGATCTTCACCAAATTTATATTGAAACAACTTTGGGGTACCTGCTTTGAATCAAAAATAGAATTATCGAAATCGGCCGACTTGGTCAAGAGTTATCAGGGAACATAGATACATAAAAAAATGACTTGCAGACGAACTGAGAACTTCCTTCCTTCTATTGAAGGCGGTTAATTAAATAGTACCAGATACTAGATACTACTACTATCTATTGACTTAATTATCCTAAGATCTCCTGCCCGGCTAGTATGATAGCTTATACCGTCACGTTTTATGTGACGTTTCAGTACATTTTGGCCATATACCGTGACGGTATAAGCTATCATACTAGTCGGGCTGATTTACATGCGGCGGCATGACTACCTCAAATGACCCAACTTGTCACCCTGTAAAAAACATCACGCAACGTCTACCAAGAACATTGTCACTAGCCCGTGTCCACTTCATCGAATCTTAAAAAATAAGGCAAATAACTGCGTCGTAACGCAACGGTCGACGACATAAGCAAGAAGCTATAAAAACACACATGCGATTACATCTCATATCATATTCACTGGTAATTGTTATTACCGAGGACGAGAGTCCATTTTGGCGCGGTAGAATAAATTGTAGCGAGAGTTTGCGTGCGCAATTGAATAAACAGTGAAAATGGTGTAATGAGTTTGAGCACGCTATGGTGTAACGGTTGGTGTCCTAGGTGTTCGGACTTTGGCTAGTCTGGCCAGCGACGTCACGCATTTTTTTTAAATATTCAATTCAAGTATACATTGAAAAACTCGCGACTCACAAAATAACAAACAGAAGAAGTAGAAAACGTCAACAAAATTGCACTTAATGATCCTAACTCAGAATTCAGAATGTAGCTGGCGTGGTAACCGGCGCTGGTATTCCGTTAGAACCATCAGTAAAATCACACATGTTAATGAAGTATAACAAAATGACCATAAGGAAGTTTGGCAATCATTTTACCTATTAAGTAAACTTACTAAACCTTTCGCGCGATGGTGCGACACGACACGGTGGTTGGATTGCTACACGTGTTAACCAAACAGGATGCATTAGATGTAGTACATAGCTATAGGTTATTATGATAACTTAAATACTATTTATTACTTATCATCATCATCATCATTCAGCCGAATGACGTCCACTGCTGGACATAGGCCTCCCCCAAAGACTTCCACAATGACCGGTCCTGCGCCACCCGCATCCAGCGGACACCCGCGACCCTTACCAGGTCATCAGTCCACCGTGTGGGGGGCCTGCCCACGCTACGCCTTCCGGTACGTGGTAGCCACTCGAGAACCTTTCCGCCCCAACGGCCATCGGTTCTGCGTGCTATGTGCCCCGCCCACTGCCACTTACCTATACTATTCAACATTTATCGAACTTGGCGTCGAGATAGATTCCAGGTACCGGCTGCTTGATGCTACAAAGCTGGATTCGGTACTATGGAATATATCCAGTTTGCTGTCTCTGTTCAGTATATCGTTGAGCTGATAAGGAGCTAAATAAAACTAAAGCTTTTATTTTAGTTTGGCAGTAATGTCTGGATATTGAGCTGGCACAATTTGTGTGCCATCTTCGCATGTATTTGAACTGACAATAAAATCATGTACGGACTGTAAAATAACTCATATTTGTTTTACTTATTTAATTTCCTTTCGTCATTTATTTCACATCGACGGCAAATATAAATTCTTGAACTCACTCGAATTGCCCAATTCTTCTCAGAACTACAAAGACCTAAAAATGGCAAGAGCAACTTTTCAAACGGTTTTGCTAAAGTGACCCATGCTCGCAAAAACTAACTTTCTCATGGCAACAAGGGATCAACGAGCAACGAGAAAGGCGAGACTTAAGTTAATGTACATTCACAGCAGACTTACTTATAATTGTGGTCCAGACGTGTGCAATTTTCAATTTCAAACAGGGGTCGTGGGTTTGAATCCGGGGTCAAACGGGCCACCACCACCACCACCATATCAGCCCTAGGACGTCCACTGCTGGACATAGGCCTCCCCCAATTTCATGGGGGGTAAATGCCATAATCGCCACGCTTGGCATGCGGGTTGGCGATCGCAAACGGGCAAACCAACGATTTTCTCGGGACTTGTGCCGGGACACAAGAAATTGAAGGAATACTCAAATTATTTTTATATTTTCGTGCATAAATACCGACACGCAATACCTATAATAAGCTCGGATGAAAACTATAATTCAATAAATATGTAATTACAGTATACGCAGTAAATATAAAAAAGATAGAACTAATGACTTTAAATCCATCGCTCCGCATTGCACCTGGCTCAAAGGTCCCCATATTTTTTTTTAATCTTACGGCACAGTAACACCTATTTTTAAAAATTAATTCTAAGTATCGTCAGCCATATGAGCCATAATAAAGCTTCGTCTCTCAGGGTTTTCAGGTCATCAGGTTCCCTATAATGCCGTCAGCAATACCACGCTGAACGGCGATGGAGACCTGTTGAACCAAGTACGACCCAGAGCGAGGGTCTCAAGGTGGCGTCAGCCCCTTTCTCGAAAGCGTCGGTCTCCTAGCTAGTAGCACAGGTATGAAGTGGTACGCCGCTTTAGGGCGTAGTTAAATACTCGTGCATAAATTGAAAATTAACCTCTATCAAATAAAATAAATAGTGGTTTTGAAACATGTAGTTCAAGCCCTTTCATGTAATACCACACTTAACGTAATAATAAAAAAATGAATTTATAGCGCCCTCTCATGGCCATTATTCATATAAAATTAACTGACATATTTCAAATATTAATTTTCAATAAACTTGGCTTAGCCTCTTGTTTAAAACTATTCTCAAATGATATCAACGATAGCATAAGTTGTTAACTACTGAGATGCAAAGTTGGGATTGGGACAGACGGACCGCTGAAGATAAATAATTTAATAGCGTTGTCTTAGCAGCGTAGTGACTCGTAAGTGGTACAGAAAAAGATAATAGAAATTCTCAGCTAAGATTAATAAACGACGAGTACGTTAGTTATTAGCTTTTATTAATTGAAGGTCTGTTCCGTTTCACCACTAATATAAGAATTTCTACATCACCTCAATATAGAAGCTTATCTGCAGTTACAATAGCTTACATCGATCTTTAATAAGGCAATATACATACACAGTGTACTGGGCTATAATGTACTGCGGTGACCTCTTACCATCACGCGGGCCGTGCGCTTCTTTGCCACCGACGTGGTATAAAATAATACATGTGCAAAACTTACCTACATACGTCCAGGCGCGCCCCCTATTAAAATCATTGAAAAACACTTTCAAATCGCCGAAACAGTCACCAGTAACCGCAAAATGCACCCCATTTCTTATCGTAGGCCACACTAAACCTAAATACGACGGATCGTACACATTATAAAGACTATCCAGCACTTCCCCTCTAAAGTGTAAGGCTCGAAGAATTTTTCTAGAACCATTTCTTTGAGCGTCCACAGTGAATAGTAGTAATAGGTACAGAAGTTTAGACATGACTGCGCTTGGCGTGTTGTGCGAGTCTAATGAATCTTGCTTTAGAAGTGAGCGGTTGAGCGAAGCGAAAGGGGTTTGGATAAAAAAACTATTTACACAGCAATTTACACTTCGGTGAGTGTGCTCAGGAGCTCCATGAGCTCATACCGCCTTCCCCCTTCTTCCATCGGACATCCAGACGTACGGCTGGCTACCATCCTTACCTGGTCGAAATTCCTCTAATTCGAACCAAGCGCTTTGAATCTTATTTTATAATGCGCACTTCTAAGGTTTGGAATTCTCTGCCGGCGTCTGTATTTCCGAGTTCATATAAGGACCTTTTTGAGGCACGAGTGAATAGGCATCTTCTGGGTTAGCTCACTTCATCGTCGGCCTCATCTTTGCCCCCTGGCTAGATGCTGGCCAAGAGCAATCCCATTTTTAATAAATAAATTTAAAAAAAGTAACTAGTGGGATCTTATTATTGTGGACTATAGCGATAGTCGCTCTTTGCGTTAGGAGCTTGAGACAACCGGCGGTAAAAAAGGATACCGACATATTTAACTAATATTCCCGTTAAATTGAGTACCTAAAGCCAAACATTAAAATATAATGAAACAGAGTCCCTCACTTTAGGTCGGTGCTAAACCCGCCGGCAACGCGAACGCTCGTGATCAAGAACCGCGTACCGGTTCGAAGCACGTCGAGTGATAATCAACCCCAAAAAGCCGATTAGCAGGCGCTGCGTAACTATTCCCAGATGCCGCGCTATATTCTAGCGCCCGCCAGGGGGGCGGTCCGCTAGAGGGGGGACGCTACATCGGTTTCTGGGGTATATTCAAGATTTAATTCTGGCAGTGAGTGTTACACGCCTACTCACTATTCAGGAGAGAACCTTTGCACAAAGGTGACTTTAAAAACGTACGCCATAAGACCTATAGTCATTGGCGCCATAGGCACAATAACATGAGACACCTTTAGGCGTCGCATTTTGTCGCGCATACGGTTCTTAGCGTTCAAAAGGTTAAGGAGGTGGGGGGAGGGGATATTACCATATTGCGACTGAACATACGTTAGGGTAATGCCAGTGTCGGACACTCGCAAGCTGACAAGCACCAGTAATGGACACTTCATTCCTTCAAAAATCGTATTCTACATAAACGTCGATCAAACCTATTTTAGTTAAAATACAGCTAAAATGCATATCTGTCAATTTGACATTTATGTTTGTGAGAAAGGGAGGACAAATTTTGGTTCACAGAGGTTTGATAAGTTTTATGAATAAGGGGGTTAGTCTCTTTTGAACAATTTGTGCATTATTGGGTCAGTGTCCATTACCGGTGCTGTCACCCTACATTACATTACTAGTGGTTGGCGGCCTGTCAGTCATTTCCAGAGTTAATAAATATAACCTAAAAGTCACTTTACTTCTTAACCCTTTGAACGCCATCATATTTGAATGAAGTTATCACTCAGTCGCCAAGGCATCAAATTGATGTAACGTTTAAACAAATAAAAACAATTCATAATCATAATTGCTTTTTTTCATGATCAAAGTACACCTTCACTCCGACCTTTTTTGTTGGCGTGGTGGGCACGACGACACACGACCACTTTATAGGCTCTTGGCGTTCAAATGGTTAACCGCCGACTACTATAAGATCACAGCCGTAGCCGCAGGGTCAGCTAATATACAAATAAAACAACTACAGTGTTAGTAATAGTATTTATTACCTGCAAAAAGACAATAACTTACTCCTATTTTCATGCACTTATGTAAATACAATTCGCTATTTTTATGATACTGCAAGTAACATGTCACTGAAGTCTGTAGGACGCACACACACACGACTGAACGACTGCGAAACTTATAGACTGCTTACATCCGGGGCCGCTTGTTTGGCCGCTGACCGTCGTTCATGAAGCCTCCCTGCTGAAGATAAAACATGCTAAGTAATGGCAGACAATATCTAGTTCTCTCTTGGACGGGAAAGTCTTTCATCATCAATTCAGAGACGGGTAGCAATTTTAGGAAAAAAGTGTAACATGGATGTGACCTAATTTAAATTCCGTGTATAATTGATACATTAAAATTGTATTCATTTTAGTTATGGAATGATAACGATGAACTATCGCTTTACAACTTCGCACCGCACAGGCCACTCGAGGTCATTCTCTCTCATTATTTTATATACATTTGGATAATCAATGTCAACTGAAATCCTTTAACCCTTAACTTGGCAACGTCCCCTGGGTTTCCCACACTCTTTGACCGTCTTTTTGTATTTTTTTCTGTACCAGTATGAGTATGACTATTCAGCGTCACCGAGGATAGAATTAGGGACATTCTCTATTTTTTTTAAGGGTTAAAAATTAATCATAGTAAAGACGGTAATTTACTAAAAATATAAAAATATATATTTTTACAGCATACGCATTGTTTTATTTTTAACAACCCAGGCTTATCCATGTTAGTCATTCATTATCGATTATGTTCGACGTCAGTGACATAAATTGCTACCTGTCGCCTATCATTAAATCATTATCATCATCAACTTCATCATCAGTAACAGCAGTAAATAAGAGTTTTAAAAAAATGCAGTGATCAACATGAATGTCTCCCACAACAAGTTTGAACGTCAATCTCGTTTAAAATGCAACTGGCATACATTAAAATGAAGAGCATTGGAAGAACAACAGTAATATAATGAGAGCATGACACCAGCCAACAGCACTTTTTACACCATTTTTTGAGACCTGTCAAAACGGTCAATGTACGTAAACTTAAAATCATTTGAATTGGCCGAGTTGCGTCCAATTAACCCGTTCAGAGATTGGCGTCCAAGCAACATTTTAAATTTAATGAAAGTATTATAAAAACTAAGACACTTAAAATAACTTCAACTATAACGATTACTAAACATGCTTTTGCACCTACACCTCTACATACAGTGCTAGCGGCTTACTAAGGTAAGGAACAAATGCTATATGACCGACCATAAACGTAAGGTTAGCTAGTCAGGTGGAGTCACCAAATTTCAAAAAGCCCTTGTTCTCACAGTTCTGACTCAAGCCAGCAAACACACTGTTAACACGCGTTTTCGACTTAGATATGCCGGATCCCATTGTGTATACAAAGTTTCATGTTATTCTAGCATGGCGTTTTAAAATGAGAGCGTAAATACGTTTGTATGGAGAACCGAGCGTACTACGCACTCTTAAAAGATCCATAGCACATCAACATACACGTTCACTGCTTTCAGTTAACTGTACTCAGAAATTGTAAGCGTGTCTTGGCATCGCGTGAAAAAGTAAAAAGTAAAAGTAGTTTATTCTTCAAATTAGGCATATTACATGCACCTATGAACGTCAATAAACTACCACCGGTTCGGAAAAATAAACCTCTGCCACGAGAAGAACCGGCGTAAGAAACTCGGCGAGGTGTCATTTTTTCAAAACAATATACATTGTATAGTTAAATATAAATTACAGTGTCAGCTACTACAAAATAACTGAAATAACAATGCTACAGTAGAAAACATATTTTCGCGATAGATTACCCGTGCAGGACGCTATCACTGCCAAACATCCCTATCCATGATGTAATCGTTTATCTTATAATATGCTTTTGAAATAAGTGTTTGTTTTACTACAGATTTGAATTTAGAATTACTAAGTTCAGTAATGTGTTGTCGTGTTGGTAATAATGTGCACGGTTCACGTGGGGTGTCGACACGTCGGGTGGCATGGCGTGTTAATGTGCGTGTGATTCTGGCTTCACACTTGTGCAGCCAGCATCATACTACCTGTTCTCTTAGAATTGGCCGCTCGGTCCTGTCAGGGTATATTATGGGTACCAGGACGGGAATGAACGGCCAATTCGAAGTGAACGACTTTTATCGAAGAAGATAAGTTCTAGGTAGCGACAAACTTAACACTCATTTAGGACAAGACCCCAAATATTGGCGATACAATAAAATAAGTAGTATGGTTTTCAGAAAACTAAACCTATTCGATAAATTAGTTCTGTTAGACAAAATGAACACGTATATCACTGTTCCGCAAAGCCATACCTTCATTATGATTTGATTTATCAAGAAGCACCCCACTCTTCAATGGAACTTATATATTTCAAAATTGGAATTAAGTTCAATTTTAAAACAAAACAATACCTACTCCTATTACGTATATTAAAATTTCATTGCCATTTATCTTCTATGACGGGCGGCGAACGAAATAGTGTAATTGCACCTTTACATCCACGTTATGACAAGGTTTTATCGACATCACTGTTAAACTAAAATTACTACTCATCATCATCATATCAGCCGGAGGACGACCACTGCTGGACATAAGCCTCCCCCACATAGCTCCACAAAACCTTTTACCAGGACATCAGTCCACCCATCATTTATGAAATAGTACACTTTAGTGTATGTACTATTTTTTGAGTTACTTTTCTCCATAGCGTAAAATAGGTTTTGGGTAGGGCATGTAAATTATCCGGGAATTCCCGGGAATTTTCATACAAATCGGGACTAGGGCTGCAAACCCTAGTTTTGGGCTTTTCTTCATGGATGAATAAAAAAATATGGTGTGTCATAACATCTATGTAACAAACTTTTATGTAACTTGCAGTGTGTGTTTGGGTCAAATCTTGCAACTGAATTCAAACCGATTGAGCTGAATATTGGCATACTTATGTAAGTTAGGTGACAATGCAATGGTACCACCGAGCTGATCTGATGATGGAGACGGAAGGTGGCCATAGCAACTCCTTAACTACACAAGATGAACCAGCCGTGTTTGAGCTCGTTGGAACCATCTCAGTGGAGAAAAGGTAGTCGGCAGTAAAAACTTGTACCAATTTTTTTTTCGGCAAACTCATTTTACACTTTTTTTAACTTTTGTGTGGTCAGCGTTGGAAGGATAATGATTACTTTGCGAAACAGTTTAGTGTTCGGATGGAATGTTACCTGTGCCCAGGTCTTGTCTAAAACAGGTACCTCTGAAAAGAATGCACAGAACATTTATTAAGTGCAAAGAAAAGCAGTTATCAAGTGTAAATTAAATTATTTGAGGTAAAAATGGTTGAATTTGCAATCTTACTGTTTCAGAACTCAAATAATTTCATCCATTTTTTCTAAAATCTTATTATGTGTCAGATTTCTATGTCGGTGTTAAACACGAATTATCTTTATTCGCATTATATTATATTATATGTCACCAGCAATTGACCTAATTCTTAAAATTTAAGTAACACTAAAATTATTTGTTTTATAATTTTAAAATTTGCATACCACGTGCATTTTTAATAGAAAGGCATACCCGGGGTCAAAGGGGTTCTAAAATGATTAAAAAATGCTGTCGATTCAAGTATTATTCAATTTACACGACATTTTTTTACTAGAGGGCGCCTAACGAGTATACGGCCTGCCTGGTGCAAAGCGGACACCCTAGCCTGTGGACGCTAGCTACCCCAGACGAGATATAAGCGCATCTAAACAGTACATCCCGCCGTTATTTGGTTATTACACGCCGACTGTACTTCTGACACACAATAAGACTCCACTGCATTTCTTTGCACGTCTTTCTATGCACTGTTTTCAAATAAAATAAAAAAATGAAAAAATAAAAATATGAGCATGCAAATGGAAAAAAGCATTTCGCGAAATTGTTGCAAAAAAATACAGCTCAAATGTACATGAAATTAAGTGCAGGCGAAAATAAAATTAATAATTAGCTATACGGTGTCAATCTCATGCCAAAGGCTGTTTGTCAATGAATAGGACACTTTCTAATTGAATGACGACTTATCAACGCCACAAAAAAGTAGGTACGTACCTTTTCATAAGAATGACACTTTTATACTGTAAATGCTCTAGGTTTGCGAGCAAAATGAATTAAAAGAACGATGTGTAGATTTCTCAAAGTGTGAAAGGAAAATATAACTATTGGATGTATAACTTGGATAATTTAACGTACCCTGGGTTTGAAACAACATGGGAGATTTAACAATATCATAAACTTAGTCATAACGTGGCTCTCACATCGAATGTTACAGTTAAAACTAACTAACTAGGCTGGCACGGCGACCGAAAATGAGTCTTGGCCTCCGAAACAAGAGCACGCAACTTTTCTCGGTCCTGCGCACAGTTATAATTCTTGTCATTTTCTCTTCTTCTTCTTTCTGTTTCAAACATAACTCGTCAACAAAATTCAAGCTGCCAACTGACTTTATGCTTAAATTCTAATACACACAACAAAACAAAAAATGGCAACTTACTATCTATAACTTTAATACAAGCATCGCATTATTAGGGTTGATCCACTTTTGCTCGTTTTTCCCTCTCCCGTCTCGTCAGCAAGGAGACGACAACAGTTCCTAGAATTGTGTACTTCAAGAGATGACCCACGTCAAACTAGGCTCATAATCATCGCTAAAACTCGTGATTGGTTTGAAACCCTATACAATTACAATTATAAAGAGTGTCTCAGGAGACGTAACCTAACGAGCAACGAAAACCAGTTGATTGACCCAATAAGTTCAATGGAATTATCAATACTTTTGCCACAATTTTAGATTAGGACATTTTGAAATTTATTAAGTCCTCTCAATAGTATAACTTGTGAACCAGTAAATCGTATATCCACTTCCGATCCACATGACAGTTGTATTGCCACTGTCAATTCTCCCAAAACATATATCTCAGACCCAGAACCCATCACCAATTGCCCAAGTGAAAAGTATCCCATACCAGAAGAAAACTCTTGATTAGTACTTCTGCTACGTCTCGAATTAATCCATTTCGCTTAACAACATCCAATTTAGAGAAAGCTTGTAGTACATTTTGTTTTGCATGCTTATATTATAGGCCCTTGATACCCTTAGCGGATTTAGTGTATGTTTAGTTTATAAGATTTACTTAATTTTTTACCTTAGTTACCCACGTTCCGACACGGGTTACGGTCCTTGAACATTATTCAACACATCTGCACGTCACAGGTTAACAAATATCGATGGAGCATTTTCACTCAAAAGTATACCTTTTTTTCTCGGCATTTGGAAACATTGTTTTTTTTATACATATGAGAAAAAAAGTAAATGGCGCATATCATATGCACGACACATATCTCAAAGATTCTAAATAAAGCGTATAAAAAGCACCCTAATTGGGCTCGAGCGAAGACACGGTGAATTATTGATTAAATACAATTAAATAAAGAAATCAGGTTTGCTGATAACGTGCCAGTGACGGTGTGGGTAATTATGGCAATAAAAGAAAGAGTATATTTTGATAACTGTAACCATTAACACTCAGGACAACCAGTTAACAAGCAGTGAATAGAGAGTTGATAGTTCGGCCATAAAACATACTCACTTCTTTATTTGGGGTAACCGAGCTATATACGGTATATCAAAATACAAGCAAGATTTGAATTATAAAGATGCTTCAACGAAATTGCATGCAAAATAGTCATGGAATATTTCGAAAAGAGACGAACCAAGATACCATGCGTCTCAAGAGTCCTGAAGGTCATTTGCCTATCTGCTTACACTAGGAAATTGTAAGCACAATAGTCATGACTCATGAAATACACTCGTGCTCAAAAATTTCCAGAATTTAATAACCGCAATAAGGTATTTTATAGTTACATTACCAACACTAAACACTACTATTACCAACCACCACCCAACCCAACTATATAAGTAATTTACGGAATCCTATCATAAAAATATCAATATCCGAAAATGTGTTTGCGATATCTCGCTCCGTTAATGTTGTTTTTTTTCGTGGGTTTTTGCGAGCCCGATTTAAATCTGGTAAAGTTAATTTATTAACTGTTATTTTTGGAGTTGAAATATAAAATTAAATAAAGATTATGACAGGATAAAAAACTACAACCTTGTACTATTGTAGGAATATATGACGGTATTCTACCGACCCGTATTCTTTGTCCATGACTGTATTTCGAAAAAAGAGACGAACTAAGATACATGCGTCGAGTCCTGAAGGCCATTTGCCTTATGTGCTTATACTGTGTACTTTACGATTCAAAAACAAACAAAAAATAGTGTTTTCATTTTTAATTCAAATCTTGCTTTAATTTTGAGTGATCCTCTACTACCTTTCCAAGTCAATCGGCAGCATCTCTAAACAAACGTGTAGTGTAAGTTCTACGTCAATGACAGACATATAATTTTGAGATAGCGCCATTTGGCCTAGGAGGACAGTATAGAATAAGATAGGATCGATTTCTACGCTACTTTCAAGTGTCACAAATGATAGGCAGGCTACATTCTACTATCAATGATAGCCTCAAGCCCTCTCCACGTTTTATGCATGAGGATCGGCAACTAGGTGAACAAGTGCCCATCTCACTAAGAGTCGAGTCAAGTGCGCCTCCGCATTAAGTGCGACTTTCGTAAAATATTTTGCAATCTACAAATAGTAAGACTATCCATGCAACATACTGTTTCAGTTTGTTGCATGGATCATGTACATCGTTAGTTTTGTAATCATCATTATCATCCGCCTCACGTCCCACTGTTGGGCACAGGCTTCCTCTCGCGGATGGGATGGAACGGGCATCAGTCCCACGCTGGCCCATTGCGGGTTGGGGACTTCGAAGGCTGTTTTCAATATCTGTCGATATCGATATTTTTTTAAGGCGCACTAGCCCCGGTGTGGCTCACTTGCTCCGACATATAGGATGGTGAGTGTATACTTGAAATAATTTGAATTGACCGAAGTGTATCAAATTAGTCTGTTCAAACTACTTTACTGTCCAAGCAAGAAGGTATAGAACCAGTTTGCACTTTCTTAAAGTCGATCATTTTAAATCATTTCAACTATACAGTAGAGTTAAAATATGTGCACAGACAAAAATATGTGCACAAACAAAAATATGTGCACAGACAATAATATGTGAACAGGTTGCTCAGATATTGTCGAATCCCGGGTACTTACAGTCAGCTGTAGAGAAACTTGACCTTACTGCGTGGAAGTATGCAACCGGGTCAAGCTTCTCTGCAGCCAAGGTTTGTGAACATGGCTGTACAGTGGACTAAGGGTCTCCCCACATCTATCGAAGCGGAATCGACAAAAGCCGATAGAAAAATCTTTATGTCCACGCAATCAGAGCTACAAAGGCATGGTTCGGCTCGGAACTCATACTCATACGCCGGTCGACATCGTTAACGCTCTTATTGCGTAGACATAAACTTTTTTTCCGGCATCGCTAGGTTTGGGGAGAGCCCTAAGCGTAACACGTAAGTCTCACCATGAAGCCGGGCATGGCGTAGCTGTTGACCGGGGCGCCGAACCCGCCGCGCGCCGGGTAGCCGCGGGTGGGGAAGCCGCCGCGGCCGCGTCCGCCTGCAACAACGTGGCATGTCAGTACAAGTCTCAGTACTTCTAGGGCGGGCGATGCGGTATCGGTAGCCGGACAGTTCATACTGAGATGTATGGTAACTCACTCACCTGGCGACGGTTTTGCGACGACAGAACGTGTCGAAGTAAAAAAAGGTAAATGTCATTTATTGTAGAATTTAATACAATTTCTCGAGGACGACTTTTTCGCCTTTACTGGTAGTCTATAAAACGTTATTCATGGGTTTGGCAGATTGACAACATTTCAAATTTTTAAGCAGTATGAAATCTTAACTCATTTTGTTAATTTATTAACAAGAAAACCCAATTTTTTTATATATTTTTATAGCTAGTAGTTTTCTAAATATTCACGAAAATGTGAAGAAAGCCTGCATCGTAGTAATGACGTCACTACTATGAAATTGTGACAGTCACAGCGCACAAAAAGAACAGCAGTTCACTTTATTTAGTAATTTGTCTTAGTAACAGTGCTTCTGTATGATTTGTTACGCTGTGACGCCTTACTTGTCACTTACTTTCTTTTAGAATGAGAAACTTTTGAAATTGATTTATTTATATGAAATTGGGATATTTTCGAGAATTGTGGTGGTTTTCCTCAATTTTTTATCCTGTTAGATTTCATCGCAAAAAAAAGCCTGCTTAAAAAAATAAAATGTTGTCAATTAGGCACCGGTCTCGGACTCTGACCTCTGAAGTTTCCGCGCGCGTTGAAAGCGCCCCCGCGGGGTCTGTAGTTGTTCTGGCGGTTGGCGTTCGGGTTGGCGTTGGGGCTGGCGTTGGAATTGGCGTTCGAGTTGCGGTTCTGCTGCTGCTGCGGGTGCTGCCGCTTGTTCTGTGGGGAACAGGTGGTTTAAATTATTTATTTAGTTTAAGGAGTAACCAACAGCTACTAAATGGGAAATGTCTGAAAATTTTAAAAGTCTTTGATTATTTTTCTAATTGTAGGAATAACCCTCGCCATTAACAGAGAAAAGTTTCTGATTTTTCGGTTTTGCCATATATTTTTTAAAAATACAAACATTTTATATCATCTCGCGTCTGCCCCGTATCGGACTACTAACACATTTCTAAATACGTCAAATATTTTAAAAAAAAAAACGCCTGCTTGGATCTGTGGTACGCAATGACATTGACAGTTCTTGAACTGTACGACCAACCTATGATGAACTATAAATGTCATTGCGTACCACAGATCCAAGCAGGCTTTTTTTTTTTAATATTCGACGGACTTAGAAATGTCTTAGTAGTCCGATACGGGGCAGACGCGAGGTGATATAAAATGTTTGTATTTTTTAAAAATATATGGCGCAACCGAAAAATCTGATACTTTTTTTTGTTAATGGCGACGGTTATTCCTACCATTAGAAAAATAATCAAGGACTTTTAAAAATTTCAGACATTCCCCATTCACGACACAGAATTTCAAAGATCAATTTCAATTTATTTATTTTGTTAAACAGTTCGAAGTGTTGTGCAAAATATTAAACCTTTATGTTTGACCCACACAAAGTAGGTGTACAAAATATTTCTTCAACCAGCTACTTATTCATATTGAGAGCCAATTGATGATATCTAATACTAAAAGTCTAATACAATAATGATACTCATACTCATACTCATTTTATTGATAAAATATAAAACTTTACATGTCAAAATTAAATAATTAAAGTCTGTCATAGCTTACATTACGAAAATCATTATAAATAACATAGAAATAGAATGTTTTACATTAAATTGTCATTGGAATTATAAAATTCTTACATATTATAAAACGCCTGGGCGATATTGATCGAAACAGATTAAGGAATTCTGGTCGTCCTCATTGCGGTGCTTGGGTCTAGTCACCGTCTGGTGACGAGGAACGCGCAACTCCCGGTCGAGATTCAGCTCGGCCATCATTTTTTTTTGTAATTACAGGGGGCGTCACATGATTAGACGGTTGTTACATAATTCACAACACAGAACTCGCAGATCGAAACAGAATAAGGAATTCTGCTCGCCCTCGTCGCGATACTTGGGGTTTCCAAAGTCACCGTATGGTGACGAGGAACGCGCAGCTCCCGGTCCAGATTCAGCTCGGTCAACAGACAATGTTATATGTGGTCACAGAGGGGTGTAACATGACAGAACGATCATATGACAAAAAGGTCACGTCACTGGAGTGTCGCATGCAGGAGTGCCACGTGACAGGTAGGCCACGCGTTAGAATTATGGCACAGGTAACATGCCACTGGTGTCACGAGACAGATGCGTCACGTGACATGAAAATCATGTGACAGTAGTGGCACATGACATGGCGGTCACATAACTAGTCAATCCCATGACAGGAGCGTCACGTCGCACGGAACGTACCTTGTTGGCGTTGGCGGAGTGCGCCTTCTGCTCATCTTCGTCGCGGTACTTGGAGACGGTGACGAGGAAGCCGTTGACGCGCAGCTCCCGGTCCAGCTTCAGGGCTCGCTCCACGGCCTCCTTGTTGTGGAACGTCACCCGGACTGTTGACAGGCATACGCCAATAAATTAATGTTGCAAATATATTAAAACTAAATTCTACACGTTCACGAATTAAAACTAAATTAAATTAAAAGACCCTAGACTCCCACCGACCCAAGGTCGCATCTCAAGATGCTGGCGGCTGAGTCTTTGTCCGAGAGACGCGGCAGCTCTGGGATCACTGGAAATTCGAAATAGCGTTTTCTGTTTCATTGTTTGAATATTGCTGTCAGACATTTAATTGATAGATTACAATGCTGGACTAGAAAAAATATATTACCAATTACCAATAAACAGCTCTTACGAAAATACTGTAAAACGATAAACTACAGTTAATGTACGAGATTTTAAAGTTTAAAAAAATAATAAACTGGAAACAGGACGCCGTATGCCTATAGAAAATTGTGACATCATTAGGCATAATTCCCCAACAAACTTCATACTAACAGAGCGTTGGCTACGTGCTTGATCGTTCATATGAGAGTCCACCTCGCACATGGTCGGTTTTTTATTGGGTCACCGAAAACAGTGTCAAAATAAATGAAAAATAATGTTCTCAAGCCTACTCAAGAATCTTCTACTTGGTCTTGCTGAACTCTTGTATGTGTGCGACCACACCGCCGATACTATGGAGCCTTCTTCCAAGGTTAGGTGGAAACGGTTTAAAATAATTCTAATGCCGTGTACTCACGTATCTTGTACTTGTTCTTGCTGAACTCGTGTATGTGCGCGACCACACCGTCGATACTATGGAGCCTTCTTCTAAGGTTAGGTGGAAACGGTTTAAAAAAATTCTAATGCCGTGTACTCACGTATCTTGTACTTGGTCTTGCTGAACTCGTGTATGTGCGTGACCACACCGTCGATACTATGGAGCCTTCTTCTAAGGTTAGGTGGAAACGGTTTAAAAAAATTCTAATGCCGTGTACTCACGTATCTTGTACTTGGCCTTGCTGAACTCGTGTATGTGCGTGACCACACCGTCGATACTATGGAGCCTTCTTCTAAGGTTAGGTGGAAACGGTTTAAAAAAATTCTAATGCCGTGTACTCACGTATCTTGTACTTGGTCTTGCTGGACTCGTGTATGTGCACGACCACACCGCCGATACTATGGAGCCTTCTTCCAAGGTTTGGTGGACACGGTTTAAAAAAATCGAATGCCGTGTACTCACGTGTCTTGTACTTGATCTTGCTGAACTCGTGTATGTGCGCGACCACACCGCCGAAACTACGGAGGCAACTTCGAAGGTTTGGTGGACACGGTTCAAAAACAAAAGCAACAATTCTAACGCCGTGTACTCACGTATCTTGTACTTGTGGTCTTGCTGAACTCGTTCCAACTCGTTCCAAGGTTTGGTGGACACGGTTTAAAAAAAATCTAACGCCGTGTACTCACGTATCTTGTACTTGGTCTTGCTGAACTCGTGTATGTGCGCGACCTCGCCGCACTGGCCGAACAGCCGCTTGACGTACTCCGTGCCGGCCTCGTACGGCACGCCGACCAGCACTGCGGTCTCGGCCCGAGACTCCACGGCCACAGAGATGGCCGAGCCGTCGAGGACAGTGCCTTCCTCGGAGAGAGCCTGTTGGGATGAGGTGGGTGAGCGGGAGTACACACGGTCGCGTGTACCGGGCCATACACAGGTTTAGGTACTCTCCTGTGTACAGTCGAAGAATGAAAAGGTTCATCGTCTCTTTAAGGTCGAAAAGTGACGAACTTTTTCATACCGCTGCTATACATTGCCCTAAAGTACCGGCCTTTAACGTATCACCTTTATGACCAAAAAAATCATACGAATTTGTGCGACCAAGACCTAATGCTTTTTGCTTGCGGATATGGGTGTCCCACTGTTGGGGAAAAGGCCTTGATTTCCATGTCTGTGATTCTTGCCTAACCCGGGATACTGCTGCCCAACTGCTTATGCGGCATCCACTTGGTGGCTATATTGGGTGTCCCACTGCTAGGAAAAGGCCTTCATTGCCATGACTCCCGTGTCGGGGCTTCTTGCGGGCAATTGCCGAGGAAGGTGTCTTAAGTCACCTTGCATAACAGTTTGCTTAGGTCTGCCGCGTCCCATGCGGCATCCACTTACATAGCCCACCTATCAGGATACATGCCAACTGTTATAATATGAAATCTTTCAGAAATTATTAAGAATGTTGGTCAAATACAACATGAAGGTGCGATATTATTGGCCGGTATTAAAGTTAAGGGCCATAAAGTTTGACTGGAACTATAAGTCGCATAAACGGCATCTCTTGTCTTAAAATAAGCCCTTTACCTTAGACTACAGGAAAGATTTTTGTTTTTTGGTATGTTTATAGTGCTGTTGTGCCGTTGTAGAGAGAATCTTTTTCTGCCCGTTCCCAAAACACATTTTATAATGGTTAGAATTGGCTTATTTACCCATGCTAAGGGTTTTTCGTAATGCCTGGATAACATTAGATGTCTGTATATTTATCAATTTTATCATGTTACCGAAAAGCACAATACCCGACTGAATACCCGGCTTTATAATTAATTAAGGCTAAAGTAAGTTCTTTTACTTTTTTAGGTAAATAATTACAAACGGGAACTGTTGACTTTAAAGCTACCTAGACATATACAAGCGGATCTTTTCTTCGAAATCTTGGAAGATGTTGAAGTGTATTTACCAGATGAATGCATGTTTTTACATGGTGTATGCAAAACCTGTAAAAGATCCTTTGCCTTTGTAAATAGTCAATTCCAGCTTTTAGCTGATTTATACTGCCGCTTATGCACTGGTCCACTGTTTGAAATAATAAATAATTAGAAAAGAGTACTGTTCTAGGTCCTTATTTTTAACGATAGTCCCATTTATGACAAAAGTTACCCTATGATCGTCGTTGCATTCTAAATAGGTTTATTAGAAGAGTTTGTATACCTACATACTAACATATCTTATAATACAATCTGCACTAGTACTTTAATATACATATAATGTCGGTGACTAGTTATTGGAGAATCGTTTTTTTGACATGAAGCACGAAGATTTGTGCAAATATTTTTATATGTGTATGTAGTGGGAATTAGTGGCTACTCATGCATATTTTTTTTGTAGGTGTACCTCCGCGAAAAGATAAAAAAAAAAAATTAAATTCTTTTTTGCATTTTTTTACTATGAAGTATAAGGGCATGATGTAAGTTGAAAATATACGTTTTATAGTAAATTTTATTGCTGTTCAATATAATTTGTTCAGTTAATCTAACTTGAACAGTTTACAAAATATGACACTTTCAATGATACGCTAATTATTTTACATTATCCCGTATATCTCTAAAACAAAAGAAGATCGGGGGCTCATATCAAGCATAGAGTTTTCTTAGGTCTTGCCAATACACCACCTGCAAGGATGACCAAATCCGTTGTCGGGGGCACATCATGTTAGCTTAGCCTGCTAGACCCTTTCATGACAAAATGTTCCTGTAAGGAGCAGAAGTATTTTAGGTAATGACAGAAGCTTACTGAATATGGTATTTTGCAAACCTTAATATTTATTGATCTAGAACTTTGTTATTACCTTCAAAACAAGAACATCCTCAACAATGGCACAACAGAGTATGACGGAAGGAGTGTATGGCGGACGTAAAAAGACGCTGATATCGTGAGAATGAGATAGGTAAACAGTATGTCGCCCCTAGACACGAAACCGCCGGCACGAAACTACGATCATCGTACATAGGCTGGGTTGCACCGACTTACGATCACAGACTGATCAACGTTAAATATGGCGCCGGCAGCTGTCATCCCATAGGAACTTGTCAAACTTTCCATAGACTGAAATTTTAACGAACACAGCTTACGATTACAGACGGTTTGGTGCAACCCAGCCGTAGTCGTCAATATTCGGGTGTAATCATAAGAGAGCACATACGCACTAGTGAACGCACGCGGATGCCGCCATCTTTGTTCTAGTTACGTGCTGTGGACCGTACTAAGTTCTTGAACAAGCTCAAAACCTTATGATAATTTGTTACTTGAAGCAAAGGGTCGATGTATCTCATACAATAATAGCTGCGTTTTTTTTACCAAAGTAACGTACGTGAGTACTGTGAACGTCAAAAATCATTAAAGGATCAGCTTAACTGGCATGATGGCGTATTATTTTTGACATCATTCGTCCGTCGAGCTTTTAAATACGCTAGTAAGGGACGGCTGTCATATGTCGGACATACTCGTCAATTTTAGTTACTGTATTACAAGTTTTTGACATTGACTATGCGTTAGGGTGAAGAAATTAATAACACAACTAGATATTGGGGTAAAGTGAACCGAGCGTATAGGACAGGGTATACAAATATTGGTATTTCACTTTGAAATCTAGACATCACTGTGCATGGGCAGTAAATATAGTATTTTATTTGCAAAAACCGACTAAATACACTTAGACAATACGAACAGTAGTTTCGAGAAAGAGTCCGCAGTAAGCTCGCTTCTCCATACAAACATAGCTTCGCTCTCATTTTAAAACGCAATGCTGGAATGACATTACACTTTGTATTCAAAATGGGATCCCGCATATCTAGGCCGGAAATAGTAAAGGAAAAAATCACACATAAACAGCAACTATTAAGGTTTTCATACAAGACCTAAAAAACTCACAAATTTGCTGTATTTTTCTTCTATTACAATTTTTAGTACCAGAAACTAATTTCCGGCATAGATATGGCGGATCCCGTTGTGTATACAAAGTTTCATGTTATTTCAGCACGGCGTTTTTTTTTTAATGAGAACGAAACTACGTTTGTATGGAGAATCGGGTTCAGCCGAGCGTGCGGGGGACCCTTAACCACCACCAACATATCAACCGAAGGACGTCCACTGCTGGACATAGGCCTCCCCCCATCGTATGGGGGGGATGCCATAATCGCCACGCTCGGCATGTGGGTTGGCGATCGCAGTGTCTCCACCGCCAATAAGGTAGAAAGTGTGAATAAGGTCGAATTTCAATAATATCATTACGCCAAATAGCACTGACAAATTACATAACTTAGAAGCGATTAACATACCAAAAAACGTGTTTCAATTGATAAAGTATAATGCCAGATTTACACATGTGCAAGAATAGCATCGCAAGTTTAACTCCACTGTATTTTATGGGGGTATGTCCTAAAAATACGACCAATACCACCGTGGGATGGGCAGCAGCATCCCTGGAGGGCGGTGGAGATACTGCGAACGTCGACCCGCATGCCAGCGTGGCGATTATGGCATTTACCCAGGTCTATGTCAAGCAGTGGACGTCTTTTGCGTGAAATGGTGGTAATGGTGGTATCTTGTGTGTGGCTTTACAAAACTTTTAACTTGCCTCGAAAGGGATTTAGTCGGTTTTTTTTCTGAAATACAATCTAATTCGCGTCTCAGAAGTTATAAGATATACGGGACTGTGCTGGACACTTACCCAATCATTGACACTTTCAATCTTATGTCAAATTAACAGAGACCAATTTGTTGTTTTCATAATAAAAATAGGAGGCAGACGAATCGCCTGATGGTAAGTGATTATCGCCGCCCATGGACACCCGCAACACCAGAGGGGTTGTAAGTGCGTTGCCGGCCTTCAAGATAAGAGTACGAAATTTTCCCCTTCGGCCACATTCGAAACCAAAGTTCGAAACCGTATCAAGTAAGAATAATATTTCTTCTATCGAAATCGGTTTCGGTAAAAGAATAATGTTTCTTATCTCGAAATTCGTTACGATAAAAGAATATGGTTTTTCGTCATTCGAAACTATCATATCAAAATCTAATACAATCTCTTTGGATGTGAAGATAGTACTTTACTGTAAAATAAGACGTCATAAAACGACGTTTAAATTAAAATAAATCATATCAGTGTTTTATTAAAAATCTACCTTTTTTTAATTTTATATTTAGTCTTTTTTTCATTGGCGGCAACGACGGTAATGTTATTTGTTTATATAAATATTTGTTATTGTATGTAGCCTTACCTATATATACATTGAATAAGAAATGTAAGTGTACTTGTTAAATCCAACCAATCTTCCCAATTCAATCAATCCTTACTATAATATGAAATGTCAGTACTACCGGTTATGTCAACAACCAATTTAAAAACATTGTGTGTGGTCAATCCTTCGTCCTTTTATTATTTAAAAAAAAAAATATTCACAATAAGCTTTCGGACAACGTTTTGGATGATATTCGTCACATTTATTTTTATAACCATGAAATATTTCGTCTTGATGTAAGTTTGTTTACATCGAAGACATTCGATGACGTCTAACGTCTGTTCAAAGAGTATGTCATGCCATTAAAATAAATTAGTACCACTAAAAATCCGCAACATGGTCAAGTCCAAATAAAAACTGGTATATTAAACATGTCGAATATTTTTTATATATGACGACGAGTGGTAAATAACGTTCAATTCCTACTTCTTATACGTATTAGATTGTATTAGATATTGATTTGGTAGTTTCGAATGATGAAACCATATTCCTCTATCGTAACTAATTTCGAGATAAGAAACATTATTCTTTTACCGAAACCGATTTCGAAACACGAAATATTATTCTTACTTGAGAAACGGTTTCGAACTTTGGTTTCGAATGTGGCCTAAGGGAAATTTTCTTGAAGGTTTGAACTGTTTGAAGGTCGTATCAGGTATACAATGTCAACTATTGGGTTGAGTGTCATGTAAAGTAGGGATATAACATGATAAACAGAAACGTACAAAAATGTAAACAAGATGTTATACAACATATGTGATCCTAATTAGGGTCTTCTCTCCTTTTGAGCGCCATATGGCGAAGTAAAACGCCGTGCCCCTGACGCCAGAGCCATAAAATAAAGTTAAGCTATGTAATAATGCCAAAACATCATAATCATAAATGGTGCTAGAAGGGTATTTCATAATTTTTGAACAGACGTCAATTAACGGTGGTGACGTCACTGGCACGAATTTCCAATGGCGTGGTTTGTCGTCTTTGGCGCTCAAAAGGTTTAATAAAAAAAAATGGCGTCATTTTTTTTCTCTCTCAGAACATGGACTTTTTGGGCTCATTCGAATCAGAATCAATAACGCTATCGATTCACGAAGAAATAAGCGCCCCCAGAACATATGTGTTCCTTTCCATACATTATGTATAACGGTAACGAAGCCGAATAGAATAAATGCGGGATGGATGAAATGGCGACAGGTCTCTGGAACAGCTTGCGATCCACGAATGCCCCTTAAACTTAAAGGGAAAATTTATAAAACGATCATAAGACCTGTCGTAATGTATGGATCAGAATGTTGGGCAACGAAAGTGAAGGATGAAAGAAGAGTGCACGCAGCTGAGATGAGAATGCTGAGATGGATGTGTGGAGTGACGAGGAAAGATCGAATTAGAAATGAGTATATAAGGGGAAGTTTGAAAGTGGCACCCGTGACAGAGAAAATGAGGAGCAGTAGGTTAGCATGGTATGGGCATGTAATGAGGAGGGATGAATGTCATATTGATAAAAGAATATTAGGGTTGGATGTAAAAGGACGAAGAGCGATTGGAAGGCCTAAAAAGCGATGGATGGATTGTGTGAGAGAGGATATGAGAAAGAAAGGAGTAAGCGCTGAAGTGACGAATAATAGAGAGGAATGGAAGAAGAAAACATGTTGCGCCGACCCTGCATAAGCGGGATAAGGGCAGGGAGATGATGGTAACGAAGCCGACCCGGCTATGTCCTAAAACTACGACCAAGACCACCGGGGGCAGGAGCATCCCTGGAGTGCGGTGGAGATACCACGATCGCCAATCCGCATGCCAAGTGTGGCGATTATGGCATTTACCCCCCATGAAATTGGGGGAGGCCTATGTCCAGCAGTGGACATCTGACGGCTGATATGGTGGGCTACTTGCGATTCCGAGTCGAATAAGACTTAAAATCCTATATTCTGAGGAAATATTACAATATCCCAATTTTTTTTTTATTCCCTGTTTTCTCACGTCAGAAGAATAAGTAAATTCAAAATTGTTTACATTATTGTTAATTTCTAAATATTAATCTTATACAGTAATATCAAAATAGATATAAAATTCGCAGACACACTTATCTTTTCTTTCGACTTACCTCCGTATTAACGACGAAAACAACACGATCCTTTAGAGCTAAAAAAAAGATATTCCGGCTTGGCTTGCCTTTGGGCCCTACGCTAACTTTCACTTAGAAAACCACAAGTGTTATATTAAGATGTCTATTTTAAATCGGACCAGTCGCAAATCGAAATGGTTGAGTTTTTATACAAGGATAAAATAGGGAAGAATTAATAGATTAATGAATTAAGAATCGACAGGCTTGTTAATCAACTTAAAATATAAAATTATGTTAAAGTGAGGCATTGATATAGATGGGGTAAGGCCAATAGGGATGATGATTTGTTATGTCTATGCGAAATTGTATATAATATAAGAAATTAGTTCTTTATTACATACTTCTTTTAATAATACATATTAGCAATTAGTAAGGTTTATAATAAAATTAATAAAAGAAACTTAATCATGGTGAGTGGTGCAAAGAAGATATGAATATTAAACCTTTATGATCTTATCCAAATCAGCTTAGTCCCACAAAGCCAGAACACCCTGTTATGGGTGTCCATACATCACGATAGACATACTTACGTTTAACACAAAACAAATACAAATTGTAGTTCACATCTCTTACCTGTCCCATTTCTCCATCACGGAGTAGGCAAACAACCCCACAGGCCGCCTTTCAGGCTCAATGGAGATAAAGTATTGTTAGCTTGCAAATCCATGATAAATGGGATTTCCCAATTTATATAACCGGGAATCGAACCCATTTGTAATCACACAAAGTTTGTTACATTTCGATGTTGCGACGGTTCAATTTACAACAGATACATATTCACATTTCATTAGAACATTCAAATACTCATTCTATATTAGAACGTTTTCAAAAATTTGGAATAGTCGAAGCAAATCAACACCCGTGCCAACACATGGCATCTAGCTACATTTAGCTTATAAAATTGTATAAAACTTGGTTGTTTACCTTTTCCAGACTCTCTTTGTTTTTGAATTCGACTATAGCCGACAATGTCGGCGTAATGGTCAGTTCGGTTACAATGATTGGACCACGTCTAAAAAAAGAGAAAGAATTTTTCAGTTAGTACTCTTCACAAGGCTGTTTTCCATTGCCTCGCATTGGAGAACATTAAAAAAACATCATTTTTAATAAAACTTCATTATTTTACATTAATAATAGATGAAGATTGATATTTGAATGTTATTGTTAATTAAAGTGGCAAAGTCACACTGGCAGGATTTGTAACCATTTAAAAAAATGTTTAAAAGCATATATCACATGTAATAAGAAAACAAACGGGGATTTTATTACACCAGGCGAAAAAAACTGGTTACAAGCCCCATAAACTAGGTTATATATATACATAATGTACATTATGCTTACTTGATGGCGTTGACTTCTCCATACTTGGAGAAGAGGTCCTTCAACTTCTCCTGGTAGTCAAAGAGGTAGGTTGCTGGAAGGTTCTCAACCAGCAGTTTCCCGGATTCCACCTGAAATGTATGTAGCACTTACAACAGGGAACTTTAGGAGAAGTAAGCTCTACCTGGTAGGGCATAGCAGTATCTTGCTCAAATTTGATGCGACCCAATAAATATCGACATGGAGTATTGACTAGCGGCAGAATCGCTCCTGGCGTTCCATCCATCCAGCCCTGTTCCGGCAGCATTCTAGTTCAAGATTAGATACTTCAAAGTGAAGTCTACATATAGGTAAAAAAAGTGAAATGAAATGACTGTGACAAATGAACTTGAATATCATCATCATCATAAATTTAAGAGCCTTGCTCTTGTTGGTGGAGTAACTGCCATTCTGTCCTTGTTTGTGCCACATCTTTGAGTTCCTGATACGACATAACATTAACCTTATCCTTAGGTTGATCTATAAACGCACGTCCCGGTGTTCCCCCACCTCTTCTGAATAAATGAAATTATAACTGGGTGCCTATATGGGAATTCTGCCGTTTTTCTATGAAAACGAAACTGCCGATGCAAGTACACCATTTTCCGCTTATCCAAGTTATGCTAATGACCGCGCTTTACAAAATTTGTCGTGTTTTCTTTCACGGAATTTTACATCCAATGCTGCATAAGCATACAAGCTATTGTTGCAACACGCAACATTCGTACATACCTTTTCCTCCTTCGGTTCCTCGGCGGATGCTTCGCCGCCTGCTTCCTGGTTTTCTCCCTCCGCCTGGGAGGCCTCCTCTTGCGGGGCGTCGCCAGCGCCGCCCTCGTCTCCTGAACACCACAATGTTATGTTAACCTGGTACTTTCAACACAGTAGAACCCAGGCTCCGAAGTATTAGCTGAATGCAACCGGGATTTTTTACGAGATCATATATGAAATATTTCAGAAAACAAAATTAAGGTTACTGTGAATGAAACATTAAATAAGTTATTAGTCAAAAATTTCATTTTTGGTACAAGCTTTTATTGCCAACTGTACTTTTTTCCACAATCATAAACTAGTTGTTGAGTCGGTTCGAATGAGTCCAAACACGATGGGTTTATCTTGTGTAGTTTCGGAATTGCTATGACCACCTTCTGTCTCCATCATCAGATCAGCTCTATGTCATAATAATATTGCATTGTCATCCGATTTATACAGCATGCAAAATTTCAGCTCAATCGGAAACCAAACGGAAATCAAATCTTGCAAGTTAAATTTGATCCACTTCCCGGATCAAATTTAACTTGCAAGATTTGATTACAGACCAACAGACAGACAATGGACAGATGAAACTAAAGAAAAGCTTGTAAAAAAGGGACATATTACAGATCAGACGAATATTTAAGAGACAAGGACATATAGGTCAAATGTTGTTACCATTACCTAAGTGATACATGTCTGTTGAATAAGAATCTATAAAAATGTAAAATATTGACATTCAAAGTGTTGGGCATGAATTTGTGTATTTTGAATAAGTGATTTTGATTTGACTTTGATTAACTGATGTACGACAGTGATTTATATATTGGCAGTGTGACACTGAAATAAATTTCATTTGCTCTAGCAACGCCTTTAACCCTTTCACCACCATTGACTTGATAAGAAGTCCGCACATTTCGTGCCCCACACGCCAACGATTTCATATCAAGTCATATCAAGTGGTGTAAAGGTAACCTATGTGCTGTCAAGTAAGGTTCAGTTTCAGTCTTTTGCTACAAAGACTTTGGCATGTGAGACACAAGTTACGGAAACTACTGTGGCTGTGAAGAGGTATGTACTGGCGTGAGTTTAGATATTTATGTCTTTAGCTTAGGCTATTCGTCGTAGCGATCCTTAGGGATTCATTTAGAAAAACTTCTTTATATTGACTAGCCGACAATAAACGAGAATTTCTCATTTTTAACAGACGAATGGAGAGGTTTTAAATTCGTCGGAGAAGGTATCAATTCGTCTGTTTTTTTTTACTTATGTACTACCTTTTCTAACTTACTTATTCTAAAAGAGTATACGCACAGACCTGGGCTATTGGTGCATAGTTAAGTCTTTGCATGGATTTTGTTTGTGTGGAATAGGTTATGTTACAAGTTTCTAAATGTAAGATCCGTAATTGAAGAGGAGGTTTGAAATAACTTAATCTAAAGTATATAAATACCTTCTAAACTAAAAACGATGTCAGTCAATAGAAATGGGAAAAAAGGGCTCATAAAAGGTGGTAAATTCAGCATAATGTGTAAGAACAAGGTTAGTGAATACACAGCTTTATCAAGAACAGGCGCAAAAAGGGTTAACAAAGCATGGCGCTTGGATGCATATCAAAAAACTACAGCAAATGCGTTTAGTAGGCTCGAAACAAACGAAGCGGGCGCGGCGCGGTGCGGAACGAAGGCAGTTTTGCATCTTTGATTTTTCCGAAACTGTCGATTACTGCTTCATACGTCACCACACGCCGCCTCCGCTCTACCGCGCTCGAAACAAAGAGCGGGCGCGAGTACCTCGCGGTTTTTTGGTGCGACGTGCACCGACCGCGTTCATCGAAATACCGCCTCCTCCTCATTTCAAGCTTGTATGTTCGACCACTTAACTGAGATGGCGCGAGAGTATCAGTGGGCAGGCCACTTACCGGTACCCTGCCTCGTCTTAAGCGCCGCGTCGGTTAAGTGGTCAACCATACGCAATAAATTTGGCGTTTTCTAATAGATTTCAGGATCTACAGGGATGATTTATGGAGTTAAGATCGCTTGCATACATATTATTCTATATATAGTATGTATAATGACGGCAAAAAAATATGAAATACTTATTTAAATATTAAAAAAATAATGATTTTAGTCTCACTTTTGATTTGGAATGTTGGCCAAATTATACACTCATCGGCAAAAGGTGGTACAAATTTTGTTCGGTTTTCTTACATCTTGCTACGATTTTGGGCCAAGTTTTTTTGCTGCCGAGTATACATATAGAAATATCCTAAGACTGACCAGACTGACATACTCATCTGCCCAAGATAAACGGAGAACCTCCTATTCAGCTAAGTTGAGAAGTTGTTAACACGTTGGCTGCCCACCATACTTCACCCAGTTTTGCTCCCACACCCCATACTTCACCGAAAGTTTTGCTCACACACCCAATACAAATTTAGTGATCCATTTGATCCCACCGGTGTTGCTCATGGCCACACGGAAAAGATAACGTGATCCCACTGGTGATGCTCATGGCACCCAACATGTTAAAAATAAACTACCTACTTAACTTGGCCGGGTAATGATTTGTTTGCCCCAACCTCGTATCAAAACGATTGTGGCAGACAAAAAAGAGAAACTATGACAAAATTATATACTATATGTACCTCTCTCTGTTCTCTTATTCAAAGTGTACGATTTCGATTGTAATAGACTAACAGAATTAACAAATAAAAAAAATTCAAATGATACAGATGTTCCATAAATCTTAGATTAGAGTCATTACTTCATTAGGGTGAATGTTCAGATGTTTAACCCTTTAAACGTCATTCTTCATGAACGCCAGTGACACTTACACGCCAACTCATTTTCCATAAGAGGTAATAAGAACCGTGGTCTGAAGCGCAAAGCTGACTTTGACAACGTACGTCATATAACACCTATAGTCGTTATTGGTGCCGTAGGCAAGACAACATGCAACACCTTTAAGGTGTTCTTGGCGTTCAAAGGGTAAAGTAGCCTGAAGTGTACATGATGCCATCGAGTTTGTACATCATGCAAGTGGTAAAGAAATACTTAAAATTGAGGGAAGTTAATTGACACTGTCAAGGTTCAGCTATACTACATTCAACAAAGCTTGGAACATATTAAAAAAAAAACTGGCAAAATATGAACTTTTGGTACTAGCATTTGAATACCTCTTTTCCAGTCATCAACTACTAATGAGTAGGGTGACATGTTCGGGTATTTTGTGTAGTTTTGTATTTGCTTTGGCCACCTTTTGTCTCCACCATCAGATCAGGTTGGTGCTACCATGATATTGCATTCTCACAGAACTTACATGAGTATGCCAAATTTCAGCTCAAGTTGGTTGAGGTTAAACAGGACAATTTCAGTAGCAAGATTTGTCTCCCACAAAGTTACTTATATACTAAGGCATGGGGAATAAAAGCTTGTAAAAAAAATGGCACTTATTTACTTTGAAGTATTCCTCCTCAGTGATGGTACATTGCAAATGTAGATGATCATTTTAGTACTTTGTCGCACTAACATAACAATACTGCAACAGTCGGGATGCGTAAAAAAAATTAAAGTGACAAGGTACTAAAATGATCATCTACTTTTGCTGTTGACTGTACAGCCGTTTTTTATGTAATAAATTGTGCTAAAACAACCATTCTCATAGATAAGAAGCCTCACTGTAAATAGAGTAG
The DNA here is from genome assembly GCA_905163555.1 of Notocelia uddmanniana. Lineage (NCBI taxonomy): Eukaryota > Metazoa > Arthropoda > Insecta > Lepidoptera > Tortricidae > Notocelia > Notocelia uddmanniana. The sequence goes on from LR991052.1 coordinate 5,103,566, forward strand.
CTCTGTAGTCGTATATACTTGTCTCACACAGGACCACATTTTCCTGTTACCAAACACTATATTTTACCTTGCAAAGTTGAAAAGGAATTACACACATGTTGGTTATGTTACATTATATGGGAAGAATAGTTGTTAGTCGAAGTAGTGTGAAAAGCAGAATGTTCTGCTAATCATAACAGGATGAACTTCGTCCTGTCAGTCAAACTAGTGTGGAATGAACAATGTAGTGTCAGTCATAGTTGTGTGGGAACTGGGAAGAACATACTTGAGTCACTCAAAGTTGTGTCGGGAGAATAATGTTGTCAGATGTGTTGGAAGAACCAGACAAAGCAGTGTTAATCAAAGTAGAGTGGGAAGACCAAGGCTATGTCAGTGAAAGCAGTATAGGAGGAACAAATGTTATGTCAATGGTAGTCAAAGTAGTTTTGGGAAGAACAAAACTTGTGCCAGTCTTAGCAGTTGTGTAGGGAACACAATGTTGATGTGATCAAAATCGTGTAGTAAGCCCAAAGTGGTGTTAGTCTTATATGTATGGGATTATGTCATGAGTTAAGAAAGTTGTATCAGTCATACTTAGTAACTGTATGGAAAATACAATGGTGTCAGTGACAGTTTATGAGGGAAGTACAAAGTTGTGTTGGTTATTCTTCTGTAAGAATAACATGTGGATGAAGAGCTCTAAAATATTTTCAACACTATACCTGGTGGCTAGGTTGTGGATTTTTTTGCAGTTAGGCAAATAAATTTCCAATGACTTCTGATGTTTTGTTTCGCAAGATAATATTATTGTGGATGACTGTTGCAATTTAAAACTTGGTTGCACAACATTATGTAATGTCACTAAAATTACAATGAAACATAAGTGTATTTATTTCAATGTAACTAAACTAGTAAATTGTAAAACTATTAATAACAGTAAAAAAATAACTGAAAATATATCATACAGTGACAAAACCTCAAAGAATTGGTAAAAAAAAACAGTTATCACTTATGAGTGTTGAGAATATTATGATTTGTGTCTATATTTTACTCTTGCTAGTAATTATGCCAACATCAATGTGTCCTGCTCCCAAATCTTAATCTCTGTACTTCTATACAAACGATGTAATAGAAAACAATGTTAAACATATACATATCTTGATATATTATATTGACAAATGCAAGAATCAATCCAGTGAATTGCACAGTGTTAGTCATTGAGGATCCCAGAGGCGGAAAACGATTATTTTGTGGCATTCTAGACATTGTATCATACTGTGAATTAATTTAACAAATATTAATATATGCTTACTGTATTCTCAAAAGGACACACATTATACTTCCAAACAGACAGTGACCAAACAGTGTTCATATAGAAAATATATGTACAAAAATGGTAGGTGAATTTCGCATAAAGCCGTGAAGGCGGTGTCGGCATTTTTTTTTAATAATGAGGAGCTTTGGCGAGTGGGGCCATTAAGCACAAACGAGTTTATAATAGACTTACCTTGTTCAACCTGCTCGGTGTCTCCGTTGCCCTCCAATTCCTCCACGGGTTCTACCACTTCCGCTTCCTGGGCCTCTTCGACCGCCTGCGCAGCTTTCTGCTTCGCCGCCTGGGCCTTCGCACCGCGACCGCGCTTCTGAGCCACCATTGTCAACTAGAACACACCCGGCAATATTAACACATGGCACTCCAATCAAATCAATAATCCTTATTAAAAGCAAACTTTGCCCCAGGTCTCAAAATAACAAGCGACGCGACGCGAACTTCTGCGATCGATCAGTTAGTTGCCGCCTATACCGCCTATGCGCTACAAGGACGCGGTTAAGGCTTGGGCGCGAAACGTCGCAGAAGGCGAAATCAATTGATACACCGGGTTTTAAGCGGAAATAAAGCGGTTCATCGTCAAATATCGGCTACTGCGACTTAATATTCATCAAAACAAGCCACCCGCGCCATGAGCATGGTGGCGTTAATGCTTACGCTTACTATGGAAAATTCACGAAACCTTACACCGCCTCTAACACGTTACACACAACGGTACTTTATAATCGTATGAAATCACTAGCACTTACTTACTGAATTTACGTTGAGATGAGCTTACAACCGCGAACACAATCGACGCTTCAATTTAAACGAAAAGACGCCAAACTAAAAGCAATAATAACATGCAGCCGGCATCACGCAAGCGCACCCGCCATTAATGTAAAAAGTGAGGTTATTGGTGTTGCCAATCTAAAATTGCAAATAAATGAAATTTAAGTTTTTTTACTAAATTAAGCTAAACAGAAAACCATTTGCATTATATTTATTAGTCATTAATCATTGATGTTTATTTTATTATCACAGCACAAAAATAGCGATGGATTAAGCGTAACTCGAGATGATTTCAAATTATATGAATTGTAACAACCACGCTTTTATGCAACAATATTACTGAAAACGCCTTATACTATACAATCAAACAACCTTCTCTTAAGTGCTCATTACGGGTAGACAAACATTTTATGGTAAACTCTTGTGTTATAGCACTTTTTCAATCTTAATTTAAATATTATTATTTCCCTAGAGTCGTTTTTAATCGATGAATCAAGAAATAGTTTATAAATTGTTTGGTTACTTCCGAAAGACGCTACATCGCATTGACGTTTTTCGTACACTTAAATGAATTCGTGTCTCCGAATCGTATTCCTTCACTGACCACACTAAAAAAATTCTGCCACATGCACACTGGCGGGAGTCAGTTCAGATCACGTCATCATTTATCATGTTATCATTACATTATCCATTATCATATTTATGATTTGCTCAAGAAGATATTTTCTAGAATCATGGTGACAAAATGCAGACGTATTCAGGAATTAATATTTCCCGAGACTGCTTTGGTCTACAGATTTACTCACATAAGATGGACCGAGAAGAACAAAATAGTTTTCAATATCCATAATTTACCTATGTATGAGTACCAAAATCTGGATAAAAAAATTAAAAAAGAAATATTGGGGACAATCTTTTTTTTTTTTTTTTTTTTATACCACGTTGGTGGCAAACAAGCGTACGGCCCGCCTGATGGTAAGCGGTCACCGCAGCCTATGGACGCCTGCAACTCCAGGGGTGTCACATGCGCGTTGCCGACCCTTTAAAAATTTATACACTCTTTTCTTGAAGTATCCCATACTGTAGTTCCTCGGGAAAACCTCGGCAGGGAGCTCATTCCACAACCGGAGCGTTCGAGGGAGGAAGTTCCTCTGAAACCGTACCGTACGCGACCATTTAGGTTCTAAGGTGTGAGGATGAATGCCCCGCCGACGGCGAGCAGTGCGATGATAGAAAGCGGCCGTGGGCATCATATCGAATAGTTCTTTGGAACACAACCCATTGTACAAGCGATAGAACACGCACAAGGAGGCAAAGTTTCTCCTTAAACTTAAAGGTTCAATATCGCTCGTGAGTTTGGGATCGTCCACGATTCGCACAGCACGTCTCTGAAGCGAGTCAAAAGGCCCAAGCTGGTATCCAGGTGCTCCCGCCCAGAGGTGACAGCAATACTCCATGTGGGGACGAACTTGCGACTTATATAATATAAGTCTCTGTCCCGGGGTGAAGTACCGCTTCGCTCTATTGAGCACACCTAGCTTTTTGGATGCCAGCTTGGCCTTGCCTTCTAAGTGGCTTCGAAATTGGACGTCGCTGGAAATGTCGACGCCAAGGATCCCAATACTCTCTGAGATGGAGAGGGTTGTGTCCTGGAACTGTGGGGCCACAGTGAACGGGGTTTTCTTAGCGGTGAACGCACATACTTGTGTCTTGGTGGGGTTGAACTGGACCAGATTATCCTGGCCCCACTCAGAGACTCTGACCAGAGTGCTCTCGATTTCGGACACAAGTTGTTCGCGACTCTCTAACACAGAGGCACGAGGAATGTTGGCACGGCCCGTATAGTAAGCGTCCCCGGTGCTGTCATCCGCATAACAATGGATGCTATCAATAGACAGCATGTCATTTATATGCAGCAAAAACAGCGTCGGGGATAGCACGGAACCTTGTGGGACGCCAGCGTTAATGTCCATGCTTTCGGAGCAACTGCCGTCTACTACGGCTTTTATGCGTCTGCCGGACAGAAAGCTGGCGATCCACCTGCACAAACCCTCGGGCAGTCCGTACGATGGTAGCTTCGACAGAAGACCTCGGTGCCAGACCCGATCGAACGCCTTCGCTATGTCTAAGCTGACCGCTAACGCCTCTCCCTGACTCTCAATGGCTGAGGCCCACCGATGTGTAAGATACACTAGGAGGTCACCAGTCGAACGACCGTGACGAAAACCGTACTGACGGTCGCTGATCAGATCGTGTTCCTCTAGGTATCCTAGGAGCTTTGTGTTGATGACACGCTCCATCAGCTTGGAGAGAAGGGAGGTAATAGCAATAGGCCTGTAATTCGATGGGTCTGATCTATCGCCCTTTTTAGGCACCGGGTGTACGAGGGCAGTCTTCCACGAAGACGGAACTTGCCTTTTGCGGTAAGAGAGCGCGAAAAGTCGCGTTAGGACGGGACACAACTCAAGAGCACAACGTTTGAGCACCACCGCTGGTATGCTGTCCGGTCCGCTCGACTTGTGGACGTTTAGAGACAGCAGCTCCCTCCGGACATCCCTCTGTGAAAAGTTAATTTCCGGCATGGAATACCCACATCGAGGGATAGTGGGAGGTACGGCGCTGCCGTCGTCGTCCAAAGTGGAGTTCGAGGCAAAGAGACTACCCAATAGATCGGCTTTCTCTTTTGCACTGTGGGCCTGACCTCCAGCTGTAGTTCGCAGTGGTGGTAAGGACGACTGACAGAAGTTTCCCTCGGCAGCTTTGGCGAGCGACCAAAAGGCGCGACTTCCAGAGGGATATCCAGAAAGTTTCTCGCCAATTCTGCCGATGAAATTGAATTTAGCTCTGGCAATAACTCTCTTGCTAGACCTCGAGGCAGCGTTCAACTTTCGTTTCACATCAGAAACGTTTGGATCGTTACTAGCTTTGGCCTTGGTCCAAGCCCTGTATGCGGTTTGCTTACATGCTGTAGCATACTTACAGGGCCGGTTAAACCAAGGTCGCTTTTTGGCTCCAGCAGCGACCAGCGAGTTGGGAATAAAACATTCCATACCCGCCAGGATCGTCTCAGCGACAGCGTCTGCACAGGGGTCTGGATCTTCTGATGTGAAACAAAGCTGCCTCCATGGGTACGATGCGTAAAATTCACGCAGTCCATCCCAGTCTGCTGACCTATACTGCCACATGCGCCGTAGGCTAGTTGGTCGCGGCGGATCCGGCCTCACACATGGTGCCTTTGTCCGGACGAGGCAGTGATCGGACGATCCGAGTGGTGCATTCACTGAGACGGAATACCCGTCCGGACGTGAGGTCAGCAGAAGGTCCAGGAGAGAGCTGGTATGGTCCTCGACGTCTGGTATTCTCGTAGGAGAACGTACCAGTTGCGAGAGTCCATAGGCCAGAGAAAATTCGCGAGCAGACCTACCCGCGTAGTCAGTGGACCGAGAACTGAGCCACTCAACATGGTGGGCGTTAAAATCTCCTAAGATCACCAACTCCGCGGAGGGATACTGCTCGAGAACTCTGTCAGATGTCAATTGCAAGTGCTCGAAGAGCCGAGTTGTGTCCATGTCACCGCTATGAGACCTGTAAAGGCACGCGTAGACGCGGGTGTGGCCGCCGCAGTCAACGCGCACCCACAGCACGGACAGATCTTTCTCTTCGTAGGCCTGAAGGCGGCGACAGCAGATACCCTGCCGAGCATACATACATACACCGGCACGTCTCAAGAACTTATGTTCGAGCGTGTATCCGGGATACAGAAGGTATGAAGTATCAGCCGGGCAGGATATCTGTGTCTCCGTAAGGAATAAAAGTGTCGGTTGCGCAGACTCCAGATGCTGATGAACCGCATCTAAATTTGAGTGGAGTCCCCGGATATTACAAAAGTCCACGTGTGTGGAGGATGGTACCGCTGAGAACCTGTTCCTTTTTTTACTTGGCATGGCATATAATTTTAAGAAGTGTATAAAAGAGGATTCGCTGTGATGACGGCTGTAGGGACAAAAGCACGGTAGAAACCTGGCAGAGGATGATGTAGGTAATACGGTTTGTGGGCACGGCGTACGGAAGGGCCCCCGGTCCCCCCCTGTTGAGGCAGCCGGGTCCACTCCGGTCTCCTTCTCCGGCACGACTACCACACCAAGGACTTTTCGCGAGGCTGGCGGTTCAGCCTCCCAGGGTGGAGATTAAGTGACCCCTGGGTTCGGGAACCCAACTAACCTGCGGGCGGCCAGCGGACAACCGTTTCACCGGGTCTCCCTGATCGCCGCACCCACACTCCGGGCCTACACGAAACTAAGGCAGTGTTGTTAGTACCGTAGGTCCCCTGCCGTCAACACAACGAATCCTCAAGGAGCTCTGGAAACCTTACTCACCATCAGGAACACAACACCACATACCTACAAAATAAGTAGTGGTGCTATTATGGCTGCGATCTTCTGTAAGGCGGAGGTACTTCCCCAGTTGGGCTGCTCCAAATTCGAGCGAGATGTCATTTCGCTATGCCCTACCTCTCTAATATGCCCTACCTCTCTAGAAATCTTACGTAACAATCTTACGCAAATCGACCTAGCCCCAATATGGTCCCAAACTAAGCAAAGCTTGTACCTTGTACTATGGGTACTAGACGACGATAACCATACTTTTATAGATAAATACATACTTAAATACATGAAAAACATCCAAGACCCCAGAACAAATAACTGTGCTAAATGCACAAATAATGCCCTGGCCGGGATTCGAAACCGGGACCTCTAGCTTCGGAGGCAGTGTCACCAAAGAGAATATAATCACTACGTTCTAGGCTGTGTTCCGAATCACGCTTACAACGCTCACAACGCTTCCAGTGCTGGCGGCCGGTCCGAATCAGTAAGCGCGCTCAAGGCCGCGTAAGTGGTGTTTTGTTTCGGACCAGTCATAAGCGTGTTCCACAGGCGTGTTCACTGTCATGTTCATGTCAACGTCAACTGAATTTGAATTTTGAGTTCGTCAATTAATCGTAATAGGAAATTCTGGGCTGGGTTTTTGATTTGTAGAAAATTTAAATTAATCGCAATCTGCAACTAACTAATATAAAACTAACTAACTAGGCTGACACGACGACCCAAAATGAGTATTGGCTTCCGAGACAAGAGCACGCCACTTTTCTCGGTCCTGCGCTATTTTTCGCCAGCTTGCACCGGCTCCAAGCTCACACAGGTCCTCGTCCACCAAATCCTTGCAGCGGTACTTGGGGCGATCCACAGGACGCCGTCCGGTCGGTCGGCCCAAGTATGCTCTCTTCACCTGTCGATCTTTTCCTATCCTCTCGAAGTGACCAAGCCAGCGAAGACGATGCGCTTTGGTTTCACCCATAGTATTTAGTTCGGCCACCAGCTCTTCTATTTCAGCATTTTAACGTATCATCCAACTCCCATCGTCTCTTTTCACTGGTCCCAGGATTTTTCGGAACACCTTATACGTTTTCCTCCTAACAGGCTGTGCTCCTCCCTAACTGTTAGCGTCCAGGCCTCACACCCATATACATTAAGATGGGGCGGATTGCGATCTTATATATCCGAGGTTTAGATCGTTTACTGAGGAGCATGGACGCCAACACTCTGTTCAGAGCAACACTGCAGCGTAAGGTGTTCTGGATACGGGTGTTAATTTCATTCTCTCTAGCATGCGTATCAGTAACAATTCATCCGAGGTATTAATTTGGACACTCCCTTGTAAGAGGTTTATATCCCCTACAAGTAGGATTTCTCGTTTGGCACAACTGTTTCTGAAACGCATGTGGAGGTATTCCGTCTTCCATGATTAATCCTGAGCCCCACTTTTGCTGCTTCTTGATCCAACATTCTCGAGCTGACATTTCCACCTTTTCTCGGTTTTCGCCTAGCAAACCAAAGTCTGCGTAGACGCGTAGAAAGCGTAGACTGATAGGGTCAACACTATCAGCCTATGTTTTCTGTTTAGTTCAATTCCGGAATCCTGTGACAGCAGTTTCCGAACGACATGTTCCAGTACCAAATTGAGATTGATCTCGTGGCATAGGAGATGGTGAAATAAATGATCATTATTATTATAGTAATAAATAAACTAGTATAACCTGTGAAGTTTTGTTTTTTCGCGCCTATAATGAGATGTCATAACGTGTCAAACGTCAACTTGACGTTTGCGCTCAAGGTGCTTACGGCTGGGAGTGTGAGCACCGTGAGCGCCGTCCATGACGTCATCTATCTATGGGCTATGTGCGAAGTAGGTGGTGTGGGTAAGCTAGGCGATCGTAGCGCACACCATGGCAGAAACGTGTACTTACCGGGGACCACTGTCAAATTTACTTTCACGTTTTTTATTGGTTTCTTAACGGTTTCCTACGATTCGTTTCGTTTGTATGTATTTATTTATTCTCTTATTTATTTCAGTAAAATTTCCAATACGGGGTCTTTCTCGTTTACTAAAGTAAATAAAATATTAAAGTGTGATTATCTGACATCTCTGAGTTTTGACATTGTCTCGGGACCTTTGACGTTTGACGTTTTAGACGTGCACATAGCCAATATCAAATGTATATTTTTAATAGTGTCTGACCGAAGTTTCGGTTTCGGCCTAAAAATCATGTTACGGTCGAAGGTTCGGTTTCGGCCAAAAAATAACAGAACCTTTCGGCCGTGCCGAAACTTATTTATTTATTTATTTTTTATTGCATACAATTAACACTAACGGTCGAACCTTACGTGCTAATCGTCATTACATTTATTAATAACTAACATGCATTATTTAATGTCGGGTGCAGTGAAATTATTATTATGAATACATTCGATTTAAATTTAGAACACATTACATTATAATTTGGAAGCTATTACATAGAAGAGATAGATACAATAATTGATACAATGTCGAAAGATAAATAAGAGTACAATAATTAATTAAATATTATTGAATGAAAAATAAATCGAAGAATTACAATAATTATTTAAAGTCATAACAAAACAATTTCCGATAAAGATCAAAACATTTTAAAAAAAATATATATATATTATAGGCAATTTATTAAGATTAAGTCTATCAAACATAAGCAATATCAAATAACTCATCAAGCAAATGATATAATTAATTATTACAAAATAGTACTCCTATTGCGCACATTAGGTAACGGAGCTAGTGGTAACGATTGTTTCAATGTAGCGATTTGATTCAGCCAGGAATTTTCAGGAATTCTGTCGTAAAAAAAATGTCTAGTTGGTTGTCGCTGATTACGATGTAGTTAAGTAACTTCAGTGCCTGGTGAAGAGGGGACGTAGCAAGCAGGCGTGTCCGCCCTGGAGGTACAGCAAAGAGACCATGGCTACGAGGTCGTAGTTGTTTCGCAGAGAGACAGGGGACCCGCAGTGTCATTTGTAGTAACAATGGTGGGTTAGTTACTTGTCCACGAATTAATTGAAAAAAATATTTAATTAAGTACATATTTCTACGGGACTCTAAGGATGTATAATCTACCATACCCAAAACAAATACGAGTACAACATTTTACCTTCTTTCGGATCGTGAATTCAAGTCTTTCTAGGCTGGCTGATTGTGATCTGTTAACATTAAAGATCAAAATATCACTTTAGTTAATTTTATATCTAGTTTAGAAGCTGTTCGATTTAGTCATTCTCAAAGGCATGGGACAGGGGTTGGTCACAGTTTTGAAGAAGAACAACTTCTTCAAAACTGAGACCATGGAGAACTTAAGTACTATGCTCGATGATCTAAGGTGGGCTTCTGAAGAAGTTGGGCTTAAGATGAACATGGACCAAACGAAGATCATAACGAACGTCCATGTACCTATGTAGTATGTACTCCAGTTAAGATCAGAGACTACGCTCAAAGTTGTCAACAAATTTGTGTACTGTCCCTGAGCCTAGGAGAAACGGTTTAGTTGGGCAGGTGCAATGTCGAGATGGACATCAATTTTCAAAAATGACTTGGCTGGGTGTTGTTCGAGAGACGCAATATCATTTCGCCATGAATCGATTATCCTCTCGTGAATAGTTAGTCTTTGACCAGTGCGTGTTGCCATTGAAGACCTATGCCTCCGAAAAAGGAGGGTCAAAGTCACTCAAAGAGCGATGGAGAGGGCTATGGCCTATGCACGAAGTTACTCTGCGAGATCTAAAAAATGACGATACCCGCAGACGAATCAAAGTAACTGATATAGCCTAAGGGTTGCCAAATAGGCGCATAAAATTAGCAGGACATAATTCGATAACTGTAAAAAAAATTCTGTGATTTAAAGTATTGTTAGTTATAGTTAAAATAAAAACAATTAAACATTTTAAGGCTCCTTAATTCATTCATTCATTCATTTTAACCTAAGTAATATCACTGTTCTTCTTATGTTATTACTATTATGATTTTCGTTTATTATTATTCTTAATTATGATTACTAAAAAATTACTTATTCTTCACATGTTCTCTACCAATCTATGGAAGAGCGGTGCCTATTAGCACAGGTATTCTATACTTAAAAAGAGGTACCATCAACTGACTGTAAACCATTTTGTGAAAGAATAAACGATTTCTTTTACATTTAATTTTAATTCATTTGCGTTCCCGTACAGTACGTTTCAATAGGTATTTAATTTTACATTTTATACCCAGAGCACTTAAGTTGTGGAATGAGCTCCCGCCGCCGAGGTATTACCAAAGGGCTAGAGCATGGGACTCTCCAAACAAGGCGTGAATAAGAGTCAGGATAATCTGGTCCAGTTCAACCCCACCAAGACACAACTATACACGTGCACTACGTACAACCCCATTCACTGTTGCACATTCCAAGACACAGCCCTTTCCATCTTAGAGAGTTATTGGGATCCTTGGTCCTTGGTGTCGACATTTCCAGCGACGTCTAGTTTCGGAGCCACTTAGAAGACAAAGCCAGGCTGGCATCCAAAAAGCTGTGCTCAATAGAGCGAAGCGATACATCACCCCTGGACACAAACTTCTATAATATAAGTCACAAGTCCGTCCCCACCGAGTTGGCTGTCACCTCTGGGCGGGAGCTTGAACCGTTAAGTTTAAGGAGAAACTTTGCCTCCTTGTGCGTGTCCTATGGCTTATTTAATGGGTTGTGCTCCTAGGAACTGTTCAATATGATGCCTAAGGCCCCTTTCTACCATCGCACAACTCGCCGTCCGCAGGGCATTCAACCTCACACCTAAGCACCGAAATGGTCACGTACGGTACGATTTCAGAGGAATTTCCTCCCTCGGACGCTCCAGTTGTGGAATGAGCTCCCTGCCGAGGTTTCTCCGAGGCACTTCAGTATGGGGAACCCCATACCTCAAGAAAGAAGTGTATACAATTTTAAAAGAGTCAGCACCGCGCATGTGTGACCTCTGGAGTTGCAGTCGTCGTACGTTTGTTTGCCACCGACGTGCTATTAATAAAAACTTGTTTATTTTATACCACCTACACGGATTATAGGTGTTTCATTGATCATATGATTCATATGTCTAAAAAGAATAGCCTACTAACATTTTATTCAACGATTTCAACATGTCTATAAAAGTTTCGGTTTCGGTTTCGGCCAAAAAACATGTTTCGGTCGGACACTACTTTTTAACAATTTGCGAAAGCGCTAGTGTATAGCTAGGCTAACCTAACATGAAAATAATAAAACCGGGTCCACAGCGCCGTATTTTTCGTGTTTGCAAACATCAAACATGTTTTTCGAACACAAAATAAGCGTGGCCTCAATGTTAAGGCCGGTCCACTGCACAAAAATCCAACAAAACATAAAATCGAACTTCGTAGCGTGCCGTCTCTTTCACTCTCGTGTTATACACTATATGACGGAAAGGGATGGCACGTTACAAAGTTCGATTTTCGAAGTTCGCGGTAGCAGGCTGACACTAGATTTACACTATCGTGTTCGCTATTCGCCTCGTCATTCGACGAAACATTCGTGTACGAGTGCCGTCGTGAACACATTCGTAGGGTGTATTCGCACACAAATATAGAGGACGTGAAAATAATAGCGGCAAGCGCGCTACATCATCCAAATGAGCTCTTTCTGTTATTAAAAATACCATTTATGTCTAAAACTCGCATTTCAATCCACTACATTTTGTCCTCGCGTTGTTTTGGGTCGTGCAATGGCGAGTGTGTGAACAGTAAGTTCGTGTTCGCTATTCGTGCCCATTGGGGTCTATTACACGTTTAATATTATCACAATATTGGTGTGTCAATATTATCGTGGTTTTCAAAATTGTTTGGATTTTGCGACAATATTCATTAAGCTGCACGCGATACAGATCGTGATATGAGTGCATCGCGTGATAATATTCACCGTATAAAAGGCCCCATTGATTCGCGTCCGAAAAACGCTCCCAACGCGAATGCACGAATCGCGATGCGAATCGCGAATGTACTGTTTACACATACGTGTTCGTTATTCGCCTCGCTATTCGTTCCAATGTGTAAATGCAGCTTCAGCCTACTCCGAACTTCGTGTCGTGCTTTCCCTCTCACTCTCGTGTTATACACTATATGACAGAAAGGGATGGCACGATACAAAGTTCTCTGTGAAAAGTCAATTTGACTTTACGACAACATTTCCCGCTCATTTCCAAAAAAAAATATTACTTAAAAAGTTATCAAGATTTACTTCCTTACATTACATGCATGACATGCAAAGAGAATATAACTTGGTAACATATGTAACAGGTGATCAAATACATCAGCGATTATAACATCTAGTTTCGTGTAAACAACAGTATTTATTGAGGGAAATATGACTGAACTAGAAGGTGACGACTGGAATTTGGAGTGTTCAGACGACGAGCTCTCCAAAGCGGGCACAACTATTGGGAACAACTGGGTCGTCGAAGCTTCAGAGTTAGAAGTACTTTACAATAAAATCGACGAAAATGGAACTTTAACTCTAGAATGGAAATGCCCAGGCCGCCGCGCGCCTTCGCCCGTCAACATCGATAAAGAAGCAAAAGTTGAACTGCCACAGTCACCTGTGAAAGAGAAGTCAGACTTTGATTCTATGGATGAAATCAATTCTCAACGGCTTCGAGTGAGGCGAGAGGAAGAAGACAAGTTACGGGGCTCGGCTAAGAAAAAAACTACGTCGTTTGACGGTATACTGCCGAATATGACCAGGTACAAACGCATAGAGCAGATGGTGAAGAAAGCTACCAATCCGACTACGAGTGCGTCTCCAAGTAACTCCTGACCAAAGGGTCAAAGGGGTAGGAAAGCCTAGTAAGAGACTGGTTAAGATTTGGAAGACATAGTTTTGCATTTGCTAGCCAAGATCTTTTTAATGTATTGCGGGTCAATCAGTATTTTTTGTTGTTGTTATTTTGTCCTAGAAGCCATGGGACACAAAAATTATAGTACCTTTTGTATAAGTATACCCATTAGCTTATGGGCTTTCTTTGTCTAAAAAACAATGTATGATGATTTCACACTTGTACTAATGTTCTAACTAGGGTTGCCAACATACCTGCCTTAGGTGGGATGTGCCGTTTCCAGCGCCCTAGAGGATGCTTGCGGGACACCAATTGTCCTGTTATTGGGTCTGGTCAGACTTATAACAATTGTAGCAAACATTTTGTTTCATTTGACTAATTTACTCAAATGCCATATGCGGATACTGTGTTCATGCTTTTAACAATTTTGCTTCATACAATTCAATGAGGAAAATTCATATGCATCATTTTCCAGAATTTCCCATACATTAAAAATGTTCACATCTGGATAAGGTAGGCAGCCCCGCTTTTTTTGCCACGTCCCACAATTTTACCAAAAATGTACTATCAGCATTACAGGTAACTGACCATTCGTGAACCTTATTCCAACAAGATAAGGTATACCAATGGTCAGTTAATCATAATGATGATAGTACCGCAAATTTGCGGACACAAGTTGGCAACCCTAGCTCTAACCCATATGAGGCCAACCAAGGCTGTATGCACATATCAGCATTTTTACGCTTAGCGACAAAACTCGGTCATATAGGCATGACTCATATGTGAGTCATGCCTGGGTTAATAAAGAGTGACCAAACAATGCCAGCCTATGGCAACAGAAGTTGATTGGAATGATTGAATCCTCCCTCCTTATAGAAAAAATATTTGTGTTAACAAAAAACTTATTTTTTTTATTGTAGAATATGTTAATCAACAGCACAGAACATTATCAATTATCATTATTATCAACAGATTGACAGAAGAAAGAGAAACTGATTAGAAAAGCACTATAGTAAAAAGTGCCAACAATTGCTAATTTAAAGATATAAGATAGATTACATAGATGTTTTTGATGGATGTTTCTATTAAATAAGTGCAATATAACATTTATAATTATAACTTATCGTTATAATATTGAGGGAATTGCCTACTCTATCTAGAGCCACCAAAGTAATAGAATAGATGAATGAATATATGTGATAGCCTATTATAAGTTTATTGAACATAAATGTCGATAATTGTTGTGATTATATTGTAATGAAAATAATATTTAAAAATAACTGATTATACCATGTAGTTAGTAATAATCTTCTTTATATATATTTATAATTCTTCTGTACGTGTGTTTGTCACCTAACTCCTAAACGGCTGGACCGATTTGGATGAAATTTTGTGTGTATATTTGAGTGGATCCCTGGATGGTTTGAAAATACAATTGGACCCGGTAGGTGGCGTCATTATCGCGTTTTCATGAAAAACGGATCTGTTGAACAATCCTGTAGTATAGATGGCGTTGTTATCAATTCTTTGGCATTTGACGTGAGGTTCGCAATAATACATGCGCAAGTCCCTTGCTTCATTGTCATTTTTGGAATAAATTGAGGAAATAGGATACAACTCAAACCTGTATTAATTCTGCAGCATAAGAATATATGAGTTTGAGTAGGCTTTATGTATTCGCAATACCAGTAAAATAACTAATCACCAAATAGACGGTCTGTTTACATGAATGACAGACATGGTGTCATTTTATATTTTTTTAATGGGAACCTTTACACGATTTAAATTATCATATCACAATTATGCTGGGGTATCAGTATTATCGCGGTTTTCCTAATTGTTTGTACTTTGCTTCAATATCTTAGATTAATAATACCAACAGATCCGTAGTGTTAAGCAAGATGATTTTTCATGTAGTTGTATCTTTGAATCCTTATGGTAAACTAAGATGAGTTAGAACGGGACAGATAGTACGATCATTTTCGACTGTTGACAAATTGTCTTCATATAGAAGGACACTAACCATGTCAAATCCCATACAAACCAAAACATCACAAATGTCATTTCAGTACAATTTGTAATTATGAAAACGGAGACACTGACATGTGAATACCTGTGAGATATGACTCATCATCATGTCAGCCGAAAGACGTCCACTGCTGGACATAGGCCTCCCCCAAAGACTTCCACAATGACCGGTCCTGCGCCACCCGCATCCAGCGGACACCCGCGACCTTCACCAGGTCATCGGTCCACCGTGTGGGGGGCCTGCCCACGCTACGCCTTCCGATACGTAGTCGCCACTCGAGAACCTTTCCGCCCCAACGGCCATCGGTTCTACGTGCTATGTGCCCCGCCCACTGCCACTTAAGTCTAGTGATTCGGAGGGCTATATCGGTCACATTGGTTCTGCTGCGAATGGCCTCATTCCTGATGCGATCGCGCAGAGAAACTCCCAACATAGCTCTCCCCATTGCTCTTTGGGTGACTTTGAGCCTTCTTATGAGGCCCATAGTAAGCGACCACGTTTCAGTGCCATATGTCATCACTGGCAACACACACTGGTCAAAGACTTTCGTCTTGAGACACTGCGGAATATTGGACGAAAAGATGTGCCGTAGCTTCCCGAATGCCGCCCAGCCGAGTCGGATTCGACGATTAACCTCATTCTTGAAGTTGGACCTACCGAACAGTGGACAGTCTGTCCCAGGTATATGTAATCGTCTACAACTTCGACCGTAAAGTGTCCGATTGTTATGTTCTTGTCCATGTTCATCCTTAGACCAACTAAAATTACCAATTAAATCTGCCATGGTCTCAGCCAAGACCGTCAGCAAACCGAAGGTGACTGAAGTACTCGCCGTTTATGTTGATGCCGAGCCTTCTCCAGTCCAGACTCTTGAACACATCCTCCAGTGCAGCGGAGAACAGTTTAGGAGAAATAAAATCTCCTTGCCTGACTTCCCGCTGCAACGGAATAGGCTTCGAGCTCCGGTCCTGGAGTCGGACTGACATAGTGGCGTTCTCGTACAAACACTTCAGCACTTCAATATAGCTGTAGCCCACTTGGCACCGCTGGAGAGATTGAAGTACAGCCCAGGTTTCAATCGAATCGAAGGCTTTCTCGTAGTCCACGAACGCTAAACAGAGGGGCAGGTTTATACTCCTCAGACTTCTGTATAACCTGACGGACCGTATGGATGTGGTCTACGGTGCTAAAGCCTCTTCGGAAACCGGCTTGTTCGGGAGGCTGGAAGTCATCTAGCCTGCGTGCGAGACGGTTCGTAATGACTCTTAAAAACAGCTTATAGACATGGCTCAGAAGTGAGATGGGTCGGTAGTTCTTCAGTAAAGTGTTGTCACCCTTTTTGAAGAACAGCACCACCACACCTCTGTTCCATGCCTTTGGAGTTTTCCCTTCCAGTAAGACGGAATCGAACAACTTCTGAAGGGCCCTAAGGACCGGTTTTCCACCCGCCTTCAGGAGATCCGCTGAAATTCCGTCTTCACCGGGTGCCTTGTTGTTCTTAAGCTGTTTAAGAGCCATTCTAATCTCGTACACGCTGATGTCCGGGATGTCTTCGGTATAGTGCGGGGTTAATCTAGCTCTTGGGTCTTCCGCCAGACCACCTTCGGGTCTGCTAGTTGACGTGTATAGCTGTCCATAAAAGCACTCTATCTCATTCAGAAGCTCAGGTTTGGACGAAACGATTCTACCATCTTCAGTTTTTAATCTGGCGAGCTGGCTCTGCCCAATAGACAGATCTCTTGAGAAAACTTTAGAGCCCTTATTCTGCTCGATGGCCTCTTTATAAGTAAGTAAGGGTAAGGGACTTGGAGATCTGTTTATTGAGCTGCCTGTATAATCTCGCATCGGCTGAAGACTGCAGAATCATCTCATTCCTTTCCTCGAAGAGCCTCTGAGTGGAGATAGAGAGCCTTTTGGCTCTGTAAGTTCGTTGGGCCTCAAAGAACTTAGACCCAACGCAATGGACAGCTTCCACAAACCCGTCGTTGAATTCGTCCACATCGCCGCCTAGACAATCGAAACGGTTTTGGAGTTCCAGCTGAAAGCTCTCGGGGTTTTTGATTTGGACTGCTGCTGGACGGAGCGTGGACTTCATCAGTCCAGAGCGCTCTAGCTTAACGCATATATTCAATGTGCCTCTCACCAGACGATGATCCGGTTTTAACCGTATTGATCACAGAGACATCATTGAATACACGCCTCTTCGTCGACATGATGAAGTCAATCTCGTTTTTTGTTGCACCGTCGGGACTCAACCAGACCCACTTCCTGTGCTCGCGTTTCTTGAAGAAAGAGTTCATCGTGTAAAGTCCCTCCTTCTCCAAGAAACCAGCCAGTAGTTGGCCCCGGTGGTTCCGACTTCCAACTCCAAATTGCCCCACTTTCAGCTCATTGCCGTCTCTCTTGCCCAGTTTGGCGTTGTAATCCTCCATAACAACGGTGAAGTAGGTTTTGGAACTATGCATGACTTTTGATATATCCTCATACATAGCCTCCACCTCGACGTCGGAGTGTGCCGAGGTCGGCGCGTACACCTGTATGACCGTCAACGAATACCTCTTCGATACTGTGAGTATAAGGTACGCCACCCTGGCCGACCCACTCTCGATCTTCACCACGTTGTTCACGAGGGATTTGTGGACGATAAACCCGACACCTCCTTGGGACTGTTGGTCGCCCTCCCGGAAATAGAGCAAATTGCCGGACTTCAGGGTTATCGTGTCCTCCCCCTCTCTTCGGACTTCAGATAACCCTACGATATCCCAACGCAACTTACTCAATCCTTCCTCCAGTTCCGCTATCTTTTCGTCGGTCCGCAGTGTTCGCGTGTTATATGTTGCCAGGGCCAGAAGTCGTCGGTGGTGGTAGCCGGATCTTAACCGGAGATTCTTCGCACCCCTGACCCCGCTAGTACCCTGGCCGCTACCAGCACCAGGGTACCGGGGGTCGCCGGAACCTCGGGGCCGTGGCCTGTTTGTGTCTATCATTAGGGGGTAATTGCCATAATCGCCACGCTTGGCATGCGGGTTGGCGATCGCAGTGTCTCCACCGCACTCCAGGGATGCTGCTGCCCATCCCCCGGTGGTATTGGACGTAGTTTTAGGACGTACTCGGGTCCAATTTGTTATTATTGTGGCAATAAAAATACAACATCTGTGGAAATTTTAATCTCCTTGCTATTACGGTTCATGAGATACAGCTAAAAACGCCAACAACTACTCTGTTGTATAGGAGCCCCCTTAATTATGATTATTATTATGATTTTAGTATTTGTTGTTGTAGCCACAATAAAAATACATAATCTGTGCAAATTTCAACTGTCTATTAGCTATTACGGTTCTTGAGATCTAGCTCGGCGAGTGAAAGCAATGAAAAAGGGCTAAAATACCACGTTTTTTGTATGGGAGCCCCCTTAATTATTATTTTGTTTTTAGTATTTTTTGTTATAGCGGCAACAGAAATACACAATCTGTGACAATTTCAACTGTCTAGCTATTACGGTTCTTGAGATACAGCCTGGTGACAGACGGACGGACGGACGGACAGCGAAGTCTTAGTAATAGGGTCCCGTTTTTACCCTTTGGGTACGGAACCCTAAGAAGGAAGTCTTTATTGTAAGGGAATACGAACTATTGACCTGTTAAAATGCGTAGCTATAAGTAGTTACTTATATTATGCTGACTGTACTCATGATCATCCTAGCGCTATCCCAGTACAGTTGCATCCTGAAGGATGCCGGGGATCTGCTACCTAAACCCAGAATTGGCGTAGGCCCCAATTTTTGACGGCAGCTACTGTCATCTGATCTTCCAACCCAAGGGGGAAACTATCCCTTATTGGGATTAAGCTTGTCAAGTGAGTGGGCTATTTGACCGTTAGAAGTGCTCGAGCCGCTCGAAGGCCTCTCAACTTGGCTTAACGACTGCTGTCATAAACAGCAGCCGGAATCAACGGCTTAACGTGCCTTCCAAAGCACGGGAGCGCTCAGTTAGTAACCATACGCAATCCGCTGCTGGGCCAGGAGCCCCCCTTGGCTCCATTAGGGAAAATCCAAATAAAATTCATGTCTTTTAATTACTTCTTTTATTGTCTATACAGGGTGGAAAAAAAAATACAGGCCCTGGAGGGAAACTACCTTAAAACGTTGAGATAACTCAATTTACTGAAAGGAAACATTATTTTATTTCTCCTAAGCAATAAAACTACATTCACAGATTTGTGAAAAAGATACCTTTTTTTTCAATACTAAATGTGCAAAATGTCTGTATTTTTTTTGGGCTCTCTTGTATCCCAGACTAGGTCTGTCTCTAATAAGTTTTTGTTCCTTGATAAAAATAGGAACAATTGGCATCAAAAATTTTGTTGACTAATATGTCAAAAAATTGCTATTATTTGCTAACTGTACATTAAAAAAAATCTGTGAATGCAGTTTTAATGCTTAGGAGAAATAAAATAATGTTTCCTTTCAGCAAATTGAGCTATCTCAACGTTTTAAGGTAGTTTCCCTCCAGGACCGACTTATCTTTCCACACATAATCTTATCACACATGATAATCATATTATTATGTACAATATAACTACAATATCTACTACATTTTTAGTTCGAAGAACCACACCAAATACAACAGAATCATTTTATCTTACAACTTGGAGCTCCAAATGATAGGCTTTGGAGCACGCTATAGGAACAGTTTATGCGTTGTCAGCTTTCCGCGCGTGGCTCACTCCATTAGTTGCCTGCCGGTCGTGTGCATAGCAATACACGTCTGGACGATTCTCACCAAACGGCCGGAGTCGGCGCGCGCCCCACCAGAGTCAAAGGAATCCGAACCCTTTATACAGAAGCCAGGCTTCGTATCTAAACGGCAGCGGCAGAGCCGGCGGTAGCCGACCTGCTGCCCGCAAGCCATTCAAACATGAAATCTAACTTCTGCATGGAGGGTTCGAATTCCTTTAACCCTGTTGGGGTGAGCGCCGACTCCCGCCGTTTGCAACTGCAGCTGCGACCGCGGCCGTTAGTTATGGAATTAAGTTATCTCCGTCTTATCATTCATACTGCCAGATAAACATATCCTATAGGGTACGTACGCATAAACTGTTCCTATATACGCTACCAGTATTTTACTGTCCTATTAGGCGTACGCCGTACGTTACTATTCGTCTGCCATATCAGCGATAGTGGCGCCCCCATTATTTCCTACTGTGTTTTATTGTGTGTTGTTTGCTGCTTGTTAGCCAACGTCCTTTTATTTAAAAAAAAAAGAATTACAAACTCTTCATATGTATTCGAGTCACTATCCAGTAAGCCGAGCGGATTCCGGCCTCGTGAGTCCTCCAAACTCTTCCATCAGCTGTTTACACTGGTCCATGTTTGTCACGATGTGCTCGAACGTCCAGTGTTTCCTTAGGAGGGCGTGGGACAAGTCAAACTTGCCTTGTCTGTAAAAGATGAGTAAAATTAAAAGGTCTTCTTAAAGTTAGGAAATAAGCATAGAACATTATAAACATGGGACTGGCTGTGTCGGGACTTCAACTAATACGAGGGAAATGAGTCATCTACATTGGCGGTAAAATCCTGCTACCCGTTACGGTGTATCGCACATAGCTTTGTTTGTCTCGAAATTTTAACATGTCTACGACAATTCAATATTTATTTTAGAGTATAATAATAGCAATAAAGTCCAAATAATTAATATAATAACATGTTATAACTGACGATTCAAAAGTGCTTGTTGCTAGGCCTATTTGAATAAAGAATATTTTGACTTTGACTTTACGAGGGGCGTTCAATAAATTCTCGGTATTGACATCTTTTAAACCTCTTTGGTAAACTTTTTAATACTGGCCGGTAAAAGTCATTCAACAATATTTAAAAAAAAGTAAAATTAAAACGGCGATGTTTTTTTGTAAGTACCGAACAAACGTGATCACTATGAGCATTATTTCAATGTTGGTTAAATTAAAGCACCGAGCGGTAATAAACTTCTTGACCAAACACGTAAAAAATCAATAAGCTATAAAAAAGAAATGGATTATGTTTACCGTGAGTCTGCTCCTTCTTTATCAACAAAGTGGTCAAGTCAACTTAAGCATGGGGCAGAGAGTATCGAAGACGACCATAGAGCTGGTCGGCCCGTCGAAGCTTCTTAAGAAATTTTAAAAAAGTGGAGAAAATTATATCTGAATATGGTTGAGTAAAGGTGAAAGCAATAGCTCAAAGAACTAACCATTCTATTGGTACTAGACACGATATAATTCATGACCATCTTAATATGTCAAAAGTCAGTGCGATATGGGTACCGCGAATCCTGACACCGCTTCAGAAGAATACGCGTGTTGCTCGTTGTTCCGAATTTCTTGAGGTGTGCGGTGAAATTCCTGATAAGATACTGCAAAATTTTGTTAGTAGAGATGAAACGTGGGTTCATCATTATGACCCTGAGAGCAAACAAGAGTCCATGCAGTGGCACATTAAAGGAACTCCTCACCCCAAGAAGTTCAAGGTCGTGCCTTCAGCTAGCAAGGTCATGGTCGCAATATTCTGGGATTGTGATGGAATGTTGCTGATCGATTATAAAGAAAAGGGTGTAAGTATTAAAGGAGAGCACTACGCTAATATTATATGCCAAATAAGGGAAGCAATCAAACATAACAGACGGGGAAAATCAGCCAAAGGTGTTCTGCTTCTACACGACAACGCCCCTGTGCATAGTGCTCATATTGCCAAGGCTGCTGCTCTTGAATCTGGACTCGAAACTATTACATACCCACCGTATAGTCGAGACTTGACCCCGAGTGACTTATATTTGTTTCCCAATGTCAAAAAGAATCTACGTGGAAATTAATTTTCTAACGATGAAGCATTGAAGACAGTAGTGTAGGAGCATTTTGACACCAAAGACAAAAAATATTTTTATGAGGGGTTAAAAAAACTATTCGACCGGTCTTATAAGTGCATAAACATAGGAGAGGAGTATATTGAAAAATAAAAATAAAACGCCTATAATATTCTTTTGTTTTCATTCTAATACCGAGAATTTATTGAACGCCCCTCGTAAATGGGTTAACACCAATTCGCCGCTTCCATGCGCCCCCGGGCCCGACCGCGGCCGCGCAACGGCCGGCGTCTTGCCATCATAGAAAACCGGCCGGTCCGGACACGGAACGGCCTACTTTTCGGCGGATCCGATCCCTGCTTATCTGATATAAAATAAATAAATGCCACAACACTACGGCTGCTAACATACATATGGCCAACATAAAACACTCACCTGATGCATTGGACGCCAGTACAATGCGCCGAAGTCTTCAGTTGTATCCCCAAATCGTGAACAAGAGTCCACATGTACTTGTCATACTCATTCACAGATTGGATCTCTGCAATGTAGACCACCAATTTATTATCTGATTTTTGGGCTGTGGACCTTGCGAATATATATTTAAAAAATTTCAATTCTGTATCAACAAATGTCTATATAATTATCAGACATGCTCACAAAATTAAGAATCATTTGATTGAGAAATGGGACCTGTAGAGGAGAACAGCCGGATATCGAAAATCCGGATATACGAAGGCTTTTTTGCCCAAGTTGAAACGGAGACACTTCGCTCGGTCGGGCGATCAGAAAAGAAAGCGCATGCCCAAGCAAAAGGCATATCTTTGACGGAGTGAATAAGACGCTATTTCTAACATAACATCATCAATACCATAATCCACCACCACATCAGCCGAAGGACGTCCACAGCTGGACATAGGCCTTTCCCAATTTCATAGGGGGAAATGCCATTATCACCAGGCTTGGCATGCGGGTTGGCGATCTGTATCTCCAACACACTCCAGGTATGATAGATAGATAGATAGATTTATTTATTTCACAATATACAATTTATATTGTGATCGTCAGTTTTTTAAACATTGTCAAATTAGGTTGATATACATTTATCATAATAATAATATTTACAAGTATATGTCAAAAAAACATACAAAATACAAAATGAACATGTCAATAAAGAATTAAGATCGCCTTACGGGTCGTCATCAATCATCGTACAATTACATAATTCAAACAAAATAATAATACAAAACATTTGGTACAATTCAGATGTCAATAAAAATCCAATATTTATAATAAATCTATTTAGTTGTGTCATAATACTCTTTTATAGAATAAAGCGGATTTTCCAACAAAAAGTTCTTTAGTCGACTTTCAAATTTTTTTTCAGAAGTTTCACTCTTTAGCTCTAATGGTAGTCGCTCGTATCCTGCTGCCCATACTCCAGTGGTGGTGGTAATATCAGAAATGATGATATTGTTGTAATTGTAAGACTAAGGTTGGGTTGCACCGAAACGTCCCTAATCCTAAGCTGTGTTCGTTAAAATTTCAGTTCAGATTTTAACGAACACCGCTTACGATTTCAGGCAGTTTGGTGCAAACCCAACCTAAAACCACAGAAATAATAAGAGCTCAATGACAAACCCATTTTTTTTTTTCATTTACCTAGAGTGAAGTCCGGTGGTTTGAAATGGACACATCTGATGCCATAGAGCACTGGCAATTTGCTGTCACTGGGTCTGATCGGGCCCTGGGAAGCGAGATCATACAACGTCTGCGAGTCCATGTGGAGTCCCGTCATTCTGGAACAAGAGGATGACATTATCGAAAACCATTGCACCAACTTACGATTGGATTACAGACCGATCGACGTTAAATATGGCGCCGGCAGCTGTCATCCCATAGAAACTTGTCAAACTTTCCATACAATCAGGTTTAAAAAACACAGCTTACGATCACACGGTTTGGTGCAACCCACCCTTAAGAGGCTGACCAGCGCCAATGACCTTGGCTATGTCTGTCTGCGTCTAATTGCGCCAGAGTGAAAGAGATACTATATACCTACTATACAAGCAGATAATCAGAAATTTTATCATAAAATTAAATATATTGACCCCATGTGTAATATAAGTCGTCTATGCTTTAGGTTTGAGTATGCTGAAACTGTGTTTTTAATTATACATGTTTCAGTTGAAAAAAAAAGACATTATGATTATTTTAAGATGTTTTTAAGACGTTTCTATGCGATTTTTTTCGATAGAGAAGATTTTCTTGAAATCGTCCACACCCTTTGAAATATAATGAATATTAACGTTTTTTTTTTACCATAACAAAAATTTAAAAATGGCAATATAGCTCTATTCAGCGTTTATAAGCTCGAAACGCACAGAGCGGTCGCGGCGCGGCACGGGGCGGGGCGGAAGCGGTTTTGCATTTTTGATCTTTCCGAAACTGTCGACTCATCATATGTCACACACGCAGCCTCCGCTCTACCGCGTGGTTTTTTGGTGTGACGTGCCCCGAACCCGAACCCCGTTCGCTATACCGCAAAACCGCCTTCGCCCGCGACGACGCTGCGCTGCTTTAGGCTGGGTTGCACCAAACCGCCTGTAATCGTAAGTGGTGTTTGTTAAAAATTTTATGTATGGCAAGTTTGACAAGTTTCTATGGGATGACAGCTGCCGGCGCCATATTTAACGTTGATCGGTCTGAGTTCGTAAGTCGGTGCAACCCAGCCAGTCTGTACTAGTAACGCTGCGTATGCCCCGAACTATAGCAGTCTCAGCCCCCGAGACTTCCCATGACGCGCTGTGCTGAAACTGAAATGCAAATGCCTGCATGTCTCTAGCCGTCAATACAACAATTCCTCAAGTCAATAAAGGGCCGGCAACGCGCTTGTGATGTTTCTGGAGTCGCAAGCGAATTTATTTATTTATTTATTTATTTAACGATACAAAATCCACAGCACAAGTTACAGCAATTTTACAAAAGGTTTCATCTTACTTAGCCATTGGCCAATTACGGATTTACATTTTATTTGCTCAACAATTACAAAAAGAAACCAAACATTACGGGCAGACGTATTCTGACATGAAAACAAATATTAAAGTATTAGTGAAATGATATTCAGTAGTTTAAGTTAATAGGTAAGCATAAATTTGGAAAAGAGTAAGCTAAGTAATAGACGATCATTAAGAATTTAAGTTTGGCATGAGGTTAGTGTTGGCGTAAAAACCGCGCAGTGTGTGCGTGCGTGCGTGCGTGCGTGCGTGCGCGCGTGTGTGTGTGTGTGTGTGTGTGTGTGTGTGTGTGTGTGTGTGTGTGTGTGTACGTGTGGCTCGGCATCTCACGCATGAGACAACTGCATTATTATATTCCTCCTGAAAGAGGCTCTGCTTTGATGGAAAGGGTCAACAGATTGGGAGAACGTATTGTACGTACGCGGAAGACGGCTGGTAAGACAGTTACTGCCGTATTTAGTGCGATTGAATGGTATGGCAAACAGGGTAGTGTGTCTGGTCCGCTGGGTGGTAGCTTTTAATCTTAGGAGCGCCGACGACAGCTCGCAATTGTCCAGCAAGCCTGTACATGCGTCATAAAGTAACATCATATCGCGAACTAGCCGTCTATGTTCAAGCACAATTATGCTATGTCGTTTACAAGATTCAGCGTAATCATCATCTAAGGTACGTGAGCGAAAGTTCAAATTATTTAAAAACTTCCGTTGTATTTTTTCAATGGCAGTGCGATAAGTTGCATATTGGGGGTTCCATATTGTGCTGCAATATTCAAGCACATTTACATATCTATATTAATAATTTCGTGCAGGGGTACGGTAGACCCGAACGAGACCTGTCTCAAATTGAAGAACGTATAAAAATAACGATTTTTGAGTTGAACATATGTATCCGCAAAATTCGGATTGTCGCGTATTTTGCATTTAAAAGTGTTAATTTTACGACAAAAGGTCGGCCATATTAAATTCGTTGGTTGACAGCTTCGGGTAGGGTACGTTCGGAAATTGTAAACTGTGTTTGCGTCCGGTGTGTTGGCCAGATTGGATTCGGCAAGCCGCGTCTGCAGCGTTTTGTTTTTGTAGTTTTTAAGCGTTCTATACACCTATCAGCCTAGCTAGCACGATAACTTATACCGTCACGCTATATGGCCGAAATGTATTAAAACGTCACATAAAACGTAACGGTATAAGATATCGTGCTGGCTAGGCTGATTGTCACGTCACAACAACCGCCTTCAAAGCGAATGTATGGGGCCTGTTACATGGTTATTATTATCACGTGATACATTCATATCACGATAAGTTTCACGTGAATATTGAAGCAGAATCCATACAAATTTGAAAACTGCGATAATATTGACACCCCAGTATTGTGATAATATTAATCGTGTAAAGGACACCACTGTTTGCTGAGTCTGTCCGCCATCTTAAAGCAGTCTATTTTGTTGCGACAAACTACTAGGTGACTTATGGCTTTTAAACGTCTAGCAAAATTCTATCCCTATATCGCTCTATCTCATAACTTAGTGGCACTGGGGGTCTACTCCGAAATCCGAATTTCGTATGGTGCCGTCCCTTTCACTCATATAGTGTATGACAGGAGAGTGAAAGGGACGGCACCATACGAAGTTAGGAATTTGAATTTCTCATGCCGTTCGCCGCGCTCGGACGGTAGAGGCGCTACCGCGAACCAAAAACGAAGTATCTGCCTCTCTCTCGCACAAGTAGATTCGAACGACAGAGAGGAAGATAGTTCCTCAGGCGTCAACTTTAAAACGAATAGGGTATTTTACTTTATGAGAAATAAAATTCAAAATGTAAGAAAAACCGGCCAAGTGCGTCGGACTCGCGCACTGAGGGTTCCGTACAACTAAAAAATAAATGTGATTTATCAATATATTGATATTTTTGGTAAAATATACTTCATAATAAACATTATCACCTAATTTCAAGTTCATAGGTCGAAGGGAAGTTAAAAAATTATTGTGTGACAGACAACACACGGAATGTTCTTTGACTTTCTTCGACCATCCGCCGCGCTTGGACTAAAGTGCTACCAACCGAAAACTAAATATATATGCCTCTCTGTCGCACTTGCATATTCGAGCGTGGAGAGGGAAATACTTCGTTTTCAGATCGCGGTAGGCCCTTTGATCTGACGGCTCCTATTCCTGGATAGTGCGCGTATCGGAATGTGAAATACCTTTGGCAAAACGGAACAAGTTGTTAAATAGCTTTTATTAATTGGAGAAAATATTACCAACTGTTATTATTATCACGCGAAACACTGAATATTGAAGCAACATCCATAGGGGCCTGTTACATGGTTATTATTATCACGTGATATACTCATATCACGATCCGTATCACGTGCTGTTTAATGAATATTGAAGAAAAATCCATACGATTTTGAAAACCACGATAATCAATATTATCGTGTTTTTCAAAACCAGTATTTTGACAATATTAAGCGTGTAACAGACCCCATACAATTTTGAAAATCGCGATAATATTGACACATAATATTGAGTGTAAAGGGCCCCACTGAATAGAATTTGGCGGAGAATAGAGAGCTGCTACCGCGAAACGAAAACGAACGAATATCGTGTATTTCCCTCTGTGTCGCTCGAATTTGCAAGTGGGACAGAGAGGGAGATACACGAACTTCATTGGTTTTCGATCACGTTAGCAGCTCTGACTTCGCACCAAAATACTGACTGGCACATCAATATTTAACAATTGCACATCTGAACTGAATTTTAATGAACGATTAGTATTTTAGCTATACAAATCAGTACTGATTACGGTGTCAAATTTATTATGTGCCTTTAAATACTACCCTTATAAAAATGCTTAGGATTAACTTGCAAAGATACTATCTATAGCCTTTGCCCGTGACGTCGGCAGCGTAATCATTTACTCCCAATTCCATATGTCAATCCAGACTACAGACTATATTTCTATACGAAGTTTCATCATAATCCGTTGTTGTAATGTTTTTATTTTATACATTTTTGTACACTATTTCTTTCGTCGTTTGCATAAGATAACTGTCACGAATTACTTTATTTCTTTCTTATTTATTTCACCCGAGCGAAGCCGGGCTTTCATCTAGTAGTTTAATATTCAAGCACATTTACATTAAACTATAGTTTCTTTATCTTATACTTCAAATCATTTGAATTGTATCAAATCATTGGAATTGTATCAAATTAGTCCTTCCAAAAGCGACTATTCTGTCCAAGCAAGATGGTCGAAATCTAATGGCAGTTTTATTAAAAAGCCGGACATTGAAAATAATTTCAACCATACCATCAGGCAGGCCGTACCGTCATTGTATAAAAAAAGCGAGTTCGTTAAAGTAACAGATCAAGAAAACACCAATTTTTTGGTCACTTGGTAAACTGCAGTTAACCTTATGTAAGAATACGCGAGTTGTAAACCCTTAAATTTAGTTTCTCATGTAAGTGACAAATTGTTTTAAATGAGAAATAAACACTAAAAAAAACCCGAGTGCGTTTCTGTGTCATTTGGAATTTGGCGCCAAAAATCCGCCATTTTTTTTTCTTATTTTAATATACCTAGTGTCACTCTCACAGTAAATTAGAATCTAACGACACCTCTCAAGCAAAAATCCATCGAGCATTCAGACTGTAGTGTGCCAAACAATTACATATACATACACCTACGAGGGTAAAACTGAAAGTTTCGGGAATAGAAGAAAATATGCAGTATAAGTGAGTTTATTTATTTTTATTGTTTTTCAAAATATTCTCCTTTGTATTTCATGCACTTATGCATGCGTTCAAACCAGTCCATAAAGCACTTTTTGAACTCTGAAGTAGGGGTCGACAAAATGGCTATTTTATAGGCCTCCACTGCTTCTTCTGGCGTCTGAAACCGCTGACCACGCAGTTTGTCCTTGATTCTGGGGAATGTAAAAAAGTCGTTGGGACTTAAGTCAGGGCTATATGGAGGGTGGTCCAATATTTCGACTTTTTCACCGTCCAGGTACTCAGTTGTTGTCCGAGCGGTGTGTGGGCTGGCGTTGTCGTGGTGAAGGATGATGCGACGACTAGGGTTTGTTTTTCGGAGTTCAGCAAAGACGTTCGGCAAACAAATAGTGGTGTACCAATCAGCATTGACTGTTCTACGATCCTCAAGAGCCACAGTAGCTACGTGACCAGATTTAGAGATAAACGTAGCCACCATCTTCTTAGCCGTACTGCGAGAACGAACAACTTTTGTGGGTTTGAGCTCGTCTTCGAAGACCCATACTCGGGATTGGTTTTTAGTTTCAGGCTCATAAGCGTATATCCACGACTCGTCACCTGATACTATGCTAAAAACAGCATTTGAGCGTCCCTTGTTAAATCTTTTCAAAGTTTTGCGGCACCAATTGCCGTGTCAATTTTTCGGAGTTCAGCAAAGACGTTCGGCAAACAAATAGTGGTGTACCAATCAGCATTGACTGTTCTACGATCCTCAAGAGCCACAGTAGCTACGTGACCAGATTTAGAGATAAACGTAGCCACCATCTTCTTAGCCGTACTGCGAGAACGAACAACTTTTGTGGGTTTGAGCTCGTCTTCGAAGACCCATACTCGGGATTGGTTTTTAGTTTCAGGCTCATAAGCGTATATCCACGACTCGTCACCTGATACTATGCTAAAAACAGCATTTGAGCGTCCCTTGTTAAATCTTTTCAAAGTTTTGCGGCACCAATTGACACGGACTATTTTCTGCTCGTCAGACAATAGGTGAGGTATCCAACGGGAAAATAACTTTTTCACGCCTAATTCTTCTTTTAAAATAATTTGTATTTGACTCATTCCAATACCCAGGTGCTCTTGAATTTCCCGATATGTCACATGTCGGTCTTCATTTATCAGACGACGCACAACATCGACGTTTTCTTGCGTGACTGCCGATTTTGGTCGACCTTCACGCACTTCGTCGGTGAGGGATACACGGCCACGTTGAAATTCTGAATACCACCTGTATATTGTAGTCTTTGAAGGAGCTTTAATATTAAAAGCAGCAACCATCCGCTCTTCACATTGTTTTTGTGTTAGTCCACTTTTAAAGTCATAATAAATCATAGCTCTGAAATTTTCACGGCACAATTCCATTTTAAGCAGTGACTCGACGACTTCAATAAACAATTGAAACCGAACCATACTTTTTTTTTTCTAAGTGGCCAGTGAGTGTGTTGAGATAAGGAAACTTCAGAGATTATAAAAAGGTATAATACATGTTAAAAATAAATTAATAAGTATTCGATTCCCGCCACTTTCAGTGCAAGCCTCGTACATACTCCCGAAAAACATAACCCTCCTTCTGGCGCAGTCGGGTAAAAATCTTTAAACCGATGCAATTTCTGTGATTTAAGACACCATTATTTTGATAAGCTGCCATTGAATGGGACTGCCATAAGTTTGGTAAAATATCCCTTTCTTTCGTTCTCATAAGAATCATTCCATATTTTCTGGCATTAAGTGTTGTTAGCTAGTTAGACACAGTTATTTCCGTAAACGGACTTATTTCGCCGCCATTGTAAACTGTTTAGCAACCACTCACCCATAAATAGTCTTCTGATGCGAGCTCTGCATATGCGCGACAACGCGATCCACCTTTTCCCTGGTGACGTGGCGGTACGAGGCTCGCTCGACCGTGCGTCCATTCCAGAAGTGCGTGTCAGTGGCCTTGCCCAACTGTCCATGCACTTTGAAGGCGCGCGTTAGCCGCGCTGTGTGCAGCTTGTAGGTTAGATGGGTGCCGTCATTTATGCCGATCACTGGAATAAAGTAAACAATACTAATACCAGCCCTCTGTACGCCAAACACCTGCATCAAGGTACTAGAAGATTAGACACATCTAGACAGACTTAAAGAAATAATGTTGATAAGAAGTCATCCAGAGACAAACAAGACCACACATTATGTCTCTATTGTACAAGCCTCGCTGTCACAAAGACATGTATAAACGAAATATCTATAATATGAGCATTGTACTTTTTAATAAATTGCCGGATGATTTAAAAGCATTAACAGGCGACATATTTAAAAATAAATTGACCAAATGGCTACAAGAGAAATGTTTCTACAGTATTAAGGACTACTTAGATCATAAAAATTTGACTCATGCATATATCTAATTTGTATTATTTTAAATTTTATTCTTCATACATAGATTATTTTCATTGAAATATTTGTACGCCTGCTTGCAGGCTGAATACATGAACTTTGTACACTATAGCTTAAGACCATATATACTGTATTCTTACAAATAAAATTTTTTGAATTTGAATTTTGAATTTTTGATAAAAGATCACAAACTCACGACTACACTACTGAGGACACGCTGAAACCAACTACATGAAGTAGTAGTAATAATATCAGGATAAACACACTAAACTAAACCAAACTTTATCTCATGGAGACAGAGGAGACATCAAGACATATCCTACTGGACTGCAAGCAGGTAGTATACAGGAAAAAGTAACCAGGAACTCAGAACACAGCACGATGCAGTAAGCAGTATCAAAGCATTGGTAAACTTTGTACCTTTGTTGTGGGAAAAAGCGGCTGACATCCAGACCGTTTTTGTGCTACAGAAACGAGCTGTACGCTCCATCTACAAAATTAAGGCCAGAGAATCTCTCAGACAAAAATTTAAGGAGGCAAATATTCTTACTGTGGCATGTCAATACATTCTTGAAAACATTATGTATGTTCGAAAAAATATTCAAGAATTCAAACTTAACAGTGATATCCACGACTACAGCACTAGAAGTAAACACAAGATTGCAGTGAAGGCCAGTCGTCTCCGGAAGGTTAGCACGTCGTTTGTGGGGAACTGTATACGATTTTATAATAAAATACCCATTGATATAGTTAATTTTCCACTCAGTAAATTTAAGTCTCATATTAAACGTTATTTGTTAAGCCAGGCCTATTATACTGTCAACGATTTCTTAAATGACAAAAATGCTTTTAAGCCAGTGATAGTTAAATCCTGTTACTTTTAATATACCTATACTTCACTTAGCATATTTCCTTGTATAAATAGCTCTGTCCTTGCATTTTATGAAATATGATGCTGTTTCTCGCCGAAGAGTCATTTTAATCTTTATTAATGTCCGGCAGCCTGAATATGTCATGCTCGCTTAAAGGGCTTTGCTTACGGTGGCGTTGTTGATCGGGTCGCCACCTTCCCTAACAGACGGTCGAGGGACGCGATGGCTGAGATACGCGTCATACTCGTGATCGGGTGCTGTTTGTGGAGTCCGGTCTGTTCATTCTTGCAAGGGCATAGTAAATACCTTAATACTAGTGTTATTTTATTGTATGTAGATTGACGAGAGACATGATCCTGTTCTGGATTAGTTCTATTGTTATTGACCCTTAGAGACCTTATACATCTCTAACAATATTAAGTTTACTTATTTTAATTTTAGCGCTTAGAGATCATTTACATCTCTAAGGACTTTGAAATAATTGTTATTAATCGTATTTGGACGCTCAGAGACCATATACATCTCTGAGATATTAAATTAATTTTATATTATTTTTGTTTATTCGGACACAGATCGTATTCAATACGTCCTAAATATTTGTAAATTTATTTTCATTGAATTGTTAATGTAATCAGTATATATATATTATTTTTAAATCATTATTATTAAGTAAGATTGTCAGTTTTATAATTGTATAAATTCACACTTTGACATGTAAAAGTGCCCTTGTGGCATATTTGCAGAATAAATATTTGATTTTGATTTTGATTTTTGACAGGAAGTAGGGTGGCAGTAGGCACTGCACTAAGCGGTCAGACTATGACAAAGGGGGGCTATGATAAAATCTTATAACAATCAAGTGGCAGCCACAAATTATTTTTTTCTAAATAAAATTCTCATAAAAGAAACTTACCCAGAACACCACTACTGAACAGCCCCAAATGCGTTGCCCAGCTGCACCGGAAGTCCTCATTAGCATATCGGGGCCCACAGGCTAATGGGTTGTCTGCATAGTTGGGTACTAGCTTCACTGTCATGGGCTCATTTGTGGCACCAACAATCTCGACTCTCTGCTCTATGGGCCGATCTGGCAAGGCATTTAAGCCTGGAATCATAAATATAATATATTCAGGTATCACTGACTAGTTTATAACCTTAATTTTAAAAAATAGAGCATCAAGTATGAAGGCATGGCAGTACGGGCTTATAAGTCATGTCGGTTCCAAACGGATCCTAAAAAAAGTTGTTTATTAAGACCTACCTGCATGGTTGGTTAGGTAGGTCTATTCTCCAGCTAAGATACATTGAAATGCTTTGGCTTTGCATACCTGTGGCTGCGGTGAAATAATAGAAAGCTAGGAATACCAAAGATTACTAAATAATAAGTTGAAATCTAACCTTTACACAGATTGGTTATAATAGTATGTTGGACTTGTCGCACTGGGACACATGGTGGTTTGTAGACACATATCACTCCGTTCAAGAACTTGTAAGCTGCAGCTGCATCACGGAATTTAACCATTATACATATCGTTATTTATATTATTAGTTTTTGATCAACCTTTCAATCCAGTACCATTAAAACTTTCATAACAAACCAAACTAAAGGCGTTTATCAGCCAACTTAAGCATACAGTACACGTGCAAAAAGTAACCTTGATTGACAGAAGAAATGAGACAATGAATATCCACGACTTAAAAAAACACACGAAACCATTTCCACACAAGCAACTTGTTGTGATGGAATTGAAGAAATAAACTATGTTATTTAATAAATGACTAGATTCAAATTTATTCATAATTTCTATTTTCAAAATTATTCATAATAACACTTTAAAAAACGTCTTTGACGAATGTTGCTAGTACAGAAAAATCTATTGAATTATTGCAGCATTATATTTTTTCTACCAATTTAGTACTTTAAATAACACAAAATATATTACCTAAAATTATCGAAACTAGTTATTTTGGTGCACAAGTTTATTTATTATTTATTTATTATATATATTAATTTTATTAATAATATGCAGGTAGAATAATTATTCTACCATATATTATTTATATATAATTATAGGTATATATTATTTTAAATACGAAATAAGTAGGACTGAAACATCAATACTGCTTTTCGATCAAGAATCGAATCAAAGATCGAGAGCTAACCGTGGCGATTATGGTATTTACCCCCCTTGAAATTAGGGAAGGCCTATGTCTAGCAGTGGGGGTCCTACGGCTGATATTAGTGGTGGTGGTGGTGGTGGTGTTGTACGCAATGTTTGTTGTTTGTGTGTTGTGTTAGTGTATGTATGAATGTTTTTGTGTAATTGACCGAGCGAGAAAAGCTTTCGACAAAAATTCTTTCTTACGAGTATGTCTGCCTGTCTGTCCGGGTGTTCTCCTCTATAGGTCGCATTTCTCAACCAATTCTCGTGAAATTTTGTGAGCAGATTCGATAATTATATAGAGTTTTTTTTGTCGGGCAACATTTTGGATGTTTTGAAATTTGAAAAAATAATACGATGTTAATACAGCTCACAGACCCACTAGTGTATAAGTAATGTAACCTAAGTAAATTGTATTATCTACTATATCTAAGTACTCGTCATTTAAAAGTCCACTAGTTTCCCACGGTCTTACTTTACACAAAGAAAATCTAATACATTTAGTTTTATTATTATTAGCGTTAAGTAGAAGACTCTGTAAGGAACTCATATAATTTCGCCATATCTGCCCATCCATCTGTCCGCGGCATAGCTCAGCACCGTTTATTACTAGAAAACTGTAATTTGGTATGTGTACTCTATACATATCAGTCACGTGGACAAAACGATATGACAAAATAAAAAAAAAACTATTAAGGGTCGTACAATTTCCATTGATGTCTTAGATATGTTGGTAATTATATCAATACTAGCTTTTGCCCGCGACCCCGTCCGCGTTATATCGTCGGTTGATAGTGTAAACCAGTGATTTCGAGGTAGCGTGCTTGTCCTTGCAGCGCCCTTGTGCAGATTTACCAATTAATAAATCCATTCAAAAAACCTGGCACCAGCCTATTTGCAGAAGAGTTTATACCCATTTGTTGGACTCCTGCTCCAGCAGCCAGAAAAAAGCAAGACAGTAGGCTGTGTCGGAAAGGGAGTCCGGCTCTTGGCTTCATGCTCTTCCGTTATCTAACTTTGGGACGCTTCTAGAGTGTAACTACTTCAGGTTGGCTTGCGTTTGGATGTCGATATCGTTTTTCCGCACCGTTGCTGCTGTGGAGACCAAGTGAATAGCCTGGTATACCACGGTCTTTCCTGTGTTAAGAGCGCTAGTCACTTGTCTCGTCACGCCTGCCTCAATAACATCATCCGACGGGCATTTGTCAGTGCCAACGTTCCCGGTCTGGCGCGGGATGACGGCAAGAGGCCCGACGGTATGACCCTAGTGCCATGGACTCTGAGTCGGCCGCTTATCTGGGACGCCACTAGCCTGGACACTCTGGCGCCGTCGCACCTTGGCACAACATCGTTGAGAGCAGGCGGAGCAGCTGTTAGTTAAGTCTTATTCTTTCTCATTGTATTATTATATAACATTGTTTATGAATAAAGTTGAAAATTAGCTTAATTAACGTAGGGTTAATTGAGAGTTAAACCAAACAACTCATTATACGAGTATAAGTCTTGTACACTCACATCTATGACGTAGCATATTAGTTATTCATACTTGAAGGTTACAGTTTTTTTTTTTTTCATTTTCATTCAATTAATTATATCACCAAGGGTGGTTGCAAAAGGGTCTTAAGAGTAAACATGGAGATCAGCAAAAGTTAATGTCAAGTATAACAATATTCAAAATTCGAATGTCACGCACGTCAATAACACATAAGCGGCTATTTCAGCAGCCTGTATATGCTGTAATAAAACAGGCGTGGATTTTTTTAAGGTTGCCTTCCCTACACGTAAAGTGGGGATGAAATATTTTTTCCGTCAACCCTATGGTGTGGGGTGTTGTTCAATATGTCGATCATAATAAATAAAGGTCTTCATCTAACATTTTGACGTGATAACGTCTTTAAAATCGTTTTAGTTGGGTGACATGTTCAGAAACTTGTGTCACACCAAAACCTCACGAGCGCGATCGCGGTTATCACGTAAACATCTCGATCGTAAACCTACTTTACAAACAACCAATTTATTTTGTTAAAGTGAATATTTTCGGAAATAATACTCCTTAAGAAAAAAAATGTGTCACCCCCTCCTAACTTTTGAATTATGGGTCCAAAAAATATGAAAAAATCATGAATATTAAACTTAATAAGGCTTTCAACGACAACTATAGCGGATATGATCAGTTAAGCTGTTTTTGAGTTATTGTAAAAAGTCTTCCATTCTTAGTAAAAGACGTATGAAATGCTGCGAAGGTGTACCCTTTTGCTTAGGTATTATTGGTTTTTTAAATTTAGTTAATTGGGGAACTACGGAACCCTACACTGACCATGGCTCGACATGCTCCGGACCATTTTTTTAATGAAAAGATTGCAATGTATTATCAATACAGGCAGAGAGAAAGGCCAAACTAATGTCATATACATTTTTGTGAAAATATATTCAATCATTGATTATTTTGTTGGGATCATTGATTAAACTGTTTAATAATGTAAAACCTCAAAATAGATTGTGAATTATCTTCAGTTGACAGTTTTTTTATTACGTAGAAGAATCTTATTCACTACTTACAACCCTATTTGAATGGTAGAAAAAGATGACGGCGGAAGTTCGTCGTCGCTACGTCGTGTTCGTACGTCGATCGCAAGCGCTCTCTGCTCGCTCGCATCTCGCATTCTCAAAGCAATGGCCGATGGTCAGATGTGATACTTGCAGTCTCGGTCCGTAGCTCGTCGCGAGAGCCATATGAGCTCTAAGTCCCAATAGTTCCTCTACGTCCAAACAAAACTGTGCTGTGTGAATTTCAGTGTGCGAACGTGCAACAACTTTATTTCTGTGTTTGAACCTTGTGAAACTTTAAATTTGTTAGTGGTAAGTTTGCATACCTATTTGCCTATTAGATTATGTTTTAGTTGCTCGTATGCGTTGGTTTTTGTGACCGTGCTGAGCGCATTAAGCGAATTTTGGTACCAAATGCCATTGCCAACTGGTTTTCATAAACAGGTACCTCGAAAGAGTTGTTGTTTACCTACTTGGTTACTATGCAACTTTGTGCTGCAACTATAGTTTTACTCCAAGTTAAACTGTGCAAAACACTTAAAAAGCCAGTTGGTAACTTTGTAAGGTTATAATTGCTTCTTGCTCTGAAAACATTTTCAGTTGTGAAAACGTCTGGCGGGTAGTCAATTTCTTTACAACCGCTTATTAGATCGATAATTTGTTCTTTTACTATTACATTACTTGTGCTATAGTTATGAAATCGAATGATATTACGTCAATACCCAAGCAATATGTTAAAACAACATATATCATTTTTTTTTAGATTAGTTGGTAGTTACCCTGCCTATGAAGCCAGAGGTCCTGGGTTCGAATTCCATTTAGGGCATTATTTGTGTGGTGTGCATGAATATTTATTCCTGAGCCTTGGATGTTTTCTATAAGTATAATAATAATATGTATGTATGAATAGGCATCTTCTGGGTGAGCTCGCTTCATCGTCGGCCTCATCTTTGCCCCCTGGCTAGATGCTGGCCAAGAGCAATCCCATTTTTAATAAAAAAAAAAAAAGTATGTATATCATCATCTAGTACCTATAGTACAAGCTTATGGTTTATATCATTTTCCAGTATCAGTGTCTGGTTCTGTTGGTAATGAAATACAATATATTTACTTGTTTGCATAAATACATTAAACATTCAATCAACCCAAGTATCTAGCATGTGACCCGTTTCACCCGTTGGCAGGGGCACTACTAGTCAAAGTCGTAAAATGTACTTAGTCGGCTCATAAGTTCTGTCACTGGCCTTTAAAATTTAAATTTGGAACTCCTAAAACAAAAACCGTTGTGCATTTGAATTTCGAATCTTTTTTAAATATTTTAGTAGTATAATTTTGCAATTTTCTGTTTTCTTTAACATGGAGTGGACGCTTAAAGATAGCCGTACCGCAATAATTGCACTATATCGTTGTGGACACTCGCCGACTAAAATTTTTAAGCTAATTGAAAATTCTCTCTAATATTTGTGTATCGTACCATAGAAAGATACAGTGAGGTCTCTAGTTTAAATGACAAGAAAAGAAGCGGTCGTCCGCGTACAGCTAGGACTCCAGCGGTTGTACAAGCAATTAGGGCACGCATTACCAGAAATCCCGCTAGGAAACAAAAAGTTATGGCCCTCCAGATGTGTTTGAGCAGAAACACGGTGAAAAGAGTGCTTAATCAAGACCTGAGACTTCGTGCTTATAAACGAAAAACTGGCCATCTTCTCAATGGTCGGCTTAAAGCTTTAAGGCTTAAAAGATCTAAAGCTTTATTGAAGAAGTACGCTAAAAATAAGCATCGTTGTATACTGTTTTCGGACGAGAAATTTTTTGACATAGAAGTAAACTGTAATAAACAAAATGATAGAGTGTACGCTCCCAATAGTAAAGAAGCGTCTAATAGCATTCTCTTATTCAAAGAGGTCATCACCCTTCATCTGTGATGGTTTGGCTGGGAGTTTCTTATGCGGGCGTCACTAGTATGCATTTTTGTGAGAAAGGAGTAAAAACTAGTGCCAAAGTGTACCAAGACACGGTGTTGACTAATATTGTGAAACCATTATCCCATACGATGTTTCTAAACCAGCATTGGGTTTTCCAGCAGGACTCTGCTCCAGCCTATAAGGCAAAGTCTACACAAGCCTGGCTCGCCTCCAATAAAATCGACTTTATACGGCATGAAGATTGGCCCTCCTCTAGCCCAGATCTTAATCCGTTAGACTATATAATATGGCAGTATTTAGAGGAAAAGGTGTGCTCAATACCTCATGCAAATCTAGAATCGCTGAAAAAATCCCTTGCTACGGCAGTGGCCAATATCGACATGAAAGTGGTGTGTGAATCCATTGACGACTGGCCACGCAGACTTCAAGCCTGTGTAGATACTTATGGCGGTCATTTTGAATAAATGTTATACATTTAGATTCTCTAGTTTATAAGCTTTCAAACGCTGTACAAATTATACGGAATAAACTTAAACTTTTGTTTTTATTTGATACTATGTATATGACAGAACTTATGAGCCGACTAAGTAGGTCTCCGCTTCAGCTTCAACAAAGATGACATTCAGATGTCCGGATTTCCAGTTGTTATCCTCAACAGGTGGCATTTGTCAAGTACTGTTTGTTGTGTACTTGTTGACTAAGTATATAGTAGATATTCCATGTGCATCATGTTAGGAAATAATCACATAGTTACTGAAATCATACACTCATCAGATTTAGTAACATACTTATCAAGCTTAACGAAAACATGTCTAATGCAATACAGATCATTGCTCTGCAATTTCAGCATTTTTATGATTTTAATTTATTGAACATTAATGCAAGGGGATAGGACACTGTTTCATTTATTGCTTAATGTAATATGTCAGCGTTTAGATAGGTTGCTAGATTTTGTAAAAGATAGTCAAAATCATTTTATGTTTTATTTAAATAAAATCAATATCAAACCTCATGTATTTAATTTCCAACCGAAAATGAAAAATTGAAAAATCAATCACCCCGGACGGGATTTGAACCCGCGACCTCTGGAATCCATCCATCTCTCTTTCCAACTGAGCTACCGCGGGTTATCCCGAGGCGACAAATCTTTCAATCATATCACTCTTTAATTAAGCCTTAGGGAGACTTGTATTTAGTTGTAGTGCTGGTGTGTTTGAATAGGGATTTGTTTAAATACGAGTATGAAATGTCTATTCAAACACGCCACAACTACATACAATGGGTCCTTTCAGAGTAAACCAGTAATTCACAAATATCTAAAAATTAATATTTTTAATTTATATAAATCTTTAGTTTTTGAACCCAAAGACCCCGCGAGGGATATGGGCGAACCGTTCTTTGAATTATTATCAAACTGTAACTTTGAAATTAAATATTGTGTTAGAGCTCATGTTTAGAAATTTTTGAATATCCTGTTGAGTACAAATATAATTGATCACTACTGTAAACCGCGCGATCATTTCCCGCAAGGGACAGCTTCATTGCATCAGTTTTCAAACTTATCGAGTGGTCACACTAAGTATCTCAGCCGAGGCTGTACACACTGTGCAAGTAGCTTCACCGTGGCTGCTCGCGTGACAAAAACTTGCTCAATGTTGACCCGGCTTTTAAATTGAGAAAAGATATCCAGAAGCTATTGGTGGTGTAAAAGGGTCAAGCTGAAGCTGAATAAGCTCGTGTGATTCTCTGCGGTTCCTTATTTGTAAGAATGTGATTCTCGCATATCTAAATGTGAAAATTTAAAATTTTATGTAACCAACCCACCAACCATGTTTCATAGTAACAGTCATTAAGCAGCTGATCATAGTCAGTTGATTATTACGACATAGGAGGGGCGTTCAAAATATTCTCGATATGGATACGTTACAACCTCTTTTATATATATATATATATTTGTTACTGGCCGCTAAGATTCATCCATTGACTGAGCACTGCTGATCTACAGTCGGGCGACAGTTGTGTCTGCCGATGGGCGCGTAGTGGCAGACGTCATGTCATAACGCTCGCTTGAAAAGGTATTTCATAGGAATACTTACAACCCAGTACTACTGTACTGGTCGCGGTGATAGTTACGCCTGCTTTTGCCGTCTGCACTCGGATACGAACACCTTTTATACAGTCAGCCATAAAAGATGGTGTACCACTTTTGAATTTTAATGTACAAATAATAGAGTCGAAAGTGGTACACCATTTTCTTGTACATGTACAGTCAATTATTTTTTGTACGATAAGTTTATCGAATTTAAACGATACGATTTCAACTGTGCCGACTTGTTTTCAATCCTTTCGCTATATGTTACAGTCAGGTTTTTGTTTTATACCACGTCGGCGGCTAACAAGCGTACGGCCCGCCATAAAACTTACTCAAAAATATATCTCATGACTCTTCTGTCGGCCAGGCGCGGCTTCAGGATTTGGTTCAGGTGAGTGAGAGAGGTGTCATAGGAAGGGACTTGTTTTCGTCAGATATGGCACGGCACGGAGGGCCTGCTTCATGGGCTGAGGGAGCAATTTCATCTATTGTCTCCCCCTGTATCCGCGCCAGATGTCGGCCTGTTAAAATTTCGTTACACGTTTATATGAGAGATTCATTCGATACATATTTTTACACTTAACTGTACACACAGATATCGCTATCATTTAAAAGTAGCCATATGTCTGTGAGTCAGACTAGTGACGTCACGGAATCAGATCGCGGCGGATAATTAAATTACATTTTTATTTGTAACTTTACATTGTTCGCATTAAACTGTTGTTTGTTTTGTTCACATTCATAATTTTTGTTTAGTGGAGCGTGTATGCGTGGAATGTATATCTAAAATATGGTTAGAATATCATTGTTAACCGCAGAACATGCAGACAATAAGCTGGTTATGTGTAAACAAATTGTGTCACTATCACACTCAAGACCTATCCCCCCTGTGTCGATGTCAATTAGAAACGGTTTTTTGAGTCAGTGAGGAAAACGCCGCCAAAAGGTACTCTATTGCTTAACAATTTCTCAATTAGACTGTTACAAACTTGTTTGTTCTACTGTAACTGGTTCGGTTTCTGTGCTGGTAGCTGCGCGGGCGGGTGTGTTGTGTGACGTTAGAGATCAATTTAGTGCTCTTTTCTCTTTTGTTACCGGGGAATCTAGAGAATTGGAAATTTAGAGGGAGGCCGAAAAATAAAGGGCTGGGGCTGGCAAGTTAAAAAAAAGCTTTTACTCCTTTTACGATATTTGACTTTGACATGTACAAAAAGAAAAGGGCAATAAATTGAGCTCTAACGTCACACCACACACCCGCCCGCGCAGCTACCACAGAAACCGATACAGTTACAGTAGAACCAGCTGTGCTACCGCGAACTTCGAAAATCGAACTTCGTGTCGTGCCGTCCCTTTCACTCTCGTGTTATACTCTATATGACGGAAAGGGACGGTACGATACGAAGTTCGATTTTCGAAGTTCGCGGTAGCACCCCTGGGGCCTTTCAGCTCGGAGTACGATTTTCTATATGGAAATGTTAGTTTAACTTGTTTGTACCAGATCTCACTGGGTGCTATCTCTATCGCACTTGCTTATTGAAGTGACAGAGATGCAATGGCCGTACGGTTAGTTTTTACTAAATACGACGGCGCTACGATCTATGCGGAGTATTTCACCGATATCTCTATCTAAGTACATATATTGGACTTTGTGAGTAGAACAAACTGTACTACTACATTACTACAGAGGCCGGGACGAAAGGGGTTGCCGGCCGAAGACATATATACGGCCGAGCGAAGCGAGGCCGGATAGGTCTAAGGCTGGCAACCCCAAATTTCCCGCCGAGGTATGTATAGTGCTTTTTTCTCAAACATGAAATGAAATAAACAACAAAAAAAATCAAAATTTTATTTTTAATACGCATAGTGGCAGAATGTCTTGATGCCTGTGCCACAAATTTATGTGGAATGGAATTAAAAAAGAGAACTTTGCCGGCCTAGGCCTGCAAGATTTGTATGAAATTCCATTAACGACCTCTTGTCATAGCCGTGCTTGAAACGTCATACTTCGCAGCCTATTATAAGGAACATAACATCAATATTTCATTGCATGTTTGAGAAAATATATTTCCTTACAATATCCAGAGGCAGCGATTCGTCGCAAAGCATCACATGGCCTTGTGGCGAGACCAAAAAACATTTGGCGAAATTACAGTCCATTTGTATTAAGTGGCTTATTTAGGAGTCTCACTAATTTTGATCTGTGTGTGTGTGTGTGTGTGTGTTGTATGCAACTTCAGTTCAAGGTGACATTTTTTAGATCGGAGTTTTAGTTGTTGTATAAAATATAATTG
This sequence comes from Notocelia uddmanniana, assembly GCA_905163555.1. NCBI lineage: Eukaryota > Metazoa > Arthropoda > Insecta > Lepidoptera > Tortricidae > Notocelia > Notocelia uddmanniana. The sequence goes on from LR991052.1 coordinate 5,146,793, forward strand.
CGTATTCCCCTCCCTCGCTTACTTATAGCATTCTAATTAATAAATTCTAAAACAAATTAAAACACAGTTTCATTCTCATCCTACCGGGCTATCCCTCACATGTCCGGCATAAATATAATGATTTCCATAGCCCTAAGTCGTTTTACTCAGCAACTTGTTCAGGATTGTTATAAAACTTTATATGTATGTATGTACATCGTCGTCTAGTACCATAGTACCAGCTTTGCTTTGTTAGGTAGTTCTAACAAAGTAAAGGTTCAAACTTCAGTAGATAGACCTAGCAGTAAATTTATGCAAGATTGTCTCCCCATTTTTTATTCATTATCCTGAAAGTTTTACGGTTTCAGACAAAATCACTTTTATGGCAGATGTCGATTAGGGTAAACCATTGTATTATGGCAAAGGAAATTATGGACATCGAAGGGCGGCACATACATATGTATATGTCTTCTATATATATAAAACAAAGTCGAGTTAGTTGCACCATTTATATCAAGAACGGACGGGGCGAGTTTTGCGATATTTGATTTCTTGGATTTGGCTTCGGTCCGAATAGCAGAATAAATATTAAAATATCAGTAAAATCTAACAAGAAGCAAAACATTTTCTCATATATTTTGTACGGAACGGACGGGTCGGCGCGGGGGCGGAATGAAGTTAGCCGGGACAGCTAAAATAGTTACATAACGTAACGTAATCCTTTATTACTATTAATAAGGGTCTTGTAAGACCAACTAAAGCGTTATTCCCCATTAATAAAGCCCTAAACCTATACCTAGTTCTAGATGTGTAAAAACGACAAGTGTTATTCTAATATATAAAACGAAGCTAGAGGTCCCGGTATTTATCTATATAAGTATTTATATCGTCGTCTAGTACCCATAATACAAGCTTTGCTTAGTTTGGGACTAGGTCGATTTGTGTAAGATTGTCCCCCAATATTTATTTATTTAATCACTAACCAGCAGTGTACCTACTGGCTTAGAGCATACATAACTGGAGTAGCCATTAGTAGACTTACCCCTCTTCCAAAAAATAGGCACAATGTGCAAAAAATGTATTAAGAACTACTTCATTAATCGATTATAAGTCAGTCTCGAAATCGTTTTCGGCGTGTGAAGAGCTCCATGAAAATACCTTTATCTGCTGTTCAGGGTAATAAAACGTTTGTACTTTATCAAATTTACAAAAAGATTGATGATAATTTTACATACTGTAGGTACGCATATTTTTGCTTTATTTATAATTTTATGCGCATTTAAGTTTTATTTCAAATCGTACAACGAGCATCGATTACAAAATCGATTTAAAAACATTCGTGCTTGACCATTAGGGCTAGCTGTGAAACGTCTCTTTGACGTCACCTTATTTAAAGAAATAAGGATTATTGTTTATGAGAATTTCTTTGAAACGTGGTCCTTATCGACTTTGGTCAATTTGGCCATCCGATAGTAACCCAATAATGGATCTAACGTTAACGAAAATAAGGTCGACTTTTATTGCTCAACTTTAGTAGTTTGATTGTGCGTGAGTTGATTGTTTTAAAAGTGTGGGTGCGTAGTATTGGAACAATATATTGTATTGTAAGTGTGCGTATTTTTTTGTTACCTCGCCCCCCGCAAAAATTCGCATAATATTTTGTTTGGTAAGATGCGCTGATGGCTACTCCAGTTATGTATGCTCTAAGCCTACTGGACATCAGTAGACCTTATTTTGTTGCATTTATGTGTTGATACTGCGATCGCCAACCCGCATGCCAAGCGTGGCGATTATGGCATTTACCCCCCATGAAATTGGGGGAGGCCTATGTCCAGCAGTGGACGTCCTAGGGCTGATATGGTGGTGGTGGTGGTGGATGTGTTGATACATATAGCTATACAGAGTCACGTCCATCGATGCATTCAATCACTTGAACCATAGGACGGGCTCTCGTGAAAAGTTCGGCGCAATAGGCTTTGAGTGCCATTTCAGACCATTCATAGTTCATGCCATTTCAGAGAGTAGGAGGGAGCTGAGGCTTTTAAGTTAAAGGTTATCAGGAATATTCCCGTGATGTTAAAATAAAAATATTTGAATTTCAATATATAAAATAGACATGAAAATTCTCATATATAGTATGGGACTATTTTCCATACAATGCGTAATATAATCGGTAAGGCTTATCGTTTTCTACATCCATCAAGCGTAACCGCCTTTACATCTTAATAATTTTACAGTGTAGACTGTCAAACAATGAATGACGCATATATTGAGATAACATATCAATCGAAACAAAGACACCTAAATAAGTGTCTTAACGGCATATTTCGGCGCTGAAATGAGCAAGCAAGATGGTTACACTATTGTATAAGTATATGCAACTATTTAGAACTGTTTTCGGATGTACCAGTGGGCATTTGTTTTCATATATTTTTACATCCACCTGGCAAACATACGGAAACCGCAGATTTTATGTGATGATAAATTTTCATTTCAAAGTTCAATATCTCAAAAAGGGCTTAGCTGATTTTGATAAAACATGTCTACGAGCCATTGCTAGAACACCTGCTTTCAAATAAAATCTCGCATTCAAATCGAGTCCCCATTACTACTACTAGCTACTAGAGCTACTTACGGTGCCACAGACAGAGAGACAGACACACACACACACACACACACACACACACACACACACACACACACACACACACACACACACACACAAAGCGGTCAACGATACGCGTTTTGTCATTACGGAGAGCAATAACCGAGTCAATCCTGGATTTTATCAACGGGCGTAACCACTAATAGGCACCTACCACGCTACCACATACATAGAATTAAAGTATAAATCATTTTTTAGGCTATATGTCCCAGTGTCGGGCATTCGCCTTCCTTCTATATCTTCCTCCTCACCCTAAGAATTGGCCTTACCCAAGGGATTCGCACCCAGATCCCCTCCTCCCAACAGGATTATGGTGGCCTGCGGTCTTTGGAATGGTTTCCAACTACCTGTCAAATCGACGTAGTAAAATATATACGTATTTAACTAGGTATATTTCTAGTAACTTCAGTACTTATCTCATTCGGCTGCGAGTCTCCGTCTCCGAAATGAGCAAAAAACACTGCATTGTGGCAAATTATCTCCGGCCAGCAAAAACACAAAAAAACAGCGATTCGGAATGACCGTAAGCAATTGAAGCTGTCATATCGCGTTCCGAGAAGTTTTGGTAAAAATCTTAAATAATTTCCCAGTAAAATTTCCGCGACCGAACAGACGTGAAAATATGCGAACGCGAATATGGCGAAGAGTTCTGGTTACTGCCCATTAAATAGCATTAGTTAAAAAATAACGTTCTTTTTCGTTTGCTTGACGGCTTTAAATAAAATGTCAAGGGTGGGCGATGCACATTTGAGCCCTTCCTGGCTAGCGTCCATTGGTTAAGGTTTCGGCTTATAAAGCGAAAAGCTTTCTCACCATTGTGGTATAAATAGAAGATATATTGGAGTAAATTTGAAGGATAAAGATTCAATGTCACAAATACATTTATAATATGAAAATGTATCGTCATTAAGCCAAGCCATATGCGTGTATGTCTCTAGCTGTCAAAACACCAAATCCTCAAGTTGATAAAGGGTCGGCAACGCGCTTGTGATTCTAGCCCACTATCCCTCTCTTAGGCTTAGGCTCTACTGAACAACGTCAATAAACGGACTCTTTTTTTTATATTTAATAGACAGAGTCACTACCAACTAGGCTAAGCAGGCCGTCTTTTTGCATTTTTTCCTAAGGCCATTCACAGTTGAAGACCACATGAAGGGTTAAACGAAGGCGCAATGCCCTAACTCCCTTCCTTTCGAACATTCTGAAACGATCTAGAAAGGCCCATTTCCTGGAAAAACACGAGTTGGCGTTTGCGGATCGTTTCCACACTTTCACTGCGACCGGTCTGCGTGAGCGCACATACGGGTATGTGTAATGAAATGATATCCAAGCGCACTTGCCAAATACGTAGTCACAAAAAAAACAGCTCAAGAGTTTTGTCGTGTTTGATGTTCAAAGATAGCTCCCTCGCAGAACGTTGTCGGTCTAACAAAAACGATGATTGACAGAACATTAAAAGCAAGCACACACGCGCACATTCATTGCTAGAATCTAGACATATTGACAGCCCGGGGGTGGATGGGAGTCTAGTAGCATTGTGTAACTTCTGTCCTTTATTTTACTCTTTTGGTGGATAGTTACCGAGGATGCAAACTGTCGTATGTTCTTCTTGGGAGATCAATTTCTGTACCAAGCTATCTTTAACTAACTAACTATCAGTTCAACGGTTTATGCATAAGAAGGAAATTTACGCAATAATATAGTAACTGTAGCTGGGTAAGTAAGGCACGTGACTTTGAATCTGGAGATCGTGGGTTCGATGGTACGCACTCTGAGTTTTCAAAAAGCGGCATAATCCCAATAAGGTCAGTGGTAGTCGTTTTCGTAAAACTAGGAATAGGCTGGGATTAAGGCGACTAAAAGGGGATCCTTGGGTTGGGGTCGAAGACGGTCACAGTTGGGGGCTGTGATCGTCTATGAAAGCAGATGGTAGGACCCACAGAGGTGTGACTCTAGGGCGGCACTGGTGCGTTCCGAAGGAGATCCCAGAGCCGCCCGAATTGAGTTGAGGAGGACGATCGGGGGGTTTTTAGTCGGTGCAAGTCCGACATAACCTCCGCACTGTCCCCGCGGTGCGGTGGTATCCATATGGACTTTTCCCCCGGGGGAAAAAAAAGGCACCAACCCTGATCCTCTGGGATCCTTTTGGGAAACGCTAGGAGCATGATGATGTTGATGAACATAGCCGTGAATCATAATGATAAATATGACCAAAAAGACCAAACGAAGTAAGACTTCAAAGAGTAAAAGTGCTTGTGTTATAATTTAGAACATTATTACAACCGTCCCCAAGGCCACACGTAATCGTTTCGTTTTATCGTTCAACAAGTTACTGTTTAACCATTATTATACCTATACAGAAAACTGTGATATCGTTGTGACGTCACGACGCTATAACTGGTTTGCTATTGTTCTATTTCTTTTTTTTCTTTTTTTTTATGTCATAGGAGGCAAGCGAGCAGACGAATCGCCTGATGGTAAGCGATTAGCGCCGCCCATGGACAATCGCAACACCAGAGGGGTTGTAAGTGCGTTGCCGGCCTTTAAGATAGGAGTACGCTCTTTTCTTGAAGGTTTGAAGGTCGAATCGGTCCGGAAATACCGCAGGCGAAAGTTCATTCCACAGTTTAGCTGTGCGAGGCAAGAAATTTCTAGAGAAACGCACAGTTGAGGACTGCCTAACCATCTAAGTGGTGAGGATGGAAATTTTTCGCGTTGGGCGATGGCGGAAGGAAGCGGTAGGGATTAATCCGAACAATTCCTCGGAGCACTCCCCGTAATACATACGGTAGAAAATGCAGAGCGAGGCTACATTTATACGCAGCGCCAAAGGAGTCAAGCCGTTCCGAAACCCGCTGGCAGCCGACAATTCGAGTCGCTCTCCGTTAGATTAGATGCGGTCCAGAGGGATAAGCTGGTACTGTGGTGCCCCTGCCCAAAGATGAGAACAGTATTCCATATGTGGGTGGACCTGTGCCTTATAAAGCTGTAGGCGATGGGCCGGCGTGAAATACTGTCTCGATCTGTTTAGCACACCGAGCTTTTTCGAGGCTAAGATTTCGGCCTAGATATGGATGAGTTTTGTCAGATATTAGAGAATTGAAAAAACTTCCGATGTTATGAACGGTTTCACTATCCGGCTAATATGGGAATTGGATAGAATAGAATAGAATAGAAATACATTTATTCGTAGCACAGCACACAAATATAAGAGAAAGAAAGAGCTGAGCATTTTCAGCGCCACCCTGCCCCCTTTCATTCCATGGGACATGACCGTCGTAAGCCAAGGAACAACACCACATACCTAAGAATCAAGTGTGTATGTATGTACTCTTTGAGTAATAACAAAGGTTAATACACAGAATACATGTCAAACTCACCTGCTCCAAATATGAGCGAGATGGCGTTCCGCTGTGCCATTAGGCAGGACGGATTGCATTAGTTTGATTTTCCCGTGATTTATAAGTGCATATCATTTTGTCACTCGAATTTGCAAGTGCGACAAAAAGAGATACACGAATGAGCTTCGGCTTCAGTATTTCCTGTATCTACTCCCACGGGAATACGGCATTGTGAGCCTGTTGACTATAGCCTCCGTAAATATTGTCACTCCTTCGGCGTTTTTCGATTTGACTCAAATGTATTATACAAATATAAATAAAATTGCTAATAACAGGTACTGTCCGGGCACGTGACTGATAGATACCACAGATTATATTACGGGAAATCCGGATTAGCTATATATGCATACCTATCTTTATGCTGTAACTGATAACGATAAGCCCTTTTGTTTTCGCGACGAAGCGCATATAGATTGGGTTGTTTTGTATAATCCATGTACTCCACTCAATTGCTCAAAGGTTAGCTGGAAGTAATCCTTTGCAAGAGTAAGCTCACCTTTGTGCATAGTCATCTGCTATTGTAATACATACATACATACCCGTATAGTGCGTGTATTCACGTTTCCAAATTCGAGCAACAGAGAGAAGATACACGACACGACGATCTTGTTTTGTTATTTTGTATGGTCTCGCTTTATTATTTGGGAATTAGATATTTCTATGAATTTTGATACGCTTTGACAGGACTGTCAACCTTAAAGGGGCAGCTAATTGGGTGAAGACGGAAATAATGCCATGCAACTATATAAATAATTATAGTTTTGATGTTGTTGTTTTACGTTAAAAAATTACATACATATGATACATACGATAGAGTTGGTACATAAACACTAAACTACTATAAGTCTATCGCTCAGGTACTGAAACTGCATGGAAGGGTAAGGGTGGTATTCCACTCGTCCAATATCTTTGTCCAATCTTTGATCAAATTTCTTTGACAGAGGCCCATTCCACTCATCCAATATCTTAGTCCAAGTTTTTTTTTTATGCGTAGCCATATTTATTTAACTGTCATCAGAATCTTTGATCAAATGTCGGGGTCAGGGTTCGCCGATATATATCCGCGGATATATATCGTGATATATATCTTGATATATATCAATTGATATTTATTTTTAAAAGAAGATAGTTACACAGGCATAACTTATTAGATTAAACGTTTCACTTTAATTGCTGTTAAGAACTCAAATTTCTAGGAATCGCCTTGATACATTCGTACTCGATTAGATTTTTATTGAATTTCAAACCTTATGACCAGGGAATAAGATACATAATAAATAGTTGTTTGGCCTTAAAAATAAAGTCTATTTCTGAGAATTACCTCCAGGTCGAAATAAACTTAATTGTTATGGGTTTTGATCAGTCAACGTCATGCTTTGTCAAGCCCAAGTTAATGAGTAAAAAGTGTGATACGATAACATACATAGTATCGCAATCCGTTATTTTGATATTTATAATAGAAATATTATGCATTCCGATATTTTGATATCTATAATAAATATCGGATATTTTCGAACCCTGGTCAGGGTCCCATCCAAGTTTGATGAAATCATCCAATTTCTTTGATCAAATGTGTATTGGACAAGGACCCGGGTATGTCCTTAAACTACGACAAAGACCACCGGGGAATGGGCAGCAGCATTCCTAGAGTGCGGTGGACATACTGCAATCGCCAACCCGCATGCCAAGCCTGGCGATTATGGCATTTACCCCCCATGAAATTGGGGGAGGCCTATGTCCAGCAGTGGACGTCCCAGGCCTGATATGGTGGTGGTATTGGACAAAGATATTGGATGAGTGGAATACCACCCTAAGAGAAGTGAGTGAAGTGAAGTGACTGTTTGGCCACATAATTACAATCCTGTCATCGGGGCGCTTTTCCGTGGCATAAACTGACTATAATGATAAAACAAAACATGTATGCGTGCCTTAGTCCTCTTAAAAACTCGTCCCACAGTCATCGGATGCCGGCCAATCATTAGGGGCACATAAAAACTCGGTCTAGACTATAGACCCCGGGGTCGTTGGCCCCGGCGCGAGCGCATCGTTTCGACTGATCTGCGGAGCTTGTTTATACCGCACAAAAGCAAGTGTTTTAACCGACTTCAAATCAACTTAACATAAACTAACGCCCCAAACGGGAGGTAGAGAACAGGAAATGTATTAATAAAAAGTATTAATTAAATGCAGAAGGTTCTCTGTCTAATAAAAGCAATGTTTAAAAAACACTTTTAGGACAAGATTTGAGCTCCTTCCCAGCTCCTAGTATCCTAGTACCTAATTTACTTCTCTACGATTCTCATTGTTGCCGTTGGGGCGGAAAGGTTCTCGAGTGGCGACTACGTACTAGAAGGCGCAGCGGGGGTAGACCTCCCCATATGGTCCCTGAGGACCCTGGTGGTAGCTGGAAGCTGCTGGATGAGGTTGCGCAGGACCGATCATTGTGGCACTCTTTGGGGGAGGCCTTCGTCCAGCAGTGGACGTCTTTCGGCTGATGAATGATGATGATGACATATCTGCTCGGCTAGCACGATATGTTTTATGGTCATGTTTTACGGCGGGAACACGGCGGCTTGGGCTGTAAGTTAATTTGTAGGTAAACATTATTTTATTTCGGGTCACTTCAAATTTTTTATTGTTGTCTTCTTCTCAGTCGTATTCATCTTTGCTGATGGTCGTGTCCATGGAAGCTTTCCACAGTTTTGTGAACGAGCTGCTTCCATCTCCGGTTGACGGATTCTTTAAGGGCGGCTGACAGCCCCGTGAGGTTGTTCATTTGGTCGCACCAGCAGTTGGCGATCTTCTCCCCGTCTATTTTTCCAACTGCAAAAAGCTTGTCACTTGGCTTGTTGTGTTGTATAATGTCGTTAACATATCTTAGAAAACCGTAACACTTATTAACATTAAGCAATAACAGGTTTCTTTACCGCCCTTGGTTACTTCCTTAGCTACTTGTTTCCTGATTTATTATTTGCGTGTTAGGGCATCATCCACTAAGTCAATTGACATTGACTACTTACAGCTTTCTTGGTACCTATTAAATTAGTCATTAACACGTTCCCTGTCCCCATACAAAATTATCCTTCAATGTCACAAGTCCAAGTGACAGTTGTAGTTCGTAGCCGTGAACAACCCGTGGACCCACTGTGGGGACACGGACTCCTGAAAAAAAGCTTCATGTCCCCACATTGGGGGCCTTCGGGCAGGGAACGTGTTAAGTCATTATGGACGCCATGAAAGTAATAAACAAAATCGGAATAGTTTTTACTAAGCCGATTTCATAGTTTCCATTTTCTCTACAATGCTGCCCAAGTATAGATTAGTAATATATAGTTTATTGCGGATATGACTGCTACCGATGGCCGTGCGTTTCACATAAAAAATACATGGGAAGGAACTGTTGTAACTGTTTGCCCAATATGCAGTCGGGAAATGTCGGAACGTTACACACACCGGAACGAACGATTCCCGTAGAGTTAATTACATTGTTTACTTCCTAGAGTTCCTGGTATTGACGGGTGGCCTCCGGTCCGGTTTAACTTTTGCGCTCTGAATTTCTCCATCGAGATTACCTCGCGTACCAGTAAGCCTGGCCTCTGATTATGAGTAGTTGTTAGGAATCGCAGGGTCAAGTAATACGGGACCTTTATCGCCTTTCCTCACAAAGGCGGTGTAAGGCAATTTTAAAGTGAACGCCGCTCCTAGTTAGACATTGGTTCAATATGTGAGTTTCTGTGTATTGCACGTATAAGATAAACGTTGTAATGCTCGACATCTGAATACCCATAGATGACACTTATTGACCACCTCTCTCGAATGCGACTTAACATTGAAAATGTCGAGCACTGGGACCTTATGGCTCGCATCTATACAACTTTATTTTGATTAGTGTAGTCTACCGCGATCCGTCACACTCACTCTCTGTCGCACCTGCATAGCGAGTGACAGCGAGGGAGATACATGGACTAACTTGGTAATCTTGGTATTCGGTTCACGCTAGGCCCTCTATAAACGTTTTGAACCCTAGTGTGTACGATGCCCCTTACACGAAACCGCTGCTAATTAACGTTATAAGTTACGCTACCGTTGTCTTGCGTTTCTGGTGACGAGTAAGAACACCATAACAACAGAAACGATAAAATCGACGGTGTGTATGTCTAAATAGGAAATGAGCTTATTTTAATTATTTCCAATTGGATTAAATTGACTCTATTGCGCATGACAACCGCACGGACCGAAATGTTGATCCGAACGAAACCCGCTTAAACAGTATTTATTAATGAGTTTTAGGGGACAAATGATCAAGGACGTTCCGTCGGTATCAGATGTATCTGACCGGACAATGTACAGTAAAACCAGCTTCTTAAGATATCGGCTGTCTATCGTTATCGCACCCATACTTGCAGCTGAAACTATATGTTTCGCAAACAACGAAGATTAGCGAGTACTATTAATAGGTCTTTAGTTTTACTGTACGGGGTACTTCAAGAAGTTTTTTCAAGTATTGTAAACAGGAATTTGTTTCTTGGTCTGTGAATGACCCTACTGTACTGGCCTACCAAACCAAATGACAGACAGAATATAGATCTTCCACGCCAATCTTCTTGGCTGGTTGGCTATTATAGTCTCGGTGACCTTGGGAAAGCTACTTGTTTCTGTTTCTGTGACTTCTTCTGTGAAAGTGACTTGTTTCTGCCGACCTCCGGAGAATTGGGTAGCTACTAGTTTCCTCTTGCACGCAAGACTAGAATAACATAACGTTAATTGGCAGCGGTTTTATGTTAGGCATCTCATGGACGGAGCGCCGCACTAATGCATCAATTCAATTGTAAAGGAGCTTCGTATATACCCGGCTTTCCGCTACATGCTTCCAGAGAGTGATGACATTCTTTGGTCACATAGCCCGCCAGGATCCGTCCAGCCTTGAAAAGCTGATAATGTTTGGCTGCGTTGAAGGAAAGAGGAGCAGAGGAAGAGCACCCACACGATGGTCAGATGCAATCCGCGATGCCACGAACGTCATTCTAAAAAAATTTCTACATTCTACATTTTACATCCGCCGAAACACTACACCCTTCGGACAGAAATCGCACACGCGATGGTCCCCTGGTTTTAAAATGCTTTAATGATTTATAATCGGGCTTTCCTCATTCATACTTTTATCTTTTTCTTCCTCTATAATCTGTACAAATCCTCATTTCCTTTTCTCTTATTCTTGGCCTCGTTTTTGGCCCCAAAGGCCAAAACGAGAGAGTCCTAAAAAGACAAGTAACTGGCTTCACAGGAGGCCATACTTAAAGACACCACCACCATATCAGCCGATGGACGTCCACTGTTGGACATAGGCCTCCCCCAATTTTATGGGGGGTAAATGCCATAATCGCCACGCTCGCAACTTAAAGACAACGTTTTTATAAAAAAAACCACTTATTTATCCTTACAACTCGCGGGCTTATGTGACTAGGCTTAAATTGTTTTAAGTCTAATTTTTCAATTCGTGTTTGTGTGTATGTTTTAAGCTGTAATAATAATTGTATTTAAATAAAATGATTTAGATTTTGACCGTTTTTTATCCTTATATTTATATAAGTAATTTTTAAATATTTAAATAATGTAATAATCATCTTTGGTTAATTGTCATTTAACAGGAAGGAAAAGTGAAAAAGGAAGGAAGAGATATATATTTAAATATTCCAAATCATCTTTGGTTAATTGTCATTTAACAGGAAGGAAAAAGTGAAAAAGGAAGGAAAAGATATATATTTAAATATTCCAAAATATTGTTAAAGTCTGCGTTTAGAATCCAATCAAACAATTTCCGTTAAAAAATTGACAGTATATTCTAAAACACTTGTATCGCACTAGAGTTATCATAGCATCTTATTCCAAATTCTTGGTGTTCGATTTCGACCCTGACCTAGGCGCTGCCACTTGGTGCACATCATTTCAGAAAATCCGCATTATCGTTCCGGTCTAATGCATCCTCATCGCTTAGGTACTTAATAGTCAAATAGTTTGCGCATTCTTCAATATTACAATGAACTGTAACGGATGACGCAATCGTTTTACTATTCGTTTGCGGTTAATAGCGAGTCGACTAAGAGTACTGGGAACCAAGGAAAACTAGAGTGACCTCTTAAAATAGGTAGTAACCTCATTCATAAACGTCACTAATCCTATTAAAATGTCGTTAAAATCCGTCGGTTTATCTTTGTTTGTGAATATCGGTCGTGGGTGTCGGTAATAAGAGACGTCGCTGCGTTAAAGCGGCGTCAGCGTATTCTAAACTTTTGCATGCCATTCTTTACGAAAACGACACAGACCTATACTTTTTGAAACATCCCAAGTCCCCGTCCCCGCGTACTAGAGTACAAATTCAAGTCGAGTTTTGAACTCAAACGAAGATTCCGAATTCTAAATCACATAAATCAACCTTGGACTTACGAGATTGAGTGTGAGAATAACTATTGTTGAAAGCTTGAAGATGACCACACCACCTGGGGTGAGCAATTATATACCAGAAATGTACGGTCTTACGGAGATGTGTTTCCCATACATTTGACACGGCTGTCCAGCATGTGAGTAATTTCCGAATATCATCATCATCATATCAGCCGAAGGACATCTTGCACTGTTGGACATAGGCCTCACCGAAGAGGTCCACATTGACCGTTCCTGCGCCGCCCGCGTCCAGCGGACTCCCGCGACCAGCGCGAATATACGAAGGCACAACTGGCACACCTCTTGCTCTTTTCCTTGGTCGTTCTTATCGCCTATCTTATCTTAATTTAGTCCATAGACAATTTAGGGTGGTTCCCACCACCACCACCACCATATTAGCCTTAGGACGTCCACTGCTGGACATAGGCCTCCCCCAATTTCATGGGTGGTAATCGCCACGCTTGGCTTGCGGGTTGGCGATCGCAGTATCTCCACCGCACTCTAGGAATGCTGCTGCCCATTCCCCGGTGGTCTTCCCCCGGTGTCAGGGTGGTCCCACTCGTATAGTATTGTATCATCCTATAATTGTATTTGTTCGAAAGCTGTTATTTGTTTTGGGTCATTAGATTCTGAATCTTCTTGCTCGGTCAGTAAAGATGTTTTTAGAACAAGTTAATTTAATATAAATTTAAATGATTTCAAGTATTACTTAATCATAAGATTAACCTTTATTTATATATTATTTATTATGTGTATACATACCATAAAATAGTATGTTGTGTTGCGTTCCGTGGGGCACGTACGGTGCGCCCTGAAAACGAGCGCTGCAGGTGTCTGACACTAGTGGTGGGTTGTAGACGGTTTTCGCTTCAACGAAACGGAACGTTAACTTAGAAAACGTCAACTAGTTGAAAAATTAGTTGATTTCGTCAACTAGTTTTTTGCTTTAACTGAAGAGAAAAAGGCATTGAGTTGATACTTTTATTGAGTAAGGGAGAAGTCGTTAAGGGCTTTAGCTTAGCGTTCAATTTCGATTACGTTTGTATGTTAAAGTCGTCAACTAGTTGAGTCTGTTAAAAAAAAAAAGTTTTATGAACTAGTTCGTTGAATCAGCGACCACCACGATAATGCTGAGACAGCAACCGATTTACTGCCGCGAAGACACAAGATATGAGTTCAATGTGCGATTCTTTCTTTTGTATCTGTGTGTCTTTGGTCTTGTGCAGTGAATAAATGTCTTCTTTCTTTCTTTCTATATAATATTGATCGTAGTGCGTTATCCAACTTAAATGCAGTTTTACAAAATGTGGTTACAGACGATTGTTTGTTTATCATATCAGCTCGCCCCGACAACCGACAATAGTTATTGCCGATCGGTCGATTACCAATTGTTCGAGGAGCACTTGAACAAACTGCAAAACATCATTGTTTCACTTTACATGTCACGTGTAAACACTTGAGATTATGGGAACAGACAAGTTGGCTGAAATAGCTCGGTTTTATACCTTTTTAAACGATTACCGCACGACAATGTGCGGATTAACGGCCCTTACGCGCCGGTACAAAATTCTAACGCCTCACTGCTAGAACATGGCGGCGCGCGAAATATCTCGCGCTCGCGGTAGGCTTTTTGTCTCTTTCTAATTAGTACACGGATAGCCTATGTCGCGTGCGAGATAGCTCGCGCGCCGGGTTGTGCTAGTGCTGGTGCCGGTGCCTATGCTATACTGCTGTCGAGTCGCCGCAGAGTAGAGTCTCTCCTCTTGCGTCTCGTCGCGGTCAGTCACCGAGTGCTCCTTAACGGAGAATTTGTTCTTTAACAGCCCGTTGCTGAACAAATTGTCCGCGTCTGTTGTATTAATAAATGTGAACGAAAATTATGAAAATCTCTGTGATCTTTAAATTAAATTAAAGAGCCAAGTACTTGAGTAATATTGAAGCGTGAAGTCTATAATAATTGATTACTGTTTTAATTAACGACTTGTTGGTAAAGCCTTTTTTTCTGTACGGTACGTTTCGGTTAAGTCTTTTTATGTATTACAAGACCGGGATTAGTTTACGATCGGAATACCTGGCATTTCATACACACTTTGACGTAAGTATATGGACAAACTGTCACCTCTAACCGTATTCTAATCGCGGCTAAGTAATATAAGTATTTCACGTTATCACTACTATACTCAAGTCTTATCGGCAATCGACTGAAGCACATATCGAGTACTTGCAATACGTGGCACCATAAACGAACACAAGGACGAATACTGACCCAGTGAGAGATTACTTGTCTTAAAAAATATATTTGAAAAAGCAGAAGAAGCAAGCAAAACTATTGCAAGGTTCGTGGGTCATACAAGGAGTCCACATGGCTTGTAAGACACACACCGACAAGTTGGTTTGCAATTTGATTTTGACTTGCTTTAGGTGATTGTAATTGGTTGAAACAAAAGGTTCTACAAGTCTAAAACTCTAAACTGGAGGCCCAGTGACATTTTTATTTATGTATTTATGGTTACAATACATCTATCTTTACAGTTTTCACATGAGATGACATTCTCGTATATAAGTTTAAGTAATATAGGTGTTTGTAATACCATTCTGGCTTCGCCATTATCGGATGAGACCAGGCTGTTATGCAAAATATCCTCCAAATTATTGTAGCAAACGTAGAATAAGCCACCTTCGGGCGGCTTGATAACTTCTAACAGTCGAGTTTACCACTCACTCGACAATCCTGCTTTCCCCCTTGGGTTGGAAGGTCAGAGGTTCCGTAAAACTTAATGCCTGCGCCAAATATTGGAATTAGGAAGCGGACCCAGTCCATCCTATATTTAAGTCTAAACAGTAAGTGTTTGGTCTAGGCTGGGCCCCTGGCCTTCTTAGTCTTTGGAGTTGGTGGTTCTGGTTTCATGGCGTATCTTAAAACTCCCTTGGAGTTGCAAGCGTCCTTAGGCTACGGCATCCGCTAACCATCGTGCGCGACGTAGTATAAACAAAACATATCGGCCAGAGCTGCCAAGCGAAACGTACAAAGTATCAAGTTTCAGTTGAGCTATGTGAAGTGCAGCATTTAAAGGTGGGTTGCAGCAACTTAAATTACAGACCGATCAGCGTTAAATATGACGCCGGTAGCTCTCATCCCATAGTCACATGTCAAACAACTTGCTTTATAATCAGAATATATCGAATACAGGCACATCGTAACGATTACAGACGGTTTGACGCAACCCGCCTTTCCACCAGAGATGTACTATGCTGCGAGGATGTGAAATCTACAGTTTCTGAAGTTTTTACTGCAGAAGTGCATAAAAAGCACCTTGCCGCCTACATCACATCCACACTTGTACATAGTATTGTATCGTCACGTCAAAAAGCCGCATGCAAAATATCGACCGTAATTGGCGCTCGGAGGTCGCAGGATGGCCTTCCGGAGTGCGCGATGCTCTCGCGCATACCACAGTAAAACGATAGCAATAACTCACCAGCTCACCACCGCCTGTCAGTGGCTTAATGGGTGCCGTCCGTGGCCTATTAACATGTCCATCGCGATTTAGAAGAGAGCGATATATATATATCGTATTCAAAAACACAAACATACGGTTTATTGGATTAGTAGACGATGTCAAGAATATACCCCGCATCGGCTATATGTATGTAGATCGTTCAAGCCGCTAAAGCTCCTTACTCTCAGATCATAGAACCTAATAAATATACGTGGATATGAAACGTTCTATTCGCAAAATGTACGTGCAAAAATAAGAATGACGGCGTAAGGAATAACATCTAAACATTCGTATTTTTGCAGTCCATAAAAACACAATGTATCAAACTTTTTTTCTGAGGCCCCACTACACCACGTTACAATTCGCAACGAGTATAGTGTATTGAATGGTCTCTTTACTTTTGTTAAAGGAGAAGTCGCAAATATTCCCAATCCCACAAAAATCTGAACGGAACTAACATCTCACAGATTTGTTGTACATTAACATGTAAATGTACTGTTGTGTTATGTATGCCTTGACAGAGATTTGTTATTGTCGTACCGTTTTGAAATATTACGGCGGTTCTTCTCCGAACGGACTTATTTCTATGAACGCAAATAGTCTACATTTCATATAATTGAGTTGCCATTTTACCGGTGTATTTTTCATGGATTTTCTGCAACTAAAGTTGGCCATGACCGTATAAGTACTCCGTCTTCTTCAGTCGTGTACCGTGTTGCCATGCACTGTGCAGTGCGGGTGACCTCACGTCTCAGAGCGTCCAGCGACGATAATCGATTAAGCTCTCTGTTGCCGCGACGGGATTTCGTTCCGCATCGAACAAGTAACGTTATCTGATCGTGTTTTAAATGGAATTAGAGTTGAGTGCCAACTATGTGTCCTTGAGGTAACACATGATGCGGTGTAGACTTGTGCCAAGTATATGTCCTTGAGGTATGCCGGGGTTAGAGTTTTGTGCCAAGTATTTTCCCTTGCGGTACGTTGGTAATTGTTAAAGTCCCGTGATTATTCTTGTTTTATTACAGAAGAGCTTATCGCTAGCATTTTTCTCGATTTAAAGTTCAGTGGTTGAGAAGTAATCATTTTTGTGGTTTTCTTAACTTGGACCATTGCTGACCCTTACTAGCTACATTCTTCTAATGATTTTTCCTGTTAAGGATCGTGCTGCAAGTCAAACAAGTAGGTATAATTTTGACTTTGACTTTATTCCCTGTGATTTTATTTATTTGCGTAACTTACCAAACACATCGGAGTGCTTGTTAGTATCCACAACCAGACATGTTTATTACTTTAAATCTCTTTTCCGCATCCGAACAAAAGATGCTGGCATTGAGCATAAAGATCGCGTTAAAGACAATTATTCTCAATTAGCACAACGCCTGTCCGAAATGGCGTGTAGTATAAAATTAAGCCCATTGTACATACTACGTTGACGTGTAACCCTGACAAAAGACAATCCACGAGAACTCCTCGGATAATAGAGAAAAAACCTTATTGTCGCGGGTCCATTATTCTGCTTCCTTAATTCGAGACGAGAGCACGGAACGCGGGGATTGTTGGCAAAATGACTTTGGAACTGTTGAGCTCTTTAAATGTCGTGTTGCGCAACGAATGTACACTTTTACTTAATTCTTTAGAGAATAAGGACGGGTTGTAATAACTGATTAGACAGCGTATCAACGTTCAGTATGGTTTCGGCAGCTGTCAACCGATATAATCTTGACAAACTTTCCATATAATCAGACTTAAACGAAACCGCTTGCAATTACAGAGGGTTTGGTAACCATAAGTACCTATTTTTCTTGGAATGTAGATCATACAGTCTTTAATTTTTTTCCTGTTTCTTATAAATGCGTAACCGTATGCCTACATTCAAATTACAGAAGTACATTTTTCTTTAAATTTAGATTACGCAGGTACGTACACTTACTGCGTACGTATACTGGTTTTCCCTGTTTATAGTTAAAACGAGGGCAACGAAGCGTTAGATACGTGTATCTGAAGAAAAACGAAAACACTAATAAACTTTGTGACACAATTATTCTCGAAATGGCAAATCGTCATACTGC
This sequence comes from Notocelia uddmanniana, assembly GCA_905163555.1. Taxonomy (NCBI): domain Eukaryota; kingdom Metazoa; phylum Arthropoda; class Insecta; order Lepidoptera; family Tortricidae; genus Notocelia; species Notocelia uddmanniana. The sequence continues at coordinate 5,164,848 of LR991052.1, forward strand.
AATTCTTCGCCCAGAACACAGCACGTCATCCAACCGTCCTGTACAGAACCGTGCAATTTCATGTTACGTATTCGCAGAGAAAATTCTAGTATTTTATAAGCTGCGTCAGTACGGCCGTATTCCCATTTGTGTCACTTTCGGAGCACAGTCGTGATAAAGCCATGTGCAGGGGAGATAACGTTAAAAATATATCGCTTAGCTCCCGCTGTAACTTTTTGGGTCGTGGGTTTGGAACATGGAAAAAGTAACCAATCCATCTTTGTAATAAAAAAAGTTAGTCGACAACCTAAATCATCTGGAAAAAGTTGGTTGCCAAATAAAAATCGGACCACATACATAGTTCGGCGAAAATGAAAAATACCGTGTCAGTACATTTCGACTGGTAAGATAACTACTGAAAGAATTTTTCAAATTGGTTCATTAGTTTCGGAGTCTATTCAATGCAAACAAACAAACAATCAAATAACTCAGTCAGTACTAGTAGTAGTAGTGTTTATGTCAACTAGTTAATGTGTCCATTCGATGGTTTTCGATAACTACATTAGTAATAATGTAATAGTTTATCCCTATACCGAAAGTATTTCTTTCAATTGGAATTTTGCTGGGAAATCAAAAATATGGCACATATTTTTTATGGTTTGTTTTGTTTTTAATTTGCTGCACTGGGCATACGATACGAACCAAACTGAATCCGATTCCGGATCGAATCCGAACTTTTCATTTTTATAAATATTATTACATAAAATAACTTATTTATACTCGGAAATAATATAATATACAAATTATAGATTTAAAAACCATGACTAATATTTTGTTTGTTGTTGGTACCACTGTAAGCATTGTAAAATATTATTAGGACCGAAGCCTTAATTTAAAGAAAAGTTATCATTTATCAAAAATGTATGAACTATAAAAGCATCCTAAACACTTTTTTTATGGACCAGCCCGGCTAGTATGATAGCTAATACCGTCACGTTTTATGTGACGTTTCAGTACATTTTGGCCATATAACGTGACGGTATAAGCTATCATACTAGCCGGGCTGAGGGCGTAAAGTTTTCAACGACTTATTATTGGTTTGATTATATATGATTGAGTCTGCGACTTCGTAAATGACAAAAGTAAAGTAAAAGTAGTTTATTCTTCAAATTAGGCATATAACATGCACCTAAGGCTTGTTCACGAAATAAAGTAGCCACCTAAAATTGAGCCTTCACAGGTATATAGAAACTTTTTACCATGCTAATATCTGTCATTCTAACATAGGTATCATCAAGTTCAAGATAAATAAATATTAGATGTCATTGACTAAATAAAATCAACATGCCGAGAATAAACGATAATATTCGTAAATTAATTATAGTCTCTTATTGTACAGAGAAGGGCATTTCGATGAGACATCGTGCAAAATGATACAAAATATCAAAATAAGGTGTGCGAAAACTTACAAAAAAGTTTGGGGAGTTTAATATTCTAGGTGATCTGCCAGGACGAGGTCGCAAAAAAGGCTGCGTGAAGCCGAAATCGGACTCGGCAATAGTTGCCTCGTTCCGCCACAATCCATCGGCCTCTACCCGAGATATAGCCAAAAAATTAAAGACTTCGGTTGGGAACGTGCAAAACGCTAAAAGGAGAAATAATTTACAGACCAGGAAGAAACAGAAAATCCCGAAAAAGACTGCTGCCCAGCTCGAAAGAGCGAGATCTCGAGCTAAAACTATGAACAAGTTTTTAATTGAAAATCGCGACCGATGCATTTTAATGGATGACGAAACATGTAAAAAAAAGACATGAGAACCTTACCAGGGCCTCAGTTTTTATACGTGTGCGGCAGGCGAGGAGCATGTGTCAGAAGAGCATAAATGCGTGGCTTTTGAAAAATTCGCCCAAAAGATCCTGGTATGGCAAGCTATTTGCTCATGCGGGCTGAAGAGTTCGAGCTTTTTCACTACCGGCACAATCAACGGAGGTGTCTACCGACAGGAATGTGTTAAGAAGCGAATATTGCCCTTATATAGGAAACATGCACGCCCTCCAATATTTTGGCCTGATTTAGCTTCTGCTCATTATGCTCAAGCCACCTTAAATTTGCTTGATAACGAGAATATTAGTGTAGCGAAAAACATGAACCCGCCAAATTGTCCAGAACTTCGCCCGATTGAGAGGTACTGGGCAAATATCAAGCGATACCTGCTCAAGAAAGGTGCAGTGGCCGACAGTGAAGCTGACTTCAAAAAAATATGGAACACAGCCGCTCGTCAGTTTACTAATATATCATTAAATATCAATACGTACACTGATGGCAGGCGTTCGAACGAAAGTCAAACAATTCGCGAACTCTTAGCTTTTCTACTAAAAAATGCATTGTATTTATTTTTTTAATGTTTATACATAGAATTAACTTTTTTTGTTGTCAGTACCGTTAGAAGTAAACGGTTTATTTATATTTTATTATGGCTACTTTATTTCGTGAACAAGCCTTATGAACGTCAATAAACTACCACCGATTCGGAAAATATACATCTGCCACGAGAAGAACCGGCGTAAGAAACTCGGCGAGGTGTCAGATAAAAGTATGTACAGAAGTCGAAAAAAATATTTATGTTCTGTTGGGTCTGCATTAATTTGTCAAACTAAGGGATGACAGATATTTTGTATTCGTTCTATGATGACGAGAAAACAGGTCGTCCTAGAAATATACAACAAATTGTCTGCTGGCGATTTACAAGTTTTTGGAATATGCGACAGAAGTAATTAAAACTTGGGCTCGACGATTACATTAAATTACATATTCACCGCGCTCTACCGAATCTCGATTAGAAACCGTCAAACTCCAAGGTCGCCAACGGGCGCGGAACATCCAAGGTCAACCTTACGCTGCGCCTCAATTCGAAAACATCATAAGCGCCTTTAGACCTCCTACATTATACACCTTTTTCCATCGACCTGTTTTCCGTCCAAAGGAAAAACGCCCTAAAAGACTGTTGATCGTCTAAATTCTTGACGTGTTTTTCTTTGCACATTGCCAGGTCGTGATTCGATTCCGTATCAGCCTATTTTCCTTTTCGATACGTGACGACCTTGGGTCATCTATTGAGTGGCGATCCAATTGGACTGTTAATACGGACGTTTTTCCAATTACATGATTCGAAAACGTGTCTTCGAGGTCTGTGTGTCCTTGTAGTAACAGAAAAGGCTTTGAAATAAAAGTGACTAGAATATTTTACAGCAATAATAGGCCTGGCTAGCGGATGGGGAAAGGGGGGCAGGAACCCTTTGACGACTCCACTTTTACGCCGCACGCTGCGCTGGCACCGTCTACAGTTAAGTGGTAGGCGTAGGAGTAGTTGGCGGTGCCTCTGCCAGCTAAGCTAGCAGATTAGACTCGAATAACTGACTGTACCAACCACATCAGCCGAAGGACGTCCACTGCTGGACATAGGCCTCCCACAATTGTATGGCGGGTAAATGCCTTAATCGTCAAGCTTGGCATGCGGGTTGGCGATCGCAGTATCTCCACCGCACTCAGGGAATGCTGCTGCCCATCCCCCGGTGGTCTTGGTCGTAGTTTTAGGACATACCCGGGTCCAATAATACCGGATACATTACAGTATCTACTTATTGGCAAATATTTGTGTTGTCTGGTCTAATACGATACCCCTACAGTTGCAACTGTCCATAAGCTACAGTGGCTGTTCAACAAGCCGCCATACGCTTATTAAATAAATTTTAACCATCGTTTTACATTAAACCTTGAACTGAGCGAGCTGTTTTCTCCTCAATAGACGCTGTCAACCAGGCCGGGCCGCAAAAAATGTACTTGTTCAATAAACGACTGTCAACAGCTTGTCATTGACAGTTACGCTACAGTGTTCGCAAACTAAAGTGGCGACTGAGATCAGATTATGCACGACTATTCTGTATGTTTATTTTGTTTAGGTTTTTTCTTTGATGTGGCATTATTTTGTGTTGCCATATTAAAATAAATTTTATTTCATCGTCCGTGATCCGCTCTTTTGGTCTAAAGTCACCTATGGGTTATGGAGCTCTTGATACAGCTTGGTTACATAATGGTCTACGTTTCTAACATAAATAACACGAAGTCACATCTTGATAATTACATAATAAAATATATAGACTGCTAAAATCATAATTAACAATACTAACTCTTTGGCTTTGCCGTTGCTCGTCGTAAGTTCATAGAGGGCCATCTTACACGATTCGCACTATGTAAGAAGTCACAGTATGTATGTTCAGTAAGGATTGTTTTATGGGTATTTATGTATGTACTTAAGTGTAGTGTACTTCGATATACTCGTAAATGTAAGCCTATGTGGAGGGATGAATTCCATTGTTTCAATTAAATATCGTAACTGGCGCTCGTGTATTATTCCAGCAACCCAGAAATATGAGAATTCATATTTCTAATTATGTACATACATAACTTTCAAGACTCACATATTTGCTATTACCGGGATTTGAACCCAGAACCGTTAGTTTCGCAGAGTCATTACCAGCTAGGCTACACTGGTCGTCACTCTCTTTCTCTAGGATTTTTTTTTCTTAGTGCCGTCGGTCATAGGGACTACTACCAGATCTTTCTCATCCTTAGCGGAAACCTGTGCCCAGTCCCAATAGGTCTGAGGACATACAGATATATAGGTACTCGTAGCTGGTGATGGTGCTGGCGCTTTGGGTTGCCCACACAGCTGTTTTTTTTTGCGTACAGGCGTCTTCGTGCTCGCGGACGCGGGCACGTTGACCTCACAGCATATTAAATAACATTGACATTGTCTCAATGTCCGTTTTGTTTGCGTTACGTCACCGGCCCAGCACGGCACGAGTACGACACACGACGAGCACATTACGTCATGCTAGGCTGCGGGAACTTAATTAGAGTTTACTGGTGTCAGAAAAATGCTTCTGCTTGGTGTTATTGGCAGGAGATCACACGAATGAAACTAGAATTCTGTCAACCAGGAAAGTGCGCCTAAAGGCTAATCCCATCAAAAACATAAATGTGAAAATGGCAGCCAAGTTCACCGACAAAAGAATTGAGATCTAAAAGGGCGCCAAGTTCCGTAGAGTATCTGAAAAGTTGCCAAGTTTGGCACTAAATTGTTTACAGTAAAACTAATTTACTGCGGCTTAATGCATTTTGAGCCTTAACTTGGCAGTTCAGTGCCTTTCCAGAACGAATGCGCGAGTTACTATACAAAATACCCAAACCGCTATAGGTGCACCTACAATATAGGTATTTGAAGAGTTATAATATCAGAATGGGACTACCCCCGAAGTATACCGTTTCAAACAAAAAAAGATTTTTCCAAATCGTTTAATAAATGACGGAGTTCTGAGGTAACTAGCATAAACAATAATAATAATAAAACTAATTATAAAATCACTGATTTCTGTTTTTTTCTGGTGTATACACATAATTACCAAGCTGCATGCCAAATTTCAGCTTTCTAGGTCATCTGCGAGTGGGTTAGGTTTTTGATTACTAGTCAGTCAGTCAGTGGTAAAAATGCCGTTTTTTGGAATTTAATGTCTCAATAACTATTAAACCTATTATTATGAAATTTGGGGTTCTAGACGTTCTAGTTGGTCTAAAGGATCTTAATATATGTACCTTTCATGTTTTTATGTTAGATAGATTTGGAGTTGTTGGGGGGTCAAAAGTGGCTCCAAACGGTCCGTGTAATATAACACACGGCTGCTGTCCGCCAGTTCCTGGGATGAACTTGGCTGGATACGCTGCCGCTTGTCTAGATATGAAAGCTCGCAGTCTCAGACTGCTCGTAGGTACTATTTTAGCCTGAACCCGCCTATTCGTCAAACTCTTCTGACCTTTTGACTTTTATTTCAAGGATCATGTTTACTCATCAGACGGATTCACTCAGTAAGCTAAGACAGCCATAACTACACCTACGTGAAATATTAGACTCATGTTATTAGCTTACCATTCTCTTTGCCCGTCACCAACCTTTCTATTTCTATTCTTTCCACAATGCCCTTTATGTCACACATGGCCAAAAGTGGCTTTTACCGCACGCTACGCGTACCGAAAAAGCCGCTTTCCGGCCAAGTGTAGTCATAAAATGATGTTCACAAAACGGGAGGTAATAAAATAAAGCCCTGGATCGCATATATATACGTCCCTCGCCTACAGCTCGGCCGCAAAATCTGCGACCTCAGCCTTTCTTTGCTTTACCACCCTAGTTGTGTAATATACTATTATGTTACCACTTAACTAACGCGCTTTTATTAAACCATTTACCGTCGGAAAAAAATTACATTAAAGATCTAATTATAATCTCTTTGTCTGGTATATCATGGTGTCAAGTCTTTCGAAGGGTTAAAGGGCTTAGCTTGTGGGTGGGTAAGTGGGCGTAACGTAATGTACAGTAAGAAAGAAAAAAGTATGGTTCAAAAGCGGTAGAGTACAGTCAACTTCAAAGAAAGGTATTCACTTTTGGACCTTATTACAATGCAGTTAGGGTATGTAAATTCCCGGGAAATTTACATACAAATCGGGACCGGGACTGGAAACCCTAAATGCAGTAAATTGAAATGTGTTTTTCTGTTTGTAGTCGACAGTACTAGCTATGCAACAGTATATCTTAAGCTTGTGCTTTGTAACGCTTATACTTGTATACGCTTACAGTAATAGAGAGACCTCAATTCTCGCAAGATGGATTTATATTTGATATTCTCTCTGGAATGTAATATTGTATTACAAAAATAGTCGCGAGCATTTCGTGTTGTGTTGTGTTTATCCTTGCAATCGTTACTAACCTTATGAGACTTAAGATTCTTTTGAGGACAAAAAATGAAATATACTTTTAATATAATAGTTGTAATTAATTAAGTTTAGAATAGTACATCTGAATGTTTGTGAATCTAGACTCTAAAAACCAGTTGTATGTATTGATAGGTAGCTTTTGTACTTCTACGAGGGGCGGCTGAAAAGTAATCTACCTAACAATGAAACAAAAGACTGTCGTGGCTAATTTTTATTTATTTTTCTATATAGTCCCCTGCTAATCAAGATTACATTTTTCAAATATTGAATTTTAGCCAGTAAAAAAAAATCTTTCGGTTTGTCGTCTAAAAAGTAGGTAACCGCAGCCTTCATTTCGTCATCGGTCATAAACCTTCGTCCCCTGAGGTCTTTCTTGAAAAGTCTAAACAGGAAATAGTCACAGGGGGCTAGATCTGGACTATAAGGGGGGTGGTCAATGGTTTCGAAGCCATTGTCTTTAATTGCTAGCTTCGTTGTGCGGGCGGTATGCACTGGTGCGTTATCGTGCAAAATCAGAATTCCTTTGCTTAGTTTACCTCGCCGTTTTTCTTTTATTGTCTCTCTTATTTGATATAGTTAATAAGTTTGAGTAATAATCAGCATTCATTGTAGTTTTCTTCGGTAAATAATCTATGAGCAAAATCCCTTCTGTGTCCCAAAAGATTGTATTAGCCATAAGTTTACCTGCCGATGGACAGACCTTGAATTTCCGAGGCGGCTTCTCATCCTCAAATTTCCACTGTAACGACTCTTGCTTACTTTCCGGGTCCCATTGTCGAATCCATGTCTCATCACATGTTACAATTCTAGAAATTATTTCTTCCTCTTTCCCTCGACTCATGTCCAAAAACTCTTCGCAACATTTGACACGCCTCTCCATGTCAAATGCAGTCAACATTCTGGGGACCCAACGTGCACTAACCTTGGACATGTTCAAATGCTCATGAATTATTTCGTTGACTCGCTCTTTACTGACGCCCACATCTCTAGCTATCTCCCACTGCTTCACTCGTCGGTCTTCTAATATAATTTTTTTCATCCTGGCTACATTTTCATCGGTGACGGCCGAAACTGGTCTTCCGCTACGAGGATCATCATTCAGGCTCTCACGACCTAATTTAAACTGCCTTGACCAAAACTTTATAACAAATTCAGAAGAACACGAACTGCCAAACACGTAACATACGCTGTCTGATCTCCGAAGGCGTATTTCCTTCTTTAGTCAGAAACTTAATCACCGCACGCTGCTTGATTTTATCCATTTTCACTTTTTCTACCGACATGTTCGAAACAATTGTAGGAGACAAATAAACGTGATGCAATAAACAAATGAATGTAATACATTTTGAAAATAGAATAACAAACGAATATAAATCCATATCAGCCAGCATTATTTTTGTATATATTTCTGACCAAGGAGTTAATTTTCAGCCGCCCGTCGTAAATATATAATAGTTATTTGTTATACAAGGGTGCAAAGTTGTATTTTACCCGCGAGTGTGGATTTGAAACACGAGCCAGCGAAAGGATTCTACAGTTGAAATTCTAAAAAAAAATCCTGAGCGTAGCGAGTGTTTCAACACACGAGAAGTAAAATACAACTTTGCACCCGTGTGTAACACTAAACTTTTCTCCTCACTATAGCGAGGAAATTGCAACATGCAAAAAAACACAGTTCCCCAGGCATGATTTTCATCACTGGAATCACTGATTTTTATACGATATTATAACAGAAAACTCTGAAAGTTGTATATAATATTTACGCGAGTCGGAGTCGGTGACAAGTTGTGTATATTTTAATTGACATTGACAATGATGACATTTCTGATGATGCGTTTTGAAATTGCATCGACTCAACTTGTGCGTGTACAATTATACTCAGTAATTATAAAAAAAAATTTACTTATAGAATTTTAAGGTTGCGACTTAAATCATTAAATAAAGCTATATTTGGTATTTTTTATTAAATTCTATACTAATTGATATCAAACGAACAATTAATATGAGCGTTTTACGTTTTGTTATCTGTCAAAAGCGACTCAAACACGCTCCAAGATCAAATTACTTTCCCCACTTGTGGATAAAATGCGTTTTTACCCGCTTGTTTCAAAGGATAAAAGACGGCTTTCCGAGCTAGTGAGGGGAAAAGGCTTCTGATACTGACGACCGAATTAATTTAACATTCTAACTAAGAATGAGTACTATTACTAAATTTAATGCTCTGGTGTTGCGAATGGGCGGCGCTAATCGCTTACCATCAGGCGATTCGTCTGCCCGGTAGCCTCCTATGTCATAAAAAAGTATACAGGGTGTGGCCTGTAATAGGAGCAAAAAATTTAAAGGCTGCTTCCTTATAGCATCTGCAGACACCTCTCAAAAAAAAAACTTTTTTCACTTGGGAGAAATGTTGATCTAAAGTTATGACCTCCAAGTATATAATGGATCTCGGCACCACGATATTATAGCGCGGCAGTCACTGCTGATATTGAGGTAGCATCTAGTTAACTCATAATCGTTGTTGCATTTTTGGCTTAAAAGTTGGGATTTAAAAAAAATATATCATTTTTTAGTGTTTTTTTTAAATAAATATTTTTTAATATAGCTCCAGTAGGGTAAAACAGTACATATAGGCTACTTTTGCAAAAAAAATTCAAAGAAATCTTTTTTATTTCAAAGATTTTAACCATTTGGAAATAATTGCTGGGGAGCTCAAAAGTGTACCGTTTAATTTTTTGCTCCAATTACAGGCCACATCCTGTATACTCGTAAATTACTTATAGTTGAATAAACACTCCAACTAGTTGTTTCGTGACACGCGAAACAATAAAGTGCAATTATTGTGTAAATTACAATCGTAATGAAAACTGCAATGGCACGTGATGCGTCGTGACTGTCGTGAGACACTGTTAAGGCGAAGGGGTGGGCAAGCTCTTTCCATACCAACTTTGTGCAAGTTTTTCTTCGTTTGTGTTTGCACTCCAATTACTATTTTTGGTCCATATGCTTATTTTTTTGTTGGGGAGCTAAGCTAAAACTAGTGCCTATTCTTGCCAATTCTTGGGATTAGGTAGCGGACCCCAGGCATTCTTCAGGATGCAACTGTACTGGGAATAACGCTAGGAGGATGATGATGCTTATTTTTTTGTTAGCTATGTCTTAATGTTTTTCTTTTTTAATTTTATTTATTTTTTGTATTTTTTTATTTTTATTTTTTTGAAATAATGCAAAATTTCAACATCAAGTTCTGCGTATATCCAATATGTAGCAACAAAAAATGAAATTAAATGCTGTAGTGCCAAAACTAACGCAAAAAACTTGCACAACCTTTGTATGGAGAATGGCTTGCCCTACCCTGCGCCTTAAGGGTATGCCTCGATTCGTTAAACCACGCCCCGTGTGTAAGAGACACGATTATGTCTTTCGCGCACGAGAAAACGAGGCGAGACTAGTTTTCGGGACGGGATTAGGTTTATTGGACATATTTCTATAAATATCTGACTTCCTCCTGTGAGAGTTTAGATGAGGTAAAATATTTCTAGTTTCACTTGATTGTGTCGTTTAATTTTTTTAATTGTTTTAGTAGGTTTACATAGTAAAAAAAGGAAATTAATGTCCTTTTTTCTATCGAGGAAATTTTAAGAAATTATGTTGAGTTGTAGTCAGAGTAATATAATATTCAGAGTAATATAATGGAATTTATATTGGTAGCCTTGATAGTATACTATACATATAACGGCCACTTGTAAAAAACTCCTTATATGAAAATTCATAAAGTCAAGAATCATATATCTGAAAATCAATCCTAGTCGGGTCAGAAAGGAGTTTTTTTACAAGTGGCCGTTATATGTATAGTATACTATCAAGGCTACCAATATAAATTCCATGATTCGATAAAAAAAAATGTAAAACAACTATGTTACGTAAACATTCAAATAGCAATTTTCATGTTTTTCATGAAACGTTTGTACGGGGCTCGTGCGTTGCGTTGTGACGTCATAATTTTCTGTCAATTAGTATGGAGCGTTGTTGGTGTCCGGGAACAAAGTCCACCTTTGACCCTCATTTGCCGCTTTTGTTGGCGCTTTAATCCTAGTTGGTCCCATCATCATCATCATCATGTCAGCCGAATGACGTCCACTGCTGGACATAGGTCTCCCCTAAAGACTTCCACAATGATTGGTCCCATACAAACATTTAATCCCTGGTTTTTATGGTTGGAATTTAATCCTTTTTCGTTCTGCTTAACATTTGATACTAATGTTAATTATTCTGGTATCAATGTGTAGCACATACTCGTATACCTCATAGGAGATATTGCGGCCCACATTAGCATTTTATCGATGCCGCCGGCGTCAAGACTGACTCATCCTAACAGGGCTGTCACGAGCATTGACAATGTCATTATACACATCCTGATTTCCTTATGATATCCTATTCACTATCTTCATCCTGGCCGATTTTGGCTACGGCGACTATAGGAAAAAAAAACTGGCTAGTGAGAGAGTTGCTCGTGAGGTCGCATGCCGGCACCATCCTTCGCTATGCGACAGCGCTCGTGTGATATATATACGAATTTTTTTGTTATGTGCGCGAATAAAAACATGACTTATCGATATATTCGTGACCTTTGATGTGCACCAAAAACCGAAGCAGGAACCGTGGGAACTCAGTTAAATGACAAGCCTTTTGTTTGTGTGTTATTGGGATGGAATAGGGGGCTGATTCTTGGATAGGACGACCTATAGCGCGGCGGAAAACCACTGGGGTAATGTGAGGCCCCACTTTATAAGCCCCCCTGAGAACTTAACTGGGCATTATTCGTCAGTGTCAACCCTATGTGTATACGCCCCCATACTATGTTAATTTTACTGGGGTGTACTCGTCATGCTTTGATAACGAAGGCCAAATTACAATTATTATTATAGATTGTTTAAATGTGTCAATTGAAATCATCCTGATATGGAAGTACATACATGATTGCAGCTTTCAAACCTTAAACACGTTATCTTATCTAGGTACATCATACATCATAGGAACTTGGGGCATACATAAACTCACGTCTATATTCCCAAAACGGAGCACAAGAAAATTAATCAGTGCCACTTGTAGCAATTGGGGTCAGTTTACCGTAAATGTCGGTACATGAGTGCTATAGGTAATAGTAGCAATAGGGAGGAGTAACATCAACCTTTGAGTGGTTACTATCTGAACTCTCCCGTGATTTGTAGGGCACTCTAAGCCGTTGATCCCGGCCTCCCAAGCCAAGTTACAGGCCTTGGGGCGGCTTAAGAACTTCTAACCGTCAAGTTGCCCACTCACTTGATAAGTCTAATCTCAATAAGGCCTATTTTCTCCCTTGGGTTGGAAGGTCAGATGGCAGTCGCTTCCGTAATAACTAGTGCCTACACAAATTCTTGAGATTAAGAAGCTGGCCCCGAGGATCCTTCAGGATGCAACTGTACTAGGATAACGCCGTATAATAGAGACGCCGCCTTTGACGGGGTAGGGGCAAGAGTGATAATCCAATGGGTAGCGCATGGGTACCCCACCTACACCGTCTCAGCGGCTGACTTATAGTTTTTGCAAAACTAGACCTCATCAAGTGACCGAACAACTTGACTTGTTGACTTGAACAGTTCGTAAGCCGCATGCAGGCCTCAAGCACGTTCGCTATACGCATGTGCGAAGTAGGTGGTGGGGGTGAGCTAAGCGATCGCAGCGCACACCATGGCAGAAATGTGTAGCTTCCGGGGCCATATATGTTAACTTGGCCAGGTTTGATTATTACATAGATATTTTTTACCGCAATTATTTGGCATTAAAAATGAAAAAGAACAATTCGCGTGATGTAGAGCTCACAGAGCCACTGTTTAAATATTTGCCTCTGGTCGCCTACAAACGAGGCACTTAAGAATCTCAGCCTCGTCGCCATGGAAGGACCTAACACTTTGTCATGTAAATTGTATGAATTGACGTCAATCACATAATAGAGATTGATGTCTGTCCTCTGTCTGTGTGATGCAAATTCCGCGAAATTGCCTGAACTGGTGTTGTGCTGACGGGTGACGTCGGCTGCATAGGCTTGATTATACAAGGTGGAAAGTTAAATTGATCAATAAGGGTAGAGAATTTTTCAATTATTGGAATGTATACATACAAATACTAGACAAAGGCAAAAATGAAAAAGAAAAACATTTATTTTGTTAACGTAGGTATAAAATAAAGGTCTTACGTGGTAATAAAGTGTGGCTATGCTGTGCCTTGTGGCATACGAATACGAAATATTCGCATGTTATCGACTACGAGCGTAGCGCTACGAAATCGCTGGCAGTGAGAGTGTTAAAACATTTGTTTAATATAATTAGAATTTAAATATCTTTCAAGTCATGTCAGAGTACAAAAAAAGGAACAATATATTTATAAATTATGTAGCAACAATATTCATTTAAATTTAAATATATAACAATAAGATGTAAAAATATTAAAAGAAGAATACGATTGAAAATAGTAAGTATCATTGAAATAATCATTTACATTATAATAACATTTTAATGGTCCCCCGCACGCTCGACTAAACTCGATTCTCCATATAAACGTCGTTTCATTCTCATTTTAATGATTTTTGTGACTTGGTCGATTAGTAAATGTTACACATATGTAATTATGTACATATACGAGTACCTTCGGTCGGAGCAAAAAAAATCTGTAAGTGTTTATTGCTGGTAGTCTACAGAATTCCTAGAGTATCTGTTTAGTATTTACGTATAATGTGTATGCCTTTGTAATTTGTATATAATAATTTATGTAAGTCTATTGCAGATTGTGTATATATTTTGAATGTCACCTTACCAAATTTAGTTTCTTGTATTAGTTGAGACCTACAATCGTTCTGCTTTGCCTGAAGGTTTACTGGTAGAGAATGCCGCATTAAGTCCACATTTTTTACGTTAAGATTTCTTTTTGTGCAATAAACATTAAATAAATAAATACCTACAATTAAAGACTTCATTCGTTAATAATTTTTAGTCTAATTAGAAATTTATATAAGTGTTTACATTCGTTACTGTATCGAATAGTTTCCCGGCAAGGGCATTATATTTGTGCAATAGTAATGAGCACAAGTATTTTGTTCCTGTGCCTTGGAAATTTGCAACCTTATTGAGCTTCCTGTCGGACCAGATTGCGATTGTGTAAGAGGGTAGTATTGATTTATTTACATTCGTTACTTACTTATTACGCTGAATCAGCCCGAAATGGATCTAGTCTTCTTATACTAAGATACGACACGGTGCTCTGTCCCGCGCACGCTTGACGCTAATCAGATTCAGCTGTTTGAAGCTGATAAAGGCCCTTTTTAACTTCGTCAATCCAACAATCCTGGTTGGCCAATGTCCATTACTTATTGGAATAAAATAAATTATAAGCGACTGTCCAATACGTCAGCTCTTTAAAAGTTTGCCCTACCTACCATGCCTTGCTGTTTGTCGGCCTGTTTAGCCTAGTTGGTAGTGACACTGCCTCCGAAGGTCCTGGGTTCGAATCCCGGTAAGAGCATTTGTTTCTGTTGTGAGCAGAAACATTTGTTCCTGCGACTTGGATGTTTTCTATAACACAAGCCTTATTCACACAAGACTAGTTCGATTTGTGTAAAATATTGTCCTATAATGAAGCCCTGGGTTGACGGCCGGGCTATCTTAGTGGTTAGTGTCCTTGCCTACGAAGCTGACGTCCTGGGTTCGAAGCCCTGATGTCAGGGCAAAAATTTGTGTGATTAGCATAGATGTTATCTATCTATTTGAGGACCAACGGGGCATGGGCAGGTGCATCCCTGGAGTGCGGTGGATATACTGCGATTGCCAATCCGTATGCCAAGCGTGGCGATTATGGCATTTATCCCCCATAAAATTGGGGGAGGCCTATGTCCTGCAGTGGACGTCCTTCGGCTGATATGGTGGGAAGTATTGATTTCTATTGAATATGTCGTCGTACTCGTAGTAACATACGCCCATAATGGCCATAGCACAATACAAGCGTTATTGGGCTTACTATGGGATTAGTTTGATTTGTGTTAGATTGTCGCCCTAGTATACGTAATTTTTTCTCCTTAAATTATTGTTTGTATGCCACCCCGTATACCGAAAACCATCCAGAGGGCCTAGCCGGCTATCGTTTCAAGGTGATACGCCTGGCGAATCGCCAACATTCCAAAACGGCACTGTTTCGCGGCAGTTTTTCATCAGCGATAATCGACTCTGACTGATGCTCGAACTTACAAGCGGGCGTCTGGTTTGGTCAAGGCTGAATCGTAAATCGTACTACTACTTTGTAATGCAGTAATAGCATGACGTCTGTTAGCATTCCTTATCAAAAATATAGAAGGAACGCTTATGGTGTGTTTCTGTCTGACCGTCTGTCGCAACTATGTATTTCAGGAAATTGGAACAGTTGTATGGCTAATCTAAGTGTAATCACAATTGAGATTTTAAACGTATAGTTTTTAACTATAAAGACAGGTCACATGAATGGTTTTCGATATACATAGGTCCATTATGGCCGCCCAAAGCGACAAATTTTAAATATATATTTGATTAATATTGATGTAAATATCACAGGAAAAGTATAACCGTATTCTATTAAGGTAATTTTTTTATAATCAATAATCCTTTATAGACTAAAATTGTACGGAGCCCTAGGCTGCTCGCACTTGACCGGTTTTTTTAAGTATACTGGCGCAGCGACGATTGATTCGCCGTATCTGAATTTCAAAACCTTTTGCGTCACACTCACAAATCACAGGAAAATGAAAATAAAACCTTTTCACAGATAAGTTGAATCGCAGCGATGCATTCGGTGGCACTATTCCAAATTGTAGACAATTATGTAAGTGGCCCCCTCGGCCTCCTCCCCCTTCTAAATGCCAGGGGTCGTGCGCATGAAGCCTTGAAGGAAATTCCAATCCGGTTTTGGATAGTTTTCTCTGCACCGTTAGCACCCAGTTTGCGAGTGTACTGGTGTATCTTCCCGATGCGCGATAATGTTGGTAATATTAGCTGCTTCAGATTTTGCACATAAAACTCTTGAAAAAAGAAATGAAAAAGAAGAACGGATACTGTACTGGCGCTCAATTAAGTACACATAACCTTCAAAGACCGTGTCAAATACTTTTGAGAACTTCTGTCAGTAAAGTATATCTTGACCACAAATAAATTCTGTCCTGTATAACTTTGTGTGTGCGTATGTGTTCTGCGTGTAAAAGGGGTAGATAGATAAGAAGGAGGGAAGTAACATTTTCAGTGACGCTTTTAGCAAGTGTAGATTTAATGATGGGAAAAATGTGATATTCCAGTTATATTTGGAATCGGATCTGATGTACGAGTAGATAAATGTGACGTCCCCGCCATACCTATGCCACCATTTATACACTACCGCTCATACCTGTAGGCTCCCATACCTTTTTCCACATATCTGCATATATACAAAAATGACTTTCAGAAATCCATTGCCAAGTCAGAGTCCCTTGACAGTTTTGCGTGCATATTGCATTTTTTATTTAGCTGACTTATTGAGCCTTAAATCGGTGCCAGAGACGCCCTTTTAAAATGGTAGTTTTCTTTTTGTAATGACCTAAATAACTACTAATTGCTAGTTCATACAAACACTAACATTTCTAATTTATAAATAAATACATATCCAAATACTATAAATCTTAACTCATTTCGTTAATACGAGGGGTGATCCATAAGTTTTGATAATCGGTATGAACCATCCCGTTAATGATATTCTTTTAATGTGGGCTGTACCATGACACTAATCAACATTAAATTAGAGTAAAAATATATAAACATTATTCATTTGTTTTTCTGTAATTGCTGAACAAAAAAAAACCGAATTGACAAAATAAGAAGATGGCGGATATAAGAGTTGGTTTTGTAATTATTTGGAGCGGTGTTGAAAAAGTCCTGATGCACTAATGAAGAATATTGTAATTGAAAATAAAACCTTGGTTTATCATTATGATTTAAAGGATAAGCAAGTTATCTGTGCTTTGGTTTTTTTTTTATCTCCAGCTCTGTCACCAATATTAGGGTGTATTTTTCGACTTCTTCCTGAACTATTGAGGCCTACCAATAAAAACTGCGAAATTAGCTTTCACTAATTGAGCTCAAATATTGTTGGAGAGTTGTATAACATTATTCTATCAGAATTGTGTTAAGTATTATAAATAAGCTGAAGAAAAAAAACACGAATTTTCGGGAGAAATTGTACTTCAGAGCCTTCTAATTGACAAAGGTGCTGCTCTTCGAGTAAAGATCAGAACTGATAACCGTTCCTATTGTTATTTAGCCCTAACTTCCGACTACTACTTCTCATTCACTTATGTTCAAAACCAACTACATGAAAATTAAGAGCTGGTGATGACTTAGTGAAGGTATAAAATTTGACCTCAAAAAGTAAAATTATTTTTATTGGGGTAAAATAAAACAATTGAATGACTTTAATAAGTATTTGAAAATATAGAAAGTGTGCATATTGTGTTAAAAATATAACGATTTACATATCTCCCATATTTAATACTGATTATCAAAACTTATGGATCACCCCTCGTATGTTATCAAGAAACCCAAAATTTTTTTTTTTATTATTTCATAGCATTTCATTTTTAAAGATATTCATGAAAATGTGAAGAAAGCCTACCATCGTTTATATGACGTCACAAGGTTGAATCTTGACAGTCACAGCGCACAAAAAGAACAGTATAAGTAGTGTACTTTCATCAAATATGTTGAAGCGTATAAAATAATTCATATATGTTAGTAAAACCGCCTTATTAAATAGTGCTTCGGTATGTTTTTTACGCTGTGACGCCTTACTTGTCACTTACTCTCTTTTATAATATTTTTGCTTTTGAAATTACAGCAAAGTAAAAGTGCTGACTGTTAGGCAACTATTTATTTTATATGTAGTCCTAAAATTCCATCGTTCTCTGGATTACAAAGACAAGCCAGTATCTTCAACTTCTCGGCGACCTTATAGCGTGGGTGTACGCTCCACAAAGATGAACACGTGTTTCAGTAGGAAATATTTCAACTTTAATGGGCCATTTATATATAACAAATTAAACAAAACATTAAATATTTATCACATAACGAAAAGAAATTGCAAGATGACAGTATCCGGTTGGCTTTTACTGAAGAACTACGATACCACAGAGGACATACTCAATATAAATTACAGATCATTACACACACACACACACACACACAAACAAACACATACCTACACACACAACCACAAATTATTTTATCAAAGTTATATAGATTCTTTTATTTCTAATTAGTTAAATGTCTTCCTTAATTCTTACTCAAAACTGTCTAAATTAACACATCATATTATGGCAGGTATCACAAGTAAATATGAGAGAAGCATTGTTTATTCTATACCACAGGTCTTGCCTATTTAGGACAAAAGGTTTCTAGTTTTAAGAAAATTTTGTTGTACCTGATGCTTGTTGAAAATAATAATAATAATAATAATAATAATCGGTGTACCCCTTGCATTTCATTAAATTGTCAAAAGGGCCTCTACGTGTTGGCTATGTGGTACTCGGTTGGTACTTCGGTACCTCGGTACTTCGGCTCCGCGCACGCCTTCCAAAGGTCCGGGACACCATTGTCCCGTGAGCGGAAAAGACATATAATAATAATTATTTTTTTCTTTAGAGCCCGAGTTAAATGAGTGTGTACCGAAATCTACCGCCCAATAATTTGTTAGCTACTTTTAGGCTACACAATGTAGCTTACCGAAAATCTTCATCACTTACGAATTTGAACCATCCGGCAGTTTATCTTAAGCTTACCTAGTTGGTTACTAAGTTCTGTTACTCGATTTGCAAACTCTTTTCTTGCGTTAAAACAAATTGTCTTTATAATTTTATAGCACACACAACACTTATCTCGTCATATTTATAATGGATTGGGGTCTAAAAGAAAATCGTGTCGCTGTAATTGCGTTGCACAAATGCGGGCATCCGCCAAACGTGATTTTGAAGTTGCTTCAAAATCTGAAAATAAACAAACAATTCGTTTATCGTACCATTAATAGGTACAATAGTACCCTGAGCTTTGATGACCGCAAGAGGTCTGGAAGACCACGCACCGTTCGGACCCCAACTCTAATAAAGGCAGTGAAGGCGAGAATCGCAAGAAACCCCGATCGGAAGCAAAAGTTGTTGGCAATTCAGATGTCTGTGAAGAGAAGCTCCCTTAAAAAAGTTATCAATCAAGACCTTAGACTACACGCTTATCGTAGACGGAAAGGTCATTTGCTTAATGGACGATTGAAGACTATGAGGCTGAATAGAAGTCGCGTGCTACTGAAGCGGTACGCACAAAATGGCCACCGAAATATATTATTTACAGACGAAAAAATTTTTACCATTGAAGAATGTTGTAACCGCCAGAATGACAGAGTGTATGCAAAAAACAGTCAAGAAGCGAGTGTAGCTGTTCCGAGAGTGCAACGAGGCCATCATCCCTCTTATGTCATGATTTGGTTAGGTGTGTCATACTCAGGGTTAACACAGGTCCATTTCTGTGAAAAAGGTGTCAAAACTGGGGCTAAAGTTTACCAGGAAACCGTTCTGCCCCCAATAGTGAAGCCTTTAAGCCACTCTCTATTTCAAAACCAGCCCTGGGTCTTTCAACAAGACTCAGCCCCTGCACATAAGGCAAAAACAACTCAAGCCTGGTTTCGAAGCAACAAAATTGACTTCATTGCCCACGAAGACTGGCCCTCCTCCAGCCCGGACCTCAACCCCCTGGATTATGCTATATGGCAGGTTATTGAGGAGAAAGCCTGTGCTAAACCCCACACAAATCTTGACTCCCTCAAGCGGGCCATAGTCAAGACAGTGACGGAATTAGATATGACAACCGTGCGTGCCGCTATTGATGACTGGCCTCGTCGTCTGAAGGCCTGTGTTCAGGCCCAAGGAGGCCATTTTGAATGAAATTGACAAATGTAAATCCTGATTGTGTGTACTTCATTTTAATATATAATTTATTTAACTTTCGTTAGTATATTTTATGTAGATAAGGATTATTACAGTAACATAACTTAGTAACCAACTAGGTATATTCGGTCTATGTTTTCCTAAGAAAGCCTGCCTCGCCGGGTCCCATATGACGCTCTTTTCGCAAGCACCTGCCAGCCTATTGTTAAATCGGTCCGTATGTGATATAAGTTTATATAGATTATCTTGCAAGCTCGTGGTTTGACCTACATACATGCTATGGAATTCAACATGTAGTTGACTACCTAGCCTAATTGTTTAGGTATATGTGTTGACTATTGTATTTTTATGCCGGTCTTACTCTACAAATTTGTGGTAATTTTGTATTATTGAAATTTGACAATTATAGTATTCACTGTCTACCCGCTTGATAAAGATGTACCTCTTCTAAATCGTTTTATTTTATACGCAACATTAACAGAAACCGAAGAAATATCGCGCCTCTCAATTCAACTACAACTTTAATTAACCTAATACCATCTCTTCCAGACCACTCCCGTGATGCCAAGCACCTGAACACAATCCGCTCCGTGCCGGTTCCAACCGATCATCCACGGATGCAGTGATGGCTTTCATGACCAAGAAGAAACGTTACAAGTTCGGCGTGCAATGCTGCCTTGAGGAACTGACTGAGGTCCCTTTCGTGTCGGCTGTGCTGTTCGCAAAAGTCAGGCTGCTGGATGGGGGGAATTTTCAAGATCACTCCAGTCGGTAAGTGGTACAATAATTAGCGAAATTATGGTGGGTTGCGCCAACTTATGATAACAGACCGATCGACGTCGTATGGCGTAGGCAGCTGGCATGCCATATAAATTTAAAAAATATCTTCAATAGTCATTTTAAAGAATACCTCTTACGATAGCTGACGGCTTGGTGCAACCCACCCTTAATGTGCTTTTCTCGTTTGCGCATAACCTTATTCTGCCCTAGCGCAGTGATGCGCCCGTATATACGCCTGCCCGTGGGACCTACTTGCGCGAATGCAGCGGCGGGTGAATGTCCGCAGGCTTTGTGCAGGTGCATGCAGCCCTACTGATGGCGACTGTACTGACCAACGACAGGAAATTAGGGAACTGTCTCTCTGAATATTATGCTCTCTGTTACGATTTACTGTATTTGTAAACCTGGGAGTAGGATAGATCCACATAAGTTACGCATCTCAATTTAAATTGTACTTATGTGTTTCATTCGTTCCGACACCGAACTTGGAATGCGTAACCTAACTTGAATTTGTGTTCTATCTATGCGATTTGATTTCTTTTATGGCTCTGCGAGAGGTTACAAATTATTTAACTTAACAATTACGCAACTGTAACTCATAAAGTGTTATACAATGGTGATATTTTATAATTCCATAATAAATACTGGAAAAACAAATGCTAGTCATCTTCTAATCTACATATATCGATATACTACAGTGCGTGTCTACAGTAGGTATCAGCCAAACATTTCTTGTTTGCTTCTTCTAATGTTTACTGAACCTACGGTTCACGTCAAATGCCTTATTCTTTTATAATAATGCAAAAGTATAATATATCTCCGACGCTCGCTGTTCTGGTTCGTGCAAAGGGTAACAGTACTTTCCGTTCCCGCTCGTTTGCGTAATTCCCTGTGTATCATATAAACTCGGCACTACCGGGAATCGTAATCCGGTAACCGGTGGCGATCGTAAATTCGGATATAAACTGGTAGTAAACCCATTTCGATCGACGGCTCAATTTAACCTATTGTACTTATTTTACAGCCCGATTTAATTGCAGGTTAATGCCCGTATTTAACTGAACTCAGTACAAATAACCAGAAGTAAATACTTAGGATAAACCAAAGGTAGAGTTTCCAAGAATGACCTTTTATCTAGATTGCAATGTTTGTGTATATCTCAATGATAAAATTTGGCATACTTATGTAAGTTCGGTGACAATGCAATATTATGATAACTAACAATCTGACCTGGTGATGGAGACAGAAGGTGGCCAATGTGGCCATAGCGACTCCTAAACTACACAAGATATACCCTTCGTGCTTAGGCTCATTCGAACCGTCTCAACGAGTAGTTGATGATTGTGGAAAAGTACAGTCGACAATAGCAGCTTTTAACAAAAATGTTTTTTTTTTTATACAGAATCTTATTACTCATTGGAATCGTCTCAACGAGAAGTTGATGACAGAAAAAAATGGTTTAGTCCGCAATAAAAGCCTGTGCCAAAAGTGTAATTTTTGACGGAAATGTTAACGTTTAATATTTTTTAGTTTTATTTTCACACACCATACCTATTACAAAATATTTATGATTTTATGAATAACAACAAACGACGCTAAAAAGGGCCCCACTTAGCGTAATGCCACGGCAAACGGCGACTATATGAGACGTCATTTATTTGTACCTATTACTTTTTCTGTCTTATTTGACTTTATAAGATTTGAGTTATATTTACAAGTTTATACACTTCTTATCAGCCTCTAGCGGCTATTTGGAGACTTCGGGTTTCGATCGTTAACTATACCTAACGCTCTTATCGCTAACGACGCAGACGCCCAATTAACGAGTTAATTCCTTCTAGAGATTAGGCATTCTTGCCCGCTTACTTGTAAAACCGTAGTTCCGTCATGGTGAGGTTTCAAACTTCAAATTTTATGTCGGTGCCTTTTGAAAATGACAGCTAAAACGTGTGGACGTTCAAAATCAGTTCAATACCGTTCGACTCAAGAATAACACATTGTCGCTCTAGTTTTTGTGATGATAGAAATGGATTAAAGAACGTTTCTAGTTTGAACTAGGTTCTGACCAGAAAATTAGTATCCAAGTTAATATATTACTTCAGTTTGAATTGTGATGACATATATGGCCCTGTTTTGTTTATGAACTACTTGTTCAATAAATGTCTTGTAAACCCCTAAATTATAAACAAAATGGTTAGACCCGTTTCCGAGATCACCGGATTAAGTATATTCATATACTCGTATATGTATAGATAGGTGATTTATTAATATAAACATTACACGAAACATCGAAATCTACAAATGCAAACGAAACAGCTTTGAAAATCAGCGTAGGTGAACTAAATCAATAATAATACGTATGGTAATATGCGAGTATAGTAATATAGTTTACGAGTACGTATATATGTATTCGTATATTACTTTCAGATGTCTACTCGTATTTACTTACTGTTTGGTTCTGTTCTCAGACCAATTCGGTCTAAGTAGTTTTTTAACATTGAGGCAGAAGTAAACTAGAATTTCGTACTTTGATTATGGTCCACTATGTAATCTTAGCAAAAGACTTCAGCCACGGCTACACTATGGGACACATGTACTATCAGCATCAAGGTTAACTTTAACTGACCATTCATGTACCCTATTGCAATAAAGATAAGGTATACCAATGGTCAGTTAACTGTGATGCTGATAGTAGGACCTACCGCAAGAAATGTCGCGTTAACGTCACTTCACCCGACATCGAATCGCATGCAACTCGTATGACTAGTCCATCTGGCTTTACTCCCTTCTGTGTAAGACTTCGCAAACACCGCTAATACAACTCGCATCCTTGCATCGATTGCTCGCTTGGAATGATCCATCTAGCCAACTTCAAGTAAACGGGTCAGCTGCAGCAGCGTCAGCGTTAAACCTAGATGTTATTCAGCAAATTAGCCAAGCTTAGGTAATCTGTTTCCAGATGTTGCTCGCATAACAGCCGGTTTAAGGCTCCGGAACGGGTAAACGTGGATCAGTGTTGCGATATAGGCCACATTATTTTATTAAGTGGATACTTCATTGCTGGCAGCTTGTAATCAGTTAGTCAAGTTCGAAAATATGTGCAAGGGAAAAGTGGATAAAATATGTGAACATGACTTTATTCTTATGGGCATAAGGCTGTTCAGATATTTATGGACACGACGTTTTCAATTTTATTATATCAATAACGCTATTAAGATGGCTGTAAAATCAAAGTGATGGTAACGGGAATTTTCTACCAAATACTAAATCATAATTACTATTGTGGGTTTATTTTACAATGATGTTAATTATATTTAGTGACGAAAATTAATAGGTACGGAAGGACAAGAAGTACCCGCTTGATATAATTTACAATTGTCTCCCCGGTACAACTAGCTGCTTTTTAAAACTCAGCATTTTCCTTAATACACGCCCAAATAGATTTTATTCAGCATAATCAGCATACAAACCTGGATGTTGCTCGCTTAGCAACCGTTGTCTTTTTAAACCTAGCATTTACCTTATTCAGGCGCTGCTAGATTTTATTCAACATACGAGCCAGGGGGCCAATTCTCGGTCCGAGCGAGATGCATGTCTATCGTGACATTGTATAGAATGGTAGAGTCACTTGTATGGAATCTCGAATAGAGATCATCTCGATCGAACCCGAGAATTGGCCCCCAGGATGTTGCTCGCATAACAGCCATTTAGAGTCTAGGGAATGGGTAACGAGTACCAGTCTTGCGATATAGGTCACCTTGTCTTTAAAACGCAACATTTTCCTTAAGATGTCAGGGCACATTTGTGAAAATTCGACTTCGATTTTCTTTCGAGCAGGCTTTATGTACTCGTAAAACGACTTATCTGTTTTGCTAATCCGGTACGGGTAATATTTCACAAATTGGCCCTCCTAAAAATCAAAATTATGCTTCAATTATGCGACTTCGTGCAAACGAAACGTGTGGCATAGGAAAATCTAATTAGATTTTCCTACAAGAACCACTAAATGATAATAATAATAATTCTCGCTCTATGTTTTATTTTATTATACATCTAGTACAGGTGTTCCCAAACTTTTTTTTCTCATAGACCACTTTCAAAAGTTAACTGGTTCTGGTAGACCCCCTACACCACATTTCTACCATATTCCCAAAACCCCCATTTTTTGTCACGCCAACGTAGACCCCCGTCGAGTCTCCTGTGGACCCCTGGGAGTCCACCTGGCCCACTTTGGGAACCCCTGATCTAGTACTTGAGTCTGTGTTTTAGACGATTTCGTTATTGATCGTTCTAATTCCAAAGGGCTAACATTACGTGGATACGTATTATACCAGTCGATGTCTTGTATCGCTGGGTATACTCGTACGAGTATAATAATTAATAATATTGTATTATCGATATACATATATTAAACAAGTCGTGTTAGTAACCATTGTAACTCAAGAAAGACTTGACTGATTTTAATGATTTTGATTTTTTGGTTTGTCTTCGCTCAGAATCTATACTACATAATATTACAAAGCTGAAGAGTTTGTTTGTTTAAACGCGCTAATCTCAGGAACTACTGGTTCTAATTGAAAAAATCTTTTTGTGTTGGATAGTCCATTTATCGAGGAAGGCTTTAGGCTATCTATATAACATCACGCTGCGACCAATAGGAGCGAAAACGCGGACGAAGTTGTGGGCAACAGCTGGTATCAGAATAACCAGTAAATATACAACAAAAATAGTTTCTCATACATTTTGCACAGAACGGGTCGGAGGCGAAACGAAGTTTGCCGGGACAGCTAGTACATATATACTCGTAAATCACAAATCCAGCAAACAAAGAAAAAAAATCATTCCAATTGCAATCATACGTCGAACTCGTATGCGGTCTATTTATCCAACGAAACTCATATTCTAACCAGCCAGTATAACTCTGACCTTCAATACCGCAGGCTAGTTCCGAATGTCGGGGTCAAATTACGCTAGATTAGCCGGTCGAGTGCAAACGTTTTGTGGTTAGGCTCTATTTTTCTTCGCCGTTGAGCAAATGAAACTTCCAGTAGGAAATGGAATAGGCCAACTCCAGTGAGCGCCAAAACATTGACGAAATTAGGTCCTAAAATATGTACAAAAAAAATTTAAATGTAACATATTTTATGACGCGACGCGTCATTTTCCCTTCCTCCCGGGAGCCACATAGCTGTAGGTCAAGACGACGTGATCGGAAGCGACCATATAGTAAAGTATGCAGTGGCTGGCCGACCGATCTTATGATCTTAAGGAGTTACTTGGAGGCTTTTATATAGTATAGTTTCGATTCCAGTCGAACTGTTGGACTTCTATGGTTTTTGATTACTGCTGTGCACACGCATTTTTACGTCCGTGAATTTTCTATTTACTAGAATCCTGGATTCTAGACCTCGCGTATGTATAGCGATGTTATCTAAGGTTACGGCAGCCTCAATTCGGCTGTCGCCTGAACTAAATTACCTGCACAATGCGCACGCGCATACATACCGTTCTAACCACGCGCATCCTGCGAGCGCCGCGCTAATGCACAACACAACGTGTAACAACATTGCCCTGGGCGGACCAGTGTAAACCTGACCTGCGACGTTTAGTTGTAAAGAATCTCAGCCAGGCTGCCTGCATGAAGACCGCGGATATCTGCTTGCTGCGTTCGCGCAAGTAAGTCGTTCCACGGGTATATATTACGGGCGCATCACTGAGCGACACGGCCGGCCGAATAACGTCACTTCCGTTTTTGACAGCGTTGCAGCGTTAGAAAGATATAGATATCATAGTAATTTGTATTTAATCTGTGTCTCAGCGACAAGATAAATATATTATAAGTGAGTGATGAGATCATTCAAGACAAAACGAGCGAATTGTCGAACACAATTGAACTCCATGGCTGCTACGATTAGTGTCAAATTATACTAGTTATGAGCTCGCTAACAAGTAGAAACCGGTTCATGAATAGGGCAGGGGTCGTCAATTGTGCCGTACGCGGTTCGCGGACAACTGCCGTTTGAGGTCGCTTCCAAGCAATAGTTTACGCGTCATTTGCAGCCCAGCCAGGTGCTGTACTTTAAGAGTGAGAGAGATCAAGGTTAAACAATATTATGTGCTACAGTTATCGTATTAGCGGTCACTGCCGCGAGTATCATCATCATCCCGCCGTCGAGATTTGTTAACGTTAGGTGTTAGGTTTTGAAGATTAGGTGACTATAAAGACCCCGGGGTCGTAGACGGTCGTAGTTGGGGGATACGATCATCCATGCAAAAATGGAGGGATCAACGGAGGCGTGACGCTAGGGAGGCATTGGTGCGTTCCGTAGGAGATCCCAGAGCCGTTAGAAATGAGTGAAGGCCATCGGGCGGTTTTTAGTAGGTGCGCGTCCCACATACCCTTCACCCGTATTTATTACAGATTTTCTCCCTGTCCAAAAAAAATTGAAGATATTGCATAATGGCTTACTATAGCTGTGTTGGTAAAACAGCTATGAGGGCTAGCTAGACTGTTAGCTGGGACCTGTACAGTCCTATATTTAAGGCTTATTTACATGATACAAGAACTTGCATGCGTTTTTCCTTACATTGCGGGGCTGCTACCGAATTAAGACGTCTAATACTATCAAACCCTGCATCATCATCATAATCTCAGGCAATCTTTTGCACATATAAATTGGCCTTTATATATTCGCTCCCAGCGTCATCCCGCATGTATGTAAGAGCCCTATCTGTTTCCAACTCGCAACTTATTCCAGAGTATCGGCGTAGAAAAATAAAACTTTTTTTAATACCACGTCGTTTGCAAACAAGCGTACGGCCCAACTGATAGTAAGTGATCAGCGCACCCAATGGACGTCTGCAAATTACCCAGCTATAAGAATATTGCTGGCTATGGAAAATTTAATTTCACGTGCCTCTGCCATTACTCTGCCTACCATTTTTAGGAGTACAGGCTACAATACATAAACTGTTAAAATTTCAGATACTTCAGAGCGAAAAAGTTGCTCCAAAATAGCTAAAGATTACTCTATTATCAAGGCGATAAATACATGTTCATGCACCCTGAAAACACCCTGATATTTGATGGCGACTGTATAAGACCCTATGGTATGGATTATAACGCTAGACTTCCGCAATTCAGTCCAGTCAGGGCCCCGTGAACCATGGCGTTTGGCCGCGCGCCATGCTAGCGACCTTCTGTACCGCACTGCGGCCAACCGTACCTTGCTGATAGTGAGTGACCTCTACTCTGCTGTATTCTGAAAGTTTAAGGCTATTGTAACTGTCACAATTCTGTCTCGCTCGTTGATGTTAGCTCTACCTAGTCTAGCCATAAGTTCTATTACAAATGAAATGAAACATATTTTTAAAAGGATGTAATTAATTTACCATAAGTAAATGTTTATTTATAGGTAAGTTGTGGTATTTTCATTTCCTTAGAAAGGATCTTCTGTTTTCTTATGGGATTTCGGCGAATTCTGGCCCTTACAGCATTAACGGCTTGTTTTGTTCTAACAGTACGTGGTCGGCCAGATCTTTTACTGTCATCGACAGAGGACGTTTTGGTGTATCTTTGAATGGTACGATACACAAACATTCGACTGATCTCTAACTTTTTTAGTGTCTCAAAAATGTGGGACGGCTCCATTCCTACCTTATGCAGAGCAATCACAGCAATTCTATTTTCTTTGACACCCCACTCCATTATTAATTTACTTATTTTAATATTATATTGTATATAAATGGTGGCAAAAACATCCAAGTACTTACGTCAAAACACAACATTCGAAATTCGAATTATTATTTTTCTTAAAATCATTGTTAACTGCCAGTAACAGAACTTATGGCTAGACTAGGTATATGCTATGCTCGTCGGCGGTGCAAGGAATCTGATGAGTGGGTTCCTTTTCGCAACTTAGCCTTTGTTGTGTATGTTTTTGTTTACTTTTGTTACAGTGCTTGTTGTGAATAAATATTTGAATCTTTGAATCTAGAAAATTAGTCAAAAAGAAGGTTAATTATAAGCGTCGCTTAGTTTCAGAGCATAAAGGCTCGGCTCGACACAGTGTACTCGACGCACGCAACCTTGAGGCCCTCGAAAATAACCTTTTAACCACCCCGCGCGGAGCATTCGCTTTAAACCCGGTCTGTCCTGTTCAAAATCTTTTCACATTTAAATAGCTTGTATGTTACGTGTCATGGGTGTCCGCTGGATGCGGGTGGCGCAGGACCGGTCATTCTGGAAGTCTTTGGGGGAGGCCTATGTCGAGCAGTGGACGTCTTTCGGCTGACATGATGATGATGATGATGTAACGTGTGCCCCTTTTCTTTTCAGTTGGGCCACACGGGTCCTTTAGACCTTGTGCCCCACAAGGAACGCCTACTGATTAATTTCCTCGTCCATTGGCTCAGTGCCATTTTATTGGCAGTGACGCGCGCTTAGGTTGACACAGGTGAAGACCGAGTGAGCGTGACGTAACCGCTACACTCTCCCACTGTACTAAGTCTAAAAATAAGTATGCGATTTGTGTTTTTCACAAGACAACGACAGAAACTTATGCGTATTTATAGACATTTAAACTGTAATAATACTTATCGTCTCGGCAGAGCGCATCAGATGATGAGATGAGAACCAGTGTGACATCGATATCGTTCCGTCATGTCAGAAAAAAATGCATACAACTTTACGAGCAGGCATCAAGAGAATAGGCAGCTGTCGTATCTTAAATAAAAGGTTTACACATAAAAATAATAATATTATAAAGCATTTCTCTGGGGTATAATAGGTGTATATGTGTATATATATATATATATATATATATATATATATATATATATTAACATATATAAGTAATTTTAAGTGGTGGATAAGTAGGTATTACTGAGTAATTTTAAGTTGTGGAGGTACAATTTGGGTTTCTGCCAACAAACTGCTATGCAGTTTGGCAGATAATTATTATGTATATTTCTAACTTTTTGTGATGGAATAAATAAATAAAATAATAATTGATCGAGTCAGAAATACCACGCTGCGCTCCTTAACACAGATAGCAGATATGAGGAAGAAGACCGCCTTGCTCAAATGAAACTGGGCCGGCCATGTTCGGTTTGCCGAATGCATCCAGAGAGGACGTATAGGCTTCTATTAACACTTTACTTCAATTTACTTTTTTTACTTTTATTTTATTTAGACATTTTTCCCCTTAATTTGAAATTTGTAAAAGCAAAGCCGTCGGCTTTGAACGGAAATTAAATTAAAAAGTGCTATCTCCACCACAACGCGGAGCATCAAATAGAATATTTATAAGCATACCGTGAATCCAGCAATGATATTTTGGCTTCACGTCTCGCTTATTAATAGATGTGTATTTACGTTCCGTGTTTATGTTTGTCGGGCGGGCGTCACTGTCACGGACTTTCCGTTGTTGATGTTCATCGTTATGTCGATTTGGTGACGTGGGGTGACAGGGTGAAAGGTGAAAAGTAAACTCCAGTTGTTGATGTTATGATGTGCATTGTGGTGACGTAGGGTGGTAGGCGGAAGGTGGACTCCAGTTGTTGATGTTATTATGTTCATTGTTATGTCTGTTTGGTGACGTGAGGCGACGGGTGAAAGGCGACATGTGAACTCCAGAACCTGTTTAACTCGTCGTTAGAATACCTAGTACATTAGGAATTATGTAATAGGATCAACGCATACTCAATACAATAAACAATAGCCAACGCGCGTGTGATTCTCCTAAAGTGTGTAAGTAAGTAATTTATTTTTCCAAGTAAGCCTATACAATACAGCACTTTCAAAAAGTCACTACACACATAAAACAACAAAAACAAAAATGTGTAAACCCGCTTGTGATTCTCCTGCTGGATTCTCAAGCGACCATAAGCTACGATATCTGCTTACCAAGATAAAGTCTAGAATTACTAAGCTTGATACATATATTCCTGAGAAACGGATGCCAAAGGGATTCTACTGACTCGGCTCGCCGGCCAAAACTACTTACATGCTGTTGTTTTCATAATTGCAATCCGATATGCTTTTGTGACAGCGCTCGGTCATCATAGTCGTCATCCTCCTGCCATTTCTCAGTTGTATCCTTGTATCCTAACGGTGCACGAGATCCACTTTGGCATCTAATCCCAACACTAAATACACACACACACACACACACACACACACACACACAACACTACGTACTAGGCATTATAGTGGTCGGCGGTTAAGAAATCAATCCTGACATCTGTCATTTCCATACAGTTTATAACCTAAAAGTCACTTTGAGGTTATAAAATGTATCGAAAGGACAGGTGTCAGTATTGACTTCTTAACCGCCGTCTACTATAGTTTTACAAAAGCGACTGCCATGATCTGCCAATCCTGAGGTAATACTAGACCTTGCTGGGATTACGAGATTAGTTTCCTCACGATGCTATTTCGGTATGAATGGTATGATATACGTAATGAAAAAAAAAACCACTTAGCTCATGCGTCGAACATACCTTTGCAATCTGAAAGATTCTTTATTTTACCGCCCTTGGTGTGTAATGCGCCGTTGAACCTGGTCCTGTGAACAAAACTCGTGACACCCAATCCGCTGTCACATGTTGCAACATTGGCGAACGTTTTCATTTGGACTAGTTGAGCGAGCGGACACGGCTTGTGATTGTTACGTGGCCAGTTTAGGAGTAATCGGTTGGAAAACGGTTTTAATTGAACCTCATGTTTTACTACATTTTAATCGGTTTGAAGGGGCAGTTCATTAATTACGTGAGGTGTTTCTGGGGGAGGATCGGGCCTAATTTCACTTAATCTTACGTAGGAAAACCAATTCCTAAGCTACCTAGTTTAATAAAAACAGCGAAATGCACGAATAAAATAAAAACGCAAGCTTAAGATGTAAAAATCGAGTACAAAACTAGACCAATCGCATCTTGCAAAGGGGCTTTTGGTTGGGCATTGTTGTTACAGGGACTTGCAATCGGCTTAAAAGATGGCAAATACTTGATCTGGAACATCGAAACTAACTCATGGGATGGCATTCATTGGAACGACAACCATTCTAACCTATATTAAGAACATATCACATTATGACTATGGAGTCCATTGCTGATATAAATAATGGCTAAATGTAAAAAGAAGTCGCGTAGGGGAGAGGAGGGGATTTCGGCAAATGCCACCGGGTTCGATTCCCGGCCGCGTATGTTCTGGTGTTTTTTAATTCTATGAACGCAGTTTATTTTTCGAAAAATTCGGCCTCGTGGCACATAATAACGAATTTCCGTATCTATTAGTTTCAGTTTTCCCTCTGCCCCATTCAGATTATACACCCTGTATATTAAGTTGACGTTCGTAAAGAATCAGCTCTCGTGATTAAAGTTTCACTTTCCGTGCTAACGGCAATTATCATATGCGCTCGTGCATCGAACGAGCAGGTGATTTACAAATAAATCAATGCAGCTAGTTTATTAGTGACATGAGCATGCTGCGGCTGGCATCAGGCGTGGATATCAGTGGGGTGGCACAATCAGGCGTGGAGAGGGTATTTTTATTGTTTATCCAGTCCACTTGCGTACTCTTTACCAGGCGTCATCCTTATTACTAAGCGAACAGAGTTCAGCCCAGAACTCCTGTATTCGCGTATGACTCCCAATTTTAGGATCTTATTGAAAGGACCACGGCACTCCTTCCCATTGACTCATTGGTCTTTCATGAATGGCCTTGACTAAAAAGCTGACCGCACAGGGAATCCTAGTTCGGAGGTCAGGGGCACTCGATGATTTGCACAATCTTAGCATATAAGGCTGAGTAAAATTATACAGGCATTTATCGACAGTAAAAATGACGATGCATATTTTGGCCACCCAGGCAGGTACCCACAGTCTCGGTCAAACAGATCAGACAAGCGGATTGAGAGTTTGTTCTGTCTATCTTCTAAAGCAAAGGACTGCTCAGTTGCTAGCTGACGTTGCCCAACCAGCACAATCGATCGGACCGGGACCGCTAGGGCATTTGATCTCCAGCCGCCCGGGTGTGACCTAAATTGTAATATTCTGCATTGTTTGTTTGTCCGATCTGGGAGCTCTGGTTCTGGTGCGCGGTATTGTTTCTCTTTAGTACTATTTGCGGCGTACGCGCTTCATTGTCTGACACACGGACGATCTGAACCGTTAGCTAAAGATTATTTATTTATTTATTTATTTCAACCATGTTCATTATAAGTATATACAATAGAAATATAAATGATGATTAGATTAATGTGATCGATGTTATGTTAAGTAACTGACAACTTACAAAACTTCTAAACCTGTTTTGATAAAGCATATCTAAGAACCGTCACAGACAGATAAAACACACACAATTACATATGTTAAACTTATAACACCCCTCTTAAGCGTTCCGTGTCGGGGGTTAAAAAGCGGGGAGTGATACCAGCCGCACGGTTTATTTAAGTGAGTTTTATAAATGATGGACGATGATATCAGCAGTTATCAGGTCGATACGTATATATACCTTGTTATTACTTTTCGATCTTTCCAAAATGCCTCTTTTTGTAACACTATCCACATATCAAGTGACACATCCAGTGGTCACGTGTAGGATAATTTCCTACAAGTGACACCCGGGTGGTGCTAAAAGTGCAACAAACTGGCAACCATACTGTCGTCGTACGTCTTTTTCATTTCATTAGTAATTCCATTATAAATGATATTACGAGTACTATTTAGACTAAATATTGCCGCCTGTTGCAAGAATTTAACTATCACCTCTCGACCTGTGTGTATAGAGTGTGGGTAGACCACAAATAAAACTCGCAGTACGTCAGTTAATCCTAGAAAATGGCGCTTGCAACAGTGGCGAAATATCGAAAACTCAAAAAACGTAATTATACAAACATGAAAAAACCCCGTTCTTAACAGTAATTCTAATATTTATGACCATGTTAGCTTGAAATCTTATAGTAACACCTGTCGCGTCGTGAAAGCATATATATATATATATTGCTTTGGCGTGCCCACCGGCTCCGTCTACGGGCCAGTCCGCTACATCGTGCATGTTAACAGTGTATGTAATGTGGTAAACGACTGTATATGTATATGTATGCCGACGACACCTGTATGATGTACGCGGATAGGGATCTGGAAGTGGTGCAGGAGAAGGTTCAAAGTGATTTCGATAACGTAATTAAATGGGCACATGACAATGGGATTATCATAAATCTGAATAAGACCAAATGTATGCATATACCTTCCCCATACTGTAAAAATACGCAAGTCAATTTAAGCATACATATACAATATTGACAGCTAAAACTATGAAAAACTGTTTTTGATTTGCAGCCCGGTGCAGGAAAGGTGCTCGCTGCTAATGGCGTTGGAACAATATAGACGATATGAATATAAAAAACCGCTAAGCCACCCGCACCGCACGAGAAGCGTTACCTAAGATATACGAGTATATCTGAGAAAATTAATTGTACCTAATGTATGTAACTACTACGGAAAACGTACCAGAAGGTACTTAATACCTAAGATTTTAAACAGTGTACCTGATCTAATGAGATCCTGCCATGATGTGACAAAAATGGTATATAAAAAAAGATTAAAGAAGTCGCTGCTGGACAGAATCAAACAGAACCCTTAAAATATGTGGTGAGGATTTTCCCCTAAAATATGTGTTGTGGTTGAAGAGTATAAAGAACATAAAGTGTAATTTAAATAGGCAGCTGTCGTATCTTAAATAAAAGGTTTACACATAAAAATAATAATATTATAAAGCATTTCTCTGGGGTATATGTATAATAGGTGTATATGTATACATATATATACATATTAACATATATATATTAGTAATTTTAAGTGGTGGAGGGACAATTTGGGTTTCTGCCAACAAACTGCTATGCAGTTTGGCAGATAATTAGTATGTATATTCGTAACTTGTTTTGTGATGGAATAAATAAATAATATATATATAAATGCAATGAATCGGTATTTGTTTGCATTGGCATATACCCTCCGTGAATTTGGGGGAGGCTCATGTCCAGCAGTGGACGTCTTTTGGCTGATATGGTGGTGGCTTGGTATCTGCCGGGTAGCCTATAATTGAAGTTTGACGTTTCTACCGTCTGTGTGTCTTCCCCATATCAACCACTGAACGGGAATCGGGTTTGTGTAAACACATTGTACCTAGAAGCGCTGCTCCTAACATGTTACTTGCCGTAACAGGGTAATTTAGTCCACTCTTGAGTTCCAGCGGCAAGGCGAGACGAAGCGGAGTGAGAATTTTACATTATAGACGGTAATATAATCCTAGGTTATATCACCCATTGTTTTCAATATGTATTTAATTTTTTATTCGCCCGTATATTTGCCCATATTTACCGATAACCCTCAATCCTTAAGTGCATTCATCAAAAAATACATCATAATAACAATACAAAAACCATTAAGCAAGTAAGTTTATTTACGAAAATAGCAGATACAATTTAGCTCAACTGTTTTTTCCTGCCAATGTTGAGATCGTATCAATAAAAGAAGAATCGTATCAAGAAATCTTTTATCGGATATTTCACCCATATGTTGAAATTATTAAGCGTTCTAAATTAATATTTAATTTTATTTTCATTTGGCGACACATAACCGAATTGTGTTATCATTTTAAGCACACACAACACAGTTACCGCAAACACACTCGTGAAATACAAAAAATCATTTTGTTACAAAACAGAGCACTCTCAACAGAGTGCTGTTAAAAGCATTTAATTAAACAACGGCTACCCTTTGTCATTTATTTCTTGCCAGTGAATTAAAATTTAGTACATATTTGTTTGACAATCAATTCGATACATACTTATATGTAGGTATTTACATTCCTGTGGAATCGTATAGCTCAGATGCACTGTGTTGTATTGAAAACGTACTCGTATACGCTCGGCTGCTTTGTGATAGCGAGCCGCCAGACAGTTGTTTCTTTGCCTGTATTTCTTTGCAAAGTCCACTTGAAGGGTAAACAAAGGCTTTGTTTGTGAAGTCTATCTACGGACTAACGTCACTCTCTCGCGGGCGCACGTCAAATGATTGCTGCTAGTTGGTTCGCTGACGCCTCAAATGCAAAACGGTGCGACTCTTTACTTGTGCCATGAAAAGTTCGGATTAGCCTACTCGTAGTCATTTCATTTTATATTACGGAAAAATATGTCAATTTAGAAATGTATACTAATATTATAAAGCTGAAGAGTTTGTTTGTTTGAACGCGCTAAACTCAGGAACTACTGGTTCGAATTGAAAAATTCTTTTGTGTTGGATAGTCTATTTATCGAGGAAGGCTTTAGGCTATATAACATCACGCTGCGACCAAAAGGAGCGAAGACGCGGACGAAGTCGCGGGCAACAGCTAGTAATTTATTATGTGACAAATTAGTAATTAAGGATATTAAACCACATACAATTTGGAAAATCGCAATTTAACTTGGCTTTTGCACATCCCGGGGCGCTAATATAGTAGACTATCGCTTTCGCTATATACATACTAGAGACGATCGCGCTGGGAACGAGCGAGTGTGCGCCCCGATGCCATGTTATGTTATGAAGTTCCTA
Source organism: Notocelia uddmanniana (assembly GCA_905163555.1). NCBI lineage: Eukaryota > Metazoa > Arthropoda > Insecta > Lepidoptera > Tortricidae > Notocelia > Notocelia uddmanniana. Next base: position 5,201,042 of record LR991052.1, read on the forward strand.
GCTGTCATAAAACGTATTGTGGTACTTCATTCGTATAGACATACGTATGTGGCGCGGTGCATGCGGTTGCCGCGCCAGCATTCAAACACAGTGATATGTGAGCCCATTCATGCACAAATTAAATGTTATTTTTAAAAAGTTTTTACTCGGCGCGTTCAACACCGCCGGTCCCGCAGACCTTGCCAATTATGAGGAGTTAGGTAATTGTGGTGCATTGCGGGTTTATGCTTGAGTTTTACGAAATGGCGTAGTGAAGTGAAATATTAATAATGCGTATGTCTTCCCTCAGCGAATGGCCAAGTAAATGGCTGATAATGGGACTTGGGGATGACTAAAAATCAGCGTCACGGTTTAGAGCTTATATGTGCTTTCAATATCGAAAATATCTAGATACACTTACTAACTTAGGCGTAATATCGTCCATATAGTTTTAATGCTTTGGGAACGTGTATATTGTTATGGCCGTTGGGGCGGGAAGGTTCTCGAGTGGCGACCACGTACCGGAAGGCGTAGCGTGGGCAGGCCCCCCACACGGTGGACTGATGACCTGGTAAGGGTCGCGGGTGTCCGCTGGATGCGGGTGGCGCAGGACCGGTCATTGTGGAAGTCTTTGGGGGAGGCCTATGTCCAGCAGTGGACGTCATTCGTTTCGGTGTGCAAAAGAATAAAAGCAGCTGCAGTAAATTAAATTAAGTGGTTACTTCTTCCATTGCATTACTATTTATTTATGTCACTAAATAATAGAATAACCATCAATGTAAAATAAACACAAACATATATAGGTACGTAGTATTATGCTTTAGTGTAACTGAACTAAAATTGAAAACGTTTCAATATAGGGCAGCAAACACATACAAGTGGTCAATTCTACTAAATAAAATGGTCGTTCAACCAAAAACGTACTCCATTAAACCTAAAGAAAGATCTTTTCAATACCTCATCGCGTTGACTTCACTCAAATACGAGTTCAGAGGGCTTACTCACCCAGAATTATCTCCTGTGTAGGTAATCCCTATTGTGCCGACACGGTAAGCTTATTGCATTTAATTGGTCAGAGCTGCCTATTCACAAATACCGATTTGCTCTTGTCCCATGAGCTCGCACCCAATGTTTAGTTCCTCCCTTCTCTTGTGACCTCCTTTCTGACCTAGATAGAGATTTACATACCTCGTCGGTGTCAAACAAGCGTACGGCCCGCCTGATGGTAAGCGGATATCACATGCGCGTTGCCGACCCTTTAAAAATGTATACACTCCTTTCTTGAAGAATCCCATACTGTAGTTTCTCGGGAAAACCTCGGCAGGCCATTCCACAACCGGAGGGAGGAAGTTCCTCTGAAACCGTACCGTACGCGACCAATTAGGTTCTAAGGTGTGAGGATGGAATGCCCTAAAATGCCTAATGAAGAGCTTGTGGCTTTGTTCTACCTTTAAACACTAATTGATGTACAGCCCGAAAATGCGAAATGTTTCAGTTGCGTTCAAGAGTGCACTTCATGGTTCACTCGTCGCCAGTATTGCTTGAGTCCTTGACCCGTCACAACATCGTTCCATTCAGGGGTCCAACTGATGCTGGTGATGATGGTTGTATACCAGGACAGGAGAAGGCACGCGATGCTTCAACGAGCATTGGAGCTGGAATGCTTTGAGCGGGTCAAGATTTTGCCGAGCTGTGGCAGTTTATAGGGCGAATGTGATGTTAGTTACATAACTTTGTGAATTCCTGAGGCCTACTCCGAACTTAGAAAATCGAACTTCGTATCGTGCCGTCCCTTTCCGTCATATAGTGTATAACACGAGAGTGAAAGGGACGGAACGACACGATGTTTGATTTTCGAAGTTCGGAGTAGTAGGCCCTCTGTGTCGATGTAAATTCAACTACTCAATGGACATATTGTTATGGTACGGGGTTTAAACCCACCCAAGGAAGGGGGTGAACTATTCAAGACGAGTTTGAGAAATTTAAAAGTACATACTTATAATAATGAAACATTATTTAAAAATACCTTCATATTACATCAAACTTAAAGTAACCTGTGCACTTTGTGCGCGTAGATATGTATGAATGCTCTGCAATCTCGGCATACAATATACGACGGTAAAACTGAAAGTTTCGGGAATAGAAGAAAATATGCAGTATAAGTGAGTTTATTTATTTTTATTGTTTTTCAAAATATTCTCCTTTGTATTTCATGCACTTATGCATGCGTTCAAACCAGTCCATAAAGCACTTTTTGAACTCTGAAGTAGGGGTCGACAAAATGGCTATTTTATAGGCCTCCACTGCTTCTTCTGGCGTCTGAAACCGCTGACCACGCAGTTTGTCCTTGATTCTGGGGAATGTAAAAAAGTCGTTGGGACTTAAGTCAGGGCTATATGGAGGGTGGTCCAATATTTCGACTTTTTCACCGTCCAGGTACTCAGTTGTTGTCCGAGCGGTGTGTGGGCTGGCGTTGTCGTGGTGAAGGATGATGCGACGACTAGGGTTTGTTTTTCGGAGTTCAGCAAAGACGTTCGGCAAACAAATAGTGGTGTACCAATCAGCATTGACTGTTCTACGATCCTCAAGAGCCACAGTAGCTACGTGACCAGATTTAGAGATAAACGTAGCCACCATCTTCTTAGCCGTACTGCGAGAACGAACAACTTTTGTGGGTTTGAGCTCGTCTTCGAAGACCCATACTCGGGATTGGTTTTTAGTTTCAGGCTCATAAGCGTATATCCACGACTCGTCACCTGATACTATGCTAAAAACAGCATTTGAGCGTCCCTTGTTAAATCTTTTCAAAGTTTTGCGGCACCAATTGACACGGACTATTTTCTGCTCGTCAGACAATAGGTGAGGTATCCAACGGGAAAATAACTTTTTCACGCCTAATTCTTCTTTTAAAATAATTTGTATTTGACTCATTCCAATACCCAGGTGCTCTTGAATTTCCCGATATGTCACATGTCGGTCTTCATTTATCAGACGACGCACAACATCGACGTTTTCTTGCGTGACTGCCGATTTTGGTCGACCTTCACGCACTTCGTCGGTGAGGGATACACGGCCACGTTGAAATTCTGAATACCACCTGTATATTGTAGTCTTTGAAGGAGCTTCAATATTAAAAGCAGCAACCATCCGCTCTTCACATTGTTTTTGTGTTAGTCCACTTTTAAAGTCATAATAAATCATAGCTCTGAAATTTTCACGGCACAATTCCATTTTAAGCAGTGACTCGACGACTTCAATAAACAATTGAAACCGAACCATACTTTTTTATTTCTAAGTAGCCAGTGTGTTGAGATAAGGAAACTTCAGAGATTATAAAAAGGTATAAAACATGTTAAAAATAAATTAATAAGTATTCGATTCCCGCCACTTTCAGTGCAAGCCTCGTACACATCAACATCATGTTGTACATTGGGAAATCATTACTTTCTCACCTGTTTACATTACGCATCTGAAAATCCTTTGATCCGTGATTCTGTTGAAAACCCTTTTCACTAAAACACGAACATTTTATTAACCCTTCAAATTTCGAATTTCAGCGAAAATATATGTAATCTCCTGAGTCCTCTACCAGCATTTATATTTACTCGTAGACAATAAGCACAAAAATTATGAAATTTGGTAGGAAGGTGTATTCTATAAACCGCTTTATAGAAAAGTGATGTGAAATTACGGAATAATATGTAAACGGGAGATGAAAAATAATTATTCAATGCACATGGGCGTGTGGGGTATCTAAAGATAGGGCTTTAAAATGATATAAAGGTTTCTAAAAAACTTTTCCATTTAAGTCTACCGTTGGTGAGATATTAGCCGTCAAAGTCGTAAAAATAGGGTACGCATATTAATAAATATAATATTTATCACAAAAATCTAGACACTAGTCGTTGCTATTAGACGAGGTTTTTATTTCAATTATTTATGATAGCAATTATTGCATCAGAGATAACAATAGTATATTCTAGTCACACAAATCGCTAAGGGAAGCCCCTCACGCTTGGATGGCTACTACTACAGACATGCAAATTGCCATGCATATGCACCATTGTCTGATGATGTTAGGATTTTACAGTTCTATTACGTCCCCAACGCGTCGTTGGGACATGCTCACTTTCATGTCTCTATTTTTCCAAATCAGAATGACAGAAACATAAAACAAAAGCTATTTTCTAAGGACGTATAAGTAAAGGACCAGGTATTCAAATAGGCATTTGTTTTGTGTGTGTTACGCATTTTAAATCTGTAATGTCTATTCCAACATCACAACTACATACAAAAGGTCCTTTACTTAAGCTTTTTCATATCTTGCACATAGGTAAACATTATTTACATATTATAATTGCGAAAGTTTATGGATATTTAAATGTTTGTTGCCCAATCACGCAAAAACGGCTTTACGGATTATGAATATTATGATGAAACTTCGTATAATAACAGTCTGTAGCCTGAATTAATATATGGGATAGGGAGTACATAGAATATAACGCGGATGAAGTCGCGGGCAAAAGCTAGTACTTAATAAAAACCTGTGTAAAACTATATACGTCTGTCCTACAAGAGAATTTCTGCGGCATCTAAATTAAAATAGACTTGAATGTGTATGGATGAGGGCATCGATCTGTAGGTGACCCAGGTCACCTGTAATCCTGTAATGTAATATTACTCGGGCAGATTTGACAGGCGCATTAACGAGCGCCAGCTAATTTATTGCCAATTAACGGTTCTGCGCGACGTTCAGTCGTGACGGCTGTCCTATATCCTATATATTATGACGATAGTGAACAAGAATAAGGACTAAATCTGATCCAAATTGCACCTGTACGGCCTAATCTGGGAATAAACTAAGAACTAAAAGAAACTGGGAAGAAACTTAAAAAGAAGTTATACGAAATGTCATTTGATATTAAACAATACCTTTTGATATTTAACCATACCTTTTGATATTTAACCATACCTTTTGATATTTAACAATACCTTTTGATATTTAACAATACCTTTTCCGTAAAGGAAAACATCTTGAGGAAAGCGATCTAATCCTAATAAGGTTCTATTTTCCTAGCGTCGACTTCAAAGCTATGTTGACACTTCTGTCCCTTGTTATATTTCTCACTTAAATACTTACATGTACTACATCTTTGACGTCGATTGTTTTTCGCCCTAAGCGCAGTAAGACTTGTTAAAGAGAATAAATGAGGTCGATTTCGTTACAAAATTGCTGAATCTGGTCCTGACACGTAGCAGTGTAGCGTTAATAGACTTTTTAATGACACTACGTAGAAAGCTCCGTAAATGTTTTAATTGCCGTTTTACGAGTTTTATTTCGTGATACCATTTCGGGTCCGTGAAACGCTTGGGGCTATTTGGAGGTGCTGAATTAGAATGATCCAGTAGGAAAAATAGGCTTTAAGACTATGTGTCCGGAGAAAAGGCAAGACGATAATCATACAAATACTTAATTTACGCGCTTCAAGTCACTGGCAAAAGCTAGTAAATTATATAACTTGTATAATAAATTCCGCCCGAACCATGTCAAAGGCCTTATTTAATTAATCCTAATTTAATATCTTGTTAGAGAAGAATTATGTAGATCAAATTCCAGTGTTCCTTTAAAGCACCCAGCTCGTGTAAACCGCTTTAGCTACTAAATTTGTACGACTTCCATCGGATCATTTCTCTTTGATCTCACAAAAACTTTGATGAAACATTTCAGATGTAATTTGTGGGAGATTAATGTTAAGATCGACTTTGAAAGTCGAATGTTATAGTTCTTATTGAGATGTCTGGATGGTTTATAATAACTACAGCATTTTTGTGAAATAAGTAAAAGTAAAATTAAAGTTAGAGAGATTCACTAGGAGACAAATATCATCACGAGTCTTGAGTGACTCGGGTCAATGAGAAGTTAAAAAATCTTCGGAACAAAATGTGCGACAGACGGACACGCGAGTGAAAGCATAGGGCTCCGTTTGGACCCTTCGGGTACGGAACCCTAAAAAGTAGGCTATTATTTATACGACGACGACGATACGTATACGATACAACGGCTACGATACGATAGTATTTATACTGTTCGACTCTTGACTGATTCCCTACCTAGTTGCGAACGTCGAAGGCATTAAGCAATATAATAGTGGCGATGGCGATGTATCCGAATAACTCGATTCCCAACGACTTAGATATGCAAACTGACTTTTGGCTTGCCCATGGACAATTGGACATGTTAGACACCACGCCACTCTAAAACGTACACCAAATTGATACAGCACAACGTTCATTAAGCACAGGGATTAATTGCTTTCCATTGATTATCGTGACCTATTTCCTGCCGACCCAGCTGACTTCATCTAGTGGGGCCTTGGGAATTATAATATGTACAGTTGACCTCTTTTCTCGCCTAATTGCACAACTGTAAACATCTTGGTCGAGTCCTGTATATACCTAATAGGGGAAATTACAACGTTAATTGTGGTAGCTCGAGCGTAGTAGGGACCTTTGAAGATTACATAGATGGTAGTAGTAGATAGTGACCGATGTAGCCTTCGGAATCGCTAAACTTAAGTGGCAATGGGCGGGGCACATAACACGTAGAACCGATGGCCGTAATGGCGGAAAAGTTCTCGAGTGGCGACCACGTACCGAAAGATGCAGCGTGGGCAGGCCCCCCACAAAGTGGACTGATGCGTGTGGCTCAGGATCGGTCATTGTGGAACTCTTTGTGGGAGGCCTATGTCTGGACAGTGGTCGTCCTTCGGCTGATATGATGATAATGATAGATGGTAAGGAAAAAGGATAAGATTATCTCAGGAGAACCGGAACGAATGGTGTACTCGAAGAGAGTCATATTCTCAGCACTGGGCTGATAAAGGCACAAAATGATGATACAAATTAGGGAAAATGGTTCTAAAATGTATACCGTTAGACCGTTGGGAAGAGCGTCTACAATTTTTCAGGTACAAAACAGTTACTCAAGTGCTTCAGTTCAGATAGTGATAGTGTATACGCTCCACTTGTCTCTGATAATTGAGGAGGGACTTTCCTTATTAGTATCATATAGTACGAACTTCTTTAATGAGCTATGAATTATTGCTTTTATGTACAAAATATTTGTCTGTGATATTATCCTCAGAATTGCCCGTTTGAGTGGGTTAAATAGTAGATAGGATATCCTGTTATAATTAAAATTACCATCATCGAGCATTTAAGTTCATAAAGCTCATCCTAATCTGTTAAGCCGTTTTGCGTGATTGTAATAAACATTAACACTTTCACGTCTAAATAATACAATAGTATTGTCATCATTGCCCAAGTTTGCTACAATTAGGTTCATATTTACATATAAGTATTACAAAGTTTATATCTCATAAATAAATCATCTATAAATGGAATATAAGTAGGTATCTATGTATTCTATATTTGCAGTCTTAAGGTCAGCGCTGCATGATATGTAGAGTAGCGTGTAAGGACATATAATTACTTGAGCATTGGCATTTACTAACTAGAACTTGTTATAAAGATCCCAGCATATATTTTAGTACCGGTATACCAACAGTATTGCCATGTTATCAAAATCAACAAGTTTATATTGTGGGTTAATTCTCCGAGCGTTACAAATTTCAACAACTGTCAGCCCTTTACCACAAAATCTGTTTTGTGCCTTTACCCATTTGTGGAAAAAGCATATTGTTGTTTGCTCATTACGGAATACTTCCATAGTACATTTTATATATGTTTAGTACATCATTCATGCTTCCACGCATTTTACCCAACTCAAAATAAAATTTAATTCTGGTTGCTGTCTATAACGGCACAATCCCATAAATTTTCAAATTGAGAACGTTCCTTATTCAAACATTCATATTCGTCCGTTACGATTCGGGCGCTCGCGCTCGCTACTTCCGGCGCATTCAATCATGGCGGCGGTTCCGGCGGCGCCGGAGTCGCATTCAACTTTTCTTACGAACTTTATAATGGTGACTTATTATTTTTGTACGGGAAGACGTTAATGGTCCGCTCGCAAATTGTATCTCGGTAAAATCTTTTACAAGTCGACTTTTTAAAATGAATATGCTGTATGATTTGGATTTGGATACTAGAGAGATAAATCATTATTTAAACAGTTTGTAGATAATTAAAACAAACGAACTAATAATAGTAATAATAGATATATGTATACTTGTATGAATATATATTACGCTTTTACTTCCTTCGATCCCTCCAACGTCCCATCGTATAATGCCAATTATGATGAAAATGGGAGCACTCAGGAAGTTGATGCTTTCGAATATGTTCAAAAGTATTTGTCCCAGTCGATCACTAATGAGACTAACGTCGGAGATCTAAGGGACATAAAAATTGGAATTGATAACTTCTTAGAAATACAATTACAGCGATTTCCAGACAACACGCCTTTCGAATAAAAAAAATCTTGAATCGTTTTATGTACCAAAATTGATTCATTGGAATAATTGGATCATACACAAAAGTTTCACGTCTTTGCATACTCGTATATTAAAAGTTAAGATGGGTAGAAAATCTAGTTTGTTGGTAGACTTATATACTTACTGCGTTAATGGGGTCTCTTTTTTATAAAATCTAGTTATAAAATAACTTATTTGCACATAAGCCGTGAACCATTAACCACAGGAAAGTCGATTATTGTTTGTTCCACTGTGTTAACACAATAATAGTTTTCATTTACAAAAATATTCTGCCTACCTTACTCTCCGTAGCCACACCCTTCGTGCGAGCACCATAATAAGTTTCATCCAGTACTGCGGATGACAAATTGTTCCGACCTTTTATAGGTCGGAACAATCTTTAGCTCCGCAAACCAACACCGCAGTTCTCTCCAGGCGAACCTTTTCCCAGATACTTATAACTTGGATCTTATCAGGACGAGACTGAATGCGCACTATTTCATATAAAAAAAGCAATCAAGGACATCTTGCATTCCTTTGTAGTTGACCAGTACCTAAATGCGTTCTCGGGGGTGATAACGTAACGTTATCGTGCGTGCGTTTTTAGTTTTTCCTGCTCAGAATCATGTACACTAGAGGCTTTTCTAATAAGGACGGGTCGATCGATGATGACAGGTTACTATGGCGAAATTGCTTGTTTTGGCGGTAATTGTCAAATTTGATTTTTATTTGTTAAATTACTGATGGCAAAATGCCATAGTAAGTTCCACGATAGAATAGCACGCCCAGATATAAGAAATTTATATCGAAAATGAGTGTTACTGAGTGCAAAACGCATAGCCATTCTTAAAGGAGTTGCAAGCGTCCATGGGCTGCGGTGACCGCTTACCATCATGCAGGCTTGTTTGCCTCCGACGTGGTATAAAAAAACCATTTTACGGCCGACGCGGTGGCCCTTTAAAATCAAATCTTTGATTCTGAGCGATCTGAGCCTTCTAGATTTTTGTGGAGTTTTCTGCCCCCTTCCACCATCGGACGACCAGGGATACGGCAAGGCGACATCGTTTTACGGTGGCAGTTCCAAAAACTCGCACGAAGCGTTTCGCTTCCTCTTTTATTGTGAGAACAGCCAAGCTGTTGAACTCCTTGTCGGAATCCTTGTTCCCTGAAAACTACAACCTTACGGTCTTCAAGACGAGAGTGAACTGGTTTTTACTAGGTAAGCGCGCTCCATCCTAGACCGCAATATCGCTTACCATCAGGCGATTTGTGGTCAAGCGCAATCCTATCCAGAGTAAAAAAAAGTCACTGATGTATGCCAATAAGCCGCAACCAACCGATGTCCTTAAAGTCAACATAACCAGTCATTGAAAATTGAACCACTCGGATTTTTGCAAACATAAGAAGCCGCGGCTGTCATTTGAACGATGTCATATTCCATAAGGCATATGTGAAGTTTCCATATAAAAAATAAAATATAAATACTTCACACACAGTCCAGATACATAAAAAAGTAATGCATCACACACAGCCGGTTTTATTATTCCATTTCAACTTCGACACGATCTTATTGGAAAACCCTTTATTGATTCTGATAAATATAGCGGAAGCGAAAGAGCCTCCCTAAGGCGTAATTACCTAACCTCCTTTTTATACAGATTAGGGAATGCTCCATTCACGCATTAAGCCTTAAACTAATTAAACAAGTGGGTAATACACATTAAATACAGATTAATAAAATACTAAAATTAATTTGAATAAAGTTAAATATTAAAAAGGCTGTTCAAAAGTGCCCTAGTTAGCGCGCCAATCACGCAAGCACTCAGAAGCAGCATTCCCGCGCTGGATTGCTCTGCGGAAATCCACTGCGCAAGAAAGCTGCCCGCGCGAGGGTCGCCCGTTACCTCCCTTAGATTTTACATGATTTTTTAACTAAGAAGATTTTTTTATCGTTGCAAACATCACTACAAATGCATTTCCTATGCCGTGGTAATTTTAAAAAACAAAATACTTGACTAAGGTACCTTTGCACTGGTTTTCCCAGCACTCCAACAATTGCTACGGCTTAGGCATTCAAAGTCCTAGTACTTATTCAACTAATGAACTTGTCCCTATTCCTAATTCCCGCGTCTGTGAGAGGCAAACCGACCTAAGTTCCCGCGAATATTCACGCTATTATAAACCATATACTATTAGTAGTACGATATATTATAGCATTTATAGCGTAATCAAAAGAGCTCGAGTAGTGTAGGTACAGAATTGATTCAATTGTCGAATTAGCGATCACTTTATTCTTGGCTGCGATGACACTAAGTTCAAGGTGAGGTGCTGTGTGAAATTATTGCAATTAATAAATCAAAGATCAAGTATTGCATTAGAGGACAATGAATTTTATTGTTAGTCAAATCACAGACTCGGTAAAATCTACTACATCCCCAGTTACTGTTTAGATATGTATTCGATGGAAACCTACAGTTTACACTATTGTGTATGTGTACGTTAGCGTCTAGTCCACCTCATCTTCATTCGTCGAAGGCTTGTCCTTTAACCATTATGTCGGAGGGATGCTGACGGCTCTTATTCACAAACCGACTCGGACATGCATGCATGGGGAGTGTGTTCGCACATTCACTGCAAAGGTACCTCAATCACCTGACACTTGAGAGCTCATGACCGACGGTCACTGGCCAGTTTATTCAGTTGCCGTGGGCGAAACGGCCAAGATGATAATGAAACTTGTGGCTTAAAAAAGTGCCCAGTCGATATGCCAGTCCTTGACCAGGTTGTACTCGTATCTCTTTTAAATGTCTCTAAATATCACTGAAGTCCCACAACCACGAGCTACCTGAATTGTGTAAGTTACGATTTCAATTCATTTTCTTACGAGTTGTTAGCTGTTGTAAGTGAATGAGAAGCTAAACAGTACTCTCTGCGGATATTACCGAAAAAACGTTAAGATTAGGGAAAGGCTTGGCAGGTCGAAAAGTTTTCATTGAAAGTAGACTAATTTAGCTCCACCTAGAAATAGAAAAAGACCAACGACCTCGTCGGTCGCCGAACCTCATTACTATTTGATACTAACGAACCAACCCCTACGGTAGGTATTCAAACAAATTGCACTCAGTTGAAAAACACCGCAACCGCCAATGAATTTCATACATTATTAGTTCGTTTCGAATCCTCAGGCTCGGCCCACTGACCTCGTTCTCTAATAGTGCCACGAAAACCGTTAGAAGCACGCTATAATAAATAAAATGTATTGAAAATTATTACCTGAAATAATTTAATTGACTAGGTACTCTAGGTAGACAATTATGGTGTCTCTTTTTAAATTCGTTGCATATGCTTGTTTTACTAATGTGTTGATGAATTTCAGCCCCAGAAGTAACTATTTGAATACATCGACATCTGAGTAGAACTGGAGTCCAAAGTATCCGAACACGACTGCATTGCCAAAGTTGTAAAAGCGTTTTCAGATATTTTTAACTCTGGCTTCGTACATAAATATTTTCCACTGTAGCCCGTAAAAGCCTTGTTGTTATAGATGCAATAAATATTATTTCATTTGCAACAACATTGAACTCAATTACGCCACATGATCATTAATACGTACGTACGTATAATGTGAAGTTATCGTGTGTTGCATCATCTTAACGGAAGGAAGTTTCCTAACAGCCATAATGCATACTGTATATCATCCGTCTCCGCTCGCTACTCCAGTCAACGACTGCTGTCAAAGAACAGTCTGAATAACGAGAAATTTCTATATGGTCTGAACAACGCCGGCCGCCAGCCCCTGATCAGGATCATCATCATCGTTCAAAGGTCAACTGTTGAGCTCAGGTCCCTTTTTGAGGACGACGCTCATCCCGGTCCTGAGCTTATACAGCAGTGACCTGACATCTTCCTAATCCACTCACATCAACCGTGTCATATATAATCCTCTTTCTAATTTACACTGCGAGCGAGACAGGCGTCGGTAAGTTGCGCGCGGCTCGACTTTGCAACAAGCTGTGCTTCTCCCCGGAGGGCCTCAGTTACTACTTAAAAGCTGGCATGCTTTTTTTTCTTGCATAACACCGTGTGGGTTTTCTTAGATAGCTAATCACAGTCCGACCATTCCCATTTATCTATGAGAAGGGGCTATACGTTCCACTGTTGGCCTCAAAGCAGTGGAACGTATGTAGGCTGATGATGACGATGATTGATAGCAGTGGAGACGATTTTTGTTTTTTCAACTGTGTACGACCCTCGTGCCTCGTTGCTCGGGCTATCTGAACGCCATACGTGAATTAATCCTCCTCAACGGCTCTAGGCGCGCAGGATGCACACATGACGTTAATGAGAGTGGATGCATTCAAACATTTGCATATAACCTAAGTACTCTGATTATTATAAAGAGACGACGTGGAAGATAAGTATCATATGGCTAACCTATTATTATCGAAGCTTGATGCATAAATAACAGCGCAATAAATAGAGATATGGTCGCGTTCAGAAACAGTGTAATTTTTATAAATTTAAGGCTCGCACACATGCACTGTAAAGTCGCCTTCAGTTAGATACATTTTACACCTCATTGCATTGTAATAAGGGCAATTTATTTTTTTAAAGATTACTTTTATATTTACATTTTTGCTGTGTGTTGTGCTCTGCCCGCCGTAGTGTCACTGATAGTTCTAACGAAAAACCATCGCTGGTAACGGCGCCAGATACTTGGTAAGTTAGGTTGTAAAAAAAATGACTAGACCTTAAAATGTTTTGAATATAGGTCTAGTTTTTTTAAGTTATCGCTAATAAACTGCCTCGCCCAAGCAAAAGGATGTAAGTGCCATAAATTTCCTATTGGAGATACGAGTACGACTTTCTTGTTGATGCCCAGCGGTGCTAATTAGACAAGTACGCTTTGATTCAGTACGAAACTGTGTAGAGTGATGTCTCATAGTCGACGTTGTGAGTTTAATACACATACACTCACATGTGTGGGTGAAATACGCATTTCACCTCTATGCTACAAAGACGTAAGCGGAAACACATTGGAAGGGGCGTTCAGTTTAAGATTGGTATGATGCACATATTACGTCACAGCGATAGGGGTGAGAGGGAGTCCTGTCAAACGTGACAGTACGTGAAAGGGATCGCAAAAAGAGGACATGAAATAGGGGGAGGAGTTCAAAAAGTCGAAACTTAGGGTGACGTAATATGTGGACGGTCCCTAATAGGGATGGTAATTAGGTTCAAAAACCATAAGCGTGAGTACCCATGTGCGGCGAACCGCAGCCAATATAACACCCGAATGCATTCTCGATATGGAAACAATAAAATAAATCTTGTACCTTATACAATAGAGTTCACATTCCCTGTTAAAAACTAGTATTGAAATACCAGTGCCGTTTTGATATGATGAGTTTAACAAGTGTCCCGTTTCACTTGGACGAGTTGAGTGAACAAAAATTAGTCTAAGTGAAAAACCAAGAGGCAAGGAGGGCATGTGTTATTTATTAGTATTATAATATATTTTGAGTTTCATTAATATGTTCCCATTATTTCATTAGTTTCATTACGTCGAAAACACGTTTCGACGGGGATCATATACTGTTCAAGAAACAAAAATCTTCTTTCCCGTTGTGTTTTGGGTACATAGATTTATAGAATGGAAACAGTGACACCGATTATGCGGATAATGAATTCAAATAATTAGTCTTTAAAGCCCGTGCAGACAGAGCGATAGAAAGAAAATAGTCGACCCTCCTGTGGTCTATAGTTAACGGCTGTTGTCCTCTACTGTGCGCATTTCTCATCCGATTCTCTTAAAATTTTGTGAGCAGAATCGATAATTTTATAGAGTTTTATTGTCAAGTCATGTTTTGGAAATATTGAAACTGGAAAAAAAGTCGTGAGGACTGCGGCTCACAGAGCCACTAAGTATTACATATTGGCTATGTGCGAAGTAGGTGGTGGGGGTAAGCTAGGCGATCGTAGCGCACACCATGGCAGAAATGTGCACTTACCGGGGCCAACTGTCAAATTTACTTTCACGTTTTCTATTGGTTTCTTAACGGTTTCCTACGATTAGTTTCGTTTGTATGTATTTATTTATTCTCTTATTTATTTCAGTAAAATTTCCACTACGGGGTCTTTCTCGTTTACTAAATAAAATATTCGTGTGTCATTATTTGTCATCTCTGAGTTTTGACATTGTCTCGGGACCTTTGACGTTTGACGTTTCAGACGTGCACATAGCGAATAGGTTTATAGAAACTTAATGCAGCTTATGCGGATAATGAGACTAATCAGAAGTTTCTAGGTTTTAAATTTTGCTAAGTCCACAGGAAAAAACGCAAACCTAAATCAGTTTATGGCCCCTTTTTTTTCTCCAATCCATTATGTATACGGCCGCGCCGCGGGGACTGTGCGGAGGTTATGTCGGACTTGCACCGACTAAAAACCACCCGATCGTCCTCCTCAACTCATTTCGGTCGGCTCTGGGATCTCCTTCGGAAGGCACCAGTGGCGCCCTAGAGTCACACTTCTGTAGGTCCCACCATCAGGTTTCATAGACGATCGCAGCCCCCAACTGCGTCCGTCATCGACCCCTTTTAGTCGCCTTGTACCTTGAGGATACCGTAGCCGTAATATATGGGCCTAAAAGCCTCTGTACACACTTACGAGACTCGCATGCGAGTTTCATTACATTACGGGATAGGGTGGTATAATGAGTTCAATCGATCCGTCAAACCGCGCAATGTAGTGAAAATCGCATCAAACAAATCAAATCGCAAGGTCAGCGGAAACAGGGTGGCCAATTTCTACGCTACAATCTACAATTATGTGCTTAAGCACCACATGCGGAGATGAGATGTTAGACCATCGCGGTGGGAGATTTTGGCTCAACATCAACCGAATTGGAGGCATACAGTGATGGACCTAGTCCAAGCCTTCCAAGAACCTAGGCGAAATGAACTAGGAGAAAATGAAGGCCCGACCACCAGCATTCATCGACTATAATTTTCTCGGAGGGGTATTGAGAGAGTATGTTCAAACATTCCCTGCAAAATATCAGTCAGTTCAAACATTCCCTGCAAAATATCAGTCAAGAACTTAAAAGTTACGAACGACGCTCTCATTAGCTAGTTTCTCCAGTCGTCGCGGCCGGAATCAGACGATGATGATGATGAAAAGCGAAAGACGCGTCTGTATAACCCGAATGTTGTATTTTTCAGTAATTTGAATAATGATGTTATGCGAATTACATATGATACTAGTAATGAGCGGTGTCCTTCTACACGCATTAACGCTAATCCTCTTACGGACGTGACGTGACGTCGCGGCACATTCAATACGCTCGTGTTTAAGTGACGTCACGATACGTCCGTGTAGCTATTCGACTAGTTTTAATCATAGCTCGTTATATAACCACTGTTGAAATGAGTTTCCGTCGAAAATCTCGTTGACGTACTTCGCGGTCCTTTCGGCTGTTTAATCAAAACAAAACTAACTAGGCTATCACGACGATCCGAAATGAATCTGCTTCAGAGACAAGAGTGGCATTTTAATCAGCTGTTTTTATTCCATAACCATCAACTACGCAAAGTGAAGGGACTTAGAGACAAGCTGATTAAAAAACCCCGAACGACGGAGTTAGTCGCAGTTGACATTGAACAGGAAATAAATCGTGTTCCAAGCAGGGATGTTGGAGATATATGCATTAGCATCGGCAACAGCGGAACTTCGGCATCAATATCAACATCCGTATCCGCATGAGGTGTCCGATGAGTATGTAGTGCAAGCCGCGACAGTTGACAGAGCTGATGCGTTTGGTTTGTTGATCGCAAAGATACCAATTAAAAAAAATATATTTAAAAAGTCGTGTAGCTCATGGGCATGCAACTTACGTATTTATTACATACATTTATTAAAACGGGGACGCCGTTTATGTAGATTATGAGTCGAACCAAAAATGGCTTTCTTGTCCTTAAGTTTAGATAGGTATCTCCTGTCTATAGGAAAGTGTGTAAATTTAATCACAACGTGTTCAACTAACTGATATCATAAATCATCATCTTCATTGTCAGCCGAAGGGCGTCCACTGCTGGACATAGACCTCCCCCAAAGTGCAACAATGACCGTTCCTGCGCCACTCGCATCCAGCGGACTCAGGAGTAACCAATATAGAGCCCCCCGTATCACTAAACTTAAATGGCAATGGGCGGGGCACTTTGCACGTAGAACCGATGGTCGATGGCCGTTGGGGCCGAAAGCTTCTCAAATGGCGTCCACGTACCGGATGGCGCAGCGTGGGTAGACCCCCCACCCATAAGCCTCACTTACTATAGGGGGCGCTACATGGGCTAAAGACGCCTCTGGACATACTAACTACACTACAACTGTTACTACTACTGCTGTTGTACTTTATTTGTATTTGAGAAATTGAACCCTAATTCTGCATTTGCGGACGTCTTAAAAATCGCGTTTCCCACATCCCTGGTAGAGAGTTTCAACGAAAAATAAAATTAATATAAAAGTGCTCGAAGCGGAGTCTAGTCCAAATATTAATTAAAATGCTGTTCAGTTAGTTAATTGGTTTATTTAGATTGGTGGCGGGCGTGTTTCTAACAGCTGTGCTATTCACAAAGTGCTAATACTCGCCTCACCAATCATCCCTATTTTTGCCTCGATATTCTTAACGCAGCCAGCGGTCTTACTTGTTGATATGGTTTGTGCATACCAGCCCAGATTTGACACAACAAAGAGTGTTTAATGGATTCTTGATATTCGCGCTCTGTTCAGTTCATCAAAAATATTTAAAAATGTTTTCTAATTGCTAAGTTCGATTTAGGCAATGGCAAAGCGATGCTAATCAAATCAACTTCTTTAGTAGGAAGGAGACCTCGCCCTATTGACAGAGCGATCGCGAAGCGCGAGTGCAGCGTCAGTCAAAAATGATTTCGTTCTTATACCCGGGAAAACGCTATGAAAATGATGATTATGGTATGAAACACTTATACGTAATTTTTTATGTTTTAAATTGTTCCAATTAGAGATAGGTACGACAACTGACCTATAAAGAAACAGACGCGACGTTTAGAAACGATATGTATATTGTACTACAGTTTACATAAAACGACATTGTCTAGAAATCCAAAAGGTTGCAGAACTAACCTTAACAAGCCAAATCTTATGTTACACAGAAGTGTCAGAATATCCTGCAATTGTTATTGCAATAATCCGTTTGATCAAAGAAATTTGCACCTTATCAACATAAACACAAGAATCTTAATCATCAAATAATTAATACCTTATGGGCATTGAGTTATGGGTGTTATTGCATCGGCGCATCGTATCATTAGTTTGTGTAAACGAAATAGCCGCTTCGACACTTATTGTTAGAAATTGCTTTGGTTGGCGAAACTTTGAAATGTTGGCCCATGCGTGGCTTGTTAGGTTCCATTATGTTGTAGTCAATCATTAAAGCCTACTTGTTGGGTATGCTCGTAGAAAAAAAAAAGAAATAAAAATAATGATATTTCCCGATTGAGAATTTAATAAATCATCATCAGCCGAAGGACGTCCACTGTTGGACATATGACCGGTCCTGCGCCACCCGCATCCAACGGGATCCCGCGACCTTTATCAGTCCACTTTGTGTGGAGGGGGGGTCAACCACGCTGCGCCTTCCCGGTCCGTTGGTCGCCACGCCACTCGAGAACCTTTCCGCCCCAACGGCCATCGATTCTACGTGCAATGTGTGAACCCATGGAACCACAGCTGACGGTGGCAAACAAGCGTGCGGCCCGCCTGATGGTAAGCGGTCACCGCAGCCTGCAACTCCAGAGGCATCGCATGCGCGTTGCCGAGTCTTTAAAAATGTATACACTTCTTTCTTGAAGGACCCCATACTGTAGACGTGACTAAAGTTAAGGGATTTAAACGCTAATTTTGACTGGACACAGAAATCCTAAACGGCCTCTGTTTGTATAATCTACTTGTATATGGTAAAAACATATTTTACATGCACATACTACAATTACGAGGGCTGTTCCGAAAGTTTTTAGCTGCTCTCACTCTATTCATGCGATATTTTTTTTATTTACACCATTATGTGGGTAATTTCAATAGTTATGAGCTGAGATAAAATCGTTAGTAAGCAGCAAGTATTTTTTTCACGACATTTCTTTTACCAAAAGGCCTCTTGTTTGGGCTTTTAAAAATTTGCGAAAATAGTACTATTTTCGGAACATCCCTCGTACTATTTACAACTATTAACTACTCGAGAGACGAATTTTGTTTTTAGGGTCACGTACCAATATGGTAAAACAGGAACCCTTATGGTGCGACTCCGGCGGTCCGTCTGTCACAACTTTGTATCTCAAGAACTATCGACTTGAAATTTGGAATAGTTATAAACAAGATCAACCCAAGTTTATTGATTTTGAAACATGTAATCGACTGAGTGAAACGAAGGGAGCTTCATGTTCGACAAAAATCGGCCAAGTGCGAGTCGGACTCGCGCACGAAGGGTTCCGTACCAGAAAAAAAACGCCAACAACTACTCTTGTATGGGAGCCCCCCTTAATTATTATTATGATTTTAGTGTTTGTTGTTGTAGCCACAATAAAAATACATAATCTGTGCACATTTCAACTGTCTATCTATTACGGTTCTTGAGATCTAGCTCGGCGAGTGGTAGCCATAAAAAAGGGCTAAAATATCACGTTTTTTGAATGGGAGCCCCCCTTAATTATTATTTTGTTTTTAGTATTTGTTGTTATAGCGGCAACAGAAATACACAATCTGTGAAAAATTTCAACTGGCTAGCTATTACGGTTCTTGAGATACAGCCTGGTGACGGACGGACGGACGGACAGCGAAGTCTTAAGTAATAGGGTCCCGTTTTTACCCTGCGGATACGGAACCCTAAAAATGATGTCCGGATTTCAGGTTGTTCTCCTCTATAGGTCGCATTTATCAACCGATTCTCGTGTAGTGAGCAGTTTGATAATTATTTGTTTATATTTGTCAACTCTGTTTTTAAATATTTTGAAATATAAAAAAAAAATGAAATAAAAGAAATAAAAAATATGACAATAAAATTTAAAATATGAAAAAAAATTGGTTGTTTGTAAAGTAGGTTTACGATCGAGATGTTTACGTGATAACGTCTTACTTCACTTGCACTTCACTTATACCTGCGATCGCGCTCGTGAGGTTTTGGTGTGACACAAGTTTCTGAACATGTCACCCGACTAAAACGATTTTAAAGACGTTATCACGTCAAAAAATCGCGAGGTGTACGGCTCACAGAGCCACTAGTTACGTTCCAACTGTATAGGGTCCATGTTGTTGACATGTAAATTATCACGTGGCACTGGCAACCCACTATAATACTAGGTCGGTACAGAAATTAGTTTCGAGACGTTTTTTGCATCTGTAGTACTAATATGTATATTTACAGGGACACGCGTCAACGTGTGTGTGAGGATGGCTACAAGCTGGCTACAGAGGTCACAACTACAAATGCAAAAACGTCTCGAAAGTAATTTACCTGTACAGCGACGTTGTTATCTGCGCGCGCCGGCCTTGCGTGACCTTACGCCGGTCAGGTGTGCGGGCGCGCCCTCGCCGGCCGCCATTAGGTACTCTGGCGTCATAGTGACACGCCTATCTATTATCTAATAATAGTACATTACTACAGAGGCCGGGACGAAAGGGGTTGCCGGCCGAAGACATATAGACGGCCGAGCGAAGCGAGGTCGGATAGGTCTCAGGCTGGCAACCCCATATTTCCCGCCAAGGTATGTATAGTGCTTTTCTCAAACATGCAATTAAATAAACAACAAAAAAATCAAAGTTTTATTTTTAATACGCATAGTGGCAGAATGTCATGATGCCTGTGCCACAAATTTATGTGGAATGGAAATTAAAAAAGAGGACTTTGCCGGCCTAGGCCTGCAACATTTGTATGAAATTGCATTAACGACCTTTTGTCCTAGCCGCACCTGAAACGTCATACTTCGCAGCTTATAAGGAACATAACATCAATATTTCATTGCATGTTTGAGAAAAATATTTAATTGTTTAGTTTGTAAATGCATCGAATCAATATTCTGTGTTGTGATTTTAAAGACAGTAACTAGTAATGGCTTTCTTTAAGTAGTACTTATTATCATCTTAGCGTTATCCAGTATAGTTGCATCCTGACTGTCCTGAGGGATGTCAGGGGCCCGCTACCTAATCCCAAGAGTACCTAAACCAGACCTTATTGGGATTAGGCTTGTTAATTGAGTGGGCAACTGACTCACAGAAAATTTTAAGCCGCCCGAAGGCTAGAAGCATTTGGCTTGACGACTGCGGTCACAGACAGCAGCCGGGATCAACGGCTTAACGTGCCTTTTGCACGGGAGAGCTCAGTTAATATCCACTCAAAACGGTCACCCATCCAGGAGGACCACGCGACCGTGGTCAACTCTCTGGGCTCTTGGCACGTTAACAAGAAGATGTATCTTATTTTCCGGCTCCGAATAGATTTATTTTGGTATACTCGTACATCAAAATAAATCACCACGCGACACGCTATGGTCGCTGCAGGAGACCATCGCGTGTGCTGACTTGTGGCCGAAGGGTGTCGTGTTTCGACAGTTCCGGGGCAACCTACCGAATCCTACACCGGAGACGATGATGCAACGGGGCAACGCCGTTTCGTCGCCTATATAAGTAGATATTAATTTTTGATATACATATGTGCAGTAAGCTTATGTTTCATGGCGCATTGGGTTACTGTAATGCCATGCAAACGTATGTAATAATAATAAATAAATATTAGAGAGTAGTCCAAAATAACAGACACCTATTTGTTTTTAGCTGCCCAATCTCAACTCAAACTATTGGGCGATAATGTCCTCCAAAGTACGAAAAATTTGTAACTTCCGAAGAGAGTTTTTTCAAGCAAATTGCTGGTTAATTAGTAATTACTGGTTGGATTATATGTTTGAGAACATGAAAAAAATATGAGTTTTTTTAGGAAAATATAACTCTTTATATCTTTTTCCTTTCTATTAACCCATTTTACCATTCTTGAATTTTTTATGCATAATGATCAAAAAATGGACGCTGTGTGACCATAAAAAAGCAATGACTTACTGCGAAAAAGCTTGCGTTTGTCGCATCACCTCGTTTTGAGAGCACTCCCCTAACTGCCACAGCCAATATCGAGATCCTTGGCGTCGACATCTCGAGTGAAGTCCAGTTCCGCGGTCATTTAGAGGGTAAGGCCAAATTAGCCTCGAAAAAGCTCGGTGTGCTAAACAGATCGAGACAGTATTTCACGCCGGCCCATCGCCTACAGCTTTATAAGGCACAGGTCCGCCCACATATGGAATACTGTTCTCATCTTTGGGCAAGGGCACCACAGTACCAGCTTCTCCCTCTGGACCGCATCCAACGGAGAGCGACTCGAATTGTCGGCTGCCAGCGGGTTTCGGAACGGCTTGACTCCTTGGCGCTGCGTAGAAATGTAGCTTCGCTCTGCATTTTCTACCGCATGTATTACGGGGAGTGCTCCGAGGAATTGTTCGGATTAATCCCTGCCGCTTCCTTCCGCCATCGCCCAACGCGACAAAATTTCCATCCTCACCACTTAGATGGTTGGCAGTCCTCAACTGTGCGTTTCTCCAGAAATTTCTTGCCTCGCACAGCTAAACTGTGGAATGAACTGTCGCCTGCGGTATTTCCGGACCGATTCGACCTTCAAACCTTCAAGAAAAGAGCGTACTCCCATCTTAAAGGCCGGCAACGCACTTACAACCCCTCTGGTGTTGCGAGTGTCCATGGGCGGCGCTAATCGCTTACCATCAGGCGATTCGTCTGCTCGTTTGCCAACTATGTCATAAAAAAAAATTGACGCGAATGACGTCACTTGTTTAATTTCCCTACAAACTTCATGTTAACGGACAGTTTTGACGTTTCATATATTTCGATTTGACTTTATCCCTATGACTCAATAATAACTTGGAATATTTATATCTATGAATATTTATGTAGCTTATGAAGTCGATAAATAGTCTATTAATGAATTTGATTTTCCGCTTGAAAACGCAAGCCGCTACGTCGTGACGTCACAAGGCAACAACAGATGAAAAATTAGCATTTCTGATTTCACGCTCCCGTTGCTTTAACAAATGAGCAGTCAAGTGTGTAAATCGTGTCTATAATAATTAATTATTATATCTTTGACAACAAATTCTGCAAAACTATACGAATAATCGTTGACGTCAGGGGCCTTTCAGCTCAAAGTACGATTTTTTCTATGGAAATGTTAGTTTAACTTGTTTTCACCAGATGTCACTGGGTGCTATCTCTATCGCACTTGCTTATTGAAGTGACAGAGATGCAGCGTTCGTGCGGTTAGTTCTTACTAAATACACAACGGCGCTACGATCTATGTGGAGTATTTCACTGGTATCTCTATCTCAGTATATATTGTACTTTGTGGTTGACGTCACGTGTCGGACCACGCGCATTGCAGGGTTCCGTAGCTGTCCACCCGTGACATTATGCTGATTTAAAATACCACAAACTTGAAAGGTAAAATTATAAAAGTTATAAAACCTTTGTTTTACTTGATTAATGTTGATTATGAATTAATATCAACCTTTTTTTTTAATACCACGTCGGTGGCAAACAAGCGTACGGGCCCCGCCTGATGCTAAGCGGTCACCGCAGCCTATGGACGCCTGCAACTCCAGGAGAGTCACATGCGCGTTGCCGACCCTTTAAAAATTTATACACCATTTTCTTAAAGAATCCCAAACTGTAGTTCCTCGGGAAAACTTCGGCAGGGAGCTCATTCCACAACCGGAGCGTCCGAGGGAGGAAGTTCCTCTGAAACCTATATCGACTGCCTGTAACAAAGTCTACCCTTATCTTACAATTTTGTCTATTGTTTCTCATAGATACATAAACTCACGACTATATGCCCAAAATGGGTGAGCAGAGCACACGAAAATTTATTTCAGAGCCAATGTCAGCTATTATTTCACATATAGAAAAATAGCCTATAAGTCCCGAACGGATCGGTGAGCTCCGGAAAAAGTAATAACAAACATTACCGCAACTGTCGCGTCGCAAACTGAATGAACGAAACGAATCACATCTATCATCACTCCCGTGCTCAGAGTACCCAGAGTAGACGTCAAATAATAATACCGCTAAGAGCGAGAAGATCATATACTAAATTGAATAAGAGCGACAGAGAGGGATATATCATTTGTTGTCCTCGTAATAGTTCCGCTTTTCTTTATTTGCCTCAATGTCATCTAAACGTCAAGTCAAATAGTTTGAGGCAAATAAACCATTACCAGGCCAAATTAAAGAGGTTGTTTATTGTTAGCCGCCAGACGCTTAAGACTAGTTCTCAATTTATCT
Organism: Notocelia uddmanniana; assembly: GCA_905163555.1. Classification (NCBI taxonomy): domain Eukaryota; kingdom Metazoa; phylum Arthropoda; class Insecta; order Lepidoptera; family Tortricidae; genus Notocelia; species Notocelia uddmanniana. The sequence goes on from LR991052.1 coordinate 5,224,879, forward strand.
GCATAAGAGCTTTTCTGCCCTCTTGGTGAAACTCGTATAGGATCTCTATAGAAATCCTTACTCTGAGCTCCCGTGTAACCGGCGACACGTGATGCGACGTCAGTCAAAATCACGCCACTTCACTTGGCAACATGTCACATGGAATTATGGAAGCAATTGTCGCGCCCTGTAAATGAAATAATAATAATAATATTGGGGGACAATCTTACTCAAATCGACCTAGTTCCAAACTAAGCAAAGCTTGTACTATGGGTACTAAACGACGATATACATACTTATATAGATAAATACATACTTACATACGTACATAGAAAACATCCAAGACGCAAGACAAATATCCGTGAAAAATGCACAAATAAATGCCCTGGCCGGGAATCGAACCCGGGACCTAAACAGGTCGTCAAATAAAAAAAATTAACTTTATTCTGCAATAGGCCGCAATGGCGCTTTTACAAGTCATAATTTAAAGACCACTGCCGAGAAGAAACGCCGAAACTAGCTTGACAGTCATATTCTCCCAAAATATGATTATTATATTACAATGATAATACTTAACCTACCTAATATAAGTAAATCTAGAGTATGTAAAAAAGAGGAATATTAATTATACCTAATGCGGCGTTCAACAAGACAATGTGTTTACCGGACTTGTCAAGAGCAACACGAATTTGTCGGATGTCGAGTGACATTCCCTAGTGAATACCTTGATAATACCTATTAGCGTTTTAAAATAAACTAGACCTTACTTCGAAAATTGAACTTCGTATCGTGCCGTCCCTTTCCGTCATATAGTGTACAACACGAGACTGAAAGGGACAGCACGGCACGAAGTTCGGAGTAGGCGCTCAGACTAAGTCGATTTGTACGATTATCCCGGCTGATATAATATTTTCAGTGTCATCCAAACGTGACATCGGTAATCCCCACAAGGTCGACTCGGCTATGAACTCTACGCCCACGCTCCCGCTAGTTCGTCTGCAATTGTTGGTTATTTTTGTGGTCCTATTGATAACCAGGGGGTCGGAATTCTCGTAGCACTTTTGAGCTGGCATAGGGACTTCTCATTTATCGACTTCCGATTTACAAATATATGTCGATAAATACAGAATATTAAAAGTGTAAAGTAAACAACAGGCAGTCTTATCGCGAATGAGCGATCTCCTCGAGATAACCTTTGGATGCCATTTTTTTGGAAATTTTAAATTGGAATTATTATAATAATATTTTATTGTTCCTTATAAATAATTTGTGAATTTCTTATTACGAGGCCTTCATTTTACACATTTTATCAAAACAAGAATTGCCATCGTACCTAATGATATCATGTTATGTAGGTACTGGCCATCAATCTGATGACCTTTGATTAATAGTTTTATAGACATATGCAAACAAACAAACAGAAACACTGAACTGAACTAATTAAATGTGAAATTGTTAACTATTAACTTTTCATTGTTTTCATTGCATATCTCTATTTCACATTTTCAACTACTCAATTTATCTGAAAGATATCGCTCTTTAGCGATAAGACCGCCTGTTGTTTACCTGAAATGTTAATCTTCATCAACATGTTGTGTTCTATAATGTATCGATATAATATGTAGATCGTAAGTCGATAAATGAGCGGAATGAGATTTTTTCTGTACTGTTTCATAGAATACGCTTTACATACCAAATTTCATAATTGTGGTGCTTACAGTAAATCGACTGTGACATACTCGTACCTACAAACTACTCGTACGAACGGACAGACATGACGAAACTAATACTCCGTGTTCGCCATTTTGGCTACGGTATGGAAACCTAAAAATGACACAATATCGTAGCAAAATGTATGGAAATCTAACCATGGGCCACTTTTTTGCCGGTGAGTACAGTAAGTATCAAAAATAGCTACGCATTTGAAAAGTTCAAAGGCCTTTATTATAAGATTTATAAGGGAATAAGAGCTTTTGACGTCTCCATACGCCTAGCTACTTTTGATGCTCACTGTACCATGAAACCATCAATATACAAGTATTTTTGGCCGGTAATAAAGTTATTAACAGCGAGTCTTTGTTTCGCAAAGAGACCTTTGATGTTTATAAAACCTTTACAGTACATTTTAACAATATAAATGAAATAATGGATTTTTCGCCGTGTTTAAAATAGGCCCTTTGTCGTAAAAGACGCTTATGTAAATTAAATGTTGAAGTGTATGTGGGCGTTGAGTTAGCAGCAACAATGACTAGAGTTACTGCAGTATTACATTTTCATCAGTAAGACTATCGGGATGTCCAATCAAATTAGCAACTTGAGTGAACAACCAGTGTATAAATAGTAGGACCAACTGGTCAGTATTAAAAAAAATATAACTTTTTATGAAATTTCAAAACCGCTCTGTTGGTAGGCAGTTAGTAGGGAAATTGCGGTAAGTGACGTCACGACTAATCTATGATCATTGATCAAATAGCGTCCGTTTGTAGGGTTCCGTAGTCAACTACTGTATTGATAAAGTGAATATTTTCGGGGAGGAGGGCTCTAACTTTAGAACTATGGGTCCAAAAAAATATGAAAAAAAAATCATGAAAGTAAAGCTTAATAAAGCTTTCAACGAAAACTATAGAGGACATGATCAGTTTAGCTGTTTTTGAGTTATCGTAAAAAGTCTTCCCTTCTTAGTAAAAGACGTATGAAACGCTGTGAAGGTATTTACTTTCTTTTAAATTAAGTTCATTGGCCAATTACGGAACCCCCTACACTGAGTATGGCCCGATATGCACTTGGCCGCTAAATAGCAATACGGGGTATTTTCTTAGTACTTTCGTCGGTTTTTTTGTTAGTAATGTATTGTAAGACTAATTTATTGTATTGTTGTAAACATGCCACCTAATATAAAATTTTAAAAAATGTTTGAAGTTATATGTATGTATGTTTAAAATTGATCCCCCATAGTTTTTATAACTACCCATGATAGAATAATGTCATACAACTCTCCTATAATATTTGACTTCAATGCTGACTTCAATTGCTGAAAGCAAATCTCGCAGTTTTATTTGTAGGCGTCAATAATCCTGGAAGAGCACCCTTATTTTAATGAAAGAACTGGAGATAAAAAATATCCCCTGCAGTGATAACTTGCTGACTTTTTAAATCATAATGATTCTTTAAATTTTCAGCTACAATATTCTTTATTAGTGCGTCAGGACTTTTCCACGCCAGTCCAAATTAAACTCTTATTTTGCCGTCTTGTTAATTTTTTCATACAGATGTTTATTATTTAGCAATTATAAAAATACAAATGAATAATTTAGGTATATCTTTTTTTCTCTAATTTAGTGTTGTTTAGTGCCTTGGCATAACCCATATTAAAAGAATATAATTATCATTATCACTTATCAGGATGGCCCATACGGATTATTAAAAGTAATGTATCACAACTCGTATATCCCAGACCTCTTCTGTGAATTAGTAAATCTTTTTTTTTTCCGAACCGATTTTTTGTCATACTAAATCATATTTTTCGAAAGCCCAGTCTCTTATGAAAGGGTCCTAGGATTGTTCTCGCAAATAAATCTTATTTATACGCAGACGCAGGTAAACTCAATGAAAGTAAAGCCTCCGGTACACTAACAGCGCTGCAGCGGTTGGAACTTTAATTTATATTCATGAGGGGGATGAGACTGCCGACCGTGGCGACGGAATCTCACTGCGTTGCATAAGCAACCAACGTTTAGGTCAGGTAAATAGAATGTGCATCCTAAACCATTTATTCTTGATACATTTATCTTATTCGTAAAGTGAAAATCATTAATATGATAAATATAAACGAATTTTTATGTCAGTAACGGCTGGTTGTGTCAACTTACGATTACAGATAGAACAACGTTCAAGCTATTATCCCATAGAAACTTGTTAAACTTTCCTCACAATCAGATTTTAATACCTCTAATAATAAAATAAAAACCTCTTACGATGACAAACGGTTTGGTGCAACCCATTATCAAAAGCCAGTTAGAAATGCAGTTAGGTCCGATTGTCGTCAGCAATCATAAGTTACCTCCCATAATCTATTTGTATATGAAGGTTGACAGTTCCCTATGGGATGGGAGTTGCTGACGGCACAGATAGATGGAGTACCCTCACTGTTCACTTTTGTGAACTTGGTTACCTTACTCACCACTAGCGGAGCTAACATACCTGAGACCGCGATGCGACAGGAGGAAATCTACCGGCCTCTTAATTGCACAGCTCGAGTGTAACGAGAAAAGTCTACCCTCCTCTTTCCAATTAGCGCAATACAATTGAGACCGGAATGACGGGCAGCTAGTTATGCTAGCCTACTAGGACCACAATACTACATAACAACATTTACATATACTTGGGTGCGGATAAAGGTCTTTGTTGGTCTATTACTAATGACGCACCGCGTTGTGTATGTCGGAGTCTTAACCCCGAATCGATGCGAATGTCGCGTCAAGGTCGTCACCCCTATAGGTACTACGACGGTCCTTGAACCGCTAGACACCCACTCGATATCATCTCCGTACCGTTTCATGACGGATATAAATGTGGATAGCCTAAAAAACAAGAGCCAATCCTAGCGTGGTACGGTTATGATTCGGAGGTATGAAAATCTATACGACATATATATAGTATGCCAGAGTGTGTTGCACCACACCGTCTGTAATCTAAATCGGATTGTATGGAAAGTTTGATAAGTATCTATGGGATTACCGTAGATCTGTCTGTACTCTGTAATCGTAAGTTGGTGAAATTCGTCCATACGTGCTTGCGTAAGAGATGGGCTTTATGTGGCTTTAACGAGGGCTGAAGGTAAAAGTGAAAAACAAAAGTCAATCGCCTGATGCAACATGATGAAAATCATGTGAGAACAGTATTAGTAGAATAGAATGTATGGACGATAAGGAATGTAAACGACGAAGTTAGGCCAAGGACTTAATGGACTGTGTAAGAAAGGATATGAATAGGACGGGAATGCCGAGATGATGGGTGGACTGCTAAGGAATCTAAGTCTGATATTTAGTCTTATTGCTGCCAATAATTCTGACACTCGCCGCCTCTTTCTGATGATCGTGACAGGAAAACGGATGCTTTTTCTTGCTTAAGCTTTCCAACTTTCTTTGTATTCATGGATTAGGCGGATTGCTGTGCATCGTAGGCATCATAGCCCTTAGAGAAAAATATACTGAGTCAATGACTGTTTCATCTGACATGCGACACATGCTCTTAATATTGTCACATTGACATCCGCATCACACAATTTACTGAAGTGACACTAAACATAATATCAAATCGTTTAGGCTGGAGCGGTAATCCTTTGAAAATAGACCTAATAAAGATGACTTCCAAAGGAATTTGGTTCGCCCGAATGCGATGTGCATAGTTTGACCTTGCCAGGAATAATTTTTACGATTTTGTATTTGGTACGTTCCTTAATTCCTTTGGAATTCCATTTTCGTATTGTAATTTGTACTTGTACAAATACCCGTGTAGACTGTGGACTTCTGAGGTTAAATGAAGGGTACCCGGGAATCCAAGCGACGCTTCAGGGTCGAGCCACATTCAATTTAATTTCGCTGATAGGGCTCATTATCACTAGTCGTTAGGCAGGTCCGCGTGGTCCATGCGGGGAGGTCACGCTTTTTGGTTTTGTTAAAGAGGAAAACAAGACAAAAGGAGCGCCTAAGATGGAGCTCCCAGAAGATTTGATAGATCTCCCAGAAGATTTGATAGATCGATTGAACTCATTCAATAACTTGGTAAAGTACGCCGTAGTCGTACCGTTCGTATCGTCTTAAATGCAAAAGTATGGTAAGGCTCAAGGTTCTTTTTTTTCCAAATGTTCGAGTACTTTCTGTCCGGAAAAGAAATATAAGTCTCGGCACATGTAACTCTCCCGGTGCCCTTGAATCCAGACTAGACGCAATAAATGTATCGATCAGATGCCACCGAAGCATCCGCCATATTGAATTCTATGTTGTTAGCGTTGCATGCATAGCTAAGGGAGTTTCAGGAACTTTGCGATCACATACACGTGTCGGGTGTCGTATTAATGATAACATTGCTTGCTTGCTCATCAACCGGCGAATCTGGTCCCATTATCGCACTTATGATTTAAAAATTATGTGGTAAATTTCTTTGCCTTGCGTTTGGTTACGTTACGTACTGTATAAGTATGAACATTTGACATGTATGAGCTAGGTGTCAATTAAGTATGAAATCATGACACTTCTAGTGGATATTCACCTTCATCATCATCATCAAGCCTATATGTCCACTGCTGGGAACAGGTCTCCTCTCATAGATGAAACTGAACAGGCATTAGTCCCTAGTCTGAAGTAATCGAGGCAAATACAACGTCCCGCAGCTCTTCAACCCTATCCAATCATCTCTATATATAATACCTACGATTCATCAGTCACCCGTGCTATGTCGATGCAAATAACAATAGGCACGTGTATAACGCAATGCCACGGCCAGGGGTCACGCGGTGAACTGAACTGAACGCCTGACCGGATCGCTAAATTTGCTAAATAACATTTAAAATAGATCCTGAAAATTTGCAATCCTTTTCAGCCAGCTTGCCCGTATCCGAATGATTTAAAATTTGGCATACTTATGAAAGTTCGGTGACAATGCAATATTATGAGCTGATCTGATGATGGAGACAGAATGTGGCCATAGCAACTCCTAAACTATCCGAGATAAACTCGTCGTGTTTGGGCTCATTGGAACCGTCTCAGCGTGCAGTTGATGACTGGAGAAAATGGTTCAGTCGGAAGTAAAAACTTGTACCAATAACGATTTTTTTGACAGACTCTTAAAGTATTAAGGGAAGGAAAAGGATGCGGTAATCAAGGAGGATTACCCAACGTTGTTTTTTTTCTACGTTTCGACTATATTTAATCAGAGGAGCAGTCATATAGTCGAAGGCCATATATCTGAAAATCAGTCCTTATTATTTCCTAATCCATTGAGACGATTTAATGAACGCGTAATTTTTCAAGACAAGACTTACGAGTAAGCTTATTTGCTTAAGACTACAACTACGGTCTAGTACACTCGAAATACGTGCGCCCAAGAGCGGCTGAATTGAGAACTTGCAAATGACTCCTAGTTGTGTAAAATTTTAAATCAATAATGCATTCGTAGGCGTATTATAAAGCTGTGTGTTATGTTATGACACCGTTTTCGAGTAAGCGTGATGAAAATATTACGTAATCTGCGTATGAAGCGGTGATGCATTAGTACCCAGCGTCCCCAAAGTGACTTATCTACAAAAATAGCGAGCTGTACGCTCAATGCGCGTGACACATTTGTCATTTACCTTATTTAAATAAAGATGGCAAGAATGCGAACCATTGAGCATTTCGATTCACAACCTGTGTCGACTCATTTCCACTCATACTCAAATATTTTATCCGAAGGCCCATGGAAATACTTGTAGATATTGTATTGCAATTAATTTCTTTCAGTCATTGAGCAAAATAATTCGATTCTATTTCGGACATTTCATTTTTTATTGTATGGTGGGCCTTAACAGGCTAACAACTATATGTAATCTGCGAAAATTCAATTCATCCATATCCACAACTCGGCGCTGCCGAGCCGATGCCGAGTTTAGCCGAAGGAGCAAGGCAATCGCGTGTTACGATGACTGTTGTGAATAGGACTCAGGATTCTTTACATATATGTGACGACATTTGCATGGCCAAACAATGCGAGAACCTTCGAGATGATTGCGCCGTCAATGGGATCTTTTTGTACTCGTATGAGGATGATGAGTTTTTTTTTTTATACAAATGAGTGTGTTTACTTGCTTTATGCACGTTTTAATTAAATGCAATATATATCTCTTAACTTGCTTAGAAATATGTAAAATAGAAAATTGTATATTTGCATGGAAATAATTTACAAAACGGAAGAATATAATTTGCGTGCCAGCAAAAAGGATCAAGCTCTACATGAGGCCACGAACGATTTGGCGTATATCGATATTTGACCTAGACCATTGTTTTCGTATCAGGCATTTTGTACCCCTACCGCAGCTCTATCGTACAAATACTTAGACAATTTATCCGGAAGGCTTAATGGGAAACAGATTAATGCTGCAAGCGACAAATCTGTGCGTGGAAATCGGAATGATCTGAGTGCATTGTTGCGCCAGCGAATTTAACGCTATTTGCTGGTGGTATTGTGGCTCAGATTCATGTAATTATTCGAATGGATTATAGTGCTTTTAGTACAGAGGTATGAATAAAAACAGATAAATTGTGTAGTTAAAACCGAATGCTTTAAAACATGTGAGTATTAAACAATTAATTTAAATCAGGTATTAACTATGTACCAGTATCTTCAATTAACTTCAACATTTGTTATCCACGAAGTATCAGAGGAAGAATGTAACGAATGTCTCAGTCCATAGTTTAATTGAGTGGGGCATTTTTCACTGAATAGAGGTTCTTTATTCTATTTTATTTTTTTTCTTTTTTAGGATTCTTTATTTTATTTTTTATGAAATAGTAGGCAAACGAGCAGGTGAATCGCCTGATGGTAAGCGATTAGCGCCGCCCATGGACACCCACAACACCAGAGGAGTTGTAGGTGCGTCACCGGCCTTTGAGTTGGCAGTACGCTCTTTTCTTGACGGTTTGAAGATCGTATCGGTCCGGAAATACCACAGGCGACAGTTCATTCCACAGTTTAGCTGTGCGAGGCAGGAAGTTTCTGGAGAAACGCACGTTGAGGACTGCTAACCATCTAAGTTGGTGAGGATGGAAATGTTGTCGTGTGGGTGTAAACAACGTTAAATTTTTAACACGGGCCCGACGACTCTTAGAAAATAGACTTAACTCTTTTAGTTGTCGTAACTCTGCGCATAAACGCCGAGTTTGCTGGGATTTCCCAATACCTACAGGAAAATGACAAGGAGCTTCTGATTCTTAGGGCCGCGATTCTATTCGTCTCAATTAACAGTAGATGACATCCTTAGGATATCGTATTCGTTTCATGTAATTTTGAGACATGGAAACCGGGTTTGTGGCGGGTTTCATTGTGGCGTGCGTTTGAGCACATTGCGCGTCCGGCTGCGTTCTCGGGCACCGACCTAAATAGCCCTGATTGACCTGATTAGACCGACAGGGCTTATTCAAAACGTGCACGGCAAATCAGATTTAGGTTCGTGTCTTTGCTATGGACAAATCTTAAGGGCTAGAAAGTGTAATTTTGGGTTGGTCGCTTAATCTAAACTGTATAAAGTACGTCTCCGTTTCCGTAAAACGTATAGCTACAATGCGCATAGGTGATGACTTTTTAAAACTGTGCCCACTCACATTGCCATGTGCCACACATGCAAGTTTGAACTCTAATTTAGCGCAGGTCTTTTGATCTTTCCAGGAATTAATTAGGGGAAGAACGAACGTTTTCCAATCAAATGTTAGACAAGGCGGATATTTTTTTTATTAAAAATTGGAAACATGAGAGATATAGTGGTAGAATTCCTGCCCGGTGAATACCTACAATTTAAAGGCATCAGTTTGAACAGTAGTGCCTGGATGAAGGTGGTATTACGAGACATCTGTGGCAGTAACGGCCCTCAGCAATGAGGATTCGAGGAAGAAGACATTAAAAATATGAAATTACCACCATAGTATAGTTGAGACTTGAGAGGTAGGGTACAGCGGGGCATCATCTCGCAAATTTTTGAAGCAGCCCTACTGGGGAAGTACAGTTAGCATCAGAAGTAGCTACGCATATGAAGGGTTCAAAAACTCTTATTCCGTCACGATAAGGAGTTATGAACTTTTCAAGCGCTTAGCTACTTTTGATGCTGACTGTACTTCCCCAGTTGGGCTGCTGCAGCCATAATGGCACCACTACTTGCTGTTAGGTATGTGGTATTTTGTTTCTGGTAGTGAGAGAGGTGGCACAGAGGTCCCAAGGATGCGCTGTGTTACGAGTGAAGGACCTGCATATGTCTTAAAAGCCGAGGCACACCGAATGCGTGCGCGCCACGCAAGTGGTGTGTCGTCTACTATGACATTTCATACGATACAACGCGCACGCCACGCACACTCGCACGCGCACGTGCTGCGCACGCATTCGGTGAGGCTCGGCGTTTAGCGAATACGAATAATAACGAATCCTTCTAGGGCAGCTAGCATGCATAGGCTACGGTGTTCGCTTACCAACAGACAGACCTTAAGCTTGTTTGTCACCGTCGTTGTATAAATATAAAAAGTAAAGTCCTTAGCTTCTCACAAAGGTCATTTCTGCACGGGAAGAGTCACTTGGAACTAGATATGAGCGCCGATGGCCAAATCCGCGGCGGCGGCGTGATAGGCAAAATTCCGCGGCGGCGGCGGCGTCACGGCGGCGTGACCTTGAGCTTTCGATTTTTATTTGGGAGCAATTTGTGAAAAAAAACCTCGTTTTTGTTGCTATAAGGAAAGTTTTATTTATTTTAATAAAGTAACCGAGTATGTAAACCATCATATTTATTAATTTCACACTAACTTAAGAGTCCCCAGTACGCTCGGCTGAACTGGGTCCTCCACACAAACGTAGTTTCGTTCTCATTTTAAAACGTCTTGCTGAAATAACATGAAACTTTGTATACACAATGGGAGCCGCCATATCTAGGTCGGAAATTAGTTTCTGTTGCTAGACATTGTAATAGAAAAAAAATACAGCAAGTTTTTGAGTTTTTTACGTCTCGTATGAAAACCTTAATAATCGCTGTTCTCCATTATAATTTCAAGCAAGAGAAACTAATTTCCGACCTGGATATGCCGGATCCCATTGTGTATACACAGTTTCATGTTACTCTAGCATAGCGTTTTAAAATGAGAGCGTAACTAAGTTTGTATGGAGAACCGATCCTACAGAGGAATCTTAAATTAAAAAAAATTACATGCGGACACGTGTTCACTCGGTAAAATACGTAGAAAGAGGATATAGTACATTTCGATGCTAGTGCGGAAAGTATTCCTTCACGAGTACCGAGGGATGCCACGAGCCGCAGGCGAGTGGCAAGACTCGGGACGAGTGAAGAATGACATTTCCGCACGTGTATTGAACGACGTTTTTTAATACAGTTGCGAAAAAATAAGAATAACAACAAGTAATATTTATAAAAACAATATCGAATGTTGCCTTTAGAAACTCAAAACATGCTTGCAGTAAGTAAAAACGCCTCTTCTTTGACAGGCGTTTCGGCAGCTATTCCGTTCCACTCAGACAACTTATTAAGAACGGTTTTTCAATATTCAATATTAAAAAATAAACGTGTTATAATGATGAAGAGGTAAGTAATAAAATATGAAATGTGTATATTTTTCGTATTCTGATATTAACAGTAGGTTTTTATGTTGATTACGACGTTTAAAGGAAACTAATATTTAACACCCAGCAATAAGGAGTCAAGCATTGGAACAAGCATAAATTAAAAAAAATTGGAAAAGTGAAAAGCACTAGTGCGCGAAAACCAACTTTCCGCACGCTAAACAGCTACGTAAAGTAGCACTTTTTGAGCAACTGTATTAAAAACTATTTATCCTTCCTTACTTCATGGCAAAATACTTGAATTGACTGAAGCCATCGTGCGAACGAACGCGGGTATGATACGTAACGAGTGCGAGCGAGAAAGCAAATCGCAACTTGTTGCGCCGGCGCGCCGCGTATATCACTCGGCGGCGGCGCGCCGACTTGAATTGGCGGCGACGGCGGCGCGCCGGCGCGGCGCTCATATCTACTTGGAACAGTTGAAACCGGACATGCACATTGTATAGATTGTTTTCAAATAGTTGTTGTATAATTAGTTGATACAAATGAGTCAGAGGAATACCGAACGTTGGTGGAGCGCCAAGTGGCTTGTTTACTAATACAACTTTGTTTTCTTTCACTACTTACTGCCCCCGCGGCTTTGTCCGTGTATTACAAAGAACATATATTAGGCAGAGACATATAGGCCGAGCCACACCGAATGCGTGCGCAGCACGTGCGCGTGTGCGTGTGCGTGGCGTGCGCGTTGTATCGTATGAAATGTTATAGTAGAGATGACGCACTGCTTGCGTGGCGTGTGCGGTGTGTCATCTACTATGACATTTCATACGATACAACGTGCACGCCACGCACACGCACACGTGCTGCGCACGCATTCGGTGAGTCTCGGCTTTAAGTCGTGGGGTAGCGTCCGTCCTATTGGCCAATTTTTCCGTGCCGGATATTTGTTTCATTATTACAAGTATACTTATTCTATTTTAATTCAAATTGACGACGTGTTTGAACCATTTTAGATTGTCGTTATTATATAATATACAGTGACAGTTTTCAGGTTGAACTATTTCGTCTGTTGACAGCAATACCTCTGATGTGGCTAATTATGCCCTAGGTCAAACTTGCTCTTGAATACTCTACTGCATGTGCGACAGTAAAGTTGGCCAGACATACGACACGTGTACACGTTATACGGAGCAGAGATATGGTGCCTTTATAAAGCAGATATGAAAAGACTAGACACTTACCACCTTAAATGTCTGTCATGTGGCAGGAACGCGTTCCTAATTCTGAATTTAAGTTTTACGTTGCTCCGGCCTCCGGGATGTAAGGCACGGAGGGTCTCCGAATGCAACGGTGGCTCAGGTGGTGTGGGCAAATGGGCATGTCATTCGTATGGGTGCCGGGCGGCTGCTTGCCTGGCTGTCTAGCTACACAAACTTAAATAAATAAGTATTACGAAGACGTCAAAAGTATTTTTTGTAAGGGAATAAGACCTTTTGACCTGTTCATGTGCGTAGCTACTTCTGGTACTGACTGTACGACGTAATTTTACTAATTCATTTGCTCGAATGACTCCCCCAATGTCCCCAGTGTCATGTCACCGTCTAAATCTTTTTAACAGATATTACCACTGATATCCATATTCACTGTCAAATGTCTATGGCGAAATACCTTCCAAATTTTATCGGGACTTTTTCTCATTATCTTCTATCCTTACAACTTACAAGCGACCCCCTGTAATTTTTTGAGAAGTGAAACTTGCTATTAACTCGTGTTCGGGCTAAAATATGTATGTATTATATTTTTCTGAATTCAGCTTTGGCAACTAGGCTTTAACTTTAACGTCATAGTGCTAGTAAAATAAAACTGGGTCGCAGAATCGCGGCAAAAGTCTACGTTAACATTCGTATATATCGTCAAGTTCCTAACTCGTTTGTTTTATGCTTACTCGTATACGTAGTTACAAAGATATAGGTAAACTTTTTAACTTGTCCTCTATCGCTGGTCAGTCAGTTTATGTCAATTCGACCAAATAAGAAAAGAATTAATTCCAACGTTGGTCCATTTATTTCGACGTTTATTCTCAGAATAAGTCCTTGGTCAAATAAATTCCGGTAAAATATAGAAAAAAAACTGGCCAAGTGCGAGTCGGGACTCGCGCACGAAGGGTTCCGTACCATTATCTATAAAAACGGCAAAGAGTCCAACTCGCACTTGGCTTGCGAGGCCAACATAGTCACAAACCTGCCTTAAACTTTTGTGGATTCCCTTTGGTAGCATTAAGAAAATCTGAGTGCCTACCGCGAACTTCGAAAATCGAACTTCGTATCGTACCGTCCCTTTTCGTCATATAGTGTATAACACGAGAGTGAAAGGGACGGCACGACACGAAGTTCGATTTTCAAAGTTCGTGGTAGGCACTCAGGTCCACCACTCTCACTCAACACAGTGATTCGGGAGCTCTGGCGATTTTACTCACCATTAGGTTAGGAAAGTGTGCCTGGTGGTAAGTTTAGTTTAGTTTAGTTTTATTATTCACACTATACATTTCTCATATAAATTTTTTTTGCTTCTACTACATATTGTATATTGATCGTTAGTCGCAACCATTTGCGTTACAATAATGAAAAATAACTATAATTTTTAATAATTAAGAATATACAATAGAATATACTTATCCTTAGAAAATACATAATTAATTAATTGAAAAAAAAAAACCAAAATGTCAAATCGAGTATAAATAAATGAAACAACATTGATACCAGGAAGTACCTTACAATAGATTGTCATAAAAATAATCAAAATGATAAGGTAGTACATTCCAATAAGTCATATAATAAAGAAAATTAGTACTAAGTAGTACTTATCCATTACAAAAATGACAAGTAAAATAAGGAAATGTCAATCATCATCATCCGAGCGTTATTCCCAATACAGTTGCATCCTGAAGAATGCCTGGGGTCCGCTAGCTAATCCCAAGAATTGGCGTAGGCACTAGTTTTTAAGGAAGCGACTGCCAGCTGACCTTCCAACCCGAGGGGAAAACCGACCTTATTGGGATTAGGCTTGTCAAGTGAGTGGAAAAATAAGGAAATGTCAATATGATATAAAAAATAATTACAAATAAAAATAAATATGTCCATTGTCCAATGCATTTTCTATTTGGGTATCACAATGTATTCCTTCACAGAATAAATTGCCTTCTGTAATAAATGGTTCTTTAGTTGACGCCTAATCGTTTTCTCGGAGCATTCTTTTTTTAAATCATCGGGTATATGTTCGTAGTATGTAGGCCCAATTACCCGCGTATTCTTTGCTTAAGGTTCTGACACCTACAGCAGAGCAAGTACAAGCCGTCGGAAATACCCAACCTGCCAACCTGGCTGGAAACAAATTGTTCATTTCCGATGGGTTGTAGTGCTATTATTATGGCACAAAAGACCCCTTTTGGGTCGAAGTGCATCCGCGAGGGACCGCTTCTAGGTAAGTGGTCTATTTATGGTCTTCTGTGAGGTGGAGGAGCATTTCTATGTTGCGCTGCTCCATATATGAGAGAGATGATATTCCGCTGTACCTTAGATATTTTTAATTATGAATTCAGAAATATAGTTCTAAATTGTGAGTGAAGCGCTGATATCAGCCATTAGTTACAATTAACGCCGTGAGATCACAGTTTGTTTACATGACTTCATCTTGGACTGCGTTTCGTTGCGGTCACCTCCTATTATATATGCGGCGGATACGAAAAATCTGACGAGTGTTGCACCTTGCAACATTACATTCGAAGAACACAATTAAAATGGAACATTTATTGTACACAGCTGGCGCTTTTTACTCAAATTTCCTCAGAGAACCCAGAGTACACGTCAAATAATAATAACGCTAAGAGCGAGAAGATCATATACTGAATTGAATAAGAGCGACAGAGAGGGATATATCATTTGTTGTCCTTGTCATAGTTCCGCTTTTCTTTATTTGCCTCAATGTCATCTAAACGTCAAGTCAAATAGTTTATGGCAAATAAACGATTACCCGGCATTATTAAAGAGGTTGTTTATTGTAAGCCGCCAGACGTTTAAGACTAGTCCTCAATTTAGCTGCATATAAGAGCTTTTCGGTCCCCCTTGGTGAAACTCCTATAGAATCTCTATAGAAATCCTTACTCTCAGCAAATTTCACTACATGTTAAAAATAGATTATTAAGAATCCCATTTAGAAATAAAAAATATAATAACAATCAAAGTTTTAAATAATTTTTTACGAACAGAATCATACGCTTTGCGAAATTATAATTTCCAAGTGGAATGAAAAATCCGTGGTGATGAATTTTTCACTCTGGTTGGAAATTACAATCAAAGTTTCTTAGGGATAAAATCATAAGTCATTTATTTGCGTGGATGTGTGTAAGATGCCAAGATTAAAGCACACTATTCATCATCGTCTAGCGTTATCCAAGTAAAGTTGCATGCTGAGGGGTCTAATCCCAAGTATTGGCGTGTACTAGTTATTACGAAAGCGACTACCATCTGACTTTCCAACAAGGGGGGGGGGGGGGGAGACTAGTTTCCCCCTTGGGTAGGTTTAGACCTTATAAAATTAGGCTGGTCAAGTGAGTGTGCAACTTGACTGAAGTTCTCAAGCCGCCCGAAGGCCTCTAACTTGGCTTAGCGACTGCCCAAGACCGCCCTATTAAAAGCATAGTTACTATTCAATCTAATAAATATCTACGATTGCCGTTGGATTACTTTACCTAGTATCAGGTATACATGACAGATTATTATTCGTATGTCCTCGTACCCTACTAACCGGTATAAAATTAAATTAATAATATTATTTATTTCGGACACGGAATCCATAATTTGTTAGTAACAATTGACAACATTTCAAATTTTTTAAGTAGTATGAAATCTTAACTCATTTCGTTAATTTGGTAACAAGAAATCCTAAAAAAAACTATTTTTTATTTTTATAGCTATTAGTTTTATAAATATTCACGAAAATGTGAAGAAAGCCCATATCGTAATGACGTCATTACTACGAAATTGTGACAGTCACAGCGCACAAAAAGAACAGCAGTTCACTTTCATTAGTAAATCTGTCTTAGTAACAGTGCTTCTGTATGATTTGTTACGCTGTGACGCCTTACTTGTCACTTACTCTCTTTTAGAATGAGGAACTTTTGAAATTGATTTATTTATATGAAATTGGGATATAATCGAGAATTTAAAAATGTGGTTTTACTTAACTTTTTATCCTCTATTTGATTTAATCGGAAAAAAGCCTGCTTAAAAAAATGAAATGTTGTCAATTACAAACTTAAATCTAATGTTAGAAAAAATAAACTTAATAGCTATAAAATAAAATGCATTTATTTCGAACTTCGTGATCCATAGATTGTTAGTATTACAAGAACTTAAATAACTATGTTAGTACCTAAACTTAAATGAAGAGAGGTCCAGTGCCTCAGCAGGCTGCTGTCCCATCTAGTGGCAACTATGTATAGCACAACAGTCCCGGAGCAAAAAAAAATAACCATCCAGGGATTTAGACACTATGACAAGTCGTTTTGAGATCTCGCATTATTAAGGAATTGGGCAAAACGAAATTATATTTAAAATTAAGCTGAAATATCGTGAGCGTAAGTATTATGTGTATAACATAGTATTAGGATATAGTTTTCAGGTAACTCGCTGCCTGACAATTTTAGAATTGCTAGAAAGAGGAAATGTCGGAAGTTCAGATAAACGTTACGGTAGAAATAGGAAGATTAAGGCTGGGTTGCACAAAACCGACTGTAATCGTAAGCTGTGTTCGTTAAAATTTCAATGTATGGAAAGTTTGACAAGTTTCTATGGGATGACAGCTGCCGGCGCCATATTTAACTTTGATCAGTTTGTGATCGTAAGTCGGTGCAACCCAGCCTATGTGTGTAGTCTCAGATTAATGCAAAACAGGATGGCGTTTTGGCAGTACTATAGTACATTACTACAGAGGCCGGGACGTAAGTGTGCCACAATTTATGTGGAATGGAAATTAAAAAAGAGGACTTTGCCGGCCTAGGCCTGCAAGATTTGTATGAAATTCCATTAACGACCTCTTGTCCTAGCCGCACCTGAAACGTCATACTTCGCAGCCTGTTATAAGGAACCTAACATCAATATTTCATTGCATGTTTGAGAAAATGTTATTTTTAACCAATTTTTATCGCATAGTAGCGCTTAGCTATTTACGACATGACAATTTGTACGGAAAAGCAAACCTAGTAAGTAACATTAAGTGTTGCGGCTTATGATCGTTGGAAATCATTGGCATTGGCCTCCAGCAATTACTCGAGCAGGGAAATCTCACAAGGCTGATCATGAACGCCGTGCGATAACAGTCGCTGTGTAGCTCGTGCGTATTCTTAAATTATAAATGCGGTCTTGAACCTTGGGCTTTAGGCTATACTCAGAAGTATTTATTGAAGTCACTGTCCACAATACGACTTTAACACTTGACACGGTAGCTCCCAAACGGAGCATAGGTCCTTGATGGTAGCATAGGACCGCATAGGATAGGAGGGACTTGGAGGCATAGGTCGTTGTAAAGTTTTTATGTGATCGTGTGGCGAATTCTGCGGTCTGCTGGTGCGAGAAGGTGCCTTGGTGCAGTTTCTTGCCTAGTTTACATATACACAAGAAAATAAACACGTTAGGCCTTAGACACATTAACATATCAACTTCTTCTATAACTTTCAAGGCAATTGAAGCACTAACTGCTTCATGTGAGGGTCATTGTACCTTGCCAATATTTATGCCAAAATTAGGGAAAGCTGAACTATGGCTAAAGTGCTAATTCCTGAAATATATTAAATATGAACGGTGATTTCAAAATGATTAAGTAGTTCCTTATCATTGTTGCAGTGAAGAGGTCCGCAACCACGCCGTACGATGGAACGCGCAGTTTTCCTTCGTGTGCAAGATGTGCGCGAACGCGAACACAGGCGTGCTCGAACCGGCGCTGATGCGGGTTTCCGTACGCAAGGAATGCAAAGGTAAGGGCATAGCAGTCGCCTCGTTCGCGCAGTTCTCGTGTGTAAGATGAACGCGAACGCGAACACTGGTGTTCGAACCGGCGCTGTAGCGGGTTTTCGTACGCAAGGAGTGCAAAGGTAAGGGCATGGCGGTCGCCTCGTTCGCGCAGTTCTCGTGTGTAAGATGAACGCGAACGCGAACACTGGTGTTCGAGCCGGCGCTGATGCGGGTTTACGTACGCAAGGAGTGCAAAGGTAAGGGCATAGCGGTCGCCTCGTTCGCGCAGTTCTCGTGTGCAAGATGAACGCGAACGCGAACACTGGTGTTCGAACCGGCGCTGTAGCGGGTTTTCGTACGCAAGGAGTGCAAAGGTAAGGGCATGGCGGTCGCCTCGCTCGCGCAGTTCTCGTGTGTAAGATGAACGCGAACGCGGACACTGGTGTTCGAACCGGCGCTGATGCGGGTTTTCGTGCGCGAGGAGTGCAAAGGTTAGATTTGAGAGAGCATTGCAGTCGCCTGGTATGCGTATACGCGCAGTTCGCGTCTACAAGATGTGCGCGGACGCGAACATAGGTTATTTTATTATTTATAAGTATACACAACATAATATAGCAGGTCATTTGGTCTTGACAATTTGCGTGTCAATCGTGTATTCAGGAATACATGATCAGATTGCATTGACGTATC
The DNA here is from genome assembly GCA_905163555.1 of Notocelia uddmanniana. NCBI lineage: Eukaryota > Metazoa > Arthropoda > Insecta > Lepidoptera > Tortricidae > Notocelia > Notocelia uddmanniana. The sequence continues at coordinate 5,243,862 of LR991052.1, forward strand.
CCGATACCCATCAAAGACATCACCATATCAGCCCTAGGACGTCCACTGCTGGACATAGGCCTCCCCCAATTTCATGGGGGGTATTCAAATACATAGTTACTATGAATGAAGTTTTGTGAAGCCATGCAGACTACAAAAGATACGAATAATAAATTCCACATACGCAACAATACCGCTCTGATATCCGATCGCATACCAACATAATGAAATCTGAACACAAAAGATCCGATCACCACTAAATAGAATTATTAAATTAAAACATCTCAATCCACTAGTAAAGTCACACTAAGTTACTACCTTTCTAAACGCCAGAAAGGTTCAAAGAAACGTGACCCGTCGAATATCGAACGGGATCAGGCCGTCTATACGTGTGCTCCGGCAAAAATGGAAAGTCATATCGACGGGAGGCTGACACGAAACCGTGACATCTTCTATTTTTGTACGGTTTTCAGTTTCAGGTGCGACGTAAAGGGTTGTGTGAACATTGCCATCGTTAGCTTTGCTTTATACACGTCCTTTAGAGACCTCTGTCGGAAGTATAGATTCAATACGTGTTAATGCACATACATTGAGTAAGAGAACGGACTTTCTCTAATCTCGTACTTTACATCTCTCCTTGATAATACTTGAGAAGTAGCGTCAATATAATCATTACTCACTACATGGAAAATTACTATTTAGTGTACTTAAATAAAATAATATATTGCTGAAAACAACATTAGGATTAGGAACATCGAAAAACATATATTAAATAAAATTTAATTGCGCGATATGCAGGACAAAAACTCTCAAAGCTAGACCCACATGGAGAATTTACCATAGATAAAAGTCATTTCCTATCAGTCGTGGGTTTTGCCATGCCGGGCTCCACTGTGAAAGCAGTTTTTACACAAATAATAAAATAATACTAAAGGTGCAGAAGCCCCACTGCCTTACTGATGAAGTTAGCTGTCAAATTTTAGCCATAAACAGACTAGAGTAGGAAGTCGTAAGCGAGGGTTATCTACAGATCAAATCACCATTCATTTAAATTATTTTCGTTCTTACGTTGTTGTATTCAAAATACCTAGAATCCATCTACAAATATCTCGAATAGCAACAAGACGATAGAGTCTCTGAGTGGGGCCAGGATAATCTGGTCCAGTTCAACCCCACCAAGACACAAGTATGCGCGTTCACTGCTAAAAAAACCCACATTCACTGTGGCCCCGCGGTTCCAAGACGCAACCCTCTCCATCACAGAGACTATTGGGATCCTTGGTGTCGATATTTCCAGCGACGTCCAGTTTCGGAGCCATTTAGAAGGCAAAGCCAATCTGGCATCTAAAAAGCTAGGTGTGCTCAATAGAGCGAAGCGATACTTCGCCCCGGGACAGAGACTTCTTTTATACAAGTCGCAAGTCCGTCCCCAAATGGAGTATTGCTGTCACCTCTGGGCGAGAGCACCTGGATATCAGCTTGGGCCTTTTGACTCGCTTCAGAGACGTGCTGTGCGAATCGTGGACGATCCCAAGCTTACGAGCGATATTGAGCCGTTGAGTTTAAGGAGAAAATTTGCCTCCTTGTGCGTGTTCTGTCGCTTATATAATGGGTTGTGCTCCGAAGAACTGTTCGACATGATGCCTACGGCCGCTTTCTACCATCGCACCGCTCGCCGTCGGCAGGGCATTCATCCTCACACCTTAGAACCTAAATGGTCGCGTACGGTACGGTTTCAGAGGAATTTCCTCCCTCGGATGCTCCGATTGTGGAATGAGCTCCCTGCCGAGGTTTTCCCGACGGACTACAGTATGGGGTTCTTCAAGAAAGGAGTGTATAAATTCTTAAAGGGTCGGCAACGCGCATGTGACACCCCTAGGAGTTGCAGGCGTCCATAGGCTGCGGTGACCGCTTACCATCAGGCGGGCCGTACGCTAGTTTGCCACCGACATGGTATAAAAAAAAGATGATATGGCATGAAGTTGTAAAATCATTTACGAAATAAAAATAATAAAAATTGATATGAAAGTAAAAAGAGTCAATGTTATTAAATCATTTTACTTCATTCACGGCAGGCGGTGTTGCAATTAGCAACGACCCTGACAATGACAACCTAGACTTACACCGGGAGTGTACCATAGATAAGCGCCATTTCGCGCTGAAATGACAGTGAGATAGACCTGGTGTAAACACGGCCCCGGCCAATGCCAACTCCAGCCCAAGTTTGCCGGTTGTTGTGCAGGAATAGTTCATCGCGCGCCCAAACGCGTAGTTCCCGTCGAAATTGCCTGAACTCGTGACCAACTTTATGAGAATACCAACTCAGTTATGTGTAAAGCCTAACTCCACAGCTATTTTGTTTTGAGCATGCCGTTTTAGTAAATACAGTCATCAGTATATGTCCGTCATTATAAACCGAGCAAAAATACGAGTAGAGAAAAACTTTAAAATGTTTCCCGCTCCTCTAGTAGATATAGTTAAAATGTATACTGTACGAGGGTAAAACTGAAAGTTTCGGGAATAGAAGAAAATATGCAGTATAAGTGAGTTTATTTATTTTTATTGTTTTTCAAAATATTCTCCTTTGTATTTCATGCACTTATGCATGCGTTCAAACCAGTCCATAAAGCACTTTTTGAACTCTGAAGTAGGGGTCGACAAAATGGCTATTTTATAGGCCTCCACTGCTTCTTCTGGCGTCTGAAACCGCTGACCACGCAGTTTGTCCTTGATTCTGGGGAATGTAAAAAAGTCGTTGGGACTTAAGTCAGGGCTATATGGAGGGTGGTCCAATATTTCGACTTTTTCACCGTCCAGGTACTCAGTTGTTGTCCGAGCGGTGTGTGGGCTGGCGTTGTCGTGGTGAAGGATGATGCGACGACTAGGGTTTGTTTTTCGGAGTTCAGCAAAGACGTTCGGCAAACAAATAGTGGTGTACCAATCAGCATTGACTGTTCTACGATCCTCAAGAGCCACAGTAGCTACGTGACCAGATTTAGAGATAAACGTAGCCACCATCTTCTTAGCCGTACTGCGAGAACGAACAACTTTTGTGGGTTTGAGCTCGTCTTCGAAGACCCATACTCGGGATTGGTTTTTAGTTTCAGGCTCATAAGCGTATATCCACGACTCGTCACCTGATACTATGCTAAAAACAGCATTTGAGCGTCCCTTGTTAAATCTTTTCAAAGTTTTGCGGCACCAATTGACACGGACTATTTTCTGCTCGTCAGACAATAGGTGAGGTATCCAACGGGAAAATAACTTTTTCACGCCTAATTCTTCTTTTAAAATAATTTGTATTTGACTCATTCCAATACCCAGGTGCTCTTGAATTTCCCGATATGTCACATGTCGGTCTTCATTTATCAGACGACGCACAACATCGACGTTTTCTTGCGTGACTGCCGATTTTGGTCGACCTTCACGCACTTCGTCGGTGAGGGATACACGGCCACGTTGAAATTCTGAATACCACCTGTATATTGTAGTCTTTGAAGGAGCTTCAATATTAAAAGCAGCAACCATCCGCTCTTCACATTGTTTTTGTGTTAGTCCACTTTTAAAGTCATAATAAATCATAGCTCTGAAATTTTCACGGCACAATTCCATTTTAAGCAGTGACTCGACGACTTCAATAAACAATTGAAACCGAACCATACTTTTTTTTTCTAAGTGGCCAGTGTGTTGAGATAAGGAAACTTCAGAGATTATAAAAAGGTATAATACATGTTAAAAATAAATTAATAAGTATTCGATTCCCGCCACTTTCAGTGCAAGCCTCGTATACCGTAACTCTCTAGCCGTATTTACAAGTTTAGTTCTTAACAACGCTATTGTTCCAGGTGGTCGTTCATACCAGAAGCTCGGTTTCTGCGACGTGAACCTGGCGGAGCTGGCTGGCGCGGGCGAGAGCACCCGCCGCCGGCTGCTCGAGGGCTACGACCCGCGCCGCCGGCTCGACAATTCCGTGCTGCGAGTGCGCATCAAGATGAACATGATCTCCGGGGACCCGCTCTTCAAAGTGTGAGTAACTTGTCTGGACTGCTTTACGGGTTTAAGTACGTACCAGGAGTTTCCCAATGGCGCGATAGTAAAGATGCTTCAGATACTAGTCTTGGCTTGTCAGATAGAGCTTGGAATTGCTGTTCAGGATCAGGCATAAAGTCTCCTATAAGCGCAATATCCCTGATGAGAGTTATGAGGGAGAAGCAGTCTTCATTGTCACTGTCTCCTCCGCCTGTCGTTAATTGACTAAAGAGAGCCGTCGTTCAGGTGCCATGTAACTAGCTCCTCATGTAGGTGCAACCAAAAACTTTTCTGAAATGTATTAAATCCGGTAAGAACATATGTTTGTTTTCCCTGACAATAATCGTAAACAGTAGTTTATTTTATTTCAATGTCTCATTCTATTATCAAGACATGCTCTCAGTTTGCTAGTAATCAACGGATGTTTGGTTAGCCTTACATAGTTAGGTATAGAATGTACTGAAAGCACCTAACTTAACCTAACTAGGTTACGCTCGCATCGATAAATGATTATACCTATTACAGACCAGATTGCTTCTGAGAGCAATTAGTATTACACACAACTTGACATGGAACTTTATGTGCAATGCATACGGTTGATTTTCCAATGGCGGTTAATGAAGATGAGCTTGTGCAATTAAGTAGGAAGCCACGACACTAAATCGATCACTGAAGAGGCGATAATCTACCCTTAACGATACTTGAGCGTTCTGTGAAATAGTAAGATGAATGTAATCGATACTTTGCTTTATTATAAAGAATTAACGATGGTTTTTGAGTGAAAAGAGGAACTTGTAGAGGAACTCTTGATTTTTAGGGTTTGCAAAAGATAAAGCTGTTTTACGGAATCTGTGTTTGATACTCTTACTTATGTATTAACAAAAATACAAGAATGCCTTTTAACGAGTATGTTGCCTTTTGTGTTATGTTACGGACGAAATACCTTTTTTACTTAATGAGGGCTATCACGTCTGAATTCATCGCTAGAGGCACTAGTGTAGCGTGGGTCCCCGTAAATGTCAAATGACACTCGTTTGTAGGTGCATGGGCTGTGCCGGTTCATTTCTAATTTTAATAATGTGGGGAACATTTTATATTATTGGACCCGGCTATGTCCTAAAACTGCGACCAAGACCACCGGGGGGAGGGCAGCAAGCATCCCTGGAGTGCGGTGCAGATACTGCGATCGCCAACCCGCATGCCAAGTGGCGATTATGCCGGTTACCCCCCATGAAATTGGGGGAGGCCTATGTCCAGCAGTGGATGTCCTACGGCTGATATGGTGGGGAATATTTTGCAATAGGTACCTGAGATTATGGCTAATATGAGTTACGGGTCACTGAATGTCAGTGCTTTGAGATAGTTTTATCTTACGGAAACTTTCGAGTATGTCCTCCTTTTTTCCGTACAAAACGGGACTGCGCAACACTACGGCGTGCCCGATATTATTAGGGTTACGGTTTAATAATAAATAATAAATATTAGGGGACATATTTTTACACAAATCGAACTAGTCTCACAGTAAGCTCAATAAGGCTTGTGTTATGGGTACTAGACGACGATATATTTAATAAAATATTTAACGAAATACTTAAATACATAGAAAACATCCAAGTCTCAGGAACAAATGTCTCTGCTCACCATAGAAACAAATGCCCTTACCGGCAATCGAACCCGGGACCTCTAGCTTCGGAGGCAATGACACTACCAACTAGGCTAAAGAGGCCGACATATATGATTTTAATAAAAACTTTGTTTTCACACCCCCGTAATAACTAATAACAAACTTTGACAGCTGGTCCTTGGACGACAGTGGCGCCAAATGTTGAGTGCGGCTAATCTATCGCGAAAATAGGTTTTCTACTGTAGCATTGTTATTTTTGTAGTAACTGAGACTGTAATTTTATATTTAACTATACAATGTATATTGTATTGAAAAAATGACACCTCGCCGAGTTTCTTACGCCGGTTCTTCTCGTGGCAGAGGTTTATTTTTCCAAACCGGTGGTAGTTTATTGACGTTCATAGGTGCATGTAATATGCCTAATTTGAAGAATAAACTACTTTTACTTTTAAAAACGGTAGCCCTCATTAGAAAAGAAGGGATGCTTGTTTGGACTAACAATTAAAAAAAGCAATATTTTATGCATTTTTCTTATGCTGTAAACTTCCTTCACCAGACCAAGCCCATATTAGACAGCTCACATACTTGTAACATTTGTGGGTTTAATTATGGAGAAAAGTGATAGTGCAGTGATAGGATGTAGCCTTTTTATTGCCCGCAACACACATCAACTTCAAATTGGAATAAGTCGACTCTCGCGACACCCACGAGAAGAAACTGATCGCGGTGCTGGTAGACTTCAAATCTATACTTAATATTATAAAGCTGAAGAGTTTGTTTGTTTGAACGCGCTAATCTCAGGAACTACTGGTTCGAATTGAAAAATTCTTTTTGTGTTGGAGAGTCCATTATTTATCGAGGAAGGCTTTAGGCTATATTACATCACGCTGCGACAAATAGGAGCGAAGACGCGGACGAAGTCCCGGGCAACAGCTAGTATAACATATAATCGTTTTATTTCTCAGGCCGGAGCGTAAGCAGGATGTGGTGGATGGCAAGGCGGACAGCGGGTCGGAGAGCGCGGCCGGCGGGCCCGAGGACGACTGCACGTCCTCCACGCCCAGCAGCGGCTTCGGCTCGCTCACCAAGCGCTCCAACTACGGTCAGTCACCCCGCGCTTACAGCACTGGCCGGTAGCACGGGACGCAGGCGGACAGCGGGTACGAGGACGACTGCACGTCGTTCACGCCCACCTGTGTCTTCGGCTCGCTAACCAAGCGCTCCAACTACGGTCAGTCAGATGGTATCAACGGTACCCTATTATGTACCAACACCTCCTGTCCGTTCATCTGTCAGTCTGGCTTTCGAGTTTCGAGTTCCTTTTGAACCAAAACGAATACTTGAATGGATTGTATCCATGAATGATATATTTACGGCGAAGGCGGTATATTGAATCCTGAGTGAAACGCAAGATTCTACAATAGAATCCTGAGCGTAGTGAGGGATTCTAAATTAGAATATTGAGCGTAGCTAGGAATTCAAGTGTTTACGCCCATGACGAAAATAATTTTGCTACCGTGTGACACATACTGCTTTTCACACGGCCTATGAGGCCCGCTGCTAAAATCATGCAGTCTTGCAAATATTTTTTCTACCTAGTGGCACATACTGCATTTCACACCTTCTATGAGGAAAAGAGTCATTGTAATATCTAGCATATTTGTGCACGTCCTACAAACAACCCTAATAGCTCTTGTTGTCACAGAAGGCAGCCACTCGCTGCCGCTGTCGTCTCTGCCATCGTGCGAGCTACCATCGCCGGATCCAGATGACGTGATCGACCATCCAGGTCAGTACAACTAAAACTGTTCTCAGGAAATAGGGACGTTGTCTATTATCATTGATGATGGTGTTGATGGTGAGATGATGGTCCGTCCAGACTTATCCTTCGACAACGACGGGGATATCCTTACGTGCATAGGCTCAGTCGTGACTTGCAAAAATCAGATTTAATTCAACCTCGGAGTTGCTGGACTATGTCTCTGCTGGACCAATTGTCAATAAGGCGCTCCTGGCAAAGAAATGCAATCAGAAAGAATCTTTATTTACTATCGAATTAACTGCACCTTTTGCCTGAGAAATAACAGAACATTGACTTTTGCTGTGCGAACTAAATCCTGATATTCATACATTCTAACCAAGACGAATGAATTCTGGCGTGCATTTGCTTCGTCTTATAAATGAACACCTGACTAGCTATAGTATGATCTTGATCTCGTTTACCTCAAACGTAAAGCATTCGTCCTTCAATAGCAAGCAAGAAAATATATAAGTGTGAATTCAACGCTACTGATGACAAATGTTTTATTAGACGCGGAGTTCAAAACGACGCGTAAAACGGGCGGATGACCGATTCAATAAACAATTAGAGGAGTGGGACGTATATAGGCTTATGATGATGATGATGATGAGCCATAACCGTCAATAATGTAATGAAAATGCATGAATATTTAAATAAAGGTGCTAAGTGCGACTGTTTTTGAGTGTGCGTGTTACCAAATTGGAAATCAATTTTATGTAATTCTTATGCATTTATTAGCTACAAAAGTGGTTCTGGTATGAGAGTTTCATGTAAATTCTGTGCAAATCAAACGTCTTCGGTTTTAATATTAGTTTAGCAATGTTGTCTTGCTGTGCGATCTACATCAAACTTTTTGAATGCAATTTTGTGTCTTATGTCATTGTGATAATATGTGTAACATACCATTGACAGTTACGAGTACTATTCGATACATTACACATAGCAAAAAAGTGTTTTAATTGAAGGTGTTTTGTTTGGTAGAAATCAACTTTTCACCTTTGTAAATTTGATTTCTACCAACGTCATCAACATCCTCCTAGCGTTATTCCCAGTACAGTTGCATCCTGAAGGATGCCTAGGGTCCGCTACCTAATCCCAACAATTGGCGTAGGGGCTAGTTTTTACGGAAGCGACTGCCATCTGACCTTCCAACCCGAGGGGAAAACTAGAACTTATTGGGATAAGGCTCAAGTGATTCCGCAGCTCGCAACTCTCGTTGTCTGGAGCACCAATCAGTGGCCATTAAGAAAGCAAACTCCTTGAAATCCTTGAATGTGCAGACTGCTAACGTGCTCAATTAAAAAAAAAACCGATGCTTTAGCGACTGTCATAACTTGCGCTAGCTGATAAAATTATAATTATCAGTTTAGGGCGGGTTCTAACTTCTGTATAGAAGGTTCAAATTCATTTCAGTATAGTAAGGTGCGTGCAGACTCCAGCCGTTTGATCAGAATCGTACGTAAGCGTTTAGACGCTATTATGCATAGTGATGCATGTCTACATCAAACCTTTTTTTCAAAAATAATATTTATTTTTTAATTACCATGATTTTATTTTATTTTTCCCACAATCTATACATCATTACCCATCTATTTCAATTAATTAGGAAATTATTTTAAAAATCATGCATTTAAGGGTTAACGAACTCTGCGTACGATATGTAAGATAAAATCAAATCGAGCTGTTTCTATGGGATGACCGCTCCGGTGCCATATTAAGCGTAGATCGGTATGTAATCGTAAGTTGGTGCAACTCGACTTATATTTATATGTATTATTGAGCGATTGCACCCCATTATATGTAAGATGTGTAAGTTGTAGTTGCAGCGTTCGATTCCCGGTAGCGTCTTTTTCACGCTTACTCTTGTGATAAGGAAAAAGGAACAGGACGGGTCCGACACACAATTTAGTTTTTTTTTTAGATTCATCTATGACCCAGATAGCATCACGGACACAGCTCGCTTACCGATGAATCCTTGACTGAATTACGTTGTAAAATAGCTCGACTCTCGTGTATTTCCCGAAGCGATGTGCCCCTGTGTGATTTACACGGAATTGAGGGCAATTGCAGCGTTGCAACGCGTCTATTGACCGCCACTTGGTGATCAATGGCTCGGCCTTTGTCGCCAATTGGGTTCATTCCGCTATTCAGACAGGCTTCACTACATATACGCGTGAAATGCAATTAGATATGACCTTATTCTAACAAGACCTCATGCCACTTCGCCTAAACTTTGCTCTCCCGCACCACAGTGGCACTACCCCCGAACCCGGAATTCACAAGAACCCGACTAACAATGAATGATAGTTTCCTCTATGCTGTCCCTTAAGCCAGAGGCCCTACCGCGAACTTCGAAAATCGAACTTTGTATCGTACCGTCCCTTTCCGTCATATATTTTTTTAATTAAAAAAAAAGTAAAAGTAGTTTATTCTTCAAATTAGGCATATTACATGCACCTATGAACGTCAATAAACTACCACCGGTTTGGAAAAATATACCTCTGCCACGAGAAGAACCGGCGTAAGAAACTCGGCGAGGTGTCATTTTTTCAAAACAATATACATTGTATAGTTAAATATAAAATTACAGTGTCACCTACTACAAAATAACTTAAATAACAATAATAATAATAATATAATAATAATATTGGGGGACAATCTTACACAAATCGACCTAGTCCCAAACTAAGCAAAGCTTGTACTATGGGTACTAGACGACGATATACATACTTATATAGATAAATACATACTTAAATACATAGAAAACATCCAAGACCCAAGAACAAATATCCGTGAAAAATGCACAAATAAATGCCCTGGCCGGGATTCGAACCCGGGACCTCTAGCTTCGGAGGCAGAGTCACTACCAACTAGGCTAAACAGGTCGTCAACAATACAATGCACATTATTATAAATGGGATTGCTCTTGGCCACCATCTAGCCGGGGGGCAAAGATGAGGCCGACGATGAAGCGAGCTCACCCAGAAGATAGCTTATATAGTGTATAACACGAGAGTGAAAGGGACGGCACGATACGAAGTTCGCGGTAGGCCCTCAGCATAGGGAGGTTGCCCTAAAACAAATCTGTGGTTGGTCGCGTAGCAGACCAGACTGGTAAAATATGATAATCGACTGACGGTTACAGCATCTTTTAACTCGGTTGTTTACTAAGCACGTTACTAGGTGATGGCGTTGACGCGCAAACCAAATAAAATAATAATTTTCTATTCTAAATAACTTTTTGAAAATAAGCGGGTAGTATTAGCTATTTGCCAAACACTATCTTCGGACTAGTATCATCTTCATAAATTATTTAACTCCACAATATACATCTGTTCTTAGTAATCTATTCAATTACTTCATGAATTGAATTTGAAATAATAGTGACTTGAATATTTAAAAATAAAAAATCTAAATTGCCTATAAATGATAATAACAAAGTCATGCATGAGTCAAAATAACTACAAATTATGCTTTATGTAAATTATGATATATCCACGAGTGGCGCAGTTTGCAGTATGCTATCCTGCACACCTTACTGGATCAACTGCATCCTGCATTGCTGAGTGGAGTGGAGACCTTTTCGGTAGCATATGCTGTTTGTTAGTTGTAGTACTTGTAATGATGTGTTATCCGGCGAAAATCTTTTTTTCCGATTCTATTCAAACGAGACCGTAACCTGTGTTGCCAAGTATCGGTTTTTTTCGATAGAAATCCTTGTGTCGTTAAGTATTATCAAAATTCTGTTCGGTGGTCGTCACATTCAATATATTGTACTTTGTGGTCACATCGACTGTGTAATCATATCAGTTGTTGTTTTGCATTTAAAGCATGTTACTGTTGTCGCCATCTATTTCCCGCTGGTAGTAGCTTTGTTGATTGCTCTATATGACATTTCGTTTTAAACTGTTATCAATAGATGTCGCTAGTTCTGCGTAAACACGACCATAAAATGGCACTATGAGGGCACTATAGAGTTATTCAATGCTGGCAACACTGGCTGTGCATCTGTCACTGTCAGTTTGTAACCAATCAAGTGATTAACGGATGGTCATGTTTTGAATAAATATGTGTAACGGCTGGATTACTTTGAAAATGGTGATATTTGAAATTCAACGGCTAAGTTATTGCTTAGGCATATATCGACCCGACCGGTGTTCAGCTTTCAGCGTGATTCTTGCAGTAAGTTTATAGGTTATCCTTTTTGTACCATTTGATACACTTTTATAGCACTATAACTAATATTACTATTTTTAGCGAATTCAATACGAATTCAATACTGACGCTTTTTCGTATCTTGGCCGCCAGGGCATTGCGAATGATTTTTTGTATTTAATTATCAATCCAAAACGTGCATTAATGCTGTTATAGCGATGGTAATAATTGTAAAATTGTAGCGAGTGAATTTTAAAGTAGATAATGAAATTCTGTGTTGAATGACGCCGATATTCAGTATCAGTATGCATGTTAAATCTCTGTTATATAAGCGGAAGACTCTTTCTAATGACCTCTAGCCTCCCAAATGCCTAGCAAAAAGTACCGTCCTCTTCAATGAAATTTATATCTTTCAAAATTGGAGCAGAGTTGCCTTTTATTCTGTTTTGTTCAATTTTAAAACATAACAAAATCCACTCTATTTCATATTACTTTACCTTTTAGAGTTTCCTACCCCGCCTTGGTGACACACTTGAAAATTACATTGCCATTTTTTTGTATGGTATTACGCTGGGCGGCGAGGAATATGTTTTTTTAGTAGTAGTACTTGTAATGAGTTTTTTAAGTCGTAACACTTCTGTCTTATTTGATTTTGTCACAAATATCACAATGACAATAAGGGATATAAAGGCATGTTTCCTTTACCTGGCGGTCAGTGGCGGCCTTAGACATTGCAAGGCTCCGGACAGTCCTGGTGCATCAAATCTTTGTGAGGCCTACACCTGGGTTGCGCTGTAAGAGCGAGGCCCCGGGCGGTTGCCCTGCTTGCCACCGCCAAATGCCGCCACTGCTGGCGGTATAGGCGAAAATTTTCTATACTACAGGGTGTCAAACGACTGTGTATCGAACGTTTCAGGCGCAGCGACGCTCACGGCGGGCGCGAACTGCGCCAACTGCCTGCAGCAGCACACGCACTCGCGCAACTCGTCCAACACCTCCGGGGACTGTAGTAGCAAGGTGAGTGCACATATAGTTAAAATAGTTTTGAGAAAATTGGCATTACTATCTTCTTCTTCTTTGTCCCATTACCCTCTGCTGGGGTGTAGGGCTCGAATCAACTCCCTCCATTCGTTTCGGTCTTGGGCAGTTTGGGTAGCTTCCTCCCACTTCATCCCAAGCGAGTCCAACCCTTGATCCACGGAACGCCGCCAAGTTGCTCATTGCCATTACAATCACTAATTGAACACGACCTGAAACGCAAACTCCACAAATGACTGCTAAATCAAACATTAATTTTCTAAGATATCTCCTCAAGCATACTTTCTTGATAAAATAATCAAACGTCTAAGTGCTTGCTGTTCCAACCAACTGGGCACACAATTTCGCAATTCATTTTCTTTTTTTTCTTTCTATATAAATAAGGGCGAATTGCAAAACTGCCCGGTTTTTGTTAACAATGTAATTTTTTTAGCAATTAACCCTTTGTTATGTATTGTATATGTGGGTATGCCTGAAGATCTTTGGGTACCCGCAGTTTCGGATCGTGACGGCTGCCAGCACATCGCGACTCGGGCGAACACGATTAATTTTAAGTGTTTTAAACATAGTCATTGAATGTTTAAAAGTGTAATTTAAGTGTGGTGGTGAATTTGGGATGAAGAAAGATAGTTGGAAGAACTATGTGGTTAGGTTTAATTATTGCTTCTTAGCTAACAATGTAGTTATGGATGAGTTGAAAAAGGCGAATTTTCTTGCAGTGTGCGGCCATAATTTGTATGATTTGATTTCGTCTAATTTCTCTGAAGGATATTAAGGACATTACCTATGTACTTACAAATGAAGTGTGTGTTGGATTATCACTTCAATCCAAAACAAAATGGAATAGTGTTCAGTCATATAATTTTCATATGAGATTCCAATGGAAGATGAAAGCTAAAGAAAGACAAGATGGAAGCGTTAAAGATTATGCGGCGGGATTACGTAAGTTAGCAATAGACTGCAACTTTGCCGATTAGGATACAACTATATACTATATAAAGTATATATTTGAGGCCCTTTAGCACGATTAATATTATCACAATTCTCGGATCTAAAATGATCGAGGTTTTCAATATTGTTTGGATTTTCCTTCAATATTCATTAATACTCACGTGATACGTATCTTTATATGAGTGTACAGCGGGATAATTATAACCAAGTAAAATACCCAATTAGTTTCTCTTTTATTTTTATGTGTTACCTGCTGGGAAATCACTTGATGGTTTCATCGGAAGATCAGTGCTGGTAATCGCGCCAGCAACACGCTGAGATGGAACCATTTCGTGCAATACCCATTATTACTATTTCTCTTTTGTGTTGTCAGAAATAAATGTTTTCTATTTCTATATATGCCCATTGGTAAAAGAAATAAACACCACACTCACGTCCTCATTATTAGGATATGATTAGGTCACATCAAAAGAAAATCGGCCAAGAGCATGTCGGGCCATGCTCAGTGTAGGGTTCCATAGTTGCCTAATGAACTTAATTAAAACAATCAATAACAAGCAAAAGGGAATGCCTTCACAGCGTTATATACGTCTTTTACTAAGAAGGGAATACTTTTTACGATAACTCAATAACAGCTTAACTGATTATGTCCGCTATAGTTTTCGTTGAAAGTTAATTAAGCTTTACATTCATGATTTTTTTCATAATTTTTGGACCCATAATTCGAAACTTAGAGGGGGGACACAATTATTTTTCTTTTGGAGTGAATATTTCCGAAAATATTCACTTTATCAAAAAATGTTTGATGAAGACCCCTATTCTTTTTGAAAGACCTATCTAACAACACCCCACAACAAAGGGTTGAAGCAAAAAAATCATGCCCACTTTACATGTAGGGGAGCGGAGAGGTACACTTAAAAATATTTTTAGTTTTTTTTTACGACTTTGTCAGTTTTGTTGATTTATATATCCATACCAAATTGCAGCTTTCTAGCACTAACAATCACAGAGCAAAGCCTCGGACAGACAGACAGACAGACATGGCGAAACTATAAGGGTTCCCAGTTGACTACGGAACCCTAAAAAGCGGCCAAATACGTGGCGATAGATTATGCGGATTCAAAACGCCGAAACTTGCATTGCTTGCGTGCAGCTCTCTTTTGCATGAGCCGTGCATGGTCTTATTTCTTCGTAGGAGAAAAAGAGGCGACTTCCCTGATATCATGCAAAGCATTCAATATATACTTGTTTGGACGTGCCATGAGTTTCATGACTGGTTCCTGTATAAGAGGTCGCGCTAATAGGACGTTTACTTATGTACAGCGGCGAAAATCGTGAAATAGGTAGTTTCCACACTCTCAAACCTTCTTGACTGTTAAAACTCTCTCCTTAGATTCATAGCACCACCCCATTTCTTCCCTTGGGTGTCGTAAGAGTCGACTATAGGTACCAGTGGGTTGAAGTGTGTTGTGGGCGATGTGCTAGCAACCTAGCTGTCACTGTAATATTACATTTTCCCCATCTATATACCTAAAATTGCTAAAAGTGGCACCGAAATTAAATTCGTGTCTCTGCCTACCCCTTTTGGGAAAATAGGCGTGAGTTTATGTTATGTAGATTCACAGAATATCTATAGCAAATATCGTTTCCTCTTTTTCCAGGCTTCGGGATACGGCAGCTCCGTGTCGGCTGCCTCCGCGCACTCGCGACAGAGTTCCGAGGGTGATTCGGCCGATGCCTCTCGCCCCCACCACAACAGGTACACCATCCACCCCCTATCCCGTCAATACAGATCATCCTGTGTCACGTCATTAAACTGCTAAGGTTTCATTACAATTTCTTTTTACCAATTATTTATACTCCTAGATCTCAAAATGCTAAATCTCGGAATAATTAATTATATTTTTTTTTAAATTCCTGGCTGAATGTAAAAATGTTTTAGTCTCATAATGACTAAACGTGATGACTTTATCTCAAAACAGTTCCAAAAAGTAATAGTGTCTATCTCCTAGCGCGCTTTTGAAAATACACACCATTTTCCTACTGGACTCATTTTTAAACACGCATAACTCACTATATTCTGTCTCTATTATAGAGAAATCGAACAGGGTTTTTGTATGAACCGGTTTGGACCGAAACCGAGCTTATACAAAAATAACCAACTTGCTTTTGTAAGGAAACCAAATTGGAATGGTCTGGTGTGGTGCTTGTGTGAACCGGTTCGAACCTAAAATTTATTCATAAAAATAACCGGATGCATTCCCCGTAATTAGTTTCTCTAATATAAGTAACGTTTTTAAGTGCCTCGATATGAATCCGAATAATTATACCAGCTTATTACTGAGTCAAAGCAGTAGTACTGACCATCATAAATAAAATAAAAAAACATTTATAAAGTAACTTGGTTTCAGTCCAAGTTTTATTCATATTTGAGTCAGGACCAGATTTTTGGACCATCGTTAAGGGTTTTAATTCGTTTACAATTTATTTAATTCTGTTGTGACACGAAAGTTATCCATATAAAGAGTATGGAAAAAGATCGTGTCACAACGGAATCTATTAAATGGTCGACGAATTAAAAGCCGTAACTACGGTCCGAAAATTTGGTGCTTACCTATTTTTTTATTCTTAGCTTTTCTAATAAAAACAGTTTTGATTTCTAACAAAATTGCAAGCTCGTCCTAAGTTCTAATGTATACATTTGACAAGTAAAAATTAGTCTTTTGTTTTGTAAGACAAAAAAACACGTGATTACCTAGGTTCACATAACATTTTTTACTCACAACAACCTCATGAATGTGCTGATAAAATCCTTCAGATTCGTCCCGAGTATGTTGTATACATTAACTATTACATTAAGAACGGATTTGACCAAATATCAATAAGGACTCAGTCTGAGCTTAAACGTCAGCATTTAGTCCATATAATTCCTGGATTAAACCCTATTCTTGTTTGGTTAATATCGTACTAAGATAATTGTCAAATTAGGAACAATTTGGACATTGGTGTCGCATAACAATCCTATACAACTAACCAGTGAGGATGAGAAAAAAAAACCATAAGAAATTCAAAATTTGGTAATGTCTGTCTGTTTAGTAATTGAAACAGATCGTCATCTAAGTCTATAAGGGCATCCAAAACCTGACAAGTCTTCTGGTGGGGGTGTTGTGGGAGATACTCGTCCTGCTATCCTACTAATATTATAAATGTAAAAAATTGGATGTTTGGTACTAAGTCACGTAACACATCTGACATCAAACATAACCTGGATTAAAAAAAATGGGGGTTATTGGTAGTGGAAATTGGTATGAATACTCACGTGTGCAAAGGGGCTGGGTAAAAGCAAGCACATTATAAATACTGGTAATGTCTACAGTTACATTAGATAGTGTTTAAGAGTTACAGTTAGTTACGTTAGCATGTACGGCACCGTGATTTAGTAAAACTTGTGAAGCCTTGTATCCACTTGTGTTGATAGCTATTTTTAAGGGCAGATTGATCGACTTATAAACACAAAGATATCAATCAGCCATCTGTTTAAATTGAAGAAGAAACAAGTATCACAGAGCTATAAACTAGATAATCGAAATTCGAAGTACTGATAAACCGACAAAATCGGTCAACTCAATATCCCATTCTCATTGGACGAACGCACGTCATAGTGTTGGCAGTTCTTCAGGCTTGTAAAATGGTTACTTGTTCGTGAAACGAGCCCCAATATTTCCATCTCAGTCGCACTTACTACTCGAGCGACGGAGATTGAGTACGAAGTTCGACATTCGATTATCGTGGGTCCACCGCGGGATGCTAAATATCATTTGGCCTGATACGGCGTTAAAGCCCTACCAGAATAATTAGAATTAAATACAAAGACAACATGGACTTTTATTTACTAATGTGAGGTGTGTCAATATGTCCACAGGATAGACACGAACCTAAACGTGTATATGACCAAATTGCGGTTCTAATTGAACTCTATGTGAACCGGTTTGAACCGAAACTTTCATATAAAATCGCTAATCCATCACCTAGACGTATCAGAGCAAATCGTATTTCGAATTATAACATGGTGAACGGTGAAAATATACGCGAATAAGGTCTGTTTATATCGATTTGATTCCATTATAGGAAAATAATGCTCATTTTGCGGATAGGTTTTCGCTTATAGGTTTCGTTAGGTTTACGTGATCTTCAAGCTGGTCGGTTTTTATGGCCTTTCTTGGAGGTTTATTTAATGCTGTTATGATTAAATCATTTATTTTTATACATAACTTCATTGTCTCATTGCCAGTGAGGTAACAAGTGAATTCTACTTTCGGGGTGGGTTTTTTTTTACTTTTCATAGTTTTTTTTAATTTGTTTTTTACTTGAACTGCCTCTATGGTTTTAAATGTGTTTTTTGACTTGTGGCTGATGCAGTTGATTTAATAAATCGTATCGCCTTCAATGTTTTACACTCGTGCTAAAGTAAATTTGAATTGGGAATAATATTTCAAACAAAAATTATTCAATTTCCTAACACCAACCGTCTGGTCTCTTTGAACTAGTCATTGTAAAAGGCTTCAAATTTACTGTAGTCATGACAAATACGTGAGTTATGTTCTGACAGAGTAGAGTGGCAGTAGAATTACTGGTCTGAAAAGAAAATAGAATTAGTGCCATGAAATAATTGACATTTTGTACGTTCTGCGATCACATAGCAGATTGTGTGGGGCGTCGACTCGTGAACTATAATTTCGGTTTGAGATACATACATTCAAGCCTGTGTTCCTAAAAGGGATAGGCAGACCACACGAGACGTTAATTTTGAGAACCACTTCTAGCAATATTGCAGTGTTAACTTGCTAGAGGTCGCTAGCATATCGCCCGCCTTTTATTAGACAATGTATGACAGGATATACAACCTATGAAATTGAGACTGAAATTGGACTAGCTAGTGATTCTAGTGCCACCGAGGCCTGAATTGGGGGCATATACATCTTTTCTCAAATAAAGAGTTAAAAAAATACCTTAAACACAGATTACAAGACAAGCATTGACTAGTTATTGTGATATTAGTAAAATGGAAGAACAAGGAAAAAAATTCTCAAAGAATATTGTACACTTTATGTCTAGCCTGACCAGTGTTTATTTGGACCTGGCCAAGTTGCGGAGTTTTAGTGGTACTAATTTATTTTAATGGCAAGATATACACTTTGACAACAGACATTAGAAGTCATCGAATGTCTTCGATGTAAACAAACTTACATCAAGAAGAATTATTTCGTGATTATAAAAATAAATATGCCGAAAATAATCCAAAACGTTGTCGGAAAGTTTATTGTGAATATTATTAATTGTTTATAACAATAAAAGGACGAAGGATTGACTAATATTCCAACACACAATGTTTTGAAGTTAGTTGTTGACATAACCAGTAGTACTGACATTTCATGTTATAGTAAGGATTGATTGAATTGGGAAGATTGGTTGAATTTAACAAGTACACTTTTTTTCTTATTCAATGTGATAGGTAAGTCTACAATCTATAAGTCTACAGTCGTTGCCGCCAATGAAAAAAAAAATTACCAATAGCATGCTCATTGTAGGGTTCCGTAGTTGC
The DNA here is from genome assembly GCA_905163555.1 of Notocelia uddmanniana. Classification (NCBI taxonomy): domain Eukaryota; kingdom Metazoa; phylum Arthropoda; class Insecta; order Lepidoptera; family Tortricidae; genus Notocelia; species Notocelia uddmanniana. The sequence goes on from LR991052.1 coordinate 5,263,041, forward strand.
CCAATGAACTTAATTTAATAAAATCATTAATAAGCAAAAGGGAATACTTTCTCAGCGTTTCATACGACTTATACTAAGAAAAGAAGGCTATGATAATTTAAAAACAGCTTAACTGATCATTTCCGTTATAGTTTTCATTGAAAGTCTTTATTAAGCTTTACTTTTTTTCATATTTTTGGACCAATAGTTCAAAAGTTACACCCCTCTCTTGCGTCCAAAAAACATGTGTGTTTTCATGTGTGGTTCATTATTTTCGAATATATTTACTTTATCGAAAAATGTTTGTAAAAACCACCACCCATACCATAGAGGCGAAGCAAAAAAATCTCCCCACGTGTAGGCACCCTTCAAATTTTTTTTTAGATTTTATTTTACGTCTTTGTCAGTTTTATATATCCATGCCAAATTGCAGCTTTCTAGCACTAACAATCACAGAGCAAAGCCTCGGACAGACAGATGGAAATGGTAAACTATAAGGGTTCCTAGTTGACTACGGAACCCTAAAAAGACCCAATAAAACATTTAAAAAAAAGGTAGATGACTAAAAAAGCCAATGCAGTCCCGACTATACATGACGTATGTATATTATTGCTATATAACATGCTGTTTGCAGCGACATTATCTCGGGTCCCAATAGGCCCTGGTCAGGCTATACACAAAATTCTGAACTTGTCGAATCCTTAAAAGATCGGATCGGCGCCTCGTTTCTTCTGCCATGTAACCGCAGCCTTACTTCCACCGGAGATGTGCTCAGCTGTGTTTCTATACCAGTGACACCTAACCGTCAAGCAAGCTAGGCATCAAGCCTCTGCCCGCTCTGAACACACGTAACTAACCGATTGTGAGCTTTATTAATTTCAATATTTTTTTTATGTTTCTCCCCCGTCCCCTCACCCGCAGTCGCTTGTGTAAGCACACAGGGCGAGCACAAACACTTACGAAGCTGCTACTAGAGAAGTCCGTGTCGTCCGACACGTCCGACGTTTATCTGACGCCGAACACGACGCTCACCGGACCGCCGGACGTTATCCGACATGCTATACAATCACCGGCCATAGAAGACTACAGGACTCCGGACACAACCCTAACCAACGAGCACTTCGCTATGCCGACATACTTTGACAAGAAGAAGAAGGCAGCGGCAAACATGATAAGCAACGCCGTTCAACCGCTGACCAACTTCCAGATTTTCAAGCAGAAATCTCTAAACACGATCCCGGCTCTAATAGAGAGGAACAAGAGAAACGAGGAGTTGTTCAACAACTTCCCCTTTCTAACTCCCCTGGCGCACAGGAAGAGTTCGCTCGTGAGCAACGCTAACCGGCTCTCCGGTTGCATAGAGGACGAATTCTACAGCATCACATCGGACCACGAAACTGAAACTATAGACGTTCGTAATAGCTTCAAGAGTCTATCCAACAAAGCCTTAGACAAGGACTTGTTCACGTCGACGCCTAACGACAAAGAGGTGAACGTGGTGTTACAGAGGTGTCACTACGCTTCGGAGCGGAGGCGGGGGGAAGTGCTGAGACACAGTTACACGGATCCGAGGTTAGTGTCGACCCTGTGTGGCTTGCTTTTGTACCAGAGTGTGGTCGCGTGGGGCCCGGTCGTTTGTACAGTCGCACTCTGATATGTGACTTCCCATGGAGAGAGGTAACTTAGGTACCTTTATCCGTGGAACGCCACATGTATAGATACAAACTCGGTGTTCTTAAAAATCTCAACACGATTCTATTGCAGTGTGCATGTTTAGATATTTTTGAGCACCATGAAGTGTCTGTGCAGATATATTTAATGGCGGCTGTACATACATGTCAATCTGTTGTTATCGTCTGGTTAGATAATCGCGGCTGTAATGTCCCGTACCCGTCTTTTGAAGCAATAAAAATTAACTGCAGCTCATGTTTACATGCCGCTACGCGTCAAAATGTCTTATTATTTTCATACAAACGTGCAATAGCTGTTACTCTCCACTTGTCCTGTAAAAGGCACAGAAAGCGGCCTTTTTCATTCAGTGTTATCACTGCTTCCATTTTTGTACGAAATAAACATTATATTTGTGATTCAAACCTGTTATGTTAGGGCTACATCACCAGCTTGACGATTTTCACCTATTTACTAGTTTATATTCATGCAACAATTTAATATAAGGGCCCGATTACGTTCCGTATTTCTGACGTTAGCTTTGTCATATTTTGCTAATGTTAATTTTCCGACGTTCAACATTTTGTTCATTTAACCTAATTGTAATTACCATTATGAGAAACACATATGTATAAACGAAGCTCGTATCTGAGTAAGCATTCAGTATTAAGATACGAGGTTTTCAAAAATACAGACGACCGAGCCCCACAAAGCCATCCCTCCCTCCATCCCTGTAATATTTGCGCGTACTAACTAGGTTGAGGGCACGAGCGGGACTATCTGCTTCTCTTTCTCTCATGTTTGTTTTCATATTATCTGTCCTTTTCAGTTCTTTTTTGTTTTCGGGGTTATGTGTTAATCATTTCTTATTTTAAGATCATATTGTATAGTGGTCGGTCTTGTATACTTTATGTTGTATATAAAAAGGCACCTTATGACGATAGCCATAAGGTTGGTACCTTTATCCGTGGAATGCTACATACCATATCAGATATAGTAAATCTTATGTATAGACTGCCAATGGCTATATATTGGGGCGTACTTCCTAATCTCACCAATGAGAGGAGGGCCGAACAGAGGGACGTATGGGCATATAACAACAAAAAGCTCTTAATAGATGGCGCCATGGTCTAAGTCTCATATTGAATGATACAGGTACAGGCACAGATGTCAGAGTAAAGCAGATCCGCTCATTTAAGTTGAACGATTTCTGTACATCTGATCTATTCTCACTAATGCACAAATCAGTAAGTTTGAGAGAGACAGACAAGTGACATCTGACACGTCTTCACCTGTCAGTGTCTTTGTCTTCAAAATTGTACTCAATTGACGTTGTGGTGTGTTAAGTTTATATGGGAATTAACATCCTGATGTGCTTTCAAATGGAGACAACTCGTTAACAGCCGAAAATGATTGTACTATCTGTCGCATTCTAACTCATTTTGGTGCACCATAAGGATTAAAGAGATAGCTATATGAAAAATCATCTGGCTTAATACTGCGAGTCTGCTTTTCTCTAATGTCCAGGGGTCGTACTTTTCGTGCCGGTGACCTAAAATTGACGTCACACTGCATATAGGATGATTCAAATTGGTGTTATGGTAATTATCAATCTTTAATCATCAATCATTTAATCATGCATTTATAATGGTCTTTTTTCAAATACGGCCTATTGCATCCGAAGATTAGAAAGGATTTCTTTTTCTAATTAGAATGTTAATTTATAAGCAGGTGAGGACCTCATAGTTTTTCAAGTTTTATAACAAGTTAGGTATAGGAATTTTGAATCTAAATATGAACGTAAACTGTCCTAGACGACGAGGTTTGTTTAATTGTTGGTAACAACTGAACCAGTCACAAAAACTTGCAGTAATACCTAATCTTGTACTTTATAAGTTGTCATGTGACAGGCAAATTGCGCTTGTAAGAGGGGCATAATTGTAAAAAGTGTATGTATACATGATTATTGATTACTGAATGTTGATTAATAGATTATAATAATACTAATTAAAATCATCCTATATGGAGCGTGACGTCACTCGGCACGAAAAGTACGAGCCCTGTTATGTCTATGGGAACAGGGACCTCTCCATAGTGGAAGAAAACTCAAAGTCAAAATATTCTTTATTCAAATAGGCCTAGCAACAAGCACTTCGCGAATCATCAGTTATAACATTTTATCAAGTTAATTATTTAGAGCAATTTAATGATGCTATTAATATTCATTAAAACAAATTATTGAATTGCTGTAGATATGTCAAAATTAGGAAATTATTATGTAGTTTTGAATTCACAATAGGTTCGTCAAAACATAAAAAAATGTACTTACTACAGCAGGCTCATTATTTCTCTCTCAAGTACGCCAGAATGTAAAGAAATTTGCAGTGTATATAATTTTCTAGTCTCTGGTCATTATATAGGTTACGAAATACGAAATTTGGATGGCCATATGTATGCTTGTAACAAAAAAAAGCACCTTATATGATTAGTGTTAAGGTAGAAAATATAATGGATCTAAAGAAATTAGGAAACGTCAACCGAATTGATTTTCCTGCGGGGATAGCATCTGAAGCAGCGGTAAAATGAAGCCACCTCTTTCTAATTACCATCGTGTGAAAGAGATGGTAATCGATGCGAATTACCGTACCACGAAGTACATCAGATATGTGGTCAAAAATATCAGAACATTATTGTTTTGAGGTTTAGCACACATACATATCCCTCGACCTTTACGGTCTTACCCGTAGGGATCGGGTATACGGATCGATATTTACCTAAACTTTGACTGAGCTGTTTTGTTGAGTTGTATGGAGGCAGACTCAATTTAATTATATATCAATAAAATTGGATTTCTAAATCAAATCGTCCAAGTAGCTTAAAATAAACACATATTTCAGTAGATAAGTATGTATAATTAACTATTTGAAGTTATTTTCCATGTATACATCTACTAAATGTTATTTAATTTACCTGCATTTTTTTTTAAGTAACAAAGTATTATTAGCAACCTAAACGTATGTGCTAAATTACATTCTCGTGACGTTTTCTACATACCCGAAATCCCGGACTGATATATATTTTTTTAAGTAGCCGATTCCCTATTTGCTTGGCTTCCGGGATTTTGGAAACTTTAGGTAAACATCTATCCGAATATCCAATCCCCGCTTATGAGTGTTTCCAGACTAGCTCAGGGCTGCTATCAGGGATCAAGGGTGCCATGACAATAATATGTTCAGATATTTATGAACGCCCTTCTCGCTCCGTTATCACCGATGGCGACTGTACTTGGTACCTGTCGAACTAGGGTATTTATGTAATACTGTCTATTTATTGAATATGGATCTCATATCTCCAAGCGTTGCCTGGAACGAAACGCTGTACAAAAAGGCGCACACTGTATATTAGAAATAATAAACACTCAATACAGAGCAGATATTATATGTATACGCGCACATTGTCTAAATACACAAAGCGATTGTACATTTACGAAATAGTCATTGTATTACTTTAAGTGGGAACTATCCGTTTGCAGCACTATGCGGTTTGCGGCCATCCGCTTAGTACAGGGTTTTTTAAACTTACTGCTATCACGGACCACTATCAAGGTTTAAACAATTCCACGGACCCCTGTCAATTATTTTTTATAAAAAAGAATACATGCCTTATATCAAATAATTTTTATACGTGTTTAAATTATATTTAGTAATAATTAATATTGTTATCATTTCAAAGATATCTTAAGATCGTGGATGGGCCGACAGCACAATTCCCTAATACTCGAAAATATGTTAAGGGTTGATTGAGATACCGCGGACCACTGATACACATGCTATGGACCCCTTAAAAACCCTGGCTTAGTGTTTTGAGGATAAAAAACCGAGTGGTATCACGGCGAGCCGCATATTGCGTTGGCGGACTAAAACCCTTATTCATAATCGTCCATCAAACCTATATTAGTTAACAAGCCGCTAAAGTTTGTTTGACCTTATCTGTCACTTTGATATATGTGTTTGTGAGTAAGGGATAAAACAAATTTTACTTACCAGAGGTTTGTTTAGTTTTATAAATAAGGGGGTAAGACTCGTTTCGCCAATACATGAGCAACAGTATATGACAACGGTCCGACTGTCCAGACGCGGCGAAGGCGAGTGCGTCGCGTGCGCCGCTCTCCGCGACTCGCTGCCGCGCCGCCCGAGCTCCGCGCTGTCAGTAACCGAGCGTGGCACTGTGTGGGCGCGTCCTAGGGTTTCCGTACATTTCAAATTTGAAGCTGCGTTTTAAAAATATATTATTTTCGGAACGCGACGAAATGATCGAGATTTGCCTAGAACGAAGTTTAGTTTACCTTTTGGCCGCGACAGTCATCTATAGGTACAGTCAGCAGCAAAAGTAGCTAAGCATTATAACACGTTCACAATTATCTACACAGAGCCTTATTCTCTTGACATTAGAGTCTGTGCGTAGCTCATTTTGAGCATTAGGCCCGCGTAGCTACTTCTGCTTACTGTACATACATGAGAACAGATACAGTTTAAAATTAAACGTCACGCATTGCCAAAGAGGTTTACTATTGCGTGTTGTGATAAATTAGTCGTGGCGGTCAAAAGGTTAAACAGATTACATGAGGGTTTTATCTTGGCCCTTGTATGATTTGCTTCCGTTACAGTAATGTAACAAATTGACTATCACTAAAGACTAAAAGTTACGTCTAAATTAAAACTGTTAAATAATCTTAACCTGCTACCCGAGGATCCACCCACACTAAACCGCGTGCTGTGCCATTATAAACTTTATTTCTTTGATATGATGGCATGTGGCATTTACTGTGCTAATTTACACAATCGTAAATAAAAAGTGTAAGCTAGCACATTTGGTCGTACTGACGCAATTATTATGTATATTGTAATACTGCCGTATTTACATCGATCCGAACCGTATACGACCGACAAACGTGACATTCCAATGCCTGTATCGATACTTCAAATTTAAATGCAAATCGAATGTTCCAGGGCTTGTTGAATAGTGCTCGAAATTAAGCCGGATTCATATTTGCCTTGCCTACTTCATCCTCACTTACGTAGCCTGAATCTTGTGTATGGCGGTGACAGATAAAAAACATCCGCTTTCGATTTAATACGCATCGTTATATACCTTGACATAACATGACTGGGTTGTACCATGTTTCGCAGACAAAAGAGTTTTTTTATCAAAAGGGTCGCAGTTCTATTCCTAACCCACTTTTCTGGTAGACCTAAACGAGTTCTACACAATAACCTAAAACGCCTACCTAGATAGATAACGGTTTCGGAAAAAAAACTTTCTATGAAATAAATAATTCTGCGAATCAATACATCTATGAAACTTTTGTCTGCGAAACAAGGCATCACGCACATGACTGTCATATCGACTCAACCCGTCAATATGACATCGATATAACAGGTTTTGACAGGGTTATACATACCGTTGTTAAATCTCGTTAATTATTCCAGACCTATCGTATATTGTACAAATTTTAGATTAATGAATATTGGAAAGTCGAATTCCTCTGATGAATTCAAACTATACGACCACTATGCGAAGAGTTTGGATCGATGTAAACGTGCCCTAATGGAACGTTTATGCGTGCAGGCAGTAGATGTCGTTACGTTTCGATATTTTCGTGTAGCTAGTACCGTGCCGCTTTTGCTGTAATACCGCCTGAGTAACCGTTTGAGATGGGCGGAACGCACGGCGTTCATGAAACCCATGCATAACCCTAGCTGCGCATCTCACGCTCCGCTCCGAACGGGGACTCAGATCGTGTACTTAGTGTATGGTCCGGGTGCACGCTTGGAGCGGAGCGGGCAGATAAAACAAATGAAAGACGTATTTTAAGAACTTACCGCCAACCCTCCGTTGCGAGCGGGTATTCAGGAGGCCAATTCTCGGGCCGTTAGCTCGATAAAAAATGGCTGATGTCAATCGAAAACCCATTTGCGTATTCTCAAAATCTCACACTCGAGATATGTCTACTCCCAGCGTTCGAGATGCAACGAGTGATCGGTAGCGATCGAGATGGTTTTATCACAATTTTTTTGACATTTGACCTGCCAGTGGTGGTAAATATTGACAACTTAAGTAGTTGATCGACTGTTTACAGCAGTACAAAATGAACATATTTGCGAAAGATATTTCGATTCATTTAAATTATTTAATGGCTAAAATTTAACTGACGGAAAATATTGACAGCACTCAAATATTGCAAGTTGTCTTTGACTCAAAACTGTCAAGTCAAAATAGTTTTTATGCGTTCCATTTGACGTTAGTACATAAACGAGCATATAGTCGTAAATATGTTTGAGGTGTTAAATCACCATAATTCTCTATTAGATTGTTGTAAATCATTAACGCTTTTGTTTTTGACATAAGAGATATTTAATTAAGTGGAAAAAAATATAAATTGATTCATTATCATACACTCGACTGTAAACTAACACAATCGAAAAAAACGAAACGCGTATTACAATAGTGCCCTAGAATAAGAAATTTCGCTGTGTTCGACGTTTTGGTGAGATTTTTCAATAGACATTGCGTCAATCGAGATCATTTTGAATGGACATCATCTCGAACGGCCCGAGAATTGGCCTCCTGGCCTATTGCATAATGATTTGTAAATAATATTAGAAAGCGGAAGTCTTTTCTAATGAAAGGGGTCGGAAAGAGACTTTCATTTGTTATATTAGCAAGCTGAGACAGACTGCGACCTGTCTGGGAACTGCATGTCTAATGCGCAGTTCGCGTGCAAGTTGCAGTTGTAATACAGTCCGTCTGTCTCAATCATTAACGCGCACTTCACCGAAACTTGAAATGATTATACAAAAGTAATTGTCCTGTGAACGATAATATTGACACTCATATCAGTTACCATATTGATTGAATATTGAATAGAAATTGGATACTTTTTTTAGTGATTTCAGACAGCAGTAAAAAAGTAAGAAAATTCAATAACATTTATCATTAATGGTTTCGTAGAATGGCGTCTAATACAGCAAGTAAATGCCGTTATTAGTTTGTTATACAAATTGTTGTTGTTGAAGCTTTTACGCCATAAATTGTATAATATAACCCAATGACTATTGCCGAGTAGTCATACTCGTTGTTCAAGAAAGAGGATCCAAAACATTCACCTCCAATTTTGAAATTAAAAATGTCCTTTAAAACAAGAAAACAAACAATTGACAACATTTAATTGTTAAAGCAGGCTTTTTTCCGATGATATCAAATAGAGGATAAAAAGTTAAGTAAAATACTTTTTTAAATTCTCGAAAATATCCCATTTTCATATGAATAAAACAATTTAAAAATTCCTCATTCTAAAAGAGAGTAAGTGACAAGTAAGGCGTCACAGTGTAACAAAGCATGCAGAAGCACATCAGTTACTAAGACAGATTTACTAAAGAAAGTGTTTTGCTGTTCTTTTTGTGCGCTGTGACTGTCACAATTTCATACTAGTGACATTATTACGACGATGGTAGGCTACTTCACATTTTCGTAAATATTTAGAAAACTAATAGCTATACATATACAAAAAAAATGTGGGGTTTCTTGTTAACAAATTAACACCATGAGTTAAGATTTCATACTAATTAAAAAATTTAAATGTTGTCAATTCAACTGGTAAATACACTTTGACGATATCGAAGAATAAACATTTAATTGAGTCAGTAATTTTTAGACCATCGTTAATTCGTCTGCAATTTAATAGATTTCGTGTCACAACCAATAAAATTGTAGAAATTGTTGGATTCTTTAATAGCTAGTATACTTATATAAATGCGAAAAGGACGATTTCTTTATGTCCGACATAGACCCGATCATGCTAGTTAGGCAGTAGACCGTATCGCATGGCAGTAAGATTCAAATGGTCAAATCAATATTTATTAAAGTAACACATTTAGAATGGCATGGCTATATGAGGAGTGTGTTGTCAATAGGGTTCATTTTTTCTGTAACTCTAAATTAGACCTTAAAGCAAGGTTCTCTTTAGAAGTTCCACTAAGACAAAAATATGCCCTTTTGAAGAGGCTCATCAATCTCATCATATACCCACGCTAGTTTAGTACCACTGCAGTATCTTATTAATTTAGCTCGAATCGTCAAGCGGCAATGTAATTTAAGAAGACTAGGATTTGTTACCTCATTTCTGTGCATGATGTCTTAACATTTTCTATAATATCGCTTTTTTCGCATACTTTGCTTTGTATATAAGTATGCATTAAATAAACGCATTAACTGCAAGTATATATTTATGTATAATATAAAAAACCAACCATAATTTGAAAATACTATAACTTGCACTATAACGGGTCGCGGGTCTGAAATACTTTGTCAGAGTTTCCATTATTGTTGTCATAACGTGCCTGTCACGTAACTGGTTAACAAAGTTTTCCATAACTCACCGACATGCAAGTTATAAGCATCATTGTTCTAAGAACTTTTATTGGGCATAAAAAATCCAAATGAAAGTGACTTGAGTGACGACGTATTCAGATATTTACAAATTTTAACTGTTTTTGCATAGAAGGTATTATATTATACCCGCCACACGCATCGTACTTCGCAAAAATCACAATACCTACACAATCAATACATCCACTAATATTAAAATACATATTATTGAAAACAGTGTCATAATTGGTTCAATAGTTATCGAGTTTTCGCGAATGTATGTAATTAAAATGTAAATAATGTATTGTGTCACGATGCCCATATGAGCCATGCCATAGAAATGTAAACAATGATAAAGCGCCGCCAGGATCCTGGTCACGACACCAAAATGTAACAAACCCATGAAAATGCTAAGCGTACTTGGAGTCATATCATTTAAAAAACGTAATTCTCCGGCAAAAGGTATATTTCTTCATAGACATATATATACAAAGTCCTTTTACTTGGGAATAAACAAATATTTGATTATTAAATACGTTTGAAGTTAATTAAGTATGACTGCGCTAAACTACTCAACATTTTCACTGTACGAGTATATTAAAACTAAGCGGTAAATACGGCGTTGCTTATGTTATGTCTTTGTGTTATTTCTGCTGAATATTTACTAAAGGCCATTCATGTAGGACAAGAGTGGCGGGTGTATAAAACGGTGAATGTATATATATATCAAATATCTAGCTTTTAGTGGGGTTTGATTTCTATTAGAAATACTAATATTACTGAAGGTTGTTTTCCTCCGATTACCTACACAGACTATGTAAATATAACATATATTTTCTTAATAATATGTAGACATGATATTATTGATTTTGACCTGTTTGTGAGTTGTTGAAAGCTTCTGTATTTTTACGATTCACAGTTCAGATTTTTGAAGCTATTTAAAACACAACTCTTCTTTGTCTGGTCGGTCGGTGGAAATATACCCTATATTACATTATAATATTAAAGCATGTCAGCGATTTTTTCTATGCATTAAGTATGTAGTTAGAATTTTTTACTAATGAAATTTTTATACATAATTTTAATCATGAAAATGTCGTTCGTGTGTATGTCTGTACAAGTCGTGTGCAGTGTTGTTTTTGTGTGTTCCAATTTATTAAGCCAAAAGTCCAGATGAAAACGACTTTATATTTTTGAAATTAGCACATTTACTGTAAATTTGAGACTAGAACTCTTTTTTAAACTTACATATTGCGTAATTTTTATAGTCATGGGCCTCGCCGCCGCTACACGCACGTTATCCGGTTGATGTCCAGTTAGTTCTCATACTGGGCTGTAACCTGGGCTCATTACAACGCGCCCTTAGCCGGAAGCCCTCTCCCAGTAATGATTATGGCGGTGGGTGTAACAAAAATGCCGGCTATCCGTCTAATGGACGATTCACACCAAACGGCCGGAGTTGGCGCGCACGCCGAATTCGAATACAGAAGTTAGATTTCATATTTGAATGGGTTGCGGGCAGCCGGTCGGCTCCCGCCGGGTCTCTGCCGCTGCCGTTTGGATACGAAGTCTCCATACAGGAGGGTGGCGTGCGCGCCGACTTCGGCCGTTTGGTGTGAATCGTCCATTAAGCGATACTTGGCATAGCTTTATGCCTAGATATAAGTAGTTAAAAAAACTTCTGCGTGCGTGTGGCGGCGACACATTCTATCAACATCACATGTAACTGACCATTGGTAGACCTTCACCAATGGACAGTAAACAGCAATACTGGTACACGTACACAAATCTCAACATATTGTTATATACGCCGGTGTTGCTTAGGAACCCGTCGTCGGGGTCACTGACCGCGAGCGCGTCGGAGAGCGGTTCGCTCGACCGCGCGCGCGCAGCGTACGAGCGGCGAAAGCGCGCGCCCGCGCAACAGGCGCAGCAGCAGGCTGACGACGCGCAGGTAACACCATGCTAATGCTGACTAGGAGGCGGATGATGGTAACCATTTTATCACTTTGGCTTAGTTGGTAGTGAACCTGCTTACGAAGACGCAGGTCCCGGGTTCGAATCCCGGTCAGGGCATTATTTGTGCAATTTACCACTAATATTATTCCTGACTCTTGGATGTTTTCTATGTATTTATCTATATAAGTATGTATAGCGTCGTCTAGTACCCATAGTACAAGCTTTGCTTGGTTTTGGACTAGGTCGATTTGTGTAAGATTGTCCCCCAATATTTATTTATTATTATTACTTACCATTGTGGATATTCGTCACTTTCTGACAAGTATGCGAGTGCGAGCATGACGGGTGTCTTATTAACGACGATAAGTGATAAAATGGCAACCATCATGTTCCCGCTGGGGGCCATTTCAGAAATGATACATTCGGAAGTCTCCTTTCATTAGAAAGAGACTGTTGCGTGTATTTCAAGCTACAAGCGTGAAATGGGCCCCTGGCCATAAGTTGTAGTTGTTGGGCTTTTTGCTAGCGCAACGACGTTGTAACACGGAAAAAATAACGTTGGCATAACTTTGAAGCCCCACGATATACATCCGTTAGGCAGTGATGAAAATATCTATGTCAATGTCAATAATCCTTATATAGCTTCAACCAGTATGTAAATTGTTTTATATAATGGATACCGCTATAAATGTACCTTGTGGGGGGTCTACTCACGCTACGCCTTCCGATACGTGGTCGCCCATGTCCGGAAGGCATATGTCCTTCGGCTGATATGGTGATGATGATGATAAACATGCAGCATCGTTTTGTGTAATACTTTTTTTGACAAATATTGTACATTAATATTTCTACGCCGTTGTCGGCAGGATATGTGAAACTCAACTGATTATTATCACACCAATTGTACCATATTCATACGGAAAAAAAAACAATACAATTCAATTATGAAACATCACTGCCAGGCCGGCCCTGTATGATTATTGAGATGAGCGAAGCGAAGCTCATTCTTAGGCGACAGAAGTATTTCGTTTGAGTTCGTACTCCTCTTCGACGCTTTAACCGAACACGCTCACATTTCACATGTCTATAGGTGACATCATAACGATGGTTTAGATTTTGAAAAAAAAAATATCGGACATACCACTGTGTAATAATCACCGAAAAACTGAATTTCCGTATATTTCAATGTAAAAAGTCGTGCACGCGCAAAATTGATGTGAACAATAAAAGTAAAAGTAGTTTATTCTTCAAATTAGGCATATTACATGCACCTATGAACGTCAATCAACTACCACCGGTTCGGAAAAATAAACCTCTGCCACCAGAAGAACCGGCGTAAGACACTCAGCGAGGTGTCATTTTATCAAATCAATATACATTGTATAGTTAAATATAAAATTACAGTGTCGGCTACTACAAAATAACAATGCTACAGTAGAAAACCTATTTTCGCGATAGATTAGCCGTGCAGGAAACTCACTGCCAAACATCCCTATCCATGATGTAATCGTTTATCTTATAATATGCTCATGAAATAAGTGTTTGGTTTGATGGTTTGGAAATAAGTGTGTTTGGTAAATAGAGTTTAAGACCGGGTAGACGCGCTCAGCTCGACATTTGCAACCAGCAAACTGCATTGTATACCTAGTTTATTTCTTGATACATGGACCGTCACAGAAACTGTACTGTAATGGTGTGTTTACAGCACATGGTGTCTTGCCGCGTGGAGAATACTCGCGTGAACCCGGACTCGCTGATAGACGAGCTTCTCGCCGCCACCGACCTCAAGCACGCAGTAGACGACTCAGCGGAGAGTGAGTAACACACATCACGCCATTGTTTTATACAGCCTTGACGAAAAGTATGAGCACCCCTTATTTTCCTTTGCAACTTATAAACTGTTATATTTTAATTACAAAAATACGCATTGAGGTAAAATTTAAAAAAGGTGTATAAATAAACATGTAGAAAAGATATCATTTCGAAATAAGTAGCTGTTAATCCTAGAAAACTGAAAGCTAAAAATTAACGGGTTTGCAATATAAGGACCAATTGGATTTTTTTCCGTGCACTCTTTGATAATAATTGACCGAGCGAGCGAAGCGGCTAAGTTTCAGCTTTCGAGAAAAATTCTTTCGTATGTCTGTCTGTCTTGCCGGATGTTATCCTGTACAGGTCGCATTTCTCAACCGATTCTCGTGAAATTTTGTGAGCAGGTTCTATAATTATATAGAATTCTTGTGCCGAGTCAGTTTTCGGAAATTGTGAAATTTGAAAAAAAAAAAATTGTTGCGTTGTCTGCAGCTCACAGAATCACTAGAAATTCTTTATTCACAAATAGGTTTACAAAGTCATTAACACCAAGACACTTATGTGGTACTTAACGAATACCATTTAAGTTCTAAATAATTTTTTCAAATTTTCAACGTCTGCCTGTAGCGTCCGGGCTCCAGCTGTTCATAGCGCGAGACGGAACCGCAGAGCTGGGCTCGCGGCAGCGGCAGGAGCGCCGGCCCGACTACCAGCGCGTCGTCATACATCCGGCCCACGAGCACAGGCGAGTATCACAAGAAAACCAAGTGTAGCAAACAGCCATTTCAAACGAAGTTTTAAGTAAAATATAGGCTAGCACATCGTTCGCTTGTGCGTATCCCATTTACTTGGGGTCGGTGCAGCATGTTTTTTCTTCCGTACCTCTCACTCACATCCTTCCTGTTCGTCTCGTCTCTTACGCAACCCATTTATTTACTTTTCCTTGGTCTGCCCCTTCTCTTACATCCCTCCACATTCATATCTACCCTTCTTGTCAGACGATTTTCTCTCGGCTTATCAACTATGGTTGCTACTTTCGGGCTTCCTGTTATACACTTACCTCATCCAATCTATTCTCGTTTCTTCAGCTAGCAAATCGCTTACAAATTTGAAATACGACTTTTTACACAAATTGAACTAGTCCTATAGTAAGCTCAACTAAAATGGGTTTAAAACAAAGCGCAGCATGCAGGTTCTGCCAAGAGTCAGAGGAGACAGCCATTCACATCCTCTGCTCGTGTGGACCACTTATGCGCAAAAGAAGTATCTACCTAGGGAGGCACATCGTGCAACCAGAGGAGATACAACAAATTGCAGCCCAAAGAGTCTGGAAATTCTTGGAAGCAGTGGGTATAAGCAACGAACTATAATGGCTGCCACAATAGATCAAATACTGGTCGAAGCGGCATAAAATGGCCCACAACCAACCAACAAGCTCAATAGGGCTTGTGTTATGGGAGCTAGATGACGATATATTTAATAGATATATACTTAAAACATAGAAAACATCCAATCTCAGGAACAGAACAGGAACACGTGTTTTTGTTACAGGAACAAATGCCCTTACCAGGATTCGAACCCTACATAGGCCGACAAACTGTAGTAAATAAATACCAGAGGCCCCGACTGTGTCAGCACCGATTGGCCTCTTGCAGCCTCAGACCCGGGCCTACTGGGCCTTGGAGCAAATCCGCTTTCGAACCAAAACAAACAAAGCAATGCCAAACTTTCTGTCCTCGAATAACTAAAATATTACCCAACAGGTAGCCAACGGCCTGAGTGTACGCCGACGTGGGGCTCGGCACCCGCAACCGTTGACCCGACACGAGTCTGCCCGACGTGACCCGACAACACCCGACAACAATATAGGTACTACCAACACTTCCAACCCGACTTCGCATGACTTTAATCTTCCATAGGAAACGGTGTTCAGGATTTTTTTTAGGTTTTTTCTGTCGACAGTATTTTTGACTATTTTCTATGTTACGTGAGCTTTGTAACCTCAGAGCCAATATGCAATATATTGTAATCGTAGAAGTACGAAACTCCAACTACGTCAGGTCAGCATCATTGGACGCTATGCATTTGATGAGATCAAAAGTATGTATGAAATGGATTCTTGTCGTCATTACTCGCAAATATTATAACGACATGACTCCAAAGATAATATGTCGATTTCTCACCTGAAATTTGGTTTAGTTTCCTAGATAGTGACAATTTAGTAATAAATGTAACTTAAAATAGATTTATCTTTTATGGACATGCTTTTACAATAGTTACATAAAGTAACTGGTCGGAAATAGTTTTATGTAATGAAATAAATACTGTTTCTTTTCATAAGTAACTCTAAACAATAACAAATCTTTGTATTACTTTTTTATTACTGGCTTGCTTTATAATTGCCAAAATTACTACTACTATTACCAGTATTGCTACTATATACGTCTATTTCCTACGTGCGTCATGTATTGTCTAATGTCTGTAAACTTCCTAATACTATATAAATTGAATTTCAGGTAAGAATTAAATAAATTATAGTCTTTGGAATCATGTCCCCATTATTGTTGCCAAGAATCCGATTTCTTATATTAAGAGCTTTTGAGTTCGTCATATAGCTACCCCTGATACTGTACTACCCGGTCCCATATCTAGGTTCACATGTGAAGTCAGTACTAAGCTTGCTCGGCATTGCATTCCGGTGCACAGATTGTGACCGGGTAGTAATGACAAACGAGCGCAAGCAAAAAGTTACTATACGCTCTTGAGTATAGGGAAGCTTTGGCTTGCTTTTTGACAGTATTTACTATTACAGTTTCTTCGTATCCTATAGCCGCCCACCGTATCAAAAAGACAATGAAATTTTTATCTACTGCAATAGGAATACAGTTTGTTTTGAAATGGAATGAAACAAAACAAGTTGTGTGTTGTCACGGTAGCCGACCGCACAATACTCTGTCCGAAATGTCTTGTGACTTTCCACCGTTATTCCTTCTTTGAGTGTTATGATTCACGTTACTTTAAATTTAAGTGAAACAAAACATGCAATTCTGTTCCATAATTGAAAGACATAAATTTCGTTGAAGATAATTAAATAAGCCGTTGGGCGTCTAGAGGATATATTAGCAATGCCATTATAAGTATTTTACAAAAGCAAATTCTATTAACACTCAAAGATGACTGATAATCAAGAAGCAAAGTTTGTCATAATCATAATATTTCATATAATAAAGAAGTGTTTTTTTAAACAGGTTAAGGGTGAGTATTCACCAGAGTTGAGAACATGTGACACCTAGCTTGCGAGGTAAATATATGTGAAAACTTAGCTTCGACGTCTCTGGTAAATATTGACCCTTACTTTATCAGTCACCTTCCATTTAAGACATGGTTGTCCTGTTTAATGCGCGAAGTAGTGTTTTTATGATATACCATTTCAATAGCAGTTTGAAGTTCAAACATATGTATTATAACGTACCTATTTAAAAATTGTATTCTGTATGTTGTTACTCGATGTCTGTATGTTGCATTGTTTAAACAGGGTTGTCACGTAGATATTAAAATTCAAAGTTAATGCTTCCGATTTTGACATGTATATTAGTAAACGTTATTTCGAGTGAGCAATTCTGGAAAAGGTAGCCAAATATATAAACTTTTCAAGAAGTGCTTTGCTATTGTATATAGTTATATTTCTAATTTATTACGGTGACAACCCTACCTCGTTTGTTGCCTTGGGCAGCCAAAGTTGACGTATTGTCCAGTTAGTTTGCCTTTGGGTAACCTCAAAGGCAGACTCCATGAGAATTACGGGTAG
The DNA here is from genome assembly GCA_905163555.1 of Notocelia uddmanniana. NCBI lineage: Eukaryota > Metazoa > Arthropoda > Insecta > Lepidoptera > Tortricidae > Notocelia > Notocelia uddmanniana. The sequence continues at coordinate 5,280,694 of LR991052.1, forward strand.
ATTGTGACATTTGTGACCCCCAAATCCTGTGAGATGATTTTTTTTATAACCCATCGATGGCAAATGCTCATACGGCCTGCCCGTTGACAAGCAGACCCCATAGCCTGGGGGTGTCCACACACTTGCGAGTAGACATGTATCAGGTATTTGCCTCACTCTCGGGGTTTTTCATAACAACTTGTTACTTGTATTGCAAGCGGAAGTCGCTTTTAAACTTAAAACAAGATAAAAACCTCTCCTCGAAAGGGTGTATCCACACCAACCAGCGATGTGCCAAGATGTGCTTTCGTGCATTTAACACCTTGCCAGAATGCGAGGTGGCAAATATACAGGTTGTTCCATAAGCCGAGGTTAATCCGTAGACAGTTGATATGGCTGCTGAAAAGTTCTCAGTTGACTCAGTTACAACTTGAACGAAAACTTGGGAATTTTGACTAAACCATAAATAGATATTCTGAGAGGTAACTGTCCTATCAGCTGACTACGGATTATCTTCGGTCTATGGAACACCGTGTATGAATGAAAATATGTACCTAAGAGAAAATATTCTAAGAAAGAAAACTGACCGAGAATTGACTTATGTGACAATATGTGTACTTTTTTGAAAAATATGGTAATAATATTACTTTTAAAATTAAATTAAAACGACATTACTTAATATATAATAACGCCTAATGCATAACTGTATGCAATTGTATGTTGATGACTTTAAATAATAAATAATAATGATTTCATTTCACCATCTACCCGGAATTTTCCAAATATTTTCTATACAATAAGAGCTGTGAGTAACTATCGGCTAGTTATCTATTTATTGTGCATATATTCGCGTATCTGTAAGCGTATTATTATGTATAACTTAGGTGATGCAGTATTGATTACGAGATTGTACTAGATTGAGAATTGTTTTAGATTGACACGAGGGCGTAGGGGAATTTGAACCTTATTTATTGGAGCGTTGAGTTGATTGTTGTAATAATATTAATATTTGTACAAAACCTTGACCGCACGTTTGGTCGCTGTCAGAATTATTGGAAACCACAAGGTGCTCAAAATAATCTGAACGCGACTCTATATTCTAGCTCTCGGTTACCTAATGATGTTCTGAGCAGCCTGTCTATAATAGGTTGTGTCTCAAGCGAGTAAATTTATTTATTTACGGCGAGGGTGGCATATTGAATCTTGAGCGTAACAAGGGATGCAAGTGTTTACGCCAAAGTTGGAAATAATTTGAATACCGCGTGGCACATTCTGATTTTAACACCTGCTATTCAGAAAACAGTTCTTATTGCCCTCAAATGAGAAAAGAAAAGTACAACTTTCCTCATTTGCGAGCTAGAATGACTTTTCTGTATAGCTGGTGTGATAAATTATATTCCAGACTATAATTCATTACGTCTAGTAGCCAATGATTGATTATTTTATGTAAAATTCCTTTGTTCTACGAGTGATGTATAGCATATCTACAAAGGTATCTTTATTTGGTTGGGGCGACGGTTACCTCAACCATATATAATATAATATAATAATAATATTGGGGGACAATCTTACACAAATCGACCTAGTCCCAAACTAAGCAAAGCTTGTACTATGGGTACTAGAGGACGATATACAGACTTATATAGTTAAATACATACTTAAATACATAGAAAACATCCAAGACCCAAGAACAAATATCCGTGAAAAATGCACAAATAAATGCCCTGGCCGGGATTCGAACCCGGGACCTCTAGCTTCGGAGGCAGAGTCACTACCAACTAGGCTAAACAGGTCGTCGATATATAATCTTATGATTGTTTAAATTTACAATGTCTAAATACAATTGGGATGTTGACGACAGTAAAAATAATCATTGTCAACAAGTCTTATATTACCAGTAAACAAAATTCACATAAATATATTTTTTGTTCGTACAGATATTCGTGTTGCTGACTGTGTAAAATACTGTTATTGAATTATTATAGTCTATGCGCCTGTCTAACAGTGAACAGTTTAGTCAGAACAGCAGCTTAAACATAGCAAAAATTGTAGAAAATTCATGCGCTACCTCACCGCTTTGTATCTGTACTACTCTGAGATCACTGAAGCCTGATAATCACTAAGTTTTGTCTGAGAGAGATCGGATTCGTTTGGAGGAACTGAAAAATATATTACAATTTAGCTGCCATTCATTGTTTGCCAGTTAATTTATTTGCCACTCAAGTGCCTTATCGACGTGATCATCATGAGTTAAAAAGACAATGAACAAGCCGATGAAGATCAAGTATTCTCCCTTGGACGGCTAAGTAGCAAGGAACTAAAACGCATGTTTATTAGCCACCACGATAAACCACAAACTGTTTCGTAATTATGGCACTTATGTTAGTTACGAATAATTTATTACACTTACCCAACTGCCATTACTTACTTACTTTACTTTGTTTATTTATAAGTTTTTGTGGTTATGTGTAATGTCATAACATAAGCCATAATAATCGTTTCTATTTTTATATCAACACATTCGGCATCTGATATTACGTCGAAGCAAGACTTGCCCCGAGATCATTTCAGTAATGTCAGACACAGCTTTGAGTCCTCCGAGATCATTTCAGTAATGTCAGACACAGCTTTGAGTCCTGATTTAACGATCCTGTCTGACACCACCAAAGATTAATTAGAAAGTTTAAACTTCGCAAACGAAGATTCATGTGATATCTCCATCACTTCTCCTGAGATCATTACAATAACGTTGTCCGACACAAGTTTGAGTCCTGGTGATACGATCCAGTCTCTCACCACCAGTGTTAGTGATGATGATACTTTAAATGTAGCGAAATTTATCGAGGATTCATATGATACCTCCATCACTTCCCCCGAGATCAGGAGATCATTTCAATAACGTGAGATACAATTTTGTGTCCTGATGATGATAAATCATCAGACAGCTTCGACTTAAAACAATTTAGAAAAATTCCCTTTGTGCCACCCAGATAACCAAGTTTGATAACTGGTTAACTAGGTCGAACATTTCTTCCGCGAAGAAAACCAGTTATGTGAGTGGAATTCTAATTCCATATTGTTAACCGAGTTGGATTACTGGAATGTATCTTCTACATATTCTACTTAAGGCAGGTCGGTGTAGGTACGACGACGAGCGAAGCGAGGAGGAGTGTTAGTTGAACCGCGACCCTACCGCGCGCGAGCCGAGCGAGCGAAGCGAGCGTGCCTCGGTAGCGGCCGGCGAAGCGCCAGTACCTAACTAACAATATACTACTTGAAATTTTGTAATATTGAGAATTAAACCATATTATATATAAAGAAGTATATAAAATATATTGTTAGTTCGCAGTTTCGCAAGGTCGCAGTTTAACTAACACTCCTCCTCGCTTCGCTCGTTGTCGTACCTACACCGACCTGCCTTAAGTAGAATAAATAGAATGTATCTCCAGTAATCCAACTCGGTTAACAATATGGAATTAGACTTCCACTCACATAACTGGTTATCTCCGCGGAAGAAATAGTGCGTCTAGTTAACCAGTTATCAAACTTGGTTGTCTGGGTGGAACAAAGGAAAAATTCATGTGTTACCTCCATCAAGTACCTTGATAAAACTCTTGAGTTAACGGATTTCATATTGCAAAACCCACTTACCAATGATATGACGATTCCATCAAAGAGACCTGGTGATTACAAAGTAACTGAGAGTAAGGCCGATTTAGAGACAGATAAAATACCAAGAAAAGAAAGTAATTTGAAGCAAAATCACGAAGAAAAGGAGATGTTAACCGAACCATCTACATCTTCATTGAAGAAATCTCCAGGCAAAACAATGCATTTCAGCACATTGTCAGCCCTGTTGCTAGGTATATCAACGATAGCCCACAAGTTCCCTTAATGCAGAATGTGCGTCCGAAGAAAACTTTGTCATCCATCGCAAAGCTGGTGAAGAGTACTCCAGTCAAGCCGAGTAACAAGAAAATGTAAATCTCCCTTTTGTAGCCTATAAGAGTGCAAAAAAGACAGTTCATATCTTAATCATCACAATTAGTATTGCATCTCAACAAAAATGTGGCAATATTTAAATATCCCAGGCTGGTAAAATAAGATGCCTAAGAGTTAAGTGATAGGCACTTACACTGACTACTAATACACTCGCGGTTAAAAAATTCGGGTCATCCTGAATTACCGCAATAAGGTTTTTTTATAGTTATGTACATAATATACTATTACCAACCACCCAACCCAACTATATAAGTAATTTCCGGGATACTATTTTTTATGGCTTTTCACTCTAATAAGTAGACTATAATATTTCAAACAAAATCCAGTCAGCAACACAAATACTTGTACGAACCAAAACTATGCCTTGTGCTCCGCAAACAGATACCTACTCGTATCTCAGCAACTATACTGTCGAATTATTTTAAAGCATTATCAATTTTTATTGGCGTCATTTGACATTTAACTCCAGTGCAAAGTATTACGTTAGCTTTTTCTTTATGTAAGAATGGATTTGTGCGCTTTTTCAAAAGATTAACTGTTTCGCTTATCTTTATCACTCTTAGACCAGCGAATTAATCCACAGGATCAATACTATATAGTTAAAAAAGCAGACTATACATGTAACACACAGAGTATTTGTGTCACGCCAAGAAACGAAACTGGCAAGCGAGTTCAGAGATCATAATAATAATAAATATGTCGACAAGCTTCTACTTATTCCAAATTTAATAAGAACATATTACATTTGTTAACTGCAAGACCGCGTAAAGGTATATAGTAAATTGTTTGAGAAAATAGAGGGGAAGTACATAACATATTAGTTCCCTTCCCTGTTCCCACTTGTCTGATGTCGAGCCCGGATTTTAATCGAATGTTCAGTCAGCAACAGAATGCGTAAAGCAGTATAACACGCTCAGAATTATCTCTACTGAGCCTTATTCTCGTGACATTAGAGTCTGTGTGCAGCTCATTTTGAGCACTAGGCCCGCGTAGTTACTTCTGCTGATGTAGCAGAATTTTATATGAAGCTATTCACACTTGCGAGACACCGATAGGGTATTACACAAAACTAAATAAAAAAAATTGTATCTAACTAATAATCAAAGATATGAATTATGCGGAAAACATCAAACTTCAGCTTATTATGTAATTTTTAAAAACATAAACATGAAAAAAAAGATCAGAAAATTGTGACGTCATTGGGCACATATTCCCACAATCTTCATACTAACCGAGCGTTTTTGACGTTTCTTAAGAAAGTTGCTTATTTGACTATCAGTGAAATACCGTATTAGTGAGGCTCCGACTTCCAATAAAAATCCGAGTTCGACAGTTGACGAGTGGGAACGGGGTCTTGGGACGACACTGACAAGAATGGATAAGGAATGGCTGAGGGAACACATGTTGTGTATGTGTATGCCATTTTATCGCCAACCCGCATGCCAAGCGTGGCGATTATGGCATTTACCCCCACTGAAATTGGGGGAGGCCTATGTCCAGCAGTGGACGTCCTAGGGCTGATATGGTGGTGGTGGTGGATGCCATTTTATCAAGTAACTGACGGCACAGCGGAGAGATGATTCTTAAACTAATAACAACAATAAACTAATTCTTAAACTAGTTTTTCATCAGAACCACAAATTAATAGTATCTAAAGGTGTCAAATTTCAGCCATAAACAATACTAGAGTACGATGAAGTAAGCGGGAGTTATCCACAGGTTTAAATACATAAACTTAATTTCATGTTTTTAAGTTGAATAGATTATATAAGTTATTGAGGGGCAAAAAGTGGCTCCAATTGGTTTGTGCAAATAACACACGGCTGCTGCTCGCAGTCATAGTACTGTAGACTGTAGTATCTCTTTAAAGCTTGTGATACTGTTGGTATCCATGCTATTTATCTCAAGCCAAGAGGCCACAACTGCACTCTCCCCCGCTTTGTACTGTAGTACTTATCTGTGGTATTAGTTCGATTTGAGAATCACTACATTTTATCTAATAGAGAAATCGGATTCGTTTGGAAGAACTGAGAAATATATTACAATGTAGCTGTAGCGTCATTTCTTGTTTTTCAGTTATAAATTTATTTTCTAATCAAGTGCCTTATCGACGTTATCAATGTTATCATCATGAGTTTAAAAGACTATAAACAATCCGGTGAAGATGAAGCATTCTTTTTGGACGGTTAATTCGCAAGGAATTAAAACGCATGTTTATTAGCCACCACGATAAGCCGCAATCTATTTCGTAATTATGGCACTTAGTTACGAATAATTTATTACTTTTACCGAACTGCCATTCTGCGGTCCTAAGCCAAAAGGACGCATCTGACTATGAGACTCCTAGTCAGATGCGTTCTTTTTGCTTAGGACGGCAGCATTACTTACACACTTTTCTTTATTTATTTATAAGTTTTTGTGGTTACGTGTAATGTCATAAGCCATAATAATCCTTTCTATTTTTATATCCACTCATTCGGCACCTGATATTACATCAAAGCAAGACTGACTTCCCCCGAGATCATTTCAGTAATGTCAAACACAGCTATGAGTCCTGATTTAACGATCCTGTCTGCAACCACCAATGATATATTAGAAAGCTTAAACTTCGCAAACGAAGATTCATGTGATATCTCCATTACTTCCCCTGAGTTCATTGCGTTGTCCGAGACTCATATAATACATCCAACATTTCCCCCGAGATCATTTCAATAACTTCAGACACAACTTTGTGTCGTGATGATACGATCCTGTCTGCCACCAGGGATGATAAATCATCAGACAGCTTTGACTTTGAAAAAATCGCAGGAATTTCATGTGTTACCTTCATGAAGTACTTTGATATATCTCTTGAGTTTTACGGATTTCATATTGCAAAACTCACTTGCCAATGATATGAGGCGTCCAACTAAGAACCCTGGTAATTGAAAAGTAGCTGAGCGTAAGGCTAATTTAGAGACAGGTAAAATACCAAGTAAAGAAATTCATTTGAACCAAAATCAGGAGGAAATGGAGATGCTAACCAAACCATCTACATCTTCATTGAAGAAATCTCCAGGCAAAAAAATGCATTTCAGCACATTGTCAGCCCTGTTGCTAGGTATATCAACGATAGCCCACAAGTTCCCTTAATGCGGAATGTGCGTCCGAAGAAAACTTTGTCATCTATCGCAAAGCTGGTGAAGAGTACTCTAGTCGTAGCCGAGTAACAAGAAAATGTAAAGCTCCCTTTTGTAGCCTATAAGAGTGCAAAAAAGACAGTTCATATCTTAATCATCACAATTAGTATTGCATCTCAACAAAAATGTGGCAATATTTAAATATCCCAGGCTGGTAAAATAAGATGCCTAAGAGTTAAGTGATAGGCACTTACACTGACTACTAATACACTCGCGGTAAAAAAATTCGGGTCATCCTGAATTACCGCAATAAGGTTTTTTTATAGTTATGTACATAATATACTATTACCAACCACCCAACCCAACTATATAAGTAATTTCCGGGATACTATTTTTTTATGGCTTTTCACTCTTAGACCAGCACATAAGTAGACTATAATATTTCAAACAAAATCCAGTCAGCAACACAAATATTTGTACGAACCAAAACCATGCCTTGTGCTCCGCAAACAGATACATACCTATCTCAACAAACTACTGTCGAATTATTGCATTAACAATAGTTATTGGCGTCATTTGACATTTAACTTCAGTGCAAAGTATTACTTTAGCTTTTTCTTTATGTAAGAAAGGATTTGTGACCTTTTTCAAACGATGATAATGTTTCGCTTATCTTTATCACTCTTAGACCAGCGAATTCATCCTTTCTACTTATTCCAAATTTAATTAAGAACATATTACATGTGTTAACTGCACGGCCGAAAAGTAGCTGAGCGTAAGGCCGATTTAGAGACAGATAAAATACCAAGTAAAGAAAGTCATTTGAAGCAAAATCAAGAGGAAATCAAGATGTTAACCGAACCATCTACATCTTCAGTGAAGAAATCTCCAGGCAAAAAAAATGCATTTCAGCGCATTGTCAGCCATGTTGCTAGGTATATCAACAATAGCCCACAAGTTCCCTTAATGCAGAATGTGCGTCCGAAGAAAACTTTGTCATCCATCGCAAAGCTGGTGAAGCGTACACCAGTCAAGCCGAGTAACAAGAAAATGTAAATCTCCCTTCTGTAGCCCATAAGAGTGCAAAAAAACTGCAGTGGTATGTAGAACTGCCCAGGTCATATCTAAATCATCACAATTAGTATTGCATCTTAACAAAAATGTGGCAATACTCGTATTTAAATATCCCAAGCTGGTAACACACGATGCCTAGAGTTAAGTGATAGGTACTTATACATTCGCGGTTACAAATTTCGGGTCAACCTGAATTACCATAATAAGTTTTTTTAATGGTTACATCATATACCTACTATTACCAACCACCACCCAACCCAACTACATAAGTAATTTCCGGGATCCTATCATAAAAATATCAATATCCAAAAATGACGTTTTTTGCGTTAACTCGCGCCGTTCGCGTTATTTTTTTCATGGGTTTTTACGAGCCGGATTGAAACCTCGTAAAGTTATTTTTTAACTGTTATTTTTGCAGTTTAAATGTAAAATTAAATAAAGAAAAAACTACTACCTTGTACTATTTTAGGAATTCATTTAAACGTAGCAAAAATTGTAGAAAGCTCGTGTGACTCACTGATACCTCCAACACTTCCACCGAGATCGTTTCAATAACATGGCCAGACACATCTTTGTGTCCTGATGATACGACCATGTCTGCCACCAGGGATCTTAAATCGTCAGACAGCTTCAACATAAAAAAATGGTAGAAAAATCATGTAATATCTTCATCACTTCCCCCGAGATCATTTCAATAACATGACCAGACACAACTTTGTGTCCTGATGATACGATCCTGTCTGCCTCCAGGGATGATTAATCATCAGACAGCTTCAACTTGGAAAAAATGGTAGAAAATTCATGTGATATCTCCATCACTTCCCACGAGATGATTTCAATAACATGGCCAGACACAACTTTGTGTCCTGATGATACGATCATGTCTGCCACCAGGGATCTTAAATCGTCAGACAGCTTCAAATGGTAGAAAATTCATGCGATTTCATCATTACTTCCCCCGCGATCATTCAATAATGTCGTCAGACACAACTTTGTATCCTGATGACACGATCTGCCTGCCACCAGGGATCTTAAATCGTCAGACAGTTTTAACATAAAAAAATGGTAGAAAATTCATGTAATATCTTCATCACTTCCCCCGAGAATTTCAATAACATGACCAGACACAACTTTGTGTCCTGATGATACGATCTGTCTGCCACCAGGGATGATAAATCGTCAGACAGCTTCAAATGGCAGAAAATTCATGTGATTTCACCATCACTTCCCCCGAGATCATTCAATAATGTTGTCAGACACAACTTTGTATCCTGATGATACGATCTGTCTGCCACCAGGGATGTTAAATCGTTAGACAGCTCCAACTTGGAAAAAATTTTTAGAAAATTCATGTGATACCTCCATCCCTTCCCGAGATAATTTCAATAACATGGTCAGGCACAGCTTTGCGTCCTGATGATAAGATCCTGTCTGCCACCAGGGATTATAAATCGTCAGACAGCTTCCACTTAGACAAAATGGTAGAAAATTAAAGTGTTACCATACCTCCATCAAGTATTGTGATAAAACTCTTGAATTGACGGATTTCATATTGCAAAACCCACTTACCAATGATATGACAATTCCTTCCAAGGCACCTGGTGATTGTAAAGTAGCTGGGAGTAAGGCCGATTTAGAGACAGATAAAATACTAAGTAATGAAAGTCATTTGAAGCAAAATCACGAGGAAAAGGAGATTTAAACCAAACCATCTACATCTTCATTTAAGAAATCTCCAGGCAAAAACATTGTCAGCTATGTTGCTAGCTATATTAACAATAGCCCACAAATTCCGTTAATGCAGAATGTGCGTCCGAAGAAATTTTTTCCAAAGCTTCCCCCGAGATCATTTCAATAATGTTGTCAGACACAACTTTGTATCCTGATGATACGATCGTGTCTGCCTCCAGGGATGATAAATCGTCAGACAGCTTCTACTTAAAAAAATGGTAGAAAATTCATGTGATATCGTCATCACTTCCCCCGAGATCATTTCAATGATGTTGTCAGACACAACTTTTTATCCTGATGATACGATTTGTCTGCCACCAGGGAGGTGAAATCGTTAGACAGCTGCAACTTGGATTTTTTTTAGAAAATTCTTGATATACCTCCATCACTCCCTACGAGATTATTTCAATAATGTTGTCAGACACAGCTTTGTATCCTGATTATACGATCTGTCTACCAGGAATGTTAAATCGTTAGACAGCTTCAATTTGGAAAAAACGGTTGAAAATTCATTTGGTACCTCCATCACTTCCCCCGAGATAATTTCAATAATGTTGTCAGTTACAACTTTGTGTCCTGATGGTACGATCATGTCTGCCACCAGGGATGATAAACCGTCAGACAGCTTCCACTTACAAGGAAGGGTACCCAACTGTCCGGCTCCGATTTGATTGATTTTTATATATGTTATAGAGTAGTCAAAAATAGCTGACACGTATTTTTTGTAGCTGCCCAATTTCAACCTGTTCGGAGAAATGGTCCTCCAAAATACTGAAAAGTAACGAAACCCTCTAACTTCTGTAGAGAGTTTTGTTCAAGCAAACTGCGTTTATTATTACTAGTTTTGATATATGTTGGAGAACATGAAAAAATAATGGACACGTGTTTTGCTATTTCTGCTAAAAACTCATATTAAAAAAAAACACTTCAAAATTCCATACTTTTCATCGTTTAACTCACTTTCCCTTTGGTTATTTGTTTAGCTTAAAAACTGTTTGGTCCATGATCTCATAGTTCATGGTCCCGAAAAAAAAAACAAACAAAAAATTTGGCGGTTTCATCTATTATAAAAAATTACTGTGAACTTTATATTCATAAAATTCCAACACAAACTTACAAGATGACCATAAACAGTTTTCAAGCTAAACAAATAACCAAAGGGAAAGTGTGTGAAACTATGAAAAGTATGGAACTTTAAAGTGTTTTTTTTTTTAATATTAGTTTTTAGCAGAAATAGCAAAACACGTGTCCATAATTTTTTCATGTTCACCAACATATATCAAAACTAGTAATAGCAACGCAGTTTGCTTGAAGAAAACTCTCTACAGAAGTTAGAGGGTTTCGTCACTTTTCAGTATTTTGGAGGATCATTTCTCCAAAGGATGAAATTGGGCAGCTACAAAAAAATACGTGTCAGCTATTTTTGACTAATCTATAACATATATAAAAATCAATCAAATCGGAGCTGGACAGTTGGGTTTTCTTTGTTAGTTAAAATGTTAGAAAATTCAAGTGTTAACTCCACAAAGTATTTTGATTAAACTCTTGAATTGACGGATTTCATATTGCCAAACCCACTTACCAATGATATGACCATTCCATCCAAGGCACCTGGTGATTGTAAAGTAGCTGGGAGTAAGGCCGATTTAGAGACAGATAAAATACTAAGTAAAGAAAGTCATTTGATGCAAAATCACGAGGAAAAGGAGATTTTAACCAAACCATCTACATCTTCATTGAAGAAATCTCCAGGCAAAAACGATGCATTTCAGCATGTCAGCTATGTTCCTAGCTATATTAACAATAGCCCACAAGTTCCTTTGGTTAAAAATTCAAATTGTTGAAAATTCATGTGATACCTCCGTCACTTCCCTCGAGATCATTTCAATAACATGGCCAGACACAACTTTCTGTCCAGATGATACGATCATGTCTGCCTCCAGGGATGTTAAATCGTTAGACAGCTTCAACATAAAAAAATGGTAGAAAATTCATGTGACATCGTCATCACTTCCCCTGAGATCATTTCAATAATATTGTCAGACACAACTTTTTATCCTGATGATACGATTTGTCTGCCACCAGGGAGGTTAAATCGTTAGACAGCTTCAACTTGGAAAAATTGTAGAAAATTCATGTGATACCTCCATCACTTCCCCCGAGATCATTTCAATAACATGGCCAGACTCAACTTTGTGTCCTGTTGATACGATCATGTCTGCCAGCAGGAATTTTAATTTGTCAGACAGCTTCAACTTAAAATCATCACTTCCCTCGAGATCATTCAATAATGTTGTCAGACACAACTTTGTATCCTGATGATACGATCTGTCTGCCACCAAGGATGATAAATCGTCAGACAGCTTCTACTTAAAAAAGATGTTAGAAATTTCATGTGATACCTCCATCACTTCCTCCGAGATCATTTTATTACCATGGCCAGACACAACTTTGTGTCCTGATGATACGGTCATGTCTGCCATCAGGGATCTTAAATCGTCAGACAGCTTCAAATGGTAGAAAATTAATGTGATATCGTCATCACTTTCCCCGAGATCATTTCAATGATTTTGTCAGACACAACTTTGTATCCTGATGATACGATCTGTCTGCCACCACGGATGTTAAATCGTTAGACAGCTTCCACTTAGTTAAAATGTTAGAAAATTCAAGTGTTAACTCCACCAAGTATTTTGATTAAACTCTTGAATTGATGGATTTCATATTGCAAAACCCACTTACCAATGATATGACCATTCCATCCAAGGCACCTGGTGATTGTAAAGTAGCTGGGAGTAAGACCGATTTAGAGACAGATAAAATACTAAGTAAATAAAGTCATTTGAAGCAAAATCACGAGGAAAAGGAGATTAAAACCAAACCATCTACATCTTCATTGAAGAAATCTCCAGGCAAAACCGATGCATTTCAGCACATTGTCAGCTATGTTCCTAGCTATATTAACAATAGCCCACAAGATCCTTTGGTTAAAAATTCAAATGGTTGAAAATTCATGTGATACCTCCATCACTTCCCTCGAGATCATTTCAATAACATGGCCAGACACAACTTTCTGTCCTGATGATACGATCATGTCTGCCTCCAGGGATGATAAATCGTCAGACAGCTTCTACTTAAAAAATGGTAGAAAATTCATGTGATATCGTCATCACTTCCCCCGAGATCTCTTCAATGATGTTGTCAGACACAACTTTATCTTGATGATACGATTTATCTGCCACCAGGGAGGTTAAATCGTTAGACAACTTGAACTTGGAAAAATTGTAGAAAATTCATGATACCTCCATCACTTCCCCCGAGATCATTTCAATAACATGGCCAGACACAACTTTGTGTCCTGATGATACGATCATGTCTGCCAGCAGGAATCTTAATTTGTCAGACAGCTTCAGCTTAAAAAAATGGTAGAAAATTCAAGTGATTTCATCATCACTTCCCTCGAGATCATTCAATAATGTTGTCAGACACAACTTTGTATCCTGATGATACGATCTTTCTGCCACCAAGGATGATAAATCGTCAGACAGATTCTCCTTAAAAAAGATGGTAGAAAGTTCATGTGATACCTCCATCACTTCCTCCGAGATCATTTTATTACCATGGCCCGACACAACTTTGTGTCCTGATGATACGATCATGTCTGCCATCAGGGATCTTAAATCGTCAGACACCTTCAAATGGTAGAAAATTAATGATATAATTCATCACTTTCCCCGAGATCATTTCAGTGATTTTGTCAGACACAACTTGATCTGTCTGCCACCACGGATGTTAAATCGTTAGACAGCTTCAACTTGGAAAAAATTGTAGAATATTCATGTGATACATCCATCACTTCCCCCGAGATAATTTCAATAACATGGTCAGACACAACTTTCTGTCTTGATGATACGATCATGTCTGCCACCAGGGATGATAAATCATCAGACAGCCTCTACTTAAAAAAGATGGTAGAAAATTGATGTGATATCGTCATCACTTCCCCCGAGATCATTTCAATGATGTTGTCAGACACAACTTTGTATCCTGATGATACGATCATGTCTGCCACCAGGGATGATAAATCTTCAGACAGCTACTACTTAAAAAAGATGGTAGAAAATTGATGTGACATCGTCATCACTTTCCCCGAGATCATTTCAATGATGTTGTCAGACACAACTTTGTATCCTGATGATACGATTTGTCTGCCACCACGGATGTTAAATAGTTAAACAGCTTCAACTTGGCATTTTTTTTAGAAAATTCATGTGATACCTCCTTCACTTCTACCTAGATAATTTCAATAACATGGTCAGGCACAACTTTGTGTCCTGATGATAAGATCCTGTCTGCCACCAGGGATGATAAATCATCAGACAGCCTCCATCAAATATTTTGATAAAACTATTGAATTGACGGATTTCATATTGCAAAACCCACTTACCAATGATATGACCATTCCATCCAAGGCATGGATGGAATATTAGTACATATAGTTTGGTTCGTACAAATATTCGTATTGCTGATTTTATTTGGAATATTATAGTCTACCTATGTCCTGGTCTAAGAGTAAACAGCCATAAAAAAATAAGAAATACAATAGAAGTGTTACAATAGCACTTTTTATTTCGAATGGTCTCAAGTAATAATAAAAAGGAATGAATATCAACCTACGCGTAGCTGCTTTAAAGCTTATAATACCCTGTGTTTCGCAAATAGATACCTATCTCAGCAACTACTGTCGAATTATTTCCTTGCAATGATAATATTTATTGGCGTCATTTGACATTTAACTTTAGTGCAAAGTATACATTAGCTTTTTCTTTATGTGAGAATCGCTCTGTGAGCTTTTGCAAAACATATACCCCCTTATTCATAAACGTCCATCAAGCCTCTATTAGTTAACAAGCCGCTAAAGTAGGTTTGTTCTTATCTGTCACTTTGAAATTTATGTTTGTGAGAAAGGGACAAAACAACTTTTAGTTAACAGAAGTTTGTTAAGTTTTATGAATAAGGGGGTAAATGTTTAGCTTATCTTTATCACTCTTAGACCAGGGAATGAATCCACAGGATCAATATGTACATAAACAACCAGGGGCCTCGCGGGCCGCCTGCTGGCGATCGCTGGTCTAAGTGGTCAGGATCGTTGCCAAACCAAATATAGTATATTTTATTCTAAAATGGTGAATGAAGTAAAATAATTGAAAGTAAGCATGGTTAAAGATTCTAGGTATTGTTCGATTATATAATATTATATGTCGATCGGTCGCTTCCGTCATCGTACTCTAGTATTGGTTGTTTTGTATGTATCGAAAATAACCTTTTGTCTGACGAAGTCACAAATTATTAACAAGTGCGGTCCGAGTTCCTTTAGCTATTATAAGGCGCTTGCCGACCCCTGACTTAGACCTACACCGGGAGGTTACCATAGATTATCGGACAATAGCCTGAGGGCGTACCGCGAACTTCGAAAATCGAACTTCGCATCTTACCGTCCCTTTCTGTCATATAGTGTATAACACGAGAGTGAAAGGGACGGCATGACACGAAGTTCGATTTTCGAAGTTCGTGGTACGCCTTCTGTAGACCGCTCAAAGACAACCTTTTAAGCGGTCGGTCGATCGTGTGGAACTATGAGATGTCGTGTTGCGCCGACCTGACCTTATACTCCTAAATGAATTTAAATAAAACCATTTCTAACTATAATAATTAAAAGGGAATTAGATTTTATTTCCAATATCAAAAGGTTCAAATTTCAATGTCATTTTTCATTCTTGGGGAGGCTAGTGCATCCCTTTGTTTTTAATTATGTTGCCATCAATGTTTATGGCATAGACCTCTCCCACTTCTCCTTCTAAGTCTAGCCAAACTGAATACAATTATATCTACGCTATGTCCTTCTCTCTTCCCCTCAGTGTACAATCCTGCATATTTATTCTTTAGCTGTAAATGCCACACAATTAATGTAATTTCAATTTCATTTGGCAGATTTTAAACTCGACCGGAGTTAATACAGGACATTTATAAATAATAATTGTAACTGTTAAAATTTAATGATAAAAATAATTGTTTTGTGTCGTCCGTTTGTCTATTATGTGTATAAACAGTCTTGATTATACCTGTGGAAACTCCGGTTCTACCAAGTATTTTATTCTAAGTGTATTTCATAAGTAGGCGTTATTTCAAATTTGACATTGTCGCGCGCTGGCACTGCCTTGGATTTAATTAAACGCCATTTTTGTTTTCATGTAAA
Source organism: Notocelia uddmanniana (assembly GCA_905163555.1). NCBI lineage: Eukaryota > Metazoa > Arthropoda > Insecta > Lepidoptera > Tortricidae > Notocelia > Notocelia uddmanniana. The sequence continues at coordinate 5,296,855 of LR991052.1, forward strand.
TTTGGTATTTTATTTTTATAACCATCTTTCTACTGAAGAATACTTTGTTGTATGTACCTTTAACTCGCATAAACTCATTTGCTACCACAGATGAAGGTTAATTGTCTTCCGTCGTAATTTGTCGGACAAGTTCGTATTTCATCTAGCTGTCTCAAACAGTGTAAATCTGTGTGTAACAGATCAAATTCTAACATTTGTTCTTGACCAACAATAACACAGAGTTACACCGTGTTGAAAAAGAATATATACGCTGTCTCGAAATGAAACCGGCGCAGTCAGCGCTGGTCATGGTAAGACTACAAGAGATTTAAACACGTAGTACTCCAGGACAATATAAGGGGTCCAAGGGCACAGGGCCGGTCATTGTGGCACTCGGGCAAGCGTCCACAGACCCGCATCGCACCGTGCGTCAGGGGACGCACTTGTGTGACTTTCTATACAAAGAATACTAAAATCCGTTGCGTGCGATGCGGGCCTGTGGACACTTACCTTTAGGGGAGGCCTATGTCCAGCAGTGGACGTCCATCGGCTGATATGATGACGATGAGCTGCGGCGATGCGTACTTTAGCCGGTGTGATCACTCGGCTCACTGAAACGGAATCAGACAGCAAAGGAGTCGCGTTTCATACTAAGTTGGTACCAAAAGTAAAAGTGCCGACCAATAATCAAAAATCATTCCTTACGATAAGTCACATTGGTTTGAACATTTCATAATTAAGGCACCAACACTCCCAACAACACAAAAAGTACCAATGCTTTAGATGCTATTAGCGAATAATTGTCGGCTTTTCCCATAAATTACATCAAAAGGAATTCTCTTTTTTTGCTCTCTCTGTTTTTTATTAAATCTTAGAAATTCGTAGCATATCGTAGGAATGCTTCGAATGGTTCACATAACAGTTTGGTTTTACTTTTTCGGTGGCCGGCACTTTCTTTTTGGGCCCGAAACAACAAGGGGTTTAATTCGACATCCGAACTTCGTATGGTGCCGTGCCTTTCATCCTGTATCTCTATATGAGTGAAAGGGATGGCACCATACGAAGTTCGGATTTCAGAGTAGGCCCCCTGAGGGTCTACTCCGAAATTCGAAATCCGAACTTCGTATGGTGCCGTCTCTTACTCATATAATGTATGACAGGAGAGTGAAAGGGACTGCACCATATATGGATAGAATGATTTTAATTGGTCTTATTGTAATCAATCAAACATCATTCATTAATCAATAATCATGTATATATACACTTTTTACAATTATGTCCCTATTACAAATGCAATTTGCTTGTCTCATCACAACTTATATATAAAGTACAACATTAGGTAAACTGCAAGTTTTTGTGACTGGTTCATGTGTAATACCAGTTATTATCAATAATTAAACAAACCTCGTCGTCATAGAGAGTTTACGTTCATATTTAGATGCAACATTTCTATAACCTAGATCCTCACTTATAAATGCATGATTGATGATTAAATATTAATAATTACCATAGCACCAATTGGAATCAACAATATGCAGTGTGACGTCAATTTTACCTCACCAGCACGAAAAGTACGACCCCTGAGGGCCTACTCCGAACTTCGAGAATTGAACTTCGTATCGTGCCGTCCCTTTCACTCTCGTGTCATTCACTATATGACGGAAAGGGACGGCACGATACGAAGTTCGGAGTAGGCCCTCTGGTCAAGAGTCATGACGTAGCAGTCACATGCCAAATTAGTTCATTCCCAGTAGTCCCGTGGAAGTAGTTCCGTGGTGGAACTAGTGAGACTTTTTTTCCCAATAGTTCCGTCAACGGTACAGAGTGGTAGTTAGGTACGACGACGAGCGAAGCGAGGAGGAGTGTTAGTAGAACTGTGACCCTACAACGCGCGAGCCGAGCGAGCGATGCGAGCGTGCCGCGGCAGCGGCCGGCGAAGCGCCACAACTGAATATTGGGAACGGAACTATTGGGAAAAAAAGTTTCACTAGTTCCGCCATGGAACTCCTTCCACGGGACTACTGGGAATAAACGGCCAAATTGATTGGACATAAGGGTCCTTTGCAGTTAAAAATGCTCATTTAGGCTATTTTCTGTGTGTACTGACCCGTATGTTGGCATATTTACTTACGGCATCGTTACCATCTTCATCGTCAACATGCAAAAGTAGATTATAATATTAGTACTTTATCGCACTAACATAACAATACCGCGACAGTTGGGATGCCTCAAAGTAGTGAAAGTGACAAGGTACTAAAATGATCGTCTACTATCTATGTATTTTGCTGTTGACTACCTATTTTTTGAATTTTCCATTTATAAAAATCGTTTCCAACATCACTCCAAAAGTCATAGTTAAACTAGCCTTTAGCCTGTCGGTGGTTTCAACGCAACTAATTGTAAAATGTAGGTACTTACGTGAAGTCGCCAATCTGCGCTGGGCAGACGTATATGTTCATGTTATTGATGACTTGATGAGTATGAGGCAGACGCAGACGGTAAAGTAAATGAAGCTGCTTAACATTAAGGTTAGGTTAATGAGAAAAAATATCGTCTGTCAAGATCTTTTACACATTTGTGTCTATTCTAGAAACGGTGCTGTATACACAGGTATTTTTTAATACTACGACGGTAGCAAACAAGCTTACGGCCTGCCTAATGGTAAGCAGACACCGTAGCCTATTGACACTTGCTTGAATACTTTTGGGTCATACACAGTTAAAACAAGTTTCTGTAAAAAAAACACTTACAAGCTTTTATTGCAGACTGTACTTTTTTCCACAAACATCAACCTCGTTGTGACGGTTCTAATAGGTATGTATGTATGTAAATACTTTATTGTACACAAAACAAGTAAAAATACAGACAAATTCGGTTATATCGGTACAAAGGCGAACTTATCCCTTTAAGGGATCTCTTCCAGTTAACCTTTGAGCAATTGAGTGTAGCACAGGAACCAAAAGATAGACAAACTAACACGTGTACAAAAACGTATATATATATAGCTATTGCCTATATAATACAAACTACAAAATAATACTATATATACATATACTACCGACTAATAAAAATAATAAATATATACATACACTATACATAATACATAAATATAAATATATAATCAGTATCAAACCAAATCACAAGTCATTGGAGAGCCAGAACTTTTTCATCTTAACTTATATTTTGTAATCGCTCAAGCTTACTAAGCAGTTCCTCTTTGACATCTAAGAGAGCAATGTCCAAAAGAGGAAGCATAAAGAATGGGCAAGAGTCACCTTTGTTTGAAAGGGAAGAAAATTTTGCAGTCGACCTAGGGAGTGGAGGGAGGCAAACATTTTCTTGCTAATTTCGGCGACGTGGGGAGACCAGGAAAGCGTCTGATCGCTAGTAATACCCAGAATCCTGACGGTGGTGGTAAAAGGGAAACTAATTCCATCAATAACCACATCCGGGCACACCATTTCCGAGAGCTGACTTACATAGTAAGGACTCGCAAACACGTCGAGTTTATCTTGTGTAGTTTAGGAGTTGCCATCTTCTGACTACATCATGAGATCAGCTTGGTGGTACCATAATATTGTATTGTCACCGAACTAACATAAGTATGCCAATTTTCAGCTCAGTCGTTTGAAGATTCTTCTCTTCTGCTTCAAAATTGATTAGCACGATTCCACCTAAATAAACAAAGTTACATACATATAGGTACATTGCAAGTTAAACAAATGCTTGAATAAACAAGTCGTCTTTCCTGTAGTCAACAGTTAACGGTTCGTGCATAAATTGAGTTTTTATTACACAGATTAATACAGGGTGGGCCGTGTAACAGGAGCAAATATTTAAAAGGACGCTTCTTTAGAGCATCCGGTTTAACAGAGGGAGAGTTCCCTGTGTTCAAGTATTTTTTCAGTTCGGAGAAATTTTGATCTTTTACTTAGACCTCCCAAGTAAAATATCTTGACACCACGAGAATATAGCGCGGCAGTCAATGCAGTTTTTGAAGTTGTATCAAGTCATGAATCATAATAGTTTCTGAATTATATGTTATAAAATAATTTTTAGTATTTCTTAACTTTGTTTTTAAATGTTTTGAAATAAGTAGTTATTAATATCACTCTAGAAGAGTAAAGAAATACACATACAATAAGCAATCTTTAAAGAATAAAAATGAAAAGCTTTTTTTTCGCAGGGACCACTTGGAAATAATTGCTGGCTCGCTCAATATAATGGACCGTTTCTTGCTCCTCTTACAGGGTCACTAGTGCACTGACTAGATCGCAAAATGTCCACATCGCATAAGTGCTGCATCGCAAAAGAATTCATCGCAGAAAGCGTAAATCGCTAACTGGATACATCTTAGTATGTCAAAATCGTAAAATGACCACTTCGCGTAGCGGCTACATCGCAAATGTGCTTTGTCGCAGAATATCGGGATTGTCATATGACTACCTCATAATTTGACGAGGTCGCAAAAAGTCAAAATCTCAAAATGCCTTGATCCGCATTATGACGACATCGTATAATGAACAAATTGCTGAAAGTCTAGGTCGAAAAAAGTCTTAGTCGCAAATTTCTACCTAATAAATAATGTACACTCGGTTAGATAAGACTTTAGCAATGTAGTCATTTTGCTATCTAGTCGTGATGCTATCAACAAGGAGTATACACATATGAAGTGTCAAGCTCCGTATAATGAAATGTACCAGTATCCAGACTAACACGTGACGACGTGTTTATTGTTAGATAGTATTTAGTGTAGCTCCATCTGAACTGAACTGCTTAGCCTAGGGCAATCAGTAGATGTTTTAAATAGTTCCGGTAGTTGCCACTAGACTTCAATACCACCGCTTCATTTTATGGAGCTCGATATCTAATATACAGACATAGTGCATAACTATTTTCCCTCATATTTTCACGGAAGTGCACGAACGAGACTTGCTATTTCAATCAACCTCCGTACTTTTTGTACCAAGACTGAACGAAATAGCAAGATACGTTCGTACGTTTCCGTGAAAATACGAAGGAAATTCATTTTGCACTACATCTGTATCTCTCCTTGCTACCACGGACCAGTTAGACCGGATATTGTTATAACTAGCCGGATATTTGACCGAGCGAGCGAAGCGAGCGAAGCGTCTTAGTTTCAGCTTCGACGAAATTTTTTTCGTATGTCTGTCCGGAATCCGGATGTTCTCCTCTACAGGTCGCATTTCTCAACCGATTCTCGTGAGATTTTGTGAGCAGTTTTTATGATTAGATAAAATTTTTTGGTCGGAGCCAGTTTTTGGAATTTTAGAAATTAAAAAAAAAAAAAATTTTTTTTTTCGTACTTCTGTCCGGATGTTTTCCTCTACAGGTCGCATTTCTCATCAGAAATGTTATATAAAATTCTTATGTCGAGTCAATTTTAGAAAATTTTGAGGTTTGAAAAAAAAAAACAACAATATTTCGTATGTATGTCCGGATGTTCTCCTCTACAGGTCGCATTTCTAAACCGATTCTCGTGAAATTTTGTGAGCAGGTTTAATGATTAGATAAAATTTTTTGGTCGGAGCCCGTTTTTAGAATTTTAGAAATTTGAAAAAAAAAAATTTTTTTTTTCGTACTTCTGTCCGAATGTTTTCCTCTACAGGTCGCATTTCTCATCAGAAATGTTATATAAAATTCTTATGTCGAGTCAATTTTTGAAAATTTTGAAGTTTGAAAAAAAAAACAACAATATTTCGTATGTATGTACGGATGTTCTCCTCTACAGGTCGCATTTCTCAACCGATTGTCGTGAAATTTTGTAAGCAGGTTTGATGATTAGATAAAATTTTTTGGTCGGAGCCAGTTTTTAAAGTTTTTGAAATTTGAAAAAAAAAAGTTTTTTTTTTCTTATTTATATTGAGATGTTTTCCTCTCCAGGTCATATTTCTTATCAGAAATGTTATATACAATTCTTTTGTTGAGTCAATTCGATCGATAATATACTTACCTAACACACTCGTATTTTCAAATCAAGTAATTGCCTCAATATACCTAATTTTGCGAGGTCTACAGCTCACAGAGCCACTAGTGTTATAACTAGTTAAGGTGCGACCACACCGCAGCTTAAAAAACGGTGACGCTACGGAATCGCGGTGATGCGTCGTATGCGTACCGTTTTAGACGCACGCTCCCCACACCGCCGCGATACGCATCACCGCGATTCCGTAGCGTCACCGTTTTTTAAGCTGCGGTGTGGTCGCACCATTATAAGTATTTATAACAGAGGGACTTACTTCAACTCACCTCTGTTTCCCCTAATAGGTACATTCAACCAATTTGATTTCTAGGCCATTTCCCTGTGAGCACAGTACCCTGTCACAGTAAGAATACTCTGAGACAACTTATGGCCGTCATACTGTTACTGAAACAAGGTACAAAGTGGGTCAGAAATCAAATTAGTTGACGCATTGAGATATTCTGTTCCAAAAAATCAGACACACTGACAGCACTAAAATGATAAACAAGAAACGTCAATTTCAATTTTCTCGTTTCTTAGAACCGAATATAGCTTATTTTTAATGACATAAGAATAAAACTTCGACGCAGTTTTTAACAATAGATATTATTTAATTAAATCCAAATTCAACAAAACCTAATCTTCTGAAAACAAAACAGTTATTTCATACTCCTATAGGCTTACGCATTGTAAAAATTACAGAAGGTTGAGCCTGTACTTCAAAAATGAAATGGTCAATAGAAACTCCAAAGTCGACGTTTTTTTTTGTACGAGTTTTTTTAATTCTCTTGTATACTCTTTATCAAACATTACGTACTTCCTCTTTCTGTTGTCTTTTTTCGTTAACAACCCCTTCACTCTCATGTCTTGGTACTTCGCTTCCTTGTTCAATTTGTGCAAGAAACCAAATAACGTGGTCGTTGAATCCACTCGTACACCGAGACGCCGGTGCCAAGCTTCCATAGCATTGTTAGTCCTGTGCCTTTCTTTACAACACGATATTAATGACGTGTTTTTAAGCCACTGAGGTTCGAAATATTTTGTGAACGCACTCATTCCTGCACAAGTATTCCCATAGTTGGCGATCGAACCCCAGCCGTCCTTAATAAGCGACGATGGTAACAATGGCAAATTACATGCAAGTCGTACAATTCGTTTTCCTTGCTCAGAATTTGTAGACTTCAAATCATCTGCATTAGTCCAGACAGCCTTTGTAAAATGGAAATAGCATCCTGTAACTTTTCCATTTGGGAACACTTTTCGGAACGCATTTATTTGAGCCAATTCGAAGTCGCATTTATAATTAGACATTTCGATTTGTAATAAATCTCGTATCAAGGTAAATAACGCTACGTACGTTTTTTGCATCTTATTTGGGAGTAAAGCGTATAGTATAGGGAAAACGTTCGTATTTCTCTCATCACTCGCCCCATCTACGTGAATCGAAAAGAGCTGGCAGAAAGGGTCGGGCACCGGTTTGAATGTACCATCGCCAAAAAAAACTTTGTTGCGACTACTAGCTGCTTTGGCAAGCAATTTGCATGTGGCAGTGCCAAACAAGAAAATCTTATTATCTGAATCTAACTCGTATTCAGCGAGTAAGAAGCTCAGTCTGAAAATCTTTGGTATCTCAACATCAATACTTTTAGAAAATTTTGCTGCACTTACTTCCAGAAAACGTTTTCGTGTTCTATGCAATGTATCGCGCACTGATTCAAAACATGGCATCATTTCAATCATCTCATCATTTTTAACGTGTTTCAGTATAGGGTTGGGGTGTAGCAAAGGGTACGCAGGACTTAGAAAAAAAAAACATTGTCGCGATGTCATATTGACACCATATTTTTGTGATTGCATCTTATAGAATACGTTAAAATAAACATGTTTTATTTGAAAATTTTTTTTCTTAAATTAATAATTACCGAGATATTGGACTCCGAACACCGATCATTAGGTACACACCCGTATACTGCCTTCTCAAGGAGAAAAACCATAAGTGTCATTGTTTTCAATAGACTTATGGTTTTTTTCCTTGAGACGCAGTATAGATATTTATGACGCGTTGGGTGTATAGATATTTATGACGCGTTGTGTGTATAGATATTTATGACGCGTTGGGTGTATAGATATTTATAAAATTTTGGCTTTTTTTTAAGATTTGTAATTTTTTATGCTTTTTTTATGTTTTTAAGGCTTTTTGACCGGCATTTAGACCGGCATCTGCCTGTTCTATTCTAAGGCAGGTCCGTGTAGGTACGACGACGAGCGAAGCGAGGAGGAGTGTTAGGTGCACTGCGATCCTACAGCGCGCGAGCCGAGCGAGCGAAGCGAGCGTGCCGCGGCAGCGGCCGGCGAAGCGCCAGAACCGACTTTTTTAACGGTTACTCTCCTTTTTATTGGAAACGTAGCTCAGGTGACCGTGTTTTGACAGACACGCAAGGGCGGAAGGCTGCGCTTTCCGCAGCGTCGAACCTAAGGCGGAGTCAGACCGCGGAGGTCGAAGGTTCGCGGAGTAGGCCTGAGGTCAGCGAGCAACGAGGCCAAAGAGCGAAGCGCAGGGGGGGAGGTGCCGAGCGTAGCGAGGCGGCGACGTCCCAAGCGAGCGATGGCCTCGTTAAGCGAGCGACCGGGCCGACGAAGCGGACCTTCGGGCGAAGCTCGCCCCCCCCCCCCCCCCCCCCCACCCCCCTCCCTCAACCCCCCTCCCCCTCAATATGAAATGTTCAGATTTATGTAAACGGCCAAAGTATTCAAAATTATGTATACGGCCAAAGTATTCAAAAATATGTATACGGCCAAAGTATTCAAAAATATGTAAACGAAATTTTCTAAGTCCAAATTTACAACCACATGAATTTCGCACTTTTCGTCAAAAATTTTCTAAGTCTTTTACAACTCCTATGAAATTTGCACTTTTCGTCAAAAAATTTCTAAGTCTTTTTATACTGCGTACCCTTTGGTACACCCGGACCCAGTATAGTTTTTTCATATATTTTCTTCACTGGTGCCATATTTTCACAAACCCTTATTTTCGCCGCATTTACAACAACGTCTCCTACGGCTTTGTAATGATTTTGCATGCAACTGTGAAGACTTCCTCGGACTATTTCAGTTTTATTGGCATTCAACGTAATTGACGCACTACACTCTCCGCGATTTGCACATCGCCAAAATGATTTTCCCGACATATTATCTTTAACCCAATTGTAGCGGAAACCATCGCATAACACTGCCGGTCTGTTTTTATTATTAGCAATAATTATAATTTCTTTAGTACTCATCATGCATAAGCACAGAAATATGACGATACAACTCGAAAAATCGAATGATGCATCTTTCGATTGTTACATTTCATTTTCAAATTATCAGTGTTTATTTCAAGTGGCCAGACATTTATCATTATCAAGCAGTATGAAGTATGCAATGAGTATGTAACCTACCTATTTAAAAGAAGTACCTTTTGTAGTATCTATGTAAATATCCTTTTTTGGTGCAACCTCTTTGCAACCTCCGTTCAACATATATAAATTACTGAGAGCTCAGGATTGCATATGAAGTAATACATACACAACACACACACACACATATAATCAAATTATCTTTTTGTATTTTTTATTTGATTTGTTATTTTTAAAGTAGTAACACTACTATTTTTATAAACTGAAATAGATGCCATATACTTCAGAAAAAGTGACCAAGTCCTCCGGTGTCTGAGGTGGGATTCGTCTCCAGCTTTCGCGGCTGACGTGCTAACCTCTACAGGGTGGAAATAGATTTTGGGTCAGTGAGGGCAGCTACCAGATCCCGTATTGCTAGGCGAAAATGGTATAAGGAGACCTTCCTTTGATTTCAAATTAATGAAGATTGGCGTTTAAAGATTTTTGAAAAAACATACAGGATGCGAGAAAATGGTCACTTTTGACAAACTTTTTTTTGATGCCAACCGACTCCATTCCCGTCAAGGATCAAAAGCTTGTATGGGACCAAAAAACAATTTCCGGCTAGAAAAGCCATAAATCGAGAAAAACTTCCCTCATACAATTTGTATGAAAATGAAAAAAAAAATTACATGTATTTTTTATGATGTCAATCGATTCCATTTTTATCCGGTATTAATTGTTTCCTTGGGATCAACTTTCGTTAATGTATAAAAAATACACGTATTTTTTTTTTCGTTTGGTAGCTGCCCTCACTGACCCAAAATCCAATTCCATCCTGTATACCACCCAGTCACGCACGTCGTCCGGTTAGCACGTCAGCCGCGAAAGCTGGAGACATGGGAGTTTTCAAAAAATACTTCAACTGTTCATTCGTCTATCACCAGTCTGTATCTCATGTCATGAACCATGACAGTAACGTGTAATTTTTTTACAGTTGATGTATTTCTGTTGCGGCTATAACATAAGTACTAAAAAACAAAATATAATACTTGGGTATTGTATAATATATATATACTGAGCATGACTGTCCCGACTTTCGACGATGTAGTCATTTTACGACTTAGCTATTTTTATATTTGCACTTTTTTAAACCTTGACCAAGAGCGATGTGTTAATTCTGCCACTTGGACTTTGTGAGAATTGGACTAGACGAGATAAAGGCAATTCACGATTTTGACATTTTAAAACGTCGACTAGTAGCGAAGTGATCATTATGCGACTCAGACATTATACAATGTTGACCAGATGAGATGAAGTCATTTTACGAGTTTGTCATTATTGGATGTGGACTAAGAGTGATGTGGACATTTTGCGATATAGTCAGTGCACTAGTGACCCCTCTTACAGGGCCACACCCTGTAGAAACGGTGACGCCGTTATTGCGCTAGGCTTTCTAGCTCTAACTTTAGCATCCACGGGAATAACGCAAACCTAATTCTGTGAATACGTATCCCCTTTTTCACTTTATCTACCTATACTAAGACAAAATAAATCTATATAATTATCGACCCTGCTCACAAAATTTCACGAGAATCGGTTGAGATATGCGACCTGTAGAGGAGAACATCCGGATAGACAGACATACGAAAGAATTTTTGTCGAAAGCTGAAACGGAGACGCTTCGCTCGCTCGTTCAATAAAAGTACGTTAAATGCAGACGAAATTGTTTCATTGACCTTAATTTAAAAAAATAACACAGTACGAGTACTTCTAGTTTGTCTGTATCACCGTCACACTCGCTCGCATCTAGTGTCTCATTCGTGTTTGTTAAAAATACTATGATAGCAAGAGCCTTTGGAAGCTTAAATAGTCCGAGCCTAAGGCGAGTATTGGTGGCTTATGTTAATATGAGAGGCTCAAAAGATTGACTGGTGGTGCTGAAGTCGTAAAAGATATGTTAACAAGGACCTTAATCAATTGTAATAAGGCTCAAAATGTAACATATCTGACTGTTAACACGCATTGACATGCTTCAAGTGTGACCATCTTGACTGGACTAAGCGAAGTACCTATCAGTATAAAAAGTGCGAAGCGAAGTGTAGTAATGCGAGGGGGTTTTGCGGCTTGCTGTACAGTATTTCAATAAAGGATGTGTTAAGAAACGACTGTGTTTTTATTTTTTCGACTGACGGTAAGCAGAAACCGTACCTAACCAAAATACGCTTTCGGCTCTAGAGTAGGTCATAGATGTCATATAGTGCTTTCGTGTAGAAATTGCCGAACTGCAGGGCTATAAAGCCTAATTGTTGGTTGGACTCCTAACTTTTTCAACGCTCTGTTAAATACGAAAGCTGACACACACACCAATGTCACCGAAATGTCAAACACGAAGTTGAACCTTATATAAATGTTCGTAGGTTGATATCGCACTGCACGCCGTGACCGATATATCCGTCGTTGGCGTTAATAATAACAGGTATATATTTATTCACTAATATAGTATAATAATAATATTTTTTGGGGAAACTGAAGGTTTTGTCTGTGCAATTGCGGACGAGGTTATCATGACGAACAACTACCGGAAGTATATCCTGAAGGACGGTACGGTCGACATTTGTCGGGCATGCCGCCGTCCCGGAGAGTTACTCAGGCATATTATTTCCGGTTGTAGTCATCTTGCTAACGGCGACTACTTGCACAGACATAACTTGGTGGCCAGGATTATTCACCAGCAGCTTGCTCTTCTATACGGTCTTGCGGACTTCGACGTTCCGTACTATAAGTACACACCTGCGCCAGTTCTCGAGAATGGTCGTGCAACGCTCTATTGGGATCGATCTGTCATCACGGACAGGACTAATTGTAGCCAACAAGCCTGATATCGTGCTGACGGATCGATTGAAGCGCCAGGCAATACTCGTTGACATCACCATCCCCCATGACGAGAACCTCGTGAAGGCTGAGAAGGACAAATCCAGCAAGTACCTAGACCTGGCACACGAGGTAACCGCCATGTGGGATGTTGATTCAACGATCATTGTCCCGATAGTCGTCACTGCGAACGGTCTAATAGCGAAGAGTCTCGACCAACATCTCAAGAGACTCTCGTTAGATGGCTGGGTCAAGGGTCAGATACAGAAGGCGGTACTCCTGGACACGGCGCGGATAGTCCGGAGGTTTCTCTCTCTGTCGCCCTAACCACCGGTAGCTTAGGCCCTGCCTCGCTGCCGGTGGCACCCTAGGTTAGGTTTTTTATAATGCTTTTATATTTTGTATTTATGTTTATATATTTTACTTTTATAAAGTTATTGTAAAAGACCTAGCTTAAGAGAAAGAAATAAATAAGGAGAATAATAATAATAAAACCTGGACGGGAAACCTGTACGTCGGGTCACCAGGTCTCCGACCTCGGACATTCGTTACGGCAGGAAAGAATATCTAAATAGTGAATATTTTAGGCAAACACAATCCTCCCAGAACTGTGGAGTACATAAATGATAATGATGAGACAATAATTATTTTGTAGAGTGGTAATAAAGGTTTAGGAGCCATTTCGTGACACTAGTTTAAAAGGCTACCTTTGTGGTTTAGTATACAGACAGCACAATGTTTAGTATGTTGTAAAGAAATCCACCAGGAAAACAGAAAAATGTATGGGCAAAAAAGTATTGAAATTTTCAGGGGTTGTGGAGGGAGGGGACAGATTCGACCACTGCGGTGTTTGTTGGCAACATTGTCTGGATCAAACAGTAGCAGTGAATGTTTTCTTCGTATTACATGAATAGTAAAAAATTGACGGACCGTCAGTATTTTGCAGTTCTAGAGCAACTGTACTGATGATGATCGTGGTGTAGCATACATTACTACATTTGATAAGTGGCAACACGAAGGATTCGATGGGGAGAATTTCGTAGAAACAAAACTAAATAAACTTTCAGACATCAATATTGTATTCTCATTAATATAATTGTTAAATGTACATTATAATTTATAGTCCAATACAAAAAGGTGCCCTGAGTACATATTGCTTATTTATATATTTTTGTAGACATCGCATAAATAGTACTTAAAACTAAAATCTCGATACAAACGTGCAAGGTTTCTAAAAAAACTGTGAAATAAATTAACACTCAATTCACCTTAAAGGGACAACTACACTATTTCGTTCGCCTAATGCGGTCGCCGAACAGCGTTGGCCGTACTTTTCGGCTAACGAACGTCGTCTTCACGATAGTTCGTTCGCCAACTGCAGCTGTTATTGACCGAATGCGGTCGACTACATATACATACCACCTTTACACTGTTGCGGTCGCAGTATGCCGCATTCGGCGACCAACGTAATGTAATTACCCCATTAGGCATGTCAAAATTAGTACACTTAAAATTAAATATGCAACTACATGGACGTAAATTATTCAGTAATCAAAATACTTATGGTTAAAGTCAAATGAACCCAAAAAGGTTTAATGTCACATATAGGAAATCAAAAATTGATTGTTTTATACATAAACACACACGAAAAGGGCACAAAATGTCATATAACTAGAAAGATAAAAAAATAAGTAAAGCTTGACCAGTTACGTGGGGAAAGCCGTATTCTCTAGCCGCTCAAAGGCTTACCTACAAACCTACATCTTCAATGGAATATATATCTATCTATCAAAATACGAACAGAGATGCTTTTGTTTTGTTGCGTTCGATTTCAAAACAATACAAACTACTCTATTTCCTATTACAGTAATTTCATTTCCATTGCCAATTTTTCTTGTATGGCGGGCGGCTAGGGGATATTGCGGAATTACAATGACACTATAATACAAATTAGTTCTACTACCTGCGGAACAGGCCTGTCGGTGGACTTTGAACGACACGACAATTTATGTAGCACGCAATAGCCGGAAACACATTATTGACACCCCACGCGACCCGACATGTATCCCCGACATGCGACATGGTGTCCCCGGTTGACTCTGTAAAACCCTCGACGAGCGACCATGTTATCAGCGAGCTTGGCACCTTCATAACATTTGTTTGTGGACGCAAGCGCCCTCAAGCTTCCCGATAGGCCAGGCCCCATGGCTCATCGTTGTCAGGATGGCGGACGGTAGCTCCCACTTAGTCCGGCTTAGACTGCCGGCGTTCCAATGTAGAATCCTTAGTGGGCTAGCCATTTGTGTAAAGGTCGGCCAGCACCAAGGATGATGGGGACGGGGTTTGTTCCAGTTTGTATGGCTTAGTACGTTTTGAAGGATGGCGATAGATTCGCCAATCACTCGAAGCCTTCTTGGCTTTGTTCGCCCTGCCGATGCCGTTTGGTCGAATGGGGCGACAGTGTGGCGCTTCGCTGATACTTTGCGGTGCAGGTGGCAGGGCTGGTGGGTGTTGCCTAACGGAGCCGATGGTGTTGGGTGCGGTGGGTCATCTTTTACTTCTTTTCCTCCTTCCCCTGTGGCGGCGGCGGCGATTGGGCACCGCGTCATTCGCTCCAGATCGGGCATCAAGAAGTTGGCGGCTATTTCGGTATCCCCAGCACCAGCGGCGTGACGTGAGAGGTGCTTATTTTGTGCGTCATTACACGACGGGGCTCGAAATATCATTTGCTGTGTGCTGGGGGCCTGCGCAGTTCGCAGGTCCCCAGCTGGTCTCTTGGGCGGTCACATTGGCCCGCGTAGTGCGGTCCTGCGCACCTTGGCACCGGTGACACAACACTGGCCCCTATTTGCCGCGCCATGCCTCCACGACCACGCCTGGCATGCCCTGCAGTTCTTGGATCCTGCTGGTATGGTTTCGGGTGTTCTCGTCAGCTGTGCGTAGAATACTTGTACGCAGACTGGTCGCCCGGCGCACGCATTTACGTGTGGCGTGTAGATTGGCTCGAACCCCTTTGCCCTCAGATCTTCTGTAATGAGGGTCGGTGTTTGAGGGGAGGCCCCTAATCAGGTGCATTAGGGGCCGCCCCTCACCTGACGTTAATGACCTTCAGTGGGATCTCCTCCGGGAGAGAGTACACCTGCCACGAAAGTATCTCCTCGGGCAGCCAGTTCCCCCTGAAGAGCCTGCAGATATCCCTGCACGGTCCGGAAACTGATTCCATTCCCTCGGCCTCCTCTTCTTCCCGTGCCGTGCGAGTTGTAGGTGCGGGAGGCTCTGTGCCTGTGGCTTTTCAGGCGGTGCGAGTGCGCTTGGCGGCGGCGCGGTGCTGGTCGACGCAGTTGATATGGGAGTCTAGACTAGTGGCGGCGACTTGTTTATCACAATGGGTGGGAGCACGGCCTTCCACGACGCCGCAGCTATCGGCAGACGCGGCAGCCGGCGAGGCGGGCGCGCGGGCTCTGGCGGCGGCGGATGCAGGCGGTGGTTGTTATAGCGGGTGCAGTGGCTCCGTTCCTTTAGGCGGCCGGAGCGAGCTCGCCCACTATCGCCTGGATCAGGTCAGTCGGTTTCGGGACAGCGCTGCCCCAGCTCCTTAGCTGGTTGGCATTCCCGGGGTGGCGGAGGTCGGCGCGCAGAGCGCCGCCGTGTATGCGCGCAAAACGTTCTTGAAGGCGTTTAGAACGAGTGATACTTACTGGCCGGGTCACAATGGTGAATGAGGCTGTGATTACGATGAATAAAATTAAACGTAGCTAAAATCATAGAAAAATCATGTGATACCTCCATCATATCCGCCGAGATCATTTCAATAATCTTGTCAAACACCACTTTGCAGTTCCCCCTGAAGATCCTGCAGATATATCTGCACGGTCCGGAAACTGATTCCGTTCCCGCGAGTTTGGGAAACGCCTTAGTGCCTCATTCAGTTTCCGGTAGTGTTATGGCCAGTCCGGGAAGCGATGGGCCGAGAGCGCTTCTCTCGCCATTGCTGCGGTTTAGTCGTAGGTTTGGCCACGTTTGACGCTACCGCATCGGGGTTCTCGGTTTCGAGCTTTTCTTCTTCATGGGTGTCGCTCTCGGCCTCCTCGCCTTCCCGTGCCGTGTACATTGGGGACAGTTGTAGGTGCCGGAGGCTCTGTGCCTGTGGCTTTGCAGGTGGTGCGAGTGCGCTTGGCGGCGGCGCGGTACTGGTCGACGCAGTTGATATGGGAGTCTGGACTAGTGGCGGCGACTTGGTTATCACAACCCGCTACTAAAGGTTCCTCTTTAGTAGTGGGGCGCCGGAGGGGCGTGGGAGCAAGGCCTTACACGGCGGCGCGCGGGCTCCGGCGGCGGATGCAGGTGGTGGTTGTTGCGGCGGGTGTAGTGGCTCCGTTCCTTTGGGCGGCCGGAGCCATGTCGCCCACTATAGCCTGGATCAGGTCAGCCGGTAATCTAATTATAATATTGTCAAACAGCACTTTGTGTCCTGATTTTGCGATTCTGTCTGCCACCAGGGATAATAAATCGCCAGAGAGCTTCAAAAGTTGTAGAAAATTCATGTGATACCTCCAATTCCTCCATCACTTCCCCGAGATCATTTCTAAAACGTTGTCAGACACAACTTTGAGGCCTGATGATCCTGTCTGGCAACAGTGCTGATGATCGCTTAACCGTAGCAAGAATTGTAGTAGAAGATGCACGTGATACCTGCATCAAGAGTTTTGAGAATACTTTTCAATTGATAGAATTCATATTGCAATAAGGCTCAAACTGTGGCAACCGGTGGACGCGTGGCAGAAGGTAGTGTTATGGCCAGTCCGGGAAGAGATGGGCCGAGAGCGCTTCTCTTGCCATTGCTGCGGTTTAGTCGTAGGTTTGGCCACGTCTGACGCTACCGCATCGGGGTTCTCGGTTTCGAGGTTTTCTTCTTCCTCAAGTTTTTCGTGGGTGTCGCTCTCGGCCTCCTCGTCTTCCCGTGCCGTGTCCATTGGGGACAGTTGTAGGTGCCGGAGGCTCTGTGCCTGTGGCTTTGCAGGTGGTGCGAGTGAGCTTGGCGGCGGCGCGGTACTGGTCGACGCAGTTGATATGGGAGTCTGGACTAGTGGCGGCGACTTGGTTATCACAACCCGCTACTACAGGTTCCTCTTTAGTAGTGGGGCGCCGGAGGGGCGTGGGAGCAAGGCCTTCCACGACGGCGCGCGGGCGCGCGGGCTCCGGCGGCGGATGCAGGTGGTGGTGGTTGCGGCGGGTGTAGTGGCTCCGTTCCTTTGGGCGGCCGGAGCGAGGTCGCCCACTATAGCCTGGATCAGGTCAGCCGGTTTCGGGACAGCGCTGCCCCAGCTCCTTAGCTGGTTGGAATTCCCGAAGCGCCGCCGTGTATGCGCGCAGAACGTTCTTGAAGGCGTTTAGAACGTGTGATACTTACTGGCCAGGTCACAATGCTGAATGAGGCTGTGATTACGATGAATCAAATTAAACGTAGCTAAAAATCATAGGAAAATCATGTGATACTTCCATCAGCCATCACATCCCCCGAGATCATTTCAATAATCTTGTTATACACCACTTTGTGTCCTGATGTTGCGATGCTGTCTGCCACCAGGGATAATAAATCGCCAGAGTTTCAACTTGAAAAAAACGTGGGGAAATGCCTTTACGCATACCCGGCCTTGTAGAGGGAGGCCGGGTGATGTGGGACTCGCTGGGTGTAGAATATCCAGAATACCCACTAAAACCCCACTTGCACCGCTTCGCCGCTACATCGACAGGGACCCGGGGACGCTCGCGCACTCGTCCGCGTCCCCGCCAGCGGCTGCCCACAAAGGTAGGCAGTGACTGGACTGAAGGGGCGGGGGGGGGGGATCATGCTTCCTCCCTTCCGGCTTTATGTGAGGCCCGCTTTGCTTCAGTGCGCCTCTCGTCTCAAGGGCTCTGGCGTAATGCAGCGGACGCCCTCCTGTCCGCTGCCCGCTAGCCTTCCTCAGGGCGGTAACCGGCGCTCGTGCGCAGCGCGTCTTCGCCCTGGTCTTCGGCGGCGAGCGGGATCCGCTTCCGCTGCGGTTTCCCGGTCGCGCTCAGCCTGCTCAGAGAACTGTGTCCCACGCCTCTCGACCATTGCCGCCACCACCGCCGGCAACGAGAGGTCCGGTCCCACCTCAGCCACGAGCAACCTGCGTTGCTCGCTCCACGCTCGACACTCGGTCAAGGTGTGTTGGGCGGTGTCTTAGGGCGCACCATAATCATGGCATACGGGGGTTGGCTCCCTCCCCACGACCTTCCACGGGAACCTCCCAAAACAGCCATGGCCCGACAGGATTTGGGTCAGCCTGAAGGATAGAGCCCCGACGGGGCCGGCCAGTTCCCGTTTCCCCGTTCCTCCCTTCGCCATCGATACAGGTCGGCCAGCACCATGCATGTGATACCTGCATCAAGTGTTTTGAGAATACTCTTCAATTGATAGAATTCATATGGCATCCATCTAATTGGTGGTGGCGGTGATTTTTAAGTAGCTGATAGTAAAGTCAATTTAGAGACAGATAAAGTACCAAGTAAAGGAAATATTATACTTGTGTGCGTTTTAGATGTTGTTTATCAATTCGTGGGGAGGAGGGCGTTGTTTCACCGATTTTGGTGTCGGCACGGCTTGTGGGCGCAGTCCGCCCTTTCTGTTTCGCTGAGCTTTGCCTGGTGACACCCGCTGATGGGAATCCGGGCTCACCAACAGCTAGACGGCTTAGGAACGGCGGCGCGGAGAAATAAAAGACATCCGGCCGCATGCCAAGCGTGGCGATTATGGCATTAGCCGCCCATGAAATTGGGGGAGGCCTATGGCCAGCAGTGGACGTCCTTGGGCTGGATATGGTGGAGGTGGTGGTGGTAGCATGATCATTTTCTGGTCGTAGAGAATACTATTACCAAACTATAAATAGAAACTATAAATCGGATTTAGTCGCGTGTAAAATATATTAATTATATCCCGACATTTCGAGCCCTTTGCAGCAGTCGTGGTCAAGCGGTTAGACTAATATTAATTCGATTCGACTAAACACGCGTCTCGGGCGGTGTCGTGCCGCGTGGCGGGTTAATTGTGTGTTTCCAGCGTAAAACAATGCAATGCAGTAGACATATTACTACAAAAAGCTTAACACTTCTCGCGCGCACTTCCAAAGTGTCGATACATCCGAGGGCTAACAACAAAAGTGTCGATACGCCCGAGGGCTAACAACAAAAGTGTCGATACACCCGAGGGCTAACAACAAAAGTATCGATACACCCGAGGGCTAACAACAAAAGTGAACGTGCTATCCGGGGAGCGCGTGCGAGCGAAATGCCAGTAAGTGTACTTGCGATTGTTAAGTTGGCCCAGTTGCGCACGTAATACGTTCAAAGAGCGACTCCATTTTGCATGCCGGAAGGTTCAAAGTCCAATAACAGTTTTATACAGTATCGGCCAGCACAAAGAATCTCAACTATGCTATTATATAGTCTGTGCTACTGAACAGTTAGTATATGAATAACAGAACAACGCTCTCGTCGACAATTTTCAAATAATTCTGGTCGTGTTGATTTACCGGCAAAATTGAAATAAAACGCGGATAAAATACTTCCTTTCAGGCCTTTAAATATCGCTATTTTCGAATATCGTTACGGTACATAAGACAACAATATTTGTCTAATTAAAACGTTTTACTCAAAACGCTATTTTATACACATTTATAGCACAGTACATTTATAATACATACACCAATATCTAAAGCTATATTGGTTCAAGCGATATAATAACGTTATTTATTTAATTCTAATATATTTGAGGTACATTTTCATGACATCAACATCAAAACGATATTATAACGTTTAGTTTACCTCGCTATACGGAATATTGATACTGATTTATATGATTTATATCGACATTTCAATCACTAACGGAATTTTATAGCTATTTTGCATAACATTTTAATGTTCCGCTTCCACCAAATTCAATGCGTAAATGTGTAAAGTATTTATAAGTAGAATGCGACGTAAGTATTGTTTGAAATGTATTATTTTCACCGATTGCATACTTACATTATATTTCCCTCCGACGGAAATATAATTCTGGTCGTGTTGATTTACCGGCAAAATTGAAATAAATCGTGGATAAAATACTTCCTTTAAGGCCTTTAAATATCGCTATTTTCGAATATCGTTACGGTACATAAGACAACAATATTTGTGTAATTAAAACGTTTTACTCAAAACGCTATTTTATACACATTTATAGCACAGTACATTTATAATACATAGACCAATATCTAAAGCTATATTGGTTCAAGCGATATAATAACGTTATTTATTTAATTCTAATATATTTGAGGTACATTTTCATGATATCAACATCAAAACGATATTATAACGTTTAGTTTACCTCGCTATACGGAATATTGATACTGATTTATATGATTTATATCGACATTTCAATCACTAACGGAATTTTATAGCTATTTTGCATAACATTTTAATGTTCCGCTTCCACCAAATTCAATGCGTAAATGTGTAAAGTATTTATAAGTAGAATGCGCCGTAAGTATTGTTTGAAATGTATTATTTTCACCGATTGCATACTTACATTATATTTCCCTCCGACGGAAATATAATTCTGGTCGTGTTGATTTACCGGCAAAATTGAAATAAATCGTGGATAAAATACTTCCTTTAAGGCCTTTAAATATCGCTATTTTCGAATATCGTTACGGTACATAAGACAACAATATTTGTGTAATTAAAACGTTTTACTCAAAACGCTATTTTATACACATTTATAGCACAGTACATTTATAATACATAGACCAATATCTAAAGCTATATTGGTTCAAGCGATATAATAACGTTAT
Organism: Notocelia uddmanniana; assembly: GCA_905163555.1. Taxonomy (NCBI): domain Eukaryota; kingdom Metazoa; phylum Arthropoda; class Insecta; order Lepidoptera; family Tortricidae; genus Notocelia; species Notocelia uddmanniana. The sequence goes on from LR991052.1 coordinate 5,317,923, forward strand.
TTATTTAATTCTAATATATTTGAGGTACATTTTCATGATATCAACATCAAAACGATATTATAACGTTTAGTTTACCTCGCTATACGGAATATTGATACTGATTTATATGATTTATATCGACATTTCAATCACTAACGGAATTTTATAGCTATTTTGCATAACATTTTAATGTTCCGCTTCCACCAAATTCAATGCGTAAATGTGTAAAGTATTTATAAGTAGAATGCGCCGTAAGTATTGTTTGAAATGTATTATTTTCACCGATTGCATACTTGCATTATATTTCCCTCCGACGGAAATATATAGTTACTATACTTTCAGACATTCGACAAATTATTAACTACTTATTGCCATTAATAGATACTTAGGCTGGGTTGCACCAACTTACGATCACAGACCGATCAACGTTAAATATGGCGCCGACAGCTGTCATCCCATAGAAACTTGTCAAACTTTCCATACATTCAAATTTTAACAAACACTGCTAAGATTACAGGCGGTTTGGTGCAACCCAGCCTTATTCCAAAGAAGAGCTCGTAATTAGAAATTAGTAAGTACAGTCAGCATCAAAAGTAGTTACGCATTTGTGTTAAAGTCTTTTCTCAAACATGCAATGAAATATTGATGTTATGTTCCTTATAACAGGCTGCGAAGTATGACGTTTCAGGTGCGGCTAGGACAAGAGGTCGTTTATGGAATTTCATACAAATCTTGCAGGCCTAGACCGGCAAAGTCCTCTTTTTTAATTTCCATTCCACATAAATTGTGGCACAGGCACCATGACATTCTGCCACTAAAAATAAAACTTTGATTTTTTTGTTGTTTATTTCATTGCATGTTTGAGAATACCTCGGCGGGAAATATGGGGTTGCTCGGCCGTCTATATATGTCTTCGGCCGGCAACCCCTTACGTCCCGGCCTCTGTAGTAATGTACTATTATTATCAGGGAATACGAGTTTTTGACCCCTTTATATGCGTAACTCTTTTTGATGCTGACTGTACAGATGTTGTGAATAACGCTTACCCATCGGCTAAACTTCGAATACGACAAGACCCGAAGTGGCTATCAACTATCGTGTTAAATGATTGACAAGTTCATGTCTTGTAATTTAATACTTTATTAGTAAAGTCAAATGTCAGAATGAAAACTGGTAGTATTTTGCCATTTCACATGACCAGTTACGCTCCCAACTTTGGTGCCGATGACAGACGTATGACGTCAAGCTACATACCGTGTTTTATCTGAATTATAGAAGAAATCAATTTTGATGAAGAAAGATTCATAGTCAACAATATTTTTATAACTGACGGGAGATTCGAAAGTTATAATTAGTCCTAAATGTACGTGTGAATTAAATGTATGTAAATAAGAAAGCCGGGGGCAAATACGAGGCCGACGACGAAGCGAGCTCACCCAGAAGATGCCTATTCACTCGTGCGTTAAAAAGGTCTAGGTTATATGAACTCGGAAATACAGACGCCGGCAGAGAATTCCAAACCTTAGAAACCACATTAACGGACATGAACTGAACTTGTCAATTATTTAATACGATAATATATTAACGAAATATGAAATAAATGAAATGATAAAAAAAATTACCCGTGCCCCGTGATGCCTCGTGTGGTCGGCACCACAGGTTAGAATAGAACCAACCCATTTCTTCCCTTGGGTGTCGTAAGAGTCGACTATGGGAACCAGGTTGAAGTGTGTTGTGGGTGATGGGCCAGCAACCTGTCACTGCAATATCACATTTTCTCCATCTATATACCTACAATTGCTAAAAGTGGCATGAAAATAATGTTCGTGTGCTCTGCCTACCCCTTTTGGAAATATAGGCGTGAGTTTATGTATGTATGTATAAAAAATGAATTTTAAATGATACCCACTTAGGGTCTAGTCGTATTCAGACTTTGCCAGACAGAAAAACATTATTCACTTCATATGTACTAACAATACATTTAGTTTTCTATATCCCATTGCTTAGGCTGATTACGTTTCTTGGCATTAATACAATACACGTATATTCGAGATAACTCTATTTCTAAATATAATATGAGTACGGATAGTTAAACCTCCACATGATTGAAGGCGGGACGAAAAATAAGGGTCATTATAAATTCCAACAAACACAGAACCTCTCACCCTAACGCATATATCTTCTCCGTTCCTTGGGTAACTAAACCGATCACTGGTTAATCTCAAACGTGTGTTTTAGTTTTAATTAAAACATAAGTATGAGTCATCTTACGCACTAACCACATTATTCATTATAATTTAAACCTGTGGGAATTAAATTGTATTCTTTTTCAATGAAATATTAATGTGAAAGATTATAACTATCGCAATTTGCAGGCTTTCGCCAATATGAAATAATTCCAATCATAACGATTGTATGATCGATTGTGATGATTATCACAGGATTGTGTTGAGGTAAGGCAGACTTTATGTCAGGCATAAATGTTGAATCAATTTGACAGACCAGTTATTGCAAAATGTAGTGTTTGACATACAAAAGATGGTAATAGAATTTGAAAGGGCGGTGCGTAAACTCTTAACTCTTATACTAATAAACCTACACTATCTTGGTCTTACTTTCGTGTCGATTATACCTCTAGTGGTGTGACAACGTCGCTGTCCCTAAGGTAATGATTCTATCTAGATTCTACTTTTGTATCGACGACCAAAGTGGAGTGAACCTAAGCTAATGACGCTTCTTAAGTCATAATTTCGCTCAAATATAGTGGAGTAACAACGTCCCAGTCCCTATGCTAATGATTCTAATGAAGCTATCTAGATATTATACCCCGTTTACATCTATTCCAGTTAGCATTCCAGTCCCATACTCCGACCGTCGTCCCAGTCATGAATGTATGGGACTGGAATATTAATTTCGTGTCGACTATATTGGAGTGACAACGTCCCTAAGCTCGCGTAGCGTCAACGCTGTCTTAATCCTAGTTTCGTGTTGACTATAAAGGAGTGGCCATGTACGCTAAAATGATTCCAAAAAATAACCTAACTGCTTAATCGTGTCGACGACCAAATTGGAACGACAACGCTCTATCGCTAACGGCGCTGTCTTGATCTGACTTCCGTGTCGACTATAATGCCTTGATCACACGTACCGAGTACAGTAGCGAGAGAGAGCACTAGGCCGAGCAAAATTACCGAGCGAATAAACAAAACAAGGTCCGAGTGACTCACTCGGTCATTCTGCTCGGCCGAGTGCACTCTCTCGCCACTGTACTCGGTACGTGTGATCAAGGCATAATGGAGCGACGTGCTCACTCGGCGTCGTCGCTCGACTGCACCGGGTATCTGCACTCGGGGGTGCCGCACTCACATTTCATCCACTTCGATTTCACCGACCAGAACTTGTCGCCGTAGTCGAAACTGGAACGAAAATGCCTAGTTAAATGTGCGTCGCTTTAATAGAGACGACTTCAATATTACGTGCACTGACAAATTTAACAAATATAAAGTCCCACATGGAACAAATATATATGGTGTGTCCTGTGATAGGAACAAAAAAGTAAACCCTTTTGAGCTATCCAGCATTTAATAGATTATGTATACAAAATACAAATACAAAATAGTTTATTTCATTAAAAATACGTGATAATGATACAGGGGATGGGGCCACCCGGTAAGCAAAAAAAAAGCTTGTGTTGGGAGGCACCGCTCTTCCCTAGGCTTAAAACAATGAATACTTGCTAATGCTGTAAACTGTATCAATTATAAAAAGTTATTTTAGTTTTTTTAGCTCCTTACGTATTTTTTATTTATTCTACTGGGGTGATATTAATAAATATTTATTGCGGATGCTCTAAGGCATATTCGTTTAGAAACATATTTAACCGCCATCGTTTGATATATCAGACAAACTGACATTGTAAATGCAGATCCGGTTATCAGTGGTTCAAATTGAACGGCAAGGGCTGGCATTATTTTAACACATATAAAAATAATGGATTTGCAGGTGTCCATAGGCTGCGGTGCCCGCTTACCATCAGGCGGGCCGAACGCTTGTTTCCAAGTCGTATTGCGCCGCGTCCACGCAAAGGTGATCCTTGTACACGCATTGCTGTGGATTACGTAATACAGCTTTGTATCAACTCACGCGAACTCCTCGCCCTGCGCGATGTCCCTGGTGGCGAACAGGCACACGGCCGGCAGCCGCAGGTCCCGGCAGCCGGTGAACACGCGCACGGGCGCCAGGTTCGGCCGGCAGCTGTGGTTGATGAAGCGCGCCGCGCTGCCGTACCGCGCCGCGTCCACGCACAGGTGGTCCTTGTACACGCATTGCTGTGGATTACGTAATAATAATAATAATCGTATGGTATTTATTTTTCTGACCGTGAAGTCTTCGAAAAGACAAGTACGGTTGCCTGTTTTTGTTTGACTTTTAGCACCACCCAGGGGTCACGTGTAGGGTAACGGTGGATACTACGGACGAGGTGCAACTTCGACCCCCCCTTTGTCAAGTGAGTGGGCAACTTGACTGTTAGAAATTCTCAAGCCGCCCGAAGGCCTCTAACTTGGCTTAACGACTGCTGTCATAAACAACAGCCGGGATCAACGGCTTAGCGTGCCTTCCAAAGCACGGATACAACTGCTGTGGATAATAGCGTTTTTTATGTTACCAACAACTAAATTTTTAATAAAATAATTTATACAAAAAAAAACCGACTCCAATTTAGTACTTCGCTATGCCACAATTTGTGGTTTCCGTGAACCAATGCTTGGTTACCACGACTGTTTATCTACATAGAACGAAACGTGTATGATAGCGTCCATATTGTGTCTAAAGATTTTGACGACATACTGAGCTTTGATTAGCTACTGCCTACGTCAAACGTCAAAATAAAGTGACAAATAAAAATAAAATGGCGTATCCTCGGAATTTCGTCTAGTCGTCTTTGAACATTTTTTTTATTTTTTTTCTAATGTTGTTATTTAAATTGTAGTATTGATAGTTTACTATGCAGTAATCAAACGAAACAGTGTGTAGCTAATCGAAAATTCATCTGGAAGCGCGTATTAACCATTGTTTGGACAACAAATGGAAGATAGTGAAGTGCATCGTATGCGGCAAGGCATGCAAGAGTGTTGTGGTTGTCAAACGTAGAACTCTGTGAAAGGACGAAGATATATAGTTTTCCCGGATATGAGATGAGATACATTAAAAAATAAATCTGCTGATAAGTAAAATGTTTGTTTAATTTCATTTAACTAAGATATGGCTCAACACCAAGTGGTGTTCAATTGGAAATGCCGTGAGCTTCTACACAAAGTTAAATTTAAATGAGCTGTATACAAGGTGGCCCATTCAAATCGGTCAGTATGGGAAAGTCTGAAACTATAAGACATACGAAGATTTGTTCTTAGGAACCATGTCACCGATTTTGATAAAAAGAAAAACTGCATTCATACATTTGAAAAAAAACACTGTACCCAGCTAGGGAATCGAACCCGGTTGTTTTGAAAAAATAAACTTACACTATTTCTATTCAGATATCGTTTGTGTAGGTCTTAAGCAGTAAATGTCTCTAAGAAACATAATGTCTAAAATGAATAAAATGCATTTTTTTCACATACTTTAATTTATCATAGTAGGTGTTCAAAGTGACCACCGTTACAATATTCAACAAGTTCAGGCATGTAAAATTGTCTCTATGGTTGTTTGTACCTCTCTACTTGTAAAATCGGTGACATGGTTCCTGAGAAAAAATCTTCGTATGTCTTATAGTTTTAGACTTTCCCATACTGACCGATTTGAATGGGCCACCCTGTATATTTATTGTTGGATGTTCACAGTAAGTTCCATTGCCACAGTGCCATTAAATAATTAAAAAAAAGAAACGTCAAAAATCTACCAGCGGGTACAGATTAAATATAGTTGCTTACGGTCTATATATTTTCCTTGTGAGTTGGCGGTCTGAACCCTTACTAGTCTATGTTGGTTACCTACAGAAAATACCGAAATCGGCATATGCGTGCCTATCAAATTCGAGGAGTTCCCTCGATTCCTCCTAGATCCCATCATCAGACCTTCACCAAATTTATATGGGACCAATGTCGGGGTACCTGCTTTGCAACAAAAAAAGAATTATCAAAATCGGCCAACGTGGTAAAGAGTTCTCGGAGAACATACATACATAAAAAAGAAACAAGCAAACATGGAGTCGAACTGAGTACCTCATTCCTTCTATTGAAGTCGGTTAAAAACACCGACTCCAAACTTTTCCATACTCGGCCGTTCCTGTATAATTTGAGGATTTCCCTCGATTTTTCCAGATTCAGATTCATTTATTTATTTATTACAATATTAAAAAATAATAAACAACAAAAACACATATTACATTAGCAAATATATACGATTTAAAACATCTTATCAACTATCCTTATATCTAAAGTATTCACTTAAATTATAGAAACTTTTATCTATTAGCCAATTATTCCAAGATCCTGTCATCAGATCCAGACTTGGTGACCAACTAGAATACATACCCTTTCAAACAAAACAGAATTTTTGAAATCGGTCCACTAGTTTTCGAGTAATCGGTGAACATACAATAAAAATAAAAATAAATATTCGGACGAATTGAGAACCTCCTCCGTTGTTTGAAGTCGATTAAAAATACAATTACTGAGCGCATTGCAGCTAAACAAAAGGGTTCTGGCTCAATGATACGCTACGCTCTTTCGAGCGAAGTACTGATACTCATATTCTGCCAGAACCCGAGTTACGACCATATCATACGAAAATACACGGAGGAAATCAAACTTCAGCTAATTTATTCAAATTTACACAAAGGAGAGTATTCTGCCAGAACTCGAGTTGCGACCATATCATACGAAAATACAAGGAGGAAATCAAACTTCAGCTAATTTATTCAAATTTACACAAAGGAGACGGCCTGTTTAGCCTAGTTGGTAGTGACACTGCCTCTGAAGCTAGTGAAGCTAGAGGTCCCGGGTTCGAATCCCGACGAGGGCATTATTTGTGCATTTAGCATGTATATTTGTTCTTGGGTCTTGGATGTTTTCTATGTATTTATCTACCTATATATAAGTATGTATATCGTCGTCTTGTACCCATAGTACAACCTTTGCTTAGTTTGGGACTAGGTCGATTTGTGTAAGATTGTCCCCCAATATTTATTTATCTATTTAAAGATTTTTAATTACATAAACAAGAGGACGCAGTTTGATCATAGAATATTATGACGTCATTTGATGATTTGATACTAATGGTGAGTGTTCGTACCTCGAGCAGGTCTGGTTTGAGGTCTAGTGCGAACATGTAGTGGTCGGCGGGGCGAGTGTCAGCGTCGGACATGTTCAGCAGCTCGCCGCAGTAAGTCGCCACGGGGGATCCTCGAAGCACCTGCACATTAAAAAAAATATTGGGGACATTTTTTTACGCAAAACGAACTAGTCCCATAGTAAACTCAAAAAGGCGGGTGTTTTCTATGTATTTAAGTATATATACAAATATATCTATTAAATGTATCGTCGTCTAATACTCATAACACAAAAGCCTCAGGAACAAATGTTTCTGCTCACCACAGAAACAAATGTCCTTAGCGGGATTTGAACCCGGGACCTCTAGCTTCGGAGGCGGTGTCACTAGTGTCACTACCAACTGGGCTAAACAGGCCGACCATTACACGTTATTAGGGTACCGTACCCGAATGGTAATTACAAACGAAGCCCTATTGCTGTCACTCTTGCGTCTGTCCATCAGTCGTCTGTCACACACGTTTTACAACCGAACAATTGGATTAGTTTTCAAATTTTCACTGTATAGAAGAAGAAGAGAGCACTTTATTTATCAAATCTTAACCCTTTGAACGCTTTCATATTTGAATGAAGTGATCACTCAGACGCCAAGGTATACAAAATTGATGTAACGTTTAAATCAATAAAAACAATTCATAATAGATTTTTTTCATGATCACAGTAGTTAGTACACCTTCACTCCGAGTTTTTTAGCGGTTGTTGGCGCGGTGGGCACGACGGCACACGACCACTTTATAGGATCTTGGCGTTCAAAGGGTTAATTTAGGTAGGTACATACATAGTAGTTAATTAGGACTCCACTCAGCACAGTGCCGGGCCAAAGCGGATGACCCGACGCTCACTTTTATTATATAATTTGTACCAACTACGTATCACGAATCGAACAATTTTGCTCGTAATTTAATACTTGTCGTGTTAAAATATAATCTAGTCAATTCGCGCTAAATTTGTTTAACTGGATATAATCTGTCCTACGGTGTCCCGTAGGACAGGTTTGCCTAGTGTAGGAACCATGTAAAACACTGGAAATGACCCAATTTTGCGGGTTCTGTATATTTCGAATGATTTTAGAATGTAAACTTATCTAGAATTTGTAAAGATTGTGACATAAATGTTTTAATGTTTTATAGTGATGACCGCTTTGGGAGTTTATCTGCGCGATCGCATTAGGAATGAGGCTGTGGGCGGGGCACATGGCACGTAGAACCGATGGCCGTTAGGGCGGCAAGGTTCTCGAGTGGCGACCACGTACCGGAAGGCGTAGCGTGTGGACACGGTGGACTGGATGACCTGGTATGGGTCGCGGGTGTCCGCTGGATGCGAGTGGGCTGCCGGTCATTGTGGCACTCTTTGGGGGAGGCCTATGTCCAGCAGTGGGCGTCTTTCGGCTGACATGATGATGATATAAATGTTTTGTTTTAAAGTGGTGACCGGTTTCCTCGCTGACTGTACCTTGGCCATCGCGCGGAGCCCCCAGCCCTTGGAGCCGCTGGCGCGGAACACGCAGGCCTTCACCATCACGGAGCTGTTCTGTGCCGCGCGCGTCACCACCGCGTTGGAACACAGCTTCTGTATAAACATCACTAACCGACTTAGAAATGTTGAAAAAACCACCACATTTTAATTTCAAACCGGGGACAAAAGAGCTGGCAGCTTCCTCGCCCAACGCATAAGTATTGCGATCCAGCGAGGAAATGCTGCCAGCATCCTCGGCACCATGCCACAGGGGCCAATTTTAGACTTAGGTTTTTAGATTTGTAAGGTTATAATTTAGTTTATTTAATAATATACATGTCGTTTAATATAATAATTTTAGCGTTTTAATTTCATAGTTCAAAGTATTATCGATTTTGATAAAACATGTCTAAGAACCATCGCTAGAAAAAACTTCCAAATAAAAAATATAGACATATCCAGGTAGCGGCACGTAAGTCTAGCGCTAAACGAAACGTGGAGGGGAAAGCTGCGCATAGGTACTGTCGCGCACGCAATTGTTATCTCTACAAATTGATTACAATAATCCTTACTAATAAAGAGCATGTTTTTGTTTGTGCTTCTTTTATACAGGGTGTGGCCTGTAATAGGAGCAAAAAATTAAACGGTACATTATTGAGCTCTCAAGCAATGATTTCCAAATGGTTTTAATTGAAAAAAATAAGTTATTTTTTTGAATGATTTTATCGTAAAAGTACCTTATATTTATTTTTTTACTCTACTGGAGTGATAATTATTTATACAAAAAACATGCTGCTGCGGCATGCTGGAATAATTGGAAACTTTGTATACACAGTGGGATCCGGTATATCTAAGTCCGAAGTTAGTTTCTGGTGCTTGAAATTATAATGGAGAAAAAATACAGCGTTTATTAAGGTTTTCATACAAGAGCTAAAAAAAAAAAACAAAAACTCGCTGTACTTATTTTTGTAATTTCTAGCAACAGAATCTAATTTCCGACCTAGATTAGGCGGATCTCATTTTGTATACAAAGTTTCATGATATTTCAGCATGGCATTCTAAAATGAGAACGAAACTACGTTTGTATGGAGAATCGAGTTCGGTCGAGCGTACGGGGGACTCTTAAGGGGCTACATCCGAGCAACCGATTTTATTGCATTCTGCATCGTAAGTACCGTGTAGCTCCACCACTCGACCTACACAGTCGATTCTACTTCTGACTATATCGATTGTAAATTTAGCCAGGGAGAGTAACCTACGCAATTGTAAGGAGTCGTAGCCTAAGTGCCCTTGTAAAAATTAGGTAGGGTACATAGTACATATATGGGTAATAAGAGTGTATTCTCTTGTAGAGCGTTCTTAGGAAGATCTTCTGGATAAGTTCCAACCAAAATTCTCTTTTCAAAATTTTCTTCTGTTCCAAAATTTCCATCCTCACCACATAGATGGTTGGCAGTCCTCAACTGTGCGTTTCTCCAGAAATTTCTTGCCTCGCACAGCTAAACTATGGAATGAACTGTCGCCTGCGGTATTTCCGGACCGATTCGACCTTCAAACCTTCAAGAAAAGAGCGTACTCCCATCTTAAAGGCCGGCAACGCACTTTCAACCCCTCTGGTGTTGCGAGTGTCCATGGGCGGCGCTAATCGCTTACCATCAGGCGATTCGTCTGCTCGTTTGCCATCTATGTCATAAAAAAAAAACATGACAGTGTATTAAGGGAATATTCCAATACGCGTGACTCACCGCGTTGCAACCGCACGTGTGGTTGCACTGGAACAGCATCGGCGGCTCGTGGTAGGGGAAGTCGGGCAGCAGCCGCCCCTTGTGGAACCAGCGCTTCACGCCGAGCACCAGGCACGAGCACGTGTCCGACGAACACGTGCCGTCCATGCACGTGCAGCCCTGGAACAAGAACAAGTGTCAGCCTGCTCGCCAACACACTATTATATATGCACGTCTGAAACGTGAATCGTCAAGGGTCCCGGGACAATCTCAAACACGGAGATGTCAATTAATGACACATGAATATTTTATTTATTTTAGTAAACGAGAAAGACCCCTGACTAGAAATTTTACTGGATTAAATAAGAAAAGAAATATATAAAAATAAATAAATACAAACGAAACGAATCGTAGGAAACCAATAGGAAACATGAAAGTAAGAAGATTTCTGCCATAGTGTGTGCTGCGATCACCTAGCTCAGGGGTCGGCAAACCGCGGCTCGCGAGCCGCATGTGGCTCTTTGAAGGGTCAGTTGCGGCTCTTCGAAGTCTCCTCAAAAATATAGTGAAAAATCCTGACCATGGACATATTGAATACTAATGTTTATTTATTATTTGCTATTTATCCTGCATTTATGTATAAAACGTATATGTATATATATATATATATATATATTTAAGTATATATTTACATGAATAGTTATGTTATAGTGTAAATAAGCTTATTAGTTTTACGTGTATTCATAATCTGACATTGCTTTCTTAAATGTCCGTGTTTGTGCAAAATTAGTTTGTCGCCTTTGTGTACTACATTTATTTTTCTCATTTTCTCGAAGGTTAGCTGGAAGAGATCCCTTATTGGGATAAGTTCGCCTTTGTACTTTTACATTTTGTTATTTTGTTTCGATTGTTATTGTTTTTTGTGCAATAAAGTGTTATACATATACATATAACAAAAACCTAAAACAGGTATTTTTGGCTCTCTGTGGTTCCCAAAAGATGATATTTTTACTGAATTTGGCTATTTGGTCAAAAAAATTGCCGACCCCTGACCTAGCTAACCCCCACCACTTACTTCGCACATAGCCAATAATAAGATAGTAGACAGTGGCGGTACGGCCTTAAAAGCCCAAAAGCCTGGCTTGCGTTACTAAATTAGCAAAAACCAAATATATGTACGACTAATTCTTTTTTCCATTTCAAACTAACTTAAAATCCGCGCGACGGCGCGTGATCTGTATATTCTATTCATCTTGGTCGGGGTAGTAGTACCACTAGACCAACTAATTTAGTTTCAGATTCTGAGTCAAAATTTAAACTCTTTGAGGCCCGAGACTCTACAGGTATGTTCTGCAGAAATTGAGGTGAGTTCGAGGTCCATTTGGTTAAATTAAAACCACCACTGGCAAACATATTGACCAATTGATTATACAATTCAAGTGCTTCACTATGTGATGCCACAGAATGAATGAAATCATCCATATAAGAATAGAGCGGAGCTACTTCAGATGCTCTTGGGTACTTGTGCCCTTCATCTTGAGCAAGCTGGCGAACCACCCTCATAGCGAGATGAGAAGAACATTTTAATCCAAAGGCAAGTCTTTGGAACTCATATATTTGAATGGGTTCAGTTTTTGGGTTAAATCTGAATAGTATCCATTGAAAGGCTTTATGCTCTGTTATTATTTTTAATTGGAAATACATTTTTTCTAGATATGCAGATACAGCGACAGCATATAGTCGGAGATTGATCAATAAATCAAATATGTTTGTTTGCAAATTTTCACCGCAATGTAAAATCTCATTCAGGCTTTTGCTAGATGATGTTTTCGAACTTGCATCTAGAACAATTCTAATCTTTGAAGTATCCTTGTCAGGTCGATACACAGCTCAGTGAGGAATATGATAAGCGAGAGGTGCAGTTGAAGGACCAGACACTTCAGTTAAAAATCCTTTATCTATATAATCTTGTACAGTTGCATTATAACCTGAACGCAATTCCGGATCAGAGTCTACTTTGCGTTCAAGCGATAAAAGGCGGCGGATAGCATTTTTGTAAGAATCGCCTAATTTTTGGGGGTCATCAGAAAAAGGCAATGAAACAACATATATACCATCAGATTCACGGGTCACTTTTTTTTTTTATATTTGCTCACATTGCTGCTCTTCAGGACTCAATATTTTGCGTGCGGGTAATGATTCTAAGTTCCAAAATTGTTGTACCAAACTATCCAATCTGTTGTTATCCTCAATGAAAGCGTGAAAGGAATGGCTTGCCAAGTCATAAGCACAGAATAAGGAATAGTACAAGTACAGAAATTTTGACTCCCTAACAAAAACGGCGTTTAGGCATAAGAAACGTGCCTACTCTCTGCATCCCTGTCTATCGCATAATATGTATTCATTCACGCGCGGCACGTGTAACCCTAGGGTTGTCACGCCAAAAATACTTACAATGATGCAACAAATGTTGTACCTCACCAGATGTCGCTTAAGTACAGTGAGCCGATATTATTTAAGTACATGTTACTTCACAAGAATAATAATTCTCATATCTTTTTAACGAACCATCTAACGATACCCTACTCGGTGGGTTTTGCAAGAAGAAAAAATGCACCCCCATTTTACGTGTAGGGGTAACCTTCAAACTACATATATAGTGTTACATTTAAAATGAAAGAGCTCAATGTGTGCATCTCAATTTTTTTTTGTAATTTTAAAATAATTCTTTTAGAAATTATTTAAGAAAATAGCCAAAAAATTACCATTCCCCCTTCATCTCCGAAACTACTGGGTCTAAAATAAATAAAAAATACATTTCAATTCATCAACCAACAGGTTTTGTCGGACATACAAATCAACAACAAACACGTCACAACTGCATACAACAGCCCGGCTAGTATGATAGCTTATACCGTCACGTTATATGGCCAAAATGTACTGAAACGTCACATAAAGCGTGATGGTATAAGCTATCATACTAGCTGGGCAGGACAGGTCATCTTCTTATGTTTTTCAGCTACTTATACCTACCTTTGTCCGTGTTTCAAATGCTATGGCCACAATAAAGGATAACTACCTAAATAGGACAACTATTATGTAGCTACTCAAGTAAAATAAATTTAATAACGCGCGTTTCATTTTGAATAAAATTACAGTTAGTTACTTAATAAGTAAAACGTCCGAAATGGTGAGTTTAAGCTATACCTAACAAGTAGCCAGGTGGTTCGTATCGTATTCATTTGTATTGTTGTTGTACATTGTAACTTACAACTTGATAATTTTAAACACCAACCATCACTACATAAGTACTTGTTATTACATATACCAAACTAAAATAAAAACTTCCCGTTCAAAATTTGTAGGCAACTGAATAAAAGATACACCAACGTTCCTTCGGGTATTCAAACAACCATATACACAGAACATGTGTGGCCGGTTATCGGTTTCATCGTGGGTTTTTTAAATCACACATAAAATTACGTAGTAACGCGCGGTTCGTCGCGATCAAGTCGGCGGCGCGCGGTAGCAGATCACAAAACGACGCGCACGTACATGCTCGGACGGCGACGGCCCGCGACTGACAGCTACTTTCGGGGTTTTCGAGCGTTAGGTTATTAACGCGGCGCGCTCCATCCATTGCAAGCCCCTTGTCATAAGTATTGCTTTCCGCTTCACCCATAACTATATACCCTAATGTAGTTTCCAAAGCGACTGCACGAGTATCTGGGTGTGACTTTGCCTGATCGCAATAAATGTGGGAACAATCCAGACCCAACAACACAGTCTATTTCAGATGGCATGTAAAACAACTCATCAGCCAATGTCGTATTTTTAAAATATTCTAAGATATTAGTATTTAGTCACGTAGTAGGTAAGTTACCTGTGATTTGTTCGACGACAGCGGCTTTTATAGAATACTGGCAGCGGGAATCCATTCTTGAACTAAACACTATTGTTGTGTATCCTAACACTGGTCTTACTGTCATGTCATGCCTATGCCGTGCACAGATGAACTTTGATAGGTTATGTTTAATTTGAGTTTTTTACAACAGGATTCCGTTATGAAATTCGCAGTCGATCCAGTATCCAATAAGATTCTCATATTAGCGGGATCCACACTATTTAACACGTTAACACAAGCGGTAGGAACCACGTCGTTATAAAATGTGCACGAGTTCGCGTCCGAGGTTACAAAACAATGCATATTATCACTTGCACTAGTTTGTTCGTCACGCCGCGCACTTGTTATTATTTTCCCGGAAACATCGAGTCGCGTGTTTTGAGCAGTGACACTGACAGCGCCGGGGAGAGATTCGGGATTCGAGCAAGCCGAGGGATATATATCATTCTCACTCGCACTTAGTGTTTGCGGCTCATAATCGTCATGAAACGTCAAAACATTCGCTCGCGGCGGCGTATCAAAGTGTTTCATATTGTTCTGTTGGTACATGTAATTGTCTACGTGCAAAAGACTATGATGTCTGCGACCGCATTTAGCGCAAGTTCTATTCGACTGACAAGAATTTATATGATGAAATCCGAGGCAATTTTTGCAAAATGTATTTTTAGTTACAACCGAATACCTAGAGCTTGCGTCGAGTTCGTTAAATTTCTTGCAAAAGTACAAGGGATGTTTTTCATTATTGCAAACTATGCAAGTATGCATATTTGCGGAGTTTGCGGGAGCGGTAGGTAGAGCGTGCGGGCGCGGCAAAGTGTTAGGTATCGAATCCGGCGATGCGGTAGCCATGAAAGGCGGCGGGGCGGTATGCGTATTATTATTTATCACGTATGATTGAAGAGGTTTGTTTTTATAAGTATAAGCGTTGTTTTGAGAGTAACTTTGTTTAGCAGGTGGGCGGAATGTATTTAATCATAATCATAATTTATTCATCAGAATATATGGTACATAAGTTGTTATAAAATAGGTAATGTAAACATCGATCCATAATATATTCTGCCGTAAGGCGTGTGAAATTTTAAGATATTGGACAGTTTGCATGCAATATATGTCAAAAGGTATTACATATTATATTTTTTACAAATTAATAAAATAATAAAGTGCGAATGTAAACATAGAATTAAATCACCATAATGAATAAATTTTATTTTATTTAAGTGCATGCAATTTAATATTTATCTTTAAAAAATTCGTCTATTCTATAATATGTCTTATTAATGAGTTCCTCCTTCATGTTTAATTTAAAGGTGTCTATATGCAACTCTTTCAATCCATCTGGCAAATAATTATATATTTTGGAGGCCATACCTAGTATGCTGTTTCGGAGAAAGGCTGTTTTGCCTGCTACAGTGTTAATTTTAAATTTATAACGAGTCTTAGAGCTAATCGCTTTCAATGGAAATATAGTAAGGTTTGACTTAACAAAAACTGCTACTTCATAAATATATAGGCCAGCCAGTGTCAAAATTTTTAGTTCTCTGAAATAAGGCTTACAACTATCAGTCTTTTTTATGCTACAGGTTGCTCGGATACACTTTTTTTGTGCTCCAAACACAATTTTTTTGTTTGTGGAGTTGCCCCAGAAGATAATTCCATAGCGTAGTATTGATCCTATATGTCCATGATATGCTAATAAAGCTGTTTTACGATCCGATAGTTTTGAAATTTTTGTAAGGGCAAATACAAAACTATTTACTCGTTTGCTTAATGTTTCGGTATGTGTTTTCCAGTTTAATTTGCTGTCAATATCGATCCCTAAAAATTTTGCTACATTTGTGTGTTCCACAGTTTCATTATTATATTTGATGTCTAGATTTAATGAATTTAATTTCGATTGATGGAATTGTATAATTTTTGTTTTGTCAATGTTAATTTTTAGCCTATTTATTTGTAACCAGTCAATAATTATTTTAAGCGTATTGTTTATTTCTTGTGTATGTGATAATAAGTTTTCAGACTTAATGAGAACTGTGCTATCATCTGCGAATAAAATCATTGGGTGTGGAACGTAATTTGGTAAGTCATTTATGTAGACGAGGAAGAGCAACGGGCCCAAAATACTCCCTTGTGGAACACCTCTAATCAAAGGTCTTGACATGGAATAACAGACAATTTCTTCTTTTGTGTTTCTACAAAGTCTTCTAATTTCAGTACATTGCATTCTATTGTATAGATATGATTTTAATAAATTCAGGGCGTTTCCTCGGATGCCATATCGTTCCAGCTTCTCCAGTAATCGGTTATGATCAACGAAGTCGAAAGCCTTTGATAGATCCATATATAATGCAATGATTGGAATTCGTTTATCTACAGTTTCAGTAACAGATTTGATTAATTCGTATATGGCCGTGGTTGTCGATTTGTTTTTACGAAATCCGTTTTGTTCTGTTACGAGTACGTGTTCTTTTTCAATGAAGTAGATTTGGTCAAAAATAATTCGCTCTGCAATTTTTGAAAATATTGGTAATTGAGCTATAGGTCCCTAATTTATCTTTTTCATTTTGTTTTCAATTTATCTGGAAATACGCCCTTTTCAAGCATGATATTAAAAATGAATGCTAAGGGGAAGGATATTATCTCGGCACAGTGTTTTATTACTTTGGTTGTTCTTCGTCAACTCCCGTGCTTCTAGTCTCTTTCAACTTCTTTATGATTTTAATAATATCAAAAGAGGTAATAGGGTACAAAAAAATAGAGTTCAGATTGTTTGGAGGTAATTTGATATTATTGTTCGAAGAACCATCATGATCAGTTTTGGTTCCATCTATGTAGTAATTATTAAAAGCATCAGGAATGCTAACTGGGTAACTTAAAATGGTGTTGTTTTCGTTCACAATTTTTATAATTGACTCTACGGGTTGATTTTCAGTTCTACTGTTAATTATTTGCCAAGCAGCACGCTTTTTGTTGCTTGAGTTTTTTATATAATGTCTATTTTGTACTTGCTGCGTGAGTTGGATAACCTTTTTTAGTCTATAAGAGTATAACTTGAACTCTGTTTTACTCAAAGCACTAGGTTTATATCTATGATGCCACAACATTTCTCTTTTCTTTTTGCAGCATGCTTTGATGCCTTTAGATACCCATTGTGGTTTCCTTTTATAAGAGAGTTTGACTAATTTGAGAGGAAAGCACAGCTTATATAATAAACTGAAAGAGTCTTCAAAGTTGTTGAAAGCGTCATTTGGGTTTGAACTGTCATATACATCCGTGTAGCTAAAGCTATGAAGGTAATTTTTAAATTTTTCCAAATTTTCCGCTGAGTAGTCCCGTCTTTTTACGTAACAAAATGTGGTAAGGCAGTTTTTTTTTATCGTACAGTTGAGAATTATGGCATTATGGTCCGATAATTATGGCGATATGGTCCCTAAAAGCCCTAAAGTCTTGATTGCGGTTTGATACTTAATTCAGTACGCGACAATACTTTACTTTGTTCTTTGATGAACTTTTCGAGCGAAGCGAATGTAGGTATTTTCTGCGTACGGCAACTTTGTTCAGTGTCTTTATCGAGCTTATGGAGAGCTATATGCGTAATCAGGAAGTCTGCTAAATATTGAAGGTTTAGTGACTTCAAAGCTGCTACTGACGCGCAATACTGTTCAACAAATGAGTCAAGGTTATGCGGAGAAGCGGTAGTTATGGGCTTGAATTTGAACATCTTATCTAAATACTGAGTACCTAAAGTACGTATTTGGTATTTGTCCACGAGTAAATTCCAAATGATGTTGTAATTGGAGGCAACAGGGAGCACTCCTGCGATGACAGAGGAAACCGGGCCGGAGAGCTTTGAGACTAAATATTGAACGCGTTCAGCGTCTGAGAGGTGTTCATTCTCGTGAATCATTTCTTTAAAGTTTTGATAAAACAGCGGCCATCGTGCTGGATCGCCGTTGAATAAGATTAACTCTAAAGCTGGCAGCTTAGGCATAGGTCTGCTGGTAGATACTAAGACTGGCGGTAAGGGCGCTGGTTCTATTTTAACTGAATTAACAAGCGATTCTTCAGTCGATCGAACATGGCAGTAAATTTCATCGAAGGCTTCGATGGCCTTGAAATCCACCTCGACCTCTGGATTGAAGGTCACCGATAGGCGATTCATTTCATTGACTACATCTGTAAATTCTGTCCGTAATCTATCTAAAGTTTTTGTTCTGATGAGAAATTTCTTTTTTTCTTCCGCGGTTGTTATATTTCGACTAAAATCATATACATTTTGTAATATGGCGAAAAAGCTTTTCCTTTTGCCATCTAAAAGTTTTAAATCTATATATGTGGCCATTTTTAATTGTTAATGTACAATGAAACAAATCAAGGGTGAAAATTATAAAACACGTGGAAAATTGCGACGGGTATGAAATGTAAGTATTGTGTAAATTGTTATGTGTGCATGAATAAACTAAATACGGTGAGATTTTCAAGTGGAACTGTAAATTATCACGGGTAGAAGGACCAAAAATGAGGATGGTGGACATTTTACAGGGATGGAAAGAGATTACCTTGGTTTTCGTTGATGAGCGGCTGATGTAGGACTATCTGGCTCAGTTCTTCGGCAATCCAAATCACTTCGATAATTTTCACTTGCGGTTATAGTTTTAATTAGTTTGTTAATGATTTAGAGGTTTATTTTAAGGCTTATTAAGTTTTTGTGATAAATGCGCGCGCGCGTTGATTTAAGTTTTTTCACTGACATGGCGACTGGACATGACGTCACAGACTTTATGCTCCGGAAGCGTTGTTGCCAACATAAGGTAAAGGAAAGGATATATACGTTTAGGAAGGATGCGTTCGGGAACTGATTAGAGGTTGTAAGCCGTCAGCGGTTTAAGACAATTTCTCAATTTAGCTGCATTATAGCTTTACCGTAACTCAAGATAAAAATTAGAGTAGAGAAAGAGGTAAAACGAAAACTAGATTTTCAATTTAATATAGAATAACTAAAAAACCAAGAAATTAGACAAATTTTTCAATTAGAGCTCAGTAACAGTTTCAGTGGGCTGACTATTGACGAAGACATAAATAAAACGTGGGAGGGCATTAAAACTATTGTGAACAAAGTGGCACATAAAGTAATAGGCCGAAGAAGGAGAAGGAAGAAAAGCAAATGGTGGAATAATGAATGCGAAAGGATTATAGAGGAAAGGAAAAAATACAGGATCCTCGCGGAACAAGATGCACACTGGGAGAACACTTACAAACACCTGCAGGCAGAGGCCAAAATCGTCATCAAGCGAGCCAAAAGAACCCATCTGGAAGGAATCGTCAGAGGGATGGAGACTCTAATAAGAGCAAATCAATCTCGGGAGTTTTATAAAGAGCTCAACACTTTTAAGAAAGGGTACCAACCTGTCACTGAAATGTTGGAGGATGACAGCGGGAATCTCATCACTTCCAGAGATGAAATCAAGAGTAGGTGGAAAAATTACTTTGAAAATCTACTCAACTGCCCCCCTCTAGACGAACCGATAACCGACAGTAGTAGCAGCACAAATGACGCCGAAGTTCTCCCCCCAACCTTTGATGAGGTCCATCAAGCGATTATGCGACTTACGAACAACAAGGCCCCGGGTATTGACGGTTTACCGTCAGAAATCTGGAAAAACTGTGGCGGGATAGCACAATCCAAATTATACGAACTTCTGCTTAAAATATGGGAACTAGAAGAACAACCGCTAGAGTGGAATGTGGGCATCGTCTGTCCGGTACATAAAAAGGGCTCGAAGAAAAAGTGCACGAACTATCGGGGAATCGCTCTACTCTCTACAGCGTACAAGATTCTGTCAAACGTGCTGCTAAAGAGATTGGAGCCTTATGCGGAAACGGTCCTTGGGGATTACCAGTGTGGCTTCCGGAAAAACCGCAGCACGACTGACCAGATCTTCTTGCTGAAACAACTGATGCAGAAGAAGTGGGAGTACGCACAGAGCGTTCACTCGCTGTTCGTGGACTTCACAAAAGCGTACGATAGTATAGACCGACGAGCCTTATACTCCATTCTCATTCACTTTAATATCCCTAAGAAGCTAGTTGCCATAATCACGGCAGCAACAAAGGAGAGTAGGATGCGCGTCAGTGTGGGGGGTGAGCTGACAGATGACTTCGCGGTGGTGACCGGTCTAAAGCAAGGAGATGCTCTATCGCCTGTGCTTTTCAACCTAGCCCTGGAGTACGTTGTGAGGAAAGTTTTAGCTCTGGACACAGGGATAGAGTTGAACGGCAGGCACAAGGACAGGGTACGCGGATGACCTAGCTTTATTAGGGGAAAAACGCGAGGATGTGGCTGAAGCGGCGAGGATTCTTGACCGTGAGGCCTGTACGATAGGTCTCAGGATCAACCATAGCAAAACAGAGTACCTTCACATGAAACGATACAAGAACACGCGCGCTCGGCGAGACTGTCTTCATGTTGAGGGTACCATTTACCAGGGCGTTGATAAGTTTCGGTACTTGGGCTGCACTGTCACTGATACAAATACGAGAGAGGAGGAGATAAGAATCCGCATCCAGAACACTCTACGATGCAGTGCAGCCCTCCACAAAGTCTTGGTGTCCAGGCTTCTAAGCAGAGGTACGAAGGTGAGGATATATAAAACCGTCATAAGGCCTATCCTCATGTACGGCTGCGAAGCCTGGACACTAACCCAAAAAGAAGAAAATCAACTCCTGGTAACAGAAAGGAAAGTTTTGCGGAAGATCCTGGGACCTGTCAAGAACGATGACGGCTCTTGGAGGATCAGGAGAAATGCCGAGATCGAAGAATTGGTGACCGAACCGAATATCATCGGCGAAACAAAAGCGCACTGACTTCGCTGGTTCGGCCACTTACTGAGATTGGGAGAGGATCGAGCCGTCAAGAAAGCATACTTGGGGCGACTGAGTGGGCGCCGCCCGGTTGGTCGACCCAGGTATCGCTGGGAAGACAGTGTGGAGGCGGATCTGCGGCAGCTTCGGGTCGAAGACTGGCAGGAGGCTGCGCAGGATCGGGAAAAGTGGCGTGCTCTCGTTTCCTCTTTGGATCGTTGCGCCGATAAATTAAGTAAGTATAGCTTTACCGTCCCTCTTGGTGGATCGCGTATAAAATCTCTATACAAATGGATTTGATTATATATTTAGAACGTTTTTATGGGCATATTTTCGTAAGTACAAGTGCACAATTGTTCTCGGGTCTTGGATGTTCTCTATGTATTTAAGTATGTATTTATCTATATAAGTATGTATATCGTCGTCTAGTACCCATAGTACAAGCTTTGCTTAGTTTGGGACTAGGTCGATTTGTGTAAGATTGTCCCCCAATATTTATTTATTATTATTTATTTACAAAGATCAAAACAGGGTGTTTGTAGGTTAAATAGAGCATGCGAGCCCATACGAAAATCTGACCTTAGCGGGGTCAAGCTTCTTCCCAAACGGTTCCAAGCTAAGTCAAGCCCCGCCTTAACCTAAATCCTGATTGATTTATATTTAATCTCCGTATAAAACAATGAATGACATCAGTGTCACCTGCAGCGTTTCGATGGTGGTGTCGACGTCGACGTGTCGCGGCGTCACGTGACGGATCACATACGTGAAGTCGAAGGGTGCCGGCGTGTCGTCCACCTCGTTGATGCATGGAACCGGGTGCAGCTCGCGTCCGTTCGATATGTCACTGCAAATGTAAATATTTAAAGGGCCATGTTTACGTCATGTGAACCTCGCTTGATTTGTACAGATCATTTGAGGCAGGGCATTCATCCTCACACCTTGGAACCTAAATGGTCGCGTATGATATGGTTTCAGAGAAATTTCCGCCCTCGGACGCTCCGGTTGTAGAATGGGGAGCTCATGCCGAGGTTCAGTAAGGTGTTCTTCAAGAAAGGAGCGTGTAAATATTTAAAGGGTCGGCAACGCGCATGTGACACCCCTGGAGTTGCAAGCGTCCTATACTTCGCTATGCCACAATTTGTGGTTTCCGTGTGCCAATGCTTTGTTACCTACAGAAAATACCGAAACAAGCATATGCGTGCCTATCAAATTCGAGGAGTTCCCTCGATTCCTCCTAGATCCCATCATGAGACCTTCACCAAATTTATATGGGACCATCTTGGGGGTACCTGCTTTGAAACACAAAAAAGAATTATCAAAATCGGCCAACGTGGTCAAGAGTTATCGGGGAACATACATACATAAAAAAACCACGTCCGTCTGTAATGAGATCAAATGCTAGAGACCAACCTGGAGAGCATGTTGTACCGCGGCCCGGGCTCCCTGGCCGCCGCTATCTGCATGTTGAGGGAGACCGCGCTCTGACACTCGCCGGAGCACACTTCGGCCGGAAGCTCGCCCGCCGTGTTCACCACGTCCGTCTGTAACGAGGTCAAATGCTAGACCCACCTGGAGAGCATGTTGTACCGCGGCCCGGG
Organism: Notocelia uddmanniana; assembly: GCA_905163555.1. NCBI lineage: Eukaryota > Metazoa > Arthropoda > Insecta > Lepidoptera > Tortricidae > Notocelia > Notocelia uddmanniana. The sequence goes on from LR991052.1 coordinate 5,340,769, forward strand.
CTCCCTGGCCGCCGCTATCTGCATGTTGAGGGAGACCGCGCTCTGACACTCGCCGGAGCACACTTCGGCCGGAAGCTCGCCCGCCGTGTTCACCACGTCCGTCTGTAACGAGGTCAAATGCTAGACCCACCTGGAGAGCATGTTGTACCGCGGCCCGGGCTCCCTGGCCGCCGCTATCTGCATGTTGAGGGAGACCGCGCTCTGACACTCGCCGGAGCACACTTCGGCCGGAAGCTCGCCCGCCGTGTTCACCACGTCCGTCTGTAACGAGGTCAAATGCTAGACCCACCTGGAGAGCATGTTGTACCGCGGCCCGGGCTCCCTGGCCGCCGCTATCTGCATGTTGAGGGAGACCGCGCTCTGACACTCGCCGGAGCACACTTCGGCCGGAAGCTCGCCCGCCGTGTTCACCACGTCCGTCTGTAACGAGGTCAAATGCTAGACCCACCTGGAGAGCATGTTGTACCGCGGCCCGGGCTCCCTGGCCGCCGCTATCTGCATGTTGAGGGAGACCGCGCTCTGACACTCGCCGGAGCACACTTCGGCCGGAAGCTCGCCCGCCGTGTTCACCACGTCCGTCTGTAACGAGGTCAAATGCTAGACCCACCTGGAGAGCATGTTGTACCGCGGCCCGGGCTCCCTGGCCGCCGCTATCTGCATGTTGAGGGAGACCGCGCTCTGACACTCGCCGGAGCACACTTCGGCCGGAAGCTCGCCCGCCGTGTTCACCACGTCCGTCTGTAACGAGGTCAAATGCTAGACCCACCTGGAGAGCATGTTGTACCGCGGCCCGGGCTCCCTGGCCGCCGCTATCTGCATGTTGAGGGAGACCGCGCTCTGACACTCGCCGGAGCACACTTCGGCCGGAAGCTCGCCCGCCGTGTTCACCACGTCCGTCTGTAACGAGGTCAAATGCTAGACCCACCTGGAGAGCATCTTGTACCGCGGCCCGGGCTCCCTGGCCGCCGCTATCTGCATGTTGAGGGAGACCGCGCTCTGACACTCGCCGGAGCACACTTCGGCCGGAAGCTCGCCCGCCGTGTTCACCACGTCTGTCTGTAATGAGGTCAAATGTGATTATTCTTAAACGTGATCAGATTGGGACTTACGTTCTCAATAATAGACTGGGAAACCTAAGCGAATTTACAGGTCGTTAATGGGATTTTCACTTCTCATGCTCTAAAAGTTCGTTTTTAGGGTTCCGTACCCAAAGGGTAAAAACGGGACCCTATTACTAAGACTTCGCTGTCTGTCCGTCCGTCTGTCGGTCACCAGGCTGTATCTCAAGAACCGCGATAGTTAGACTGTCGAAATTTTCACAGATGATGTAACCGGCCAAGTGCGACGCTTTACCGTTTGTATAGATAATGGTAACGAGCCCTTCGTGCGCGAGTCCGACTGGCACTTGGCCATATTTTTTATTATGTTGTGCATGGACGAGATAAACTAAGTTTTTATGCTCTAATGCATAAAGTAGAATCCGTCTCGCGAGGCGGTCCCCTGCACCACCACCCAAGGTCGATGATCACACAAATGATAACATAACCTTAATTATTTGTTTAATTTTCTCGCAATTGAAGTGAAAAGTATACAGGGTGTAATTCGTACGGCGGCCAGGTGACGGCGCGCAGGCAAACATACAGGGCGTCCCACGACTATGCCACATGGAGGGAAAGTACCTTGAATATAGTAGATGGAACATTTTACTGAAAGAAAACATTATTTTAATTTAAAAAATAATGTAAACTGCATTCATAGATTACCCGCTACACAAGAAAAAAATTACCCTGTAGCTTTATCAAGCCCATCGAAAGGCTTCATCATGAGGATTATTTTTTGCTAAATAACATAGTGTCAAAAATAAAAGGAAGACCATGAATTTTAACATTTGATGTGAAATTTTATTCAGAAAAATGAAAAGCTGACATTGCCGTAAGGACATACAAACTGACATTATCGTTTTAAAGTATCTATTACTAATGAATCAGTACCCACTTGAGAAGTACGCATCATATTCCTATTATAATTTACTTTCCTGGATCGGGACAAATGGACATATAAGATGGCCACCAGAATCCACAGATCTATCCCCGTTAGATTTTTTTTAAATGGAGTTATGTAAAAAAAAATAGTTTACAAGAACTAGTATGAAAGTCTCCACGAGCTATAAGAAGACGTATTATTCTAAATATCCACCACAATATGATCAAAAAATCGGAACGGAGCGAAATAATCAAAAGAGTGCGCCTTTGTATTCAACAGAATGGGACTCATTTTGAGCATTTGATAAATTAAATTGATTTATTTTGAATTAAAAATGTTAAAATTCATGGTCTTCCTTTTATTTCCGACACTATGTTATTTAGCAAAAAATAATCCTTATGATGAAGCCTTTAGATCGGCATGGTAAAGCTACAGGATATTTTTTTTTCTCGTGTAGCGGGTTCGATTCCCGGTTCAACCATGTAATTATTTAAAAACCTATGAATGCAGTTTAAATTGTTTTTTAAATTAAAATAATGTGTCCTTTCAGTAAAATGTTCCATCTACAATATTCAAGGTACTTTCCCTCCATGTGGCATAGCCGTAGGACGCCCTGTAGAGTATTTATTACTCGTGTATAAAACCCATTACATCCTCTACTTTGTATCAATCCGAGCCGCAGGCAGTTAGCTCATATGTTTTTGATTTGACAATTAGTTGTTATGAACCCGCACAATTGTAATGGCCGGTTTCTAGAGGGGTATGATCCCAAACTAACCGCAGTACGTTGCACGTCACGACCACGCAACCAACAGATAAAACGCATGCCGCATCGCATTTCGCACAAAATAATTTTGAATAAAGTGATACTTACTCTGGCGCCGTGGGCGAGTAGTATTACAACACAGGAGTAGTGGCCCTGCCTGGCTGCAACGTGTCTGCAAAAAAAAAAACAATAATAGGCCCTTTTTTTTATTAAAAATGGGATTGCTCTTGGCCAGCATCTAGCCAGGGGGCAAAGATGAGGCCGACGATGAAGCGAGCTCACCCAGAAGATGCCTATTCACTCGTGCCTTGAAAAGGAAGGCCAAGGCCCTGTGGATTAGATAAATTATGAATCCGTTCGCTGAATTGGATTGGACTGATCCAAGGTTGGAGGCAGATGCTACCACAGGGGCCCAATTGACGAAGCAACATTATAATGAATGAATTTCACACGTTAAAATGTATAATATGGTGGCACGGATAGTAAGTAAGCCATCAAAATTTGATTTACTGTTAAAACAGGGTATTTACCATGTATTCATGAGTTTTCATGCGTTCCCGATATATCGGCGCTGTTGCAACCACCATATTCATTGATTAACTGACGTGCTGCAAGTTTTAGATGTGGTCCACCCACACTCCGTGGCGATCTACTCTCTTTTTGATTAGCTTTTTACGCACAATGTCACCGTTACTACCACCGTCTATATTCTCACTTCACTAATATAACGTTAATTACCATGTTAGCTTGAAATCGTGTAAACCATTAAAATATCTCACTAGATTCCAAATTTCTTAAAGTTTATCAATAATATAAAGTGATATGAGGGTTGAACAATTCTAGAATATGTAAAATTTATTCTTCAAGAGTTAATTAAAAAGATATCAAGAGAATCTTACCGTAAAAATAAAAGTCTGTTTCTCTCTCTATCAGTTAGGGAGGTATTCCTCTCATCCAATATCTTTGTCCAATATACATTTGATCAAAGAAATTGGATGGGACCCCGACATTTGATCAAAGATTCTGGTGACAGTTAAATCAATATAGCTACGCATGAAAAAGAATAAAACTTGGACAAAGATATTGGATGAGTGGAATGGGCCTACGTCAAAGAACTTTGATTAAAGATTTGACAAAGAACTTGGACAAAGATATTGGACGAGTGGAATACCACCCTTACAAACATACAGCATGTTTGTTTGTCGGTCTGACCATCCGTCCGGCTGTCCGTCTGTCCGTGTTAGTGTGTGTGTACTCACAGCGGCGTGTCCCTGTGCGCGTTGACGGCCGCCACGGCGCGGGGCGAGGCCTCGACCAGCAGCCGCAGCGAGAGCGCGTCGCCGGCCAGCGCGCACCAGTGCGCCGCCGCGTTGCCCTCGTTGTCCGTCGCCGTGGGGTCCGCGCCGTGTTCCAACAACAATCTGGGATAACAAAACAAAAAATCTAAAATTCAAAATCAAACGCTTACCCTGCAAGAGCACAAGGATACTTTTACTAGACAAATTGTTAATTAACGAAAATCTGACGAGTGTGATTCACGCACATGTCAGAATGGCCGTACCATCAGACTCAACCCTGTACAGTCAAGTGTAATAATATGGGTGCATACAACTTGCTCAAAAATATGTCCCATAGCTCTTATGTCGGCGGGTTAAGGTTGCGGTACGTATTTATGAGAGGATTAAATCGATACGTATTTTTGCACTTGACTGTACACTTCACCTATCCTCCAGCCGCAAAAAGCACTTTAAAAGTTCTATCTTTCATAATTGGAAAAGACTTGCATTTGTTTTCTTTTGTTACATTTCATAACAAAATACATTCATTCAATTTGAATACAAAACAAATTCTATTCTATTTCTTAATAGAGTAGACAAACATGGCCAATTTTTCTTGTATGGTAGGCTAGATGCTAGCCTGCTAATGTCCGACCTGACGACTGTGCCTTGCTGATCGCTTGCTATTGTATGGGAAAGACACTAGGATAAAGCCGTATTTGCACACGAGACGAGACTCGTTTGCGAATTTCACTACATTGCGCAGCTTGACAGATCGATTGAACTCATTATCAACTCGCGTTCCGGGTGATAGTGGGACTGCCTCGTTTCTGTAGCGCATCAGGGATATTTGCGGAGGCGCGCGATGCCTGTTTTTATGCGACCATGCGCCGGGTGCGGGACAGTCCCAATACCATTCTAAGAATGATAGCGGATAAGCCTGACTAAGCCCTAACATGTTACACTGTACGGGGCTGCATACTTCCACCAGTGTTATTAAATGGTAGGACTGTTTATGCACTATGTTTCAATTTAATTTATTATTTCAATTATTGTTTTCTGTGTCTCCTGTTACATGATTTAAATTATTTTAATTTTTAACTAACTAACTAACGACGATGGCTCACCGACCCAAAGTGAGTCTTGGCCTCCGACACGAGTTTTAATATTTATTTTGATTTAATTAACCCGCAGTGCGACCCGGGTATGTCCTTAAACTACGACCAAGACCACCGGGGAATGGGCAGCAGCATTCCTAGAGTACGGTGAAGATACTGCGATCGCCAACCCGCATGCCAAGCGTGGCGATTATGGCATTTACCCCCCATGAAATTGGGGGAGGCCTATGCCCAGCAGTGGACATCCTAGGGCTGATATGGATGGGTGGAACCCGCAACGCGATGAAACTGTAGTGTATAGAGCTATAGATAGTTATGAACATGCATTACGAGTACAATGCTATATAAACCATGCTTATTATGAATAAAGTGCAGTCTTACTTAGAATCTGGTGTTATCAATACGCCTCCCGACTCCCAACCTTATAAAACGACGCACGCGAGTCTCGCATGTGTACAAGGGCACATTGCAAGCCCGCTGCCTAAACCCTGTACTACACCAGTGTAATGTCCGACCTGACTACTTTGGGGTGCGAGTGCTCCGCGGCCCACACTAGCGGCGTCCAGCCGCCGTGGTCGCGCGGGTCCACCAGCGCGCGCGCGCTGCTCAGGATCGCCGCGCACGCGTCCGCGTGCCCGTAGCGGGCGGCGGTGTGGAGGGCGGTCATGCCTTCCGGGCCCTGGGACAGTACAAATGGGATTTAGATAACAATAAAATTTAATAATTTATACCAAAAAAAACTGACTCCAATTTTGTACTTGCTATACAGAAAATACCGAAATCGGCATCTGCGTGCGTATAAAATTCGAGGAGTTCCCTCGATTCCTCCTAGATCCCGTCATCAGACCTTCACCAAATTTATATAGGACCAATGTCGGGGTACCTGGTTTGAAACAAAAAATACTCCGAGTACCATTGATAGCAAAAAAAAATTAAGAAATGTATACGACTAAACGTGTGAATTTATCAGGATGAAAAATAATTTTTACAATCATCAAACAGAATGAAACTATTTCAACTTGATAGTTTCCTACACAATGCTTTCCCATTGAATAAACTTGGGCTGTGTTCCGAATCACGCTCACAACGCTCACAACGCTTACAGTGCTGGCGGCCGGTCCGAATCAGTTAGCGCGCTCAAGGCCGCGTGAGCGGGTTTTTTTTTCGGACCAGTCATGAGCGTGTTTACTGTCATGTCAACGTCAACTGAATTTGAATTTTGAGATTTATCAAATTTGAACTAATCATAATCGCAGTAGGAAATTTTGGTTAGTGATCTGTTGAAAATTGAACTTAATCGCAATCTGTCTGTTTTATATTAAACATGGAGATTGCTCTACTTGAGTCCGTTTCATTGGTTCTAGAAAGTGATGATAGCGATGTCGAAGAGCAATTATTCTCATCTTCGTCGTCAAGCAGCGGCGAAGATGATGATGAAGAATTATTAAACGCGTGTAATAAAAAAGAACAGGTTGTAAGACCAAGAATAAAACTATATGTGGAAAGGGTTGTTCCCCGATACTCCAGGGAAGAATTTAAGTCGCACTTTAGGTATGTTTGGGACAACATTACATTCGTTATCAGATTGATACGTAGCTTATTATTTTACAAAGTTTCAGAATGTATCCTGAAACTTTTAAATTTATTATGAGGCTAATAGGGCCGTCTCTAAACGTCACGAGAACACCAGCAGGCAGAAAACCCATAGATGCTGAGAAGCAACTACTTTTATCTTTGTGGGCTATGGCCACACCAGATTCATTAAGGTAAACAACTTATTTTACTAGTTTTAAATATAAATCCTACTTATCTATTCTTAGTTAATGAGCATCTATTCCATAGGTCTATATGTGAAAAATTTGATGTCGGAAAAGCTACAGCTCTAAGAAGTTTGAGAAGAGTGGCATACACCCTTCACTCCTTGGCACCAAGATTTATTAAATGGCCAAAAGGAGAGCAAGCCGAACAAGTGATGGAGCAGTTTGAAAGGCATAGTGCATTCCCTAAGGTTCTTGGAGCTGTTGATGGCACCCATGTTCCCATAAATGCACCAAAAGATGATGCCCAATCTTACATTAACCGGAAAGGCTACTATTCTATTCAAGTGCAGGTAAGTAACTGAATATTGCAAATTTGATACTGAAATTAATGAAACATGATCTTAAGTATACCATTGTAAATATATCTTTTGTTCACAGGCTGTTTGCACACATGAGTTGTTGTTCACTAGTGTTTTTGCAGGCAATGCTGGATGTGTACATGATGCTCGTGTTTTTCGCATGTCACCTGTCTACCAATATATGGAGCAACCTGAGGAATACTTTCCAGAAAATAGCCATCTCATTGGCGATTCAGCCTACAGTCTTAACCCTCATCTAATGACGCCATTCAAAGACAATGGCCATTTAACAGCGAGGCAGAAAAATTTCAACTTTTGCTTATCTACAGCACGTATATCTATAGAAAGGGCCTTTGGACTCTGGAAAGCTCGTTGGCGCCGAGTATTGGATTGTCTGCCATTGAAAAGAATTGACAAGATTCCACAATTTATTTTGGCGACATGTGTACTACATAACATATGTATTTTAAATGGTGACCTCGTGTCATTTCAAGAACCACCCGCACCAACAATACAAGGAAGCAGGAGTCAGTTATCATCTGGTCAACTGACAGCCGCTGGTACCATCAAGCGGAACCAGATTATGGAGTTGTTAATAATGAGGGACAATTAAATGTACCAATGGTTTTGTTATTAAAAGGTTTATTAGAGATTCTGTTTTTTAGCTATGTTAAACCTAGAAAAATACAATTTCAATTGCCTGACCCAGAAGTATTCATATTGCCCTTAGTATTTGGTAACTTTGATTAACATTAAGTAACAAGTTTTAAAATCAAAAAAATCAACACTCACTAATAAAATAAACTAACTAATCCTATTAAAGTTTGGTTTTGTACTAAGTTTGTCGGCCTCTTTAGCCTAGTTGGTAGTGTCATTGCCTCCGAAGCTAGAGGTCCCGGGTTCGATTCCCGGTAAGGGCATTTGTTTCTGTGGTGAGCAGAGACATTTGTTCCTGAGACTTGGATGTTTTCTATGTATTTGATATATCTATTAAATATATCGTTGTCTAGTACCCATAACACAAGCCTTATTGAGCTTACTGTGGGACTAGTTCGATTTGTGTAATAAATAAATGTCCCCTAATATTTAAATAAATATTGGGGGACAATCTTACACAAATCGACCTAGTCCCAAACTAAGCAAAGCTTGTACTATGGGTACTAGACGATATACATACTTATATAGATAAATACATACTTAAATACATAGAAAACATCCAAGAACAAATATCCGTGAAAAATGCACAAATAAATGCCCTGGCCGGGGTTCGAACCCGGGACCTCTAGCTTCGGAGGCAGAGTCACTACCAACTAGGCTAAACAGGTCGTCATTTATTTATTTATTTAACCCATTCATAAGTAATTTACACCTCACCTTGTAACAAGAAGCAAGATATCATTTAAGTAACAAAGCAAGTTATGATATGAAAGAACAGATAGTCATAAAAAAAATCAACACTAGTTAAGACATGACAAGGAAATAATTTTATTTTCTTAAAGTTTGAATAAGAGCATTCATCAGTTCCATTTTTTCTCTGTGTTGTTTATCTTTTTGATGCAGGATTTCATCAATTTTCTGGACCTTTATCCTTTGCCACTCTTGCTTCCTCTTCTCCCTTTCTTTATGTCTTTCTTCAATTTTAGTGTTGATTTTTTCAATCATTTTATTTTTCCTCTTTTTTGGTGATTTTTTTGGAGATTCGAGAGGGGATGATGGCCCTGCTTCTGTAGCCAGGGCTTTAGGATTGGCCCAACTGGATGCGCCAAAAATTTCATTCATTTTCTGCAACAAATTAATTGTGAAATTAAATTTATGATCTGTCTCAGATCCAGAGTGAAGTGCCAATCAAGTCAGCACTTCAGCGAGAAATAGAAATAAAGCAATATTGATAGGAAGTATCCAAAACTTACATCAAAATATGGCCAGGTCATCCTATCATTTCCAGATACATTATTATGATCTATGATTTTTTTATATGTCTTTTTAAGACTATTCAGTTTTGATTGACATTGTGATCCGGTAACTTGATGTCCATTTTTGGCCATAATTTCTGCGATATCTTGCCAAATTTTGTTATGGCGCTTTATTCCGCTAGCAAAATCTGCCGCACGCTCTTCATATAGACAAAGTAACAATTGGACACATGAGGATGACCAAATAAATAGTGACGAATCCTTTGCTGTAACATTAAAGAATAAATGTATTTATTATTACACTGATCTAAGATCTACGGTATGGCAAGATGCGGAGAGTATAAGGCAGCCCCCAACTGCGACCGTCTCCGACCCCAAAGACCCCCTTTTATTCGCCTTGTATGACAGGCAAGGATACCGTAGCCGTATGCTACGCCTTATTATATGCCTATTTCGTAGTCTATATTCGAGGATTTCTCGTAATATCACCATACCATTCATACCTGCTTCGGACGTGTCCGTTTCTGAAGGCGTTCCTAATCCTTCCGGGGCTTGCGTGTATCGCTGCATCAAGTTTTTCAAAAATTGACGGTCTAAAATGTTAAACAATGGTAAATAGACATACAATCGAAGGGTACAATATAATCAATTAATGCAACTCATGGTTTTCTTTCGAGTAAAGATCGTTCATTGTTTTGTGCATTAAGTACTTACCTATTTGAGCCCTCTGAGCATCAGCTGGGGACACCTGTAAGGTAACTACTTTTGACTGAGCCTCAATAAAAACAGAGATTTCCACTAAATCCTCCATGACTACTTTTAAGAGCAACCAACTATAGTAACTATTTAACTGAACCGTTTTTTTTCGCGCCAATAATTGAAAAGGTCGTGTCAAACGTCAACTTGACGTTTGCGCTCACGGTGCTTACGGCTGGGAGTGTGAGCACCGTGAGCGCCGTCCATGACGTCATCAATGACGTCACGACATCTCGTGTAAACGCTGTGAGCGTGAATCGGTCCGACCGTGAGCGCGCTCACAGCGCTGTGAGCGTGATTCGGAACACAGCCTTGGAATACGACTAGATCCGAAGTGGCTATCAATTATCGTATTAAATGATTGACAAGTTCATGTCTGTTAATGTGAAACTTTATAAGTTAATATCAAAAATCTAAATTAAAACTGTTAAACTCGTTGGGTTTTTGTCCAATACACTTAAAGGTCTTAAAGAAACAATAGTATGTGTATACTAAACAGCATAACACTAAAATTAGCATATTGTGAAAAGTCCCGGTTTCGTCCCGGTTGCTATCGATACGGCTGAGCCTTGGTGTGCCGAGGCTAAGAGTTTCGTTAGGGACATAGGGCGTCGCGTGAGGGTTAGGAGCTGCGATCTCCGCTCTGGTTTTTACCTGGTCCAACAAATTTCGCTGGCCATTCAGCTGGGTAATTGCTGCCGGTGTTTTCGCCACGTTTGGTCCGGGTGAGTATCGGAGCGGGGTGTGAATTGATTATTTTAATTTTAGTGAGTAGTTGACGATACCTGTTGTGGATTTATAATTTGTGCAATGCAAATTTTGACGAAGCGTGTTGCTGATGCTTGCTGTTTTGGAAATTGACGGAGCCTGCGTTGTGGATAAGGTTACAGTCGAGTTCATAAATATATGAGCAAATCCAAGCCTTCAAAAATAAATGTACATAGTAACGTACAAATACATCTGAACAGATTTATCATTCGAAAATATATACTCGTCTCATCCGTCATATTCATCTGAGCAAGCCTCTCAATAATATTTAAGCAACTGATAAATAATAAATATCTGTACTATGATTTTTACAAAATTATTTTAACAAGTGGGCACATAACTATCGACACAATGGTTATTTTCAAATATTTGTAAACAGGTAGTGGCACATAAATATATGTACTCACGTTTTCCAATTTTTTGTGAACAAGTAGGAGCTCATAAATATCTGTAGAGATAAAAATATCTAGAATTTTCAATAATGACAATCACCGAAAAGAGTACCATACTGTCATATGATACATTTGTCTCTTTCAGTTTGAGTGGCACGTCATAGAACTGTCATTAATCTGCGTGCTGCTTCTTTTACTATTTTGTGATTTATACTCGGTTTAAGAGGTTTGATATCAACATTTATTACTGGCTTGTGAATATTTTTCTTTTATCTGTCAGTTTTGTTCAGTTGTTTATGAGTTTCTACTTGTTTACATAATGTTGGCAAACTTTACTGCAGAATTTGATATTTAAGTGAAATGTTTTATCTGTGCAGATATTTACGAGCTCCTTTTTTGTTCACAACAAATTGGAAAACGTTACCACATACATATATTTATGTGCCACTGCCTGTTTATAAATATTTGAAAATAAATCTTGTCTCAATAGTCATGTGCTCCCACTCGTTTAAATATTTTCGTAAAAATCGTAGTACAGATATTTATTATTTATTTATTTATTTATTTAAAAATTTACATAATAGGCTTACAGTAAAAACCAAACCATTTTGTTTCAGTTGCTTAAATATTATTGAGAGGCTTGCTCAGATAAATATGACGGATGACACGTGTATATATCACGACGACCTGTTTAGCCTAGTTGGTAGTGACACTGCCTCCGAAGCTAGAGGTCCCGGGTTCGACTCCCGGCCAGGGCATTATTTGTGCATGCTAAATGCGCACGGATTTTGTTCTTGGGTCTTGGATGTTCTCTATGTATTTAAGTATATATTTATCTATATAAGTATGTATATCGTCGCCTAGTACCCTAGTACAAAAATGCATGACGGAGCTAGCTAGATGAATGTTTGATGACTATGACGAACCTATATTAAATACGTATGAAGAACATTTTGCAACGATTTGGTGATATCATCCTATTACTGTTATGTTGTAGGTTAAATAAATAAATAAATAAATAGTACAAGCTTTGCTTAGTTTGGGACTTGGTCGATTTGTGTAAGATTGTCCCCAAATATTTATTTATTTATATATTTTCGAATGATAAATCTGTTTAGATGTATTTGTACGTTACTATGTACATTTATTTCTGAAGGCTTGGATTTGCTCATATATTTGTGAATTCGACTGTACTAGTTTGGTTTAATAAATTTAATGATGTTGTAAAAAGTTGTTGCAGCCACCTAAAAAGTTAAATTGGTTATAGACTCTTATCTCCGTAAGCGTTTGATTATACGAGTGCAATAGTAATAGAAAAGTGGCGGTCCATATGTCTCTCTACTTGTGCCATTCTCAGAAATTTAAATTTTGGGCAAAGGGCCTAGAGTTGATAATCCCTGAAAAATGTTATTGCATGCAATCTTTATCTATTAGGGGAGGGGATTTTTTTTTACACAAGTCGAACTAGCTCCTTAGTAAGCTCAATAAGGCTTATGTTATAGGTACTAGACGACGATATATTTAATAGATATAAATGTATATATAGTTAAATACATAGAAAACATCAGAGTCTCAGGAACAAATGTTTCTGCTCACCACAGAAACAAATGCCCTTACCGGGATTTGAACCTGGGACCTCTAGTTTCGGAGGCAGTGTCACTACCAACAAGGCTAAACAGGCCGACACTATCTATGAAGCACACTTATCGTTTATGATGGACTACAATGAGTAGCAAAACCGCACAGTTGGACAATGGATTGGATACAACCAGAACCGAACAAGTTTAGAATTTTGCCATTTGACTTGACAGATGTTAAATAGTACGGTAATTGACACTTCTTCAGGTGTACTCACAGGTAAGTTGACGTCACACCCCGCCGCCACGAGGTACCGTACAACTTTCAACAAGTCCTCGTCACTAGCTGGCTCGCTCTTATCGTCGTCTTCTCTCTCGCTGTCCGGATCGACGTCCATTTCGACGTCGGAATCGGAGTGCTTCGGCTTAGAAAGGGTCTTCTTTGAGAGTGCTGTAACAAATACAACATTGAGCTATATGATATTGCCAAATATTGAGTCATGAGTCCGCCGCTGGGATGTTTAATTTCCCTATACCACATCAATGTTCGCGCCCGCGAACTGCGCCAGGTACAGTGCGGACAGGTGGCAGCGGGCCGCCGCGTGCGAGACTGTACGGCCCGCGCTTGTCACCGGCTTGTTGATGTCTGGGCAGGGCACTGGGATACAACCGGGACACGAATAGTAGTCACCTCTAACAGCGCACATGAGCGGCGTGAGCGACCTCTCATCCTCCGCATCAATGTTCGCGCCCGCGAACTGCGCCAGGTACAGTGCGGACAGGTGCCCGCAGCGGGCCGCCGCGTGCGAGACTGTACGGCCCGCGCTTGTCACCGGCTTGTTGATGTCTGGGCAGGGCACTGGGATACAACCGGGACACGAATAGTAGTCACCTCTAACAGCGCACATGAGCGGCGTGAGCGACCTCTCATCCTCCGCATCAATGTTCGCGCCCGCGAACTGCGCCAGGTACAGTGCGGACAGGTGCCCGCAGCGGGCCGCCGCGTGCGAGACTGTACGGCCCGCGCTTGTCACCGGCTTGTTGATGTCTGGGCAGGGCACTGGGATACAACCGGGACACGAATAGTAGTCACCTCTAACAGCGCACATGAGCGGCGTGAGCGACCTCTCATCCTCCGCATCAATGTTCGCGCCCGCGAACTGCGCCAGGTACAGTGCGGACAGGTGCCCGCAGCGGGCCGCCGCGTGCGAGACTGTACGGCCCGCGCTTGTCACCGGCTTGTTGATGTCTGGGCAGGGCACTGGGATACAACCGGGACACGAATAGTAGTCACCTCTAACAGCGCACATGAGCGGCGTGAGCGACCTCTCATCCTCCGCATCAATGTTCGCGCCCGCGAACTGCGCCAGGTACAGTGCGGACAGGTGCCCGCAGCGGGCCGCCGCGTGCGAGACTGTACGGCCCGCGCTTGTCACCGGCTTGTTGATGTCTGGGCAGGGCACTGGGATACAACCGGGACACGAATAGTAGTCACCTCTAACAGCGCACATGAGCGGCGTGAGCGACCTCTCATCCTCCGCATCAATGTTCGCGCCCGCGAACTGCGCCAGGTACAGTGCGGACAGGTGCCCGCAGCGGGCCGCCGCGTGCGAGACTGTACGGCCCGCGCTTGTCACCGGCTTGTTGATGTCTGGGCAGGGCACTGGGATACAACCGGGACACGAATAGTAGTCACCTCTAACAGCGCACATGAGCGGCGTGAGCGACCTCTCATCCTCCGCATCAATGTTCGCGCCCGCGAACTGCGCCAGGTACAGTGCGGACAGGTGGCAGCGGGCCGCCGCGTGCGAGACTGTACGGCCCGCGCTTGTCACCGGCTTGTTGATGTCTGGGCAGGGCACTGGGATACAACCGGGACACGAATAGTAGTCACCTCTAACAGCGCACATGAGCGGCGTGAGCGACCTCTCATCCTCCGCATCAATGTTCGCGCCCGCGAACTGCGCCAGGTACAGTGCGGACAGGTGCCCGCAGCGGGCCGCCGCGTGCGAGACTGTACGGCCCGCGCTTGTCACCGGCTTGTTGATGTCTGGGCAGGGCACTGGGATACAACCGGGACACGAATAGTAGTCACCTCTAACAGCGCACATGAGCGGCGTGAGCGACCTCTCATCCTCCGCATCAATGTTCGCGCCCGCGAACTGCGCCAGGTACAGTGCGGACAGGTGCCCGCAGCGGGCCGCCGCGTGCGAGACTGTACGGCCCGCGCTTGTCACCGGCTTGTTGATGTCTGGGCAGGGCACTGGGATACAACCGGGACACGAATAGTAGTCACCTCTAACAGCGCACATGAGCGGCGTGAGCGACCTCTCATCCTCCGCATCAATGTTCGCGCCCGCGAACTGCGCCAGGTACAGTGCGGACAGGTGCCCGCAGCGGGCCGCCGCGTGCGAGACTGTACGGCCCGCGCTTGTCACCGGCTTGTTGATGTCTGGGCAGGGCACTGGGATACAACCGGGACACGAATAGTAGTCACCTCTAACAGCGCACATGAGCGGCGTGAGCGACCTCTCATCCTCCGCATCAATGTTCGCGCCCGCGAACTGCGCCAGGTACAGTGCGGACAGGTGCCCGCAGCGGGCCGCCGCGTGCGAGACTGTACGGCCCGCGCTTGTCACCGGCTTGTTGATGTCTGGGCAGGGCACTGGGATACAACCGGGACACGAATAGTAGTCACCTCTAACAGCGCACATGAGCGGCGTGAGCGACCTCTCATCCTCCGCATCAATGTTCGCGCCCGCGAACTGCGCCAGGTACAGTGCGGACAGGTGCCCGCAGCGGGCCGCCGCGTGCGAGACTGTACGGCCCGCGCTTGTCACCGGCTTGTTGATGTCTGGGCAGGGCACTGGGATACAACCGGGACACGAATAGTAGTCACCTCTAACAGCGCACATGAGCGGCGTGAGCGACCTCTCATCCTCCGCATCAATGTTCGCGCCCGCGAACTGCGCCAGGTACAGTGCGGACAGGTGCCCGCAGCGGGCCGCCGCGTGCGAGACTGTACGGCCCGCGCTTGTCACCGGCTTGTTGATGTCTGGGCAGGGCACTGGGATACAACCGGGACACGAATAGTAGTCACCTCTAACAGCGCACATGAGCGGCGTGAGCGACCTCTCATCCTCCGCATCAATGTTCGCGCCCGCGAACTGCGCCAGGTACAGTGCGGACAGGTGCCCGCAGCGGGCCGCCGCGTGCGAGACTGTACGGCCCGCGCTTGTCACCGGCTTGTTGATGTCTGGGCAGGGCACTGGGATACAACCGGGACACGAATAGTAGTCACCTCTAACAGCGCACATGAGCGGCGTGAGCGACCTCTCATCCTCCGCATCAATGTTCGCGCCCGCGAACTGCGCCAGGTACAGTGCGGACAGGTGCCCGCAGCGGGCCGCCGCGTGCGAGACTGTACGGCCCGCGCTTGTCACCGGCTTGTTGATGTCTGGGCAGGGCACTGGGATACAACCGGGACACGAATAGTAGTCACCTCTAACAGCGCACATGAGCGGCGTGAGCGACCTCTCATCCTCCGCATCAATGTTCGCGCCCGCGAACTGCGCCAGGTACAGTGCGGACAGGTGCCCGCAGCGGGCCGCCGCGTGCGAGACTGTACGGCCCGCGCTTGTCACCGGCTTGTTGATGTCTGGGCAGGGCACTGGGATACAACCGGGACACGAATAGTAGTCACCTCTAACAGCGCACATGAGCGGCGTGAGCGACCTCTCATCCTCCGCATCAATGTTCGCGCCCGCGAACTGCGCCAGGTACAGTGCGGACAGGTGCCCGCAGCGGGCCGCCGCGTGCGAGACTGTACGGCCCGCGCTTGTCACCGGCTTGTTGATGTCTGGGCAGGGCACTGGGATACAACCGGGACACGAATAGTAGTCACCTCTAACAGCGCACATGAGCGGCGTGAGCGACCTCTCATCCTCCGCATCAATGTTCGCGCCCGCGAACTGCGCCAGGTACAGTGCGGACAGGTGCCCGCAGCGGGCCGCCGCGTGCGAGACTGTACGGCCCGCGCTTGTCACCGGCTTGTTGATGTCTGGGCAGGGCACTGGGATACAACCGGGACACGAATAGTAGTCACCTCTAACAGCGCACATGAGCGGCGTGAGCGACCTCTCATCCTCCGCATCAATGTTCGCGCCCGCGAACTGCGCCAGGTACAGTGCGGACAGGTGCCCGCAGCGGGCCGCCGCGTGCGAGACTGTACGGCCCGCGCTTGTCACCGGCTTGTTGATGTCGGGGCAGGGCACTGGGATACAACCGGGACACGAATAGTAGTCACCTCTAACAGCGCACATGAGCGGCGTGAGCGACCTCTCATCCTCCGCATCAATGTTCGCGCCCGCGAACTGCGCCAGGTACAGTGCGGACAGGTGCCCGCAGCGGGCCGCCGCGTGCGAGACTGTACGGCCCGCGCTTGTCACCGGCTTGTTGATGTCTGGGCAGGGCACTGGGATACAACCGGGACACGAATAGTAGTCACCTCTAACAGCGCACATGAGCGGCGTGAGCGACCTCTCATCCTCCGCATCAATGTTCGCGCCCGCGAACTGCGCCAGGTACAGTGCGGACAGGTGCCCGCAGCGGGCCGCCGCGTACGAGACTGTACGGCCCGCGCTTGTCACCGGCTTGTTGATGTCTGGGCAGGGCACTGGGATACAACCGGGACACGAATAGTAGTCACCTCTAACAGCGCACATGAGCGGCGTGAGCGACCTCTCATCCTCCGCATCAATGTTCGCGCCCGCGAACTGCGCCAGGTACAGTGCGGACAGGTGCCCGCAGCGGGCCGCCGCGTGCGAGACTGTACGGCCCGCGCTTGTCACCGGCTTGTTGATGTCTGGGCAGGGCACTGGGATACAACCGGGACACGAATAGTAGTCACCTCTAACAGCGCACATGAGCGGCGTGAGCGACCTCTCATCCTCCGCATCAATGTTCGCGCCCGCGAACTGCGCCAGGTACAGTGCGGACAGGTGCCCGCAGCGGGCCGCCGCGTGCGAGACTGTACGGCCCGCGCTTGTCACCGGCTTGTTGATGTCTGGGCAGGGCACTGGGATACAACCGGGACACGAATAGTAGTCACCTCTAACAGCGCACATGAGCGGCGTGAGCGACCTCTCATCCTCCGCATCAATGTTCGCGCCCGCGAACTGCGCCAGGTACAGTGCGGACAGGTGCCCGCAGCGGGCCGCCGCGTGCGAGACTGTACGGCCCGCGCTTGTCACCGGCTTGTTGATGTCTGGGCAGGGCACTGGGATACAACCGGGACACGAATAGTAGTCACCTCTAACAGCGCACATGAGCGGCGTGAGCGACCTCTCATCCTCCGCATCAATGTTCGCGCCCGCGAACTGCGCCAGGTACAGTGCGGACAGGTGCCCGCAGCGGGCCGCCGCGTGCGAGACTGTACGGCCCGCGCTTGTCACCGGCTTGTTGATGTCTGGGCAGGGCACTGGGATACAACCGGGACACGAATAGTAGTCACCTCTAACAGCGCACATGAGCGGCGTGAGCGACCTCTCATCCTCCGCATCAATGTTCGCGCCCGCGAACTGCGCCAGGTACAGTGCGGACAGGTGCCCGCAGCGGGCCGCCGCGTGCGAGACTGTACGGCCCGCGCTTGTCACCGGCTTGTTGATGTCTGGGCAGGGCACTGGGATACAACCGGGACACGAATAGTAGTCACCTCTAACAGCGCACATGAGCGGCGTGAGCGACCTCTCATCCTCCGCATCAATGTTCGCGCCCGCGAACTGCGCCAGGTACAGTGCGGACAGGTGCCCGCAGCGGGCCGCCGCGTGCGAGACTGTACGGCCCGCGCTTGTCACCGGCTTGTTGATGTCTGGGCAGGGCACTGGGATACAACCGGGACACGAATAGTAGTCACCTCTAACAGCGCACATGAGCGGCGTGAGCGACCTCTCATCCTCCGCATCAATGTTCGCGCCCGCGAACTGCGCCAGGTACAGTGCGGACAGGTGCCCGCAGCGGGCCGCCGCGTGCGAGACTGTACGGCCCGCGCTTGTCACCGGCTTGTTGATGTCTGGGCAGGGCACTGGGATACAACCGGGACACGAATAGTAGTCACCTCTAACAGCGCACATGAGCGGCGTGAGCGACCTCTCATCCTCCGCATCAATGTTCGCGCCCGCGAACTGCGCCAGGTACAGTGCGGACAGGTGCCCGCAGCGGGCCGCCGCGTGCGAGACTGTACGGCCCGCGCTTGTCACCGGCTTGTTGATATCTGGGCAGGACACTGGGGAAGAAAGCATTACTCATAAGTACCACCATCATATTAAATCTGAAACATGTCGAGGGATATAAAGACGTGAGTTCAACAGAAATAGGGAGGTTCTCTTTATCATTAGATTCTGACCTGATGACAATGGGACTACCCTGGAAGTAAACCTTAAACAACAAAATATTTTATCTTATCGGTTAATAAATGACGGAGTTCTGAGAGAGAGTAATAATTAAGAATAATAATAAAACTTTAAAAATCACTTCTGTCAGGTTGTTTTATTTGTAAACAAATAATAACCCAGCTGGATGCCAAATTTCAACTTTCTAGGTCGCCTGGAAGTGGGTTAGGTTTTTGATTATTAGTTAGTCAGTGGTGAAAATGCCGATTTTTAGACGATAATATCTCAATAATCGTTTCACCTATATTTATGAAATTGGGGTTTTTAAGTTAAATAGATTTATAGTTATTGAGGGGTCAAAAGTGGGTCCAAATGGTTCGTGTAAATAATACACGGCTGCTGGTCGCCAGTTCCTTTGGGCGTGAACTTACTTGATACGCTGCCGCGTGTCTAGGTTCTTTAAATTCTGATCAATGATCAGGGAAGACAGGGCCATATTTAACGTTCATCGGTTTGTAATCGTAAGCTAGTGCATCCACCCTTAGAATTGCACAGTGATCCCGAATTCACGCTACCAAGTTAATTCCTGGATTGAACTTACCAATCATAGGCAGGAGTTGCTCAGCCTTTGTCCCCGCCTGTATCGCGCGACAGAGGGCACTGATATCACCACCTCCTTCCCGCGCCCTCAGACGGTCGAGGTCCACCGACAACGCCGGTAGAAGATCCGGGGGGATTATGGGATCCTGGTCCAATGTGCTTGGATCCAGGGTTGAGAAGCCGAGGTAGGCTGGTGTGCTGTGGAAATTTGTAAGTTAGTACATTGTTGTCGAGGCATGGAAAGAGGCAATAGCTGGCTGAGTAGTCGTTTTGAATGGACATCCTTGGAAGTCAGTTTCATTAATTGACATTCCAGACGAGATTAATACAGTGTTTTTCTCAATAACTACAACTTAGAAAAGTTGAAAAACCCCCGACATGTTCATTTCAAAGCTCAATATGTCAAAAGCGGCTGAACAGATTTTCATGAAACATGGCTAAGAACACTCGGGATAAAATTATTAATTACACAAAAAAACACTAAATGAAAATCGGTTCACCCGTTTGGGAGCTACGATACCACAGACAGATACACAGACGGACACGTTAAACTTATAACACCCCTCTTTTTGCGTCAGGGGTCAAAAATGGGGGAAAGCAAGAAGTAAGCTTCAGTTGTAGTTGGCAAGGACGGCAAGACTATTTTTGACCACACTATAGTAGATTGATAATGATAACCGAGGGCTGAAAGGCACCCATTTCTGACGGGATATTTTGGCGCGCAAACGAAGAGAGACCGCCAATAGTTCGAGGCTGAAATGGGCGGTTTCACCCGAGTTAAACACTCTGTTTTCATTTCGAATATAAAGAACCTGGCACTCTTTGGGGGAGGCCTATGTCCAGCAGTGGACGTCCTTCGGCTGATATCATGATTAAGAAACTAACAAAATGCTCAATAAGCAATAACACCTTTTTTCAACACATGCAGAAATGTACCACTTTCAGCGCGCCACTTAGATGAACAATGACCACATTTTCATTCATCACATTCAGAGTGTGAGGAATGAAAACGTTATTTGGAACAGCTGGGCCGCTGTCGACTCACCATTGCTCCCTCTGTTCAGGCAGGAACACAGTCTTGTTGGAGCACTTGGCCGTGATGCGCACCCTATGACAGTCCCTGTTGACAGGCTGCCACCGGTACGAGTAGACGCCGCAGTGGGGGCACCCGGGAGTCTGCTTGGGGTCGTTGCTGATGCCGCAGTCAACGTGGAAGTAGTGGTTCAGGTTGCAACGGTAGAACACGCCCTGTGGAAAACATGCGTGTTAGGGATGGAATTCCACTCATCCAATATCTTTGTCCAATATACATTTGATCAAAGAAATTGGATGATTTCATCCAACTTGGATGGGACCCCGACATTTGATCAAAGATTCTGATGACAGTTAAAGCAATATGGCTACGCATGAAAAAAAAAATCTTGGACAAAGATATTGGATGAGTGGAACGGGCCTACGTCAAAGAACTTTGATCAAAGATTTGACAAAGAAATTGGACAAAGATATTGGATGAGTAGTATAGCACCCCGTATTAAACTCATCCAATATCTTTGATCAAAGAAATTGGATGATTTCATCAAACTTGGATGGGACCCCGACATTTGATCAAAGATTCCGATGACAGGTAAATCAATATGGCTACGCATGAAAAAAAAATCGCGGACAAAGATATTAGATGAGTGGAATGGGCCTCCGTCAAAGAACTTTGATCAAAGGTTTGACAAAGATATTGGATGAGTAGTATACCACCCCGTATTAAGCTCATCCAATATCTTTTTCCAATATCTATGATCAAAGAAATTGGATGATTTCATCCAACTTGGATGGGACCCCGACATTTGATCAAAGATTCTGATGACAGTTAAAGCAATATGGCTACGCATGAAAAAAAAAATCTTGGACAAAGATATTGGATGAGTGGAATGGGCCTACGTCAAAGAACTTTGATCAAAGATTTGACAAAGATATTGGATGAGTAGTACAGCAGCACCCCGTATTAAACTCATCCAATATCTTTGATCAAAGAAATTGGATGATTTCATCAAACTTGGATGGGACCCCGACATTTGATCAAAGATTCCGATGACAGGTAAATCAATATGGCTACGCAAGAAAAAAAAAACTTGGACTAAAATATTGGATGAGTGGAATGGGCCTACGTCAAAGAACTTTGATCGAAGATTTGACAAAGAAATTGGACAAAGACATTGGACGAGTGGAATACCACCCTTAGGGTGCCTTTCCACTAGAGATGTGCCATGCAGTTATGCTGCGAGGATGTGTATGCTACGCTACGACCCGTTTCCACCAGTGCTATGCTAAGTGGGCTAATGAATATGACTAGTGGCTCTGTGAGCTGTAAACCTAGCAAAAAAAAATATTTCACATTTAATAATTTCATAAACTGACTCCAAAAAAAAATCTACATAATTATCGAACCGGCTCACAAAATATCAAGATAATCGGATGACAAATGCGACCTGTACAGGAGAACATCCGGACAGACAGACAGACAAACGAAAGAAATTTTGTCGAAAGCTGAAACGGAGACGCTTTGCTCGCTCGGTCAATTAGTGAAACAAAACGCATCCATAGCAACATAGCATAGCACATCTCTGGTGAAAAGGCACACTTAGCTTATACAGTATATTTCATATAAGATGAAATTGCATTAGAAGGATTCCAGTATTAAGTACATCGGGTGTAGGTGGTTGACCCCCGTCCCTCCTGCATTGTAATGGTTATAGCCCACGGTTCCCAATCTGAGTCTAGCATGTGCAGGATACCGGTTGATCCGCTTCCGACGTCTCACACGGCGATCGTAACTACGACTCTCCTACTATCTTAGGAGAGTCGTAGTCACACGGCGATCGTAACTACGACTCTCCTACTATCTTAGGAGAGTCGTAGTTACGATCGCCGTGTGAGACGTCGGAAGCGGATCAACCGGTATCCTGCACATGCTAGACTCAGATTGGGAACCGTGGGCTATAACCATTACAATGCAGGAGGGACGGGGGTCAACCACCTACACCCGGACCTTCCCTCACCTCGTACGTAGAGGACCAGTAGAACCGGTACTACTATGCTCGGCATCTTTGTAGTTTTCTCGAAAATGAAACCTAGCTAAATCGATTTATTCAGCTGCGTAAACCCCCAAATTGTAAATTTCATCGTAACCGTTAGGCCGCTTTCGAGAGATCCCTATTCGTCAGGTCGCCAGATCTCCATCCCTCAGATATTACACACAATTAATAGGTGCAGGTAAAAATAATATTAGAATCTGTAAACGAGCGACAACCAGCGACAGATACGCGGTTTTCGTTCGCTGTTAGAAAAAAAATTTAATTAGTTTATAAGTAATTTGGATAAATAAATAAAAAAATCATAACAGTATTAAATTGTTAAGGTTCGTTCAAACTCTACTACAACTCACCCTGAATACAGAGTACCTGCGCCTGAACGCCTGAACGCCCCTGCGCACTACACTGACGCGCAAAAGTAATGGGCCCAAAAGTTTATAATATAATCCCTCAAGCGATTAAGCAAGCTCCTAGTTACGTGTCATTCATTAAAAAACTGAAAGAGTGTGTGTAGACGCGTTGTAGTCGATTGATGAGTTCTTTCAGAGTTCGCATTCAACGGCGTAACGTAATTTACATCACACCTTGCCAGAAAGCGCGCGTTTTTCCGCACGTTGCGCATCCGGAAAAACTCACTTTTTGGCCAAGTGGTGACGTAAAATTGTGTACAAAACAAGGGTCGTAAAACAGAAAGCCCTTTCTCGCATATTTATGACCCTCGCCTGCGGCTCCGGCCTCAAAAATCTGCGGTATCGGCCTTTCTTTGTTTTACAACCCTTGTATCGTAAAGAGCTATAATAATAATAATTTGTATTACATAGGTTAAGTTAAAGACGTGTAAATAATATATTATATTAAATTATTGTATTGTACTGACCTGCGTACAGAAGCAGCCGCACGCGGCACAGCACATGTGCATCCTCAGCTGGCGGTTGTGCCGCTCGCACGCGAGCATGTACGGCGCGCGCGGCCCGCTCCGCACCAGCGGCGCGAGCCCGCGCTCGGTGCGCAGCGCGCCGCGCGAGCACCCCACACGGATCCCGTCCACCAGCTCCACGGCCTGACAGAACACTGGCTCCGCTGCAACGGTCATTTTAAATTAAATAAATATGTATCATCATATTCAGCCAGCCGTCATAGTGCCACGATCCATTACTTGGAGATCATTACTTGGAGATCATAACTTTAGATCAAAATTTCTCCGAATTGAAAAAAGATAAGTTTTTGGACGCAAGAGTTTACTGGAGATGCTCTAAGCAAGCGTCCTTTACATTTCTAGCTCCTATTACAGGCCACATCCTGTCTATACTGGGTGGAACAGAAAGATAGACTTTCTTGTAAACAGGAAATAGGTTAGCCTTGGTACTATACTTTTGCCAAATAAACTATGTTAATATTCGTAACCGTTTTCGAATTACAGCATTTTAAACATCAATTAAAAAAACAGCATATGCCAACCCTATTTTATAAGAAAGCTAGTGACATAAGTCACTTCGATATATAAATACTTAAGAGTGCGCAGTACGTTCGGTTCTCCATACAAACGTATTTACGCTCTCATTTCAAAACGCCGTGCTAGAATAACATGAAACTTTGTATACATAATGAGATCCGGCATATCTAGGTCGGAAATTAGTTTCTGTTGCTTGAAATTATAATGGAGAAAAAATATAACGATTATTAAGGTTTTCATACAAGGCGTAAAAAACTGAAAAATCCGCTGTATTTTTTTTCTTTTACATTTTCTAGCAACAGACACTAATTTCCGACCTAGATATGCCGGATCTCATTGTGTATACAAAGTTTCATGTTATTCTAGCATGGCGTTTTAAAATGAGAGCATAAATACGTTTGTATGGAGAACCGAGCGTACTGCCATGTACTGCGCCCTTTTAAATGGTAATGTTGAAACAATAGGGTTGTTATTAATATTAAAAGGCATTATTTTAATGATTATTATTTCTTTCCAACAAAAGCCTACCTAGGCTATTACTGAATCAGTGAGCAACATCTTAGGCCTTGTCATCGCTTTCCATCAGGTGAGACTAAGGCCAATCGCTGGTCAGTATACAATAAAAAATAAAAATAAAGTTTCTAATGATTACAAGTCGATTGTATATCATTTAAATGACAACATACTTTCAGGAAAGTCCGTGGTATTGTTCCTCCCTGTATATAATAGGACTCACGGCCTCCAAACCGTCGCGTTGCTATAGGTAAAAAACTTAACAAAATGACCTGTTGTATGTAGCTGTGACGTGTTCGAATAGACATTACATATTAAACAATACATTACAAACAAACGCCTATTCGAACACACTACAACTACATACAACATGTCATCTTAAGTTTTTTTACCTATTTTGCAACTATACTGACCGTCCAAGTCTTTAGGCGACACGTATACGCTGGTTGTCGCCTCGCAGTAGCACGAGGCTAACACGCCGGCCTCCTCTTCAGGGCACGTGGCCTCGGAACCGTCGTCGCCGCCCGCCGGGTTTCTGCTGTAAAGAAAACACATTATCAAGCAGCGGTCGGCAACAGGCGGTCCGCGAACCTCTTCCTTCTGGCCCGCAAGCCCCCTGGCTGTTTTGTATGTAACGAAAATATGGTACCTTTCGTCTGATAAAGTAACAAATTAATAACAAGCGCGGCCCGCGTCAATATCTTTAGTTACTATATGGCCCTTGACCGCTAAAAGGTTGCCGACCCCTGCTATAATGTATCTCTAAGTAAAGCTAGGGATTCACCAACAAACTGCTATTAGCAGTTTGGCGAAAATGAATGTTACCTACTTACATTTTAAGTTACTTTTTTGGAATAAATAACTAGAGATCTTCGGTGGTCGAAAGGTTAAGCGAACTAAAGGTGCGAGATTTAGAGATCAAATATGTAAACAAATGGGTGGCCGCCATAAAAAATGTAACGTACGCGGTGAGTAATTGAAAATCATTGAAATACTTGAAAAAAATTACCGAGTTCGGAACTTAACTGAAATAAATTAGTATGAATACTTTAAAATAATCTTTTCGAATTGAATAGCAACCAGAGGCCTTTATTAAGTACGTATTGGTGTTGGTTCAATAAAAAATGGTAATATATTTAATGCTACTGGTAATGACAAAAGGTTTTAAAAACAAAAGTCAACACATTGACAGTCGATTGTTCACATTCTTCATCTCTTAAGAGTCCGCAGTAAGCTCGGTTCTCCATACAAACGTATTTACGCTCTCATTTTAAAACGCCATGCCAGAATAACGTGAAACTTTGTATACACAAAGGGATTCGGCATATCTAGGTCGGAAATTAGTTTCTGTTGCTTGAAATTATAATGGAGAAAAAATAAAGCGATTCTTAAGGTTTTCATACAAGCCGTAAAAAACTCAAAAACCCGCTGTATTATTTTTCTGTTACAATTTCTAGCAACAGAAACTAATTTTCGACCTATATATGCCGGATCCCATAGTGTATACAAAGTTTCATGTTATTTTAGGATGGCGTTTTAAAATGAGAGCGTAAATACGTTTGTATGGAGAACCGAGGGTACTGCGCCCTCTTAATTCCATTTCCAACCTGAGACCAAATGTGGTTTAGTGATAGCGACAACTAGCAAGCAATGCTAACCACTGCAAACGATAGATGTATCAGCGTGATGAGACTGATGAGACAATCGCATGGGAAGGGTACCAGGGATAAGCATTAAAAAACGGCCAGTGTACGTAAGGGTTCCGTAGTTGCCCAATGAATTTCATGAAACAAAAAACAATAACAAGCAAAATAGAATACATTCGCAGCGTTTCATACGTCTTTTTGATAAAAGGGAAGACTTAATAGAACGGAAGAATTTTTACGATAACTCACAAACAGCTCATGTCCGCTATAGTTTTCGTTGGAAGTCTGTATTATTTCTTTCATATTTTTTGGAGCCGTAGTTTAAAAGTTAGAGGGCACACAATTTTTTTTTCTTTGGCAGTAATTACTTCTAAAAATATTCACTTTATCAAAAAATGTTTGAAGTTTGTCTCATTTTGAAAGATCCAACAACACCCCACACCATAGTGTTGAAGCAGAATTTTTTTTTCAACTCCACTTTACGTGTAGGAATTTATTTTAGGTTTTATTTTACCACTTCGTCAGATTTATGGCTTTATAAATCCATGCTTAATTGCACCTTTCTAGCACTAACAATCACAGAGCAAAGCCTCGGGCAAACAGACCGAAGGACATGGGCGCAACTATAAGCCCTATAAGGGTTGCTAGTTAACTACGGAACCCTAAAAACAGCAGCGAATAATTAGAAAGTTGACTGATAATTTATGAAACGTAGAAAACATTATGTTAAGGCCGATTTACATTTGCAAGAAGTTGGATGCAATTCTCATTTGGATGCGCGGCTGTGGGTTAACTACTTAAAACGAGTACGATCATACCCTGACTGAAATTGCATACAAGTTCTTGATAATGTAAAACGCTTTTTAGTATGAATTCTGAAGGAAGGTGCACGTTCGTTGACCACATTACGCGAACCAAGTAAACTTTAGTTACTTAGCAGCTATTGCCCGCGACTTAGTCTGCGTAATCTTCTACTCCCTATCCGCATACTCGTATGTTAATCCAGGCTACAGACTATTTATATACGAAGTTTAATCATGATCCATTGCGCTGTTTTTGCGTGATTAAGCAACAAACATTCAAACATCTAAACCGTCGCATTTACAATATGAATAGGAAAGTAGGATCTTCCGTTACCAAAATTTACTGCCCGCTTTTAAACGTAAAAAAATCGCCGTAAACGACGCGTTTTTGCTCATCTGCTCGTTATATTTTATGAGCAGTTGGAAAATGTGCAATAAAGTAATATAGTACAGTCGACATCAAAAGCATGTCACATTGAGCTTTTCAAGGGGATGCCTTTACCTTTCGCTGTGTGACAGGTATTCTACACACTTAGGTATCCTTGAAGAACGTCGGAGTTGCGATCTGTTCCGAAATGGGTAAACATCACTACAGTATAGAGAACCAGCAAGTTGTTGATATAATAACATTTAGGAAAACAGCCCTTTTATTCACAAACCCGACACGTCCTCACCTGTCACCTCACACCTCACCCTTTTTATACGGAAACTGTCAAATGTCATTTCTCTAATTTTGACAGTCCATATAAAAACGAGTGAGGGTGAGGTGAGTACTGATCCACAGACATCAGAGAAAAGCAGACTCGCAGTATTAAGCCAGGTTATTTTTCATATAGTTGTCTCTTTAATTCTTATGGTGCACCAAAATGAGTTAGAATGCGACAGATAGTACAAAGGCGTATAAAATACAATTACAATAACGAGTTAACGGATTAACGTTAACTTCCGTTAAATCTTTCAAAATGTAACACAATAACGTTTAACGAAGTTAACTTTCTATTTAATGGATTAGCGATTAACGAAGTTAACTATTTGATTAACGGTGTCCGGCTCTGCATATGAAGGGGACAAAAGATCTTATTCCCTTGTAATAAAGACTTATGAACTTTTCAAATGCGTAGCTACTTTTGATGCTGAATGTACGAACGGTATACTATTAATTAACCTGTTTTTAATTTAACTTTTATTGGGACCCAGATTGTTTAGTAGGCATTCGCACTAGAGTGGACCTACTAAGTAACACGACAGTGGGTTGTATACACGATGTTTGGTAATTAGGTGCAAAGACTTTCAGGGATGATAGAGGAGGTAATTTGAAATATTTTAGACACAACACTCGTTGTACAAAGTCGTTAAATTTCCATGATATGCACCATATTATTTTGAAAATTGTATGTATTCCGTACTACCATACATTTGGAAAATGTTTAGATTTTTTCAATGTTCCCTTTTTTTTCTGGCTTATCGTAATTTTTCAATAACTATAGGACCTAAGTTTTTAAAATCAATTGAATTGGGACTAATGACTTTTTACTGCTTGTATTTACATGGTACTCAGATGCTAATTTTAGCCATACATTTTCATAGAAACGCAAAATGAAATAAAAAAATCTAAAGTTTTTAATCACTCTAAAATTATCCTAAGTGATTAGGTTCTTACTTCAAACTAGAAGAACTTCGAAAATAACGGGTAAATTTTTTTTTCTCCTACTATTAAAATGTATGGAGAAGCAATTCGCAGGCCCTTCACTCTCAACTCACCACAGTTTCTGAAGGAGCTGTCGATACAGTGAAGGTTATACTTGCTCAAGTTCTAGTATACTCACTTTTCCTCATCCATATCATCCTCCTCTCCATAGCCGGAGCACAGTCGGGTGGACCGGCGCGGTCTCACGCCGAAAGACGCGTCGGCGGCGCAGTAGAACTCATCGTCATCATCTTCCTCGGAGCCGGTCTCTTCGGTCAGCTTGCAGATCAACTCTTCGTCCAGTTCCTCGTCATCGTCTAACTCTTGCATTTCTTCATCCCTGGAGAATTTGTTATGGTGAAAGGGTCACGCGTGAAATATAATAATAATAAAGCCTTTTATTTCCCAACAAAGTAACAATACAAATAAAACATATTTAAAATTTATTAGAAAACTTAGTTGTTAAGCTATTGAGAACTTCTTTTTCTTTTTGCAGTTATTGGGACCCCTTAGGCAGGCTTTTCCTATTTCACCTGACGCGTGAAATAACTCAATAAATATTTATAATGTTTGCTACATACAACAGTGTATATTAAATTTCATCTAAAACAAAATTCTCAACCTCATCAGTTTACAACTACGAACTTTTCCCCTCATTTGTGAGAAAGGACTGTGCACTGCAATGGGAGAGATATATAGCTGATTAGCAAATTTCATGTGCTGTGACAAGTAATTTTCAGAATCGTGCCAACAGATTCCTTTTGGGGATTGTGTAAATTCAAGGCCCAAGAGACGAATGTGTAATTTTGTACATATAAATGTACCTTTTCTCGCAATCGTGGTGCAGTTAGCCATTGCATTATGTCAATCACATAAGATGTGGGTTATGACAGGCTATTGGTTTACTAAGACTGCATGTTTGCTAAGTTATAGAATTTTCACTGATTGTGAAATTTCACTACTGTTTCACTGCTGTTGCCATTAAGTATGGTAGCCAGTGGCGGTTGTGGGTTTGAATCCTGGCTCGAACCAATGAGTCTTTGGAACTTATGCACGAAATATCTTTTGATATTTACCATTACCTTTTTGAAGGAAAACATTACACCTTAACCTGCTTACAACTTGCAAAGAACTTCAAAGGTGTATGTGAAGCCCCAACGCTGCCCATTCCCTCTCATCTATGAGGCTGATGATTTCTAGTCAGATGACTTTCATCCCTCCGCATAACATGCCCATACCACTGTAGACAATTATTTTAATATTGTAAAGCCTGACTATTTTCAGAGTGCAACTTACCCATCATCGGCGTCCTGGCTGTCATTGCCACCCTCTGGATTGATGGCCCGAAGTCCCAGTTCACACAGGTGCTTCAGTTTCTGCACATTGTTTGAATGCACTTCTTCAGTTTGTGATTCTGAGAAAATAAGGTATAGTGTTGAAGTCAGTTTTAATTTATGTACAGTGTGTCAGTTTGAGGCAACAACACACCCTGTCATAAACTGTAGTATTGTTTAAATTATATTTCCTAATAAAAGGTGTTGCAAGGAGGCAAAAAAACATACGAGTTTGACTCTTAAATAAATAAATTACCTTCAAGTTCCATCTCTTCTCTCTCAATATCCTCTTCTTCCTCAAAAACTTTCTCAACTTTCTTCTCTTCAACCGCTTCAACACTCTTCCTTCTAGCCGACCTGCGGGTCATTACACCATCCTCAGACCTGTCTATAACGTTACTCTTTGGCTGTGACTGCAACCATCTCAGTTCCTTATTCCCTAGTACTTTAGGCGTCGGTTTTATTTGTCGGGAGGGTCTCTTTGTGGGTGATGGGTCATTGTACTTCTCTTTCCTGGCTATAGCATTAGCTATGACGTTATCTGAAAACTCCTTGCTTCTCCGACGAGTAGAGCGCTTTTGGGTGCTCCCGTCCGACGCTTCATCGTTTTCAGAGACGCTGCTAACAGACTTTTCTTTCTTAGGTGAGAATTCGTCTTCCTCAGAATCCCACATGGTTGGCACACGGATGCGGCTGGACCGCCGCGGGGAGATTTCCTCCTGTTTCTCCTCGGCGGACACTATTTTCATGTTTGTAGAACGGGTCCCTGTCTTTTCGGAGCGGAATGTGAGCACTATTCGAGGTTTTGGATCCTCTTCCACCGCCTTTGGTTTCACGTCGATTTTGTCCAGTTTCACAGACGGGTTAGGGCTGGACTCGGTCTTCTTCTTGTTGTCAGGCGCTGCTAGCATGTTGCCAGAGCACTCGAGGTCAGTTGAAGCCTCGCTGTCGCACTTCACTTCCACTGTCCGTAGCATATCAAAACAATTGTACTCATCCAAAGCCCCGCTCGTTATTTTGTCATCTAACACGTAAAGTTAAATTAAACCCAAACATCTTGGAGATGTAACTAGTAGATTATATTAAACTTAAAGTTTCTAAACTAGATTTGTAAAGAATACCAGGAACTTGAGAATTATGAAATAAATCGACACAAAATAAAGTTGATTTATGAGCATAAACAAGATAGACAGATATCATAAACATTTTTGTGCGAAATTAGGTCTTAAATAATACTCTGTAAGCTCGTTATACATGACAAGTTCACGTTAGTTTTCCTATCATTCCTGTTGATGGTTTTCATGTTTGAGTTTTCAATAAAGATTAATACTAACTTAACTGTGGACACAGAAAAGAACTAATGTTCAGGAGTCTCGTTTTAGAATTGCTAGAAGTATTTTCTTATTAAATTCTACTTTACGAGGTAC
The DNA here is from genome assembly GCA_905163555.1 of Notocelia uddmanniana. Classification (NCBI taxonomy): domain Eukaryota; kingdom Metazoa; phylum Arthropoda; class Insecta; order Lepidoptera; family Tortricidae; genus Notocelia; species Notocelia uddmanniana. Next base: position 5,372,373 of record LR991052.1, read on the forward strand.
AACCTTCGGGTACAACGGCCAGACCCCGTCAGTCTGAGACAGGCTTTACTTGTACGGCTTCAACGGGAGACCAATACCTAAAGATACAGGTGGTGACGGATATTTATTGTGCAGGTAACACTAAACGTCAGGCACTTCACTTCACACACTTCACATAGCACCAAATTCTTTCGTATTCTTCCACTGGCCCAAATAAACAAATTTGGTGCCGAAGCCCCTAATGCTATAGTATTACAAATTAAACACAATGCACAGTTTACGACAAAGTTTTTTTAATACAGGTATGTCCCAATATGTAGGTTATGTTTTTGTATGTATAATAAAATAATAGTGAAATAGAGAGCTACATTTATTAAAAAAAAATCTCGAAATATACTGCTATACTTTTTGTACCTTGAGCTTTGGGCACCAACAGACTTAATTGGAATGCAATGGAAAAAATCTAACTTAAAATAAAGAAGTGACATTGTTTACGCAACACATACAAAAGAGGAAAACTTTTAATCTTTCATTTCAGTTACCAGAAGCCGAAGGAAACTATTTGGCACGCCGGAAAAGATAATAAGATGTATGTCGATCATTGATCATCCCTCAGACGAAAAACTAGTGTCTAAATTCCAAATACCTAAAGGCATAATGGGGCAGCCAACATTCCACACTCATCCTCACTTGATAGAGCCAGACTTCCTTACGTGTGGTATCACACAAATGGAATACAAAGAAAGAAGGGAGACCTTAGTTCAGAAACTAGCAGCTGAAATTCATAATGAGCATCAATCACATATAGTAAGTTTTATTATAATTATCACTGATTTCAAATAAAGTATAACCAATCTTACTTTATGTTATATTGGTGTGATGTGTTAATTTTTTTATGGATGGTATAAAGCCAAATATTTATTTAGTGATAATTCCTTTTTATTCCATAATTTGCAGATAGTAATACCGGCAGCAAACAAACAATACATGTCTGACAAGATTCCATATGTCTTCCGGCAAAACTCTGACTTCTTCTATCTGACGGGATGCATGGAGGCTTCAGCAATCCTGGTCATGGTCAAACCTGCACAAACTGACAACTTCAAGGTGAGTTGATCTAAAAAAAAAATCTTATAGTTAAAGGAACACAAAAGAGTTTGGTACTCTTTAATATCTCCCAAAAAAATTCGGCAGTCCTAGAACATAAATGGAGTTCCATTTGATCACTTAACATTGGCAGACAATCTTAAACTCAAAGCATGCAAACAACAAAGAACATAGAATTATAATATAAGGCATATGGTGCTAAGAAAGACCATTTGGAAACAGAATAAGGATTAAGGAATTATGTAAACTTAACACAATTTGGTTAAATAAAGGCTTATTCCTATATCACACATTCTGGTTGTTAATATAAAACAAAGAAAGGTCACTAATGTGGAACACATTTGCTTTTTTGATTTTAATAACTATTGTCCACGACCAGTAAGTAACAATAATTAAAACTGTAATCTCTTGTCTTAAATTATAATATAACATTAGGCAATAAGATAGAAATAGAAAGCCAATTATAGGAACTCACTGGTATAGTGACATAATATTACTAATAGGTTTTTATGTTACACACTAACTTAACCACACATGTAAGCAAAAATTAAAGATTTTAAACAAATTCTGAAAGTGGAGTTCTCCCTAACTCATGCTCTAATTAATTAATACAATGTGTATTAATTAATTATTGCATGCAAGGTACATAACAAGGTAGTTTAGTAGTATTAAAATACCATCACAACAAATACGAGGGGCGTTCAAAATTTTCTCGGTATGTGGATGAAAACAAACAAGTACGAAAAGTTTGATATTTTTATTTTTCAATATACTCCCCCCCTATGTTCATACACTTATAAGATCGATCAATTATTTTTTTTAATCCCTCATAAAAATATTTTTTATCTTTGGTGTAAAAATGCTCCTCCACGGCCGCCTTCAACGCTTCATTGTCAGAAAATTTATTTCCACGCAGATCCTTTTTAAGATTGGGGAACAAAAACAAGTCGCTTGGGGCTAAGTCCGGACTATAGGGTGGATGAGTAACAGTTTCAAACCCACATTCAACAATAGCTGCCTTGGCAATATGAGCAGTATGGACAGGGGCGTTGTCATGCAGAAGCAGAACACCTTTGGTTAACTTTCCTCGCCTCCTTTCTTTGATCGCATCTCATAATTGACGTATAACGTTAGCGTAGTACTGCCCTGTGATATTTACACCTTTTTCTTTATAATGGATAAGCAAAACTCCTTCACAATCCCAAAATATTGTGGCCATGACCTTGCCAGCTGAAGGGATGACCTTAAACTTCTTGGGATGAGCTGAACCCTTAATGTGCCACTGCATGGACTCCTGTTTACTCTCTGGGTCATAATGATGAATCCAGGTTTCATCTCCAGTAACTATTTTTTGCAGCACCTCATCGGGATTTTCACCACACAGGTCGATAAAATCTGAACAGCAAGCCACACGCATATCCTTTTGAAGCCGCGTCAGCATTCGCGGAACCCATCTTGCACTTACTTTTGACATATTAAGATGTTCATGTATAATGTCATGTACGGTGCTAATAGAGAGATTGGTTACTTGAGCTATAGATTTTACCTTCACTCGACCGTCTTCCAATATAAGTTTTTCCACTTTATCAATATTTTCTTGTGAGGTAGCCACTACAGGCCGGCCAGGTCTAGGGTCATCTTCAAGCGTGGAAGGGAGTTTACTTCCACGCTTAAATTCGCTTGACCATTTTTGAATAGTAGATAAAGAAGGAGCAGACTCAAGGTAAACACAATCCATTTCCTCTTTTATGGTTTTTTGATTTTTACCCTGTTTTGTCAAGAATTTTATGACGGATCGGTGCTCTAATTTCGTTAACATTGTTAATTCGCTCATGGTGTTCATGTTTGTTCGGCAATTGCAGAAAAACAAAAGAACATCTCTGTTCCAATTTTTTTTTTTTTAATACAATGGATGAATCTTAGCGGCCAGCAGTGGCGGCTGCTGACTACGACAACCGGTGGTGCGCTAATTTATGGATTTATGAAATACTATAAATATATAACTCAAAAATTGTAATACAACTACATTTTCCTACTAACAATCTTATTTTTTATGTATTAAGTACCTCAATCCGTCGATTTTGATTGCTGGAAAATGGTTATAAATTAAGACATGACCTTGGCGGCCCAGCCGTTTTTATTTCTAATTTATCAATCACTAGAAGTTTTATTATTGTTTTTAATATTCTCGATATTCAATTCACACTTATTTTCGTTTACACTTATTTTTTCCATTAAACACACAGTTCGTCACTTCATAAAAGATAGTCACACTCACTTTAAAAAACAAACTATAAACACGAATTACGAATAATGGCGCGATACTAGAAAAGTGCACGCCATGTTATTAACCAACTACGCCAACTTGACAATTGAAGCGCAAGAAAAACTTTATATTTTGAGCGTTAACTTCACTTGGTCGGGTAATATCGCCGCCGGCCGCCTCGTGTGGGCTCCGTGCGCCGCACGAGATTTACCTTTTTCTTCATTCAGTTTGTACGGAGTATCTTCCGTCTCACGCGTCCGGCGTTCTAACGCGATTCACTTAGAAATTGTACTGGCTAGTGCGTGCGCTCCACGAAGCGCACGAAGAGGTTTTTTGAGACTGAGCGAAAAATAATTTTATAGACTACGACATAGCGTAGTGGTTACTTTGCATATTTTTTAATGTGATTTATGTATGTAGTATATTACAGATTATTGAGATTGTTTATTGATGACGATGGTATTGATGGTGTTAAATTTTTGGTAGTGCAACGCACGAGCGCACTCAAGGTACAGCCGCCACTGGCGGCCAGTAACAAATATATATATAAAAGAGGTTGTAACGTATCAATACCGAGAATATTTTGAACGCCCCTCGTACCAGCATAAAAATAAGAACATAAGTTTAAACTGGCAAGAAGCCAACACATTCACTCAAAATACTGCTGCACTGGATGTGGCAAAAAAGTTTATTTTCTTACTTTCTTTATTTCAACTTACAATATTTAGTGGCACTGGAAATTAAATCTGCTCTGCCTGCCTGTTTGGGAATCTTTACGTATGTAGCTTAGTAGCTGAATTAACTGCGGGTCGTGGAGAGGAGTCGCTACAGACATTCAGGATGTTTACACTCATCTGGTCAGTAACACAAAATGCCAGTACAAAAGTTCTTTCTCTTCCCCGGCCAAGTTTGGTCGTCATACCTAACGGCTGGCATTTTGCGTTTATGCGTTTCTGGCATTTCGCGTTCCTGACCAGATGCGTATACACGATTCACATGTTATAGGAAGCCTATGTCAGAAGGCACAGTGAACTTAGAGATATCCTGTGACGGGAACAGTTCAAACAATATAAGATTTCAAGCTAACATTCATTTTATTCATTTATAAAATATAATATTTTACAAGTCAACTTATCTATGTATATATATAAGTTACAACACACAACATGGTCATTAATCTTAGAATTACTGTTCAAAACGGGGTATGTTATAATTGTTGTGTATTGTTGTTAATCCTTGAAAATGGTGCTTGCAACAGCGCCGAAATATCGTAAACTCAACAATCATAACATACATGGTAAATACCCGTTTTGAACAGCAGTTCAAAAAACGAAGTTCAGGATAAAAAGCTGATTGATGGATTGACCATAGGGTGACCTGATGACCTAGTGTCGGTCGCGGGAGTCCGCTGGATGTGGGTGGCGTAGGGCCGGTAATTGTGGCACTTTGGGGGAGGCCTATGTCTAGCAGTGGACGTCCTTAGGCGGATATGATGATTGATCATGTTACTCAAACGCTGCTGTTTCCAGTCAATATTGTTCGTGCACGACAAAGACGAGCACGCGGAGCTGTGGGAGGGCCCGCGCACGGGCTGCGCGGCGGCGCCGCACCTGTTCGCGGTCGACGAGGCGAGGCCCGTCGCCAACTTCGCAAGCTACATAGCCAAGTGAGTCAAAACTTAGTCACGATTAGTATTCGAGTCACCGGTAATAAACGATATTACAGAATGTGTATATAGCAATATTTATTAAATATAGTCATAGTCAATGTACATTCGGGCTGAGTGCTGTATTTAATAACGATAATATTTGTGGACAGTCTTACACGTATCGATGTAACATAAAGTTAACATGGCAACTCCGGCCGTGTAAACATGTATTTGAGGAGCTCTACGCAATTTTGTTTATAAATTTGGAAAAAGTGAATTGAAGTTTACTGATTGTACTGGTGTGAAAGCTACAGACCTGTGTTAGGTTATCCTCCACAACATACGCACAGAAAAGCGAAAAACAACACTCAAACACCTCGGTAAGATCAACATTATTAGCCGTTAAACACCAAAGTCTGTTTAAAAGTCCTTAAACTAACGGGACTCAGTTAATTTCTTCAGAAACTTCTACAGTTGATTGGACGTGCCGGTCGGGCCGTCGTATGACACTTGACATCTCTGCATGCTGCCAACTGAACAGGCCGAATTAGTGTTGTCATACTTAAATCAAATTATCACCGTTTTGACACTTGATCTGACGTGCTAAATTACGTTCCTTTTTACGCGGAGGATTACCTACGTCTGACAGGGTAGTATTTCAAGTCGACAAATGTACAAGCGTTTAGGAAATAATAACGCAATGGAAATCAACTGTGCTGGTTGTTGTAGTCCAATTGAAGACAGGCTTTCTATGAAATGTAAAGGTTGTCAATTGGACTTTGACTTGCTTTGTGCCAATATACCAGAAGAGACGTTCCCTAATCTTTCTACCGATTTTTTGGAGTCCTGGATGTGTGTCGTTTGCCGCGGTAAACTGCCAAAAAGCGATAACACCAATACCCCCGTGCGCACATCTGTGCGCAACAATTGCAACAGTGTTAATGGTGTTCACAGGGCACAGTGGTAATCCACCTTACCACAGTATAGGGCTCTGCTGTGATGGACCTTTAGTTCCCTATTTACTCGTGGGAACGCTATGGAGATTGGAAAAAATAAAAATCATCCGCATGGCGGCGACGCGGTCCGCCACCCGTCACGTCACGTTTCCAGTGGGGGCGAAAAGCGGCTCACGGAGTGCCGTTTTGCTACGTTGAATGTTGGAGGAGGAATGGAAGGAAAAATGAATGAAGTAAGGCAGATGATGGATAAAAAGAGGATTGATGTTCTTTGTGTAAATGAGACAAAACGGAAAGGGTGTGACACCACGAAACATGGACCCTATACAGCGTACTGGTCTGGAGTGACCGTTTCAGACAGAGCATGTCAGGGGGTTGGTGTCATACTTTCAGCTAGGATTGCCAAGTGTGTGAATGAATTTGAATGCGTGAGTCCCAGATTAATATGGGTCAGAATGAAATTAGGACTGACTCGTATCTTTGTTGTTGGGGTATATGCCCCTGTAAACCTGGGTACGAGAACATCACAGTCGACCCAGGAAGAGGGAAAACAGTTCTGGGAGGAATTAAGGGATGTCACAAGTAGATGTAAGGATAATGAAAGGTTGATTATGTTAGGTGATTTTAATGCATGGGTAGGGGTAAAGCGAGATGGATTTGAAAAGGTTCTGGGTACTCACGGTGACGAGAGAGTGAATGAGAATGGTGAGAGTTTTTTAGATATTTGCCTCGAGAGAAATCTTTTTGTGACAAATACAATGTTTGCCCACAAATGGATTCATTTGTACACGCGTGAGGCGGAGAACGTAAGAAAGAGTATGATTGATTTTGTGATAGTGGACGAAAGATTGAGGAAGAATGTTCTGGACACTAGGGTGTATCGCGGGGCCGGAATAAATACAGACCACTTCCTGGTGATGAGCCGAATGAAAGGGCTGTTTCAAGGATGGCGGCATCGACCTCGTATATTCACTAGTGTTCTGGAGAGAATAAAGGTAGAAAATTTGCAAGAGGAAAGTGTGGCTGATGAGTATATTCATAAACTAAAGGAAAATCTTAGAGAGATAGATGATATATGCGAGATTGATCAACTATGGAATGGTTTTAAAGATAAGCTTGTAAGTACAGCCAGGGATGTATGTGGTGTGAAAGAAAGGAGCAAAGGGAAGAAGAAGAAGAATGTATGGTGGGATAAAGAGGTACAAAAGGCAGTAAGTGAGAAGAAGAAAGCGTGGCTAGATTGGTTGGCGATAAGAGCTGACCAAAGAAGTCAAAAAGCCACGCTTGAAGACGTGAGTGAAAGGAAAAGTAACTATAAAAGGTTGAATGTTCTGGTAAAGGAGGTAGTTAAAAGAAAGAAAGATGAACAGAATGATGAGATGGATCAGAGGTTGTCTCAGGATTTCCGGGCAAACATAAAGTTATTCTGGAAAGCCATTCGACTAGCCAGAGGTAAAACTCAGACCTCAGAGCTAACCTCGATTAGAGACCAGCATGAAAGTTTATTGAATGATGAGGAATGCATATTAGGGAGATGGAAGGAATATTTTGAAGGTTTGTTTGAGAGAGAAGAGGAAAATACGTCAGGAGTGAATGATAATGCACTGCCACATGAGGAGTGTAGTATTAGTATGGATGAAATTGTAAAAGCTTTGAAAGGAATGAAACCAGGAAAGGCAGCGGGGTATGATAGAATTTCAGTCGAGATGCTGAAGGCTGGGCAAGGCGTCGTAGCAAGTCAGTTGTATCGCCTTTTCAACTTATGTTTTAATACCGGCATAGTTCCAAAAGATTGGTGCAAGGCGGTCATCGTGCCACTGTACAAGGGAAAGGGCTCACAACTTGACTGCAAGAACTACAGGGGCATTAGCTTACTCAGCATCGTTGGCAAATTATATGCGAAAGTGTTGATTGAAAGGGTAATGCAAGAAACCGATGAGAAAATATGGGATGTACAAGCGGGATTTAGGAAAGGTATGGGATGTACGGATCAGGTCTTCTCGTTACGATGCATAGCCGAAAAATATTTGGCCCAAGGTCAAAAGGTCTATTGCGCGTTCGTGGATTTGGAGAAGGCCTATGACAGAGTGGTGAGGAATGAACTTTGGTCGGTACTGTCCGGATATGGAGTGAGCGACCATCTCATTCAAGCTCTGAAATCTCTCTACGAGGATTCCTCTGCTTGCGTGAGAGTAAACGGGTCCTACACTGAATGGTTTAGCATCGAAAAAGGTGTTAGACAGGGATGTGTAGCGTCACCGTGGCTGTTTAATCTATTTCTGGACAGTTGTTTGCAAGATTTGAAAGACGATGAATGTGGGTTGGAAATGAATGGGTTGCTTATCAAATGTCTACTCTACGCCGATGACCAGGTTTTATTAGCGTCATCGGCTGAGAAGCTACAGAAGATGGTAACTAGCATGCACAGATTATTTGCGAGAAAAGGAATGAAAATGAATGTAAGCAAGACGAAAGTGATGGTATTTGAAAGAGATGAGTGTATGACAGTTTGTTAAATTGCTGTAGATGGAGAGAGGTTGGAGCAAGTGGATGGGTTTGTGTATTTGGGGACTTTGTTCACGAGAGACGGTAAGCATGAAGGAGATATTGAAAGGAGAGTGATAGCTGGGAATCGAGTGAATGGGGCACTTCACGCCTTTATGAGTAGCCAGAAAGTGTCAGAAAAGGCGCGGCTGGCCGTGCATAGAGGAGTGTTGGTGCCGACACTAATGTATGGTAGTGAAAGTTGGGTGTGGCAGAAGAAACATCAGAGTCGAGTGAATGCAGTGGAAATGAGAGCGCTGAGAAGTATGTGTAGCGTTACTTTGAGAGATAGAGTGAGAAACACCGTTATAAGACGGAGGTGTGGAGTGAATGAAGATATAGTGACGAAAATTGAGAAAGGTATGCTAAGATGGTTTGGACATGTAGAGAGGATGGATGAAAGAAGATTGACAAAACGAGTGTATGAAGGAAGAGTGGATGGAAAAGTTGGAAGGGGAAGACCTCGGCGAACGTACTCCGACCAAATCGGAGACATTCTGCAGAAAGGCCAGGTCAGGAGTACCCTAAATCGGCGCGCATGCATGAAGAATGTTATGAAAGTTCATGAAGCGAAAGTTGTATGTCAGGATCGTAGCAAGTGGAAATCCGTGATCTCTGCCTACCCCTATGGGAAACAGGCGTGATTATATGTATGTATGTATGTATGTTAATGACACAGTTCCAGTTCCAGTCTTTAAAACCAAGACTAAGGATGCAAAATTCGATCCCAGTTCGGATTCTAGTAACATCACTTTTCGCACAGCTTCACGGAATAAACAACTTAATGAGCCGGCGCAGGGCGGGAAAGTTGGTCTGTCAATTGAATCTGTGCGAACGGTGATAACTGAAGAGTTTCAGAGCAAAATAAACGACTCCATTACTACAATAGTGAACAAGGTCATTGCGGATCATAGTGGGATCACACTCTTGCAAAACGATGGTCTCCTACAACCTTTAAAGAAAGAAATCGCTGACCTAAAGAGGAAAGTAGAACATCTTGAGAGAAAACTCGAAGAATATGATCGCAAACATCGCGAGCTGCTGGGTCAACACCAATCATCATCCCAGCACGAAGTTCTCCTTTCGCCATTAGCCATTAATAGCACCCCGAAGGGACCGCGCTCAGACAAGGCTATTGATGTTTGCAATGGAAAGACTATCGTCAAACTACCGGAAACCACCAGTACTCTACTCGGAACTAAAAGCGATTTACAATCTTCCGTTACTGCATCTGTCCCCGTTATGCCGTTGGTTTCTACACTGAAAGAAAGAAGAAAGAAATATTCTGTAGTTTGCTTGAAAAAGACGGACCCTTCTGGATGCGATTTGGCTGGGAGTTGCGAGACTGCTCAGGGCAAAGGAGTGTGGATTCCGGCCACCAATAAGCTACAGCGCCCGTGCACTGAACAGCGTGGTGCAATTGCTTCGGGGCCTCAGGAGTTCAAAGCAACGCCCTCGTCTTTGGGTCATGCTTTGCCGGATGCTTGCCCACTTTCGACCTCACATATAGCGCAGCAAAGGGATCTCTCTCGTCAGCATGTCAACAAACGCAAGTCGTTGCCCTCGCGTCCAGTGATTAACGGTGTGTGTCTAAATCACAAACTGCAGGCAATTGAACCCAACAAGCGTATACATGCCTGCTTCTTCAAACCTGATACAACAACGGAACTTATAAAAAACCATATGGAGGAAGTAAGTCGTGCAAAAAACTTTAAAATTGATAAACTGATGTTACGCCATGACAGCTATGCGTCGTTTATTCTTACTGTACCTGAAAGTTCGTATGAACTCTTTATGTGTGCTGAAGTCTGGCCTGTCGGTGTTCGGGTCAGTGAGTGGTTTCAGCGACCCGCCGGGAGCGTACGCCGAGCTCGCCGCCACCCCACTCCCGGTCGCAGAACAAGCAAGAAGGGTGATGAGGCCACAAACACGCCTTCGCAATGAAGATAAAGGCACGTCTTCCCTGCACATTGTTTACCAGAACGTTCGGGGTTTGAAGACAAAGCTAAAGTTCTGGCGGCATAACGCTACCCTCCTACCTTTTGACCTAATTTCTGTCACTGAGACCAATTTGGACACATCGATAGGCGATCAAGAAGTCGTACCATACGGATGGACTATGCTTAGACGAGACCGGGGTTCTAGAGGCGGTGGTGTGCTATTGGCTGCGAGACCAGGTATCGCTCTTCGTCGTCGGACTGACTTGGAGACTGCGAGTGGGGAGGATCTCTGGGCTTCCGTCACACACAACGGTCATGAGTTTTTAATATGTGTAGTATATCTCAAACCCAGTGCTTCTGATTCTGACTATATGACGTGGTTCTGTAAAGTCGAGAATAACTCTACAGGTATCCGAGGAGAAAAAATTGTAATTCTAGGCAATTTAAACCTTAATAGTGCCAGTTTGAATGTGAACAATTACTTTTGCTACTTCTTGTCATTTTGTAAGCTGCTTGATTATAATGATATTGTAAACATTAAGGGTAGTAAATTAGATGTTGTGTTGGTATCGGAATGTTTGGGTGCAGTGAGAGTATGCACAGCGTCCGAAGGCCTGGTTAACCATGCTGACGTTTACCACCCTCCTTTAGACATCTCTATCTCCCCTGAGCGTCCCGATGGGGCCTCAGCTATGGAGCCTAGTAACATACACCCAGCCACTGATTGGAATTTTGTTAAGGCTGACTTTCCTTGGCTGTATGATCTTGTTTCTAAGGTTGACTGGAGCCCGGTCTTAACTGAAAAGTGCGTGAATAGGGCAGTGGACTGCCTGTATTCCTTGTTAAACTCTTGTTTTGACTCCAGTGTTCCCGAAAAGTCCCGTAGTATCAAATCGACTAGAGTGTACCCAACTTGGTTCTCGTCAGATATAATTAAAGACTTAAAGCTCAAAGGTGACTTGCATAAGCGTTGGAAGGTCACGTCTGATCCTTCCGTGTACAAGAGTTATAGCGATCTCAGGACTGACATTAAAAATAGAGTGTCTGTAGCTTATGACAGCTACATTACTAATATTCAGGGATCCATTAGAACTAATCCCAAGTCGTTTTGGAAACATGTTTCAAGATTGCGAACGAAAGGCGGTTTTGATTCAAATATCACCTATAATGGCACAACATTCAGTGGACAAGCAGCTGCAGGCGCGTTCGCAGACTATTTCAGTGGTGTGTTTCTTCCACACACACCACAACTAAATGCTGAACTGGCGGGTTCCACTCATAGTCACTATTTAATAAATATAACGGGGTTTTCACATCTTGAAGTTGATCTCAGAATTGATAAATTAAAACCTAATAGCTCTCCTGGCCCTGATAATGTACCACCTTATATCGTTAAAGCCTTTAAGTCCCAACTTATATCTCCTCTGGCTCATATTTTCAACCTTGCTCTTGAAACCGGCACCTACCCTGATCGCTGGAAAATCACGAGAGTGACGCCAATCCTGAAGTGTGGTGAAAAGTCCCAAGCTACAAATTACCGTCCAATCGCGATCTTAAACTCGTTCGCCAAGGTCTTCGAAAGTGTTCTGCACTCGAAATTATATAGTCAAGTTGATCCTTACCTTGATGATGCTCAACACGGGTTTAGGAAGGGGCGCTCTGTCAATACAAATCTTCTGTCACTCGTAGACCACGTTGCCAAGAAACTGGACGAGGGGTGCCAGGTCGACGTGGTTTACCTCGACTTCAGGAAAGCTTTCGATCAAGTTGACAACGACGTATTATTAGAGAAGCTCTCCTCGATAGGATTTGCGCAGCCACTTCTACGTTTGTTTGCCAGCTACCTAAAGGATCGAAGACAGTTCGTTCGCCTGGGGTGCTTTGACTCGGATCTTTACCGTACTAAGTCCGGTGTAAGTCAGGGTTCCCTCCTGGGCCCCTTTTTATTCACTATTATGGTAAATGATCTTCCCAGCTGTATAAAAACTGGAAAATGCTTGCTGTATGCTGACGACATCAAAATAGTGGTGGATATTAATAGCCCACTGGATTGTCAGAGCATGCAACACAACCTTGATGCGATCTGCTGCTGGAGCGTCAAAAATCGCCTGTTTCTTAATGCGTCGAAATGCTATGTCATGAGTTTCACTAGGTCTAAGCAAGGAATAATGGCAAAATATTTAATTGACAGCAAAGCTCTCATTCGTACCAAATCTATGAAGGATCTAGGAGTTGTATTTGATTCGGGACTCACTTTCCATGACCATGTGCGCTCGTTGGTAAAGGAGGGTTTTAAACGTTTAGGCTTTGTTACCCGTAACTGTAAGGACTTTACTCAGGCGGGCGTTGTTAGGTTGCTTTATTCTGCGCTCGTAAGGTCCAAATTAGAGGCAAGTTCATGTGTCTGGAACCCATATGAAACGACCTATACCCTAATGCTGGAAAAGATACAGAAATGTTTCCTTCGCACCCTCTATAAAAAGCTGTACGGTTACTACCCATTTATGTACCCTACTGCCTATCTGCAGGGAACTCTTGGATATAACTCCCTGGCCACGAGAAGACTGTTCGACCAACTGATCACGGTACTTCGTGTCCTCCGAGGTCGTCTAGACTGCCCCGGCCTAGTCAATGAGGCTTGCCGTTTCTTTGTTCCCGATGGTCGTACTCGGTTTCGCGTGGACCGGTTGCGTCTCTTTGCCGTGCCACCTGCCCGCACTATATCGCGTCGCAACTCTCCCATTTGCCGATCCCTTAAGGCGCTTAACAAGCTCGACACTGTGCAACTCTCCTGCGATGTGTTTGCGGATGGCTGGGCTGTAATTGAGCGAGGATGCCTGAAACTGTGCGAGATCATGACCTAGGTTATTAAGTTTAACATTATTTTTATCATATTTCTCTATTTCTAACTTCTCTATTGTGTTATTGTTAGTTATGTAAAAAATGTAATGACTTAGGATGTTTCCTGTAATGTTACATGTTTTTCTTAAATAAATAAATAAATAACCTAAGCGCACATAAGCAAGTCGTAAGCCGGTGCATGACTACATGCTGTATTGACAGCTCCGTCCCCGCGCCCCGCACCCCGCACCAAAGCGCACATAAGCAAGTCGCAAGCCGGTGCACGACTACACAATACTGCTCCGCCCCGCATCCCGCGCCCCGCACCCCGCACCTAAGCGCACATAAGCAAGTCGCAAGCCGGTGCACGACTACACAATACAGCTCCGCCCCGCATCCCGCGCCCCGCACCGCGCACCTAAGCGCACACAAGCAAGTCGCAAGCCGGTGCACGACTACACAATACAACTCCGCCCCGCACCAAAGCGTACATCAGCAAGTCGCAAGCCGGTGCACGACTACACAATACAGCTCCGCCCCGCACCAAAGCGTACATCAGCAAGTCGCAAGCCTGTGCACGACTACACAATACAGCTCCGCCCCGCACCAAAGCGTACATCAGCAAGTCGCAAGCCGGTGCACGACTACACAATACAGCTCCGCCCCGCACCAAAGCGTACATCAGCAAGTCGCAAGCCGGTGCACGACTACACAATACAGCTCCGCCCCGCACCAAAGCGTACATCAGCAAGTCGCAAGCCTGTGCACGACTACACAATACAGCTCCGCCCCGCACCCCGCACCTAAGCGCACATAAGCAAGTCGTAAGCCGGTGCACGACTACACAGTACAGCTCCGTCCCTGCGCCTCGCGCCCCGCATCCCGCACCAAAGCGCACACAAGCAAGTCGCAAGCTGGTGCACGACTACACAATCCAGCTCCGCCCTGCACCCCGCACCAAAGCGTACATCAGCAAGTCGCAAGCCGGTGCACGACTACACAATACAGCTCCGCCCCGCACCAAAGCGTACATCAGCAAGTTGCAAGCCGGTGCACGACTACACAATCCAGCTCCGCCCCGCACCCCGCACTAAAGCGTACATCAGCAAGTCGTAAGCCGGTGCACGACTACACAATACAGCTCCGCCCCGCACCAAAGCGTACATCAGCAAGTCGCAAGCCGGTGCACGACTACACAATACAGCTCCGCTCCGCACCAAAGCGTACATCAGCAAGTCGCAAGCCTGTGCACGACTACACAATACAGCTCCGCCCCGCACCCCGCACCAAAGCGCACATAAGCAAGTCGTAAGCCGGTGCACGACTACACAGTACAGCTCCGTCCCTGCGCCTCGCGCCCCGCATCCCGCACCAAAGCGCACACAAGCAAGTCGCAAGCTGGTGCACGACTACACAATCCAGCTCCGCCCCGCACCCCGCACCAAAGGTTACATCAGCAAGTCGCAAGCTGATGCACGACTACACAATCCAGCTCCGCCCCGCACCCCGCACCAAAGCGTACATCAGCAAGTCGCAAGCCGGTGCACGACTACACAATACAGCTCCGCCCCGCACCAAAGCGTACATCAGCAAGTAGCAAGCCGGTGCACGACTACACAATACAGCTCCGCCCCGCACCAAAGCGTACACAAGCAAGTCGCAAGCTGGTGCACGACTACACAATCCAGCTCCGCCCCGCACCCCGCACCAAAGCGTACATCAGCAAGTCGCAAGCCGGTGCACGACTACACAATACCGCTCCGCCCCGCACCAAAGCGTACATCAGCAAGTCGCAAGCCGGTGCACGACTACACCATACAGCTCCGCCCCGCACCAAAGCGTACATCAGCAAGTCGCAAGCCGGTGCACGACTACACAATACAGCTCCGCCCCGCACCAAAGCGTACATCAGCAAGTCGCAAGCCGGTGCACGACTACACAATCCAGCTCCGCCCCGCACCCCGCACTAAAGCGTACATCAGCAAGTCGTAAGCCGGTGCACGACTACACAGTACAGCTCCGCCCCTGCGCCTCGCGCCCCGCATCCCGCACCAAAGCGCACACAAGCAAGTCGCAAGCTGGTGCACGACTACACAATCCAGCTCCGCCCCGCACCCCGCACTAAAGCGTACATCAGCAAGTCGCAAGCCGGTGCACGACTACACAATACAGCTCCGCCCCGCACCAAAGCGTACATCAGCAAGTCGCAAGCCGGTGCACGACTACACAATACAGCTCCGCCCCGCACCAAAGCGTACATCAGCAAGTCGCAAGCTGGTGCACGACTACACAATACAGCTCCGCCCCGCACCAAAGCGTACATCAGCAAGTCGCAAGCCGGTGCACGACTACACAATACAGCTCCGCCCCGCACCAAAGCGTACATCAGCAAGTCGCAAGCCGGTGCACGACTACACAATACAGCTCCGCCCCGCACCAAAGCGTACATCAGCAAGTCGCAAGCCGGTGCACGACTACACAATACAGCTCCGCCCCGCACCAAAGCGTACATCAGCAAGTCGCAAGCCGGTGCACGACTACACAATATACACATGTACTGTAGTGGAAAATTGAAGTCAAATAATTGTAGCCTAATTCATTCAGTCGAGCCGTTAAAAATTCTTGTATCGAACAATAAGCTTTACCTATCAGAAAATCTTTTAATAGATTAAAATCAAGTTCATTTTCTGTTTTTCCAACAATATTCTGTCATAAATGCTCTGCCTAAAAAATAATAAGTGTAAATGATCTGCCTATATGTAACTATAGATTTTCCCTCAGTATTATTTGCAGATGACACGAGTACGTCAGTCGTAATGACATGTACGAGCAAGCAAAATCCCGGATATTCATTTAGTTCTTAATGTACGTCCCTTGTTTTCAGAGTAGCATCATCCTCTCGTCCCTCCATAGTGTGGTATCCGCGCGAGTACAACCCGGACGTCTTCCAGCAACTGTCGCCGGTGTGGCAAGCCGGCGCCGCCTCCGGCGACCCTCAGAGGACCCTCCACATGATGCGCTCCATAAAGAGTCCGGCGGAGAGGGAGCTTATGAAGGAGACGTGTTATATAGGGAGTCAGGCCATCAACACGGCTATGGCGGTCACTAAGCCTGGTAAGTTGCATTATTGATCATCAGTGGCGGCGCGTAAGAATTTTCGCTGGGCAACCCGGAGCAAAAAGGCACCTACCTTAACATTTATAATTTTTCCTTAAAAGCAAAGGTATATTCGTGTTCTTGAGCGCAACCCCTTGTAGTAAGTGTATACCACTTTTGCCATACTTGTCATTTCATCACTGACGTCACGTAAATAATGTATGTCGAGTCGAGTATGACAAGAGCGTTTTGAGCAGCATTCACATCTAAACTTAATTAAATTATTTACAATTAAACAACTGGCGAAACCAAAAAAAATATATCAGCAAATACGCCCTCCTCCTAACGGAACAACAATTATTAATTCCAGCTACATTGTTGATCTAAATTCCACTGGTTAAAAGAATAATTAATTAAATAATTAATTAATCTTTTAACTAGTGCACTAATCTTATCAAAACAACAAATCACAACACCAAACATTCATACTATTCGTATTCGTAGAGTAACCGGGCAAATGTAAACTGTATTGCCACCCCATTCCGTAATTCAGCCTAGAATTCAAAAAACGGGCACTTTGGTTGCGATATTCTTGGTAAGTAATTAAATTATTGAGCTTCAAACAACGTTAGACCATTGTGTTTTATGATACAATTTATTTTTATTTTAAATTATAATTATAAATAATAGAATTTTATATTTTGCGCAATCCATTGCACACAGTTTTCGATGAGAGTAAAGTATGGCAATGTTTTAATAAGTGCGCCAAATTCGGACAGTTTCTAAATTGCTAAGCCATTTATTCTAATACAAACCTTATTATTTTAAAGTCAAGGTCTAAATTCGAATGAGACACCTCACCGTAACACGATAATAATCGGCTTTCTTTCGGCGGCCATTTTGCGATGCGTGTCTTTGACAATTTACGAACGTAGGCCGTGCAATTTCAATGACAAGCGGAATTTTATGAATGAGATGGCTAGGTAAGGCAAGATAGAATACGCGGGCTTGTCTTAGCGTTAGCGCGTTCGACCAAGCTAAGTTTGCACCTGGTGCGTATGGCGCTGCATACAAGTGGTAAGGTTAAATTGATTATTCAAAAAAACTCAGGACTCAAACGTGAGTTAGCCAACCTGGATGCTTTGCATGCGGATACTGTCATACAGCGTGACCATCATTTGGAGAAACTGAACAGTCTTCAAGAGTGCTGTGATATCCATGAGCGGACACTGCAACGTGTGGATCACCTGGAGTATGAGCTCTCCGATGCCCACAAGGTGGTCCGTCAATTGCAAGAAGAGGCAGAGAGCCAGCAAATAAACAACACTCAGCGGCTCTTTGAAGAACTTGTGACACCAAGCGCTTATGCAAAGCATTGCAGCAATTTTGGACCTTCTAGTGTAATAGATTTGACAGAGGACTCCTTTTATGATAAGCAAGTTTGTTTTAAAAGTTATAAGAAATACAAAAAGTATGTTAAATTAAATAGATTTATAAAAAAATCAAAACGACTGTACAGACAGTATAATAATATTCATAAAATTACACAATTGAGAAAAAATCATGTTTGTGTTTTGAAAGAGTTAAATTCTTACAAAGAGCAATTATGCTACAGTAGGACCATTTATGAAACGGACACTGACAAGCTGCAAGCCGAACTGAACAGATCACAAATTTCTTTGAAAGATCTAACTAATAAATATGTAATGTCTCAGAAGCAAATTAGTGAACATATCCTGGCAGCGGATGAACTGCTGGAGCTGTGCCACCACAACGAGGAATGTTTGGAAGCACTGCTTACCAAGCAGTCTTCGTGTGAATGTGAGTGTGCGCTCCGGCAGGCTCACCCTCTGCCCGGAGATGCAGTTTACTCATCTGTGTCGAACAGCAGCTTGCCGGTGTCTCCGGAAAAAATAACCCCAGCCTGTAATAATGTAAATAGAACTCTGGTTTTCTCAGATAGAATAGACCCAGAACAGCTGTGTTATAAATTATTGTATGCCGGATGCCTCATTCGAAAAAATCATAAATAATATTAAAGATGCCCATATAAATGAACAGACCACAATTGTATTAATGTTAGGTGATGGCTCAAATATTAGGTACTGTGAGATGAAGACTGAGTTCGAATGCCTGTCAAAGCTATGTGCTAAAAATGTTATTATAGGCGCGTTACCCTATTCTGCTTCTCCTTGCAGTGCTAACAGTCATGCGTGTAATCTCAATAAGCTTATGTATAAGCTGACGTGCCGTCATAGTGACGTTATATTTTTTGACACTAATAATGCTATTAGTGATTACCGTATTACAACTGACAGACTTGCTAAATCTTTAGCATCTTTTATAAATTCCGTTTTTGGAAATATAAGCTCCCCCTCCCCCTTGGATAGGACGACATCTCCAATAGCGGATTTGTCTTTAAACTGACTGTTGGGACAACGGAGAAGCAAAATAGTGAATTTTATTACACCAAAATGTAAATCGCTTCACTGGCAAAATACTAGATTTAGAATTATTTACAGAAGAGCTTAATGTAGATGTAGTCTGCTTAACAGAAACTTGGTTAAAGAATCATATGATGAAATTTAATGTAAATAATTACGTATTGGCCAGCGCATTCAACAGAACTACCGCAGAGGGTGGTTGCTCTATTATTTTAGTGAAAAATGGGTTAACTTTTAAAGAACGTAAAGACCTCGCAGGTTGTTCTGTTGATCGTGTTTGTGAGATTGCTTGTGCAGAGACGGATCAGTATCTGATATTTTGCATTTATAAACCACCATCAGGTGACTTAATATATTTTATAGAAATTATGGAGGATGTACTTAGTAAAGCAATAAGTGGTAAAAAACCAGTAGTGGTCTGTGGCGACTTTAATATCGATATTTTATCACTATCAGTCGAATAAGATAAGTACATCACTCTTTTTAAATCCTTCAATTTTGACTACTTATTTGAAGTACCTACCAGAGTTACTCCGACCTCTGCCACTTGCATAGATAATATTTGGTTAAACTGTCCTCATCTAGACAGAAGCATAGTGAATGGAGTCCGGTCGGATCATAAAGCTCAGATGGTCAGGCTACCTTGCGAAGTAAAACCTCCAGATCGCGTTATAGAAATAAGACCCCTGAGTAAAAGTAGACTAGAACTACTAAAGTCAAATCTACTAGTCGCCATGCCGAACACCCAGGTAGAATCAAATGATCCGAATGATCAGTTCAAAATGCTTCTGAATACAGTGTGTAACGAATTTAATAGGACTTGTAGTAAAAAGCGTATTAAAATAAACAATAAAATGAGATTTAATGATTGGGCAACTACTGGAATTCGAAAGAGTAGAGATAACTTATACCAACTTTATGAAAGGAGATCTTGCACCACTGACGAACGCTTCCATCAGTATGTTAGGGATTATTCCAAATTATTCAAAACAGTGTGCACAAAGGCAAAAGCAATGCACTTGAATAATAAAATAAAGTCCTCAGATAACAAAGCCAAGACTGTCTGGAAAATAATAAACACAGAGACTGGGCAGAGAAATAATAAAGAGTCCACAATTTCTTTGAAAATAGAGGATTATAATTACTAATGCACTAAAAGTAGCCGATGAATTTAATAATTTCTTTTCCAAAATTCCTATAGTCACGACTCAAAGTTTGGCATCATCTACCACAATAGCAGAATCCCTTCTGTTTCTTGTAGATCATTTTTTATTATATTTTGCTGAGTTAATATAGTTTTATTTTGTTGGAAAGTTTCGTGCTTAAGTTGGTCGACGGCTGTCTTAATTTCGGCGTGTATCATGTTTTTCAGTCGGCCGATTATGGTGTCATTATTTTGTTTGAGCCGAGAGTCTATGAGGTTCCCAAGTTGTTCCAAGGTAAATTGGGAGCTCATTTGGGCGCTGACGGGCGAATGCATGACATCGCCTAGTACACTTTGATCGACGTGAGAGTCGTCTACCGACATATTAGTCGAATTTAGGTTCGAGAAATCATGTTGTGCCCTGACCGGCGTGTTGTCGTTCCGTTGGCGCCGCGTCACATTGGCGCAGTTTGGACATTGAATTGTGCGTTTTAATTCTTCTTTTTTTTCTCTATACTGGGCTGAGGTTAAATTGAGGCATTTATAATGGTAAGGGCTCTTACATGAGTTGCAACATAATAGTTCTAGTTCTGACAAAATTACTCCGTTGCATGCCAAACAATTCATTTTAACAGTAGCGGGGCGTATGACTCACTCGTTAGTGCACTCGCACAGCGGCGCGAGGTATGCGTGATTCACTCACGGGACAGCTGCCGTTGCTCGCAAGTCGTCAAACAGTCTCGGCGCGCCCGAGGTCGCCCGAAGATGCACGAAGCGCTGGGGACGACGAAGTCTGGCCGCCACTGCGCTTGACCGCGCGATATTTTGCTTCGATAACTGATATTTTTTAAACTTAGCACAAAGATTATGCCCAATGTGTTCACTTTTATTAAAAACTGATTTTATAATAAGATAGACCGTGTCGTTCCGCTTATTTTGATATAAGTAACATAGTAGAATTTACATTTTTTACTACAGTTAGTGATTTATCTTTCCGTAAGCACCGACAAAGAGGTGTTATCGATACCGAGCGCGCGAGCTCTTTTTTGACTTAATGAAGTGTAGTAAAGTAGTTCCTATTTTCAAATCAGGTCATAGAGATAATCCTTCTGATTATCGTCCAGTTTCTATCCTACCAGCGTTTAGCAAAATATTCGAAAAAATAATGCTTACGCAATTGGATTCTCATTTTAATTCACACAATATTTTGCACGCACAGCAGTTTGGTTTCACGAAAGGTAGATCAACTACATGATGCAGGTGCAAGTTTAATAAAATTTATTTTGCAGTCTTGGGAAGAGTGATATGACGCCATTGGAGTGTTCTGTGACCTTTCCAAGGCTTTTGATTGTGTAGATCATGGAACTTTAATTTGTAAGCTTAATTTCTATGGTATCAGAGGACATGCATTGGATCTTATGAAATCATATTTAACACAGAGAAATCAAAAGGTAGCGATAAATAAAGCCCTTTCGTCAGAGACAGTGGTAGAGATGGGAGTACCTCAGGGGTCTATTCTAGGCCCTTTCCTGTTCCTTGTTTATGTAAATGATCTACCATATATGGTAAGCCGAAGATCAGGCATTGTAATGTTCGCAGACGATACCTCATTACTGTTCAAGGTAAATAGGAAAGATACTGAACTCATTGAACCAAATAATACCCTGTCCATGATATCTGACTGGTTTGCTGCCAATAACTTAGTGTTGAATCGGAAAAAAACTAAATGTATGAAATTCTCTCTAGCGAACTCATCAAATAGAAACTTAGATACAAATATTAAACTTAATGGCCAAACATTAGAATTTGTTACGTCAACTGTATTCTTAGGTATTACATTGGACTCAAAATTGCAGTGGGGTTCCCATATAACAGCGATAGGAAGTAGGTTGAGCTCTGCTGCATTTGCAGTCAGGAGAATAAGGCAGCTTACCAATGTGGCAACGGCACGGTTAGTTTACTTTGCTTATTTTAATAGTATAATTACTTATGGTATTATCTTGTGGGGATCAGCTGCAGATATTGAAACTGTTTTTATTTTGCAAAAAAGGGCTATCCGGGCAATTTATAACTTGGGGTCGCGTGACTCATTAAGAGAATTTTTCAAAGAAATAGATATTCTAACCGTGCCGTCCCTATACGTATTTGAAATAATAATGTATGTTAGGAAGAATTTGTGCAATTTCCCAACGAACGCTGATAAACCAATAGCCACCAGAAACACTGGGAAACTGAAAATAACCTTCTGTAGACTAGTAAAGGCGAAAAAGTCGTTCTTGGGAAATTGTATTACATTCTACAATAAAATTCCAAAACACGTTACTGAACTTAGCAATTCTAAATTCAAATCTGTAGTAAAACAAACACTTATTTCAAAAGCATATTATAAGGTAAACGATTACATCATGGACAGGGATGTTTGGCAGTGAGTGTCCTGCACGGCTAATCTATCGCGAAAATAGGTTTTCTACTGTAGCTTGTTATTTTTGTAGTAACTGAGACTGTAATTTTATATTTAACTATACAATGTATATTGTTTTGAAAAATGACACCTCGCCGAGTTTCTTACGCCGGTTCTTCTCGTGGCAGAGGTTTATTTTTCCGAACCGGTGGTAGTTTATTGACGTTCATAGGTGCATGTAATATGCCTAATTTGAAGAATAAACTACTTTTACTTTTTTAATGAGGTGCAAACTCAGCTTGGTCGAGAAGTACGTACGTAGTAAATAATAAATGTAGTGATTGCTGAAATTTATTGTGAAGCTAAGATACTTATAGTCAATTTGTCCATGGTACTGCGTGTTTATGTAATAAATATTTTGTATTTTTATTGATGAGTGATTTATGATGAGTTTGATATATTGTACCAAAAAATTTAGGCAAGCCGGTGGGAATTGTGTTGTAGGAGCGCTCCGCCACTGTTGATCATCGTGCATCAGCTGACAGAAGACTCCATTTTTTGTGAAGTGTACAAGACTTATTTATATTATAAATTCAGAAAGTGTTTAATCACCTTATAACATGTATTCTGTGGATGCCCATGAACTAGTTTTAGTTGCGACTCGGGTTCGTCCTGAAACTACGACCAGGATCACCCTGGGATGGGCAGCAGCATCCGTGGAGTGCGGTGGATACTGCGATCGCCAATCCGCATGCCAGGCGTGGCGATTATGGCATTTGCCCCCATTAAATTAGGGGAGGCCTATGTCCAGCAGTGGACGTCCTTGGGATATGGTGGTTGTACTACACGCTACTTACGATGCAGAATGCAATAAAATCGGTTGCTCGGATGTAGCCCCTTAAGAGTCCCCAGTACGTTCGCGCTAACTGGATTCTCGATACAAACGTAGTTTCGTTCTCATTTTAAAACGCCTTGCTGAAATTACATGAAACTTTGTATTCACATTGCGAGCCGCCATATCTAGGTAGGAAATTAGTTTCGGCTGCTAGTAATTGTAATAGAAATAAAAATACAGCTAGATTTTGTGTTTTTTACGTCTTGTATGATAACCTTAATAATCGCTGTATTTTTTCTCCATTATAATTTCTAGCAACAGAAGCTAGTTTCCGGCCTAGATATGCCGGATCCCATTGTGTATACAAAGTTTAATGTTATTCCAGCATGCCGTTTTAAAATGAGAGCGAAAATACATTTGTATGGAGAACCGAGCTTCCTGCGGCACTTTTAAGTTGAATCAGTGTGTACGTCGTTACAGGCGTATCGGAGCACTACCTAACAGCGGTGCTGGACTACAGCGCGCGGGCCGCGGGGGCGGAGCACCCCGCTTTCCCGCCCGTGGTCGCGGGCGGCGCGCGCGCCACGCACATACACTACGTCACCAACAACCAGCTGCTCACTGGCGAGGAGATGGTGCTAGTCGACTCGGGTATGTGCAATAATGTGGACGGGCCGAGCGATCAAAAATATGTGAATACGACTTTATTGTAAACAGCATAAGGTTCAGATATTATTGAAATGTTCAAAGTTTCACGGTGTCCACTGCAAACGCACAAAAAGACTCGGTATTTTCGCTGACTTTACCTGGCCATTATTTCAATTATCCATGACCAAAAGGATCATTTAAAAGATTGAGTAATTTCGTACCGGTGGCGATCCGAGCATGTTCAATGAAAAATTCTCGGCGGTTAAAGGGTAAAATCGAAGCTGATTAGATCGGAGCGGATGAACTAACTTGATTGGTCGATTCGGCACGTTTCCGCTCCGCTCTGCTTCAGTGTAAACGGAGCCTTAATGATAAGGCGAATGCCCAGAATCCACTTCACTCCCGATACAAACACTACCAATTGTAATAATGTCAGTTTTTAGGGCGAATTGTACTACTTTCCATACCTATACAATCAGATTTTAACACCGCTACTATTACATATTATTTCGTTTTTTTTTTACTCTGGATAGTTTTGCGCTTTACCACAAATCACCTGATAGTAAGCGATATTGTGGTCTAGGATGGAGCGCGCTTACCTAGTAAAAACCGGTTCACTCTCGTCTTGAAGACCGTAAGGTTGTAGTTTTCAGGGAACAAGGATTCCGGCAAGGAGCTCCACAGCTTGGCTGTTCTCACTATAAAAGAGGAAGCGAAACGCTTTGCGAGTTTTTGGAACTGTCACCGTAAAACGATGTCGCCTTGCCGTATCCCTGGCCGTCCCATGGTAGAAGGGAGGGGGGGGGGGGTATTATACTGTGCAGCAGTTCCTCTGCACACTCCCCGAAATGCAACCGATAGAAAACCGAAAGACTAGCAACTTTGCGGCGATGTTCTAAACGGTGCAGTCTCGCATTGCAAAGAGAGTCTTCCTACGAGCTTCTTGGCACGTTTCTCGATTGCTTCCAACGCCTCAAACTGGTATTTAGCCGATCCATCCCATAGATGCGAACAGTATTCCATGCATGCTCGTACCTGTGCTTGATATAATTTAATCAACTCTTTCGGCTTGAAGTACCGTCGCACTTTTGAGAGGATGCCCAGCTTTTTGGCAGCTAACTGAGCCTTAGACTCAATGAAGGAGTCAAAGTTGAGAGTCGGGGACAATGTTACGCCAAGAAGCTCGAGGCGGTCGGTAATCGGCACGGTTACATCTCGGAAAGTAGAGGCCAGATCAAATGGCCTCTTTTTAGCGGAAAACAGACACGCCTGGGTTTTTGCGGCATTGAACCCAACCAGATTGGCATCGCCCCAATCGGAAACTGCCGAAGAGAAAGGTTTAAACGCTCAACCATGCCTTCTCTGTGAGGCTGGATTTCGACCGCACTAGCACGCGCTATGGATATGTAACTCCGTCGGCCGTCTACGACAGTGCTGTCGTCCGCGTACCCAAAGATACCAGGATTGAGCAGGTCGTTGATGTGCAGCAGAAAGAGAGTCGCAAAGAGCACTGACCCCTGGGGGACACCGGCGTTGACAGCCATTAGATCTGACGAGTAGCCATCAATGACCACTCGAATATATATATATCCTTCAGAAAGTCTGATATTCAAGCACAAAAACCAGCGGGCAGACCGTAAGAAGAAAGCTTGCTTAAAAGGCCGTCGTGCCAGACCCTGTCAAAGGCTTTGGAAACATCAAGAGAAACCGCTAGAGCTTCTCCGTATTTCTCAATGGCCTCACGCCAGATGTGTGTGGCGTACGCTAGAAGATCCCCAGTGGTTCAACCCACCCTTAATATTAAAACGAAAATGACTTGCTGATTTCCTCTGGATTCTTCATATTTAACCGTGTTGATGCGAAGCGGTCCAAATCGTAATGTAATATACCCGCAAAATTTTTTTTTTTAATATTTCAGGTTGCCAGCGGTGGCTGTACAACTCGGACATATCGCGGACGTGGCCAGTCTCCGGCAAGTTCACAAAACACCAAAGGATATTATATGAGCTCATTCTATCAGTACAAGTAAGTATACATAAAACATTAATAACATTATGTATATAAGAATCACAATGACATCGTAAAAAATGTCTCTGTAAAACGAAGTAGATTAGCGGAGATCGCCGAGCGGAGCCGAATGCTTCCGAGCACGTGGCTGATATTCACAATGCCTACTGACGTATTGAAATTACGTTATAGATGACACAGTATAAACCTGACCTCCGATTATGCACATGAACGTTGAGGTCAATTTAAGCAGGTATGGTGAGGCGAGTCTAGACAGATGTGAATATCAAGGTATTTGACAACTTGGCATTGGCGTGGTAATCTCACACATTGTAGTAATTCGAGTCTTATCATGGCTAAGATAAAGTAGGTTTTAGCGTGCTTTATTTATTTTTTTACGATTGTGGGTTTAACCGGAATGATTTCGCTTCTACTCGGATGAAAGTCCTATAACTTCTTCTGACAGACCATCCCTCATGAGGAAAATCTTGTGAAGGCGGAAAAGGACAAACTCATTAAGGACTGGACCTGGCACACAAGGTAACCGCCATGTGCTACGAGAATGTTAATAAACTGCACAAGATAAACCCGTTGTGTCTGTTCATCTGTTGAAAAAAT
Source organism: Notocelia uddmanniana (assembly GCA_905163555.1). NCBI lineage: Eukaryota > Metazoa > Arthropoda > Insecta > Lepidoptera > Tortricidae > Notocelia > Notocelia uddmanniana. The sequence goes on from LR991052.1 coordinate 5,398,847, forward strand.
CTGTGGAAAAAAACAGTTGGCATTATTTGGGAAATAAGCTGCAGAGCTTAGCACATCGACGCAAAGTAGCATGTCTGTGCGTCTTCTACAAACAGTACTTCGGTGAGTGTGCTCAGGAGCTCCATGAGCTCATACCGCCTTCCCCTTTCTTCCATCGGACATCCAGACGTACGGCTGGCTACCATCTTTACCTGGTCGAAATTCCTCTAATTCGAACCAAGCGCTTTGCATCTTCTTTTATAATGCGCACTTCTAAGGTTTGGAATTCTCTGCCGGCGTCTGTATTTCCGAGTTCATATAACCTGGACCTTTTTAAGGCACGAGTGAATAGGCATCTTCTGGGTGAGCTCGCTTCATCGTCGGCCTCATCTTTGCCCCCTGGCTAGATGCTGGCCAAGAGCAATCCCATTTTTAATAAATAAATAAAAAAAATCTTAGACAGATACTTTGATATTCTTATGCTTATTTTCGTTTTCCGGCCATTCTGGCACAGCTCGGGTCTCCTATATCTAGGCAATTTACGCATCGAACATCTGAAGCTACGTAACAAATCTTACCTACCAAGTGTTTTGATGCTCAAAAATATCAGAACATTCTCTCTGTTGCCTATATATGTATATAATAAACTATTGTTCAGATATTTAAGAGCATGTTGTTCGCTTCGAGGAGCGTTCGTGGCCCAGCGACGCCCGCGTACTGCGTGCGGTATGTGAGGTTAAGCAGCGTCGGCCGTGGTCAACTCTTGGATGAGTGGCCGCTTTGATTGCTGTCTATGACGGCAATCGTTAAACCAAGTTAGAGGCCTCCGGGCTGTTTGAAAAAATTCTAATGGCCGAGTTGCTTACTTGTTTCCTCCTTGGGTTGGAAGATCAGATGGCAGTCACTTCCGTAAAAACTAGTGCCTACGCTAATTCTTGGGATTAGGTAGCGGACCCCGGGCATGCTTCAGGATGCAACTGTACTGTCCAAGACTCAGGAACAATATTTGCGATAAATGCACAAATAATGCTCTGACCGGGTTGCGAACCCGAGACCTCCGGCTTTATTTATCTTGTGTTCTGTCTTGTTTTCTTTCAGAAGCGGTTAATAGCGATACTAGGAGAGCACAGGCCAGCGTTAGACCAGCTGTTCGACACGATGTGCCGTCTGCTGGGGCGGCAGTTGCAGCAAGAGGGGATCCTGCCGCGGAATATAGATGGGAACGAACTTATAGGGGTGAGTATTGGCAGCCCCGTTCCCCTTCGGCGAAACTCCGGTCTCAAACAGCCCGCTGGTGTTAATTCACTCGCGGACAAACACCGCCGGATAGAGCGTCATTCACCTAGGCCTACTGGCTACTAAAATCTGACCTACCGGCTTCAAAATTCCCCGCGGGGCTCCTATTTCTGCTCAGTTTGCACTTCGGGCATGTGAACATACCTAACGACCCTTACCTGCCTAGACTTTGCTCCTGCTCGACTAGAATGTTACATATAAATTGCTTTATTTGTCGAGTTCCAATCTTTTTAAAAAGAACTAACAACAACACAATTCAAGTCGTATTTTTCTGTTGGAATCGCGACTTTTTTTACGTGTCAGAAATGATTTGCCGTTTTCGGTGAAAATTTTACCTCCGATTCCGTTTAAAAAAAAAACTACTTAGGGAGGGGACATTTTGTCGTTTTAAAGTTAGTTTATCAAAACTTAATTCCAATTAAGTCTTTTTTTTCCCATTTTTGAAAAAAGTACTATATTAGCCTCGGCTGGAATGCCAATTGCAGGCTTCGTAATTATTAAACGGACTCACAAGGTCGTCCTTTTAAAACTAATACTCAGTCTGCAGTGGCCTCCTTCCAGGCGTCGACAATAATGTAAATAAATTGGGCGGACAATCTTATATAAATTGACCTAGTCCCAAACTAAGCAAAGCTTGTACTATGAGTGCTAGACGACGATATACATACTTATATAGATAAATATGTACATAGGAATCATCCTCAGATCATAGAAAGAAGGAGATATGGCACGGGGGCGTGGCGCGTGTCGCCTCGATAAGGTCAGTAAACCATATCGGCGCGCACCGCTCTTAGCGCTGACTCATTTGAGCGGCGATCGTTGTTCACGCTATGGTTCCGGATTTTTTCGAAATAACGGTCTGTAGCGTGTTTATTTGTAAAAATCGGTAAACTAAACAAAAATACAAAATACATCGAATAACATACCACTGCTAAGTGCTATTTTAGATTAGTATTTCTATTATTAATGTATTTTTAAAGTTCCTTAATTCACTTTCTAAAATTCACCCTAAAAGCTTCGACTTGCCAGCGCAAACACCTTACGCAGCTTCGAGTGCGCGGGATAAGGCAGTGGCAGTATCTGTATGCATGCAATATTATCGATAATTGAACGACGTTATTACGAATGGTTTTCATTACATTTTCTTTTTTAAATATAGTTATTTGCTTAATTAACTATCACATTACAATTTAAAAAAGTCTACACATCGACTATGAATGATTTTGCCATGAAATATTTAAAATAAATTGATTAACGGTCATTGAGCTATTATTTTGGATGTTTCTTTGTTACACATAGGTATATTACACATCATAGGTTTGTATAATATCAAAATAGACGAACCCCCAGTACAATAAATACGAACCATAGGTTCGTTGGACTCGTAATTTTTACTAAAATTAACAATATGTATTTCTGTAATAAACAGTATTTTGATTCACCCTTACACGAAGTTATCGTTTTAAAGGTAAAATTCTCATCTCATGATTTTATCGATAAATGCAAAAATGGATGCATGTGTCTACGTATGTATGCATGCGTGTGTGTGCATGTGTGACGCTGTTGTCTACGTGTACGAGTGTATTCTACATCTACAGTTGCTTTTCGTAGTGAGAGTACCAATTAGAGGATTAGACTGCTAGTAGACAACTGGAAGGATGTGTTTGGGAACCCAATATGTGCCCAATATTTACAATATTGTGCAAGTAGTGGAAACCACATCTTCAAAAGTGGCGACAGCAGTACCGGACTAATTTCGCGGTTAGGGCATATCTCTTTCTTTCTATGTTTTGAGGAATCATCCAAGACTCAGGAACAATATTCATGATAAATGCACAAATAATGAACCGATGATATTTTCGAACCTGGGACCTCCGGCTTCGTAGGCAGGGTCACTACCAACTAAGCCAAAGTGGCCGTCTGTATGTACTATTTATTATTGAATATATTTACAGAAAGCGTACCGTCTCTGTCCGCACCACGTGTCGCACTACCTCGGGCTGGACGTGCACGACACGCCGCTGGTGCGGCGACACATGCCCGTCAACACGCACATGGTCGTCACGGTCGAGCCAGGTCGGCTATTTACACTTTCCTTGCTCACCTATAACTCCTCTAGATTCAAGGTCTCCGTCTCATACACAGATATCAGAGAGAGAGAGAGTAAAGCGCTCGTGGCCCAGCGGCGCCCGCGAACCGCGTGCGGTATGCAAGGGTAAGCAATGTGGGCGCAGGTCAGTTCTTTGATGGGTGACCGCTTTGAGTGGTCAGGTTACTAACTTTGGAAGGCACGTTGATCCCGGCTATTGTCTATGACAGCAGTCGTTAAGGCAAGTTAGAGGCCTTCGGGCGGCTTGAGAACTTCTAACAGTCAAGTTGCCCACTCGCTTGACAAGGGGGCTCGAAGTTGCACCACGTCCGTAGGGAGTACCCACCGTTACCCTACACGTGACCTCTGGGTGGTGCTAAATGTGTAAGAAAACTGGCAACCGTACTTGTCTTTTCGAAGACCTCGCGGTTCGAAAATAAATGCCATACGATTATTATTCACCTTATTTATTTCTTTTTCTTAGGTTAGATTTTTTACAATAAATTTATCAAATGTAAAATATAAAAATACAGGAACAAAGTATAAAAGCATGATAAAAAACCTAACCTAGAGTGCCGCCGGCAGCGAGGCGGGCCTAAGCTACCGGTGGTTAGGGCGACAGAGCGAGGAACCTCCGGACTATCCGCGCCGTGTCCAGGAGTACCACCTTCTGTATTTGATTATTATTATTATTGTATGTCTTTTCCGCTCACGGGACAATGGTTATTATTATTATTATTAGAGAGCGAGTAAAGCAGATACGCTCATTTAAGTTGAACGACTTCTGAGAGACAGATAAGTGATATCTGACAGGTCCTCACCTGTCATTGTCTCCGCTTTCATAACTGCAAATTGTACTGAACTAACGCTTGTGACGTTTTGGATTATATGGCATTTGACATTTTGATGTGTTTTTAAATGGAGACAATTCGTTAACAGCCGAAAATGATCGTACTATCTGTCCCGCCCTAACTCATCTTGGTTAACCATAAGGAATCAAAGAGACAACTGTATGTAAAATCATCTTGACACTACGGATCTGTTGGTATTATTAATTTAAGGTATCATAATAAATACGGCTCTCTGGATATGCGTTATCCATTTTCTATCTTAAGGGGATCCTGCAAGAAATTCGGAATATTAATGTAATTTTATGCCACTCGTACTCTGCGCTGAATTAGTTAAATACTTTAAAATAACTTGTGCAGGTTAGCCTGATCCTTGCATAAGTTCTCTGACTTGTTGAAATTTTAAACAAATACCTTTAAACTTAATAATCTATGTATAAAGTTAATGACGTCTTGTTAAACCGATTTAGAAGAATTTACAATAGCGATCCATTACTAATAGATACGTTGTGTCGGATGTGGCCGGTTGAAAATTATACAAATCCCCGCTCCAGCCATCATCATCATAGAATTTAAGAGAATGGCTCTTGTCAGTGGAGTAATTTCCAGCTTATTTTGCATTCAGCTTTGTCCTTAATATCTATGTATGATGAAGCATTTATTCTCTCATATTTGCTCCATATACGTTATTCTAGGTCTTCTCCTAATTCTTTTTCCCTCTATCTTTCCCAGTATTATTCTTCTAATCCAGTCTTCATGGAGTATGAGATGTGCTAACATTTTTCCTCTCCTATTTTCAATCACTCTCATCAAATTTCTGCTTTCCTTTGCAATGTTTAGAACTTCTTCGTTAGTCTTCTCGGTTCAACTGATTCTCTCCATCCTCCTCCAACACCACATTTCAAACACTTCCAGCCTCTCGGTTCTTTTGCGTCATTGTCCACGCTGAGCAGCCATAAAGCGCTGTACTCTGATTGATGCGCGAGATATAATTTGCCATTGTATAACAAAAATTGTATTTGGACACACAGATCTATATTGCCACCAGAGGCGTCTTTACTACCGGCTCCGTACCGAGCGCCGCTCGCTACGGAGCCCCACTTACTAGGGGGCGCGGGTAATGTTTGCACACGTGCGCTACATGCGCTAGAGACGCCTCTGATTGCCACACCTCTTTCTTTCCACATTTTTTGTCTACTGTTTTTAAAACACGCGCAAGAGCTTTGATATATCGTCGATTGTCAAAGTAAACTCAGTAAGGGTGGTTGCACCAAACCGCCTGTTCGTAAGCGGTGTTCGTTAAAACCTGATTGCGTTCCCATACAATACAGTACAGAGTTTGACAAGTTTCTATGGCATGACAGCTGCCGGCGCCATATTTAACGTTGGATCGGTCTGTAATCGTCTTAGTTTAATTATCCGTGCTCGTATCTCAGCATAGTTTTAAGTAGTACAACTACCCTAGTACTACCGTACGGTCCACGTACCGCACATTGCCATGTCAGCGAAATTACCTTTGATCACGTAAACTATTAAAGTACGCCTCGGTACACGTTTACAGCTCTAGCTCTCATCATAGTCATAATGCGTGTCCTCGTACACACTATCAAATCATCATTCGCGGGCCCTTTTCCCATTTACTTGGGGTCGGCGCAGCATGTTTTTTTCTTCCATAACTCTCTATCGCCCGTCATCTCGTCACTCACATCCTTCCTTTTCATATCGTCTCTCATGCAATCCATCCACCTTTTCCTTGGTCTACCCCTCCTCTTACATCCCTCCACATTCATGCCTAATACCTTTCTTGTCACATGACTTTCATCCCTCCGCATAACATGCCCATACCACCGTAGACGATTATTGAATTGAATTGAATTTATTTTATTTTCAGACAAGAGTCCATAATAATAATTAATAATAGCTACATAAATTAAATTAAATAATACATTATGAATTATTAAATATTTATACTAATTACATAATACTATTATGCGCCTGCAGGTGCGTGTAACTGCACCCAGTGTTGCAGCAACGGTGTGTCCCACCGGTCGGCCAACACGCGCAGGATGGTGTTAGAGCTGGCGCGCCAGCGGCTGAGTAGCGAGCCACAACGCTTCCTTATGATAGCATGGAAGCCATCGACTCGCCCCTCCGCGAACATACCTGAGGCGCTGCAGTGCCGCGGCAGCCCGAACACCACTCTGTACGCGTTGTTGTATTGCACACGCAGGGCGTTGTACGCTCGCTGCGTGTATCTGACCCATAGGCTGCATGTGTAGAAGGACTGGCAAAATGCTTTAAAAAGCGTCACCTTAACCTGCTTGCTACACCGTGCAAACCTACGAGCCAGCATGTTACAGCGCACGGCCAGCGCCCTGCGTTCCCTCTCCAGGTCCATTTTACCTGCACTAAAGGCAATCCGTCAAGGGTTATAGGGGGTACAGCGTAAGATTTTTTACCCGCCTTAAAAAGCATTATCTCACTTTTCTTAGCATTGTATTTGAGCCCATGGGCCGCCGCATAGGACTCACATTTACGCAACAAGCATACTAAAGCGCCCGCCGACGGACTCAGCAGCACCATGTCATCCGCATAACAGATGTTATTTATGCGAACTCCGTCCACTGAATAGCCTACATTGGCACTGCTGAGCTCCTCCAGCAGTCGGTTTATGTACAGATTGAAGAGGCGCGGCGAGCTCAACCCTCCCTGCCGCACCCCACACTCCAACCTGTATACCTCCGAATGCGTTCCGGCCCACCTTACACAGTTCTGTTGGTTACCATACCAGTATTTAAGTAAAGACGTGACCTCATACGGGACGCTCGTCTCCGATTGTAACTTATGCCACAGTGTGTCATAAGATACAAGGTCGAATGCTTTTGATAGGTCCAAGTAACAGGCGTATACAGGTGTTTTCCTAGCTGTGTAGTACTGGACAGTCTGCTTCAGGCACAGGATAGCGGCTTCGGTGGATAAGCCAGGTCTAAAGCCGAATTGAGCATCATTTATATGCATATGATTCGCTAACTGCTTATCCAACAGACTGTCCAGCACCTTGGCTACGACATTAGCCAAAGAAATAGGCCTGTAATTGGACATATCAGAGACATCGCCAGTTTTATTCTTGACAATTGGGACAACTACTGTGCGCATAAGCTCATCTGGCAGGTAACTATGACTCAAACAGAGATTATAAAACATCGAAAGTACTCTAGGAAGATGTACCCCCGCGAATTTCAAATGCTCGATGCTAAGGCCGTCTTTACCAGGTGACTTTCCTCGCTCCATCTTGTTAATTACGAGGGTAAAACTGAAAGTTTCGGGAATAGAAGAAAATATGCAGTATAAGTGAGTTTATTTATTTTTATTGTTTTTCAAAATATTCTCCTTTGTATTTCATGCACTTATGCATGCGTTCAAACCAGTCCATAAAGCACTTTTTGAACTCTGAAGTAGGGGTCGACAAAATGGCTATTTTATAGGCCTCCACTGCTTCTTCTGGCGTCTGAAACCGCTGACCACGCAGTTTGTCCTTGATTCTGGGGAATGTAAAAAAGTCGTTGGGACTTAAGTCAGGGCTATATGGAGGGTGGTCCAATATTTCGACTTTTTCACCGTCCAGGTACTCAGTTGTTGTCCGAGCGGTGTGTGGGCTGCCGTTGTCGTGGTGAAGGATGATGCGACGACTAGGGTTTGTTTTTCGGAGTTCAGCAAAGACGTTCGGCAAACAAATAGTGGTGTACCAATCAGCATTGACTGTTCTACGATCCTCAAGAGCCACAGTAGCTACGTGACCAGATTTAGAGATAAACGTAGCCACCATCTTCTTAGCCGTACTGCGAGAACGAACAACTTTTGTGGGTTTGAGCTCGTCTTCGAAGACCCATACTCGGGATTGGTTTTTAGTTTCAGGCTCATAAGCGTATATCCACGACTCGTCACCTGATACTATGCTAAAAACAGCATTTGAGCGTCCCTTGTTAAATCTTTTCAAAGTTTTGCGGCACCAATTGACACGGACTATTTTCTGCTCGTCAGACAATAGGTGAGGTATCCAACGGGAAAATAACTTTTTCACGCCTAATTCTTCTTTTAAAATAATTTGTATTTGACTCATTCCAATACCCAGGTGCTCTTGAATTTCCCGATATGTCACATGTCGGTCTTCATTTATCAGACGACGCACAACATCGACGTTTTCTTGCGTGACTGCCGATTTTGGTCGACCTTCACGCACTTCGTCGGTGAGGGATACACGGCCACGTTGAAATTCTGAATACCACCTGTATATTGTAGTCTTTGAAGGAGCTTCAATATTAAAAGCAGCAACCATCCGCTCTTCACATTGTTTTTGTGTTAGTCCACTTTTAAAGTCATAATAAATCATAGCTCTGAAATTTTCACGGCACAATTCCATTTTAAGCAGTGACTCGACGACTTCAATAAACAATTGAAACCGAACCATACTTTTTTTTTTCTAAGTGGCCAGTGTGTTGAGATAAGGAAACTTCAGAGATTATAAAAAGGTATAATACATGTTAAAAATAAATTAATAAGTATTCGATTCCCGCCACTTTCAGTGCAAGCCTCGTACAGAGGATATCTCTTTCGCCGAGAAACTAACTAATTTCACCTCGGTACGCTTCTCACCATCGCACAGATGAAGCAACGGCTTTCCCGGGGGTTTTGCTCTTAACTTATCATCTATGGGTGCCACTTTCATGCTTCCTCTTATATACTCATCTTATGTGATCCATTCCTGTTAAGCCACTCATCCATCTCAACATTCTCATCTCCGTAACATGCAATCTCTTTTCATCCGTCACCTTTACACACAATCAAATATCGCGCTTTTATAGTAATTATCAATAAAGTGTTTACTTTGACTATATGAGTAAGTTATTATTACGTTATCAAGCAAAGAACATTTTGAACTTGGTGTGTCTGGCACTAGCATGCCGTACAACTACTACAAGATGTACTAGGTAGGCCAGGCCCCCATTTCACCACGGCGACAGGTGCGACAATTGTCACAAAATATGACATCGTACATACTACATTTGCCTTGCCTCGCACAGCTAAACTGTGGAATGCACTGTCGCCTGCGGTATTTCCGGACCGATTCGACCTTCAAACCTTCAAGAAAAGAGCGTACTCCCATCTTAAAGGTCGGCAACGCACTTACAACCCCTCTGGTGTTGCGAGTGTCCATGGGCGGCGCTAATCGCTTACCATCAGGCGATTCGTCTGCTAGTTTGCCACCTATGTCATAAAAAAAATAATATTCATATTTTGTGCCAATTGTCGCACCTGTCGCCGTGGTGAAATGGGGGCCAGGTTTCCAAAAGTAATGATAATGACAGATTTCACAGTGACGTTTGGTCGTCAACCGGCGAGATGCTCTCGTTTTACAAATAAAATGATCCTCAAACATCTCCCCACAGGTATATACATACGTCCGGACGACGCGACAGTGCCCCCAGAGTTCCGCGGCATCGGCATCCGGATCGAGGACGACGTACTCATCACCGACGGCGAGCCGGTGGTGCTGACGGCTTCCTGTCTCAAAGAACCGGACGACGTGGAAGCGGTCGTTGGGAAACACAGCCTGTGAACTGTGGGGAGACTATGTAACACAGGGTTTCTTAAATTAACCTAGGGGGTCCGTGTAATCGCTTAGGGGCAAACAAACCATTACCCGCCCACGTTAAGTAGGGTTATCTGTGGTAAGCCGCCAGCCATTTTAAACAAGTTCTCAATATTGCTTCGTAGCATATTCGGTCCCTCTTGCGCGCACGCGTATAGCAAATCTATTCCTCCTTCATGCTGTACTATCAGCATCACAGTTAGCTGATCATAAGTGAACCTTATTACAATGAGATAAGGTCTACCAATGGTCAGTTGACTGGTAGTACACGCTCCAATTATAGGCTCATAGACTGATTTATTAACATTTAGAGACTGATGTGAGGCCCTTCAAAGGTCACTTGTTTTACCAGAGAGTAGAGCAATTGTAATGAGTACAGAGTAGAACCAATCTTAAATTGAACGCCCTTTCCAGCAGACTTACTGCTGATATTTGACGATTTGGCTTAGTTGGTAGTGAGCCTACGAAGCCGGAGGTCCCGGGGTTGAATCTCGGTCAGGGCATTATTTGTGTATTTAATTTCGAATATTTGTTATTGAGTTTTGGATGTTTTCTATGCATTTAAGTATGTATTTATCTATATATAAGTAAATATGTATATCGTCGTCTAGTACCCATAGTACAAGCTTTGCTTAGTTTGGGACTAGGTCGATTGGTGTAAGATTCTCCCCCAATATTTTATTTTTATCGTACGATGTAGTAACAAATATTTTTTCCTTTTACTAAACTTGGTAAACGATTGTAAGCACATATGCGCAATACACAGCAAACTCGTACATTGAAACAATTTCTTCTAGAGAAGGGCTTTCATTTCAAGATTGGTTTTACTCCACTAGATATCCTAGATTGACTGTGTACATTTTTGCTTTTTTAGCAAGCACACTGCGTGTAATATGTTATCCGTCCCTTTTTACTGAAAACACTTAAAAAGAGACGGGTTATCTTGTGCGCGCCGTATTGATGTAAGAAATAGTTGGGCGATGGCTATTACTACGCGATTCAAATAACTTTAGGATTGAATATGCAGACAGCTGATTTTTTCTGTAATGTTAATAAAAACAATGACAATAAGTGGTATAAATTGTATTTAATATTTCGTCTAAGAGCGAATTTACGTCTCCTGGATTTTCAAACTTGTTTTACGGGTTTATATCGGTAATACGTAAAAATAGGTCGAATGTACATATTATGAATGTCAGAATTTTCCATGTAGCCCAGAGATTCGGTACTACAATAAAAGTTATTAGTAGTTCAACGACTTAACCTTTTAACCGCCGATAATTATTCATCGAAATTGCCGGGGTCGCCGCCGGTACGAAGTTACACAATTTTTATGTATAAATTAATCAATTTAGAACCCGTGAGGTGAATATCTTGTAAATTGTTTTTTATTGTATATTCTCAGAGTGTCTACTCCGAAATTCGAACTTCGTATGGTGCCGTCCCTTTCACTCTCCTGTCATACACTATATAAGTTAAAGAGACGGCACCATACGAAGTTCGGATTTCGAATTTTGGAGTAGACCATCTGGTATTTATCCAGACATTTGACTTATTTGTCAGACTCCGGCGAAATGAGCTGGATATTTTATATGTCTTATATACCAGACTACAGCGGTTAAAAGGTTAAGCATGAATTTGTGCGAGCAATGCAACAAAATGGTGTTTTGACACTCCTAATGTTATTTGACTATGTGATAGTAGATACCAACTGTAAGTATCGAATGTTGTCTTTAGTATATTTAGCACAATTTGTTAATTCGTCGTAACATTGTAGTGGCTGATTTGGCCCAGTAGCCAGTAGAAGGCGGCCATGCGGCCAATCGGTGCTGAGAAAGGGGCGGCTGGTACTTACTACCTGTTCTACGTGACCTAGGGCGAATACTGCAAATGCGCCATTGTTTCACACTCATAGTCGACCGACAGGTCACGCGTTGTGTTGCGCAGCACGTATCCTGTACGTGAACGTAGCGAATGTAGATATAGGACGGTTTTTTATCTTTTGAGATTATTACAAACATTTTACAATTACAAAACCTATCTACTTTTTTAACTTGATTGATAGTTGATTATTGATTAAGACGTGTGTGTGTGCCTTTGCCAGTTTTGGCAATATTGTGCCAGAATAGTAAAGAATTTGATCGTGAAAATAATTGGATAGTTGTTAAAAGTTTTACTGCCTTTAGACATTGTAAGCTCTAGAGCAGTGAAAACGGGTCCGTTATTATGGAGACTTAACGTGTATCCATTTTCATTGCTCTTGACGTGAAGTGAAAATAAGTTCCTCGGTTAGCATAGGGCTATTTAAATTGAATTATACTTCAGTTGTACAGGAAACAATATTGACAAAATGTGAATACTAATAGTATTAAAACTAGTGTAAATAAATTGGAATAAAAAATGTTGACAGAGTTTTTATTCAATTACATCTTGAAAATACCTGCTGTTCGTTTAGAAGTAAAAACTAAAAACACAGTGGCGCGAATGGACCGATCGAAACGAATGAATCTATCATCGCGTGAGTCTGGAAACTATGCCATTTTAACACATTCACTGCCATACTTAAATCTTGAACAAATAGCAGGCGCTTGCGTCTTGTCCGGCATCTCAGAAAACTTTCGCAGCGCTCGCTTTTTTAACCGACTTCAAGATTTCAAAAGAGGAGGTTATCAATTCGGTTGTACTTTTTTTTTAATAATAATAATAAAAAGCTTTATTGCCACAAACTTAAATCTTACAATTTACATTACATACAAAACAGAGATGAAAGAAAAACGTATAATTTACAATAAAAAAAAGGAGAATGTTAAAAGAAAAAAAACAAAAGTAAAAATTGTACATATAAAATCTTACATAACTAAAGGAGCAAAGTTTGTGATTGTTGTGGGCAATGGGCACCAGTCTCAGCTTGTGCTGGAGTGTGATGGTCATATCCAGCGCTGATTTTCAGCCTGGCCCCGTTTATACATTCCAGGTCGGCCCTGTTTGGGCTGACATTATTTCCATCCCAAGATTCCCAAGTGGACATTACCCGAGATTCCAGGGTGTGGTTTGTGCGACTGTATTATGTATTTGTACAAGAATACTAATTATGTGCGTATATATGCTGTATATTATAATTATAAGAGTGCTATTTGTATGACAGCGCGTGTGTGTGTGTGTGTGTGTGTATATGCTTTATATTATTTGTATTAAAAAAGGTGATTGTTTAATGTGCTGTATTTTTATTTTTAATGTTAATTGTAGACATTTTAGTTATTATGGTTATAAGGATTTATGTTGTGTTATGTTATGTATTTTTAGGTGCTTAAATGTGGGGGGTGGTTTCCTTTTTGCAATTCGAGATAGTGTACTTTAACCAATCTCTTGAACTTCAGTAATGGCATTGGACTTCTTAAATGTTTGTTACTCCATAACTCCGTCATTTCTTAACCGATTTGGAAAATTCTTTTTTTGATCTTCTCGTGTCGAAGGTTTCTACTACTTGTTCAGATCGAACGGGACCAGAAGCTGGCGATAGCCAAAGCCCTGTCTGTCGCGTCACGAAGGTCTTGTTCGGAGCAGGAGCACGGGCATGCCGGGCAAGACAACATATGCCTCATAGTTTGTGGAGCCGTCCCGCACACACACCGAGCGTCCGACCCGCTTAGGATGCCCCATTTAATAAGGTTCTCCTTACTGCGGCCGACCTGGGAGCGCAGTCTGTTTAAGGATCTCCAGGTAGGCCACGGTTGTTTGTGCCCAGCGGGACGGACAAAGTTATCAGGAGGAGCGCGTGTGTTTTGCCACTTCGTGAGTCTGTTCCTCGAGGGGGGAACCTTGACGGCGGTAGTAAACCTCATGAAACTCTTACGGCTCTTGAGACGGGGCGGTGGCAACGCATGCCCGAAAAGGGGGTGTCTGGTGTCTTCTTCCTGCTTTTGTTTCTCGACGCTACAAGCTACCTCTCTGCGGGTCTCCGGGGGTGCAATCCCTGCTAGCGGATACAGCCTGTTGAGCGGAGTGGGCTTGAGGCATCCAGTGATTATACGGCAGGTATCTTTGAGTGCTGTGTTTACTTGTCCTGCGTGGGTGGACCGGTGCCACACCGGGCACGCATATTCACCCGCCGAATAGCACAGCGCCAGACCAGTGACTCGAAGGGTGTGTGCAGAAGCACCCCAGTGAGTTAGGTGAGTCTTCGGAGCAGGCTGTTGCGTGAGTTAACTTTTTTGATTGTAAAAGTATATATATCCAAGTTGGTCCCGTTTTTGTCAAAACGCTGTTCTGATGATGGGATCCACGAGGAATTGAGGGAACTCCTCAAATCTTTAAGGCAAACATATAGTGATTTTTGTGTTTTTATCAACAAGTCAAGCATTTGCATCCAAAATGTGACATTGGATGAAGTGGAACTGCTGATGATGATCAGAACAGAACTCTTCAACGACGAAAAGTTCACGTTTGGCGATTTGTCCTCCTAGCTGTGTTTGTTAAGCAAGTTCTATTTTCACGATTAATTTTTGTCATGCTTGATTTCTGATGATGGGATCCATGAGGAATTGAGGGAACTCCTCAAATCTTAAAGGCAAACATATAGTGATTTTTGTGTTTTTATCGACAAATCGAGCATTATCATACAAAAATGAGACATTTGATGAAGTGGAACTGCTGATGATAATCAGAACAGAACTCTTCAACGACGAAAAGTTAACGTTTGGCGATTTGTTCTCTTCGTTTTGTTTGTCAAGCAAGCAAGGTTTTTCCATGATTCCATGAGGAATTGAGGGTACTTAATCTTCTACCATTATAAACATACTTATAGTCATTTTTATTTTATTGTATGGAATCTAAGATTATTATACTTAGATGGTGCACACCATCTAAGTATAATGATCTTTCACTGGCCTCCCTCATTGAAGTCGGTTTTTTTTTCTTAAAAATTATTTAATACCGCGTCGGTGGCAAACAAGCGTACAGCCCGCCTGCTGTAAGCAGCCACCGGAGCCTGTGGATACCTGCAACTCCAAGGGTCACATGCGCGTTGCCTACCCTTTAGATATTTATACACTCCTTGAAGAATCCCATACTGTAGTCCCTCGGAAAATCTCCGCAGGGAGCTCATTCCACAACCGGAGCGTCCGGGGAAGAAATTCCTTTGAAACCGTACCGTACACGACCATTTATGTTCTAAGGTGTGAGGATGAATGCCCTGCCGTCGATCAGTGCGATGGTAGAAGGCGGCCGTGGGCATCATGTCGAACAGTTCTTCGGAGGACAACTATGTGGGTTCCTGGACAACACGAATACCTATATCAGGAGGTGCTTGGTAGCTCAGTTTACAGAGACATTGTGGTTCTATACGTTATGGTATTACTATGGTGTAAATATGAAGAAATAAAAAAACAAAAGTTGAAATAATTGATTTAATTCATTCTCAATAATAACGTTGTACAATTGCACAACTGGACTTACACTAAAACCAATAAGGCACGAATGTGGAATGTACTTAAATAACTTACGACTACTGTCAACGGATCTCAAGCCTCTGCGCTTGAACGGTACTTTATTCACCATGAAATAAAGTGAAAAATATAAAAAAAATCCTCCTAAGTGCCATTTTGACCGAACATGAATGTTTATTCCATGATTATTTTATAAAAAAAAATCGTTTTTACCCCAGATTAAACTTAATCCTGTTTGGTCAAAATCTTTTCGGCCAGATCACACAATGGGTTGCACTAACCATCTGGAATCGTAAGCTGTGTTGAGATAGTAATACCAAAATATACATAATAAATCATAAATATGCAGACAATAAGCGACCCTCTATTAATTGTCATTAAGGACGATTCTTAAATGCATCGTTATAACATTAACGATTAGTTGATTGCCGGCAATGTAGTACCCATTGCCTGGTAAGTAATAATGAATGCTAATAATAATAATTAAGTTAAGCTTTTCAACAAAAACTGGCAACCGTACTTGTCTTCTCGAAGACCTCACGGTTCGAAAATAAATGCCATACGATTATTATTGTTAACAGTGCGACTTATTCAAATAAATGGTCTATCAAGCAAGTTTACTGAAAAATAATCAAAAAGTAAAATAGTTAAAAACCGATACACAAAGAACTTAACAAGATCTAATCCTGGCGCGTACGGAAATCCAAGATGGCGGTAATCGCACAGGTTAATTAGTGCGCAACCCCCGCCACCGTTGTAATGGGTACGCGCGGCCCTCGCCACCTCCTTAGATTACCAACAAAAAAAAAACAAAAATCAAGGCCCTACTTACGTGCTCGCGTTACTCCAAAACATTTTATTAACATCAGATCTATCTATTAGAGAATTCTATATCTAAAATCAACAGCAATCGTATACTATACATTATGTACGTACATTATCTAATAAAGACGAATTGATTCGAGCTAACGGTCGACACGTTATTTATAATTATTAATTAATATTAAAGATAATATTACAGTAAAATATTGCAACATGCAAGCAAGATCCGAATGACCTTTTGGACGCCAACGACATGCAGTGCGATATCAACCTACATGTATTCCTATAGGGTACTATTTCGCGTTTGACATTCCGAAGTCATGGCATGTAAGTGACAGCTTTTGTATTTAGCAGTGTTAAAAAGGTTAAGTAACATAGAATGGTACTGATAAACCAATACAATTTATATCCGAGTGGTTATAAATGGCTATACATATTCTAACGAAGTTCGTGAGCAACTTAACGGCGAGCGGGTGCCGTCGGCACGAAATATGAGCGCATGCTCACCCACATCGCCTTTCTTACCTATTTAATGTTCTGTGGCTGCTATACTTTATAAATTTTGCTATACATGTTTATTTAGCTTAGTTTTCGTATTTGCAAATTTGATATTGCAACATTCAACTGTAATTAACAAGAAAATATGTCTATTCATTAAGTCGAAGCCAGCACGACCATACTTACTCTAAAAAATACGTATTATACTTAAAAATAAGTATAAAAGGCACATTAGTGTAAAAAAATCCTTACAAAAATAGATTCGATCTCTACTCGCAGGAAACATTATTTTATTCTAATTGTACCTTACTTGTATGTATTGTACACAAACAATTTTATAAAACCGGGTGTGATCAGATCACCCACACAAAAAGGGGAAATACAGTCGCCACATATGTACATCGTAGGAAGGAGTGTTTAAAAATATCTGAACTCGAACTAATCCTCTATACGTTATTCGTAATGCTCGTAATGCTGAGATATTTTTAAATAGGAATCTTGTTTACGATATCAGTTGGCGAAACATGTAAAATTGATAAACATAAACAATAGCCTATGAAGAGAGTGGTGTCACTAACATTTGTTGTTATTGTTTATAAGGCCGTAAAATATTTATAGTTGTGACGTGTTTGAATAGAGATTTGTTTTGTTTGTGTTACACATTTCAAATATGTAATGTCTATTCGAACACGTCACAACTACATACAACAGGTTCTTTTCTTAAGTTTCTTACCTACACGTCGCTATTCGTGATATAGTTACCTCCTCTTATAGTTGTTTAAATATATTATAAAGAATAAATATTGGGAGACAATCTTACACAAATCGACCTAGTCCCAAACTAAGCAAAGCTTGTACTATGGGTACTAGATATACATTAATTTACATTATTAATATTCGTAACACTAAACAAAACAAATGGATATTCGAACACTTCACAACTAAGTGTAAGAGGGCCTCAAGTTACCACTTATAACAGGGTGAGATTTTTCTAATTCGCTATTTTTTGTGACACTACTCGCTAGTACAGTGAGCACCATAACTAGCTACGCATATGAAGGGGTCAAAAGCTCATATTACCTTACGATAAAGCCTTTAGAACTTTTAAAATGCGTCGCTACTTTAAATGCTGCCTGTACTGTAGGTGTGCTCGTTTATAGCTGCGGTTCTATTGAACAGTTGTCAACGCATAAAATGTCAATACAATGTTATCTAATGGATCACCGCGAGCCAACGAACCAGCCACACTAAAGTATCTTCAACACCATTTGGCAAATCGAGCAGTAAAATTCTCCTCAAACATGCTAGGAAAAATAGAAATTATGTTGGCGATAATAGACTGCGAGACCCATCGTTGTCGGCGTGAATTTACAGGTCGGTAATGGGACTTGATTAGTTTCGCTTCGATTTTCATTTCGACAGAATTTCATTTCGATTTTATCTTATAATTTACCAATTTTCTTGGAATTTTTGAGAAAAGCAACAGACCTCGGCCGAAACAGGGATTGCCTGCATTGATATTTACTGTAGTACCATCGCCAACACAGTTAACTGATTGTAATAAGGGTGACGAATGGTCAGTTAAAACGACCGATAATTTTTTAAATCTATAGAGTCCGATAAGAGTGTCAACTTTAATACTCAGCGATAGCATACTGCAGGCAATCCCTTCCTTCCTTATAATTTTCATGCGCGTAATGAGTGAACGACAGTCGTCAGTCGCCAAATGGTATTGCGAACACTTTGCCCGTTGGCCCGACAGTGTATCACCCGTGTTCACCAGTCGACGTCAGGCAGCCCGCCGGGGTAGTCCCCGGTGAGGCAGGCGGTGCAGTGTCCGCCGACTCCGTCGCTCGGCGTCACCTTCATGTTGTAGTGAATGGCGCTCACGAGACCCTCCACGCTCAGGTATTCGAGGCTGTCCGCGCCTGAAATTTTAATTAGTACTACCCGTTAGCAACTAGTTGGCAGTTTGTTCTTGTCCCGTTACCCATACAAGGCGCGGCTCACTCCGTGACGTCATCGCGCCGGGTTGGCCGCCCGCCCTCGAGTCCCTGCCTAAGGGAAGTACTCCACTCATCCAATATCTTTGTCCAAGTTTTTTTTTTCATGCGTAACCATATTGATTTAACTTTCATCGGAATCTTTGATCAAGTGTCGGGGTCCCATCCAAGTTTGATGAAATCATCCAATTTCTTTGATCAAAGATATTGGATGAGTTTAATACGGGGTGGTATTCTACTCATCCAATATCTTTGTCCAATTTCTTTGTCAAAGCTTTGATCAAAGTTCTTTGACGGAAATTACGGAAATAAAGGACACAATGATAAACTTTTTCCTATTTTATTAATTATTTACCCTCAAAACTAGTTATCTTAGGATTATAAAATATATATTTGAGTTTCTCACGATGACGCCTTTCATTTGATAAACGATATCTCATACATATGTACCAAATGTCAACGCTATCGGTTCTGTAGTTTCGGAGCGAATTGGCTGTGACAGACGGACAGACATACTGAAACACGACTGATCCTATAAGGGTTCCGTTTTTACGTTAAATGTAGGTAACCCTAGAAACATGAGGGTAGCCACTCACCGACGTGTTGGGCGAGTTTCGGCGCATCCATCTTGTTGGCAATGAGCTCCTCCCGCGTGGGGATGTTGATCCCCATGTAGCAAGGGTACTTTAGCGGCGGCGACGCTATTCTAATGTGGACCTGTAGACAATTTCACACACGTTAGTTAATATTACGTGTCAATTTTATGAATCAACCTAGGTCCTACCTATGTAAGGTAAGGAACAGTAAGCGTTGAGTTAACAATTGCACTTTTTACATACGCACTGATATTCGTAATTAAAGCTTCTATTATTATCAGGGGTACACGTACAAGAGGTCGTCCATGTGCCAGATGGACAGACGAGATAGCTGCAATAGCTGGTCCAAAATGGATAACAGCTGCCACGGACAGGGAACGCTGGAACTCGTTGGGAGAGGCTTTTACCCAGAAGGGGCCCGCACATTGATTTTATCACTGTATTTTAATTATTATTTTTTCTATTATTATTATTTCTGTATTTAAATTGTGTGGGATTAAATAAAGCTTAATTATTATTATTATTATTTGTTTCTCCTTCGACATTCACGGGCCATTACATCCCGGTCTTTTGATAGGCTTGCGTGGGGACACAGATCCAACACGTAGAGGCCCTTTGGAGAGTTTTACTACGTAATACACCTGCTACAAGCCAGAGCCGAGAGTCCTGCGGGTCCCCTTGGGGTTCCACTCCGACCGACGAAGACACGCCGGAGACGGAGACCCTGACCGACTCTCTGGAGCACTCGGGTCCGTGGGGTCGTCACTCCCCAACAGCTCGCCACAAGCTGCCCTGCGGGCTTATTATTATTATTATTATCAGGGAGCGAAACTTTGGTGCCGATGACAGACGTATGACGTCAAGCTACATACAGAGTGTTTTTATCTGGATTATTGAAGGAATTGATTTTGAAGATGAAAGGTTAACATACAACAATAATTTTGTTCTAGTTGTGATTACAGTATATGTATGTAGGTATGTATTTAAATTAAAAGATGCGATGTTGTGTTTGAAATCTAAGCGTTCTGCTTATTTTTCGACAACTCACGAAATATAATTTGTTATTTTTCATTTATCCGAATATGTTTTTTACAATTACTTACGTAAAATATATTTTCTTATTGTCTTTGTAATTATTTTAATTTTTACATTATTTTCAATATAAATAGTAATTTCTTTATTAATAAAAAATAAAATTTACATTACCATTGTTGCATTATTAATAATCATTGGAGGGTCGCAACGTTGTTTATATAAACTCATCCTATATGTGAATTTGCGTCATAATGATGTCACCGGCACCAAAGTTTCGCTCCCTGATTATTATATTTTAAGTCGGCAAATAGTTGGTTGGTTTCGAGGTGGCCCGGTCTTTGCCGGGTACCAAAACTATACTAACAACTCCGCGTAGCGTGAAATATATCTTGTAATAGTACATTGTTTAACGAGGGGCATAAGTGGAAAATAGCTGAGGAGAGTCTATCAGAAGCCCGACGCCGAAGGCGGAGGGCTTTCTTGACTCGAGTTTGCTATTTTCTTACGTCCGAGCAGCGAATGAAAAAAACATAGAAGGACAACTAGCGTCGCAAAATGACACCACCAAATCTGTGTCCAAGAAGGTTGGGCGTCAAAACTGTGTCCAACGGCGGTCTAGTTTGCAGATGGCGGCGCAGCGTAATAATAATAAATATTCTTTATTGCACCACTTAGTGATAAGTTGTACAGTAGCTGACTTACTAAAAAAATGGTAACAACAGGCGGTCTACTCGCATTAAGCAGTAACAGTTGTATTAAGTGAAATCTCAAAAATAAGAAATATATTGCAACCAATTACAAAACAGTATTCTTGCGGCAATTATTCATTAATTTCTAAGAACAATTTGGTCAACAACCAACAATGAATATGGCAGGAACCACCTTAAGACGGTCAGACCCACGAAAAGTTCATATTTCATCTCCCGTCCTAAGAGGGTGTTTTTTTCTTGGGATCATTCCAAGAGAGCTCCGAACTTTTACGCCACTTCGAATAAGCGTGGACAGACGAGCGAGAACGAGCGAGTCTTCGAGTTAGCAAAACCTATAGTAGATTCATAAAAATACAAATACAATACAAAATTCAATATATCCATAAATTACAATTTTCATTAATGATATAATGATGATGATAAGGTAGGGAGTGTGATGGAGCCACCCTGTAAGCAACAAATGCCTGTATTGGGAGGCCCCCGCTCTTCCATAAATTATAAGAAAGTACTAACAATTAAGCAACTTAGAATATTACTATTTTTTAAACTAGAAAAATATATAGGAGAGCGTGTGTGCAAGTGAGTATGTGTGCGTTCGCGCGTGAGTTCATGTGTGTGCGAGAGTGCGTGCGCCATGTTTTTTTAAGCCAATTCAAAAGCAGCTTCTTACAATCGTGATAAACTCGTAGCTTTGGATAAATTTCTAATTCTTTGTTGATAGTGTTATACATGTGTACAAATTTACTGATAAACTGTGTCCTTTTTACCTATTTTTATTTTATTTTATTCCATCCTCCTAGCGTTATTCCCAGTACAGTTGCATCCTGAAGGATGCCCGGGGTCCGCTACCTAATCCCAAGAATTAGCGTAGGCACTAGTTTTTACGAAAGCGTCCGCCATCTGATCTTATTTTATATACATATAGGGTTATAATAAGGTAAGGTCTTGTGTATTTTTAGTTTATTATTAAAAATAAGGTATCATCATCCTAGCGTTATTCCCAGTACAATTGCATCCTGAAGGATGCCTGGGGTCCGCTACCTAGTCCCAAGAATTAGCGTAGGCACTAGTTTTTACGAAAGCGACTGTTATCTGACCTTCCAGCCAATGGGTTTTTTTTCTAATCTAGACCTTATTGGGATACGTTAAGATAAATAAGGTGTATTTATGTAAAATGAGGATTTCACAAGAGTGCACTATGACTCACCTCGGCGGCGCCAGCGTCCCTCAGCAGCTTTATAATCGGTCCGATGGTGTTCCCCCGCACTATAGAGTCGTCTATCAGCACGATCCGTTTCCCGTAAACGTTCTCGGATAGAGCTCCGAACTTCTTCGCGACGCCGAGTTGGCGCAGTCGAGTGGATGGCTGGATGAATGTGCGGCCCACGTAACGGTTCTTGCAGAGGACCTCCATGAAGGGTATACCGGACTGGAAATAATATAGGTTAGTTAGCATTTTCAACGCGCTGTCAAATAAAAAAAGCTGTCACCACAGACATCAGAAAAAAGCTGACTCGCAGTATTAAGCCAGATGATTTTACATGTAGTTGTCTCGTTAAATCCTTATGGTGCATCAAAATGAGTTAGAATGCGACAGATAGTACGGTCATTTTCGGCTGTTGTCGAACTGTCTCCATTTGAAAGCACACCAGAATGTTACAACCAATATAAACTTCACAAACCACAACGTCAGTTCAGCACAATTTTCAGGCTTGAAGGCGGAGAAGGTGAAGACCTGTCAGATGTCACTTATCTGCCTCTCTCAAACTTACTGATTTGTGCATAAGTAAGAATAGATCAGATGTATGAACTAAAATCAGCGGAAATGCTTTACTCACACACCATGATATCGGAATGTCAAACGCCAAATTTAACCCTATAGAACTGCATATACATTGATATCGCCCTGCACGCGGTGACGCATATATCCGTCATTGGCGTCGAAAACGTTACGCTTTTGAGCACTAATTGGTGAGGCAAGGCAAGCACACCGCTAAATCATTTGAATTACGAGTAAGGAAGTTTTCCATCAAATATGAACCTATTACCAGTGCATTTACTCCTTTTTTTATATATATACAAATATTGTGTGTGTATTATGCCCGTAGGGTTGCGATCAATTCTGTCACAGGGACCACGCTGAAAATCAGCGCTGGGTAGCACGCCTAGCATACGCTGAGACTGGTACCCATTACCTTGCACTTAAATATGTATCTATCTAGAAATAATATTACGCAAACGGTTAGAACTCACGTACAATTTGTCACTCCGGGCGACATGTTTCGTCCTGAGGAAGAACTCCCGAAGAGTTCGAAACATGTCGCCCGGAGTGACAATTTATACGTGAGTTCTAACCGTTTGCGTAATATAATTTTGAAATGACTCACGAAAGTTTAAATTCAAGTATCTAGAAATAAGTTATTGTATACCTTTTGTCTTGTATTTTTTGTGTTTGCGGTAATAAATGTATTTTGATTTGATTTGATTTGATTACTTTTTTTTAACAAGTAGTGCATTACTCGGAGTGTCCCGTAAGCTGAGTATGTCTTCAACATCTGACTATAAGCTATACTTGTGTGTATGAAAACAGGTTAAAACAACACCAATTTACATGAAAATAAAGCACAAGGGCGAACTTATCCCTATAATGGATCTGTTCCATTCCAACTAAACTTTGATCAATAGGCTGGGTTGCACCGACTTATGATCACAGACTGATCAACGTTAAATATGGCGCCGGCAGCTGTCATCCCATAGAAACTTGTCAAACTTTCCAGACATTGAAAACTTTAACGAACACAGCTTACGATTACAGGCGGTTTGGTGCAACCCAGCCTGAGTGGAACTTGTCTGTACCTGTCTAGCGTAGCCGTGAGCAGCGGCGGTGCCGGACTCTGGTACCGAGGACACGATATCGGCGTCCACGGGTGACTCCCTGGCCAGCATACGGCCGCACTGCATGCGCGCCGAGTATACCATTTGGCCTGTTTCATAAAACGATTCATGATTAAACATGCACAGAAGTGGGTAAGGCTCACAAGCGTTTCACACGCCACACTTTTATGTAAAATTATAATTTATTCAAATATAGTTGGGTTACATTCATAAAGTTTGAATGGGAATAGGAAGATACACCTTCCATCTTTCTTTTAGCATAGATTCATATTCACATTACTGGTAATATCAATTACAGGTCAGGTTTACATAGGTTAAATAATAACATTTACATATAAATATCTTGGATCTTCGTACCTCTCATTCAAACTTCATGATTCTATCCCTCCCTACTGTAAATTTTCTTCTTCGTTTTCTTTAGTAGTGATCGCACAGATGTATACTTACATTATAGTATCAGGGGGAAACAATGTTTTTTATACCTTACCTATAAAATCAATGTATTTCTTAGCTGTTGGTTTTCCAAATATATAGAAATAAATGTGATCATTACACCCCCTAACAGCAATCAGCTAATTGGTCAGCATCTCCTAGTGAGTGAGTAAAAGATACCGGCTGTTTCTGATTAGCTGGATCTGCTCCTTCTAGATACAGCCTATATCCTTTCGAAAAAGAATAGTAGAGGGTAGACTGGGTACGGTTGAAACAATTTTTCTTTGCCTGTCAGTAATATCGCCCACATAGCAAAAAAGGGTGAGCAGACTTTTTGACTCTTAAGACTGGACTTCTGTCTTAAAACATAAAGTAGAAAGACATGCCTTAGTGAAATAGAGTACGACATATGTGTCATTTTCCAGGGTTTGGGCAAGTGTTACAACTGGCCCCAAACCAAAGGCGGCACCACCGTACCCAGTCTACCCTACTTCCAAAGTATTATTACCTTCGAACATGCTGTCCGCCCGCGCGAAGTACACGTATTCGAATATGCAGAACGCCTGCTGCTTGTCCGCGGGCCGCTCCACCACGTCCACGGTGCGTACTCCGTGCCGGGACATTTCCACTATTTCACCGGGGAGCACCTCTCGCACGTACCGGGCACCTGGGGACAGGAAGCTTTACGTTATCCTGGTGTGAAGCGGCTACTATCTCAAGCCCTGACTACGACATCGAGCGCCGGTAGCAGTGGTTTCGTGAAGAGTTCGAAATGGTAATTATCAATGACAGTTATCTTGATAATTATCGTGGTTATTATAGTGTGATAATTATCGATTTGATAATAACCTAAAATTTGATGTGTTTCCGAATGCGCTCCCAAAATGCGCTCCCAAACTTCAAGGTCAATGTCGGTTTCTGGGGGAAGGTCCAAAGATCCGATATTTATCAGATAATTATCTAAGACCTTAATTTTTAATTATCTTAAACTAGCGCACGGCCCACCTGATGGTAAACGGTCACCGCAGCCTATGGACGCCTGCAACTCCAGGGGAGTCACATGCACGTCGCCGGCCTTTAAAAAATATTATACACTCCTTTTTTGAAGAATCCCATACTGTAGAGTCTCAGAAAAACCTCTGCAGCTCATTCCACAACCGGAGCGTCCGAGGGAGCAAGTTCCTCTGAAACCGTACCGTACGCGACCATTGAGTTTCTAAGGTATGACGACGAATGATCTAAGGCGTTGCTCCGCCACTGCTCTCGTTGCATGTTGTGCCTCCCTCGGTCCCAGGTTGTCCTCCGCCCTGTAGCCGGGGCATAGAATACGGCTACGGTAATCTCTGCCTGTCGTAAAAGGCGACTAAAAGGGGGTCCTTGAGGTCGAAGACGGACGCAGTTGGGGGCTGCGATCGACTATGAAAACAGACGGTGGGACCCGCAGAAGTGTGACTCTAGTGCGGCACTGGTGCGTACCGACGGAGATCCCAGAGCCGTCCGAAATGAGTTGAGGACGATCGGGGTGTTTTTAGTCGGTGCAAGTCCGACATAACCTCCGCACTGTCCCCGCGGTGCGGTGGTATCCATAACGGATATTCCCCCCCGCGGAAAAAAAGGTCCCAGGTTGTCCTACTCCTTTTGCTCATAAGCGTTCCACAGGAGCAGAGAATGTGAATGGCTAACCCCGGCTCTTGGCAGAACCTGCATGTCGCGACTCCACCGTAACAGTTTTGATATCACACCGATATGTAGCCTGAATGAATGTGACTCACCGATGGAGAGGAAGCCGCAGGATTCCGAGGACACGACCCAGCCTTCCGCCTTGTCCTCAACACCGTTCTTCGCGCAGCCGTTCATCAAAACTGAAAGTCATTTATTATTATTAATCATACTACAGCCAAATCAGGGTTTAAATACATATTTTTTACATTTGCTACCGTACATATGTATGTAATGTCCAAACATTTTGCATACCCTTTGTGAGGGACTGGAGTCTGAACTAGGTACAGACCTGTAATACAGATCTCCAGGCCCTCACCCCGGAGGCTAGTGCATTGTAGCAATCTTACAAGGTTAGGTAGGTATTGTGAGAGATATAGAATAAGAATAGATTGAATTGCAGTAGAGTTTGAAAACGCCAAAATGATATAAACACTGTATGATTAGTTATGACTGAAATATGAATGACCTATTATTAAAATTATGATGTTTGATAATAATTACTCGGTAATTTCATTGTGATATATTTTTTTTAATTGGAATTTTTTTATTATAATTACTCGGTAAATTCATTGTGATATATTTTTTTTAAAATTGGCCTTTTTATTGTTTATGTTTGGATGAGATATTATGATTGTGTGATTAATTTTGACATAATATTAATTTAATATTTTTCAAGAATAATATATGCACCAATAAATTGCTCGGAATTATTAACTTAACCCTCGTCTAAGTGAATAAAAAATATACTGTGAGTTCAAGCCTCGTTTGCACATTGTAGAGCAAACAAAGTTATACATCAATAAAAACACTCTGTATATAAAAAATTAGAAAAGTGCATGTAAATATGATACGCTGCCAAAAAAGGTGATGATGATGATGATTTAACTCTAAGTGCTTGTTGCAAGGCTAAATTATATTTTGACTTTGATATCTGTTATTTACTTTTTCTCAATTGTCATCATTTTGGCATCAAAAAGTACAATATATATACAGGGTGTGGCCTGTAATAGGAGCAAAAAATTTAACGGTACACTATTGATCTCTCCAGCAATTATTTCCAAATGGTTTTAATTAAAAAAATATTTTTTTTCCGCAAATGTAGCTTATATGTTCTTTTTTACTCTACTGGAGTGATATTAATAACAATTTATTCAAAAAACATTAAAAATTTATAATTTATAGGTCATAACTTTAGATCTAAATTTCTCCCAATTGAAAAAAGATAATTTTTTTTGGACACTAGAGGTTACTGCAGATGGTCTAAGGAAGCGTCGTTTAAATTTATTGCTCCTATCACAGGCACTAGGGTGGTCCACGTTTGTATGGGAAAAATTCAAACTCTACTTAGACTGCGGGCCACCCCCTAATTTTGTTATACGTATCGACAATACTATGTGTGCAAAATTTCAGAATGATATAGTTATAAAAACAGGGTGCTCATCGCATATGAAATATCGAAATAATTGCTGAAAATTGATAATTATTCAATAACTAGGAAAATGTTAACAAAAACACAATTATATTAGTTTATATAGATATTTTAATTAAATGCACTACAAAGCTGAAATTATAAGCATCATACAGTTCAAAAGCTAGGTATCCTAGTTTTTAATTGCATTAATTAGTGACATTTTATTCGGTTCTGTAGGTATACATTTCCGGTTGTGTTCCACTATATGCAAAATAATTTGCTTTTCTTCTTCATCGTTGGTAAGAAGTCTATTAAACTCCTCAAATAGTTTCACACCTCTTTCAGCTGTATCGTTTACGACACGTAAGCCGTGTACTCTCTGTTTGCCTTGCACATAGTCACTATTTTTGTGCCAAATTTCTATAGGCAATTGCAGAAAGGATACTTTAATGTCGAGCATGCACAGTGTATTTAATGTTCTCTTTGATGCAAAGGCTCCAAGGAAAGTCTCACTCCTTAAAATAGAGGCATTCCCTTTCACCAATCGAGGACCAGCATCAATTTTCATCCCTTCCACTATTGTTGCTTTCTCGACAGACGTCACTTTGTCGGAAAATAATGCAAGTCCTACTAGTTCGTCGGACAAGTACCACAAATGCCTTTCCAAGACTACTCTTGCAGCTCTTGCAATATCTAAATCGACAGATTCATATGCTACGAGGTTTTTCCACAACTGTAGATCATTGCCGGCTGCTTCGGCCGCCAGAGGAGCTTCAACCCATGCTGCAGCATAAATCAGCGCACCGAACTTGACAAACCGGAGAACGGCTTTTTCTTCTCTTTTAGTCAGTTTAAGCACTTTCTGATCTCTGAACAAATAGATCTTGTAAGTATAAAGCAATTTCGCCATCCAACGTGCATGATGTATCGGCCCAGGGGATCGCCAATGTATGTCATCGGGTACTTTATTAAGAACGACCATGGTGAGTTCAATAAGCTCGAAGTAATCGTCTCGAACAGGTCTTTCGGTGGCTAACGATTTCGCTAGAACTTCAAGGGTATTTTCAGCAAATGGTTCTAGATCAGGTTCTGTATTAAGCCCTTTGTAACATTCCCGAGAAAAATTCTGCCAAACTTCTCTAAATCTCTTGAACAAAGGAATCTCCGGAGAGCTTGATGGGCCAAAGCACAGCGTAAATATTTTGGCTAGCATAATTTCCAAGATGTGATGACGGCATGCAAGCCATATTAACTCTCGACCAATACCTGCCTCTAAGAGAGCACATGCTCCTTTTCGGACTCCAGTATTAGCTGAAGTTGTATCAAAGCTCATAGCTTGAACTTGGCTACTGAGGTTCCAGTTTTCCATCAAGTTCAAAACTGCGTCGGCTATGCTTTCCCCGGATCCTGATGTTAGTTTAGGTACGCCTAATAATTTTTCTGTGTCATTTCCAGAGACAAGTACTGGAAGACGGTCCACTTTTTTGTTCTCTACAATATCAAGTAAAATCTTACCATCCCAATGAACCACAAGCGGATAGTTTGGTGCGAAGGATTCCCTAATGTGAGCATTGAATTCCGTTCTGGCTTTCTTTCTTGAGCGTCTTATTGTACTACGGGAAATCGATAATGAAGCAGGGTCTTGACCAAATGCAGCAGCAAGCGGGATAATTAGTCGCATTGCTTCTCTATCGGTAATTTTATTGCGATCTAGAGCGCTGGTGACGTGTGTTGTAAAAATTTCACTAGACGTTGACAAATCTCCCACAGATTTTTTTGAAGCAGACAACGTATATCGCACTTCATTGGGCTCAAGTTTATCATAGTCATCATTTGAGTCGTCAGAAGAGCTAAAGATATGCTGACTCTGAGTTTTTGAGGTGGAGGCTATACTTTCATTGGCTTTTTGTTTGAGTAGCTCGGCCCGTCTCTTACGCTTCTCCGCACGTTCAATTTTAGATGCTAACTCTTTATCTAATGATGTCATTGCCATTTTGCGTTCACTGCGTTGGTCAATAAGAAATATTTTGTCTTCTTCAATTCTTATCTGGTTTATGGCATCGATGTGTGCAATATCAAAAAGCTTATCCAGTTTGGTAATAAACAAGTTTTCTCGGTCCGTTTGTGATTGAGAAGATCTAGACTTGTTTTTATTCAAAAGGAGCCATTTCTTATGAATTAATTCCAATTTTTCAACACAGTGTTTTTGATGTTTAGTCGGAATTGCAGCCCGTGCCCAGACCTCCAACAATTCTTCCAGAACTAAATGAACTGATCGTCTTACGTTTTTTTCATGTTTTAAGTACTCGTGAAAACGTCGGAGTACTTGTCGCAGGGTCGGAAGCTGATTCAGATTAGTGATCGGTTCCAATTCTCGAAAACCAATTAAATAAATTTCATTACTAAGTCGGGAAGAAACCGCCATTTTCAAACAATTTCTGTACTCTTGAACACTATTTCACAACACATTTACGATATAGAACTCACATGGACACCAAAACAAACACTTTAAGTTAACTTTATACGTTAAGAATGACTCTTAACACGTTTCCCGTAACTGTAACTATTAAGTCCGCAAGTGGGTATTTCAACAAAAAAAATTAAAACTGTCAATTAGTGAGCACCCTCTTAGAGTTGACCTAGGAAGCTGATTTTTTGCGTCAGTAATACTATAGCTATAGGTAACAAAATAAAAGCATGGCCCATAAAAAAATCTCAAAATGAATTTTTTGGACCACCCTAACAGGCACACCCTGTATACTTTGGCATTTAGGCGCCACTGGTGAAAACCTGGTCAAAAATGTTGAAAACCCCTGACATTTTCATTTAAGAGCTCTATATCTCAAAAACGGGTAAAGCTATTTTGATAAAAACATATCTAAGAACCATCGCTGAATGACCTGCTTTAAAAAAAACGCATTTGCATCGGTTCACCCGTTTCAGAGCTACGATGCCGCAGACAGACACACATACACAGATACACATGGTAAACTTATAACACCCCTCATTTGCGTTCCGCGTCGGGGGTTAAAAAAATAAAGCAAGGATGAAGATGTAAAATAAAATACATAAATTACATAATACCATTTAAAAAGCGTTTTTAATGCCTAAGCAAGAAGATTCAACATCAGCCTGTATACATCCCACAGATCCCTTTTATAGATAGGTTGAAACAATAAGCAAGAAGGTTGAAATATTGCATTACAGTAAAACACTCTTGGTAATCAATGGGAGTAGAGACCTTTGCTCAGCAATCCGATAACCATATAGGCTAGTAAAAAAAACAGTAAACGCCGAGAACCCGATTGTCGGGAACTCTGTTCGTTGCTGCTATGGGCTACAGATGAGAAATACGTGGCTACGGCTTACGAGCGTAGCACTAGTCGGCAATGAGTATTAAAAATGATTGAGACGAAAACAACATGCGTTACGTGTAACCAAGTAATTTTGTGATGGTTATATCATTAGTCCAACTTTGTAATGTAATGGTTATTGAACCAGGAGTTGATTGTGATGGTGATAGGGCCAAAAGTCCTGATAGGTGTATCACCAAAAGTCGAACTGTGTGATAGTTATATCAAAAAAAGTCGAATTGTGTAATACGTGGTGTAATAGTTATATCACCAAAAGTCGAATTGTGTGATAGTTATATCACCAAAGGTCGAACTCTGTGATAGTTATATCACCATAAGTCGAACTCTGTGATAGTTATATCAGCATAATTCAAACTGTGTGATAGTTATATCACCAAAAGTCGAACTGTGTGATAGTGTTAATCACCAAAAGTCGAACTGTGTGATAGTTATATCACCAAAAGTCGAACAGTGTGATAGTTCTATCACTAAAAGTCGAACAGTGTGATAGTTATATCACCAAAAGTCGAACTGTGCGATAGTTATATCACCAAAAGTCGAACTGTGTGATAGTTATATCACCAAAAGTCGAACTGTGTGATAGTTATATCACCAATAGTCAAACTGCGATGGTGATAGCACTAAATGAATATGATACTGATAATAAATCATTAGCGTAATGAAAATGATCATGCTTTACCCTCGTTATGCCGTGCTGATGATTTTTTGTAGACATCTGAAAACATTCAAAGTTATAACATGCTGATATTTATAATTCCAGTGTTGATATTGAATTACACTTTTACAGGGCTGATAATTACAATTAAGTCAAACTCGTTCAAAAAGTTCATCCAGATTGACTTTATTCAATTTAGGTGCATTCCACTGGAATATCGATTACGACACGCGGCTGCACCGTATGACAGCTGCCTTAAGAGTCCACAGGAAGCTCGATTCTCCATACAAACGTAGTTTCGTTCTCATTTCAAAATTGCATGCTGGAATATCATGAAACATTACATGCTGGAATAGCAAATACAGCGATTAGTAAGGTCTTCATACAAAACCTTAAATACTCAAAAACTACCTGTATATTTTTTTATTACAATTTCTAGCAACAGAAACTAATTTCCGGCCTAGATATGCTGGTTCCATTGTGTATACAAAGATTCCTATTATTCCAGCACGGCGTTTTAAAATGAGAACGAAACTACGTTTGTATGAAGAATCGAGTTAAGTCGCGCGTGCGGGGGACACTTAAAGAAACGCACGATGCTCGAGAAAATACTGTCAATTAATAAGCCAAAGTCATGAAACAAAATTACTTAGACCAAAAACCGGCCTAAAAGGCCTAAACTTGTGAAATTTTCAGAACTATTAAAAGAAAATCGTGACGTAATCGACATTCTCGTGGAATGCACCTTTATCCTCTAGCCGCCCACTATAGAAGCAAAATAATCAATAAAATTCCGATCTACTATAATAGGAAATAGAGTCGAGATTGTTTTGTTTTGCAATCGAACGGGAAAAAACAAATGCAGCTCTGTTCCGGTTCCAATTTTGAAAGATAAAAATTCCATTGATGATGAGCTTGCCTTGCTAAAAAACAAATGCAGCTCTGTTCTGGTTCCAATTTTGAAAGATAAAAATTCCATTGATGATGAGCTTGCCTTGCTAAAAAACAAATGCAGCACTGTTCCGGTTCCAATTTTGAAAGATAAAAATTCCATTGATGATGAGCTTGCCTTGCTAAAAAACAAATGCAGCACTGTTCCGGTTCCAATTTTGAAAGATAAAAATTCCATTGATGATGAGCTTGCCTTGCTAAAAAACAAATGCAGCACTGTTCCGGTTCCAATTTTGAAAGATAAAAATTCCATTGATGATGAGCTTGCCTTGCTTAGGTTAGGGCCACAAAAAAATCCCCTCTGGCAGGTCAGGTGGCAGTCGCTTCCGAAAAACTACAGCCAGCAGTCAGTCTTTGGGATGCAGTTTTATTATAGGTAAGATGAGAATTAGATTTTTATGTAGTATGAGTGGAATTTTGTGTAGTATGGACCCGGGTATGTCCTAAAACTACGACCAAGACCACCGGGCAAGCATTCCTGGAGTGCGGTGGAGATACTGCGATCGCCAACCCGCATGCCAAGCGTGGCGATTATGGCATTTACCCCCTATGAAATTGGGGGAGGCCTATGTCCAGCAGTGGACGTCCAAGGGCTGATATGGTGGTGGTGGTGGTAGTATGAGTAACATGCTGTCATACAAGTACAGGTAAATTACTTCAAGTACTGACATATGTTGTTATTCCATTGAATATTCTACTTTAAAACTAATGTAATAGAGTTTCTATTACATAGACACTGTCTTAAAATCGTACGTAGATAATAGGAACTCTATTACATAAGCGTTAAAGTAGATTATCCAATGGAATAAGAGCATATGTCGGTGTCAAACTCAAAGTAATTGTACTGTAACGATGCTATGAAAATGGTGTCTGGGGAGAAGTTTGATAGCTGAATTGTTTTTTTTTACAACGACGGTGGCAAACCAGTTTCCGGCCTGCCTGATGGTAAGCAGACACCGTAGCCTACGGACGCTTGCAACTCTAGAAGAATCACAAGTGCGTTGCCGACTCTTTATTGAATTGAGGATTCGTTGTGCTGACAGCTAGAGACATAATCAGGCCCCTCACTCTCAACACAGCGCATAGTCGAGATTTTTTTGTACATAATTAAATACTGCGATCGCCAACCCGCATGCCAAGCGTGGCGATTATGGCATTTACCCCCCATGAAATTGGGGGAGGCCTATGTCCAGCAGTGGACGTCCTAGGGCTGATATGGTGGTGGTGGTGGTGGATCGGCGGTTAAGAAGTCAATCCTGACGCCTGTCATTACCATACAGTTTATAACCTAAAAGTGACTTTTAGGTTATAAACTGTATGGAAATTACAGGTATCAGGAATGACTTCATAACTGCGGACTACTAATTGATTCCAGTATGTACAGAGTGACCCATATAAATTGTATGACTAATTTTCGTTACACAATGGAATCAATTAAAATGTAGACATAATTAAGTTCTTAACTACGAGTATGTACAGTCACCTGCAAAAATACGTATCGATTTAATCCTTCATAAATACGTACCACAACCTTAATCCGCCGACATAAGATCTATACGACATATTTTTGAGCAAGTATTATGCACCCATATTTTTGTAGTTGACTGTACAAAAATCAAAATTTCACCCAGGAAAACAACACCGTGTACCGCACAGTGATAGTGCAATGCAATCTAATTCAGCTGTCAAAATCACGGAGAAAATGTGACTTTATTAAAAATATTCTACATTTCAATTGTTTATTTAACGAGCGACCCATATAAATTGTATTACTAATTTAGACATTGTTAAGTTCTTAACTACGAGTATGTACAGTCAACTGCTAAAATACTTATCGATTTAATCCTCTCATAAATACGTACCGCAACCCGCCGACATAAGATCACACACACACACACATATTTTTGAGCAAGTATTATGCACCCATATTTTTCTAGTTGACTGTACAAAAATTTTGCATTTCACACAACACAGTATATCAGGCAGAGACAGTGGCAACGCAATCTAATTCGGCTGTCAAAATCACGGATAAAATGTGACACTTAAAAATATTTGTTTTATGGTATACCTATATATATGGTATATAAGGTCAATGTAATGTCGTATCAGGAGCTCAAAGCATTGGCAGAGAACCGAACAGAATGGCGATTACTCCACCGACAAGAGCTACACTCTTAAATATATGATGATGATGATGATGATGATGGTATACATTATGTTCTAATACTTACAGGAGGAGCCGAGAGGCAATATCTTCCCTAGGCAAAGCGGCCGGTTACCGTACGGGTCCCTTACGGCGTATATCTTGTCTTTGAGCATTATCACCAACGAGTAACTGAGAGGTGCCAGCCTTGGGAGAAAAAATGCACATTACACTACTGCTATATTACAACTCTAGATTGACAATATTACATTGTGCGCCAAGGTATGTAAGAGATTTTTTTACGAACGACAGTCTATTAGCGATAGTGTGATCGCCAAACCACATGCCAAGTGTGGCGATTATGGCATTTAAAATCGCCATGCTTGGCATGCGTGTTGGTATTTTTATTATTATGTATACAGGGTGTTTGGTAACAGGATGCAAAGACTTTCATGGATGATGGAGGAAGTAATTTGAAATATTTTAGACACAACATGCGTTACACAAAGTCGTTTAGTTTCCAAGATATGCACCATTTTATTTTGAAAATTGAATGGATTCCATACTACCATACATTTGGAAAATGTTTAGATTTTTTTCAATGTTACCTTTTTTCTGGCTTATCGTAATCTGCTTGTATTATGTATTCACATGGTGCGATGCGAATTTCTCTGCATACATTTTCATAGTAGGAACGAAAAAATTAACCCGTTATTTTCGAAGTAAGAACCTAATCACTTAGGATAATTTTGGAGTGATTAGAATTTTGTATTTTTTTTCCGTTTCTATGAAAATGTATGGAGAATAATTCGCATCTGAATACCATGTGAAAAAAGTCATTAGTCCCAACTCAATTGATTTCAAAAACTCCCTTAGTACGGTCAAGGACTTTAATTGTTGAGCCATTTAGAGGTCACTTTACACTAGACTTTTTATGATATACTAACTATGATGCTTTGCTTAGTTTGGGACTTGGTCGATTTTGTGTAAGATTGTCCCCCAATATTTATTTTATTTATTTATTTATACCTCATGAGCTGGTTGATCCTGGCGGGCCAGTCAGGGCCGTCCGTCTCGCCCTCGGGCGGGTTGAGGCACAGCGCCTGTGTGATCAGCTCTGAATCCGAGTGTGTGGAGAGCCCCACCCCCCGACCCAGTACCTGTTGTGATAAATAAATCTTTATATCTTGTGAACCTTAACACACAGATAATAGAGTCGAAAAGCGAGTGGTCTTCCACTATGTTGGCTGTCTGTATACATATTCATATTCACTATCGGCCTGTTTAGCCTAGTTGGTAGTGAAACTAGAGGTCCCCGGTTTCGAATCTCGGTAACGGCATTTGTTTTTGTGATGAGCAGAAACACTTGTTCCTGAGACTTGTATATTTTCTATGTATATAAGTTTATATTTATTAAATAAATCGTCGTCTAGTACCCAATACACATGCCTTATTGAGCTTACTATGGGACTAGTTCGATTTGTCCCCTAATATTTATTTATTGTTATTCACATAAAGTGGTGTAGGTGTGCTACGTAAAGGTTTGCAGGCCGCCATTAATCATGAGCACCTCACGCTCACGGGAGTTTTCTATATAAAACTAGGTTTCTGTTTTAAATTCCATTTTGTTGCCGACTGTACCTTTCATCAACTACTCGTTGGGACTGTTTCGATGAACCCGAACACGACGTCTATATATAGATAGGGGACCCGGGAATGTCCTAAAACTACGACCAAGACCACCGAGGAATGGGCAGCAGCATCTTTAAAATTACCCCCCATGAAATTGGGGAAGGCCTATGTCCAGCAGTGGACGTCCTTTGGGCTGATTCATTTTATTTAAAACATGTTAACATGACATCACAGTTACACCAATGCGTCATGAACCGAAACTCGTACTACACACACACTAACTACACTAACTAGATACAAATAAATTAAAATTACATTTAACAAATTTCACGCAAAATAGGCACGCTAGATGTCGACTTGCGGAAAACGCCCAGAAAAACTAACTAACTAACTACATTTAACAAACTAAAATACCACCACATTAAAATGACATTTAACTAACTAGATACAAACACATTCAAATAACATAAGTACAGTTGATAGCCTAGTATCCATATCCCCACAGAATGTCAGACATTCATAGCACACATTTGTCCATCGCCACGCAAATAAGTCACACTCCGGTACTGATGCCAAAAGCGCATTGAGATGTGAGAGAGCGCGAAGCAGCGGTGAGTTCCTGCGCGACAGTGCGCGCTGCCGGCACCTGATATGATTTTTTTTAAATCGTATGGCATTTATTTACGAACCGTGAGATCTTCGAGAAGACAAGTACGGTTGCCAGTTTTTGTTGCACTTTTAGCACCACCCAGGGGTCACGTGTAGGGTAACGGTGGGTACTCCCTACGGACGTGGCGCAACTTCGACCCCCCTTTGTCAAGTGAGTAAGCAACTTGACTGTTAGAAGTTCACAAGCCGCCCAAAAGCCTCTAACTTGGCTTAACGACTGCTGTCGTAGACAGCAGCCGGGATCAACGGCTTAACGTGCCTTCCAAAGCACGAGAGCGCTCAGTTAGTAACCACTCAAAGCGGTCACCCATCCAAGAACTGACCTGCGCCCACATTGCTTATCCTCGCATACCGCACGCGGTAGACGGGTGCCGCTGGGCCACGAGCGCTCTAATCCAAATGGGTCAGTAGGGAGAAATCAGAAACTATAACAGATAGGGAAATCTGTTCTTAGGAACCATGGCGTCGATTTTCGTGACAAGTAAAACTACATTCATATATTTTTATTTATTTATCAAAGTAGTTTAATTCGTAAATAAAGTGATAAGTAAATGTAATGTGTCCCATCAATATATGCAGTCACTAAACACCTGTTTGTGGCTATCCATATGGTTCTCCGAACCGGATAATATCCGGATACGGAAGGATACGGAGAAAAGAATAAACATTTCCTCAAAGACTACGTTGATGATACGAGTGTTATTTTAGATTTAAAAAGCTTGTACTCGGTTCGGGAATCGAACCCGCTAGTTTTAAAGAAAATAAAAATAACATATTTCTACTTTGATATAGATTGTGTAGATCATAAGCAGTAAATGTTACTATGAAACATATCTAAAATGAATAAAATGCATAATTAAATAATAATACTGTAAGTTTTATTTCTTCAATAAGACAGGTTCGATTCCTGAACTGAGTACAAGTTCTTTTTTAATCTATGAATGCAGTTTTACTTGTCACTAAAATCGACGCCATGGTTCCTAAGATCAGATTTCGCTACCTCTCATGGTTTCTGCCCACTGACCCACTGACTTCTCCCCACTGACCCATTTGGATTGATCACCCTGTATAAAAGGATACGGAGGTATCTATCTCACCATTTTCCTGAGACTGGAGCAGTTGACGAGTTCGCCGTTGTGCGCGACCGCGAGGGCCCCGTGTGCCGTGTGCACGACGAACGGCTGGCAGTTCACCTCCTCGGAAGCCGCTGACGTAGAATATCTACACAAATCATCGATTAGTTTCCGTTTGTCCAAAAAAGTTAAAATTGTAAACGGGTATATTATTTAACGAGGGGCGTAATTGCGGAGGAGAGTCTATGTTTTGATGACTCGAGGTTGTAAATGGCGAGGTTTTTGGCAAGGTTTGGCGTAAATGATTGGCACAGACCCATGGCGGGTTTAGGCAACTAGCTTTCCATACTGACGTTGAGTACTGACCTGGTGTGACCAATGCCCAAGTTTCCCTTCAGTTTCTTCATCGCCTCATCATTGAATATGTTGTTTATGAGCCCCATGCCTTTGTGTGCGTTGAATGTGCGGGCGCTCTTGCCCTCTGACGTCACGATCCCCGCCGACTCTTGTCCTCTGAAAAAAAAAAAACATTAAACGTGTTACGTAGACCTTGTATTTGACTATTACATAATAGTGCATTATTGCAGAGACCGGAAAAAAGCAATCCGTGGACAAGTCGATTTTCACTGACAACGCAACGCGAAGCCTTTCAATAGATACATTTATACATCCTCGAATTGCCGAGGCATATAAAGCGCTATTCTAAAAAAACAGGAACGGCAATTTGAAAAATTATAAGAACAAGCCAATTTAAC
Organism: Notocelia uddmanniana; assembly: GCA_905163555.1. NCBI lineage: Eukaryota > Metazoa > Arthropoda > Insecta > Lepidoptera > Tortricidae > Notocelia > Notocelia uddmanniana. Next base: position 5,437,529 of record LR991052.1, read on the forward strand.
TTAAGGTTTCAGTAATAAAAAAAATCCTTTTCGTCTCATTTAAATATTTTTTGTCGTTTTATTTTTCTAATATGCTTGTTTTATGTCACGAATTGATCTTTTTCTTTAGTTTCTTTTCTTTAAAAAGACGCGCTGCAGCAACCGGTTACCGGGGCGCGCCGGTGTGGGAGCCCCACGGAAGGGCCGCACTAGGCGTCCAATTTTGTATAAAATTCCATTATGGGCCGCTTGTTTAGCCTATTATAACGAACTTTCGTTGCATGCGGCACAGCGTCGTTGCGTGGCGGAGACGGTCTTCTTCTTCTTCTTCTTCAGTAATGAAATGACAGTCGATAGTTTCGGAAAGATCAAAAATGATAAACCGCCTCCGCGCCGCACGGTGTCGCGCCCGCTCTGTGCGTTTCGACATACGTATATCGATATTGGCCTTATCTCTGCTTATGCCTATACTCGGTGTGCTACGTATGTGCTATAACCTCACCTGTGTTGGAGGGCCACGAGCCCTAGACAGATGACCTGTGCTACATCGACCTGCGTCGGCCACTCCCCTGTGCCGATGGCGCCGAAAACGCCGCATTCGTGTGTCAACCCTGCAGAAAGAACAAAGCAATTATGTACCAAGTGTATGAAATGAAATACATTTATTTACGTACCATGAAATATACATGTGAAATAACTTAAATCCCCCGTAAGTAACGCGTGATTTACGCTTAACGCCTAAAACTGAACCCTCTGTAGGTATATTTAAGTTCGTTTCTAAAGGTCTATAATTCTCAAATTCACAGTTTATTAGTATATAAAAATTTGTATATCCTCTGATCATACTTATGTCACTTGTGTTAAATCGAAACGTAGATTGTAGATGCATCATTGGGTCGACTTGGCCAAAATAGATTAGGACAAATCTGTTATAGAATGTTGAACATGTATGATCTTAATCTAAAACCCTGATCTGTGTTGGTCGACTTGACACTTGTACACATGGGCAAATATGCGCTAATTTAGTGATCAAGCTGTGTGCACTTAGTTTTGGATATCATGCTAGTTTATAAGTTTCTGAACACGCGCGAGCTAACTGAACCATGTGTTGTATGATGTCTGTAAAGTGTACCTTCCTAATAAATAAATAAATAAATCTAAAACAGGCCCTTGAGGCATTGTACCGAGGATGCCGGCGGCAATTCCTCGCTGTATCGCAATGATACGTTGAGCGAGGAAGTCGCCAGCTCGTATATTATACTCTCTCGAGTATTCAATACGTCAAATAAAGTAAAATGGATTCGGACGTATTCGCTCAAAGACCAAGTGTCACCTTTTGCGTTTTTCTCAATAATTGGAAGTTTATGAATTTTTCTACTCATAATCATATGTACGATTAATACTTATATGAGACATCCCCATTTTTCCATGGTTTTTTTATGTTACCACATACGTACAAAATGCATAGAAAGACGTTACATAAAGAAAAAAAATTGAGGACACTTTATTTATCAGTAAAGATTCCAAATGCTGCGGGCATGTGCGATCAGAATGACAAAATTTGCTCACCAACATAGGTTTTGTTTGTTAGACAGAAATCCTCCTGCATGTAAGTAGTATTAATTATTCTGTGGTAAAACGTACAATTTTGAGTGAAAATGCTCAATTGCATTAAGGTAAAATTAGGAAAAACGAATGAAAACTAGGCGTACGAGTATATCTTGTAGAAATATAGACAATAAATGCTAATACTCAATAAGCTGTTGACCACGCAATTTACTTACAAGAATTAAAGTTTAAAAAAAGACCTTTTTTTCAAAGTTCAATACATATTTCCAAAAACTGACTCGACGATAAATTCTATATAATTATCGAACTTGCTTACAAAATTTCACGAGAATCGGTTGAGAAATGCGACCTGTAGACAAGAAGAACCGGAATATCGGACAAGTCATCCGGAAGCTGAAGAATCACTCTGTCGACAATAGTTAACGAATTCAAAATTATTGATATTATGATTATTTATGATACACGCTTAAGCAGCAAAGGCACTGGACATTCATAGGGTCCAGCAACAACAACAGCTTTAAAACTTTGCATGTCAAGTGGTCACAAACTAGATGAGTCCTTAATAACGCATGGCGTTAAGATCTACAATCGTGTGTCAAGTGTACTGTTGTGGTGCATAATGACAATAAACGCAGCTGCGCCGACTTTCACGACCGCTAATAGGGTCAACAACAAACAATTGCCAATCACAACTAATAAGGTGACTATGTAGAATACGCTGAGGTAAAATCAGTTTTAAAAAGAACCGCCACTAAGTATAACGTTCGAGCACAGTACAAATTATGATTTAAGACTGGCAAAGATCAATACTTCCATATACATACTCGTATATTAAGAGTACATTTATAACGGCAATTCGAGTGTTTAATCAGCTTCCAACTCGTATCATGGTTCCGGAGGAAACTCTTTCAAGTTGACACCTCGAGAAAACATTCTACACCCGTAAAAGGTTCTTTGGGTTTTAAATATTGGGGGGACAATCTTACACAAATCGACCTAGTCCCAAACTAAGCAAAGCTTGTACTATGGGTACTAGACGACGATATACATACTTAAATAGATAAATTATCATCATCATAAATTTAAGAGCCTTACTCTTGTCGGTGGAGTAACCGCCATTCCGTTCTTCTCTGTGCTACATCTTTGAGTTCCTGATACGACACAACAGTAACTTTCTCCTTAGCCTGGCCGTTCCTTACCACAAACGCACGTCTCGGTCTTCCCCTGCCTCTTCTTCCCTCTATTTTGCCCTCTATTATAGTTTTGATGTAATTTTCATGTCGTATCAGGTGCCCCAGCATATTCCCTCTTCTATTTTCTATCATCTTTAGCAAGAATCTTTTCTCTCCTATCAAGTCTAATACTTCTTCGTTTGTTTTTCTTTCCAGCCAACTTATACCTTCCATCCTCCTCGAACACCACATTTCAAACTCACTCAGTCTATCTCTGTCTCTTTGAGATAACGTCCACGTCTCGCTTCCATACAACGCTATAAGGATGATTCACAGTAGGACGTTCCGTGTCCGGGCCGTCCCGCTTTCTTCTAGAGAAATACGCTGGTCGTTGCATTTGCTATCATAGAAAACGGCCCGGCCCGGACACAGAACGGTCTACTCGTACTGTGAATCATCCTATACTACAAATAGATAAATACATACTTAAATACATAAAAAACATCCAAGGCCAAGGAACAAATATACGTGCTAATTGCACAAATAATGCCCTGACCGGGACCTCTAGCTTCGGAGGCAGTGGCACTACCAACTAGGCTAAACCGCCACCACCACCACCATATCAGCCGAAAGACGTCCACTGCTGGACATAGGTCTCCCCCAATTCCATGGGGGGTAAATGCCATAATCGCCACGCTTGGCATGCGGGTTGGCGATCGCAATATCTCCACCGCACTTCAGGGAAGCTGGAACAAGGCTAAACAGGCAGGCAAATAACTAGATGTATAAATTTTATATCAACCAATCAATCAATTTCATTTCTGGACCACTTTGTAACTTGTCACAGTGACGGCCTACCTAGTATTTTCTTATAGAAGTTTGATAAGATTATTGTTGCATGTTAGCTGTAAGATTAACATTGCTGTGCCCTGACAGGGTTCATGTCTTGGATTTTAATGTACCTATATAAGATCTTATGTATACAACATGATGCAATAAATAAAAATGAACAGTAATGAAGTGGCCCAGAAATCCAAATTGGTAGACCGTACGTAACATTGTTACTTATTACGCTGTGTTGTTTGTTCGTTTTAGCATATAAGCCTAATTGTAATTACTAAATTCATATTGATGCTCACATCGGACGTTAGCAAGCAATGTTAGAATATAGTCGCAATACGCAGAAACTCGCAACTTTGAAACAACTACAATGTAAATGGAGAAGATGTCTTCCAGTGTGTGCGCAACTTTATTAAATCTTTTTTTATTGCATTTCACTGTCTAGAATTAGAAAAAATAAATTTAAAATAAGTTACAGTTTTATTGACTGCCACACATAATTGACTAAAAGTCCGTACTTTCAAACCGTAGAAGGCTGTTAAAACTTACTCATGATACTGCCTTAGAAAGAAGTCATAGAAAGACTGCCTTCAGCTAAATCAAAATAACCACGTTATTTTAAACGTCAGCAAATGTATTTTGCCATATATTTCCTCGCGTTATTTTAGAAAAGCACTATATGTACCTTGGCGGAAACTGGGATTGCCTATTTCTGTTTCTTGGTAAACCTCGGCCTGACAACCACCTCATCAAGCAATCCCTTACTTTCCGAGCATCAGCAATAATTTACTTTTTCTATGCTAAACATGAAAGTTGGATCTACAAAGCGTAAGTTGACACGTTACGTAATTAACTAGGTACGCCCTTGTCAGTTGCTAACGTAACAATGACACTATCGTAACTTTTTAAACACGTGTCATCATGGTCACGGGAGATAACATAACAGCCGATGGACTAATTATAGATCAGATAATAGTGCTCCGAAATATCCCGCCGTTATCGGGACCTTCTGACCTCTTGACAGGTTTCATCATATGATGGCAATATTAACGTCATTCCGCGACCACGTGGGCTAGAAACAATGTTAAGGCTTATATTTCATTTTTGGTACAAGCTATTACTCGTATTGCCGACTGTAAATTTTTCCACAATCGTCAACTAATCGGTGAGAGGGTTCCACGAGTTTATCTTATGTGGCTATGGAGTTGCTAAAGCCACCACAGCCATTGTCGGATCAAAATCGGAAAAGAAAAAATATATTTTGCCAGATATCATATCGCCTTAGACTTTAAGTAAATCCGAAATAAGCTCCCGTCCAACGATCTGACGATTAGGGCGTGACACGAGCTCGATTTTATTTAAATGCCCTAGGTGCGCGATTATTTAAAGAAGCCTTATAAATAGCCTACGTTGTAGCTCAGGTCTGACGCGCTCGAGTACATCGCCAAATCATCTCTTAGGCTCCCTCTTGAGTTAATGGAACACTGTCATAACAACATTAGTATAATTTAATTGAGTACGTTGTCATAGTTTATAACAGGGCCTGCCGGCTTAATAACGAGTTAAGGGTTATTTTATACGGTTAACAGTTTTTTTTTATTTAATGGCATTTATTTACGAACCGTGAGATCTTCGAGAAGACAAATACGGTTGCCAGTTTTTGTTGCACTTTTAGCACCACCCCAGGTTAGAAGTTCTCAAGCCACCCGAAGGCCTCTAACTTGGCTTAACGACGGTTAACTGTGTTAACATAATTCGCATGGCAAATACTCCCTGATGCGTTAACGTATTGACACTTGACAGGTGTCAGACTACTAGGCGCCACATAGCATAGCAGCCACATGAAATTAACATTTCAACCTAAAACATTTCCCCTTACTAAGCGAAAATATATCATATCACTCACATATAAAGTTCATTTCCGCTTAGGTATAGTAAAACGACAGGACAGGACAAAGAGAAAGGAGGAACGAAGGATCTGAGATCTGAGAAAGGTGTTGTGTTACCGGTCTTTAAGCCCGAAAGGTTGTACGGGCCATTGATTACATACTTGAATGAGACGTTTTTCTTCTGGGCATGCATAAAGGCTTTATAAATCGAAATAGACAGAGCTGGCACCAGATCATTTAGCCTCACTCTGAAAGGTCTTGCCTCAAGATATTAGTTACGTACATGACATGATTTTCCGCTTGACACCTTTTGTTAGTACGACTTATATTAAGATCTATTAAGTTAGCCTAAGAGCTTTTGCCTTTGCAATGAACTATCTCGTCTAGACATACAACGAGCACATTAACCCGCGTTGTTAACACGTTAATTTATACTACATAAAACAATCCGGCGCAAAAGAAATGTGTTTTGAATTTATATCCATATCTTACATGACGAAATTGGAACAACTGGCACTTACAATAAACAAAATACGATTGTAGTGATATAAGTCTATATACAACTAATATGTATACAGGGTGATTCAGGAGACGTGGGCAGGACCAACACATACATAGTAAATGGCAATGAATCGTTCACCATTGTATTTAAGTGAAACATCCATACCTTTTTCCTGTATTTTAATTTTTGTTAAGTTAAAGTTTTTCTCTACAATCATGGTCACCCTACAACAGCTGGTTTATAAAGATAACCTCTAACTGTTATGACAGCACTTTGATTTCGAAGAAAGTAAATTGTCAGATTGAGTGAGATACGATATTACAAAAGTAATCGGACTCAGATGACATTCAATTTGACACGTATCACTTGACTGAAGTATTCTGATTGTTTTCAACACCAAAGATAAATGAACGTTAATTTCACTAATAGTGGCACGAAGCAGTAGCTTATGATCTACTGAATCCGTAGTGTTGATCTTGCTCACGTCTCCCGAATCACCCTGTATAAAATGTGAAACTGGTGCATTCTACGATAATATGGCTTACGACGCTTACGACACGTTTTTCTCTTAATAGTTCTAAAAATGCTCGAGGCCGGTTATTGGTCAATTATATTTCATGACTGGCTTATAATTATTAATTATTATAACACTGCCTCACAGGCTAAGCGAAACTAGCTCTAGAATACTCTATTGCATGAGTAGAGGTCACCAGAGGTGTTATACGTGGGAGGGTTTAGTGCTCAATAATATTATTTGGAATTAGGATTACGATACGCCACCCAGTTCAACCGCTTGAGGCATGCTACCTGTACCTGGAAAGCATTGCCTCTTTAAACAGCCAGACTTAAAAGAACTATGGTCGCCTGAGACGCCTATTAGTCAACCCGACACCTTTTTAATAAACTTTGGTAACAAACTAGTTGTAATAGGTAAGGTCTGTTCTATAAATCATATCTGCGTTGCTATTTACTATTGAGTATATTCGACATACATAATTGTTACGCAGTGTTATTGGCGCCCGCGGATATGCCCTGTATATCTTTTTTTACATCATAATTATTGTTTATTTCCATTGGGCCTGACGTTTATCACATTAATTGTACAGACGTTACATATATCGCTATCGTCATACGAGGGTCATTGGTCGAGAACACGAGAAAAATATGGCTAAGTGGCGTCATATAGTAATTTAATTCGTTCCCTTTCTTCCATTGAAAACGCAAATTTTGCTCCAAAACGCAATATTTATTATATCGTGTTTATTATTAATATATTACTATAACTAGCTGTTCTGTCGAACTTCGTTCCACCACCGACGCGTTCAGTACAAAATGTATCAGATAATGTTTTTTCTTTCGATAATTCTACTGCTATTGGGAGCGACGAGATATCCAAAAAATCAAAGTAATAAATAAAATAAATAAATATCAGGGGACAATTTTTTACACAAATCGAACTAGCCCATAGTAAGCTCAATAAGGCTTGTGTTATGGGTACTAGACGACGATATATTTAATAGATATATACTTAAATAAATAGAAAACATCCAAGTATCAGGAACAAATATCTTTGTTCATCACAGAAACAAACACCCTTACCGGGATTCACGGGATTCGAAGTAGTGACACTACCAACTAGGCTAAACAGGCCGAAAGTACATAAAAATCGGCACCGCCTTTCTCGAGTTATAAATGGTGTAACTAACATGAATTTGTTTCATACATATAGGAGATTTGACCTATTCTGATACGTTTTTGTGTGTTTTGTACATACATAAACTCACGCCTATATTCCCAAAAGGGGTAGGCAGAGCACACGAACATTCATTTCAGTGCTACTTTTAGCAATTGTAGGTAGGTTTATGGATGGAGAAAATGTGATATTGCAGTGACAGGTTGCTAGCCCATCGCCCACAACACACTTCAACCTGGTTCCCATAGTCGACTCTTACGACACCCAAGGGAAGAAAGGGGGTGGAGCTACTCTAACCCGGCACCGCACGGGGTGTGGTTTGTGTGTATCAATTATATAATCATGCTTTTTTTGGGTATACGGACTCCATAAACCTGTACACAGTGTTTGTATCCTAATGAATACACAGGACAGCGAACGTTTCAAAGTTTTGTGTTCCTAGTGGTGAATCGCAGGGGCTCTCGAGGTTGGACTGTTTAGAGAGTCACGGGCCTGCATTTGCTTAAAGCTGCCGGCACAAGAATCCTTAAATCAAGAAAGGCGACAATGGATGCCTCTGCAATAGGCGCTCGGTAGGGTTGCCACCATCAATCAGGCCGTAGGGTCGTTTGCCAACATCGTGGTTTAAAAAAAAACATTCGCACAGCAAGCTAGCACAACAGGATGATACAACGTTCGCATTGCACTCAACACAAGTTGGGAAAATAACATATAGCACTAAAGCCCAGAGATACTGTTTCGAGGATGAAATTACAGATGGTTAACAATAAATACGCCGAACTATGTCTTTCTCCTGTTTCGCTTAACATATTTTTTTGGTTACTGTTGTAAATAAATAGGCACAATTTCTTGTAAACTGACTTTGACCCATCATTTAACAAGTCAAAACACAGGTAAAACTCTCTATATTTATTCATAGTAGTCTTTGGGTAAAACTCACTTTTATTGGTTAAAATATGGTCAAAACGTCAAAACCGCAGAAAGAGGATTCTTATTCTGACTTCATGGTCAAAACGGTACGTTGACACGCACTGCACGTCACACCTTTGACAATTAACCTTAATAAGGAGTATTTATATTCTCTTTGCCTAACCAAAGAGGATGCCAAAGTTCGTGAGTTATTCAGTCACAAAGTGGTCAAATTACTAATTCACAACTTTGACCGTAGAAAGAGAATCTTAAATATGATACATTACGTTTTCGTACTACAAGAATCTCTTCACCACACGCCTCCTCGCCTCGCTGTTTTTAGGGTTCCGTACCTCGATAGGAAAAAAACGGAACCCTTGTAGGATCACCTTGTTGTCCGTCCGTTTGTCTGTCTGTCAAGACCCTTTTTCTCAGGAACGCGTGAAGGTATCAAGCTGGAATTTATATCTAATACTTAGGTCTACTGTCCCTTGGAGCTGTGAAAAAACCAAACTTCTAAGCCAACGCAATCAAAAGATACCGCCTTTTATGTCGCTAATTGCCGACTCTTGCAAGGGAATCAAAACCTATAGGGTACTTCCCGTGAACTCAGAATCTTGAAGTTTGGTACGAAGCAACGTCTTACAGCACAGATATAGGAAAAATTGTGAAAGCCGTAAATTTTTAGTTACATCATATAGCAAAAATATTTTTACAGAACCCTCGGTGCGCGAGTTGTCTCGCAATTGGCCGGTTTTTTTTCTTTTTCTGTCTTTTTGTCAATTGCAGTCATTTTGACGCGCGTGATGACATTAAAGAAGCATCAAAGTGTACATTAAGGATATTCTCTTTGATTATACTTATATATATCGGCACGTAATGATTTGGTGATGATCTGATGATTGATTTGATAATTTCGCACACCCCGCGTTCACGATTCCACGCGCGCCACGTCCACGCTCGCCACGTTCGCGTCCACGTTTTACGATTCCGAATAAAATCGATATGGCACTATGAGTGCTAGTGCATCGATTATTTTAAGAAAACAATAACAAATATGTCTCTCCAAAGTCAAGACAACGTGAAAGAACATATTGTAGTCGGTAGGTACGTACCATCCTTCTTATTTTATATGCTACGCCTCGATTACCTTCAGTGCAATAGCGACCGTACTCGCTAAATATAACGAACGAGTGCATGTCCTACTCGGGTCAGATTCGGTCAAACAGAAATAAATTAATTAAAAGTTACACTTTTGTAGGTACGTTGAGTCCTCCGCATTCGAGCGCAGATGGAGGTCACCGTGGAGTTTTTAGTGGATAGAAATACCACATAATCCCCGATGACTGGGTACCTGGATCGCAGGTTTTCGCCACGAAAAAAATAATGTATGTCAATTATAATTAAGGTAGGTATCTTGTGCCGCAGGTCAATGAAGTGTGTTGTGTTGGCCTCCATTCTAATTTATCTTCCACGTTTACTTTTATTATTTACTAGCTGTTGCCCGTGACTTAGTCCGCGTCTTCGCTCCTATTGCTTGCAGCGTGATGTTATATAGCCTAAGTTACATAGTGTGTAGTTAGAGTGTCTCGTCAGAGATTGAAGAGTTGGGGACCACTGCCGCGCTAGCGATGCAGGTTCCTCTTTGACCATCGTCCAATGTCACCTTATTTATACATCATACTATAAAACATTTTCAAATAAATATTATGAATCTTAAAGCCTTCCTCGATAAATGGACTATCCAACACAAAAATATTTTTTCAATTCGAACCAGTAGTTCCTGACATTAGCGCGTTCAAACAAACAAACTCTTCAGCTTTATAATATTAAGTATAGATTTATTACTCAGGCAACAAGACCTGTGTGTACGAGTACACTATACACGTACTAGCGTTAATAAGTTTTTAGAACAATATTCCTTTGAGATTACGCTAAACCAAAAAAAAAACATATTTTTTTCTGAACAGCAGTACATTTCTGCAGAGACCAGTATGTAAGTGGCTACAATACGAGGCCAGGGAAGCTAATTACGGTCGAAGCATGTCCAACGCTTTTCTCAAAAAATGCAAGGTAATTTGAAAAAAGTATTAATAAGCAGAGCTGATTATTGATGTTCGCTAAGGGTTCTCAGTTGGTCTTCCATCTTAATGAACACTGTCTAAAACTAAACAAGTAAACATATCAAAAAGTTTGATTCATATAAAGGCGGCCTTGAAAATTAACCCTAGTTAAAGAGGCAAGTATTTTTTGCCTCGCGCCTAAGCGATTTGCATCTGACCTGCCCATACATTAATATCTAAGAATAACTACCACGATGCAGAGAGTACTATGCAGTTCATAACTCTCCATCAAATTGAGAACCAGGCTCCTAGTGCTACATCTGGCCTGTTGTTCTATATGGTTGTGAAGCGTGGACCATGAAAGCAGAGCTCCGTAATAAGGTAGAAGCTTTTGAGACGTGGTCTTACCGACGCATGCTTCGCATCAGTTGGACGGATAAAGTGACGAATGTAGAAGTTTTGCGGCAAATGGGAAAAAACCTAGAACTTATCCGTACCATCAAACAGAGAAAGGTCGCCTACCTCGGACATGTTCTACGGCATGATAGGTATTCTCTCCTACAGACCATCATGATGAGAAAAGTATCCGGAAAACGCAAATCTGGAGGACGCAGGATGTCTTGGCTTCGTAATATCAGGGAGTGGACTGGGATTGAGACCGTTGAGCAACTGTTCAGCCTGGCACGTGATAAGGAGAATTTTAAAGAGCTGGAGGGAGAAAGGAGAATAATAAATGAACTTTATTCTGCAAGTAGTCCGCAAGGGCACTTTTACAAGTCAAAATCTACTAGCGTTTCTGCAAAAGAAGACCACTGCCGTGAAGAGACACCGAAAGAAACTCGGCAGTCAGTCATTTTTTCCCAAAAATATGCTTATTACAATGATAATACTGAGTATGGATAAATAAATCTGAGTATATGGATACAAGGTAGAATATTTACAATGTATAGTTCAAGAATAAAAGTACGAAACAAGAGTGGCTACTAATAAACCTTATTACCTTTCAATAAGATCGACGAATGATCAGTTAGCTGTGTCAATGGTACTATAATGAAATGTTAGAGCGCTAACCTAGATGTTCGACGACCTTAATGGGCAAGGGATACAGTTGCTTAAATAATACAGTCACCAGCATTATATGTGCCACATAGAATATCTGACACGTCGGCCCTACAAGTTAAGGATGATTCACAGTAGGCCGTTCCGTGTCCGGGCAGGCCCGTTTTCTACTAGAGAAATACGCCGGCCGTTGCGTTGGCTGACATAGAAAACGGGCCGGCCCGGACACGGAACGGCCTACTGTGAATCATCCTTTAGAGGCGTTGAGATATAAGTAACAGGATGAAACTAGCACGATTGCAAGCATGGTTCCTTTTCTAATGTTTTGTCGATTCGAATGAGCCCAAACACGATCGGTTTATCTTGTGTAGTTCTGTCTCCATCATCAGATCAGCTCTTTGTCATAATAATATTGCATTGTCATCCGATTTATACATGCATGCTAAAATTCAGCTCAATCGGAAACCGGGAAGTGGATCAAATTTAACTTGCAAGATTTGATTACAGACCGACAGTCAGACAACGGGACAGGTGAGACTTAATAAAAGCTTGTAAAATGCGATGATTTAATTGCGATATCAGAATAATCCAATTGTAATGTGATCGCGCAAGCCGGAGTTGACTTTTAGTACTAAAGAAAATAAGTGTAATTATGTAACTGATAATCAGTGACCAGCGATTAACCCGAGCCTCACCTTGCAAATAGCGATAAAGCCAGAGATGATGGCTCAGTAATGTCCTTGCCTTGAAGATTCGTCAACTACATTTGTCGAGGATTGGCCACTTTACCCTACCTACCTGTGACTGCCTACAAAGCTGGCGGTCTCGCCGGTCCCGGGTTCGATTCCGCGTAAGGGTTTTTTTTTGCGGCGAGCACGAATATTTCCTACCCTATTTAAAGCCTTGTGTTAAAACGACAATAATAGGGTATTTCACAACTCAAAACAACATTTATTACATTACCAATAAACAAATCTTACGAAGATAGTTGGATAAAAATCGAAGTACAGCTTATTTATGCAATTTTAAAGATATTTAAATACATATACATGAAAAAAGGACGCAGTTTGACCATACAAAATTGTGAAATCACTCATTTCCTTACTTCATTAGGCAGATTTCCCTACAAACATCATATTGTAACTGAGCGTTTTTAACGTTTCATAAAAAAGTTGCTGGTTTGACTATTAGTGAAATACCGTATTGGGTACATACCAGGGGCCTTTCAGCTCGAAGTACGATTTTTTCTATGGAAATGTTAGTTTAACATGTTTGTACCAGATGTCACTGGGTGCTATCTCTATCGCACTTGCATATTGAAGTAACAGGGATGCAGCGGTCGTGCGGTTAGTTCTTACTAAATACACAACGGCGCTACGATCTATGTGGAGTATTTCACTGGTATCTCTATCTCAGTATATATTGTACTTTGTGGTACATACAATCTCACTTACCCCACTGTGTTATTTACGTATTAATCAGAAAAAAAATCCCGAAGCTCATTCATGTTCTAAATGTGGCTGTATAGAAATTACCGCAAAATTGAATATATAAAAAGTAAGTAAAGGTACAGAGATTATCAATAAAAGGATTAGTATTAAATTAAGCAGCATACAGAGCGCAGCGGTGGCGAAGAGGTAATACGCTATGGACCGACATCTACAAACCGGGTTCCATTCCCGGTTTGCTCCACATTTTTTTCTTTGTGCTTTTTGTATGTGTAGGTCAATAAAAAAAACTTACCCGATTCGACGGCACCCCGGCCGTGTCTCTTGCTCTTAATAGTGACCTCTCCCTCGCACTTGCAGCTGTCCGCCAGCCTCTCATCGCACGATCCTTTTGGACCGTCCATGGCTCTGGAACGAAAAGCCGTAAGTTAAAACAAGGAAAACAATCACTAGTTGGTAGTCCATAGTCCTAACCAAGAGAGAGGTAACATTCCTATGTTAACTGCACAGCGAAACGTCATCTCGCTCATATTTCTAGCAGCCCAACCGGGCAAGCACCTCAGTCTTAGGTTGCCTTTCCACCATAAATATGCTATGCGGTTTTCTCGAAGACCGAATAATTCCATATCTGAATAAAGAATACGTTTGCCAATTTATGGGTGCAGTTTTGGAACTAATAAGTGGTCATGCCATTTTTTTTCACCTCAGCGGCTCGACAATGGCGACTTTGTTGCATGAAACCAGTGAGCAAAATGCAATTTTGCTGGGAGCGTGAAAAGTTTTCAGGCTTGAAACCAGTGAGCAAAATGCAATTTTACTGCGAGCGTGAAAAAAAATTACTTTTTAATTTTTCATATCGTAGGTTAGTTTAAGTAACTTCATTCTCTCTATCACTATTCCTTTGCGTTATATGTTCTCGCCGCTGAGGTGAAAAGTTGTATGTATCACACGAGAGCAAAGATATTTGCATTTCGTGTCTTTGAGTCCCTCGCCTCGCTTTCGCTTGCTCGGAATTCAACATCAACACTCGCAGCAAAAATTTACTTTGCTCTCTTGTGAACAAATAACTATTTGTACACTAAGGGTGCCTTTACACCAGACATGTGCTATGCAGGCTATGCAGCATACTGCGAAGATGTGAAAGCTATGTTACGAAAACCCGTTTCCACCAGAGCTATGCTATATGGACTAGTGAATATGAGTAGCGGATCCAAACACATCCATAGCAAACGTACCTATAGTGTGGCACATTTCTGGTAGAAAGGTACCAGAAAACAGAAGCAATAATAACACCAGTACTGCTATTTCCTCTTAAGGTATGTGGTGTTGTGTTCCTGGTGGTGACTAAGGTCGCTATAGGTAGAGCTCCCGAGGATGCGCAATGTAGATAGTTGTTTGAGAGAGTTTTTTTTTGTATTTATATCTGTAATAGTACATTTACATTACTACAGAGGCCGGGACGGAAGGGGTTGCCGGCCGAAGACATATATAGACGGCCGAGCGAAGCGAGGTCGGATAGGTCTGAGGCGGGCAACCCCATATTTCCCGCCGAGGTATGTATAGTGCTTTTCTCAAACATGCAATGAAATAAACAACAAAAAAAACAAAGTATTATTTTTAATACGCATAGTGGCAGAATGTCATGGTGCCTGTGCCACAATTTATGAGGAATGGAAATTAAAAAAGAGGACTGTGCCGACCTCTTGTCCTAGCCGCACCTGAAACGTCATACTTCGCAGCCTATTATAAGGAACATAACATCAATATTTCATTGCATGTTTGAGAAAATATAATTTAATCTATTTAACGTAGCGTCAACTTCATATTTTTCCCGCTATACTAAAATTTTCTATACAAATTGTTTTTTTTATTAAAAATGGGATTGCTCTTGGCCAGCATCTAGCCGGGGGGCAAAGATGAGGCCGACGATGAAGCCAGCTCACCCAGAAGATGCCTATTCACTCGTGCCTTAATATTACATTCATGAGTATTTCCAAGTCGTAATTGGGTACACATTTTGAAATAGAGCTGGGGAAAGCACTCTATGAAAATCTCTACCTCTGGTCGTATTTTCCATTAGAAGGAATTACCGTAAAAAAAGAACTCCAAAATTGCATATCGACTTAGAATTTTACGAACTTTCCAATGGTATCCTTCACAGTAGGCCGTTGCGCGTCCGGGCCGGCCCGTTTTCTTCTAGAGAAATACGCCGGCCGTTACGTTTGCTGTCATAGAAAAGGGCCGGCCCGGACACGGAACGGTCTACTGTGAATCATCCTTAAACTGCCCAACACTGCTGCTGCAATCATATCTATACAGAATTTCTGTAAAATCTGTAGAGATTTCTGTGTTGATTCATTATTATACTGGTTATACATAACTTGCACCGTTCGTATGTAAGTTGTCATCATTTGCAATCATTTTTAACCGACTTCAATAGAAGGAAGGACGTTCTCAGTTCGTCTGCATATTTGCTTTTTTATGTTTGTATGTTCCCCGATAACTCTTGACCACGTTGGCCGATTTTGATATTTTCTTTTTTGTTTCAAGGCAGGTACCCCCAAGATGGTCCCATATAAATTTGGTGAAGGTCTGATAATGGGATCGAGGGAATTCCTCGAATTTAATAGGCACGCATATGACGATTTCGGTATTTTATGTAGGTAACCAAGCATTGGCTCACGAAAACCACAAATTGTGGCATTGCGAAGTTACAAAATTGGAGTCGGTTTATTTTGTTATAAATTATTTCAGCCCCTTGCCGTTTCCGATTGAGCTGATCTTTGGCATACTTATGTAAGTTCGGTTACAATAAAATGTTATGGCACCACCGAGCTGATCTGATGATGGAGACAGAAGGTGGCCATAACAACTCCTAAACTACACAAGATAAACCCATCGTGTTTGGGGTCAAACGAACCGTCTCAACGAGTTGTTGAAGAGTGTGGAAAAAAGTACAGTAGGCAACAAAACTTGTGAAAACTTGTTGTTTTTTTTGACATAATCTTATTATTATACAAGTTTCTGACAGAAAAACGGCAAGTGACTGAAAAAGTAATGAAAATTTTCAAGAACACTTACAAACAAACAAACGGTACAAGTTAAATAAAACCTTATAATAAAAAAGAGTCGTTCGGCATAGACACATGTTTGTTTACATTTTTGAAAAATTTACTTATATGTGTTCTGTAAAACGCTCCGTACCTATGGGTTATCTTACGCATCGCATCGAAGCTTAATTCCAAAGAATATATGAGGAGTATCTTATCAAGGTTTATTTTTAACTAAGCGGTACTTCTAAAAGAGAACCTTGCTCAGTAAAACTTTAAGTCCAATTTAGAAGTAGATTTACAGAAAAAATTAACCCTTTTGAAAGGAGGTAGCCTAATATTCACCTTTTGCAACAAATCACTTGTCTAATTGTTAAAGGATTATAAGACAAACGCCACACATTAAACTTTTCAAAACCGCACTCAGCAATCCGCGAGCTCTCACCACAGAGTAGGTAATATAATCAACTCAACCAAACAAAAACACGTTCTAAATTCAAAATTACAAGATGGCCGCTTGACGTCAAGACGGACAGTGAAAACAAGACTGGTGCGTCGTGTTATATATTTCGATTAGGAGACCTAATTCGACGTCATAGATAAATTGTTATGTATTTTTTTACAATCGCGATAAGAGATGTGGGTTGAGTGGCCGTCCTCCGTATGTTACGTATCATCAAACCCCATTGCATTCCAGTCCCATACGTTCATGACTGGAATGACGTCTACTGTATGGGACTGGAATGCTAACCGGAATATATGTGAACGGGGTATGATAACCCGCTCACATCTATTCCAGTTAGCCGCTCATTCGTTTGCCCTTAAGGCGCTATTATATGAAATTATACTGGGCGGCGGTTAAAAAGTCAATCTTGACACCTGTCATTTCCATACAGTTTATAACCTCAAAGTTTTAGGTTATAAAATCTATGGAAATGACAGGTGTCAGGATTGACTTCTTAACTGCCGACCATTTATAGCTACTGACGCCATGTACATATTTTTCGTGCCAGTCTAGCGTGCCTACAACATAAAAACGGTACAGTGTCGCCCAGCGCTTGCGCTCCCTAAAGATGTCAGCGCCTTTAGCCCATTTACTAGGGGTTGAAGCATTTTTTCTTCCGTACCCTCTCTATCCCCCATCATCTCGTCACATCCTTTTTACTCATATAGTTTCTCACGTAGTCGATCCACCTTTTCCTTACCCTACCTACCCCTTCTCTTACGCTACCTACCCTTCTAGCCACTTGCCTTTCATCATACTATACTTAATACTATCTTATTCGCAAAAAAATCGTAAAAAATAAGTTTTTGGCATCAGTCTGTAATAACTACAACAAGCAATATTAGCACATTGACTTATTTCAGCTAAATTATAATAGGTTTGATTCTGCCATCAAAGAAATGCGATCAGTTAATGTTAATGCAAAACAAATTATTAGTAATTGCTAGTAATTAGTGTTTATTCTTTTTTGTTGTTGTTGTTTTACCTTTCACTAGGAACCTAAATTATTGTTTTAATTTCATTTTTCTTTTAATTTTATTGCACATGTTTAAGCGCCTAAATAAATTATTGGTTGTGCATGTTAATTTTATTTCGTAATCAATAAATGTATTCTATTTAAGCTGCTAAATTCTAACTCACCTTTGATACTGTATTTCATGTTAAATATTTTCAGAGCAAAGGAATTTTGTATTAGCTATAAGTGGAAACTGTTTTGGCTTATGTTTTTACTATTTGTTTAACTTTTTGTATTATTGTGTGCTGTATGTTTCCCGAATCAATAAAATAAAAATAAAAATAAATTTCCATAATGGAGCCAGGTGTATAGTGAAATCCTCAATGATTAGTAGTACTCGTAAAGTTCGTTAAAGCTTAAAACAAAAAAGAAATTAAAACTTATTTATTACTTAATCGAAATTATTAGCTGACCGTGCAAGGAAAGCTTATATTTCAACTCTGAATGCCATGAAAGCACGAATACCACAGCTGTATACTAGTAGCTCTGTAAATAATATTTTCAGTGAAACATCGAAAGCGCTATCATAAATATCATAATTTAAGAATAAATTCTGGTCTACTGTCATTCGCAGCAAACAAAGTTGAAATTGCTTATCAAACGGGTTTAAACAAACGCAAATACCATGCAAAATAAACTCCACGCTAGTAAATTACGTTTCGTATTGCATTTTCATCAGACTGACTTAGGGGTAGCTCCTTGTCTGATACACTGAGGGCCTACCGCGAACCACGAACGAAATTTTCCGTCTCTGTCGCATTTGCAAATACGTACGTAAGTGCGACAGGGAGGGAAAACTTCGTTTACGGTTCGCGGTAGGCCTCCTGGGCGGATATTCAATTCACAAGAATAATTAATAGAAGACTGATGATGATGGCCTGAAGCACAACTACCTTAGTGGGGACGTTAGCTATCAAATTTTAGCCAGTTAGTATTGTTTATACTATTTTTATGACGAGTCCTAGCATTATTATTTCCCGTGGGCATAAAAATGCGTGGACTCGTAATCCGCGAAAACGGCGTCTCCGTTCTCGGTTTATGTACCTATCCATAAAGATTGCTACCCCAATTGAACACCGTGTTGTAAACAAATTAATATTGGTCATAGGGAAAACGACTTGTTTTTAATTGTTGTATTACCACCTATTTATTAAAACGAAAGGTACTGAAGTCATAGCCGATTTAATAGTGACGATCACCTAGCAAAACTATGTGGCAAAACAGGTCATCGACATCAGATTTTGTCTACAATTTTTTGAATGATGTTTTATTTGCATATAGTCTGTTCAAGCTTCAATTTCGAGTTCATGTTATACTTATCACATATCCTCGTATTATCCTAGCCCTAACCGGGTGCTAAATATATTTACCTCTCAGAATACCAAATTTTACGTCCTATATAGCCTTTGACCCTAATTTCGCCTCATTATACACTACCTCAGTCACCCAAAAGATAAGGATAAGTACATGTCTTGAAAGTTATTGACAATAATAACCATCCACCAACCAATAACCAGCTATATTTGGAATGATAACGTTCGCTCATTCGTTCTATGGGTTTGTTTGCTAGCGATCAATCTGTAAGTTCAAAGGGCGCGACAAACAATAAGCGCGCAAGCCGCGGAGCTATGTCATCATACAGCGGGGGGTCCGCTATCGCTTGACACCCGTACATTTCCAACAAACAACGATAATAGCACCCAGATAACCAACAATTACTGGGTGATGCAAAATTGTTTCAAAACAAAAGTGATGCGCAGGCTGCTAAGGTTTCACGGATGAAAACGAATACTATGTTCTGATTTTGATATTTTCGGCATTGTTTTCCCTTTACCCGATGATGCAAAAGAGTTATTATATATAAATAAAATAAAATAGTTTCAAAACAAATGTGAAGGGCGGACTGACAAGTTTTAACGGATGAGACAAATACAACGTACGGATTTTGAAATTTTTGGGACTGAGGAGTCGGAAGCCTAGGGGGCTAGGGATCCATGCAGACCGAGGTGAACTTAAGTTAGAATGTTTGAATTTGAATTCATGAATCTGTGTATAATAGGTATCTATCTATCTATTCAGTGTTTGCTATGTTTCAATGTCATGTCATACACGTGTTTCCTTTCATAACGCATTCATGAAAAGATTCCTTCACCATTCACCGGTATTCTAAATCGCTTTGTTAAAAGGGAAACCTTTAATCATCTGATACTGACGAAAAGATAGACATCACAGCCGTTAAAATCTAGTGTGATCGAAAATATCTGACTGATGTGAAATGTGATCGAAAATATCTGACCTGGAATTTATTGGTGAGGGCATTTTATTTTAACCCTTATGAAGGCAGAAGCAATTTAGCGACCACATACGTATCAATAGAATATCAATCTTAATTCTGCGATATAAGGTTCAAAGTAGATTGCACTTTCGTAAAAAGTTACTTAGTGGGGTGGGTGGTGTAAGCACTTTATTGTACTTACACAATAATAACAGGTTAAACACGTAGTTATCACACAAAATCGAAGTACAAAGGCAAAGGAGGTATATAATAATATTTCCTCCCTTGTGCTCACAATAGGCTCCGGGACAAATAAGCTCTTCTTTGTAAAATAATATTATAACTATTATAAGTGCCTCACAAAGGGGACATTTATGATACGTAGAGAATGTGCGTCACGTCATGGCACTATGTGGAAGTAAGTAATTACTTAGATATTGAAGTAAATTGGTAAAATTAGTGTTTCTTTACAATAATTAATTACTAATTAGAATCTACACCATGGTCATAAATAGAACTGTGGTAAAAAGTTATTCATTAAAAGTAATATTATGATATAAAATACAGTAAGTAGTATCACAAGTTTTTTTACTTACTTCATTTGGTTTAGTACAAAATACAGAGAATATAACAATTGAATTGATTGTTTTTTTTTAAGTTTTTTGTCCTATTGCTTAATATCCCGGGAGCTACTTACGCTATTGATTTGAAATTTTGGAGGAATATTATACAGGCTGTTTTTATTGAATTCCGTTAATTGCGAGGGCACAATCCTGAGATGAAATATAGTAATCTTCTCTAAGACACTGGTATCTTAATTCGCACCATTTCGAAGATATTGAAGAATTCATTTTCGTTAACTAACACCCCTAGTATAATATAAAAAATCCTTAATTTAACAATGTTGACGTTCGTGTCATTCGAATTTCGAATTGTCACACTTGACATTAACTTTAGCTTAACTCCACGTTAACTCTTAAGGCCGGGCTTTCATTCATCCTTGGTGATGTAATTAATTATTATGAATGAAAATGAAAAAATATACTTTTATTGAATTATGAAAAACTAAATTGCTACGTCTTTTCTATGGCTATACACGGCTATATGCTAGAAGGAACGGAAATCAATAAAAACATCCTGTATAAATAAAGTTCATCCATGTGTATAGAAATTGGAAAAATTAAGCATATTATTGTATTTGCTATGTAAAATGGAATGGCTAATATACATATGAGACAGGATGAAAATACAAAGTCTTATTACTAGGCCTAGAGAGGTATCTTAATCTTATGATTATGAAACTATTTGAGTGACACATTCTGAAAAAAAAATCCTCTTTTCACTATCACTGTGCTATTTAGCACTTCAACATCGTCATAGCATTACAAGGTGATAAGAATAAGATGAAAAATACATAGGTACACTCGAACCATTTGATTTCAGGGCCGCTTCGTACCTTGTCACAGTGACAATAATATGAGATCTCGAGGAGCTTTCATATTAATTATCACTGTGACAAGGTACAAAATTAAATTGGTTGACACTATGTATATCTGATGATCGCTGTACCAAGGGA
Source organism: Notocelia uddmanniana (assembly GCA_905163555.1). Classification (NCBI taxonomy): domain Eukaryota; kingdom Metazoa; phylum Arthropoda; class Insecta; order Lepidoptera; family Tortricidae; genus Notocelia; species Notocelia uddmanniana. Next base: position 5,459,073 of record LR991052.1, read on the forward strand.
AATAATTTAGCCACACTTATCATCTGGCACTAAATAGGCCAATACCGTGACCTGGTGACTTTGATAAGCAAGCCATTTAGTCTGAGACCCATCAAACTGTATCAATCAATAATTATTGATCAATCAAAGTATTAAATGGGATATAAATACATTAGGTCATATTAGCAGACCATATTGTCACCAATGTGCATAACATTATGAAAAATAAATGTTTAAAAGAATATTGTACAACATTTAAGTTCCTCTAGGTAGTGGTTCTAGTTTTAGTTTCTTTTCTTTAAAAGGAGATTAGAGGATGAATTAAAGATATTGCTGGACCGATGTGGAGGAGAATAGCTATGGACAGAACAAATTAGAGAACTTTGGGGGAGGCCTGTGCCAAAGGCTACCAGACAATGTCTGAGGAAAAGAAATCAGTAATCAGATAGTAAACTACTGCTCTCCGCCTTTCTTTCAGCAAACTGTATAGGATCATGAACCATAATAGGTAAACAGTCAAAATTATTATAAAACTAGCTCTTACCCGCGGTTTCGATCGCGCACGTTTACTTGAGAACTTCTTTAACCTATTTAAAGGTACTTTTTAAAAAATCTCTACATGGTATATATTAATTTAATTATTCCGAATCATTCCAACAATTTAAGTTTGTACATTGTTTAGCAGACAGAAGTTTCACAGAATGTATACCACCATACCATAACAGCCCAAGGACGTCCACTGCTGGACATAGGCCTCCCCCAATTTTATAGGGGGTAAATGCCATAATCGCCACGCTTGGCATGCGGGTTGGCGATCGCAGTATCTCCACCGTACTCCAGGGATGCTGCTTCCCATCCCCCGGTGGTCCTGGTCGTAGTTTTAGGACATACCCGGGTCATACAGAATGTATGTTTCTCACAATTTTCATTTCATAGAAAGCATTTTTTTTTTCAAAAAGAGTCGCCGTTCTAACCTAACCTACTTTTCTGGTAAACTTAAATGAGTTCTAAACAATAACCTAAAAGCCACTTAGAAAGTTGACGCTTTAAGAAAACAAAGCTTTCTATGAATTGAACAATTCTGCAAATCAATACATTCTATTAATCTTTTGTCGGCGAACCAAATGGACACCAAAAATTCAAGTATGTTAGTTAACACAAATAGCACGGTGTTTGTAAGATTAGCCTTGGAGTAACTTGCGCGAATTTTCATTACATCAAACGCTCTGTTACTGTGTGCATATATTATAAATGAATTACAATATTTATAAAGATGTTCTCATAGAGTAACGCATGAGTCCACTACAGTAGTGTCAAACTTAGGGGGTGGTAACTAGGGTAACCAGACGGGCCTCACACAATGGCATTTAACAATGCAACAACTCAGGTAAGGGCATAGATCTATTGCATTACTATTTAATGCAGCTACAGCTTATCTGTAATAGTGCTTTTTAGTCTAAAATATTACCCAGGGCTATACTGATATGTTTTTGGCTGTAAATACACTTATATATTCTTGGCAGCAATGTTATGAAACCAATATTATTTGTTACCTAAGCTACTGCCTACTTTACATCTTAGAATTCATTCAACCATTCCTTTTAATAAAATTCCATGTGCAGCAATTTTTATACAATAGACTATAGCACACATACACACTCGCATTTACAAAGGGCTATGCAGCCCTGTTTAGTTATTATATTTCTCTACATTTAAACCCCCCAAATGGAGGTTCAGGTTTTTACTACATACCTATGAATATATTCTATAGTCATACAATACATATTAGTATTACACATATATTCTATAATTCTTCGAGGGACTTCACCCCACACTTCACGTTCCTAGGCAACCACCCTATGCCTCGAAAAATATTGCCGTCGAATCTTTCCAACATCCTACATATCTTATATTATATTTATTCCTCGCATGGCTGGCAGAACAGAATAAAGAGAGACTTACATAATTTTAAAGTGGCATTGTTAATTTAAAAAGTTTGATAATGAAACAATAGACGCATTTATACAACAATCATGCCTGTTGCTAAACAGGTTGGCTGTTATCAGGATAATGCTACTTCTTATAATTCAAATAACGTTAGGGAACTAATACGGTAAAAATAAATTTAAAATTCTACCTAAAAAACACATGAGATGTAATTATTTAAGGCAGAAACGCGACAATAAAAAATAAACATGAAATAATTACCTTGGTCTGATTCGATGTTTGTTGATTTTAACCACAAAAATATATAGTAAATCCCGAGCTCGGATCGTTATTATACTAATTAAAATGAAAAATTGTTTAGATTGTATGCACAAATACAAATGAATTCTTACAAAGTTTGAAAGTTACAATCACACTTAACTTTTGTTATGGAAAGTTAAAACCACATGGCTCAAGTTGATAGTACAACTGTTGTCATTTGTTATTATAACATAAAATTTGAAAGGTCCTGAACACCGAACAATTTTCAACCGCTAAAAGGACAGCGTTTCTTTGTCGTATAATATTAATTAAATTTCAACAAACTTGGTCTCAGCTGATTGAAGGCATTTTAAAACGTAAGAAATGGTTAATCAAATAAAGTATAAAAGTAAATACCTGTTTTCTGTAGTTAGCTGTTGAACTTTTAAGTAATCGTAACGTAACTTCGATGCGTAGCAAGACGACTTCTGCGTAAGTGTATCGACAAATTAATTGATTGAATAGTACTTGTATTTGAAGTTAACGTGTGACGGAGATAAGCACTTCAAAAGAACGAAATAGCGATATAGTACTCGGATTGAACCTTCTTGATACTTTGGCACAACGCATAGTCAATGTTGCTTTTTTGAAATGTGAAACAGAGGGGCTAGTATGATCGCTTATATGTCGGACATATAGCATTCGTCCCGTACTGTCAAGTATGTAAGTGCGAGAGGGACGAATGCTATATGTCCGACATATAAGCTATCATACTAGCCGGGCTGATTTCATTCCAGTATTGTAAGGTCATCAGTTAAAGAAAATGTGATAATATGTTACGTATATATCCAGTGGCAGTCACAGTGGCAGTATTTTTTTTCGTGCGTCGGTAAGCTACATGAGATTCTTTCGTCTAATATCTTATTTAGTAAAGCAGTTGTACTAATACCCTGAATAGAGCTTTCTATACTCTAATATGTTAGATTATAAGCACATTAATATTTTTACATTCCTAATGCTCTGAAAGTAGATCATTTTGACCTAAAAACCGGGTTGAAAACAAAGGCCTTGTATATGCACTATAACAAAATGATATCGTTCAAAACCATGAAGAATAAAAAAATGAACTTTATATTTTGACACAAGGTTTTTTTCAATTAACCATAGATAAGCCAAAAAACGAGCCCAAAAGAGGTTCACTTGCCTTAGTGCCCCTATCGCACTCATTGCCATGTTAAAAAATATCTAAGGTGTTAATTTATTAGTTGCAGATAATATTACAGCTGATGGTACTCGGTCCCTGGAGTATATTTAAGTATGAAACATTATAGCTTTTACGATGTTTTTTTTGGAGAAAACTGAAAAACAAATTTGTTACGTAAAACACCCTGTTAATGTGATTATTAAATGAAAACTCATTGAACAGATTCTAGTACCTCTTTTACGTACCACTTAACTGTAACTTCACGTCGATAAATCAAATACTTGATTGTTAATGTCATGTTATTTTCTGTCTGATTGTGTCGTTTGCAAATCAATTTTACTTAATTTGAAATGCCTTCTTTTCTTCATGCTTGCTTTTAAAATTACTTCAACTCACTTATCAAAGGCTAGTATTAGTTAACTATCCTAATGGGTGAATTTTCTTAACTAGTTTTAACACGACCCAATTTCCATCCTACATTACATCCTACATTTGTAGTTTTTCCGCCGAACCATAATGACATTTAAGACAAACAATTGTTGACATGAGTGACGTGACAGATAGTGTTAAACGTCTTATCAGGCACATGGTGATTATTTTTAGACGAAATTACAAATTAATTTTTTGTTCGGTAAATGACAAAAAATTATATATATGAAAAGGTTTCTTAATTTCTATTTAAAGTGAATTGTTTTAAAGTAAAGTATCATCTGTTAAAATATCTGCAACTAATAAATTAACACCTTATATACTTATTTACGTATTTATACATATCTATAATTAGTATAATCTTATCCGTATTGGTTTGTGTGTTAAATAAATATTTTCTTCTTCTTTTTCTATTAGAAAGGGGCACCACATTAATACACAGTGGGATTCTTTCGGCTCGCGTTTGCGGCCACAGGTGGTACCCTACTTATAGGTAGTATCTCGTATCTCTTAAAGCCTCTTACAGACTGGCGCGGCCTAGGCCGCGCGGTCAATAGTAAACTTGTCATTAGCTGTAAAAGTAGCTTAGCTGCAATAAGCTGCAATAGTAAACTTGTCATTAGCAGTGTGATTCAGGCCTATGGTTGAAAGTGAGGCATGTCGCGCCTAGGTTAGAATTGGTTTTTAACTGAGCAATAGCAGAATCCTGTACAGCCGTAAAATTTCATTGATTTGTAGTTTTTTCCCCCGTCTTCATCTGTGTCGAACTCGTCATTACCTTAGGGAAGCAATGCTATTAAATTATTTAAGGTATAAATAAGATTAACTATAGACCTTCTTTTACGAATATCACCCCCATTTCAGTCCTTTAAGAGAATATATCTAGAACAAAAACTATCGCTGCTTGTATTTTAATGTTTAGTCATGTTTCTCTTTTAATAATTACTGCTCCTCAAACATAATTCCGAGCTCTTTTGAACCCCTTCAAACAGAGAGTTTTTAAAAACGCTGTAGTTATTTTTTATTCTTTACTTTTAGGTGTTTCAAAGCAGTTTAAAAAAGATCGTAAAAAAATCCCCCCCCCCCCCCCCCGCCCTTATCAGCGGACGAAATTTCAAAAATGCCGAAATTATTTTTCTTATACTTATATGCTAGGTCTTTTGACGAAGTTTTAATTTTTTTGTTATAAATACTAGCTCCCCGATCAAATTTCAACCCCTATATCACCCCCTTAAGGGTTGAATTTTTAAAAAAGCCTTTGCAGTACACGTTTACGTAATTTAAAGTATATATGTTTCAAAATTCATACTTATATCTATCGTTTAGGCTGTGCGCAGTCTGTCGATCATTATCTAAGTAACACAAAAATTTTAAATTGTACATACAGATAACAATCTTAATAATCATTATGAGCTATAATTTTAAATTATGTTTATAAATAGTAAATGAAGTCTGGTAAATAATGTTATTTGAATCCATCACAAGCAATTGATATGAATTTTGAAACATACCCCCCAAATTCATAAAAAAAAAAATTGGCAGTTACTTGTCTACTACACTACCATTAAGTGCCTGTTTACACATTGATTAGTGTTAAGTGCGAGTTCATACATTTGTTGCAATACAAGTGCGAGTAAGAAATGTAATACGCGCACAGCATGACCTACAAATTTTAAACGGTCAAATCAACATTTACAGGGAAAAAGTCATCAAAAGTTACATAAATGTTTCTTTTATTGCTCTGTTATTCAAAAAGACAAAGTGATTTTAAGAAGCTGTTGTTATTTAGGACACAGAAGAAAGGTATAAGGAAGTCCGCAAAAACTTGCGTAGGCGCAGGCGCACGCTTCCCATGCATCGAGATCGAGACGCCGTACCGTTGGCCCGACAATGTCAATGAACAAAATGATTAACTACGCGTTATTTAAATGCCTTTTACACCAAACTCACACTTTGTACTTGACAATGTTAATACGACAATACGCGCCAATCGAAACACACAATTATCTCACGCAATAATCGGCTGCGCAAGTATCAAGTACTGTTAGTCTCAGCGCAGCGCTTCCTTATCAGACCGGCTTGAGCTGCGCGGGAGCACGTGGTGTTTATGCTGACCACAACTTTATAAGAGGAATCCACTCCGGCCAGGCCCCATCGTGCTGCCATACACTCCACGCTTCGAAACGAAAAAATGTCGCACCCCAAAGAAGGTAAGTACAAAAGAATTAAAAAAACTTCAAAAACCCCATTTTATTACACGAATAGTTTCAATACGCCGGTTTGAACTAGAAATCGTCACGCGTAGTACTTTATTTAGCCGGGTTACTATGACCATAGACGGCCTTGTCTTTAAATTAGGACATTTTCATCGATGTGTTAGTGCTATTGATATTTTACGCATGTCTTCTGACCTGTACGTCCTTGACATTTTATTTACCGCCATCTTGTTTTTAAATCAATGCAATATGCCGTTAATATTTAAAATCTATATTTTATTGTAAACCAAACTAATCTTGTGATGAATAACAATGGAATGGAATGGAATGTATGAATTATTTAATATTAAAATAATTAGGATACATGCACATAGGTATACAGGGTGTTTGGTAACTAGGTGCAAAGACTTTCAGGAATGATAGAGGAGGTAATTTGAAATATTTTAGACAAAACATGCGTAAGTACCTACAAGGTCTTAGTTTCCAAGATATGCACCATTTTATTTTGAAAATTGTATTTTTTCTATAGTACCATACATTTGGAAAATGTTTAGATTTTTTTGTTCTCTTTATTCTGGCTTACCTAGCGTAATTTTTCAGTAACTGTAGAAACTAAGGAAGTTTTTGTAATGAATTGGGACCAATGGGACTAACTACTTATTACTGCCTGATGTATTCACATGGTATTCAGTGGCGAATTCTCTCCATACATTTTCATAGTAGGAACGAAAAAAATTAACCCATTATTTTCGAAGTTCTTGTAGTTCGAAGTAAGAACCTAATCACTTAGGATAACTTTGAAGTGATTAGTATTTTGAATTTTTTATTTCTTTTTCAGTTTCTATGAAAATTAATGGAGAAAAATACGCATCTGAATACCATGTGAATACAAGCAGTAAAAAGTCATTAGTGCCAACTCAATTGATTTCTAAAACTTCCTTAGTTCCTACACCACCACCACCACCATATCAGCCAAAGGACGTCCACTGCTGGACATAGGCCTCCCCCAAATTCACGGTGGGTATATGCCATAATCACCACGCTTGGCATACGGGGTGGCGATCGCAGTATCTCCACCGCACTCCAGAGATGGTGGTCTTGGTCGTAGTTTTATTTAGAACATACCCGGGTACCTTAATAACAGCTGTATTTTATTCTCAATTATAATTTCTACCGGCAGAAACTGATTTCCGGCCTTGATCCCGTTGTGTGTACAAAGTTTCATGTTAGTCCAGCATGCCGTTTTAATATGAGAGCGAAACTACGTTTGTATTGAGAACCGAGCTCCCTGCGGACTCTACGAGTACTTCTTTGTTAACCGACTTCTAGATTTCAAATTCTTTTTTTATTGTAAGTATATATATCCAAGTTGGTCCCGTTTTTGTCAAAACGCAGTTCTGATGATGGGATCTAAGAAGAATCGAGGGAACTCCTCAAATCTTAAAGGCAAACATATAGTGATTTTTGTGTTTTTATCAACAAATCTAGCATTTTCATACGAAAATGTGACATTTGTTGTAGTGGAACTGCTGATGATGAACAGAACAGAACTCTTCAACGACGAAAAGTTCACGTTTGGTCATTTGTCCTCCTAGCTGTGTTTGTTAAGCAAGTTCTATTTTCACGATTGATTTATGTCATGCTCGAGTTCTGATGATGGGATCCATTAGGAATCGAGGGAACTCCTCAAATGTGAAAGGCACACAAATAGTGATTTTAGTATTTTCATGAACTAATCAAGCATTTTCATTCATAAAAGTGACATTTGATGAAGTGGAACTGCTGATGATGATCAGAACGGAACTCTTCAACGACGCGTAGTTCACGTTTGGCGATTTGTTCTCTTCGTTTTGTTTGTCAAGCAAGCAAGGTTTTTCCATGATTCCATGAGGAATTGAGGGTACTTAGTCATCTACCATTATAAACATACTTATAGCCATTTTTATTTTATTGTATGGAATCTAAGAGTGCACCATCTAAATATAATCTTTCACCGGCTATAATAATAATCTTTCACCGGTCTCCCCCATTGAAATCGGTAAATTTTTTTTTAATTATTACGATTAATTTTTGTCATGCTCGAGTTCTGATGATGGGATCCATGAGGAATCGAGGGAACTCCTCAAATGTGAAAGGCACACATATAGTGATTTTAGTATTTTCGTGAACTAATCAAGCATTTTCATCAGAAAAGGGACATTTGATGAAGTGGAACTGCTGATGATGATCAGAACAACACATAGTTCAAGACAATAATTTGTCAAGCTCGAGTTCTGATGATGGGATCCATGAGGAATCGAGGGAACTCCTCAAATGTAAAAGGCATAACATACAGTGATTTTTGTATTTTCACACACAAATCAAGAATTTACATTTAAATAAGTGACATTTGATGAAGTGGAACTGCTGATGATGATCAGAATGGAACTCTTTAAAGACGCATAGTTCACGTTTGGCGATTTGTTCTCTTCGTTATGTTTGTCAAGCTAGCTAGGTTTTCAAGACACATTTTTGTCAAGCTTGAGTTCTGATGGAGGATTCCATGAGAAATTGAGGGTACATGGTCTTCTACCATTATAAACATACTAATAGCCATTTTTATTTCATTGTATGGAATCTAAGAGTGCACCATCTAAGTATAATAATCTTTCACCGGCCTACACCATTCAAGTCGGTTTTGTTTTCTTAAAAATTATTAAGCAATTTGTTCAAACATTTACCTTCCAGTCGGCGGTTACAAGCTCGGGAAGCTGATCATAGAAGGCAAGACGAAGCAAGTGTTCGACCTGCCAGAGAACCCCGGCCACTGCCTGCTACTGAATAAGGACAGAATTACCGCGGGAGACGGGGTCAAAGCGCACGACCTAGAGGGGAAGGCGGCCATTTCCAACCAGACCAATGCCAAAGTGTTTGAGATCTTGAAGGCGGCTGGTAAGTTTCTTTGTACTTTTTAATTTTTATGACGTGACGCCTGAAAAAAAAAAAAACAAAAAATGGTCATGTTTTAAATTATTACAGATATACGGGTAGTAATTTTATTTTTTAAAGATTTTATGTTTGAGTCATCGTAACGAAACGATGACTTGTTTAATTCATCGTAAGATATTTATATATTATACTATGCTATGACAAACAGTGTTAATCTACCTACTTATCAGCAGAGTTGTATATTTTTTTAAGTGCATGCTTACCTAATTTGTTACATAGATGTAGGATCATATGTTAGTATAACTATATACTTTTATTTACATCGCGTGGCAATAACATACAAGACACCTGCCATGTTAGTAGAGGGTTTAACAATACGTATAAAAGGCATTTTAATTTGTGTAAGTTATGTGGTCTTTGTCTAACAGAACGATATCGGTTTCATATGTTTATTACGGTTAGATTCTCATGCATCTGATGCGCTGACGTGACGTCTCGTACTGTGTCAGGCGTCTGAGCTCATCAGAGGCGCTACCGCGAACCGAAAACGAAGTAAGTATCTCCCTCTCTGTCGCTCGAATATGCAAGTGCGACAGAGGTAGACATTTCGTTTTCCGGTTCGGGGTAGCGCCTCAGAGCATCAGGTAAGTATAAAACCGGCTTTAGGATTTACCCGTGGGCGGACTTACTCGTAGGCTACACTAGCGGTTCTGTGAGATCGCGATTTTTTTGAAATTAGAAAAAATCCAAAAATTTACGTGGCAAAAAATTTATTATAATTATCAAACCAAAATTCTAATTTTTGAATAAATAAATAAATATTTCAGGACAATCTTAAACAAATCGACCTAGTCAAGCTGCCCACTCACTTGGCAAGGGGGGTCGAAGTTGCATCACGTCCGTAGGGAGTACCGACCCTACATACACGTGATCCCTGGGTGGTGATACAAATGCAACAAAAACTGGCAACCGTACTGTGTTCTCGAAATCTCACGGTTCGCAAATAAATGCCATACGATTATTGTTATTTATTATCAAACCTGCTCACAAAATTTCACGAGAATCGGTTGAGAAATGAGAGCAGCCGGATTTATTTTTATTAAAAATGGGATTGCTTTTGGCCAGCATCTAGCCGGGGGGCAAAGATGAGGCCGACGATGAAGCGAGCTCACCCAGAAGATTCATATTCACTCGTGCCTTAAAAAGGTCTAGGTTATATGAACTCTGAACTGAAATACAGACGCCGGCAGAGAATTCCAAACCTAATAACAATAATTGGTACACAGGTGGACAGGTAATTCCGGACATATATTAAACATTTTTACTGAACCTGAAACGGAGACCTTCGTTTGATTCGATCGGACCCAGTTGGCGCCAATCAAAAGGCGGCACGCACTTTAATTTTATAAACTCTTTAAACATTGCTTTGCGACAGCAAAACGAATCAGTAAATTTATTAATCGTTTTTAAAAAGAACTTTAGCTTACAATGTAACATTAGTCTGAACCTTAGTTGAAATATTATGACGTTATTATAATACCGCTAAACGTTTCTACTATTCGAAAGTAATGTTAATATTCTTAGCTGTATAAAATTTCATGATGACAATTAAGAATAAATGTAGTCAACAAAATGGCCTAGTGATTTGACAAATTAATACATAGTAATTAAATTACACTTTTAAAATAAACCCGGTTGGCACTTTACCGTTCATACGGATCTTGTCATACATAAAGAGTATTGAATTTTTTTTGTAGCGTTAAGAGGGCGCAGTACGTTTGGTTCTCCATACAAACGTATTTATGCTCTCATTTTAAAACGCCATGCTAGAATAACATGAAACTTTGTATACACAATGGGATCCAGCTTGTCTAGGGCGGAAATTAGTTTCTGTTGCTTGAAATTATAATGGCGAAAAAATACAGCGATTATTAAGGTTTTCATACAAGCCGTAAAAAAACTCAAAAAACCGCTGTATTTTTTTTCTTTTCCAATTTCTAGCAACAGAAACTAATTTTCGACCTAGGTATGCCGGATCCCATTGTGTATACAAAGTTTCATGTTATTCTAGCATGGCGTTTTAAAATGAGAGCCTAAATACGTTTGTATGGAGAACCGATCCACACCGATCGTACTGCGCCGTCTTAATTTTGTGTTCTATTACCACAATTAAAATATTAACTCATAATAATTAATGACAATATTTAAAAAACCAATACAATATTACGGAGTTGGCTGTACAGGTTTCTGCCATTGCCCAATTTTTTGATTACTGTTCAACCCATGCGACATGCCTACTTCCAGAACGTAAGGAATGAAGACAAGTAAATTTTTAACAAAAAACCACCGACTCCAAACTTTGCCAGACCCCTCTTGGTAATTTGAGTTCCTTATTTTTTGCCATACCCCATCCTCTTGGTTTATAATCGAGGAGTTCCTTCGATTTTTCCAAGATCCCGTCATCAGATCCAGACTTGGTGACAATGGGACCAACTAGAAAACACACCCTTTCAAACAAAAAGAATTTTTGAAATCGGTCCACTAGTCTCCGAGTAAACGGTGAACATACATAAAAAAAATATTCCGACGAATTGATAACCTCCTCCCTTTTTTGAAATCGGTTAAAAAGTAAACAAAGTACTGCAATGACCGTACGCGGGTTGTACGGTCATTGCAGTGTTGACAGGTTACAGGTCTAGGTAATCTCAAAAACAAACAGTCCTAGGCCTGCCCGGCTAGTATGATAGCTTATCTTATACCCAGGGAGCGAAACTTTGGTGCCGGTGACATCATTGTGACGCAAATTCACATATAGGATGATTTTATATAAACAACATTGCGACACTCCAATGATTATTAATAATGCAATAATGGTAATGTAAATTTTATTTTTTATTAATAAGAAATGACTAATTATATTGAAAATAATGTAAATATTAAAATAATAACAAAGACAATAAGAAAAAATATTTTACTAAGTAAGTAATTGTAAAAAATATATTCGGATATATGAAAAACAACAAATTAAATTTCGTGGGTTGTCGAAAAATAGGCAGAACGCTTGGAATTCAAACACACCATCGCATCTTCTAATTTAAATACATACCTACATACATATACTGTATATAATGCCTGTAATCGCAACTAAAACAAAATTATTGTTGTAAGTTAACCTTTCATCATCAAAATCGATTCCTTCAATAATCCAGATAAAAGCACTCTGTATGTAGCTTGACGTCATGCGTCTGTCATCGGCACCAAAGTTTCGCTCCCTGCTTATACCGTCACGTTACATGGCCAAAATGTACTGAAACGTCACATAAAATGTGACGGTATAAGCTATCATACTAGCCGGCCTGGGGTGCAAGTAACGCACTAAACGCGTCTCCGTATTTGACATTTTTTTTTACGATCGGGTGATCTTTTCATTATTTTTTATTCCTATTTAAATAAATCCTCTTTAGCTCATTTCCCGGAAGCCATTTGAGATATTTTCGGTTATTCCGTGCACCTTCCGTGCTTTCAGGTCTAAAATAAAATACCGAAAATTTATTTCTCAAATCCATCGTTTACAAATAATCCACTTATTGGAAAAAGAAAATCCTTCATGCTTCATTTGTAAACACGGGTACCTAATGAACGAGGAATTAAATAAATTTAATCCGTTGTTTGTTTATTGTTATCTCATTAGCAGTCCAATTATTTATTTATTTATTTTTTCATAGCAACCATGGTATTATAAGATGTTCTTATATCTATACTATACTAAATATACGAGAGTTGGTACAGCATGTACCCTGTTAGGGTATAGCAATTTAACTTAATCAAAATTGATCAGCAGCCTGCTGCTATCTCTGCCCTTTATATTGACCAATATGCGGATACATTTTTTTTGTTTTTTTTTTATTATTTTTTTATTAAGACTGGAATTAATCCTTGAAGAACGGATTTTTACAAAACCTTTTGTTTGTTACTGAGCTTCTTAGCCCTTTCCCCCTCCCGCTTAGTGCTGGGGGTAGCTCAACCCACGCTGCTACGTAATGCGACCTGGGGAGTTATTCACAACCCGACTCGATCTCACTGGGTGAGAGGTGAGACCGAGTCGATTTTTATATGGAAACTGTCTAAATTTGGCAAATGACATTTGACAGTTTCCATACAAAAACGAGTAAGGTGTGAGGTGACAGGGAGGACGAGTCGGTTTTTGATTAAGAGGGCAGTAGATACGAACAACCGGAAATCGGACATCATCTCATCATCATACGAAATCATTTTTGTCGAAGCTCAAGCGAAGACCTTCAGTTTCACTCGGTCGATTACTTGAGTTCACTTCACAATTAAGATTATTTGTTATCGATCTGTTATTGGCGCGGTCCATTCCATTGACATCTGAACCCTATGACGTTGACAAACAGATAGTTTATCTATTCTTAAAATGTTTATACACACTAATATTACTTGATCCCTTTATTCGTAATGGCGGTACGTAATCGTGGGTCATAGTTACTATTCAGATTGTGGTGGCATTAACTGGCAAGGTTGCTTATTGCATAAGCTGATGATATAGTGGATATGTTTATTTGAGTATGATTACATTGATTACCTACTTTGCGATAGTTGAGGAACATTTTTAAATGTATTTGTTAGTGACGCATTAAGGCACGGAGCACTTTGGTACTTTGTCGCTTTCCCCTTGGTAATGTAGTATGAGTATGATTGTTTAAATATGACGTTAATGCGACAAGTTACAGTAGTGTTAATCTAGTGAGTCCGACAGTGGACCGTACATGTATCTAAGCTAGCTATTATTATTATTAGGTACTTATTAGGTATAAGTATATAATGGCAAGTTTATAACCAGACAGTTAAAAAAATAATAAAAGTGTAACCAAACCTAATATACAAAATAATAAATTGGCAGCCAAAAAAATAAACTCATCGGCGGATCCCTCGGCGACCAATGCAAAGTTATTAGTTTAGCTGCTAATTTAATATATTATTTTTCTCAGACATGTAATCAAATTTTGTCATTACGTGCGTTATAACAGCTTCACGTTTTGCAGTTATCACGTTGCAGGCGGAACAGTTCGGAAGAATTGTAATGAAATTTCATACAAAATTGAAGGCCTAGGCCAGGAAAATTTTATTTTATTTCAATGTCAAACAGGGCGTCTGTTAAATTTGCTTGAGTGGTGCCCCTCTGTTTAGCGTTCGTGGACTACGAGAAAGCCTTCGATTCGATTGAAACCTGGGCTGTACTACAATCTCTCCAGCGGTGCCAAGTGGACTACCGCTCTATCGAAGTGCTGAAGTGCTTGTACGAGAACGCCACTATGTCAGTTCGACTCCAGGACCAGAACTCAAAGCCTATTCCGTTGCATGTTATTTCTCCTAAACTGTTTTCCGCTGCACTGGAGGATGTTTTTAAGACTCTGGACTGGAGAAGGCTAGGCATCAACATAAACGGCGAGTACCTCACGCACCTTCGGTTTGCTGACGATATAGTAGTCTTGGCTGAGACCATGGAGGATTTAAGTACAATGCTCAATGACCTCAGTAGAGCCTCCGAGCGAGTTGGTCTAAGGATGAACATGGACAAGACGAAGATCATGTCAAGTGCCCGTGTCACACCAACTCCCGTAACAATCGGACACTTTACGCTCGAAGTTGTAGACGATTACATATACCTAGGACAGGTAAGTCCAACTTCCAGAAAGAGGTTAATCGTCGAATCCGACTCGGCTGGGCAGCGTTCGGGAAGCTACGGCACATCTTTTCGTCCAATATTCCCCAGTGTCTCAAGACGAAAGTCTTTGACCAGTGTGTGTTGCCAGTGATGAAATATGGCACTGAAACGTGGTCGCTTACTATGGGCCTCATAAGAAGGCTCAAAGTCACCCAAAGAGCAATGGAGAGAGCTATGTTAGGAGTTTCTCTGCGTGATCGCATCAGGAATGAGGCCATCCGCAGCAGAACCAAAGTGACCGATATAGCCCTCCGAATTGCTAAACTTAAGTGGCAGTGGGCGGGGCACATTGCACGTAGAACCGATGGCCGTTGGAGCGGAAAGGTTCTCGAGGGCGACCACGTACCGGAAGGCGTAGCGTGGGCAGGCCCCCCCACACGGTGGACCGATGACCTGGTAAAGGTCGCTGGTATCCGCTGGATGCGGGTGGCGCAGGACCGGTCATTGTGGAAGTCTTTGGGGGAGGCCTATATCCAGCAGTGGACGTCTTTCGGCTGACATGATGATGATGATGATGATAGGTTTGAGAAAAGCATTATACAAATCTCGGCGAGAAACGTTGGGCTGCAGGCCGCGTATCCCTATCCTATATCAGCTTGGCCTGCAACTCTTCGTTTCCGGGCTGTATGGTAATTTACTAATATGCCAGGTAAAATCTACCAGTTCATTATAATAACTACCCGGAAAATAATAACCCCTAAGAAACAGCCCTTATTGACGGGGGCCGGCGGGGTGCTTCTTGATAAAGCCGCCTCGGCGGTGTGCAATAGCCGACTTTAACCGAAGTGAAAAGAGCATCAGATCTGCGTTACGTTAAATGCATTACATTGTAGTAACGTTATTATGATTCATAATTTAATTAGAAATAAAGAAAGAACATACATAATATTTTACGTCACAATATACACAATATAATTATATTAGAATACCTACCGAGAAAATAAAAACTAATAATTTCATAGTAGGTACACGCTGAACACGATTCTCACTCAGCATGAAGCTATGTTAGGTACATATTCAATTATTTATTCAATTCTATTCTTGTTCCAGGCATCAAGACCGCCTTCGTCAAATTGGTATCACCCACGGCGTTCCTCTCAAAGAAATGCGACATGGTTCCAATCGAATGGGTGACCCGTCGTCTGGCCACTGGCTCCTTCCTCAAGAGGAACCCTGGCGTTCCGGAAGGCTTCAGGTTCACGCCGCCGAAGCAGGAGACATTCTTCAAGGACGACGCTAACCACGATCCTCAGTGGTCCGAGGAGCAAATTGTGTGCGCGAAGTTCACGATCAACGGACTTACTATAGGTAAGTTGAGATAATTAATGATTTCTGATAAACAGTGATCCGCACGGACGGTGCGAAACTTTATACTTTTACTTTTTATTATTGTTATTTTTGTTTTTTATGGTGCTGTATATTGGTTTGTCAATAAATGTTTTTCAATCTATCTTCTATCTAAGGCGCGGAGTAGGACTAAATGGTAGGTTGTGGTGGTTCACCAGTTTTATTAAAATATTGCACCGTCACTCATCACTCATCACTTCTGATAAATCATTGTTGTAGGCATGTTGATCGATTCAAACGCTTTTTTTCTTGAAATAATCTCGAAATACGAATCTACTTTATAATAATCAAACTGTCTCACGTATATATTGTTCCGAACCCTTGTAAGGGCTGCGGTAACACCTATCCTGAAGAAGAACGCCTGTAATTACAGCTATAAACATGACATGCACTCACGATAGTTTCGCAAATACAATATCACCAATATCATATATTATGTGAATATTATAGTATCTGATCGTTACACAAAATGATGAATATCCTATCCATAGTAAGTTACATACGATGAAATTAGATATTTTCATATTACGAGTTTAGTAGAATTTACTTTGTAAATATAGTAAATTGGGCTTATAATATTGTGAGTGTGGTATTATAAGTTGTTATTCGTTATATGATTTTTGTACACGTGAAAAATGCAGAACATATCACAAAAAGTGGCTATATTTTACAAGTGCTCACCTTATCCTTAAATTCAGTGGCCTACTCGTAGTTGATTTGTGCGAGCATGTCCCCTATATTTATTTATTTAATTATTCAACAGGACAAGACGAGGTCGACTATATGAGGAAAGCTACCATCTTGGTATTCGAGATCCTGGAGAAGGCGTGGGCCCTCCGCGACTGCGCCCTTATCGATATGAAGATCGAGTTCGGAGTAGACACTGAAGGTGAGCTTAGGTCTCTTTTATCTTAAAGGCCGGCAAACCACTGACAACCCCTCTGGTGTTGCGGGTGTCCATGGGCGGCGATAATCGCTTACCATCAGGCAATTCATCTGCTCATTTGTCTCCTATTTCATAAAAAAAGTGTCCAACGAAATGCAATAGGGTTACCGTTCAACCACAATGCGAGATTAATTTTGTAGAGGTATTATTAAGCAGTAGGTAACGTCTACCAACGAAAATACTAAATTACAAATAGAAAAGATTAAAAATTTGTGCCCACGCAGGATTTTAACTTGCGACATCGTGGCATACGCGGCCGATCGCTCTAGCCAACCGAGGTATCGTCGCAGGTCCAAATCTTGATCGGAAAAAAAATTCTATGAATATTTCATACACACATTTCATAGAAAACCTTTTTTTTTGAAACTCTAGAATAGAAGCTTCACAGTTCACACTTCATTGATATTTCCTTGTAATGCTAAGAGATTGAGAGTTTAAATTCTGCAGAAGCATTTTCAATGTATTTTGATTTAATTGTTCAGGATAATGGTCTGAAACCGGGTTAAGTGTAAGTTTTCGATACGATTTTACATACTTACACCAGTATATGGACATCTACCCACATACAAACCTTGTTAGACTGACTGCATAATCCAAACTAATGTTATAAATGCGATAGTATGTCTGTCTGTCTGTCTGTCTGTTTGTTACCTCTTCACGCTTAAACCGCTGAACCGATATAGATGACATCTGGCATAGAGATAGTTTGAGTCCCGCGAAAAGATATAGGATGATTACGAAACTTGCGGAGTAATAATAGAGGCAAACTTATCACAACTAGGTGCAAAGTGCAAACTGATCAAGTCTACCAAAGCTTCCTACGCAATAGGTCCTAAAATTTACAACGCGATCCCAGATTGCATCGAAGCGCTGAACGGACAGTCGTTTTATGGCGAGTTAATATCGTGGCTCGTTGAAAAAGCTCATTATAATATATCCGAATTTTGTGACATTTAACTGATTCAATAATCATAATATTCATAATAGTAATTTAAATTATTATCAAAATTCTTTTGACGCGTGATGTATAAAATATTTGCAAATAAATGAGTATGAGATGGTTTTTATCCCTGGACGCCAGGGGTGGGGGGTGTGTATAGAGATATAAACGAACACCGAGCAGACGAAGTCGCGGGCAAAAGCTAGTGTTGTATATGTTTGTCCCCTTATGTAATGTAATATTTCTGTTTGACAGGTAACATCCTCTTGGCTGACGTGATCGATTCAGACTCGTGGCGACTGTGGCCTTCTGGCGACAAGAGACTTATGGTCGACAAACAGGTACGACTATACAATGGTCGATTGTATAAGTGCATAAAACCAGCCATTTTTACTGAGATTACGGGCTCGAGGATGGACTTCACTTTATGCTCTAGAGCATAAAAAGCTTCTTTATATCGCCTATGCACAGCATAAAGATGAGCTTTTATAGCATGAAAAGTGAAATAGTAGATTGTACAACAAGTGCATAAAAGAAGTCATTTCATCCTAGACAATTTATCGATCCGAGCCTCAGGCGAGGGTAGTAGAGGATAAAATGGGTTTTATACACGAGTACCACTCTGCTTTTCACTATGATTGCGAGAAAATTAAACAAATAATTAATATAATTAACGTTATGTTATCAAATTTATAATTATGTGCTCGTCGACCGCGAACCGCGGCGCCGGCGTGCCGAGGACGGGTTTTACTTGATGCTCTAGCTAGAGTATAAAAAACGACTTTACATCGCCTATCGGGAAGTGAAAAACTTTTAGAGCATGAGAATGGAAAAATTAAATTGGGTACTCGTACTATGAGGAATAACTTAATGCGATGCGACACGAGTAAAATCTAGCCTCGCTCTTTCAAATTCAGACAGTGCGAGTGAGACAGAAAGGCGGACCCGCGTGACGCGAGTTATACTATCCGCACCACACAGTACAGTATAGTTAGCACCACAACGTGCTACGCAAATGTGCACATGAAAAGCACTTGTTCCCTTACAATAAAGACTTCATTAGCTTGATTACTTCTGATGCTGGTTGTACAGTTGCGTGGGCTGGAAGTAAAGCCTTGTGGGCGTCTGTATGGTGTTATCAACCTTCTACTTGTTATCAGCCTTGACGGCCTGTGACACTGCCTCCGAAACTAGAGGTCCCGGGTTCGAATCCCGGCCAGGGCATTATTTGTGTATTTAGCACGGATATTTGCTCTTGGGTCTTGGATGTTTTCTATATATTTAAGTATGTATTTATCTCTATAAGTATGTATATTGTCGTCTAGTACCCATAGTACAAGCTTTGCTTAGTTTGGGACTAGGTCGGCTTATGTAAGATTGTCCCCCAATATATTTAAAAAAATGCTATTAAGGTCGAAAAGTAACGAACCTCCATATGAGTGATCATATCCGTTTTACTATGAATTAGTTTTGTTGTTTTTGTGATGGTATTATTACTAATTTTGTCAGAACGTTTAATGCCTTCGCTCCATTTCCGCTGTCCTTCAAGAGAAAAAAGAAGAAGAAGCATTGGCAATTTTTTTTTGGAAAATGCAGCGAAGGTACAACATAGTAACGCTATTTATCAGCTCGTATTTCATTCCCTCTTAAGATTGTCCACTAAACGTTTTTTAAATCACCAGGTGTACAGAAACCTGACGAACGTGACCGCCGCCGACTTGGACACGGTCAAGCGAAACTTCACCTGGATTAAAGATCAGCTGGACCACCTCAGACCGACGATACACCACAAGGTGGTGGTGTTCATGGGATCGCCAGCTGACCAGGAGCACTGCTTGAAAATCGCTAAAGGTAGGCCAAGGGCCTCGGTTTCATTACCATGAGGATGCCTCGATTCTGTAAACCATGCCCTCGTGTAAGAGACACGCTAATGATGTCTCCCAAGAAAATGAGATGGAACGCTCATCGTGAATATCCATTTTGGAGAAACTTTTATTTATTTGTTTAAACCCTTAAATCCTCAATAAAGAACAACCGGCGATGAGATATTTCCCCGGTGAATATTTGTTTAAGTGTTAAATAAACAACATTCAAAATCGCCGACAGTCCCGGGTTATTACGGAACATACGAGTAATGAAGTCACAATTTTCTGTCAAACGGAGACCTTTTTCAATATATGTTTTAAAAACTTTAAAATAGCATATACAGTTAGTAGCATAAGTGAGTCAATATTCAAATGTTAGTAGGGTTCGATTTAATAGAAGTCAAACTATATAAAAATATAAATGTTTTATATACAATATTACTCCTAGAAATGAGCAACAAAACTGCTGTACAAATGTATTACTTACGATTTATAGTTATTTACCTACTGAAACCTAAAAACTGGAAATTTTAACCTAATTTATTTTCCTAATAATTTGTTTTTTTTTAAGACAACCCAAAAAACTGAAACCACCTAAAATAGGCAATTTCAGGCTCTTAAAAGTGATTCGGAAAGTATGTTGATGAGATATATTTTAGGAGGTAATTATTGTCTACAAAGAGTTCGGTGCGAAAGTGAGTCAATGTAAATAAGTATGGAAACTAAATGGTGGACACCTTATTCAACTGAGTCTAACCCTACAATAACTACAAAAGTACGTGTCTGATTCAGGCGGTTGCGTGCTCATTTTAAGGAAGCTAGAATTAACTGTTATAGACAATTAAATAATTTGGGGTCGTCATACAAGAAAAAATTTTTTTTCGTTAAACAAAAACATATAATTGACACGTTTCTTGAGGACTAAACTTTTTTTTTCTCTTCTTATGTCGTTGCTCAAAGGTGTTACAGTTTTGTTATTGATTCTTGCTGAACACAGCTGACTGAATTAATGTTAATTTATTGGCAATTTCCTTTGATACAGCCGATAGATCAGACAAACTTCCATAGAAAATGGTCGGTGCAAATTTGATTCAATGCTAATGTCACCCTTGAGACAAAATGCAATATCTTGATCTAAAATTACATAACGGCAGATTATCCCTACAATGCATGCTAATGAATAATGTTTCAATGGAAACATTATTTTTAACCCTTTTTGTTTTAATTGACGATACTTATCAAAGTAGTGGACATTGGTTCAGTTGTGCTACTAACTGTACATATAAGTCGGAGCTTGATGTTTTCAGAGTATTGTCGTAAGTTCCGTTTGTTGGTAACGCATTTTTCTCCCTTTTTCAAATACCGTATTGTTTCCAGCCGGCCGGGAACTCGGCCTCGACGTGGACCTCCGCGTGACCTCGGCCCACAAAGCCACCTCGGAGACGCTCCGCATCATGCAGGAGTACGAGGACACGCACGGCGCGCTCGTGTTCATCGCGGTCGCGGGCCGCTCCAACGGGCTCGGGCCAGTGCTGTCCGGCAACACGTCTTACCCCGTCATCAACTGCCCGCCACCCAATGACAAGCTCGTGCAGGTGAGTTGTACTTAGTATGGACGGCGCGTTGTTAAAGTATCACTTTTGAAACAGTCGCGTTCGAAAAGTGTCCCTTGGAGGATTGTCACTTTGGAAGTGTCATTTTAAAGGTGTGTGATTTTGGAGAGGTGTCACTGTATATCGGTGTCTTAGAGGAGCGTGACTAGTTTAGAGGATTGTCATCTTGGAGGAATGATATTTTGGAGAAGGCCCACAAAGCCACCTTGGAGACGCCTCGCATCATGCAGGAATACGAGGACACTCACGTCGCGCTCGAGTTCATTTCGAAGATATTCAAGAATTCATTTTCGTTAATTCACACCCCTAGTATAGCATAAAAGATCCTTAACAATGAAACAATGTTGACGTGCGTGTCATTCGAATTCCGAATTGTCATACTTCATACTTGACATTGACTTTTGCTTAACTCCACGTTAACTCTTAAGGCCGTTTTTCATTTATCCTTGGTGTTATAATTAATTATTGTGTATGAATATGAAAATAATATTATTTTTCTTGAATTTTGATATCTCAATATGCTACGTCGTTCCTATAGCTCATCATCCTCCTAGCGTTATTCCCAGTACAGTTGCATCCTGAAGGATGCCTGGGGTCCGCTACCTAATCCCAAGAATTGGCGTAGCCACTAGTTTTTACGGAAGCGACTGCCATCTGACCTTCTAACCCGAGGGGGAAACTAGACCTTATTGGGATTAGGCTTGTCAAGTGAGTAGGCAACTTGACTGTTAGAAGTTCTCAAGCCGCCCGAAGGCCTCTAATTGGCTTAACGACTGCCATCATAGACAGCAACCGGGATCAACGGCTTAACGTGCCTTCCAAAGCACGGGAGCGCTCAGTTAGTAACCACTCAAAGCGGTTACCCATCGAAGGACTGACCTCGCCCGACATTGCTTAACCTCACATACCGCACGCGGTACGCGGGCGCCGCTGGGCCACGAGTCTATAGCTACACGGCTATATGCTTGAAGGAACGGAAATCAATAAAACACCTTGTATATCTTAGAAGACGCTTTGGAGAAGTGTCACTGGAATATTGTCACTTTGATTTCAACGACTTTTTTACTCCCCTTTATCTAATGAAGCCAGTAACACCCAACATTGTTCCAGGACATCTGGTCATCTCTCTCCGTACCATCCGGTCTCGGCTGCGCCACAGTGATCTACCCCGACAGTGCAGCTCTAATGGCAGCGCAGATAATCGGCTTGCAGGACTACCTAGTGTGGGGCCGGCTTCGCGCCAAGCAACTCGATATGGCCGCCGGCCTTAGACAGGCTGATAAGAAGATTAAGAGCCTGTAAACAGTATTGTGGTCCAATTGTTAATACTAACGATCCAAATGACATTGGCATTGAGTTTACAGACCTATTGTACGCGTGCACCCTCGATTTTTATCATAATTTAGCATCAGGTGAGATAGAGGACAAATGCTTACCTATTTCTATATTCAGTAAAGCGTTGATAATCGGTACTCAGGCTTATCCGGAAATCGCTGTAATCCAAACTACCGAGTGATCCTTTAATCCCCGGCTGTGACTGCTAACCATAGTTTTATCTGTGTTTTCTAATTAGCCGTATCGAGTGTTGAAGTTATTCTGTACTGTGCTCGCATGCCACGTGTTTTTGTGGTTATAAATATGGTTCTTACTCCCAAATTTAAACATAAACCTTAGAAACAT
Organism: Notocelia uddmanniana; assembly: GCA_905163555.1. NCBI lineage: Eukaryota > Metazoa > Arthropoda > Insecta > Lepidoptera > Tortricidae > Notocelia > Notocelia uddmanniana. The sequence goes on from LR991052.1 coordinate 5,482,153, forward strand.
AAAAAGAAGAATTGTTGAAAAGTGTAATCAAAATGTTCATGTATTATTTCTAGCATACTAATCCGAACGGTTCGTGAGTCCGAACAGGGGTTGTTTTTTTTGGAGTACGAATTATCGAGCTCTACTGTATACATGAAAAAGCCTCACTCGTTCTCGTTACCCGGGTATATACAAGATATTTCTGTTTATAAAGTAACAATTTACAATTTAACAAGTATATCTGGCAACACTGAGGCAATTAACATGTGCTCAACCAATGTAGACTTTCTTTTTGATTTATGGCCTGGCTAGAATTACTTAAAATTCTTCACGATTTTAATTATCGCTTTTATGTTAATTTCACTTCGTATAGCTATGTAAAATTTTAATTTTTTGCCTCTTGAAAGAGGCCACGGGCAATTTTAGAACTAGCAATGACTAATGAAATAAGTACCTTATGTGACTCATCATCATTCTAGCATTATCCTAGAACAGTTGCATCCTGAAGGATGCCCGGGATTCTCTACTTAGCCCCAAGAATTGGCGTAGGCACTAGTATTTGCGAAAGGGACAATACAATACTCTTTATTTCACACCTCAAAAAAATTACCTACCTTACCTACCTAAGGTACAGTCAGGAAATTTAATTTGGGACCCCCTTAAGGTCGACAGCCCTGTCAAACCGTATAGAAAGTTAAGGATTTTTTTGCGAAATGGGTCACAAATTAACGAACGTGACCGTACTTTATGTGACTTGTATTCACAACCTACGAAATATATTAGAAAAAAATGTATGTGTTTGACGACCACTAGCCTAGTTGGTGTGTTAGTGCCTACGAAACTGGTGATCCCGGGTTCAAATCCCAATCAGGGTGTTCATATATTTGTGTGATGAGCATAAATAATAATTGTTCCTGAATCTTGGCTGTTTTCTATGTAGTATTTATCTATCTATGTAAGTATGTATATCGTCGCATAGTAGCCATAGTACAAGCTTTGCTTAGTGTAGGGCTAGGTTGATTTGTGTAAATTGTCACCAAATATATATTTATTAAATATATATATTTGTTTAAGTGTGTGCATTTGTAGTTCGTTTTGAGTGATAATGTCTCCTAATATACATATATTTATATACATATGTAGATCATCATCATATCAGCCGACAGACGTCCACTGCTGGACATAGGCCTCTCCTAAATAGTGCCACAATGACCGGACCTGCGCCACCCGCATTCAGTGGACTCCCGAGACCTTTACCAGGTCGTACACACAATGTGCTACATACTTATATATTTGTATTGGAACAGCGATATGGTAGCGTTTTTTTTATTTGTGATCAATATTCCCTTTAAACAGATGATTCTTATTTATTTTATTTAAACTTTATTGCACAATAAAAGAAATATGTACATTCTCTACCAGTCAACCATTGGCCTAAACAGAAACATCAGATGCAGGCATTTAACTTTACTACAGAACTTATTACAAATAAATTTATAAAACATAATCATATCTCTAATATTTTATATACTTACATATACTTACTTTATGTACCTAATGAAAACTACTATGATAACGATTATTCTTATTGTATATGGTGTTTTATTATATGTGAGGTGTGCAATAACACATTCACTGCCAGCCACGCCCCCCAAGAACAAAGTTGCAAAGAAGTGAACGCACATGTGGCTCGGTGGCAGTGAATGCGTTAAAGAGTATTTGTATTGTATTGTATTAAGTAAGCAAGTAAGAAAAGGTCCAAGGTACGGAAAAAATGTAAACTGGCTAGAGTAAGTGTGCAATTGGCCAGCAATGCAAGACGAAATGGTGCATCGACATTACTAATGTGATTTGAATCGGATAGTACTTCGAAATACGTAAAATCACCACGATAATCGGAACTTGGATTATCGAGTAAATCATCCGTCAATAAGCCGCTACTTCCCAATCCGGCGGATGTACAAAATCAAGTGATTATAGGTACCTGTAACAATAAGTCTCTAGTTATGTTTATTTTGTATAACGTGTCCTGTATACGAGTATCTTACGTTTGTTTCTACATTCCGTAATAAAACTTTGTTAATAACAATTGTTTATTGCATCCCATTGCCTACAAAACTCATGATTACATCCAACCACCAACCAACCATGTAACTATACCAACCAATGGTTTGGTATAGTTACACCGTACCACCGTATTACCATTTCAACCATATTTCACCCACTTTTCAGGCATTGTCACCTGACAATTTATAGTACTACTTTGTCCGCGTAGATTTTAGATGACAACAGATTTGTTGTACAATGTTGTTAATCTTTGTGAAAAATTACTCTGAAGATATTCACCGACCAGCGGATTTGGAGTTAGAAAATGGGGATATTGAACATTATTCCATAAGTTGGTTTTAGGAAACCAACACTGGCACTTTTAACGCCTTCCAGACTATTAGAAGAAGAGATGGGTGGGGGGGGGGGCTCCCGACGCTGGCCAAAATGAAATGTTCTAGAAGGTACCTCAGCGTTTCAAAAGGAGAATGTTTTAAGGCATAGCTAAAAAATAACCATAACCTATACCATAAGGTGCCTTCTTATGGACACTGGCACTTTTAACGCCTGCCAGACTATTAAAGGAGGGGCGGATGGACTTACCGACGCTGGCAAAAATAAAATGTTCTAAAAGGTACATAACCCAAAATGTGCAGAATTGAGCACCAGCCAATACTTAATGTACGTAAGCGAATTCAATCATGCGATTAGCATTTTTGTGTGCAGCCTAATATGAGAGCGATGGTTTATTATCATTATAAAATGTTGGAATTCTCTAGATTGGTTAAGAATTTCGAAGATTTGTCGATGGTATATTTTTTACGTATAAGAGGTCAAACTGGTCAAAATGGCGCCGCAGTGAACAGCTGACGTTGTTTATTTATTTATTTATTTATTTATTATTACCATTAATATTAGCACTAACAGTTATACCTTACATGCTAATTAGTAATTACTTATAAAAAAAAATGTACACGTCAAATTTATAATACAACAAGAGATAACAAAATAAATAATTTACTAAAGTCAGTGGAATTGGATTGCGATTAATACAAAGAAATACAGAAAGTCAATACAATATGATACAGCTAAAATTACAAAATTAAGTTAAAATTACAAAGGAATACAGAAATACGGAATGTCAATACAAAAGTGAAAATGATAAATTATGCAATATTAATAGGTCAAGGTATTTAATAATTTAACAATACAAATTAAGCAGTTATGGAGCTAGGAGTGACAACTTTCTCTAGATATTGATAGGCAGCCGCCATAAACTTTGGTTTCGAGCTTGAGAACATGTCCAGTTGGCTGTCACTGTCCAGTATATTGTTTAAGTAAGTTGTCGGGTCTTCATAATACTCGAGCATCTTTAAAGTTGTCGCCTGAGAGGAAATCGGTCTTGAGAACCTGTGGCTGGTCTGATGTATACCAACCCGTCTGCAATCATAAGCGGTGTTCCGTAAAACCTGATTGTGTGAAAAATTTACAAGTTTCTATGGAATGACTTACTCGATATAGGTTCGCATAATGCGGAAGGTCGTACTCTCAACTTTCGACCCACAGAGTTTTCTAAATATAAGTACATGATATACGAGGGGCGGCTGATAAGTCCTAAGCCTATGGTAGAAAAAAAAGAATATTACATAAAAAACTTCTATGTTTATTTTTCAATGTAATATTAAAAACTTTTTGGTGCTCATACCTAACAAGTGAATAGTATTAGTATTATGGTGTTCAAAAAATTGGAGCATCGTTAGCTTAATGAATAGCTTACGTAATTTTCGTGAAAAAGAGTACATCGAACGGTTGATGGTTACGGCATTATTGATTAACAAAATAATACAAATAAAGACCGTATCGATAAGTATAGAGACAGAAAAAATCTAGGACTGTTGGCACGCGTATTATTTTTAATGACAATGTTCTGAGGGTTTTTTTAACCATTTCATCTGATATAATGGGGTTACCTTTTGTATCTTAGAGGCTTTATGATGCTTTCAAAATCGTCCAGAAAATATAGTTCGGAGACTATATTCAGTGGCTCCTATACATTTTAAATTACAACAAGTTAATATGCTGCCAAAGCATGTTATCTAAGTGGACTCTTCATGATTGCCCAATTGAGCTGCCTCAGAATAAATGTGGTGGAAGCGCGTTTTTCCGCACGCTGCGCGTCCCGCCCCTGCTGTGCTACCGCGAACTTCGAAAATCGAACTTCGTATCGTACCGTCCCTTTCCGTCATATAGAGTATAACACGAGAGTGAAAGGGACGGCACGACACGAAGTTCGATTTTCGAAGTTCGCGGTTGCACAGCTGGAATTTGCAGTGCGAACACAAACAGCATCTGCCGCCGTTTTATAAATCTGACCTTTACAACGGGGTACATTGAGTTTAAAATCATTGATTTTCCCAATAAACGAAAGAAGTGGGGATGGAGTATCAATTTCTTGCCAGATGAAAAAAAAAGTCCAAGTACTGAACTAGCTAATCAAATATATTCAGTATAATAGGTCGCGCGCATCAGTCGCCTATACCCTGAATATTAAATATGTTTGTAAACAAATTATTGATTAGATTTTATTTTAACGTATATACACATAGCTGGTGTGATTGTTGTGGTCTTCTAAAACTTTTCGCTTACCCATGTCGTGTGTAGCGGGCAACATTTTCACAAATGTCATGTCAGCATTACTGCAAGGCTGCCGTTCTGCTGCGTATTGTGCTACTTCTTTATTAAAAACAGCAAGAAATTTTTACACATTTAAGAAAATGACTGATAAAACTACAGATTATACGTCCACGAACGGGTTGGAGAGTAAAACGCCGTTTCTGATCGGCGTTGCGGGCGGCACAGCAAGCGGCAAAGTAAGTGCGAGCACATTGTTTTATTTTATTATTGATTTTCCGTCTGAATCTCTACCAACTATCGTTACGTAAGTTCCAATTTAATAGGTAGAATGCTTCTGGGGTGCATTTGGATAGCACTTGGAGTAATTTTACACCTAATTCAAGGGCATAACTCGAAATTATTGACATAACCTTTTGGAATGTACAACTGCGGTGTTGTCGAGCAAGAACGATAACATCCGTCGTCACTCGATTGTTTTTTGCGCAATGCATTGATATGCTGAGAATTGAGAGCATAAAGCCTCTCACAAACTTGTCATTAGCTGTCAAATTTACTATTGACCGCCACCGCGGGCCGCGCCAGTGTGATCAGGCCTTATGATTTCAAAATTGGCATCAACAGGTTAAAGTTAGTCGAAAATTTAATTTTTAGATTTTTATTGTGTCAATGACACCATGTTTGTGAAAGGGAACGGAATACCATTTCAAAGCCCGAAAAGTCAGCTAAATTAAAAATGCAAACTGTCAAGTACCTCGGATTCGGCAGACTAAATATGAAATCATTTTTTGTATATAATTTTATGGAAAAATAATCTGTGCCTACTTACGAGTTGTAGCATACATCTATCTATATTTAGTATATGCAAGATAGATTCTGATAGATTAAGTTAGATTTAGTTAGTTTACAAGGTCTTTTTTTGTTTTTTCTCTTAAATGACATATTTCCAAAGCTTCCCTTCCTCATCCCCAGTCAACAGTATGCCAGCGCATAGTAGAAAAGCTAGGGCAGCAGCACAAAGAGCAAACAGAACGGCGAGTTGTCTGCATCAGTCAAGATTCCTTCTACCGTGCACTCACACCCTCGGAGAGGCTGCGTGCTGAACGGGGCCAGTTCAACTTCGACCATCCAGATGCCTTCGACGATAAGAAACTGTTGGCCACACTGAAGGATATATTGCAAGGGAAGAAGGTTGAAGTGCCTGAATACAATTACATTACGAATTCTATTAGGTAGGTGGTGATGACACAATACAAAATCTAGTCAGGTGGGATAAGACAAATACATTGCAATTTGCCGTTTCGGTTTCATTATGAATTAATTAAAATTAATTTAGACAATATTAAATATAATGAAACGGGTCACTCACGTCTTAAAGGTCGAATATGGCTCGACATGTTTCAGACCAGTTCGCGGTGCTTAATCAAAAAAATAAAAAATAAAAAAATAAAATTTAGACGATAGTAGCGCGCGACAGAGCGCAGTGGAAGACGTTGGAGGAGGCCTATGCCAAGAGGCACTCTGAACTACGAGACATCCTATAGACCTTGTAGTACAGAATAAAAAAGGCTTATTATTATTATTATTAATAGTTTGAGGAGGCCTTTGCCAAAAGGCAAACAGACTAAATATCTACTAATAAGGAAATACTCTTGGAAAATGAAATGTCTGAATAAAATGCTATTTTATTGTATTTTTTATTAGACAAATAGTCCAATAATCCTAGATCTCAAAACGACTTAATGGCAAATTGCCTAAATACCAGTATGCCTAATATTGTGGCTGGCTGGATGTTAAAATGTTAATACTTTTATATCCTGAGAATATGAACTGTCTGGTACATCGGAAACCAACTTTATGAGGGTTCAAAAAACGACGAAACACTTCGAGAAAAGGTAGGTAGTGCCCTTGCGCTTCGCTTGGCTCGTCTTGGCGGGGGCACTACCGTGCCCCCAGAACAGTATCACAATAGCTTAGGCTGTGGTGACTGCTTGACACTACTATTTTCAGCAACTCCTATACCCATGTAGCAGCTATATTAATATATGATAGTGCTCTAAGCTGCACTTCTTTTAAATTCGTCTACTATTCATTTGTTTCCATTGTGACACATAAATGATTAGCCGAATTTTGTCCCAACGGAGTCAATTGAATTGTAGACAAATAAACCTTAACTACAGTCCAAGCATTTTAACTGCTCATGTTCATAATGAGCACTAAGGAGACCAAGGCCTTAACTTTGTCTTATCCTACCTGATCAAATAAATATACTTTATGCCACACCTGGCCAAAAAGTGGCTTTTACCGCAAGCTACGCGTACGATAAAGCCGCTTTCTGGCCAGGTGTAGTAGTAGAATGATGTACACAACACGGGAGGTAACAAATAAAGCCCTCGATCGCATATATACGTCCCTCGCCTACATCTCGGGTTTGCTTTACCATCCTAGTTGTGTTACATAATTAGGTCTTATAATTCCTGTCGCCTTAAGAAATTGTTATTAAAGACTCGAATTTTAAGACCTAATTTTGTAACATTGCATACAATATTTTTTTCTATGACAGCAAAATAATTCGATTTATATAAATAATCGATATGGTGGCAGAATACGGGCATGTTAAAATATATATAAAAAATATAACAGTTTTATAATAAAGTGTGTTGTATGTAATGGTGTATGGAATCCATTTTGATTCTGCCATTTGCATTTGTTTATTAAAAAAGTTTATTGTTTAAATACTGCAGTCAGCCTTTTAACTGACCACAATGGAAATTAGGTGGATGATGGTGTCGTAGTTGCATTGGGTGTTGAATGTTCATTTTACTAGTGAAATTAACCTTTGGGGTTTTGAACTGAAAATTATTAATGGGCGACTGCTTTGAGTGGTTACTAACTGAGCGTTCCTGTGCTTTGCAAGGCACGTTAAGCCATTGATCCCAGATGTCTATGACTGCAGTCGTTAAGCTAAAGTCGAGTTCAGAATTAGGCGAACTAACTTGACAGTTGATTGTACACTAATGTTGCTACAGTTTGGCTAGCGCTGTTAATATCGATGTTTAAAAAGTCTAGTTAATCATTATTATCGTGTTTGGAATAAAGCTAATAATTTTACTAAGAAAAATAATTATAATAAAACTTGGTTGGAATTAAAAATACATCGAACATCATTTTAAACATCGTTAAGGACTCCATTTTATTTTGTAGACAGTTCCGGCCATTAGCCAAACAAAGCAAGCCATTCAGCTTTCGACAATACTTACACGGCAATTACTTGATAAAATATAAATAGAATCAGATTTATAGAAAGCACAAGGTTATATCGACATAAACCTATCACTATTAATTTTTCCCTAT